>JANUWF010003370.1:980000-2367041 GCA_026120185.1 Voacanga thouarsii
AACATATATCAGCCCAATTAATTAATTTATTCTAGCCCAATTCTCTTAATTAATTAATTATCTTTTCTGGGCCTTATAAAAAAAAAACCAAGACAAATTAATTAATTATAATTGGACTCTCAGAATAAATTTTATTCTCTTAAAAATAATTATCCATTAAGTCCAGATTGTGTCTAAACAACACTAAGGTAACTTGAGCTATTCTAGAGACCAAGATACATATTATTCATGGCTACTAAAATGACCAAAATGCCCTTACTATTAAATAGCTGTATTTTACCATTTTAAATATTCTTATTTATCACCATATGAAAATATTGATCACAAGAATAATTTTGTTAAAGCAATGTCTCCAACCTATAGGTGAGATGACAGAAATATCCCTCTATGTAACACCCATCAATGAGACAGGTAAATGTCCTAACACCCATCTCAAAGACATCTACTATCCTTAGATCTCTAGTCTGATAATCCATGACTTATTTGAATGTATTTGCTTATCATTGGAAGCTACCCGAAAGCACACATTCTATAGTCATGTTCCCAGAGTTCTGGATTATTAGATTATTCTAGACAATCACAAGGGGGTGATTTAACTTCACTAAGTGAAGTATAGAAACTCTGTTGTATGAGTCCATCTTAACTAACTAGAGTGATACACCCAACATACAAGGATATTGATCTTACAAAAGAAATTTCACCTAACATATATTAAAGTATAAAACCCCAACTTCGCCAAACCACCAATTTATACTCAAGTATGAAATGGAGGTTAATATGGAAAAAAAGAAAAAGAAAAAGAAACCAGAAGCATGCTTACAGAACAAAATGAAAACAGATCATCGCATGGAAATTGTTTACCTCTGCGTTTCCTCGTTGGCACTGAAGAAGATGTCTGGACCACTTCTTGCTGAATGCTTGAAGGCACTGGTTCTCCCAAAGACACCTCCGGTTGCACTTTTGCAAGCCATCTGCTTCTTCTCATTCACACAAAGCTTTTGAAATTTTGGAATATGGCCACTCCTTGACAACCATCGGTGAAAGCAAAAATTAGCGATCACAGAATGGTCTTGGTTCTTTTCTACTTCAAAAAAATTTCCAGAGAGAGACCAAGAGCATGAAACAAAAAACCTGCCCTTTTTGTTATCCTTTCACGCCAATCCCGTGTTGTTTTTTTTTTTTTTTACCCTTGGTCTTATTCATTAGGCTAGATAAAATTATTTACTCTTGGGCTTGAACACCTATAAATAATAAGCCTCAATTATTAATCTTTTGAGCTTCATAAATTAGCCCAATAAATAATTAATAAGCCCAAATAGACCAATATAAAATATCAAATCTTTTATCTAGCTTGTACCTAGGTTAAGTTTTTAATTATTCAATTTAGACCTTGGGCCCTGAATAATTAATTAACCAATTAAACTATATAAAATATATACTCTCTCTTGGGCTTTTATTTTATTCCAATCCATTAATAAATCAGACTACCTAAATAAAATAAAATCCATAATTATCAAAACAAATTCTTTAACCAAAATCTGTTAGGACTTAAGGGCTATTCCGGGGACCAAAAGACATATCACCTTGGCTGCTAAAATGACCAAAATACCCCTGCTATATAAATAGCTGTATTTTACATTTTAAATATTTTCTAATATCACTATAAGAAAATATTGATCCCAAGGACAATGCTGCGTTAGCAAAGTCTCCGACCTATAGGTGTAATATAATACGCCACTACCTAGGCCCGACAGGGCCGGGGATGTCGTCCCATCCAAAGAACAAGGGGTCTTTATAACTAGGTCACACATTCACAATAATGGAATAAAACAATACTTAAAACTTAAAACTTATACAATCCAAGAATTCAAAAACAAATCCAGAAATAAAATTATTCACTCTCAACTCCCAAAGAATTACATAAAAATAAATAATAAAATCTCTTCCAAGGTGGACAACACTAACTACTCATCCCCACAGCATGATCAACCTGAAATTATGGTAAAAATGGTGATGAGATAAAAATCTCAATAAGTTCGTACGTGCTTCGAGTGTCCAGTGGAAACAGTTTATGGATGCAAAGTATAACATTTTCATAAGAGAAATACTGGCAAGCAATAAATAATAGTCAAAATCAAGAGTGGTGTTTTGGCTTTTCCAACCATACATGTACAATAAAATAACCACTCAAAAAAGTGGTCATGGGTTACCACACGTTGGACCCCATAACCATACAACGGTCAGAATGCCACACTTTGTGCAGACTGACAAAAGGTAGGTGATCGGCCTACCGGGCAATATACTCCTCATTCTTTATACCCAAACAAAACCGGTTGTCTATTCTGGCAACACACAGTCCACTTGACTGAAAACTGCTAGCTCGGACCGACACGACCTACAAGACTGACATCTTATCCGGGAAGGACTCACTCCTCAGAGGTGGCCACCTACTGAGAGACTTACCCTAACCCTTCAAAGACTAGTCCTAACAGTCCACCCTCATTGAGTACTCAACGTAATTAATCCCACTTGGGGAAAAATGAACAAAACATAGTTCCACTTGAAAATGGCAATTAAGGATTTTCAAAGTCTTTGTCAAAATTAATTTTAGAAAGAGTTTTAGGATTTGAGTAAATCTGTTTATCGATTTTTCAAATAATTTGTTTGACTAACATGGGAAAGAGGACAATCCTCAATTGCCTTTACAGAAGTGAGTGTCCATACACTCTACATTTGGCTTGCCATAATAATCATTTTGCATCAAACGGTTTTTACGCAGGAGCTTACCTGATTCTTAGTTTGAGATAAAATAAAGGTCCTCAACAGTTGACCTAACCCCGCCTGGGGTAAATATAAACCATAATTAAACTCAAGCTAAAATTCACTTTCACAAATAAAATTAACTCAACTTACTACCATCATGTCCCTAGTGTCCCAAGCTTTAAGGCTAGATAACAAATAAAAGGGTTTATAAAATAAATTTAGCTTGATATTAAAATAACCAGGGTTTGGAAAATAGGTACTATACGTTAAAAGTTTAAATCTTGCAAAGTTTAAATCTTGCTAAAAGTAAATTAGGGTTTATTTGATGAAGGGTCCTAGGACCTAGATATAATTATTTAAAATAATAATCTATTGATAATTAATTGTTAGAAAATAGTTGGTAACTAAAATTAGTTGTAAGTAATTTTTAATAAGTTTTGATTAAACGATAATAAATAAATTTTAATAGTATTTATGAATATAAGATTTACAAAATTAATATTTCACTTATTATGATTACTTATATAAAAGGCTTTATTTGATATTATTATTTTATATAATATATATATATATATATATATTTTATTTCTTTAATAAAAGCTATCATTTATTTGACTAAAATATCACTATTTTATATATAAGACCAAATCCACATTTTCCTAGGGTTTTCGAAATTTACTAAAAGAAGTCATAGTATTAATCATTTTATTAATGAAATAAAATTAACTTAGAGACAACAATGTCATGATCATATTTCCACTTGCTAACCACAATCATGAACATATACTCCACTCTAATTCATCAAATCATGAATAAAGGCATAAATCTAAATTTACCAAGACATGATCCAAACTCTACTAACATAAATATAATCATGGCTTTAACAATCATACATGAACATAAACCCTATTCACCAAAGGTGACATAATCTCTAACATGCTTGATTACATATACTACTCACGACATGGAGACATGCATTAAACCCTAAAAATGCCATACAATCAACCAAGACAATCAACCCATGCATTAATCCCATCTCCATCCTATACACACATTTATTCATACTTCAATTTTAACTCATCACAACAACACATGCTCAAACCCTAATCATAATCCATCTCATTCCAATATCATTCTAGAGACATAAATCTAGAATTTAAAGAGAGAGTTGAAGAGGCTTACTTGATTGATGACTACCTTGGAGTAGTTTCGAGGGGATCCAACTCCTAGGAGACTTGATCCGACCAAGAGAGATGAAGGAACCATGGCCATGGTTGAAGAAACCATTCGGCCAAGAGAGAGAGAGAGAGAGAGAGAGAGAGAGAGAGAGAGAGAGAGAGAGAGAGAGAGAGAGAGAGAGAGGAAAAGAGAGTCCATTAGCATGCTTATATATACATATATTCATTAGAAGCTGAAGATGAGAGAAGGTAGGGTGATTGATCATACTTACCTTGAAGGTGTTCTTGAGCCTTCACAAAAATACTGGTTTTTCGATCTAAAAGAAAGAGTTGGATTTCGAAGTTTGATGTTAAAAATTGTAGAAATGGTTTCAAGGGGTGGAGTAGGTGTGATTTGGAGTTTTTGGAGAAGATTGGAGTGGTATTAGGCGTATGGATGCTAGTAGGTGTTCTTGGTGTTCTTGAAGGTTGAAGAGAATGGAGAGGATTTGATTGAAGCTGGCCGAAATTCTGTTGGATTGGAGTGGGCGAATTGTTTGAGAGGTTTTGGTAGTTGATTTTTCTGGTTTGGGAGGAAAAGGAAGGTTGGTTGCTTGAAATCCTAAAAGAATATTTTAGGGAATCAAATTTGGAAACAAAATATGGTAAGAAGATCTTTGATGGAGGAGAGCTTTTGGGAAGCTCCAATGGCCGACTGAGTTGGTTAGGGATTTTGCTGGAATGAAAGCTGTTTGAAGAAGCTTAATGGTGGCAGAAAATATGGTGAACAATGGTGAAGGGATTTCTGGTTGTTTGAGGGTTGATTTATGGTAGTTTACTAATTAGGTTTGCTGGAATTTTGGTCTCCAATCAATGGCTTGATTGGAGTGATTGTTGGAGATATTTTAAGGGCAGCCATGGACTATTTTTCGAGTAGATTACTGGAGAAGATGATGGAGCTCAGTTCATGATTGTTCAAGGGAAGTTTGTACAAAAAAGTGGTGAAGTTTCGGTCAGGGCTGAAGAATGAAGAAAGTTGGAAATTTCTGTTCAGGATTTTCGCAAGCTGGTTGGAATTTTTGGGCAGATTTTTCTGCCATTGTTCAGTCAGTTTGCAGAGAACTTGAAGGGGCATTTAAAGGTCTTTCAAGGCTGGTTTCCAGCTTTCTTTATGGAGAAAAAACGTGGCTAATGTGCTGGATGAAAAACTGGAAGAAACAGCTTGGTGTAGGTTCGCCAAAGCTGCGAATTTTCCCAAAAATTTTTTTTGGTTTGCACAACATTTGTGCAGTCCAGTTTTGGCCTTATTATTTCAGACTTCAAGCTGGTTAAGAGGGCTATTTTTCTGGCAGCATTTGGGAAGGAATGATGACTGAAAATTTTGACACATGGACTGAACAAGAAGTTGGAAAAATTCCAAGTTACTTCATGAAGAAAATGAACATAGTTAGGGTGGAGTTTTGAAGGTTCAACCATGGAGATTAATCTCTTGGGAACCTTCCACAAATCCTACCCATTTTTGGCCCACTGGATGTCTTACACTTAGACATTTTTGAACCTTCAAAGCCACAGCACTTTGTTGGAATTTTTTGGAATAAAATTGGCTTGAATAAATTGAACAACTTATTGAATTGAGAAGTAAGGAAAACTAAGGATCAAGAAGGGTATGAATTCCTTTAGAAATTTCTGTAGGGCACAAGGGTAGGATTAGGATACTCTTATCATGACTCCTTTAGGACAACATCTCTACTCTTTCCTAAAGCATACAAGGCTGAATAGCCTCCCTAAATAAAAATAAAATTCAATCATGCAAAAACTCAAATGATGGAATTTGAACCCAAGACCTCAAGAATTAATTCCAAAGCTCTAACTACTAAACCACAACAATTCTTGTTCTTATTTCCTCTCTAAAATATTTTTCCTATTAATCCTCAAGCTATTTCTTTATTTTCTCCTCAAGCAAAAATTACCATTTTCCTATTCTTACTCAATAAACACAATTAAGTCTTCTAGGCTACAAATCACAAATCCAAAGCACATAAAATCATATAAAAATATATTTAAACATACAATAAAATATGATATGCATCTCAACCCTCTTACTCTAAGGTTGGTTTCAACTGGGGTTTCACATATAATAACTAAAATACCTCTCTATGCATTGCCGTACATTTAGAGAGGAACGGTGTACTAACACCTCTCTAAAAGACATCTACCATCCTTAGGGTGAGGTTTTACACAAGCTCCCTAATTTCATCCTATTTCTCTACACAACATTTTTGAAATGTCAGAAAATTTGAAATAAATTTATTTTCCTTAATTTTTTTTTTTTGAAATCATACTTGGCAATAAGTTTATCATAACGAAACTTATGACTAAAAATGTGACAAAATGATTAGGCAAATAGACTGGTCATGGATTGATTCACAAGGCTGTTTAAGTTATGAATATAATAAGGGTCTAGATACTTCTAAAGAATTTACTTTAAGAGACAAACCCAATGGATCTAAAATCCATTATCCTTATATGAAGTGCCATAATAGTATCTTTATAGTACTACAGAGGTCAAACAAAATTGCTAAATATGAGGTTTTATGTGTTGGTATAAAAAATAGAGTGTTCATAAGGAAACATATATATCTTCTCATAATACAACTAGCAATATTCTTTCGACTAAAAATGTACAAGGGGATGATACTAGCAAACCATTCATACTAGCAAATCAAATAGAACAAGTTTGCTATTATCATTGTCCCAAGGAAAGAAATTGGCATGCGGTAATGTCAATGATGAGAAGAGATAACTATAATGTGTGCTTAACAGACCATGATCTAGAAAATTTTCTCATGCAACAGCTAGATTCTCATACTGTTTCTCGTGAAGTAGATGTTACATAGGTTAGGGATGGTATTTCTGGGGAGGAAGTTGATTTAATTGGGATAATAATACAACTAGCAATCTAAATGTACTTAACTGTTTTCTCATTTACTAAATGTGCTAGATATGTTAAAATCTTTACTCAATGATTTTTGTACATATTTTTTTTTTCTATATCTATGTTGCATTTATTTTTATGTTTGAAAACAACTAAATGTGATAAATTATCCATGTTTGTTCTTTATGTTTTGCAAATGATTAACAAATGTTCTCGACATGCAATGATGCAAGATATCATAGCTACGTCGAGATTAGGGGCTAGTTGTAACACCCCTACTAAAAGTAATAGCTGAAGCATATCAACACCGGGAGTTGCCCCGTTAGTTACCCAGACAAGGGGTCTTTATAACGAAAAACCAACAGAGTATGTAAGGTCCAGATCCATATAACAACCCATTCTGATGGTCATATGCACATATATAATAAAGAATCTCATACATGAAAATTTCTATTTAACATCAGAATAAGGTACATTATCCAAAAGGGAAACGTCCGGACCTATTTTGCTATTACTGTGGTATCGTCCTCTATCTGTAGGTCCTTTCAACTCCAGATCCTACAAAAAGTTAAGATAAAAGACACGTGTGAGTGAAAATCACCCAGTGAATCCCGTGTGTGCTAGTGTTTTTCTTGTGAAATCAATTATCAATTTCTTCACCGAAAATAACTTTAAAACTGGGAAATAGAAGTAATTGGTGGATTTGGGTTCAATTTGTCTTATACATACGAAAAACATAGTTTCCAAATGTATGGCCCCTAATTTTAATAAAAGCGGGTTCTTCTCCATCTAGAAGGGCGACCCGCATGCAAAGTTCAAGGAACTTCGCCTTCGGCTACACGGTTTCTTGTGCTAAGAACTGTGCCTTACAGCACGTCACCCGTGTCATACCGGAGCAGTGAGTGTAAAAATGTACAGCTCATCAAGCACTTAGGGATTTTTCACTTGCCACTATAAGCCAGGGGTCCCAATCCTGACATTAGTCACCATTGAGGTGGCAAGGAGTTAAACGCACTGAGTGTCCCCGCCTGGCATTCAGTGAATGACTTAAAAATCAAGAAGTGCCAGCAGACGCGGTAATTGCCAGGCTCAAAACGGCTAGCCAGGACGACTCATCTCAATGTTCTGTCACCCTGTTTAGAGTAAGACAATTCCTAGAATTGATCGAGTTACTTGGGGTCGTCTATCTCTAACATGAGCTAGTACAAAGATCAAAGTCCTTGCTGAGTACTCAACGTCAACAACACTAACCCCGTCTAACTGATCAAGCCAGAGGGTTATCTATTCCCACAATATTTTCAAATCAAAATATTTTTGGGGCCAAACAATATTTTCCAAAATCATGTTGAAACCAGAAAAAAGGGTTCTATTCACACATCAAAACGTGTTTCCAAGAGTATTCGGGTCATTTTCTCCGTACTCGATTACAAAAGTCATTTTCAAGGGTATTCAAGTCATTTTACCGATACCTGATTTCAAATGACTTTTTGAGGGTATTCGGGTCATTTTACCCTTACCCGATTTGAAAAATATTCACAGGAGTTCTAATAAGGATATTTCGGTTATTTACCGAATACCCGAGTTCCAAAGGTTTTCATAAAACATTCCAATAAGGCATTCCAGTCAATTTATGGATATCCGATTCCAAAATTTACCATTTTTTGAAAATTTCAGATATTTAATCCAAAAGGACTAAATTCACAAAATTTATACTTTAGTCATTCAATAAGGTTTCCAAGCCAATTATAATGGTCAATCGAGCCCAAAATGGCATAAAAGTAATTCTTGCTCAAATAAATCTTAAACATGTTTAGGGATTTCCAAAAGGATGTATAACATAACATTTCATGGAAAAACAAAGTACACTAGCTTTAGAAAGAGTTTTAGAAATCCAAGGAACTCACCTCGAATCGCTTATTACCTAGCAATATAAATATTCGCTAAGTCGTCACCAAGTCTTAACAATGAACGACCTACAATAATGATCATTCAAAACGCATTTAGTATTCTATGTTTTTCGATCATAATATACATATGACTATTGTCTAAGGAAATCACTTCATTTCTCATTTCATTTCATGCTTGAAACGAAATATAATTTTTGCACACTTATAATCCATCTCATAATACCATCCTCCACACGTGAATATAAGGACTTAATAAATCCATAAAAATTCTCATTCAATCCATCAACATAATTAAAATCAATCCATGCATTCATTTGTTTTTAATAACATTCTGCAATTTTCCAGTTTTGACGCCATAACTTGTTTTTCTCATAACTTTCAATCCATAATTCCAAATGATGTCAAACCAACTGTAAAATGTCCTTAAGACATTCCTTTACAAGTTTCAATTCATGAAGTACCAATTCTGTTGTCCATTTTGTTCAGTTTTGAACACAAAGATCCAGTAGTAAAATCCCGTCATTGATTTGGCACCTTTTACTATTTTTGCCATAACTTTTGATCCGTAAATCCGATTAACCTCAAACTTGCTCCAAAATGCCTCTATGATCCTTAGCTACAATGATATATGCCTGTTTTGTTCAAATCCAAAAATGTTACAGATTTACTGGACATAAAACCTCACACAATTTTCTAGAAATAAACCCATTGTCCAGCAAAACACATTATATCTTCATTCCTTGTTTATTGTATGAATACAAATTAATTCAATCCAATATTCCTTTTAACACCCTTAAAGCCACTGATTTCTAGTCATACATAAAACAGAAAATTTCACCGTAGCACAACAAGAAAACCGGCAGCCTCAATCATAACATATATCCTTGAAAGTTTCTTAACAATTATCTTATTTCCAACTTCATTTCTTTTTCGTAATTCAAGAACAACATGCAGCGATAGTTAAGTCTCTAAAACACTTCCAAATCTCCATCAAACATCACACAAACACAGCTAATAAGATGCCATCCCATCCACCACATATACACGCACACAAGAACAGTTTTCACACAACTTCACCTAGCTAGTTTCCATAATTCATACATAACCTCTCATAATATGTATACCAAAATGATCTCCATGCTTTATATAATAACTTTACTTCAAGTAAGGTAGATCCTTACCTTTTCTTTGCTGCGTTTGGAAGCTAAACAGCCCAAGCATCTTTTTGTTTTTCCTTCTCTCTCTCTCTCTCCTCTCTATTTTCTTTTTCCTTTCTCTTCCCTTTTTCTTCCTTGTTTGCTGCGAGATTTTGGCTGTCTAAAGCCATTTCAGCCGGCCTTCATGGCCTATATAGAGAAATATGGTCTTCAAGTCAAGGATGCATTAAATGGTCTCAAACATTTGGAAGCCCTTGATTGGTCCACCTAGCTACTTAGGTGTCCTTTAGAGTATTCAAGAATTCTATGGAATTCTTTAGAATGTCCTTGCATGATTGTTCATGTAACCAATCACAGAATCAACACTTGGTGAGTTTTCATTGGTCCACATGGTGATGAGGTGTCCACTTAGGTGGCGCATAATAATGACTAAGTTTAGTAAAAATATTTATTTATAAACTTTTATCTCAACTTATCACAACCAATCAAATAGAAACACTTGACTTCATTAACCAATCACTAAACAACACTTATTTTCATCCACTAATCATAAGAAGCCGCACGTCTTATTTCCAACTGCAAATTTTCTATTTTCTTCAGAAGTGACCAAAATTGTGTCCGTACGAAAAAATATTTTATTTCACTGTTCAATTCCAAAAATTTCACTGAATCTATTGGTAACACTTAAATTCTTCAATTCCCTCTCTACTTGGTCAAATTTGTGGTCAAAGTCACGAGTGCGGTCAAAATAACAAAAATACCCCCGATACCCTGGGTAGCACAATTCACACCAAAACGTGCGTCTTATTGTGCTGATTAATTTTTCTTTCTAGAATACCCTAAAATTCTTATTTTGTTAATCTTAATAGCCTTCCAAAAATTTAGGGTATGGGTAGAACAAATTCAATAATTACATTCAGATCCCGACAAAATTTTATTTCACCAAAGTATTCATCTTAATACACCGTTCAACTTTTGTTCTGGCCATTAATATAAATTCTCATCCCATTACAGATAGTAGCCAAACAAAAGTAAAAAGGTGGGGTGTTACACTAGTCCCTTACAGGGTACAACGAAACAACTAACAGTACATGAGGTTGGCTAGAGATCAGATGCAACTATCTAGACGGGCTCCAGAGATTAAGGGTTCAGTCAGGAGACGGCTACACCTACTTTTGATGTAGGTCCTAGTCACACACGACTTTCTTTCTTAGGCCCTAGCACCTCAAATTTGTTCAGTTGTTAGGAAGTAACTTTAGAAAAATTGATATATGTGGCTATTGAAATCATATTAAACTTTTGTTTTTCTGGCTAATGAAATCATACTTACTGAACTCTTTTGTATTAATTTTTAATTATTATTTTGTAAGTTCTATACCGAGAAGTTCTTGCAGAGGTAGAAGGTTACCCTTTAGATGGGGTGAGTCAGGCTTCTAAAAGTATGATATTGGTGTTAATTAATATGGAGGACTTGTAGAAGTGGATGCTTCTTGTTACAATTTGGTGGTAGGCTATTTTAAACGTATGAGCAACAATGTCCCTCTGAATTACAGGGATTGGCATTCTATACCTCAGAGACTTAAAGATAGGGTTTGGAAAGAAACGCAAGTAGATAGTTTTATTCTAATACATGCACAAGTGTTTTTTTCATAGGTTAAAATTTTGTTTAATTGTTTATTTGTTTAATACGTACAAGGACAACACCACTATGCCACTAGAAGACGTAGTGTCACAATGAAGATGCTATGTACAGTATGTAAGGATTATATGTCTAAGTTGAACAGAAGATACTACATTCCTTTCCAGCATAATATGGAGCCTATTGTTTGCAGAGATAGGTAGGTCGATGAAAATCAATAGAAGATGTTAGTTGATTATTGGTACTTAGAGAATACACATGTCATATGTATAAAATTTGACTATTTTTAGCACCCATAAGTTGTTTACATATTTAAGATAATTATCGTATAATTATTTTATATATTAACTATTTTAAAAACTCACAGATGGAGGCTGAGTAGAACAGATAAAATCGATCACATATAGCATATACATGGATCACAAGAAGGATGTCGCATTCAGTTATACAAGATTAGGTATTTAGTTTGTCTTATATACTATTCCTTTATGTTTTATCTAATTTTCTTGAAAATTCTCACAAATATTTATAGATAGCCTCACAAGGCCAATCAATGTCGCAATATGATAAGTTTCTTATGACACGAAGATGGCATGGTTGGGAGGTTGATGGATTGACTATAGAGATAATTGTAAGTAATTTTCAAAGGATAATTTTTCTAAATTATTAAAATATGACAAAAATAATATATTAAAATAATATTAATTTGACATATTATTTCTTAATTTAGTATGATCTATTAGAGGCAGAGTAGTAGACATTGCCTAAGTCTGAGCACTCTGAGGTAGCTAAGGATCAAATCTTCCGACAATTGTTTGGTCTTGATATGAGGGGTCAATCATCCACTTGTGCTAGAAATGTTGAGGAGATCATCAGGGTTGAAGTCGAGGCACATATACAGAGTATGAGAGATATTATGTAAGTTGAGATGCGAGCTGAGATACAGTGTGAGCGAGAAGCTTACGAGTCATGTATAGCAGTACTTTAGACTACCATGGAAGCATTAACTCACAGATTTAATATAAGTGCATTGCTACAACACCTATTCCTTCATATAGTGTATCTACGATATCTCCTGGTGTTGGTTCTACTTCTTGACCCCACAGATCATGTGACGCTGACGAGACTGTCCGTGATAAGTGACATACTTTCATTTTCTTCTTGTTTTACATGTTTAATTGCTTATGATAGATATATTTCATTTTCTATTTCTCATATATATAGTATTACTTCTTCTTGAGGAGATTATGGATTATTTATGTTTTGATTACCGAGGAGATTGTATTTGATTTGATTGGTATTGAAGAGATTGTGTTTATTGGATGATTGGTATTGATTATATTTATGGCTTGAATGAGTTAATCGTGTTGTATTGCTTTGAAATTATAGTAAAAAAGGATTTAATAGCAAAAAATTATTAAAAAATATAAATGTAACGGTCTGAAACCATCGTATTTGAGAACTAAAATGACAGTTCACAACCATCATATTTGTGATTAAAACGATAGATTAGACTATCGTACAGTTGAACATTTTATACTACAGTTTATAACTGTCCTATAAAATAAATCATCTAAGACAACCGATAATTGTCGTTTTTACTTGCCCAATATGATGCTTCTAGTTGTCATATTTGCTAACAAAATACAATGGTTTGTTAGGTTTGATACGATAGTTTACTGAATTGTTACATTAACCCATTCGAGCTAAATATGCACAACTCTTAAATTGAGCTATTGTATTAAACTATTGTATTAAACTAATACGACGGTGTTGTGGTCGTTGTAGTTTAAAAATGAAGGAGATATTTACGACAGCTCATAAACTGTCGTTTAGCCATCATTTTAGGCTAATACGACGGTGATTGTCTTTAATATGACGGCTTGTTGGCGATTGTATTTAACTTATTTTTTAGTAGTGATATTTACGCATTGCCAAGTATTTCTTAATATTTGTGCGTTCGTATTGCTGAGTGTTTCTCCATATCTACAGGTTGGTTAACCAGATTTATTCGAACTATCTAAACTCCTGATTTCTCTATGATATTCCTTAGCTAACATTGTATGGCTCCCAATATTTCCTATATTGAACATTGGGTTACTTGTGTATAAATAAATAACCTTCCCATGCAAATGAAAAATAATAATAAAAAAAACTCTCTGCACGCTTTACAAACTCTTTTTTACTTCTGTACAACCTTCTTCTTCTTCTTTTCAAGATAGTAGGGTTATTTCATTTATTTTTTTTATTGTTCTTGCATCCTATTATCCGTGAAAGAGCTTGTTTAATCCTAGTACAACTACCAAAATAGTCCTTTAGGACAGTATTATAACAACTCAAGCCTTCATTCTTTTCCTATTGTTCTTAAATTTTTTCCTACAATCTAAAGGACTATACTTCTTCTAATACTCCCATTGCTTCCATTGCTCCAGTTAAAGAAGATGGTTCCACTACTGCAATGACTTCTGTACCTCCAACACAACCATTTGTTATTCCCGACCAGAGTACTACTTCCTGTCACATATGTTAAGCCATTTCTTGATGTCTCTAATATTGAAATTTTTGTTGAACAAAATTTCTAAAGATGCTAAGAATGAGTTTGCTCTTTACTCGACCTTTATAGGGTTGCAGATGTACTAACCCCGCCCATACCACCACCAACTTTTGATTCAAAAGTTCAAGAAGCAAGGATTTTTGCCAATAAGGATTGTAGACACACTATTTTCCAAAATTTATTTAATAATTGATTTGATATCTATACGTCTTACAAGGAGATAAGAGACATTTAGAATTCTCTTGTCAAATGATGCGTAAATTTTGGGTGTATAAAAATTATTAAATTTAAATCCACCATTTAGCCAAGTTTTAATTAAAATATTAATCCAAAAATATATATACGAGCAAGTATACTCATCGCAAGTATAGTATAGGGAATTAACGAGTATCAATCCTTAAAGGAACAAGTATATACTAATCACTTTTCATTCATTATTTAACCGATCTAATAAAATGATAAGATGATTGATAGGGCCTAAATTAGTCATATATTTTCTAGTTATTTGAGGCTATTTTGTGATACATTTTGTTCAATAACTGGTCAAATTCCTTCATATTTGAGATTTTACCCTTGGAAAGGTATTTTGTACATTATTTCAGATTGTAGGGGTAAAATAAGACAAAAACATCGCAAAATAGAATAGAGGCGGTGACGGCTATGATAAGGGAACCGGCACCGGCCACGTGCTGCTGCACGTACATCAAGCGATGAAAAAGCGATTAAAGAATCGGTGGAACAAAACTAAATTGGCGCCAGCTAGGAGGCTAGAGGCGGCGTTGGCTACACTCTGGAAGAGGTGGGGTGAAAATCAAGAAAAATCAACGAATGAACAACAGAATAGATCACAACCGGCGCCAGCCCTAGCCAGGGGAGGCCGTGCCAGCTGTACCCTGATGTTAAGGCAGCGCCTCAATTTTTGTGCGTGGTTTTTGGTAATTTGTAGAGTTTTAGTATTTTCCTACTTCTAGTCGGCCAAAAACCCTAGAGGAACGATTTTAGGCACTTCTAAAACCTATAAATAAAGGGAAAACACAAGAGAAAAGGGGGAATTCACAGATCATAAAATCAAATTACTCAAATCAAGGAGGAATTCTACCAAATCAAAGAAGGTTATGCAAGAGGGTCTACAAAGGGAGAAGAAGGAGGCTTGTCTATGAGTACTTTTTTTTTAACTTTGTTTTCTTTTTCTTGAAAAATGATGTGTTAATTATTTTATTGTAATTTTACATTATTTAGGTATTCATGATTTTTAGAGTTACTTTGATCTTTTGATTAATTGATTATTAGTCTTGGTTTTTAATTACTTGTACTAATTACGAGATTAGTTAGTTGTTTCTTTCTATTAACTTGCTTGGACAAATGAGTTGACGGTGGTCTCAATTCATTAATTTCATATTTGTTATCTCTTAACTTGCTTGGAAAAAGGGGTTAATTGCTAAGAAATGGGTAATTAAAGGTTAATTGATGTCTGCCAGGATATGGATTCATTGGTTAATTTCATATTTTAAATTTACTAGAATATGGAGATTTAATCAAGGATTGTGTTTAATACATCTTTTGCGTGAATTAGTTGAGACAGAATATGTGATGCTAATTTGTCTAGAAGATAGTGATTTCATGGATTGGAAAAGAAGTGAATCTATCTTAATCCTTTATGATGCCAAGAGAATAATTTGTTATGATAATGGTTGAATACTTTAAGGTCGTGTTTGTTAACATAATGGTTTGAGTTACATAATTCTCCATCCTTGACATGTATATATTATTTTATTTTATTTTAATTTATTTTCCTTTTTATTCTTTTTCACTTTATTGAGTTGGTTAAACAATGAAAGAAAAGTGATTAATGCATACTTGTTCTTGGATGATCGACACTCGTTTGAACCCTATACTATGCTTAATGAGTACGCTTGCTCATATGTGTAATTTGGGGTTAACGTTTTAATTTAAACTTGATTGGGAATGTACTTATTTTTATATGATTTTTATACCCAAATTTATACACAAGTTTTTGGCGCCGTTGCCGGGGAATAATATCATGAAAGTTTGGATTTTGTTGATTTAACCATGTTTATATGTTTATATGTCCATATGTCTATATGTAAATATGTAAATATGTTCTTTGTGTAAGTCAGTGTAATATCTTGTTGTTTGTAACATTGTGTGACTAAATCAGTGTTAACATATTTCATGTTGCACTGTAAATATCACTAACTTTTGTATGTAAATAGTTTCGGAATGTGTGTGTTTTTCTTTTCTTTATTTTTATATTATTTGTTTTTACCTTTTCTTTATTTTTCTTAATTATTATTATTATTTTTTTTTATTTTCAATTTGATTTTTGTTTTTTTTTTTAGCGCGAGATTGATATTATCATGGACAACTACTTTTGGGCGCAAGATTAAAGGAGCTACAATGATGAGAATTTGGCAAAGTTGCAATCTCGGATTGATACTTTTTGTGAGATGTCACTTGAAGCCTCAATGCATTCTTTTGTCGCCAATTCAAATTCCTCCATTAAGTGGCATAAAGAAGTATCCCAACGATTGAGCTATCAAAGAATACAACTAGCCAAGTTGGTTGAGGATGCCATAAAGGCCCATATGCTTGAACAAGAGAATCTCCAAGGAAAGGAGGGAGGATATGAGGACCAATTGTCCAATGTGGAAAGGGAGGTATTCAATTCTACTCTATGAGCTAATAATTCTAATATCTCCTTATCACATAATTTTTTTAGGCTCCTCTCAATTCTTGGAGAACAAGGGTCTAAATGAAGATGTGTTAAAATTATCATGCCTTAAGGAGTTGAATCTTTCAACGCTACATCATAAGAAGTCCTTATAGGATAGTGGTAATTTCTACCCTTCACCCTATTCAAAGGGAGGTAACTTAGTATTTGTAGATATATTAAAAAAATAATAATGATTTCTTGATCCTGTCTTTCAGAACTCAAATACTAAGTTTAAAGGGAAATTTTAATTATGAACATTCTTTTGAAAGGTTAAACAGTGATTTCAAATTTGATGCATTTTTTAGGGATCATGTGCACTTATATGTTAACAAAAATATTTGTCTGTCTAAAAAATTGTTAGAGAAAAAGGTTTAGGTGTTTTGCTTTAGTGAGAAAAATTATTTTCATAAACCTTCTATTTTTCAAAAACCTCTCTTCATTCTATATTCATCATGCCTATCTTCTATTTTGAGTGTTAAGTTCTTTTCAAAGTCAATGGCAATCGAGTGAAACATTATGTTGGTGAAATTCTTCGCAACACGGATCAATTGGAGATGCTTCTGGACACTGCAGCATAAAACTTCTTGGGTTATCTTGACTTCTTTCTTTCGTACTATCAGTTTTTTTTTTCTTTCCATGTGCTATTATCTTTCCATTTTGTTTATTTTTCTTTTCTAGTTTTTATGCTTTGGTGTGTTTCTTTTGTATTTTTCTTTTTAGGTACTTCGGCAATGCCTCTTTCTGTTGGAACTCAACTCTTGTGAAGAAGAATGCCCATTGTCATGGAAGTATTTTCTTTCTTATCTTGTTCCCTTTATTTTTGGTCCCGTGGCATTATTTTCATGCTCTATTTATTTGGCCATTAAGGACAATGTCCAGTTTAAGTGTGGGGGAGTGGTTAGAATGAGAATTCTTTTATGATTTATTCTTCTTGAAATTCTTCTTTAGACCCTGTTTGAGCAAAATTTTCAAAATTTTTTCTGATTTTGTGAGCTTTCAAGATGTATTTTTAATGTATATCTTTGTGATAGATCATAGAGCATATGTTCTATATCATTTGTGACTTATGCATGACCTTTTGCACGCACTTAGACTAAGTAGTTCTTGATCAAATGCTTTACATTATTCTTAAACCTGTTTTTATGCTAAAATTCATTGAGCATTCTAAAACTTACTTGAATACATCTCGAGGCGAAATAAGCAAGACATTCATGATTTAACTTAGGGATGACGGTAATAGGCCTTTTTTGAATAGTTTGAGCTTTTCAATCTTACCTATTTTATATTATCCCTAGTGCCTATTTTGAGCCTAATTTGTTAATTTCTTTCTTAAACCCGTTAGCATACTTTGTCCATTACTTCTTTCTGAGAGTTTGATTTACTTTCCAAATCTTTTATTACTCTTGATGGATAAAAGTACAAGTAAAAGAGTTAGGAGGGAGAAAGCATGTGTAAATGTCATGACTTGTTACTTTCAGTCATGGAGCATTGTTGAGTGGAGTTTTGAAAAGAAAGGAAAAAAAGAGAAAAGAAAACTTGAGAAAAAAAAAAAAAAGCTGCTAGGAAAGTTTGAAAAGAAAAGAGAATTGAAAATAAACAAAAGCAGCATTTGAAAAGAGGAAAGGAAAAAAGAGAAAAGCTGAAAGAGAAAAAGAAAAGAAGAGCACAAGAAGAATGTTGATTGAGAGCTGGAATAAGACTTACTGAAATTTTTGATACTCTTGTGCAAAATGAATGATGAGTTAAGAATTATTGAGAAAAAAAAAAAAAGGAATGCAAGATTTGCTTGAACTATGCTATAATTGCCATACAAGGTTATGGGTTTTGATTGATTTTGGAATAGGAGAGCAAGAAAACTTTAGAATTTCTTGGTATATCTTGTTTATCCTTTTCTTGCAAACTCTCATCCTCTTTGATATTTGTTTTCCTATATCCTTCGTTCGAAAGCTACATTACAAGCCCTTTAACCTTACACTACAAGTTTAAAAGTCCTACTTGACTTAAGTAGAATCATGATATGTCTCGGATTAGTGGAGAGAGTGTATGAAAAGTAAGCTTATGGAATGCATATTTCTTTTAAACTAAATTCTTTCCAATGGTTTGAGAATATTGTTAAGTATTGAGATGGTTCGACTAGTCACTATTCACTTACACAAGTCTTGCATTTGTTATGAAAGATATAGTAGCATTTGTTTTGTTGTCTTGAAATAAAGAAAGTATTGAAGATATTATTTGATAGTAATTGAGTGATTTTGTGAAACCTTATGTTTTTCCTACTTGTCTTTAATACTTTGCTTGAGGACAAGCAAAGAGCTAAGTATGGAGGAATATGATATGGCCTAAATTAGTTATATATTTTCTAGTTATTTGAGGCTATTTTGTGATACATTTTGTTTAATAACTGGTCATATTCCTTCATATTTGAGATTTTACCCTTAGAAAGGTATTTTGTGCATTATTTCAGATTTTTGGGGTAAAATAAAACAAAAATATCGCAAAGCAGAACAGAGGCGGCACCGACCATGACAAGGGAACAGGTGCTGGCCACGTGCTATTGCACGTACTTCGAGATGATAAAAAAGTGATGAAAGAACCGGTGGAACAGAACCAAACCGGTGTCGGCTAGGAGGCTAGAGGCGGTGCCGACTGCACTCTGAAAGAGGTGGTGCGGAAATCAAGAAAAATTGGTGAACGAACAACGGAATAGGTCACAACCAACGCTGGCCCTATCCAGGGGAGGCAGCGTCAGCTGCGCCCTAATGTTAAGGCAGTGCCTCGATTTTCGTGTGTAATTTTTGGTAATTTGTAGAGTTTTAGTATTTTCCTACTTTTAGTCGACCAGAAACCCTAGAGGAATGGTTTTAGGCACTTCTAAAGCCTATATTTAATAAAGGGAAAACACAAGAGAAAAGGAAGAATTCGCAAATCATAACATCAAATCACTTAAATCAAGGAGGAATTCTACCAAATCAAGGAGGGTTGTGCAAAAGGGTCTACAAAGGGAGAAGAATGAGGCTTGTCTATGAGTGCTTTCTTTTTCTTGAACAATGATGTGTTAATTGTTTTATTATAATTTGACATTGTTTAGGTATTCATGATTTTTAGAGTTACTTTGATCTTTTGATTAATTGATTATTAGTCTTGGTATTTAATTACTTGTGGTAATTACGAGATTAGTTGGTTATTTCTTTCCATTAACTTGCTTAGACAAAGGAGTTGATGGTAGTCTCAATTTATTAATTTCATATTTGTTGTCTCTTATCTTTCTTGGAAAAATGGGTTAATTGCTAAGAACTAGGTTCATCAAATAATACTCAAACACTAATGCATCAACAAGATTAACCCAAATTCTGAAGTCTTAAAATATCCCATCCAATATACTAATTTATTAATAAAATTCTACCAAATGAATGACAAAACTCATATTCAAGTAAGAAAGATAATTACAACCTTGCTAAAAAATGAAAACCACAAAAATTTTGAATAAAAAAAAAAAAAAATTAGCCACAATGTACACAATGTATATGATAGATATGGAAAATATCTTCAATGCTAAACTCTTCCCCCACACTTAAACTGGATATTGTCCTCAATGGAAAAAAAATATAACAATGAAAGCATCTCCAAAAGGACAAAAATGATAAAATGAAGGATAAAGTTAAGCAATACTCCCCAAGTGCACGAAGCTTCCACTGAAAATTAAAACTTGGGAAAGAATAGAAGAGCTTGTTCAAGAAACATTTATTCAAACCTACAAAATAAAACACTAATAAAAGTACAAAGAAAATAATAATCAAAATAAAACACACCACACATAGGATACAAGAATGCAAAATACTACTGGAAAGCCTAAGAAAACAAATAAAAACCAAGACTTACTCCTCTATACTTAAGATGGGACATAGTCTCCTTATTACTGGGGGAAAAAGATACATAATAAAACCAAACACAAAACTAAGATACAAACACTTTCCACTCATCATGTTTTCTCATCAAACATTTGTAAAAGAAATTAAAGCTCATAGTAGAAGATAGGCATGGTGAATGTAAAAAAGAGGGAGGTTTTTTAGAAAGGTAATATTCATGAAAACTAATTTTCTTAGCAAAGCAAAACACATAAACCTCATTCTCTAACATCCATTTAGACACACAAATATTTTTTTCAACATAAGAATGCACATGGTATCTAACAGATGGATCAACTTTGAAATCACCAATTAACCCTTCAAAAGAATTTTCACAATTAAAATTCCCCTTTAAACTTAATATTTGAGTTCTCAAAGATGGGATTAAGAAATCCTTACTTTTCAATGCATGATCTATAAAAAGTAAGTTACCTCCCATTGGATGGGGTGAAGGGTAGAATTTGTTAGCATACTCTAAGGGTTTCGTATGATGTAGCATTGAAAGATGCAACTCCTTGAGGCATGTTAAGATCAACACATCATTATTTGGACCATTGCTCTCCAAGAATTGAGAGTAACTTAAGAAATCATGTGATAAAGAAAATTAAAATTATTAGCACATAGAGTAGAATCGAATACCTCTCTTGTCACATCGTGCAATTGTCCCTTATAGCTTCTCTTTTTTTACATGGTCAATTGTACGGGCCAGCATGAACTCATGAGCCTCCTTAACAATCTTAGCTAATTGTGTCATTTGATTGCACAATCATTGGGAAGCTTCTTCATGCCACTGAACAGATGAATTTGTATTGACAACAAAAAAAATTCACAAATGCTTTTGATGACGTCTTACTAAAAACATCAGTGTGGGCTTGTAACTTTGCCAATCTATCATCAATGCAACTCTTTTGATCTTGTACCCAAAAATAATTGTCCATGATGATGTCAACCTTGTACTCAAAGGAAAAAAAATCAAATCGAAAAGAAAATAAAGAATAGAAAAACTTTAAACAAATAAAAAAAGAACAAAATCATATACTAATAAAAAGACTTAAATATTCACAAAGTACCAAAAAAAAAAAAAAGTTAATGACATTTACAAATCTTGTTAGTATCATACAAGCATAGTACAATATTGAATCAAGTTAGTTAGTTAAGGTACATTTATACATACAATAAGATATGACACTTAGTTATACAAAGAACATACATACATACATACATACATATATATATATATATATATATATATATATATATAAACATGGTTAAATCTACGAAATCTTAGCTTTCATAATATTGTTCCCCGACAATAGCGCCAAAAACATGATGCATAAATTTTGGGTGTATAAAAATTATTAAATTTAAATCTATGCCTTAGCCAAGTTTTAATTAAAATATTAATCCCAAAATACTTATACGAGCAAGTATACTCATCGCAAGCATAGTATAGAGAATTAGCGAGTATCGATCCTTAAAGGAACAAGTACACACTAATAACTTTTTATTCATTGTATAACTGACCCAAAAAAGTGATAAAATTATAAAAAGAAAAATATGAAAAAAATATATACAATTCAAGGATGTAGAAATATAAAATTTAGACAAATACTTTTGAAAATATAATAATGAATCATTTAGCAAATATTACAATCAATTATCATCTTGGTCTCATGAAGGATTAAACTAGAACCACTTCGTTTGCAATATATGATTCCTATATTCTAAGTAACTTAATGGATATATTCTATCTCACCAGCCTTATTCAAAAGATGCATTAAAATTAATCCTCATATGAATCCCTATATTCTAGGTGATTTAAAACATGAAATTAGTCAATGAATTCATATTATAGCAATCATCAACTAACCTTTGATTACCCAAGTTCTTAACAATTAATCCATTTTTCAAGAAAGTTAAGAGATAACAAATATGAAATTAATTAATTGAAGTCATTATCAACCTTTTTTTCAAGCAAGTTAATAACAAAAATCAACCAATCAACTTTGTAAGAAAAATAAGTAATCAAATCTCAAGATAAATAATTAATTGATAAAAAATCCAAATTAACTTAAGAAATCATGAATCCCAAAAATAATGTCAAATTACAATGAAAACATTAATTACATCATTATTCTAGAAAAGAAAATAAAGGTAAAAGAAAGAACTCATAGACAAGCCCTCATCTTCTTGAATAATGCTCCTTGAATGATAAATCTCCTCATTTTTGAATGATTGGCACTTTGATCCTTGGATTCACTAATTTATCTTGTATTTTTTTTTGTTTAAATAGGCTTCCAAGAGGCCAAAATTCGTTCCTTAAGAGTTTTGGGTTGAGTAAAAATTGAAAAATATCAAAACTCTTAGGAAATTACCAAATCCGCACATAATTAGAAAATCGCCAACATAGGACAGAGCTGGCACCAGCCGTGCTCTGGTTGGCCCGATCGTGCTCTATTTTTTTGGATGAAAATTCCCCTCTTTTTCTTGATCTGGGCTGGCACCGGTGCCAATTTGGCTAGCGATGGTTTCAATGTTTTTTCGTCATTTTTTGTAATTAAAGTCCAAATTACCTTTTCAAGGGTAAAATATAAATATGAAGGAATATATCTAGTTATTACACCAAATGTATCACAAAATACCCTCAAATAACTAAGAAAATATAATTGAATTTTACCCCTATCATCAAACAATACACCGTGGAGGATACTACCAAACAAAAGTTTATAGTAGGAAAATTCTACCAGTGGTAAATGTCTAATGATAAGGAGATTAAAACGCCAATTAACGAGTAAAAAAACTAGTAGCAGAGCTCAAAACTGAAGAGATAGTATTGCCAGAGAAATTCATTACATTTATATTAATTGAAAAATTACTAGAATGATGGAATGATTACAAGAAACATTTGAAATACAAGCACACATCTCTCTTTTTGGATGAGCTTGTGACACATATCTTGATCGAAGATACCAACAAGAAAGAAGCTAATGTTGCCAAAGCAAAGGAGATGTTGTTGAAAGCAAACTTGGTACATGGTAATTTTTCCAAAAGGTACAAAAATAAATCTTATGATTACAAACCCAAAATTTCTAATCCAAACTTCAAAAATGTAGAAAGGCTCTTGTTTTATTTATGGAACACTAGAACATCATGCACCAAAATGTAGAAAAAGAGTGAGAATTGACAATCCTCCTAAACTAATAGCTAATATGGTTGAAAGAGATGATGTAATTGTTGCGATTATTTCTCAAGTTAACATTGTGGCAAATATTAAAGAATAGGTGGTAGACTCTAGGGCTCTTGACACATTTGTGGATATCGAGAAGCTTTTTTCTCTTACAAACTCGTAAAAGATGATGATTAGGTAGTCTACCTTAGAGATTTAAGAATTGTAAAAGTGGGGGTAAAAATGTCTTTTGAGTTTGACAAGATTGTCATGACAAAAAATAATACTTTTGTGGGGAAAGGATATTGTAATCAAGGACTCACTGTATCTCATTATTATCAATGTGATAAATAAAAATACTTCTTATGCTTACTTTGTTGGACTCATTTAGTTTATGACATGTTAGATTAGGATATGTTAATTTTAGTTATCTTAAAAAAAAAAATGCAATCTCGTGGTTTGATTTTTAGATTTTATTTTTCTTGTATGAAAAAAAATGTCAAATTGTGCTGAGACTAAGATAAATAAAAAGACATATTTTTATATTAATAGAGAAATATATGTATCAAATCTAAGTCATATTGATTTAGGTAATTTAAAACAAACTATAACTAGAAGAGGTAAAAGATATTGTGTCATCTTCATTGATGACTTTTCGAGTTTCACTAAATCATATTTACTTAGGAATAAAAATGATACTTTTAGTGTTTTTCGGTCTTATAAAACTGAAGTAGAAAACTAAGTTAATAAGAAAATCACTACTAGAAACTGGGCAATCAGCCACGAAAACTAGCATAGGAGATCACCCATGAATCAGCCATGAAAAATTTTTAAAAAATTGAGATATATTGATCAAAGATTTTCGTGGTTGATTCATAGGAGATCAATCAAGAAAAATATCCATGGCTGATTAGTAGCTGATTCATAGCGAAAAATTTTAAAAAATTATTAGTTCACATAAATGTTTATCATAAATCAAAACACAAGAAAATGCCATTTGGGCTAACAATCTCTCCCTTTTTTGTGTGATGACAAACTTGATGGATTGTAATAAGAAAAACAATATAAGTTTGTATGAATCATGTGAGGCCGAGAGATATAGAAGGTTATATTTAATTGAAATGCGTTCTCTCATCATAAGAATCAAAGAGTGTTTATGAGTTTAAAATAAGAAAAATCAAGTATAGTCTCATAAACAAGGCTCAATGAGCCAATGGCTCAACCAATTTCCATATTCTCATTCTTTCCTTATAAAGGACTATTTCACAAGGAAATAGTCAAATAGTGATTACTCACAAAAGAATGTGAAACTTAAGTGTACAATAATCTATATGTGGAAGTGTAGAAGATAGGACATATAAAAAAAATGCTTCCCCTATGTATGCGCATATTAGTAGATAGAAAGTTGCTAATGTTGGAGTGCATTAGAAAACAGGTTGGGATTTGAGATTTTGGACTTTCAAAAGGTAAGTCCAAAACAAAAATTTGACCTCTGGAAGCATTTTGAACTGGGAGTTTGGAAAAAAAAACACCCTCTGTGTCTGTACAGGGTTAAAAATAAGATTTTTTCCCCCCAAAAACAATAACAATTAGACCAACATTTTAACAAAACCAACGGTCATATCAAGTAGACATTTACACGACAAACATTCCAA
Source organism: Voacanga thouarsii (assembly GCA_026120185.1). NCBI lineage: Eukaryota > Viridiplantae > Streptophyta > Magnoliopsida > Gentianales > Apocynaceae > Voacanga > Voacanga thouarsii. The sequence continues at coordinate 1,005,573 of JANUWF010003370.1, forward strand.
AACACTTATTTCACATTTCCAGATTTAGCATTCAACAGTTGAAAAAAAAAATCACAAAATACTCCTACCCCTATTCACTATTCAGCCAATAAAATCAACACAAATCAATCACCATAATCATCCACTCAATATCCTCATCCAAATCCATACAATCACTAAGATCAATTATAGTTTTCTCAATTCATCATCCAACAATAACCACAACTCTATTCACAACACAACAACCATAGTCTTCACAAAAAAATACTGCAGTTAACACGTCCAATTAAACTGTAATCATGATAACAAAAGTTCACCAAAATAGCCACAATAGTCAAAATCCATATCCATAATATACCAAGGTTTCTCCCGCTTTGTCATCAATAAAAAATAACTATAAGCAGTCTAATATCAGTAGGCAAAAGGAACAAAAGTAATCAAAATAGACAAGTGATAAGAAATAGTGTTAAAACTAAAAAGTGTTCAGGAAAAGCAATAAAAATAGTTCAAGTAGATGAATTTGGCAGGTAGCGTTTTCCACGATGGGGCACCAAGGCTCACGCGATGATCACTGTCTCAAACTTAACACCTTTGGTAGTCTTCTTGTGTTGTCTAGCAAGCCTCTAGATGTTTTTTGACCACTACGTGCTTTTGCCTGCGACTAGATGAACTACCTAGAACTACTTTGGCAACAATAGGCGAGAGCTATGGGTGCATTAGTCTCTTCCTCTTTCTCTTTCTCATTTTCTTTTTCTTTCTCAGGCTGATTAGCTGTTTCTTCCTCAGTTAGGGGATGATAAGTTCAGGCTTTGGCTCAGGTGAAGGGGCTTGAGCAGTTGGAACATCTGCAGCGTCATAAAGCTTCCCTTCTATATTCGTCAGTTAATTCCCCAAATTTTGAAATTCTCCTTTGACTTTAACAATCACATTATCCAATTTGACAGATAACAGGTTTATAGCCTCTAAAATACTCTGAGATTTTTCTCTGTCCAGAGTTCTCTATCTTCCTCTGCTTGATGATTCTCCATAAGTTTCAGGGTCAGCTTTTCTTTTTGCTCCTCCTGATGGAGCAGTTTTTTCTTCAGTCTTGACCTTTATTAGTCTTTCTATTTCTTCTTGAGTGGCCTCTCTGAGCAGTATCCACTTATAAATGATTCAGTACTATATACATTCATTTTGGAGTGTCTAAAGGCAATCAAGCTAAGATCCATGTTAAAGTGTTTGAAAACTTTGGTCAGAAGGTTACCATAGGGTAGAGCTTTGTCTGTGGTATTTTGTGATTGTAGCATCAATTTTACAGCCAGAATTCTGAAGCTTATTGGCCTATTTTCTGATAGTGCTAACATTAATACCATTTGTATAGTACTTACAGAGGTCTTATGCCTGAAGTTGGGTACCACCATGGTTGAAACCATGTGGTGTAGTATCCTTCCTATTCCAGTCAACCACTCAGTGTTCCGATCATTTGAATTCTTAAAGCTTTTCCTTCCAGTGAACTTACTTTCAAAATTTTTCAGATCAAATAAATCAAATTTCTCTAGAAACTTGTTCATCTCGAAAAAAAGAATTCCTCCATCTCGAATACCAAAGATTCTATTCAACATACGATGATCAAATTGAAAGCTTACACATCCTACTCGTGATGTGTACCATTGCACCATAAACCCATCCCCAATTTCCTCCAATCTCTCTTTCCTTAGATTAGAATAAAATTCTTAGACTAAGGTAGTATAGAATTTTTCATTCACAAATAGTAGAGCTCCCCAACCAAGGATTTAAGTATATTTAGAACATTTGCAAAATTCGAAAAAGCTTCAAGGTCAGCACGATAACCAATAATAATAGTTCTATTTCTTAACACCCAATCGTTGAACTCAAATTTACACTTAGAGTCGAGGAATTGGGGTACCTGAGTGTCGGAGCTTTCCTATTCAAGAAACTATTTTGATGAGTCTATTTGAGACGTTGGCTCCTCAACAATGGACTCTTCCCCCCCCCTCCCCTTTTTTTTTTGCGGCAGGTTGAATGACGCAACTGATTTCGTTTACATTGTTGCTTTTTTTTTTTCTTGATCTTTTTCGATTTTGAATTGGTTCCTTTGCTAGATTTCGGGAGTTTAGCCATGGCAGTCGAGAGGTGAGGATATGAGCTTTCTAGTTCTGCAGAGAAGAAGAAGATTTGTAGAGAGAGAGAAATAGATAGAAGGATTTATGGTGGTTCCAGCTTTTGAAAGGAAAGAGAAATTCAGATAGCTTTTGAAAGACTTTTTGGGGTTTTTTAGGTACTTGAGAGGATAAGGACCATCAAGTCCACTCAAAAGTAGATTTTAACAGGGATATAGAAAGCTATTTTTGAAAAGCGCGGATCTTTTGAAATTTAAAAAGAAGATTCTAGATGTAGACAATTTTCATCTAATATATCTGTAGAAAAATATAGATCACACGTAATTCTAGGCTACTACCATTTTGGACTTAGACTCAGTCCAAAATGCCCATCCTATTAGAAATGAAAGCTTAGTTTAAAGAATGTTTCTGGTGAGGGGATTTTAGATCCACTTCTCCTAAGATACAACATCCAAAATCTCCATCTGAAATCACACATCTTTAGAAGCTTGCAAAAAATGAACAACCATTCTCCTACAAATTCATTAGTTACATAATTCTTGTAATGCCCAAACCTCTTCTTAGGAAAAAGAATCTATCTTCATCCAGGGGTTTGGTGAATATATCTACAAGTTAATTGTTAGTAGGAATGTATTCTACACAAACATCACCCTTGAGCACATGTTCTCTAATGAAATAATGTTTAATTTCTATGTGCTTAGTTCTAAAGTGTTGAACTGGATTTTTGATTAAATTAATAGCACTGGTATTGTCACACAAAATAGGCATGCAGTTAAAATTAAGGCCAAAATCAAGTTAAGTATTTTTCATCCATAAGATTTGTGCACAACAACTTTCTACTGCTATGTATTATGCTTTGGTTGTTGAGAGTGAAATACAGGCTTGCTTCTTACTATACCAAGAGACTAAAGAATATTCAAAAAATTGATAATGTCCACTGGTACTCTTTTTTTCAACTTTATAGCCTGCATAATCTGCATCCTGTAGCTTATAAGATCAAAATATTTACTTCATAGATACCATAGACTATAATCATATATTCCAATCAAGTACCTAAGGATACGTTTTACAGTATATAAGTGGGATTCTTTTAGACATGATTGAAGTCTTGCACAAAGACAAATCGAGAACATGATGTTGGGTCGACTAGCAGTGAGATACAAAAGACTTCCAATCATACCTCTATACTTTAATTCATCCACTTTCTTACCCTTTTCATCTTTGTCAAGCTTTAATGATGTGCTCATAGGTGTACTGATTTTTTTAGCTTCATTTATTTCAAACATTTGGAGCAATTCCTTAGCATATTTAGCTTGGTTTAGGAAGATTCTATCCTTGGTTTGCTAAATTTGTAACTCGAAGAAGAAGTTGAGTTCCCCCCCCCCCCCCCATCATACTCATCTCAAATTCTTATTGCATAGCCTTTACAAATTTTTTGCATAAAAAATCATTAGTAGCTCCAATGATAATGTCATCAACATATATTTCAACAATTAAGAGGCTATCAAAATTTTCAAATGTAATGAACAATGTAGTGTCAATCATACATTTAAAAAAAACTTTTGAAAGAATAAAACTTTTTGAAAGAATAAAACCATTAAGCCTTTCATACCAAGCGCGTGGAGCTTGTTTTAAATCATAAAGAGCTTTGAAAAGTTTAAAGACATGATTTGGAAAATTTTTATGAATAAAACTGGGGGTTGATCTACATATACTTCCTCTTCAATAAAATCATTTAAAAAGACACTTTTAATGTCCATTTGATAGAGCATGAATCATTTGAAGGATGAAAAAGCAAGCAGCATTCTAATGGACTCTAATCGAGTAATCGGAGTAAAAGTCTCATCATAATCAATGCCCTCTTCTTGATTGAATCCTTGGACAACAAGTCTAGCTTTATTTCTAATAACAATACCATGCTTATCAAGTTTGTTTCTAAAAACCCTCTTGGTACCAATCAGGGATGATCAAGTGGTCTAAGAACAAATATTCAAACTTGATTTTTTTTTGAATTGATTCAATTCTTCTTGCATAGCCAAAATCCAAAAAGCTTCATGCAAAGCCATATCAATATAATCAGGTTCAATACTTGAAAGTAAGACAAAATTATCAATGAAGTACCGTCTTGTTTTGGCACCACAATTGGGATTACCAATAATCTACTCTTTTGGATGTCTAGTTTTGTACTTCCAATATTTTAGTGGGCTTTGAACAACGTGCTCTTTAGTTCTTTACTTACTTTCTTCAGCTTACTATTCTTCCAATTCCTCTTCTTTGATATGGATGTCAAGTGATGGAGCTTTGTGTTGTTCACTTCCTTTTTCCTTTGCGGTTCCTACATCATCATCATTATCTTTTCTAGAGACGTATATGTTAGATTCATCAAATATAATATGTATAGATTCTTTCACACATAGAGTTCTTTTATTGTATACCCTATATGCCTTTTTACTGGAGGAGTATCCAAGAAATATAGTCTTATCTGATTTGCCATCGAATTTTCCAAGGTTATTTCAAGTGTTGAGAACAAAATATTTGCAGCAAAAAAATTTGAAATAAGAAATGCATGGAATTTTGTTAAATATAAGTTCAAAGGGTGTTTTTCTTAGAAAGGGCCTCAATATAACTCGGTTAACAATGTAGCAAGCTGTATTCACAGCTTCAGCCCAAAAATATTTTGGAAGGGAGTTTTCGCAAAGCATTGATCTTGCCATTTCTTATAAAGTTCTATTTTCCCTTTTAACTACACCATTTTGTTGAGGGATTTTTGCTGCTGAAAAGTTGTAAGAAATACCATTCTCATCACAAAATTTTGTAAACTCATGGTTGCAAAATTTTCTATCATTGTTACTTCTTACAGAAATCAATTTTTACCCTAGGAAATTTTGAACACGGTTGAGTAACTTTGAAAATTTAGAAAACATTTCATCCTTATGTGCAAGAAATAAAGTCCAAGTAAAATTTGAGAAATTATCCACTAATACAAGGTCGCGAGAAGAAAAGCTAAAGAAGCTGTCAGAAACGCAAGAGCCATAGTTTACAAGGATTTATATGAAAAGTTAGATACCAAAGACGGAGAGAAGAATATATATAGACTGGCGCGTTACAAGGAGAAGAAGACGAGGGATATAGGTGTAGTGAAATATGTAAAGGAAGAAAACCACAATGTTTTAGTTAAGGATGAAGAAATAAAGGAGAGATGGAGATCATATTTTGATAAGTTATTCAATGGGAGTCAAATCCAAGTTCCGAGTGTAGGTAGCCTGGCGCTTTCGAACGAAGAGATTAACCGCGCATGGATTCGTCGTATTCAAAAGCATGAAGTTCGTGATGCCCTTAAAAGGATGAGTCCAAAAAAAGCAGTAGGACCGGATGGTATACCGATCGAGGTTTGGAAGTGTTTAGGAGATATAGGTATTACGTGGCTGACAAGTCTGTTCAACAAGATATATAAAGTTAATAGGATGCCTACAGAGTGGAGGAAGAGTACTCTGATTCCTCTGTACAAGAATAAAGGAGATGTTCAGGATTGTGCCAATTACCGTGGGATTAAACTCATAAGTCATACTATGAAGCTTTGGGAGAGAGTGATTGAACAGAGGTTACGGGGCATTATACAAATTTCAAATAATCAGTTTGGTTTTATGCCTGGGCGTTCCACTACGGAGGCAATTCATTTATTACGGCAGATGATTGAATATCATAGGGAAAGAAAGAAATATTTACATATGGTATTTATTGACCTGGAAAAAGTCTATGACAGGGTTCCTAGAGAAGTAGTTTGGTGGGTGCTGGCCAAGAAAGGTGTATCAATAAAGTATATTAACTCTCATTAAAGATATGTATGAGGGAGCATGTATAAGTGTAAGGACTGGCACCGGAGTGACTACAGAATTCCCTATTAATATCGGGGTGCATCAAGGATCAGCGCTTAACCATTTCCTCTTTGCAGCCGTTATGAATGAGTTGACCTACGCTATACAGGAGGCTGTGCCATGGTGTATGTTGTTTGCGGATGATATTGTATTAATTGATGAGACTAGAGTCGGTGTAAATGCTAAATTGGAGTTATGGCGGCAGACATTGGAATCCAAGGGTTTCAGAATTAGTAGGAGTAAAACAGAGTATATGGGATGTAAGTTTAGTGGTAGGAGAAACATAGCCCAGAGTGTAACTTTGGAAGGTAGAGATATACCGTTAGCTGATTGTTTTCGCTATCTAGGATCTATTATTCAGAAAGATGGAGAGAGCTCGATAGCGACGTTGCACATTGAGTTAAGGCGGGTTGGTTGAAATGGAGGAGTGCGACTGGTATTCTTTGTGATCGTAATGCACTGTTGAATTTAAAGGGAAAGTTTTACAAGGCAGTCGTACGACCTGCTTTGTTATATGGTACGGAATGTTGGGCAGCTAAAAGTTGTCATATTCAAAAAATGAAAGTAGCTGAGATGAATATGTTATGGTGGATGTGTGGATATACTAGGAATGATAGAGTTAGAAATGAGATCATTAGGGAAAATGTGGGTGTGGCATCTATTGAGAAAAAGATGAGAGAAAGTCGTCTACGTTGGTTTGAACACGTTCAGAGAAGACCGAGGGATGCTCCTGTTAGGGCGATGGAGAGAGTGAGGCAGGATAGGTTAGACAGAGGGAAAGGTAGAGGTAGACCTAAAACGACATGAATAGAGGTAATTAAGAGAGATATGTCTTTGTTAGATTTGAATGAAAGTATGACATTCGATAGAAGAAAGTGGCAAGAGAGGATTTATGTGGATAACCACACGTTGCCTGACGATGGTTCATGTAGCTGACCCCAAGTTACTTGGGATTAAGGCTTAGTTTGTTGTTGTTGTATCCACTAATACATAAGCATACTTCTTACTACCAAGGCTAGTGGTCCTCATTGGTCCAAACAAATCCATATGTACAAGTTCAAGAGGTTTTGATGTTGAAATCATTTTCTTAGGTCTAGAAGAGGTTTTGGTTTGTTTTCCAAATTGGTAAGTGTCACAAAATCGGTTTTTATCAAACTTTATTTTGGGCAATCCTCTAACAATCTTTTTTAAGGATAATCTGTTTAGCAAATCAACAGATACATGGCCTAACCTTTTATGCCAAATATAGCCATCATCATCATTTATGGAAAGACATCTTATACCATGCTCAATAAGAACATTAAGATAAAACACATAAACCTTTCCACTCCATTTGGCAACAAAAATTGTTTCATTTCTAGAGGTATCCATAATAGTGCAAGAGTCCTTTTAAAAAATAACTTTGCAGCCATTCGTACACAATTAGCTAATACTAAGCAAGTTGTATTTCAATTCATCAATTAACAATACTTGTTTTATAATAGTAGAAGATCGCTTACCAATATTACCTATTCTGAGTATCTTTCCCTTCTTCTTATATCCAAACGTGACAAATCCATCATTTGTGGTTTGAATATTTTTCAAAAGTGCTTCATTACCTGTCATATGTCTAGAGCACCCACTGTCCAATAACTATTTTGTGGAGCTCATCTTTTCTGGTAAATGTACCTATACATAGGAAGGAAGAGTGACTTTTGGTACCCATATTTTTTTAGGTCCATGGGGGTTTTTGATGGTTTTTTTTTTTTAACTTTCCAAACTATTTTCAGACCCGATTCCACTGATTTCCTAATGTGACATCTAGATGTATTGTGTCCATATTTTCCCTAATAGGTACAGTATATATGATTTACATTTGTGTAGCTAGCTTTCATAAAAATGGAATGTGTGATTTCCAGCTTTGTTCACATGCCCATAATTGAGACCATTTCTATTTCCAGCCATAGACTGCATTCTAAGCAGTCTATTTAGATTGTTTTGGCCATTTGTGAACTTCTCAATACATATGGTAATATCATCAACTCTCTTTTTCATGTCATCAAAATCATTGAGCATAATTTCATGCGAAAAGATTTTATCACATAAGGATTTGTTCCCAAGTGTGAAACAGTCCAAAGAAGTAGAGATGACTTCTTTTTCAACATTTAGACAATAAATGGAATCAAGTAAAGCTTTGTTCTCGCTCATTCGGTTGTCATTTTCATCTAACAAGGAATCGATATTCATCTTCATTTTCATTTCCTTGTTTCCTTTGAACAGCTTTTTGAGTTCATAAAATATATCAATAAAAAGCTCATTTGGATCATCATAGTTATCGTAGCTAGAATTGTGCAATTCAAATAGAGAGTTAGATAGGGTAGAATTTACCTTATCTTCTATTGCCATGAAGTATATGTTGGTTGTCTCAGTTTCAAATTCTTCATTTTCTTTAGATTTGAAATCATTTTGATTCCAAGTCCTGAGCAATCTTTTTCCCTTCTTTGTCTTTGTGTCTTTTTTTTTTCTTTTGTACTGCTTGGCTTTTTTCCATACCTATTAGACAATCAACAATAAAATGCTCCGTACTCTTACACTCGTAGTACTGAGGTTTGAAAGACGAAGTTTGTCCTTTCTTTTTGACAAATTTATTGCCTTTGTTGAAGTTGCCTTTTCTGAATATCTTTTTAAATTTTCTAGCAACCATGGCCAATTCTTTATTGTCCAAATCAATGCCACAATTACTTTCAAATTGTTCACTGATAGCTTCATTATTTGCAACTTTTAAGGCAATTCCTCTTTTGCCTTTATCATCATCATCATCATCATCATCATCATCATCATCATCATCATCATCATCATATTCTTGAAACATTTTAATTTTTATTTCATGAGTTAGAAGAGATCTAATAAATTCTTCGATTAGTAAGCTTTTCAAAATTTTCAATTCTTCAATAGCCAAGGTTTTGGGCTACTAGCTTTTAGGCAGAGAATAAAGTATTTTTCTGTTTTGCTCTTCATGGGAGTAGATTTTCCCATAAGTCTTTAAACCATTCACTATATTCGTGAATCTGGTGAACATGTCAGTAATGTTCTTATTTGGTTTCATAGTCATGGACTAAGAGTCCCAATTTTGATTCTTTTACTTGATTTGTCCTCTCGTGGGTGACTTCAAGTAACTCCTACATATTATGGGCTAAATTACAACCATTAACTCGATTATATTCATTTACATCAAGAGCACAACACAGTATGTTTATTGCTTGAAAATTCAGTGTCATTTTGGCATTATCTTCACTGTCATACTCATCACTTTGTTTAGGCACTGTTCTACCTTCAACAATTTTAGATGGGACATATGGTCCTTTTTTGATCAAATTTCATAGCTCAGAGTTGATTGAACATACATAGATCTTCATTCTATTTTTTCAGAAAGTATAGTTGCTTTCATTGAACAATGACGGTCTATTTGTTGAAGACACCTCAATAAATGGTAGGGATGAAGTGCTTGCCATCTAGATCTTTCCTACAAGGCTGTTGGGTCGAAAATAGTGTAAACCAAAGCTCTGATACCAATTGATAAACCTTAGAGGGGGGTGAATAAGGTTTATGGCAAACAAATATAAATTTTTATAGTCTTTTGATGACTTGTAAAAAGTAGCCAAAAATATGTTTGTGTTCAAAAACAGATTCGCTGTGTAGTTTTAAATGTGTAGCCATGGATCATTCACAACTTTACTGAATGATAAGATTTGAGACTATATTAAAGATGGGAGATAAGATAACGACAACCTATTTACTTTATAAAAGCCTTTAATATGATCAATGAATGTAAGAAAGAAGGTAGTGTTTTCAAATCTGCTGAACAGTAAACTTGCAGTAAAAAGTATAGATTCAATGCAAGAGAATAGACCTAGAGATTTATAATGGTTTGATCCTCAAATGATCTACATCTACTACCTCAAGCACATACTTAAGGATTTCAATATAACCACTAAAACATTTTTCCCAAATCAATGGTGGTAGGTAACACTAATCTTACATAAGAGGATCACCACACTTAGTTTTATACCTAACCTCTTTAAACTCAAACAATCAAGGCTCACCCCAACTGGGTTTTACTTCCCAAACCTTGATATAAAACAAATCACAAAGAAAATGCAGAAATAGCTCACAGATTGAGCAGATACACCAGCTAGAGTACTTTTACCTTTTTACTTTTGGAACAATAAATCTTACTTTGAAGCATAATGTAAATGAGGAATTCTTATCTTTGAAAGTCTTAGAGTATTTCTAAAAGTGCTAGCACAAATTCCTTGTTAAAAATCATGTTTAAAGGGCTTTTATAGGGGTAAAAAGCGAGACTGCAATGGCTAGTTTGTTGCTGTTAGGTTTTGCAGGATTTTGGATTCACAAGATAGAAAATTGTGCATCCAAAAGGTGAGTCCAAAACACCACTTTATGCAGAAGTAAATTTTGGAAACCTACAGATTCTTAGATGGGCATTTTGGATTCAGAGGTCTGTCCAAAATCACTTAACCAAGTTTTTATAAAAAATATGAATTGAAAATACCCCTTTTGAAATTATTTTTATGTGCTTCAATGTGATATATATTAAGCTAAGGTAAAGTGACGTAGGAAATACAAGTAATATCTTAAACACAATTTCCTAGTCTACAATTCTTCAAAAAGTCTTCAAGATATGCAACTTCTTCGGATTAGATATTTATTTGATCATCAACTTTAAACTCCATCGACTATAAGTTGCTTAGCAATCCTATTTGCAAGACTTTGAAGAACTAAGATCAAACATATCATATGCAAAAATTCTATCATATATAAATACACATGTTAGTCTACGTCAATGTTTGTTATAAATCCAAGCACAAGAGTCTGCTTTTTGGGGTAACACTTTGTACTACAGTACAACAGTGATTGGCCCACTGGGTAGGGATACTCCTCCATCTCCCAGACCCCTGCCAACTTCCATTGTCCATGCCAGAATATAAATATAGTCCCACTTGGAATTGGTTTGCTAGCTCAGATTGGACTAACTCACTAACACTGTCTCCTAATCAGAAATGAGTTCATCTCCTAGAGGTAGTCACCTACCGGGAAACTAGCTCACCCTTTCTTAAGCTAGTATTAGTGGCCTACTCTTATTGAGTACTCAACGATTTTTCACAAGGAAACACATTAGTATCAAGTAGTAACCAACAAAAAAGTATTAGTCATGACTTGGTAAACCTTTAGTAAATCCTTTGGTGCGAAAGTCAAGTGAGGTGTTTTGAAATCCTTTTTCTTTAAAAAATAGTGCATGAGTTGAAATAGAATAAGAAAACTAGCCATGTTGAACTTGTATCACATTAAACCAAGTTTCCATTGATACCATAAAATATTTGACAACTTGCAATTACTATGTTTTACAAATGGTTTTAAAACAAGAACTTACCATATTCCTTTGTCTCATAAATATTAGATTCTTCTGATGACCAGATCAATGGATCCTAATCCTGTCTAGAGAAAATACAAAGATCATGTCACTAACTTCCCTATAACCCTTATATTTCCATAATATCCAAAAATAGATCAACTTCTAACATTGAGTCATCACACAATACAGACCAACTATCAACTCCATTTCAAACATAGCAGGCTAGACATGAAATATTATGTATTAGCAATTTTAAAGTAAATAAGACAATTGTTAAATAAATGATAAGCTCGCATATAAGTTAGCGGACAAATGACTAAGTAATTATATAGTTATATAAATAAATAAGTAATTAGTTAATTAAAATAAAGGTTGCTCATGAAGGTAAATAAACAATAAAATAAATATGCTAGCTAATATGTAAAAAAATATTAAGCAATTAAAGAACTAAGTAAATAGAAAATTATTTAATTACTTTCTTAGCAAATTAAAATACTGTTTGTTTATAACTATACAAAAATAAACAATCTAAGGAAATATATCAATTAATAGATGGTAATTTGAGTAATAAATAAATAAATAAATAATAATAATAATAATAATAATAATAATAATAATAATAATAATAATAATAATAATAATAATAATAATAATAATAATAATAATAACAACGTTTTAATAACAGTGATAACAAAATGATGGTACTATTAGTATTGATGATATTAAATCTGTTAATACATCCGCATCTCTACACACGCAATTTTTACACATAAGGATTACATATAAATTGATAATAGGAAGTTTCCTAAATATTTCCTAAGTTGAACACAATATCTAGCTTGAGTAATTATATTCCCTAATAGCATGATACATATGAAAACACTTCGAATTAATCTCAAATTTCACAGAGACATACCCAAACACATATGGAATATATAAGTAGCCTTGCATGAAAATTAGACCTTATTTGCACTTATAAAATTATTTTTCGCTACTGGAGTAATCTGCCCAGCACAAACCAATTTGAAAGAAAATTCGTAACTTTCAGATCCTTCATCAGAAAATTCTGAAATATTACAGTGAATATATTAAAACATAACGCTACATTTTCTCTATTTTGACCTTTCCCAAATTCGGACTTTAGCACCCCGAAATAACAGCATTAATATGACCGTACAGCAAAATAAGGCACTCTGCCCCTTCAATTTTTTTTCCCGAAAATTACTGGGTTTTATCCCAAGGTTTTCTTGCATGATTTCTAGAATAAATAATATTCTAAACAAGTATAGTAAACAATGTCAAAATTCCCCACAATAGTAGATTACTTTGCTATTTTATTTTGAATTAAAACAAACAACTATTACAGATTTACAAAAATTCTAGCAAGTATGTACTTTGTTCTAGGCTTCAAGAAATCAACTTCTTGGTTTTATTACTTCAAGAAAAACACATCCCTAGGGTACTCTAGATGAGGCAACATAACCCTTAGCATACACACATCAAGATCTTTCAAGAACACATTAAGAAGTCATCTTTTCTTAGGAAAAATTTCAACTTTTTATGAAAACAACAATTTAAAAGAAAAAGGTGTTTTCTTGTGTATAAATACTTTGAAAGAATGTTTTTTTTTTCTTTCAATATTTAAACATCTATGAAACTCAAACATAATTCTTTAATCATCTTTTTCCTAGAAAAATTACTTTAATAATTTATAACACAAGAACTTTAATTTTTTACAAAATCATCGGCACTAGGGTTTAAATGAAAAGAAAGGCTTTTGTTATTACCTCTTTCTTCAACATCCTTGATCACTCTTAAGGAAGATATAATATATTTTCTAGCCTTTGATTTCACCTAAATCTTCAAGCATTCAATCCAAGAATGATGCTTCAATGGTGTAGCAATGTGCAAAATTTTCTGCATAAGCAATACAATAGTTAGTCTTTGGCTAAGGGGAGGGGAAATTTCGTGTGAGGGGAGAGTGGGGGAGAAAAACACGGTTGCTAGGGTGTGATAGGGCTAAAAAAATCTGATTTGGTTAGGTTTCTTATGGTGAATAATGATAGGTTTAGGAAATAGGGAAAAATTGAAGGAAAATCCTATTTTCCCAAGGTTTTATCTAATTAAAAGCTTCCTATAATTATTGTGTCACAAATCCTAGGGGATTTGGAGAACTAGGTTTTAGAACCTAGGAGACAAATAGGAAAAGAATATTCTTCAAGCTAAATTAAATATTTTAATTAAGAAAATCTAAAATTTCCCCATATAAATAAATTGAGAAGGAAGTCTTACAAAACTAAAATTAAATTACTACATGAAATAACATCTAGACACTTAAACAAAATAATCTTATAATGAATATTTAAAAAATATTTTGAACACATATTTATATATGCTATATATGTATTTAGTTATATAAAATCAAATATTAAATAGTTACCTACATCATTTTTGAATTAGTGACTAACTAATTAATAATCCAATACACGAATTTAGATTTAACTCTATGTTATTATTATTTTTTATTATTATTATGCAAAATATTCTATCTACCATCGCCTCAAGCACAATATTTATTTCATGTAATAAGCTCACATAATGCATCCATATCACGCCAATTATATCTATATGCAAGATTGTTCATGCCATTTAGGTCACACGTACCCTATGTCTAGGTGCATTTTAGGTGGGGTGTCTCATCCTTCCCTTCTTAAGAGAATCTCGCCCCGAAATTCTTACCAGTTCATACCCTAAAATATCTCTGGATGTTTTCGTCTCACCCATTCCTCAGTCTTCCAAGTAGCATCTTATGTACCATGATGATCTCACAAAACCTTCACACTAAGAATCTACTTATTCAGAAGAGTCTTGATACTTCAATCTAAAATCTTGACAGGGTTCTCAAAGTAACTCAAGCCAAGTTGCAGAACTAATGCTTCTTCATTCAGCACATGACCCGGATCGGGTTTATACTTCTTCAACTGAGGTATGTGGAACACGTCTTGTATCTCAGTTAAACTATCTGGGCAAATAGAGCACAAAACTAACTAATGGATGCTATAATCCAGAACATAAGCCCTGCAGGGATGAGATACTATACCTATTCTAGAGTACGAAGATAATAAACCAGAAGATAATTATCTCTATTTCTTGTAATAAGCGCTTTTTGATAGTTGTTTTGCATTGCTTTCCTCGGTGGTTTGAGTAACTGGTGACTTTACAATAATATAGATTGTCCAATGGTTTACTATCATCTAAACTTTATTCCTTTGATTCTTGCTCATCGGTAAAACAAGTAATAACATCATTCGTGACATATTCCTACTTTTATTGGGATATAGATAAGGGTTGGAGTATTCCAACGATTCTCTTATGCTTAGCTCTCACTTTCCTATGAGTTAAGTCGATGCATAGTGTGAAATTTTTCATTTTTCATTCTCGGCCAATAAATCATCTTCTTCACGTAGTTGTATATCTTTGTCTCTTCCGGAACCATACTGCAAGGGCTTCTTGTGGGCTCCTTTCAAATTTTTTTTTTTCAAATCTTCTTTATCTTACATGTACATTTGATCATGAGAAATGCATCACTTAATTGTCTTCTACTCTAAAGTCTTAATATCTTTCATTCATTTCTTTCAGGTTGAAGGCTTGAAATTCTCAATTATTTAATCGAGCGTTAATGATTCCTCATTTTATCTCTATGGGATACTCACATTTTTCTAACAAATCATTGCTGCTTCAAATACAAATCTCGTGAAGTAAAGTCAAGCTTTTGGGTTTTATGATCTACATTATCTCGTATGTCTTCTTTTCTTCAATGTAGATACGACTGTTACTAGCTTCAAATGATAAGTAGAATAGTCGATGTCGTGTAACTAAAGTTTTTCCGTGAAACAAAAGTTATAGTCTCAATCTCCCACACATGTCATTTCTAAAGGCGAATTTATGAGTTCAACTAAATCTTTCAAGTCTTCTTTATATTACACGTACATTTGATCATGAGAATACGTCACTTCATTGTCTTCTACTTTGAAGTCTTGATATCTTTCTTTCACTTCCTTCGCATTGAAGGCTTAAAATTCTCGATTATTTAATCGGGCATTAATGATTACTCATTTTAGCTCTGCGGGATACTAACATTTTTCTAACAAATAATTGCTTCTTCAAATACAAATCTTGTTAAGTAAAGTCAAGCTTATGGGTTTTATGATCCACATTATCTCATATGTCTTCTTTTCTTCAATGAAGATACGACTGTTACCAGCTTCAAATGATAAGCCGAATAGTTGTGTCATGTGACTAAAGTTTTTTCGTGAAACATAAGTTATAGTCTCAATCTCCTGTACATGCCATTTCTCAAGGCGAATTTATGAGTTCAAAAGGAATAATATGAGTTCAAAAACAATATGGGAATGAAGAGTAGGCCAAATTTAATACCATGAGATGTTTAGTAATTTAAAGAAACATAAATGAGTAAAACAACAAGATTAAAACAATTTATTGTTAAAGAATTTTATTGTGATTGACGAGAATTGAATAAATTCAATGATTGAATAAGAGAAGTTCTTAGATATTCAAGTCTTAATATAAGAGGTAAATTTAAAAAAGATGTTGAGCACAAAAATAAGCACATGAAAGCAATATTACTTGAAGAATAAAGAAGAAAGTTTTGTGCAATAATAAGAACTACAAGAAAAGAAAGAGTGAAGGTATGGTAACAATTGATTATCGATGAAAGTATTATGATTGAGAAGAATCGAACACGTATGTTGAGTGAGAAGGAAAGGTTCCTTGAATGCTCAACCATTAATAGAAGATTTAAAAGGAATAGTAGGAGACATTGGGTAGAGAGATAAGCATATTAAATCAATATCATTTGAGAAAGAAAAGAAAGTTTCGAGTATCACAGCGAGTTACAAAAATAAAATAGTGAAAGATTTGTGAAGATGGTGATATTACGATTTCAAAGATAAGAGGGGTTAACTAGAGAAGACACAAATCAATGTGTACTAACTTAAAAGAATGAAATAAGACATGAAATGAATGGAGTAAGTTCAATGAAGCAAAAATAGAAAGTCATCATAGAGCTAACATACAAAGCATTTAGAAGATGGTTGAAATGTTCGATGAACAATAATTGCAAACATTGACTAGAGTAGCAAAGGTTGCTTTAATCAACTAAATCTTTAGAAGAAGATTCACAACAAATGAAAAAGAAAATAGTTGGTAAGAAATAGCTCGAAAGATAAAGCACATGAGGAAGTATGTAAATCAAAAGTACGAAGAAGAATAAGAAAGAGTGGAATAAGTCTAATGAGATAAGGAATAGGCAGTCAACATGTAAATGAGATAAAGAAATTGGGTACAATATAGGTGCATTTGATAAGGACAATTGTCTAATAATGAGTGAGGTAGCTATGGTGGCTTTCTATAATCAAATCTTGGAAGAGAACTCTTAATATCAACAATAAGTGAGAGGATATATTTTGTATGAGGAAACTTAGAAGAAAGAGTAAGGAAGTTAGATTGAATTACCACCATAGGAATTCACCGACATGGCATTCCCTTCTTAATTTGATGCATCTACTTATAATACTTAAAGTTTGACAAGTGTAAACTTTGATCTTCTCTTAGACTCTTGAAAATTCTTCTCATTCTTCCTATTTTACAATTTCAATGTACATCTTCGTTGTAGCCGAATCAGAGGTGACGTAAGGATCACAATTCCTCTAACAAAAGACAATAATAATGCTCTAATCCTTTGAATCTTCTCATCTTCGTGACATTTTAGAGTCGCATCGGCTTCCAAGTTTTCTTTGTTCTAAAGCAAGATCTTGAGTATTCTTTTGCAGTATTAGCTTGTTGTCTCCATCAACTCTAGTTGTGTTCCTTTAATTAGTCGAACGTGATGGTAGAGTGAGTTTTCCATATTTAAACTGAAGTAATCTTGAGCAACTCTCCCTTGGATATATAGAATCTCCATGTTTGAAGCATCCCTAGTTATACTCTTTAAACTAATAATCTATTTTCATGTGTTTCTTCATCCTGTAACACACAAGAAAGCTTTCTTGAAACCACCTTTCCTTCGTTCACTCCTGACCAGACAGAAGTTATGAAACCATCCATAGGGTAGGGGTGACTAAGCCCACGAATCGAATGGTTAAAAAGTTGATTCTGTTGGCAAATTGCCAAATTTGGAGCAGCTTTCATCGAAGTAATCCTTATGTGTTTTTCCTTATTCTTCCATTGTTACTTTACCGGCCTTTTAGCATTGGAGTTTCGCATCTTCAGAATTGTTCCTATAGTCGTCCTGTCTAGGTCTTCCTCCTTCATTGGTGTGGTTGTGTCCACTATAGTAGTACAATTATAAGCATTATCTACTTTCTATAATCATCGCTTCTCTAAATTCTACTCGCACACAATATCCAAATACCCCTCGTCAAACCAATTATTCTAGCCCAAAATTAAAGTACAAATATGCCATGTTCTAAAAACAAATAAATTCATATAGCATTCTCAGTCAGATAAAAGACATATAAAGATATTACATAGATATTTTATATAATATAGCCACACGTAATCACAAGGCCTTCCAGACAATGTCTCACTATTTATATATAATTAGTAGGCACAACAAAAAATAAAAAGTCTCTAAAACACAGAT
This sequence comes from Voacanga thouarsii, assembly GCA_026120185.1. Classification (NCBI taxonomy): domain Eukaryota; kingdom Viridiplantae; phylum Streptophyta; class Magnoliopsida; order Gentianales; family Apocynaceae; genus Voacanga; species Voacanga thouarsii. Next base: position 1,023,624 of record JANUWF010003370.1, read on the forward strand.
GTAAAAATCCTATATCCTAGCAATAATCACCATTTCTAGGCTCCATAATCATAATATGGTTTTTATCCGTTAAATCGAAACTAAGATAGTTAAAATCAAAAGACTAGCATAAGTATCAAGATCATATATCTCTTTATCGTGTAGTCCTCTTATACCCAAAGAATCTTACCGAAGTATACTTATCACATTCTCTAAATTATCCAACTATTCCTATCAACATAGACTTTCTCTTACAACCTTAACAAGGTTACCATTATTACAATACATAGAGATGGCATTTCCTTCGATGTCAACTTATCAACACGTAGCAAGATTTTCAAGTTCAAATCACTATCAAAATAGCTCAAACATAGATAACAATAATCATTCTTAAATTTAAATCCTTGATTTTAAAGGTAATACTCAATTCTAGACTCAACACAACCTAGACTTAACTGACAATTTTAGATTCCATAAGCTAGAATCTATTCCATTAATAAAAAAATAAAAAATAAAAATTCTAACCATGCTCTTAGCTTCAGTCTTACACTCCTTGAAATTTAGCTTTCCAGGATCATTATCTTAGGTTATACGTTTAATTTTCAAGTTCTAATTTCTAAGGTATTACTACCATATAATTCATATATATCAACGAGTGCGCGAGTTATGACAAGTACAGGGCTTTACAAGGGCCATGGCAATGTGGGTAGGCTTATATGTTCTAACAATCTTATTTATAAAAAATACATATAGCTTAACAAAAATCATAAAACTTGAATTCTAAATCTATTAAACTAAGGTAACTGCCTAAATCTAGGCTTTGATATCAATTGTAACACCCCACTACCTATGTATCTAAAAAAGGTAGGGATGTCGCCCCGTCCAAAGGACAAGGGGTCTTTATAATGAGGTAATAAAGGATTTAACCAAAGAAATACCTCAATTAAAACTTAAACGGATTACAATCCAAACAAGACTTACATAGGGTTTTAAAGCAAAGGATAATAAAATATTATCTCGAAGAAAGACGACTAAATGTCAAGTACAATATCTCGAACTCTAGCCCGACCTTGTCAATAGTGCTCTCGACCTGAAAGCATGCACAAAGAACATGAGAAATAAATTTCCCAATAAGTCCTCTGTGTGTGAGAGTGTACATTAGAAACAGTTTCGTGACATGTAATTTCAAAATACCAAAAAATTGCAACCACAATTGAAATTAATAGTTTTAAACACAAGAGTAGTATTTTCTATTTTCATTTACAATAATCAACTTTATTTCAAGAAAATCAACTACTCAAAAATAACGTGGGCTATGAAACCTTGCATCATAGCCCTAAGTCATGAAACCCTGCATTATGACCCCTGCAAACTGTACTGTAATACTTATGTACTACAGTACGGCGGGTGATTGGCCTACCGGGTATAGATACTCCTCCGTCTCCCATACTCCTGCTTACTTTGGTTGTCCATACTGGAATATAAATGTAGTCCCACTTGGACTAGTTTGCTAGCTCGTCTCCTAATCAGAAACGAGTCCATCTCCCAGAGATAGCCGCCTACTTGGACACTAACTCACCCTCTCTTAGGTTAGTATTAATGGCCGGCCCTTATTGAGTACTCAATGTTTTTTCACAAGGAAACACATCAGTATCAACTAGTAACCAACAAGAAAGTATCAGTCCTGACTTGGTAAACCTTTAGTTAATCATTTGGTGAGAAAGTCAAGTGAGGTGTTTTGAAATCCTTTTTGTTTAAGAAACAGTGCGTGAGTTGAAATAGAATAAGAAAACTAGCCATGTTGAACTTTTATCATGTTAAACCATGTTTCCATTGATACCATAAAATATTTGACAACTTGCAATTGCTATATTTTGCAAATGATTTTTATGCAAGAACTTACCTGATTCATTTGTTTCACATATATTAGATACTTCTGATGACCTGATCAATGGATCCTAGTCCTATCTAGAGAAAATACAAAGATCATGTCACAAACTTCCCTAAAACCCTTATATTACCATACTATCCAAAAAAGAGCTCAACTTCTAACATTGAGTCATCATACTATACAGACCAAGTATCAACTCCATTTCAAATATACCACGCTAGACATGAAATATTGTGTACTAGAAATTTTAATATATATTAAGACAATTACTAAATAAATGATAAGCTCACATATAGGTTAGCGAACAAACGACTAAGTAATCATATAGTTATATAAATAAATAAGTAATTAGTTAATTAAAATAAAGATTGCTCGTGAAGGTAAATAAACAATCAAATAAATATGCTAGTTAATGTGTAAAAAAATATTAATCAACTAAAGAACTAAGTAAATAGATAATTATTTAATTACTTTTTTAGCAAATTAAAATATTGTTTGTTTATAACTATTCCAAAATAAATAATCTAATGAAATATATCAATTAATGGATAGGTAATTTGAGTAATAAATAATAATAATAACAATATTATTATTATTATTATTATTATTATTATTATTATTATTATTATTATTTTAATAAGAGTGATAACAAAATAATGGTAATATTAGTATTGAGGACATTAAATCCGTTAATACATCCTCATGTCTACACATGCAATTTTTACACATAAGGAATACATATAAATTGATAATAGGAAGTTTCCTTAAAAACTTCTAAGTTGGACATAGTTTCCAGCTTGAGTGATACTTTTTCCTAATAGCATAATACATATAAAAACACTTTGGATTAACCTCAAATTTTATAGAGACATAAAAAATCAAATAAAGATTGCTCTTGAAGGTAATTATATAGTTATATAAATAAATATGTAATTAGTTAATTAATATAAAGGTTGCTCATGAAGGTAAATAAAAAATCAAATAAATATGCTAGTTAATGTGTAAAAATATTAAGTAACTAAAGAACTAAGTAAATATAAAATTATTTAATTACTTTCTTAGCTAATTAAAATACTGTTTGTTTGTAACTGTACAAAAATAAATAATCTAAGGAAATATATCTATCCGTGGATAGGTAACAACAACAACAACAATAATAATATCAGTATTGATGACATTAAATCTGTTATTACATCCAAATGTTGACACATGCAATTTTTACACATAAGGAACACATATAAATTGATAATAGGAAGTTTCCTTAAAAAATTCTAAGTTGGACACAGTTTCCAGCTTGAGTAATATTTTTTCCTAATAGCATAATACATATGAAAACACTTCGGATTAACCTCAAATTTTATAGAGACATATCCAGACACATATAGAATAGAATACAAGTGGCCTTGCATTAAAATTAGACCTTATTTGCACTCCAAAAATAATTTTTCACTACTGGAGTAATCTACCTAGCACAGACCAGTTTAAAAGAAAATTCATAACTTTCAACTCCCTCATCAAAAAATTCTGAAATTTTATAGTTAACATTTAAAAATACAATGATACATTTTCTCTGTTTTGATATTTCCCAAATTTGGACTTTATCACCACGAAATAATAGTATTATCCTGACTGTGCAGTAAAATAGGGCACTCTACCCCTTCAGTTTTTTTTTCCGAAAATTACTGGGCTTTATCCTAAGGTTTTCTTGCATGATTTCTAGCATAAATAACATTCTAAATATGTATAGTAAACAATATCAAAATTCCCCACAATAATAAATTACTTTTCTATTTTATTTTGAATTGAAACAAACAACTATCACAGATTTATAAAAATTCCAGCAAGTATGTAATTTGTTCTAGGCTTCAAGAAATCAACTTCTTTGTTTATTACTTCAAGAAAAACACATCCCTAGGGTACTTTAGATGAGGCAACACAACCCTTAGCATACACACATCAAGATCTTTCAAGAACAAATCAAGAAGTTATCTTTTCTTAGGAAAAATTTCAGCTTTTATGAAAACAACAATTTAAAAGAAAAAGGTGTTTTTTTTTTTTTGTGTATAAATACTTTGAAAGAATATTTCTTTTTCAAGATTTAAACAAGTATAACTCTCAAACATAATTCTTTAATTATCTTTTTCCTAGAAAACTTACTTTAACAATTTATAACGCAAGAACTCTAATTTTCCTAAAATAATCAACACTAGTGTTTAAAGGAAAAGAAAGGCTTTTGTTATTATCTTTTGCTTCAACATCCTTGATCACTCTTAGGGAAGAAATATTGTATTTTCTAGCCTTTGATTTCACATAAATCTTCAAGCATTCAATCCAAGAATTATGCTTCAATGGTGTAGCAATGTGTAGAATTTTCCGCGTAAGCAATACAATAGTTAGTCTTTGGCCAAGGGGAGGGGAAATTTCGTGCGAAGGGAGAGTGGGGGAGAATGAGACAGCTGTTGGGGTGTGATAGGGCTAAAAAATCTGATTTGGTTAGGTTTCTATAGGTGAATTTTTGATAGGTTTAGGAAACAGAGAAAAAATGAAGGAAAATCCTATTTTCCCAAAGTTTTATTTAATTAAAAGCTTCCTATAATTATTATGTCATAAATCCTAGGGGATTTGGAGAATTACGTGGCGGCACATAGGAGAGAAAATAGGAAAAAAATATTTTCCAAATATTCTTCTAGCTAAATTAAATATTTTAATTAAGAAAATTCAATTTCCCTATATAAATAAATCTAAAGGGAAGTCTTACTAAACTAAAATTAAATTACTACAGGAATAACATCTAGACACTTAAACAAAATAATCATATAATGAAATTTAATAAATATTTTGAACACATATTTATATATGTTATATATGTATTTAGTTATATAAAATCAAATATTAAATAGTTACCTACATCATTTTTGAATTTGTGACTAACTAATCAATAATTCAATACACGAATTTAGATTTAACTCTATTATTATTATTATTATTATTATTATTATTATTATTATTATTATTATTATTATTATTATTATTATTATTATTATTATTATTATTATTATTATTATTATTATTATTATTATTATTATTATTATTATGCAAAATATTCTATCTTCCATCGTGTCATGCACAACACTTATTTCACATAATAAGCTCACATAATTCATCTACACCATGCCGAATATGTCTATATGCAAGATTGTTCATGCCATACTTCTAGGTGCATTTTAGCTGGAGTGTCATATCATATATGTAGTATGATGTGTATAGTCTAGTATATGTACATTTGCTATCGGCAGGTTAGATGTGCATTGCATACAATTTTGCACTAATCCTATGTTTTGACAGTGAATGGATATATATACACACTGTATTTTTATCATTTGCACTGAATCTACTCTTTTACCCTACTTGAGATACGTTGTGCCTGTTTTTCGTTAAAATCTTATGGAACTCGCAGATACTACCCAAACGCTCTACTCGATGTCCTCCTGAAGTGTCAGTCGAGAGTCCCTCAATAGAAAAGACACCACTTACAATCATGAATAATGCTATGGTGCAAAATTTTCAGAGGATGACTAATGCACTATAGCATCAAGTTGACAATTTTGGTCGAGAAGAAGGACGAAAGAGTGAACTTGAGTCTGATCAAGCCTTATAACGCTTCTTAAAGTTTCACCCTCCTCAATTACAAGGTAAATCTGATCAAGAGCAAGAAGCTGAGGCTTGGATTGAGGAAATAGGGAATATTTTTGCCGCTTTGAACTATTCAGAGCAATAGAAGGTGCAATTTACCACATTTCAACTACAAGGACTTGCGAAGGATTGGTGGAATCTAGAGAAGGAACACCGAGAATAGGAATGAACAGATTTTAAAGTCATTTTGAAGAAGGAATTCATTCCTAACTGGGTCGTGGAACAGAAAAAGAATGAGTTCCAGAATTTTAAGTGAGGAAATCGAATAGTGGGACAATATGTAGTTGATTTTACCCGAATATCAAAGTACTGCCCTCTGTTAGTATAGTCGGAGACTGATAGAACCAAATGATTTGTAAAAGAACCGCGGCCTAAGTTAAAATGGGTTCTGGTAAGCATGGCTCCAGCTAATTACAGTAAGGTAGTGGAAGTTGCTTTAATGATTGAAATGGAGGATATGGAGCAAGTAAGACAAAAGAATAAAAGTAGGTTTAAGAATATAACTTAGAAGAGGACCCCAGTTGCAGAAGAAAAAGGGGAAGATTCTAAAAAATGGAGGCCAACTGGAGGACAACCACTACTAAGATGCTATAATTGTGGAGAGATTGGACGCAAAATTATTAACTACTCTTGTTCTCGAAGGTCAGTTGGATGGATGAACCCGAAAGGAGGCTATATGTGCAGAAACCAGGACAAGCAAAAGGAAACCAAGGCCAAGCTTCTACACCTAAACTAGGACCCAAAAAGCCCCAAGTGAATGCCTGAGTAGTCGCTCTGGATAAAGAAGATGTTGAAGCTACTGTTGTGGAAGGTAAAGCTTTCTATTTTTAATAAAGATGCTAAAGTTTTGATAGATCTGGGTTCTACACATTCTTTTCTTGCAAATTCTTTTCTTAAAATTGTGGGGGTTAGGAGAGGAAGTCCTATATTAAATGATTGTTAGCATGCCATTGGAAAAATAGATGAGTAGTAATAGAATACATATGGACTGTAGAATTTTAGTGGGTAATGTGGCAATAGAAGGAAACTTAATATGCTTATCTATAGAAGATTGTGATGCCATTTTAGGGATGGATTGGTTATCCCAACTTTATGTCGAGGTTAATTGTTTACATAAGGTGGTGTAATTTCATAAACCTAGGGAAGCGATGTTGGAATTTGTAGGGGAGATTAGATGGAAAAATAATTTTTTGATATCAAGAATGAAAGCCTGGAAGCTGATCAGGAAAGGGTGTGCTAGGTATTTAACTTATGTCATGAACAAGCCAGGAGAAGCGAAGAAACCAAAGGATGTCCCTGTTGTGCGTGAATATTTGAATGTTTTTCTGGCAGAATTGAAGAAGTTACCACCGAAAAGGAAAGTAGAATTCTTTATTGATCTAATGCCAATTGTGGAACCTATTTCAAGGACTCCCTATAAATAACATTGACAGAGTTGAAAGAGCTTAAGAAATAATTGCAAGAATTACTGGAGCAAGGATTTATTAGACCTAGTACATCTCCGTGGGAGCACCAGTGATGTTTGTTTAATAGAAAGATGGATCATTTTGGATGTGTATAGATTATCGTAGGTTATATGCGGTGACAGTAAATAATAAATATCTGTTGCCTATGGTTGATGAACTGTTTGATTAATTGCAAGGGGCATGATATTTTTCTAAACTAGATTTGAGGCAAAGATATTATTAGGTTCGAATTTGAGAGGAAGACATTCGTAAAACTATATTTAACACATGATATAGGCATTTTAAGTTTATAATGATGTTGTTTGGAGTTACTAATATTCCCATTACTTTCATGGACTTGATGCATCGAGTATTTTAGCCATACCTGGATAGTTTTGTTGTTATTTTCATAGACGATATCTTGGTGTATTCAACAAACCCTCAGGATTATAAGGAACATTTTTCGAAGGTGCTAGGAAAACTACGGGAGGCTAAACTATATGCCAAATTTAGCAAATGTTAATTTTGGTTGAAGGAAGTAGCTTTCTTGGGACATGTCATATCTAAGGAAGGAATTACAGTAGACCCTATGAAAGTTGAGACGGTGATGAACTGGAAGTGCCCTGAGAATCCAACAGAAGTACGAAGTTTTCTGGGATTAGTCGGGTGCTATAGAAGATTCATTGAAGGATTTTCTAAGATAGCTTCACCTTTGACTCAGCTTACTCAAAAGAAAATTCCCTATGTATGGTCAGAGAAGTGTGAGAATAATTTTCAGGAGTTAAAATAAAGATTAAGCTTTGCTCCATTTCTAGCATTACCTATAATGGATAAACTCTATGAAGTATATACAGAAGGATTAGGAGGATTATTGATGCAAGAGAAAAGAGTAATAGCATATATTTCGAGAAAGTTAAATCCTCATGAAGAGAAGTATCCTACCCATGATTTGGATTTAGCAGCAAATGTATTTGCCTTGAAGAAGTGGAGTCATTATTTACATGGTATTGAAATTGAAGTTTCCATTGATCATAAGAGCTTGAAATATGTTTTCACTCAGAAGGATTTGAACATGAGAGAATGCAGATGGATGAAATTCTTGGAAGAGTTTCGATGTCCAATTAAGTATCATCTCAGAAAAGCAAACATAGTGGCAGATGCTTTGACTAGGAAAACAAATTTATATGCTCTCCGATTAATAAGAGTTCCAGAATTAGAAACATTTGCAGTTGAAGGACAGATAAGGGTGAGTAATTTCGATTTAACCCATTTTTCTGCAGCAATTAAAGGAAGAGCAGGAGAAAGATGAAGAATTACAAAAGATATGGAACAAAGAGGCAGATGAGGAGAAGAGTAAATTTTAAAAGGATGATGTCAAAATTCTTTGATTCTGAGGTCGATATTACGTTCCCAGGCAAGTTGTGTTGAAACAAGATATTTTAGTGGAAGATTACCGAAGTAAGTACACAATCTACCCAGGAGCAATTAATATGTACTAGGGCTTGAAGCAATAGTACTAGTGGATTAGTGATATGATCTTGGGAGCACCAAACTTTGAAATTTAAACTCAAGAACAAGACTCAAGAATTGGTCATCCAATCCTTTACCAAAATGCCCACAAAATAAGAACCCTAGGTGATTTAACAACTAGAACACAAATTCTAATAGGATTTGACCAACTACTTCAATACCCAAACACCCTTGAATCTACAAAGAATTCAAGAACAAGTGGGATGGAGAAAAGTAGGTACTCTTCTAGGTTTCTCAATAAGAATATTAGGCAAGAATGAATCTACCCAATACCCAAGATGAAGAAACAAGTTGAATTAACCCAAGGATTTTAAAGACTTTAAATAAAGGTAGGTCTAATTCATTTGCTTGATCATAAAAGGTAGAACTAAGGAGGAATCCTCCTCTCTAAGAGTTCAACACTCTTATTCAAAATCTGAAATTTGCATTCTACTACAAAAGAGGCTATAATGGGGTATTTATAGGCCCTAAGTTGTCCTAACTAATTAGCAAACAAAGCATAGAAATTAGACGGCCTTAATGCAAGTTTTTTGGCCCTATTACATACCTTAAAATAAGTAAAAATATAATAAAATTTATGAAATTAAATTACAAGTGAAAATGCTAAAAATATAAAAAAATAGCTAAAATTCCGGGATGAATCCCAATGGACCCAGCACTGGGTCCAAGAACTACACCCGGTGCCTAGTGTAATCTGCTCGGTGACTATTTTTGCTAGATTAGGGCTGGTGCTGGGTTCTTCAGCCTTGACCAGCGCCGGGTAGGCTCTGGGCGTCCTCCCTTATTTTGTTGCACATCAAAACTTACTCCTTGGACCTCCATTCCATTTCTCTGTGTTTCCTTGATCTTCCAAATGAAACGTTGGTCATCTTGAGCCCTTCTTGATACTCTTTTGGCCTTCAATCCTTGTTTAAAGATTGGCTTGATCCTGCACATAGATAGTTGGTTTTGTTGTGCATCTTTTGTCCCTTTCATTTCTATCTATCTCTTCACAATCTTCTTGGACCTGGATTTGTTGAATTTGTTATCTTGAAAACTCCCTTGATTCCTCTTGAACGTTGCTCTTACCCATGGCACCATGATGTGTGATTTTGTCCTTCTTGAAAATGGCCTTCATACCTAATTTGATTCCTATCAATTGGGATGAAGAAATATATTTCTAAATTTATGACTTGGTGTTTGACTTGCCAACAAGTAAAAGCTGATCAACAAAGAGCTGAAGGATTTTTACAATCATTGCCCACACCATCATGGAAATGGGATGAGATCACCATGGATTTGATCACGAGATTACCTATGACAATAGGATAGAGAGATATTATTTGGGTTCTAGTAGACCGATTGACCAAATCTGCCCATTTTATTCCTATTAATCAACAAGATTCTTTGGAGAAATTAAGTATGATATATATGGAGGAAAATTATCAGATTGCATGCAGTATCCTCTAGCATTGTGTCTAATCGAGATCTAAGATTTACCTTAAAATTTTGGGATAAATTACAATGGATGTATAGGATAATATTGAAATTTAGTACTGCAACATACCCATAAACGGATATATAAATGGAGCCAGTAAGTCAAATTTTAGAAGATAGGTTGCAGGAATGTGTGTTAGATTTTAAAACTAAGTGGACTGATAACTTGGCATATGCAAAGTTCATATACAGTAATAGTTATCAGTCAACAATTGGATGGTATTCTTTGAGGCTTTATATGGGAGAAAATGTTAATTGCCATTATATTGGGAAAGTTTAGGGCGGAAATCAAGTATACCACATGCTTTTAACCTTGAAGAAGTGCAACGGACTGTAGAATTAATTAAGACAAAGTTAGAAGCCATTCAAAATAGGCAAAATAGTTTTGTCAATCAGCACAGGAGAGATTTAAATGCTATGGAAGGGGATCGAGTATTCTTGAAGTTGACTCCACACGTCAACTGGGGATAAAATAACAAGGGAAGAAGTTGACACCTAAATATATCGGACCATTTCCAATCATGGAATGAACTGGAAAAGTAGCTTACCAATTGGATTAACCGGTAGAGCTATAGAACATCCATGATGTATTTCATGCCTATCAACTTCGAAAGTATGTGGCTGACTCTGAACATGTTTTGAATGAGGAACCCATTTAAATAACTCCAAGTTAGAAGTATGAAGACAAACCAATTAAAATTTTGGAGTATGCTGAAAAGGAATTACGGCATAAAAAGATTCCACTTGTAAAGGTATTATGGACTCATCATCCTATATAAGATGCCACATGGGAAACAAAAATGGAGATGTGAAAGAGATATCCAAAACTGTTCCAAGGATAAATTAATTTCAAGGACAAAATTCCTTGAAGAGGGGGAGATTGTAATATTGTGTATTTTTTACCTTTCAAAAAGTAACTACTTTTGATAGGATGAGAATTTTTAAGTAAGCTCAGAATTAAAGTCAATCAGTGCAATGAGACGAACATTTTAGCATAAATTGAGTTGTCGAGGGCATTGTCATAATTTTGACCGTGAATAGAGAAAAACTGAAAAGAAGTTTCAAAATTCTGACTCCTACTATTGCGATCAATAAAATGTGTAGATTCTATTGGTAGAATAAAAAGTTTTCCTGATTGGAATATATACTAACCCAAATTTTAGTTCAATCATGAGAAAAAATGTGAAGCACATTCAAAAAAGGAAACAAATGGCATTTTATGATTTGTTTGTAAGAACAAGTGTCACTTTTTGGTTGGTTGCATGAAAATTTCATGCAAGAATATTATTGCCTACAAGCTTACAAGAGAAGTCACAAAAAAAATATTAAGAAAATAGCTACTAACCAATAAGAAAATTATAAATTTTTATATCATTTAATGCCTATTTTGAAGGACTGCGAAAAAATTAAACACACAGCGGAAGATAGCAAATTAAAAAAATTTTTTTGAGCTAAAGTATGGGAATACTTATTTCTAGGGAGTTTTATTTGAACAACTGGATTTGGATTTGGATTTGGATTTCATGGCACTTCCCAAACAAGAACGTCTAATTGTTCCAGGAATATCAGCTAATCGTCGGCTCCTTCGCATCAAACACTTACCATGTTTGCTAGATCCTGACCTTCTAAAGTATTCTTTAACCTCTATGGACCTTTACTGGTGAAAGTAGAATTAGGGTGAAAAAGATTGGAAGAAAAACGGAAGAGCTAAACATTAAAGGAAAAACAAAGAAAAAACGACCAACAAAGAAAACGATGGCTACGTTTGTTTTAAAGAAAAATCGGAAGCTGCTTTTCTTTTGTAAAGTTTTGGTCAACCTTCCAACAGTCATCACATGATGCCTATTTATAAAATCTCCAGCTTTCCTTTTCCTTTACAAACACAAAACCCACCGTTTTTTCTTATTTCCTTTTTTTTTTCCTTCTTTTCGTTCTTTCCTTTTTTTAATTTTCCTAAACATGGCAGCAACAACTATTCCAGGTTTCCATAACAACTTGTAGCTTGCACAAAAAAATATCTCTCTTAGTCCAATGACAAATTAAATATATCTCTTATTAATTAATTAATCCACTTGGGTCCAATATAAAATTATCCAAGATAATTAATTAATTAAATTAATTAATTAATTTATTAATTAAACCATTTGGGTCCAATATAAAATTATCCAAGATAATTAATTAATAAACTAATCAATTAAATTGGCCCAGTTAATTATTCTAGTCTAAATAAATAATTAATTGGATAATTCATCCATTAATAAATTCACCCAATAAATCCATATAGTAAATAAATTTACTAAGGTTATTTAAGCTACTCTAGGAACTAAAGGCATATTATTCTTAGCTACTAAAATGATCAAAATATCCTTGCAACAAATGGTGATATTTTAATCATTTTAAATATTTCATTTATCACCATATGGAAATACTGACCCTAAAAATAATATTGCATGTGCAGTGTCATCGATCTACAAGTCTAACGATGAAAATACCCCTCTACGAAATACTCGTCATTGAGATAAGAAAAATGTACTAACATCTTTCTCAATGACATCTACTATCCTTTGATAGCTAGTCTGATAATCCTTGACATATACATATTTTTATTTCTTTTTAATTTTCCTTTTTTTTTGTTTTTCACTTTATCGAGTCGGTTAAACAATGAAAGAAGGGTAATTAATGTCTACTTATTCCTTGAGGATTGACACTTGTTTTAACCCTATGCTCAGTTAATGATGAGTACGCTTGCTCATATGTGTGATTTGGGTTTAATGTTTTAATTTGAACTTGATTGGAAATGTGCTTAGTTTTGTATGATTTTTATACCCAAGTCTGGACACATCAAGTTTTTGGCACCGTTGCCGGGGAACAATAGCATGAAAGCTTGGATTTTGTTGATTTAATCATGTAAATATGTAAATAGGTAAATATGTATATACATTCCTTGTATGAAGAAGTGCCTATGTTGTTGTTTGTATAATTGTATTATAATTTCACTATATGTTGTAAATATATAAATAGGTATATACATGTTCATAATCACTAACTTGTCTTTGTATGTTTGTATATATTGTATATGTAGTTATTTAATTTTACTAACCTAATGTTAATGTGGAATATGTGTAATAATGGTATTTTTAATTTGTTGATTTTTACATATATAATTTTGAGTCACTACTAACTCTTTTTATTTTCAGGTTTGGACTTTAGCTAACATGATATTGGAAACGGACTATTTTATTTTATTATTTATTATTTATTTATAATTTATAATTTTAGTTTAATTTCAGAATTCTTGTTTTAAATGTATTGTGGTCATGTATTCAATTAAGATAGTTTTCAGCAAAAAAAAAAAAAAAAAAAAAATCTGAGCCCAGACAGAATGCAACCGGTGCCGGCTTGGTCCTGGAACCGGTGCCGACTTCGTTCTAGAAGGCTATTAAAAAAAAAATTATTTTTACCTTTTTTCATTTTTTTCCCTTACCCTATTTCTTTTCTTCCCAAAAATTTTCTTCTTTTGGCTTTTTCTTCTTGTTTTCTTTTTCTTTGATTTTCTTGTTTGTTTTTCTTATTTGTCTTGTTCTTCTATTTTTCTTTTTGATATTATTTTTGTTTCTTTCCCTATTCCCCTAGGAGGATCCTTTTTCGTCTTCCCCTTCTTCTTCTTCTTCTAAGTATATCCCATGGATTCAAAATTTGTTTTTTTAAAAAAAAAACTTATACGTTGGGAGAATACATTGGTGGAAAAACTCTCTTCATGATAAGCTCGATTTCATCCTCTAAAATTTCTTGGCATTATGCATATGTGTTTTTGAGGAAAAAAATTTTTTAGACATGGACGAATCATTGTTGAGTTTACTTGGTGGGAAAAAATGTAGAGAATGGTTTTTAAATCTTGTGATTGCTTCTAATAGGTGAGCTATGTATTTTTTCTAAAATTTTTGCAAATCTGGAAATCTTAGCCCCCTTGTGGTATTTTGCTGTAACGATTGAAGATTTGTTGACATTGTACTTGTGCTATTTATGTTAGATATTCTTCTTGTTTTTCTTAAGTATAAAATATCTGGAAAAGTTCTTCACTAAAACGAGAACCAATTGCAAAGAGGATCTTGTGAGCCTTTTGGAGGTTGTGGTGGTGCTATTGGACAATTTGGAGACAAGGAGGACTCTACTTCAAGGGGGACTTAAAGGCTTTGATTTCCTATCTTTCATCTCCCTCGTTTATTTTTTATTTTTATTTTTCAATTACTCATATGCTTTTACTTGTGTGTTCATCTTTCTATTTGTAGGTTGAAGTCTGCTGGGATAATTCTACCAACTTCTTGAAGACTGAACATTTTATATCTTGGAGCTAATCTACACTTGGGGAGTATTACTTAAACTTTCTATCCCTTTTCAATTTTGGTCCCATTGGAGATGCTTTATTGTGTTTATTTTTGACCCATGAGGACATGGTCCAGTTTTAGTGTGGGGGAGTGGTTTGGTGATATTCTTGGTCCAAGTTTTTTATCAATTATCTTTATTTTTCTTGTTGTTGAGTTACTTTGAAATTTTGATTGTTGAGTTACTTTGGAATTTGAAATTTGACTTTTCATAGAGCTAATATGCCTTGGGGAGTATTATTTTCTTTTCCTTCTTGGTCCCTTTGTTATGCTTTAGTGTGCTATTTTAGGCCATTAATTACAATGTCCAATTTAAGTGTGGGGGAGAGATTTAACATTTTCTCAAGTGCATCTTTGTTATTTTCAATGGATTTCCAATTATATATGTTTGAGGGATTTTTAATGATATATGTTTGATTGACATTTTTTTTTGGAAAACCTTTTTTTTAAAAGATTTGGAGCTAAATGGAGTTTATAATGAAGATATGATTTCCTTTTTAACTTTGGATATGAATTTTTCATTCAGTATGGTAAGATTTTATTAGAAAGGTAAACTTGTGCATTAAGTTGAATTTTGCTAAGTCTTGAGAATTTAAGTTAACTTTGGTTATATTTGGTATTTGAGTTTTATTTTATTCTTTGAGTTTGAATATGGATGATATGATGAAATATGGGAAGAGTTGTTGATTAATTCTTGTATTATGGATTTAAAATTTACTTAACTTTGAGTTTTGAATAAAGAATGTGAGTTAAAAAATAAATAAATAAATATATATATATATATATGAAAAAATTGAGGGAAAAAAAATTGAGTTGAGAAAAAATGTTTTATTGTTTTTATCTTTGAAGACCTTTTGCTGAAAAGGGGGTCAATATGGAGAGAAGTAGCAAGTGTTTTCGGTGCACTCTCTTGAGGCTATCCCGAAGGTAAAAAGGAAAAAAAAAAATTATTGAAAAATTGTTAGAAAAAAATGATGAGTGATGACTAAAAAAAGGGGGCCAATACGGTGTGTGAAGAGAAATCCATACACTTGAGGCTATTATTTCCTAAAGTCATAGAAAAAAAATAAGAGTGGAGTGTTTTCCTTATTGCACTAACTCGAGTTTCGTAAATTTGAGTTTATAATACTTGAATTGGTTAAATAACTTGACTTGTATAATTTATGTTATCTATGTTTTGGCTTGAGGAATGGAATAATTTTCATGTATTAGATATAAGGTTATTTAACTTAACTTTGATGGCTTTGGGATTATTTGATTTAATGTATAAGTTTCCAAAGGTTTTAAAAGGGTTGAATGAATGACAATTTTGTGTCTAAGGTTGGAAAGAAATTATGGCTTAGTTATGGATGAATATGAAAAGGAATAAATTGTTTTAAGTGCTTTAGTTAAGTATTTACTTGAGGACAAGTAAAGATTCAAGTGTGGGGGAATATGATAGGGCCTAAATTAGTCATATTTTTCCTAGTTATTTGATATTATTTTGAGATACATTTTGTAAAATAACTAGTCATATTCTTTCATATTTGAGATTTTACCCTTAGAATGGTATTTTGTATATTATTTCAGATTTTAGGGGTAAAATAAGATAAAAATATCACAGAACGGAATAGAGGCAGCGCCACCCCCGAGAAGGACAGCCAGCGCCGGTCTTTCACATGAAAAACAGAGAAAAGAGTAGAGAAATTGAGTGAACAGGGGAAGTGCAATTTCGGCAACTTCATGGCTCAATTGAGCCGACAGCAAGAAAAGAAGCATCAAAGGAATTTCGGTTCATGGCTCACGGCTCACAGCAAAGCAAAAGGAAACAATTGCAACAAAGAATTGATTGAATTTCGATGGTGGGCCAAGAGGAATGAAAAAAAGTTAACAAAAGTAGGCTAAAAAGAAGCAACCGAAACAAGAAGAAAAAAGCAGTGGGCTGGCTTCATCACTTAAGCCGACACAAAAAAGACAGCAGTAGCAAAACAAAAGGTGCAAAGGAGAAGTCAACAATGGTGGCTACAAAAGATAAAAACAAAAGAACAAGAAGCAGCAAAATTTCGGTGGGCTTGATGGCTCAATTTAGCCGACAACAAGGCAATTTCGGGAGCAGCTCATTCAGCAGCTCAATTGGAGCAGATTTCAAAGGCAAAATAGAAAAGGAGAAGCAGCTTGGTGACAGCTCAATTGAGCTAATGTAGGAAAGAAGAGAAAATCAACTTCAGAATTTCGGTGGCTTCAACGGCTCAATTGGAAGCCAATTGCATATTTCTCAAATTCCAAATTCAACAAGAATTGCAATTTCAACACAAGAAGACAATAGCAAAATCCAAATTGAATTCAACTTGATTTCTAAATTCTCCAATTCAATCTGACGGTCAAAGTCAAGGCGATGGAATTCTTTAGGTTTTATTTAGGATTTTATTTTAGTTTTTATTACTCCTTTTTGGTTTTTGATTTCTTTAGGTAATTACTTCTTCATTATTTAGGATTCTTTTAGGAACTTTGTAAGCCTATAAATAAAGGCTAATTTACCCTAGAAAAGGGAGGTGCACAATGTAGGGACTTAAATTTATTTTTGAGTGCATCACCAATATTTTCTCGAGATTAATAGTTCAAGGAGGGTTGTACAAGAAGGTCTTCAAATGAAGAAGAATGAGGCTTGTCTATGAGTTCTTTCTTTTACTTTGTTTTCTTTTTCTTGAACAATGATATGTTAATTGTTTTATTGTAATTTAACATTGTTTTAGATATTCATTATTTCTAGAGTTATTTGATCTTTTGATTAATTGGTTATTATTCTTGGTATTCAATTACTTATGCTTATTACGAGATTAATTAGTTGATTCTATCCATTGACTTGCTGGACCAAATGGGGTTGATGGGTGTTTCGATTTATTAATTTCATATTCTGTTGGCAATTGACTTGCTGGACCAAAGGGGGTTAATTGTTTAAGAACTGGTAATTGAAGGTTAATTGATGTCTTTCGAGACCAATGGTTTATTGATTAATTTCATGCTCTAAATTCGCTAAGACCAAGGGAATTTAATTAAGAATTGTGTTTAACGCGTCTTTTGGATGAATTAGTTGAGACGGACCAAATGATTCTAATTTATCTAGAAGATAGTGATTTCATGGATTGACCATCAAAGTGAGTCTACCTTCATCCTTCATGGTGCCACGAGAATGATTGGTTATGATAATGGTTAAGTTCTTTAAGATCATGTTTGTCTAAATAATGGCTTGGGTTACATAAATCTATATCCTTGACATATACATATTTTTATTTTCTTTTTAAGTTTCCTTTTTATTTGTTTTTCACTTTATCAAGTTGGTTAAACAATGAAAGAAGGGTAATTAATGTCTACTTGTTCCTTGAGGATCGATACTCGTTTTAATCCTATGCTCAGTTAATGATGAGTACGCTTGGTCATATGTGTGATTTGGGTTTAACGTTTTAATTTGAACTTGATTGGGAAGGTGCTTAGTTTTGTATGATTTTTATACCCAAGTTTGGACACATCGCTACCCAAAAGTATACATATTTAGTTACGTTTCCCAGGGCCCTGGATTATTAGATTATCCCGGACAATCACAAGGGAGTGATTACTTTATGTAATGAAGTATAGAAACTCTATTATATAAGTTCGTCTTAATTAATTAGAGTCACACCCAACATACAAGGTTATTAGCCTTGCAATAAGACTTCATCCAACAAACATCAAAGGGTACAAGTCCAGTTTCACCAGACTACCAATTTATCTCAAGTCTTAGGGTACTCATTCACGTAGTAGCTGCGATAAATCAATTTTTATTTAATTTAGTACTTTTATAAAGTTGTTATCGCATGGTCCAATTCTACATATTCCAAATACGCTTACACTATTGGTGTGAGTGGACTGCACAATGGTTAAAGGTAAACCATTCCCTATTTAGAAACTATAGTGTAATGATCTAAACTTTGATGAAGTACCTAACTTTATCAATTGATGAAGAATAATATTTCGCTTATGTGTTAGTAGACCATAATCTACACCTTACTCTGAAAGCATGATCTAATCATGTAGACTACTTAGTGACACATTTAGACCTTTAATGTGTAATATATGTAAACAAACAACCATTATTGAATTAAGCTTTTATTAATTTCTAAAATACAGAAATACATAAGCCATTTTGGGCATACATTCTAACAATCTCCTACTTGTATTAAATGGATTATAATAGTCCATATGTGCCTACCCTTATGACATCTAAGTGTCTTCAAAACACCTTCTCTATCAAAGGCTTGGTAAATGGGTTTGCTAGATTATTTGTAGAGGAAATCTAGTCAACCACTATCTCTTCTTTTTGGATGAACTCTCAAATCAAGTGATACTTCCTCTTAATGTGCTTGCCCTTTCGGTGGTTTCTTGGCTCCTTACATTGTGACACAGCTCCAATATTTGTCACAATATATAGTAATGGACCTATATATTTATGGCATAACTTCAAGTTCTATGAGGAATTTCAGGAGCGAAACCGCTTCTTTAGAAGCTTTTAAAGCTACCACATACTCAATTTTCATAGTAGAATAAGCAATGCAAGATTGCTTTACACTCCTCCATGATATAGCCCCTCCAGATAAATTGAAAACAAATCCACTAGTAGATTTTCTTTCATTTAATCTATCTTGAAGTTTGAGTCTGTGTAACCGGTAGAAACTAAGTCATCAACCTTGTAAACAAGCATAAAATCCCTCATTCTCTTTAGGTACTTGAGAATAGGCTTTACAGCTTGCCAGTATTCTTTCTCTAGATTAGACTGATACCTGCTAACCATTCCTACTGCAAAGCAGATATCTGGCCTGGAGCAAAGCATGACATACATGAGACTTTCCACTGTCGAGGCATAGGGAATCCTACTCATCTTTTCCTTTTCTTTCTGTGCCATAGGACTGAGGGAGACGAAAATAGGGGAGCATGCACGGTTTTAAAAAATGGAGAGAAAAATAAACCGCAAGCCTTAGAGGCCATACGGAAGCGTGAAGATTATACCTTTGCGCTCCTTAACCCTTCTAGGTTGAGTAGGAGCGGATTGAACGACTGGAATCGCCTCGCTTTGCCCACTTGAAGAAGCTTCCGGTTGAATATCCGCTAGCCTTCTACTTCGCCTTGTTTGCATCAACGCCAAGCTTTCTAACTCTCGGAATATTCCTCTGCCTAACCTCTAGTTGGTGAACACAATGGTGAAGAGGAACAATCTCAAATTTCCTTGGTTCTCTTGCTATTGATTAGCAAAGAAACAAGAAGAAACCAGAGAAGAGAAAGGAGTGAGCAAGAGAGAAAGGGACGTGATGCACCCCAAGAGTCTCTCTTCACGTGAGGCTCTGTGTTTTTAGTAGGATTCGGGTTTTCATCTACCAGACACTAGTTTTATTGATTAGCCAAAACTAGGTTTCTCAATATCTGATAAACATATCCCCGAGATTTCAAAACACCCAGATGTTATCCTGAGAATCAGTTTGGCCTAACCCTAAACTCCACTTAACCGTATTTGGAAAAACCCTAAGGTCCAAGCTATTGGGAAAAATATTTATTATTTCTCTTGGACCCAAAAGGCCCAAAATAATAAACATTAATTATTTATTTCCTGGGCTTACATAAATAACCCAATAAATAATTAATGAGCCCAATGAACCATAATAATTAATCTTTAATTATTTATTTCTTGGGCTTATATAAATAATCCAATAAATAAAATAAATAATCCAATAAATAATTAAACATTAATTATTTCCTCTAGTTTAAGCCAGGTAAATTTCTTAATTATTCATACTGGACCTAGGCCTTGAATAATTAATTAACCAATTAAACTAGATAATTAGTTTCTCTCAACTCCTATTTTAATTTATTTATTTATTTTATTCCAGTCCAATAATAAATTAGACTTCCTGAATAAAATAAAATAAAATAAAATCCTCTTGAACTGAGACCAATTCCTCAACCCAAAATTATTTAGGACTTACGAGCTATTCCGAGGACCAAAAAGACACATCGCCTTGGCTGCTAAAATGACCAAAATACCCCTACTATATAAATAGCTGTATTTTGCATTTTAAATATTTCCTAATATCACCATAAGGAAATATTGACCCCAAGGAAAATACTGCATTAGCAAAGTCTTCGACCTACAGGTGAAATGACTAAAATACCCCTCTACACATCGCCGTACATTTAGAGAGGAAGAAGTGTACTAACACCCCTCCAAATGACATCTACCATCCTTAGGCTTCTAGTCCAATGATCCACGACTTCTTGGAGTGTTTCCACTTTCCAAGGGAGCTACCCTAATGTAAACATCCAAGCCATGTTTCCCAGGGCCCTGGACTTTTGAGACCATTCGGACAACCACAAGGGGCGATATAGTGCATAAACTATCTTGTATAAGTCTGTCTTAACTAACTAGTCACACATACCCAACATGCAAGTATATTGGCGCTCTGATAGAACCTCAACTATAGCAAATCAAAGTATATGCTTACAGCTTCGCCAAACTATCAACTCATACTCAAGTCGTAGAGTACTAGTCCACGCTGTAGCGGTAGTAGTCTAGGTTTCTATTATATAGTACTTTTAGCAACCACTACTACAGGTCCTGTCCTACATATTCGAAATACGCTTATGTCATAAAGTGAGTGGACTACTCACTGACTAAAGGTAAGCCATTCCCTATTTGGAATTCATAACATAATAACCTAAACATGATGAGGTTCCCAGTCTCCTCAATAGGTTAAGAACAAATGTTTATGTGTTAAATAACCTGTGATCCATACCTTACTGTGAAAGACCACCATTCACATGGATCACTTATTTAAACACAATGGGTCTGTTCCAAACGAAAATTGTGCACAAACAAAAAGTAAATTTACAAACAAATTCTGAAAATAAATTCTTTTATTAAAATATTCGATTTTACATCAGAAACCTAGTCTAAGAGGGCATACAATCCAAAAATCTCCCACTTGCACTCTAAGACTAGGTAAGTCCAAAGGTGCCCACCCTTATGGCGTCTAAGTGTCTCTTGAAGACTCTCTCAGCCAAAGGCATGGTGAATGGGTCTGCCAGATTGTTTTCTGAGGCAATATGCTCCACCACGACTTCCCGTCTCTGGATGAAATCCCGGATCAGGTGGTACTTCCTCTCGATGTGTTTCCCCTTCTTGTGGTTTCGAGGTTCCTTAGATTGCGATACTGCTCCAGTGTTGTCGCAATACATCACAATCGGTCTGTCCATATGTGGAACGACTCTAAGTTCTGAAAGAAACTTCCGGAGCCAAACTACTTCTTTGGACGCCTCCAAAGCAACCACATACTCAGCTTCCATGGTTGAGTCAGTAATACAAGACTGCTTAATACTCCTCCATGAAATTACTCCTCCAGACAAGGTGAAGACATATCCACTAGTGGATTTTTTCTCATCCTTATCTGCCTGGATGTCTGAGTCTGTGTATCCTGTAGAAACCAAATCATCAGCCCTGTAAACCAGCATATAATCTCTCGTTCCCTTGAGGTACTTGAGAATATGCTTTATAGCTTGCCAATGAACCTCCCCTGGGTTTGACTAATATCTGCTAACTAAGTCCACGGCAAAGTAGATATCTGGCCTAGTACACAGCATGGCATACATGAGACTTCCCACAGCCGAAGCGTAGGGAATCCTACTCATTCTGTCCTTTTCTTCTTGAGACTTAGGACAGTCCTTCGAAGAAAATGACAACCCATGTCTGCAAGGGATTAGAGCTCCCTTACATGAGTCCATGCTGTACTTGGCCAGTATCTTGTCAATGTATGTCGCTTGGGATAACCCAACATTCTTTGCTTCCTATTTCTAAGAAGCCTAATCCCGAGAATGTAGCTGGCTTCTCCCAAGTCCTTCATACTGAATTGACTAGACAGCCAAACCTTTGTAGATGACATTGTCCCTACATCATTTCCAATGAGTAGAATGTCATCCATATACAGGACAAGAAAAACCACATTAATGCCTTCAAGTTTCCTGTACACGCATGGTTCATCTTCGTTTTGAATAAAACCATAAGACTTTACAATCTCATCAAAACGAATGTTCCATACTCTCGATGCTTGCTTAAGTCCATAAATGGACTTCTTAAGCTTGCAAACCATGTGTTCCTGGCCTTTAGCAATGAAGCCTTTCGGTTGGGACATATAGATGTCTTCGCTAAGATGGCCATTTAAGAATGCCGTCATGACATCCATTTGCCATATCTCGTAGTCATAGTGACATGCGATGGCAAGGAGGATGCGGATGGATTTAAGCATGGCTACCGAGAAAAAGGTTTCCTCATAGTCGATTCCCTCTTTCTGAGTGTACCCTTTCACCACAAGCCTAGCTTTGAAGGTTTCCACCTTCCCATCCACTCCTCTCTTTCTCTTGTATACCTACTTGCACCTAATGGGTTTAATCCCCTCAGGTGAAGCTACAAGATCCCAAACCTGATTGAGGTACTAGACTCAATCTCGGCTTTCATTGCTTCATGCCACAGATTTGCATCGGCATCAGCAATAGCCTCCTCGTATCTAGTGGGGTCTTATTCCTGATGGTCGAAGACCAGCTCAAAGGCTTTTCCAGTCCATCTATCCTGAACCCTAGACACTCTCCTACTATGACGAGACTCCATTTGCACAGGCTCTTGAGGCTGTACCTCTTCTTGTTCCATAATCGGGTCAAAAGAAGTTGATTCCGTAGATAACTTCTCCTCAAGTTCCAACCTCGTTGAACCTTTAGTGGAAGTACTTTGATCATCTTCTAAGTATCTAGCATTGATACTGACTAGTACCTTCTGCTCCTTAGGATGATAAAAGTAACCTCCTTTTGTCCCTTTTGGATACCCAACAAAATAGCATAATTCTGATCTTGGTTCCAACTTGTCTCCCTTGATCAGTACATAAGTTGGACATCCCCAAATCCTGAGATGATTCAGACTTGGCTTACGCCCAGTCCACATCTCATAGGAAGTCCTAGGTACTGACTTGGAAGGCACCAAGTTCAGAATATATGCCATTGTTTCCAGGGCATATCCCCAAAAGGACACTGGAAGAGTAGCATGAGACATCATGCTTTGGACCATTTCCATTAATGTCCTGTTCTTTCTCTCAGCTACTCCATTCTGCTGGGGTGTTCCCAGCGCAGAGAGCTGGAATACTATCCATGATGTACCATGTAGTCCTTAAATTCACCTAGGAGGTACTCTCCACCACGATCCGATCGTAAGGTTTTGATTAATTTACCTGTCCGACGCTCCACTTCAGCTTTAAACTCCTTGAACTTGTCAAAAGAGTCAGACTTGCGTCTCATCAGGTAAATGAAACCATACCTCGTACAATCATCCGTGAACGTGATGAAGTACTCAAAACCTCCCCTAGCTGTTGTAGACAATGGACCACACACATCAGTGTGAACAAGACTCAACACCTCCTTGGCTCTATCCGCCTTTAGTGTAAATGACCTCTTGGTCATCTTTCCCATCAGGCAGGATTCACACTGAGGCCAACTTTCCAATCTCAATGAGCCCAAAGGCCCATCATGGATTAGCCTCTGAATCCTGGTTGAGTTAATATGACCCAACCTTAGATGCCAAAGGTATGAATCATTGATATTGGTCTTTCTCTTCCTAGTTAAAGGTTCAGACTGAGCGTTATTTGATTGGTTGTTAATAGGGTTTAAAAAGAACATATTTCCATACATGTGCCCAGTACATAAAATTTCTCCATCTCTACTGATAGAAATACCAGAATGGAAAGATACAAAATATCCTTGATTAATAAGTTTTGTAACTGAAATCAAATTCTGACGAAAACCAGGTACATATAAAATATCCTTTAAAACCAATATCTTATTACAATAAAAAATTAGATCCAGCTCTCGCACTGCAAAGGCCCAGACTTGTGCTCCATTACCCACTCGAAGCCCATGTTTGCCCTTCTTGAGTCTTCTTATCTTCCTAAACCCCTGCAAGGAGTTACAGATATGATCAGTGGCTCCTGAATCAACAATCCAAGTGAAAGTTGATCCTACCATTGATATGGACTCTAGATAGAAAATATTACCTGTGGGGTTTTTCTTGGCCTGAAGATCTGGACACTCTTTTTTCCAGTGTCCATTCTTCACACATTTGAAGCACTTGCCCTTTGGTTTGTCCTTGGGCTGGTTCTTGGGCTGGGCTGCTGCATTCCCCTTCTTCCTCTTGAACTTTCTGGGTTTAGGCCCAGTTCTTGAAGAAGAAGCCTTAGCAATCATGGCCTTTGACTGTGGCTTCATGACCTTCTCTGCCATCTGGAGCTCCTTCATCAGTTCGATTAAACTCATGTTCAACTTATTCATGTTATAGTTTAACTTGAACTGAGTAAAAGAGCCCGGTAGAGATTCTAGAACCATATCCACTTGGCTCTCGGGGTCAATGACAGTCCCTAAGATTTTCGCCTCCTCGAAAGCAGCAATCATTTTGAGCATATGCTCTTGGACTGATGCTCCATCAGCCATCTTAGTATTCACAATAGTTCAAAGAGCCTCCTGCCTTGCGGGCCGGCTCTTGTCTGCGAACATAGTTGCCAATGATTGACTTATGTCATATGCAGAAGCCATGTGCTCGTGTTTTGACTGGAGCACATTAGACATGGAAGTTAACATATAGCAACGTGCCATTTCATCAGCTTTCTTCCACGCCTTCTCAGCCTCTCGCTCTTCAGCGGTGGAACCTTCCCCGATAATAGGGCAGGTCTCGTAAAGGACATACTTATACTCCTCTGCTATGAGTATTATATCCAGGTTCCTTTTCCAGTCCACATAGTTTGGACCCATTAACTTATTCTCTTTGAGAATAACGGCCAACGGACTAAAAGAACTTCCCACCATTTTTGAAAATCGAAAATAAAAGAGAGAATTTAGTTTGTGAAAACAAAATAAAATTTGTGCACTGAAAATAATTTGGCTCTTAGGAAAACTGGCATAGCTTCTTGGGAAGATTAACAGTTTCCTAAGCTAAGTGTATTAACCACCACAAATTAATTTCCCTTCTAGGTAATGGTCTAGAGAATAACTCCATCGTGGGATTGTCGTTTCTTCTCATTTCCTATGGACATACCTCGTACTATAACCTCCAACGTAGGCTGGCCGATCATAATACGTGCCCCGGGTTATTAATTACATCATTCCATTAGATTTAGATCCTTGTGGTATCCCCATCCGATACGGGTTCACTCCCAGGGTGACGCGAGGGGATCCACGATCTCTAATGAGGACCGTGATGGATGCCGTGGGGCCGTTGGAACACCTCTCCCACTTAGTCTTTTAAAATAAAGGTTTTCTGGAAAATATCCTTTTGAAATTTCCATTAAGTTTTTCCTTAACTCAAAAATAAAATATCTAAGTCCAATAAAATCTCTATGTCAAGGCTTATATCCTTTGAGAGATTTTCTCCATGGACTAATTTTATTTAAGTTAAAACTTAATGATTTCAAAAAATTTCCAATTAAAACTTTCTAGAGACTTTGGTCTCAAGTTTATTTGACAAAATCATTTTTCAAGTCTAAAACAAAACAAAATGGCTCTCCATTTTAATTTACAAAAATATCTAAATCCAATATATTTTCTATGTCAAGGCTTATATCCTTTGAGAAAATATTCAAAGATTAATTTTTGTACCAATTAAAATAACCATTTAGTTTTTGAAGAAAAATATTTTTCTTGTCAAAAATGTTCCCAAAGACTTTGGTCTTTGAGAAAAAGCACACATAGGTACATAAAAAAATAGCATGCTCGAAAACAGTAAATGTTTTCATACTTTTCTATTTTTTTAAACCTAAGTGCCCAAATAATAGAATTAAACACATTAATTAATTAATTAATTATCTTGTTTAATCCTAAAATCCCTTACTAATATATTTCATGCAAATATATTCCAAGAATATAAATATTACAAAAATATTAACTTCGCCTGGTATGGGACCCAAAACGAAAAAGAAAAAAAATAAAAAAAATTGCAGAAAAAACATTGGCGGTCCATTACACCGGATCCGCGTCCGCATGGCCTGCGGTGCACCGCGGTGCACCGGATCGCTTTCTGTGCGACCCACAGAGCTAATCCGTGCCCGCGACCCGCAACCAGTTGCCCTCTACTGCCGACCCGCAAAGGATCCGCATCTCTGCCCGTTTCGTGCGTCCGGTCCGTGTGCAACCCGACTCCAATTTGCAATTCAATTGCAAATTGCCATTGCGAAAACGGCTTGAATTTTGAGGAGATGGCTTGGCTTACACGACTCGCTGGCAGCAGCTCCTCTCATAGAAACGCAGCAGCTTGGCTCCATTGCACGGCTTAGGAATAGGTTTCTTCTTCGTTTTTTCTTCTGTCCGCGCGCAAAAGTTGTAGAGGCCATTCTTTTCGATTTTTCCAGCCTTCTTTGGCTTCTTTGGACAATTTTACTTACAAAAATTCATCCAAAATAAAAGCACAATCGCCTATACCCATTTAAATTGGGTTTACACGATTAAACTTCAAAGCCAAAAAATTTTACAGAGGGCTCCTATGCTTCAACAGTGAAGTTTACATCAAGCCTATCCCATACCAAAACAGTGAAGGATCACAGGTATAATCATCTTCTCCATTTTTATTAACTACCATGCTCCCTATATTGATCAAAAACCAGTGGCTCTGATACCACATTGAGGGAGACGAAAATAGGGGAGCATGCACGGTTTAAAAAAACGGAGAGAAAAATAAACCGCAAGCATTAGAGGCCATACGGAAGCATGAAGATCATACATTTGTGCTCCTTAACCCTTCTAGGTTGAATAGGAGCGGATTGAACGACTGGAATCGCCTCGCTTCGCCCACTTGAAGAAGCTTCTGGTTGAACACCGCTAACCTTCTACTTCGCCTTGTTTGCATCAACGCCAAGCTTTCCAGCTCTTGGAATATTCCTCTACCTAACCTCTAGTCGGTGAACACAATGGTGAAGAGGAACAATCTCAAATCTCCTTGGTTCTCTTGCTATTGATTAGCAAAGAAACAAGAAGAAACCAGAGAAGAGAAAGGAGTGAGCAAGAGAGAAAGGGACGTGATGCACCCCAAGAGTCTCTCTTCACGTGAGGCTCTGTGTTTTTAGCAAGATTCGGGTTTTCATCTACCAGACACTAGTTTTATTGGTTAGCCAAAACTAGGTTTCTCAATATCTGATAAACATATCCCCAGGATTTCAAAACACCTGGATGTTATCCTGAGAATCAGTTTGACTAACCCTAAACTCCTCTTAACCGTATTTGGAAAAACCCAAAGGTCCAAGCTATTGGGCCGGAAAAATATTTATTATTTCTCTTGGACCCAAAAAATCCAAAATAATAAACATTAATTATTTATTTCCTGGGCTTACATAAATAACCCAATAAATAATTAATGAGCCCAAATGAACCATAATAATTAATCTTTAATTATTTATTTCTTGGGCCTATATAAATAATCCAATAAATAATTAAACATTAATTATTTCTCTTAGTTTAAGCCCAGGTTAATTTCTTAATTATTCATACTGGACCTAGGCCCTGAATAATTAATTAACCAATTAAACTAGATAATTAATTTCTCTCAACTCCTATTTTAATTAATTTATTTATTTTATTTCAGTCCAATAATAAATTAGACTTCCTGAATAAAATAAAATAAAATAAAATCCTCTTGAACTGAGACCAATTCCTCAACCCAAAATTATTTAGGACTTACGAGCTATTCCGAGGACCAAAAAGACACATCGCCTTAGCTGCTAAAATGACCAAAATACCCCTACTATATAAATAGCTGTATTTTGCATTTTAAATATTTCCTAATATCACCATAAGGAAATATTGACCACAAGGACAATGCTGCATTAGCAAAGTCTCTGACCTACAGGTGAAATGACTAAAATACCCCTCTACACATCGCCGTACATTTAGAGAGGAAGAAGTGTACTAACACTCCTCCAAATGACATCTACCATCCTTAGGCATCTAGTCCAATGATCCACGACTTCCTGGAGTGTTTCCGCTTTCCAAGGGAGCTACCCTAAAGTAAACATCCAAGCCATGTTTCCCAGGGCCCTGGACATTTTAGACCATTCGGACAACCACAAGGGGCGATATAGTGCAGAAACTATCTTGTACAAGTCTGTCTTAACTAACTAGTCACACAAACCCGACATGCAAGTATATTGGCCCTCCGATAGAATTTCAACTATAGCAAATCAAAGTATATGCTTCCAACTTCGCCAGACCACCAACTCATACTCAAGTCGTAGAGTACTAGTCCACGTTGTAGCGGTAGTAGTCTAGGTTTCTATCATATAGTACTTTTAGAAACCACTACTACAGGTCATGTCCTACGTATTCGAAATACGCTTATGTCATGAAGTGAGTGGACTACTCACTGACTAAAGGTAAGCCATTCCCCATTTGGAATTCATAACATAATAACCTAAACATGATGAGGTTCCCAGTCTCATCAATAGGTTAAGAACAAATGTTTATGTGTTAAATAAGCCGTGATCCATACCTTACTGTGAAATACCACCATTCACATGGATCACTTATTTAAACACAATAGGTCTGTTCCAAACGAAAATTGTGCACAAACAAAAAGTAAATTCACAAACAAATTCTGAAAATAAATTCTTTTATTAAAATAAATTCTTAGAAACCTAGTCTAAGAGGGTATACAATCCAACAAGGACACTGTTTGGAAGATAAGATCAATCTGTATCTAAAGAGTATGATTGCCCTTTTACATAGATCCATGCTAAGCCTGGCAATATCTTGTCAATGTATGTAGATTTGAATAAGCCTAATATTCTATGCTTCCTATCTCTAAGAAGCTTTATTCCAAGAAAATAGCTAGGTTCTCCCATACCTTTCATACCTATAAAGTACTATAAAAGACACGTTGTTGCCATCTGTCTTCCTATACACGCATAGCTTATCCATGTTTTGTGTGAAATCATAAGACTTCATAGTCTCATCAGAACGTATGGTCCATGCTCGTGATACTTGCTTAAGTCCATAAATGGACTCATTAAGCTTACAAACCGTATGCTCTTAGCCTTTCACAATAAAGCCTTCAGGCTGGGACATATAAATGACTTCGCTAAGATAGCCATTAAGAAATGTCGTCTTAATATCCATTTACCATATCTCATAGTTATAATAACATGTGATGGCTAAAAGAATGCGTATAAACTTAAGTATGGAAACATGTAAAAAAGTATCCTCATAATCGATCATTTTTTTTCTAAGTATAATCTTTTACAACCAATCTTGCTTTAAAGGTTTCTACCTTTCCATCCACATCTCTCATTCTCTTATATACCCACTTGCACCCTATGAGTTTAGCCCTTTAGGTGTAGTGACAAGATCCTAGACTTGATTAAGATACGTAGACTCCATCTCAGCATTTATTGTTACTTGCCATTTGTCTGCATCAACATCAATAGAGGCCTTATCGTATCTAGTGGGATCTTATTCCTGATGGTTGGAGACTTCCTCAAAGGTTTATCCAGCCTATCTTTCAAGAATCCTAGAAATCCACCTAATTTGATGTGGTTCATTTTGTATAGGAACATCTGGTTGTGCCTCTTTAAGCTCCTCAATTGGGGTACTAGAAGTTGAAGTATCAATCAACTTCTCTTCCAATTTCACCTTGCACGAAACTTTAGTGGATACAGTTTATTTATCCTTCAAGTACCTAGCATGAGTACTTATAAGTACTTTTTACTCTTTGGGATGATGAAAGTATCCATTTCTTGTTCTTTTTAGATACTCTACGAAGTAGCACAATTCGGAGCTTGGGTATATCTTACTTCTTTTAGTCAGTACATATGCTAGACAACCCTATACCTTGAGATGATTCATACTGGACTTTCATCCAGTCCACATCTCATAGGGTGTCTTAGGTACTGACTTGGAAGACACCAAGTTCAGAATATATACTATTGTTTCTAGAGCATATCCCCCAAAAAGAAATAGGAAGAATTGTATGATTCATTATGCTTCTGACCATTTCCATCAATGTTCTATTTTCTCTCTCAGCTACTCCATTCTGCTAAGGAGTCCCATGTGCAGTTAGCTGAGATACTATACCTTAATATGCTAAGTAGTCATTTAATTCACCAAGAAGATATTCTCCACCACGATCTAATCTTAGCTTTTTAATTAGTTTACCTATTTGATACCTCACCTCAACCTTAAACTCCATAAATTTATCAAAGGAGTCAGGCTTGCGCCACTTCAAGTAAACATATCCAAAACGTGTGTAACCATCTGTGAATGTGATGAAGTATTCAGAACCTTTTCTAGCAGGTAAAGACATCGGACCATAAATATCAATATGAATTAATTCTAATATTTCCTTGGCCCTTTCCGCATTTTGAGTAAATAACCTTTTGGTCATTTTACCCTTAAAATAATATTCACATTGAGGCTATTCTTTCAATTTCAATGAGTCCAAATACCCAATTTGGATTAACCTTTGAATCCAATTAGGATTTATATGTCATAATCTCAAGTACCATAAATAAACGTTATTTAATATGGCCTTTCTCTTCTTATTATTAGGTTCCATTTAAGTATTATTTATTTGACAATTAATAGGATTAATATAGAAAATATTTCTATACATGTTTCCAGAACAAATCATATTTCGATCCTTACTGATTGGAATACCAAAATGAAAAGAAACAAAATATCCTTGATTAATTAATCTTGAAACTGAAATCATATTCTGTTTAAAATTAGAAACATATAAAATATCTTTTAAAACTAAAGTCCTATTACATTCAAATAAAATATCCAAGTCTCCCACTACTTCGGCCCATACTTGTGCCCCGTTGCCCACTCTTAGTCCATGCTTCCCTCTACTGAGTCGCCTTATCTTGCTGAACCCTTGTAAGGAGCTACAGATATGGTCAGTGGCTCCGGAATCAACAATCCAAGTGGATGATGACCCAACCAACAAAATAGACTCTAAGTATAGAGTAATACTTGAAGAGGATTTGGTCAAGAAGTCTGGACAATCCTTCTTGAAGTGTCATTTCTTGCCACACTTAAAGCACTTGCCCTTAGGCTTGTCATTGGGCTTGGATCCCTTGAGCTGGACCCCTACATTGTTCTGGGCCTTCTTCTTCTTGAACTTCTTGGGCTTATACCCAGTTCTAGAAGATGAACCAAAATGAGCAATCAAAATTTTTGACCTAAGCTTCATAATTTTCTCAGCAGCCTGAAGTTCTTTCATTAACTCAATCAAAGACATATTCAACTTATTCATGTTATAGTTTAACTTGAACTACAAATATGAATTTGGTAGAGTCTGTAGAACTATGTCAATTTGGCTCTCAAAATTGATTGTTGCCCCTAGGACTATGGCCTTCTCGAAGTGAGCAATCATCTTGAGCATATACTTGTGAATCGATGCCTTTTTAGCTATCCTAGTGTTCACGATTGTTATAAGAGCTTCCTGCCTTGCAGGCTGGCTCTTATAAGTAAACATGGTATGCAACAAAACATCGATGTCATATGTAGTAGGCATGTTTTTGTGCTTAAACTAGAGAACATTGGACATGGAATCTAACATATAGCATCGAACCATTTCATCAGCTTTCTTTCATGCCTTATCAGCCTCACGATCCAAGTCCGTGGAATTTTTTCCAATTTTAGGATAGAGATCGATCAAAATATACTTGTGCTCCTCCGTAGTGAGTACTATGTTCAGATTCCTCTTTTAGTCAATGTAGTTAGGTCCAGTTAACTTATTCTCGTTGAGAATAATGGACAAAGTACTAAAACTAGACATTTTTGTTGATTGGAAAAAAAAAGACTTTATTCAGAAAAATGTTTGATTTGAAATATATATATATATATATATATATAAATGCACATTTAAAACATCAAATTATTTCCATGATATGGTTAACATATTAAAACTATTATAAAAAATATAAAAAATTTGGCTCTTAAAAAAATTAACAGAGCTTTGTAGGATGGTTAACAATTTTCTAAGTTAAGTGTATAACCATCACAAATTGAACTTCCTTAATAGGTAATGATTCAGAAATAGTTCCATCAATAGGATGGTCACTACCCTCACCACCTATGGATAATGTAGCATTAATGCCTCCAACGATAGGCTGGCCGACACTAACACTTGTCCTATGCTTTAATTATAATTCCTCTGTTAGTTCTAGATTCTCGTAGAAATCCATCCTATCGGGGGCCATACTCAGAATGATGTGCGAAAATCCACAATCTCTAACAAGAATCCGTGATGGAAGTCATGGGGCCGTTGGAACCCCTCTCTCACTTAATGTTTTGAAAGAAAAGCATTTTTCTTTGAAATTAATTAGTTTTTATTAACTTTAGTGAAAATCCAAAAATTCAACCATTATTCTCTATGTTAAGGATAAAACCCTTTAAGCGACGAATTTTTATTTCACTACTTAAGTTAAAACTATTTTCTAGGAACTAAATTTAAGGCACTTAAATTCAAAATTATTCTCCATGTCAAGGATAAAACCATTTGGAAGAATAAACCATGAATTTATTTTAAATTACTTAGTTCCATTTTTAAAACATTTTCCTTAATTGTTTTATATAGAGAAAAATTAATTTCTCAAAAATCTTTGTGCATTTGATCACAAAATTAAATATAATAGGCATGCTCCAAAAATAAAATTTTTACATGCCATTGCTAACCTTTACTTTTAATGTGACCAAATAATGGATTAAATATCATAATAATAATAAAATTAAAATGATCTTTCTTAATCCTAAGATGGTTATGCTTTTACTAACCATTTTCATGCAAAATTATTTAACACCATAAATAAATCATTGCAAGAAAATAATCTCGTGTGATATGGGCCCCAAAAGAAAAGGAAAATACAAAGGAAATTAAATAAAA
The DNA here is from genome assembly GCA_026120185.1 of Voacanga thouarsii. Taxonomy (NCBI): domain Eukaryota; kingdom Viridiplantae; phylum Streptophyta; class Magnoliopsida; order Gentianales; family Apocynaceae; genus Voacanga; species Voacanga thouarsii. The sequence continues at coordinate 1,056,978 of JANUWF010003370.1, forward strand.
AAGCAACTCCAGAAGACCCAAAATCGAAAGACCTGAAACCGAACTGGCTAGAAACCGGATTGCACACCTGGACCAAAAAGAACCCAGTTCCTTTTTCTGTGCAAGCCTCCTATGGCTTCATTCCATCCTCCCATTGCTTTAGGGGAAATTTCCCTTGATCTGGCCATGGTTAGGCTCCTACCGGCCGCGGCTCGGGGTGTAAAATATCCCCAGTTGGCCGTGGCTGGTTCTTTTTCTGCATCTCCATTTTCTTCCGTTTTTCGCAATTTCCTTCAAGGGTTTTTGGCATTGATCCAGGCACCATTCTTTTGTTACCAAAATTTGCAAATAAAATTGAAAATACAATTTCAAATGTCGATGCCTTTCAAAACGATGCATATACAAATTCTATGAAAGCGATTAAAAATAAATTACAAGTGCCTATGCCTCCACGCGAGATGCGTAAACAAAATCTACCCATATAAAAAACCACGAGGGATCCATACAATCACAAAGATCATACTTTTATTCATAAAAGAACCACCTTTTCTAGTTAATAACACTAAGCATGCTCCGAGATTTAACCTGGAAAAATTAAACGCGTAGCAGAAGATAGTAAATTAAAATTTTTTCTTGAGCTAAAGTTTAGGAATACTTAATTCTAGGGTGTTTTATTTAAATAACTAAATTTCGATTTCATTTGACAGCATTTCCTGAACAGGAACGTCTACTTATTCTATGGGAACGCCAGCTAACCGTCGGCTGCTTCACATAAAACACTTACCACGTTTGCTAGCTCCTGACCTTCTAAACTATTCTCTAACCTCTATGCGCCTCTATCGGAAAAAGTAGAATTAGGGTGAAGAAGATTGAAAGAGAAACAAAAGAGCTAAACATTAAAGAAAAACGAAGGAAAACGACCAATAAAGAAAATGGTGGCAATGTTCATTTTAAAGAAAAATCGAAAGTTGCTTTTCGTTTGTAAAGTTTTGGTCAACCTTTCAACAGGCATCACGTGATGCCTTTTTACAAAATCTAGCTTTCCTTTTCCCTTGCAAACTCAAAACACCGTTTTCTCTTATTTCCTTTTTTTTTTCCTTCTTTTCTTTATTTCCTTTTTTTTTTCTTTTCCTGAACATGGCGGCAGCAGCTATCCCAAGTTTCCATAACAACCTATAGCTTCTACAAAAAAAAACCCGATGGGCCACATAACACTAATTAGTCAAATGGCTATTTAAATAGCTCTCTTATTAATTAATTTATCCACTTGAGCCCAATATAATATTACCAAAGATAATTAATTAAATTAGTTCTTTTATTAATTAATTAAATGACTTGAGCCCAATATAAAATTATCTAAGATAATTAATTATTCTAAACCAAATAAATAGTTAATTAGACTTTTAGAATAATTCTTCCAATAATAAATTCACCCAATAAACCCATATAGCAAATATATAAATTTACTAACGTTATTTGAGCTACTCTGGGGACCAAAAGACATATTATTCTTGGCTACTAAAATGATCAAAATACCCTTGTTAACAAATAGAAATATTTTAATTATTTTAAATATTTCATTGATCACTATATAAAAATATTGACCCCGAGAATAATATTGCATGTGCAGTGTCTTTGACCTACAGGTGTAATGATGAAAATATCCCTCTACATAATACCTGTCATTGAGATAGAAAAAATGCACTAACACCTTTCTCAACGACATTTACCATCCTTGAATAGCTAATCCGATAATCCATAACTTTTAGTATGTATCCACTTATCATAAGGAGCTGCCCAAAAGTGTACATACTTAGTCACGTTTTCCAGGGCCCTGAATTATTAGATTACCCAAGACAATCACAAGGGAGTACTTTCTTCACCTAATGAAGCATAGAAACTCTATTATATAAGTTCATCTTAATTAATTAGAGTCACACCCAACGTACAAGGTTATTAGCCTTGCGATAAGACCTCACCCAATATATATTAAAGTGTACAAGTCCAGTTTCACCAGACCACCAATTTATACTCAATTATTAGGGTACTCGTCCACGCAGTAGCTATGATAAACCAATCTTTATTTAATTTTATACTTTTATGAAGATTATTATCGCATGATCTAGTTCAATATATTCTAAATACGCTTACACTATTGGTGTGAGTAGACCATTCACTGGTTAAAGGTAAACCATTCCCTATTTAGAAACTACAGTATAATGATCTAAACCTTGATAAAGTGTCCAACTCCATCAATCGACCAAGAACAATTTTTCACTCATGTGTTAGTAGCCCATAATCTACACCTTACTGTGAAAGTATGACACAGTCACGTAAATTACTTAATAACATATTTAGACCTTTAATACGCAATATATGTAAACAAACAACCATTAGTGAATGAAACTTTTATTAATTTTCAAAATATAAAAATACATAGGCCATTTTGGGCATACATTCCAACACATTTGGCTAGTGGTCAAATTGGTCATATGAAGACCACAAATGGCAGTGGAAATGCTGTTTTATATAGCTTAAGAACCAGCCATCACAAGGAAAAGAAAAAGGAAAGAAAAGTAGAGAAATATAGGAGAAAAAGAGAAAGGAGAGAGAAAGCATTTCCAAGCAAGAAAGGAAGGAAACTTGAAGCATTTCAAACCTAGAGAAATCAACAAACAAGGTAAAAGCTTATATTTCATGTATTAAGTTATAGATAAAACACAAGGATTGTTTTGGTATGAATTTTGTTGAGAAATTCATGAGTTTATGGTTTCTTTGGAAATTAGCTACATTTTGATGTGTTATGTGTGTGTTAAGTGTGTCAGCAGCTTAGAGAAATCATGTGCTATGTTTTATATGGTGTATGTAGGGGTTTTGATGGTGGCTTAATGGGTAGTTCATGGCTGCATGAGATGGAAAATGAAATGGAATGGAAAAAGGGTTTAATTGTTGAGAAAAAATGAAATAGTGTTGTTATTGTTATGATTGTTGATTTTATGTTGTGAAAATATGAATTTGCTTAGTTGGTTGTCTCTAAAAATTAGAGAATTGAATGATGTTATGATGGGAAATCAAGGGGATTAAGTATTCTATAATTGTTATAATCAAAGGAGAATAAAAGAAAATGATTATTTTGTGATAATAATGTTTTAAACAAAAAAAGTTGGGACTATTTTTGCCTCAGAAGTACGACAACGGTTTTAAGCCTATGCAAATGGAATTCATAAGATTGTAGTTAAGTATCTTACAAGTGTTTTGGCACTGATTTTGAGGTTAATCTGAGTTATATGTGAAAGTTATGCAAAAATCAAGATTGGGCATTAAAGTTGAAAAATGCAGAAATAGTTTTCAAGAAAATGGACTTAATTGTTGTTTCAATGATGTTCAAGGATGAATGAGGAATTGAGAAGACTTATAAAAGTCTTGTATTTATTTGGAGAAAAAGGGATAAAGAAGTGATTAATGGGTTTCATTATGTGAGGAAATGCTACTTCAAGAAGAAATAGGAAAACTAGGAAATTAGCAACTTCCATTTATTAGTAACTATTAGTTGTAAACTTTAGTTACTAAGATAATAATGGAAAGACCTTTACTGCAGGTTATTCATGTTAGAGACTGGGCGAAAAGCTAGAAGCATTATACCTATAGCTTCATCAATATAGGACATGAGGTGAATTCCTTTGATTTTTAAACAGTAATAAATGCTAGTGAGAATTTTATTTCATAAAGTAATACTTTATGAATTGTTTTGGTTTCTTTGAATAAATAAATGGTTTCTCTAAAGAAGAAATGGTATCATGCCATGTTATACATGAATGGAAAAGGTGAATATTTTCTTGGTATAAATGTAAGCTTGAAAGGTTTTCTTCTCATTAATTATGAGGCGAAATTATGTTTTATTTTGGAAAGGCATATTATTTCCTTTTTATGGAAAGGATTTTGGAATATGTGAATTATGAATTTTAGTGAATCATAATTGGAATGTCTTGAATTAAATTCTTCTTTTAGGATTAGAATTTTGGAATTCCTAAATAAAACTCCTTTTGGAATCAAGTAATTTTTAAATAACTAAAATACACTCGGAATGTATTTTATAGTGAAAAAAGGACTTTTATTGTTTTTTGCTACGATATGGAAAACAATCTCTATAATAACCCTCACTTTTGTATTTTAATTAGCTACTACTTTGTATAGAATAAGAATTTGTATAAATGACCAGAAAAGAAATGATCAGTATAATGAGATGAATATTTTGGTGCGATAAAAATATTTAGGGGTATTACTAGAATTTTGAAATTGTAGGGACTTAGATAGAATTTTGAGATTGTTCTACCCGTACTTTTATATTTCAATTAATGACTACTTCGTATAGAATAAGAATTTGGGTATAAGCCCAGAACAAAAGTTTATCAGTACGATGAGACGAGCATTTTGGTATAATTTGAATTTCCAAGGATATTATTGTAATTTTAACCGCGAATGGGATTTTGACCCCAAATTGAAGATGATCAAAGAATTGATAATTATGACTTCCAGCATTGATTTCAGTGAAATGTTTAGAATCCATTAGTGGAATAAAAAGTTTTTCCGATTGGAATAAATACTGACCTAAATTACAGTTCATTCCTGAAGAGAATTGTGAAGCGTGGTCGGAAGTGAAACAAGCGGCATTCTATGTTGGCTATTAAGTAATAAATGTGTCATTTAGTGATTGGTTAATGAGGCCAAGGGTTTCTATTTGATTGGTTGAGATAAATTTTATAAGTATTTTCCTAAGGTTATTTAGCAAGATTTTCATAAGCTTTCTTAATAAGCTTTTGACTTCACTATTGACCATGTGGCAAATTTGCCATAAAAATGGAAGTGTTTGGGTGTGTTGTGTGTGTCGGTAGCTTTGAGAAGGATATGTGCTATGTTTTAAAAGGTTCATAAAGGTGTTTTGATGGTGGTATAATTGATAGTTCATGGCTGCACAAGAAGGTGTAAGAAATGGAAAGGAAAAATGGATTTAATTGTTGAAGAAAATGAATTATTGTTGTTATTGTTTATAATTGTTGATTTTGTGATGAGAAAATATCAATTTACTGAGTTCTTTATCTATGAAATCAAAGATTTGAGGGCTATTATGATGGAATTTGAGATGGATTAAGTGTTATATAGTTGTTAGGATTAAAGGAGAATTGATAGTTTGAAGAAATGAACAAAACAAAAATTCTACTTTGAAGGAAATCCCAAGTAGACCAAAAAACTGAAGAACTGAACAATATGGTGGGTTGTTTTGGAACCCCATGACTTGAAACGTATAGCTAAATGTCGTAGGAGTATTTTGAGACCAATTTTATATGATTTGGAGTCGTGAATAAAACGTTTTCATGAAAATACCACAAGCTGCCAAAACTGTGATGGGATTGAGAAGCTGGGATGTTGTAAGCAAAACTGAATGAAATGAGAAGGGAAATCAGGGGTTCATGAGTTGGAAATCATCAAGGAATGTCTTGAGGACATTTTGGAACTATTTTTGCATCAATCGGACTTGTGAATTAAAAGTCATGGCAAGAATATTAAGAAAGCAAAGCTATGAGTTTATTCATGTGAGCTATTAAAGGCATGAAGGAATAAGGATTCATGTGAAAGCCTTGAAAATATGTTTGAGGAAAGAAGTAATGAAATGGATTTGAATTATCCCGAGAGGTATATTCCATTTTAGTATGAAATGAAGAAATAGGAAATTTGATAATTTTCTTAGCAACATGTAATAGGTGACATGTATTAGTTGCGAATTTTATAATATTAAAGGAAGTGTAAAATGATGACCAATGTATATTATCTATTTTAATGGTCTCATAGAGGCTTAAGAATTACAAATACCTTATTAAGCAATAGCTAGGACGCGAGGTGAATCCCAAGCCCTTTAATTTCCGTTTAGCTAAGTGTTTTTCTGAAACGATTATGTGCTTTCCTGATATAATTAATGCTTTTCTAATATATTATGAGATGGATGTTATACTTGAGTTTGGAAGAATTATCAAGCACTCGATTTCTTGAACATCTTGAATATGAAATATCTCACGTGATCTTTTCGATTTTCAAATTCTGATTTTGGTAAAGTGTGTTTTTTTATATGGAAACTGCTTTCCTAGTATACTCAAGTGTGAGTTTTCTACATGGATTTAGAAACATGATGAACATTATGAATCTTGAATTCCTGAACATATCAATCCTTGAATCCAATACATGACTGACAATACTTGAATACCTAAATACTTTGCCTATGCACTAATTTGAATACTTGGCGTATGCACTAACTTCAATACTTAGCGTATGCACTAACTTAAATACTTGGTGTATGCACTAACTTAAATGCTTGGCATAAGCACAATACTTGGTGTAAGCATACTACTTAGCATAAGCACTAACTTGACTACTTGGCGTAAGCACTGATTTAAATACTTGGTGTAAGCACTGCCTATACTTAAATACTTGAGTACTCAAATACTTGAATACTTAAATAATAATATCTTATACTGGAATTTTTTAATACTTGACTCACTATGTTTTCATTCGAAATCCTTGAATACTTATTTTAGAATGTTTTCACACGAGAATTTTTGAACTACTTGTTTATGTTGAGATTACTCTTTATGAGATCTTTTCAGATGAAAACACTAGCACACATAAGACTTACTGAGCCTTACACTCACATGTGTGTGTGTTTTTTTTTTTTTTTTTGAAAAATTTTTGGAATTAGAAGTGCAATGGAAGCACAGTGGACTCCTAGAGACTCTGGCTATATTTTGGATATGTTATACCCTTGAGTACATGTATCCGAAGTTAGATTCTATGTACTTTCCTCTATTCAATAAAAGTAATTTTGGAAAAAATTTTGCTACCTTTTGAGTAAGTTTGTTATAAAGACCTCTTGTCTTAACAATCAGACGAGGTGATATCCCATAAAATTACAGCTCAATATGCCATAGAAATATGGGGTGTTACAACTAGTATCAGAACATAGTAAAATCCATAATAGAGCTTCTGATGGGTATAGCTTAGCCTCTAACGGGACACAATGGAGTCCATCTAAGTATACACTGATGTAGATTTATCGAGTTAGTGAATTTTATGGAGTTAGATATATGGATAGATGAGCTATATGAATTTGGGATATCTAAGTTGGACATAATCTCTTCTGGTGAGTTAGAAGAAGAGAAAGTTAAGGCAATTCTGATGCATTCTTAAAAAGGTCTGTGATCGTAAACTTGGAAAATAGTGAAGAGATTGAGGTTAGGGATGCCTCATGTTTGATCTATTTAAAGAAATATTTGCTAATTTTGACCTTCCTATTTTGGGATAAGTAATAGTGAGATGATAAAGGAAGTTGAACACCTAAAGGCCCTGTATGTATAGTGAGATATGAAGTGTGCAGATAAGGATTTGCACACCCATATAGTGTTCCAGTATTATATTTGAGTGCTAAACGTCCTGTTTTATGAGAATATGCGAAATGAAATAATTATATCAACGTTAATATACCAGGAATCATTAAACATTTGAAATTAAGTGTACTTGGGCTAGAAAAATCCTAGGATGGGTAACCCCTGGGAAGTACCCATGAAAGTTGAAAGAAAGTGATTTAAGGTAGTCTAAGGAATATATATGAAAAATGATATAAATACAAGAGGTTTGATTATAGATCATACAAGAACGATATATATGAAGGTATATTATTAGGTTGAAAGAATATGATAATTTCTTAAGATATTATGTTTACATGTGCAAAATAGAAATTTTCTTGTATTTCATGGGAAGTATTGAGATGTATATATTTGCTTGGTGTTTCATGAAGTAGATTTAAGGAGAACAAGATATGTCGCGAAAGGTTACCCGTAATAGTTTTGGAGATCGAGCTGGAGGAAACATTGCTAATATTTCTAGAAACTCCACCCCCAGAATGGAAGCAAAATCTCAAGAAAATGAGATGTCGCACGCATTCCAAAACGTTGCCTCAGTACTTTAGCGTGTAACTAAACCTCTAACTCGAGAAGGACAATATCTTGAGGAGGAGAGGGATAGAGCACTAGAACGATTTCTAAAGTTCAACCCCTCAATTTTATGGACAAGCAGACTCGGAACAAGAAGCTGAGTCCTGGATGGAACAAATGGATGTCATATTTATAGTTTTAGATTATTCTGAGTAGAGAAAGGTTTAATTTGGTACTTCTAAACTTCAAGGAGCTACTTGAGATTGGTGGTTAAGGAAGAAAGAAGTATGAGAACAAGAACACAAGGATTCAACTTGGAAAGAATTCTTAGAAAAATTTAGGAATGAATTTATACCCCAATGGGTAGTTGAAAACAAGGAAGAAATTTTTCAAAATTTTTCACAAGCAGAAAGGACTATTGGGAAATATGAAAGTGAATTTATTCGACTTTCCAAGTATTGCCCTACTGCTATAGAAATAGCCTTTTGGCTAGAAATAGAATATTTGAATCAAACCAGACAAATTTGTAAGAGGGAAGCTAAAATTAGTCATCACTACAAAGATAAGCACCCAAGAAAGGAAGGATTGATTTCGAAAGGAACAAATTACACTCAATATACTTATTGTCACAAGGGTGCACATACTTATGAGCTTTGTCAGAAGAGACTTAGAGCATGTTATCAATGTGGGAAAATGGGACATACTTTAGCCAATTTTCCATACACTAAGAAACAAGAAAATGCTTCAAACCTAGAAAATTGCAGGGAAATAGAGGACCTATCAGGATTCATGTAGAGTAAGAAAGGAACCGAAGACGGGAGTAACCAGAAGTAGACGTCCGATGGAATCAAGACAAATACATATTTCAAGGATGAAATTTCTTGCAGGAGGGGAGATGGTAATAACCCTCACTTTTGTACATTAATTAGCTACTAATTTGTATAGAATAAGAATTTGTATAACTGACTAGAATAAGAAATTATCAGCATAATGAGATGAACATTTTTGTGCCATGAAAATTTTTAGGGGCATTATTGGAATTTTGAAATTATGAAGACCTAGGTGGAATTTTGAGATTGTTCTACTATACTTTTATATTTCAATTAACAACTACTTTGTATAAAATAAAAATTTGGGTATAAGCCCAGAACAAAAGTTGATCAATACGATGAGACGAATATTTTGATAAAATTAGAAATTTTAGGGGTATTATCGTAATTTTGATCGTGAATGAGATTTTGACTGCAAATTGAAGAGGACTAAGAAAGAATTGATAATTATGACATCCATCATTAAATTAAGTGAAATGTGTAGATTCTATTAGTGGCATAAAAAGTTTTCTTGATTGGAATAAATACAGACCTAAATTACAGTTCATTCCTTAAGAGAATTGTGAAGTGTGGTTGGAAGTGAAACAAGCGGCATTCTATGACTGGCTAGTCTGAATATGTGTGTTGTTTAGTGATTGGTTAATTAGGACAGGGGTTTCTATTTCATTGGTCGAGATACATTTTATAAGTATTTTCCTAAACTTATTTAGCAAGATTTTCATAATTAGCTTTCTTAATAAGATTTTGACCTCACTAATTCCAATTGACCATGTAACATATTTTCCATACAAATGGTGGTGGAGAGGATGAAATATAGCCTGAATTTCATTCATAAGAAGACAGGAAGAAAGAAGGGGAAGAAAGGAAAGAAAAAAAGAGAAAAAAACTAGAGAAAATTGAGAGAAAAAGGAAAAAGAGAGAGAAAACATTCCAGGAAGAGAAAAATGAAGGAACTTGGAGTATTTTCAGCCTAGAGAATTTAAAAAATAAGGTAAAAGTTTATGTTTCTTTAATTAAAGTTGAAGCATGAAGAATAAGGACTGTTTTGGCGTGAATTTTATTGAGAAATTCATGAGAGTTATGGATTTTCTTTGGAATTTAGCCATATTTTGAAGTGTTTGTGTGTGGTGTATGTGTCAGTAGCTTTGAGAAGGATATGTGCTATGTTTTAAATGGTGTATAAAGGTTTTTTGATGGTGGTTTAATTGATAGTTCATGGCTGCACAAGGAGGTGTAAGAAATGCAAAGGAAAAATGGATTTAATTATTTAAGAAAATGAATTATTGTTGTTGTTTTTTATAATTTTTGATTTGATGAGAAAAAATCAATTTTCTGGGTTCCCTGAAAAACAAAGAATTGAGGGCTATTGTGATGGAATTTAAGATGGATTAAGTGTTATATAGTTGTTAGGATTTAGGGAGAATTGATAGTGTGAAGAAACGAGAAAAACATAAATTCTGCTTTGAAGGGAATCCCAAGTAGAGCTGAATACTGAATAAACTGAATAATATGACCAGTTGTTTTGGAACTCCATGACCTGAAACTTGTAGCTAAATGTCTTAGGATCATTTTGAGACCAATTTTACATGATTTGGAGTTGTGAATAAAAAGTTATGATGAAAATACCACAAGCTGCTAAAACTATGACGGGATTGAGAAACTGAGATGTTGTAAACAAAACTAAATGAAATAAGAAGGGAAATCAGTATGAGTTGGAAATCATCAAGGAATGTCTTGAGGAAATTTTGGAACTAATTTGGCATCAATCGGATTATGAATTAAAAATCATGACAAGAATACTAAGGTATGCTAAGTGAGAAAAAAAAAAATGCAGAATTTTGGTTTAAGAAAGTAAAGCTATGAGTTTATTTTATGTAAGCTATTAAAGGTGAAGGATTAAGGATTCATGTGAATGCCTTGAAAATATGTTTGCAAAAAGGAGTAATGAAACGGATTTGAATTACCCCTAGAAGGTATCTTCCATTTTAGTATGAAATGAAGAAATGGGAAATTTGGTAATTCCCTTAGCAACATGTAATTAGTGATATGTATTAGTTGTGAATTCTACAATACTAAAGGAAGTGTAAAATGATGACCAATATAGGTTATCTAAGGGTCTCGCAAAGGTTTAAGGATTGCGAATACTGTATTACGCAATGGCTAGGACACAAGGTGAGTCTCAAGTCTTTTAAATTTCGATTAGCTAAGCGTTTTTCTAAAACGATCAAGTGCTTTCTTGATATATTATGAGATGGATATTACACTTGAGTTTGGAAGCATTATCAAGCATTTAGTTTCTTGAATATGAAATATATCATGTGATCTTTTCGATTTTCAAATTTCAGTTTTGGTAAAGTGTGTTTTTTCTGATATGGAAACTGCTTTTCTATTATACTCAAGTGTGAGTTTTCTACATGAATTTGGAAACATGATGAACATTATAAATCTAGAATTTTTTAAAATATTATGAATCTTGAATTCTTGAAAATATTGTGAATCTTGAATTCTTGAACATGTCAACCCTTGAATGCTATACATGACTGACAATACTTGAATACCTGAATACTTAGCGTATGCACTAACTTGAATACTTAGCATATGTATTAATCTGAATTCTTGGCGTATGCACTAACTTGAATATTTGGTGTGTGTACTAACATGAATACTTAGTGTATGAACTAACTTAAATACTTGGCATAAGCACAATACTTGGCATAAGTATACTACTTGGCGTAAGTACTAACTTGATTACTTAGCGTAAGCAATGACTTGAATACTCGGCGTAAGCACTTACTATGCTTGAATACTTGAGCACTCAAATACTTGAATACTTGAATTAGAATATCTTGGACTAGAATTCTTGAATACTTGACTTAGCATATTTCACTTGAAATCCATGAATACTTGTTTTAGAATGTTTTCATATGAGAATTTTTGAACTAGCTTGTTTATGTTGAGATTACTCTTCATGAGATCTTTTCAATTGAAAACACAAGCACACACAGGACTCACTGAGCCTTACGCTCACACGTGTATTATTTATTATGAAAAATTTTAGAGATCAGAAGTGCAACGAAAGCGTAGTGGACTCCAAGAAGCTCATGCTATATTTTAGATATGTTATACCCTTGAGTATATGTATTAGAAGTCAGATTTTATGTACTTTCCTATATTCAATAAAAGTAATTTTGAAAAAAAATTCGCTACCCATTGAGTGAAGTTTGTTATAAAGACTCCTTGTCTAAGCAATCAAACGAGGTGACATCCCATAAAGTTATAGCCTACTACGCCATGGAAATATAGGTTGTTACAATCTCTCAGTATGAGATTAACTTTTGAAAAACGATAATTTGGCCCCGTGAAATATTTTTTTTATATTCCTTTGAGAATGGAATATTTGATTGGCTTCGTGAGCTAATGGAATTAGACTGGTTGAGTGATGACATTGAGTACTAAGTAAGGGTTTTGATCTTTGTACTAACTCTTATTAGAGGTAGATGACTCCAAGTAACCTAGCTAATTCTAGAGATTATCTTAATCCAAATAGGGCGATAGGACATTGAAATTAGCCGTCTTGGCTAGCCGTTTTGCGCCTGACAATTGCATATGCCTTGTGTGCATATTATTTTGGGTAGTTCACAATTTTTGAGTAGGAACACCTGGTATGTTCAACTCCTTGCTGTTTTGATGGTGATTAACGTTAGGAGTGGGTCCCCTAGGCTTATGGTGGCAACTAAAAATACAAATTTTGAGGTATTGTGCTAGTATGCACTTACCGCTCCGATATTTCATAGTTGAATATTGTAGGCTTGCATTCTAACACAAATGGCATTATTTGACTAGTCATATAGAAAATGCATAGTTTAATATAATTGGTGCAAGGAGGCTAAGTGGTGATTGATGATTGGTTACATGAACTACATGGTCTAAGATAATTGGTTGCATGAGTGGAACGGCAATTATATAAACTTCTCCACATTTCTACAAGATTCTATAAACTTCCATAGGAAGCTTTGATTGCAAGATCTATGTATTACATGAAAAATGCGAAGGAAGAAAGAGAAGTGGTGTATAAGGAAACCAAGGCAACTGGCCAGGAGAACGAAAAGAAAAAGGAATTATTGGTGAACAAAAAAAATGCCATTTGTATTATTTCTCTAATCTTCAATAAGTCTCCAAAAGCTTCCAAAACTTTCCACAAGACTCTATAGGACACCTAGTTAAATTGATCAAATGATCAATTTAACTCAAAAAAGAAGAGAGAAAATAGTGGAAAAGAGAAAGAAGCAGCTGGCCACAAGAAGAAAGAGAAAAGAAAGACAAAGAAAAAAAAAAGATAAATGAGAGAGAGAGAATCACCAAAAGAGAAAGAGAGAGAAGAAGGAGAAGAAAGCTTGGACAATTTTCAAGCTAGAATTCATCCTACACAAGGTAAAGTGCTAATCTTCAATAATTAAAGTTGTTCTATGGATGATAAGGAGTATTTTGATATAAATTTTGCAAGAAACCAAGCATGAAATAGCTATGCTTGTTTTGTTAAGTTGAAGTTATGATGTTGTTTAGCTATAGCTATGTGCTGATTACTAGGAGTGTTGTTTTGTCATGATTTTTATGATGTTTGGCGAAGTTTGGGGGGAGTTAGATGAAATTATCAAAGTGAGAAATGAAATCAACTAGTGGTTATTGTTGGGAAATTAAGCATTTTAATGCTTACTACATGGCTGTTGTTTTTTGTTCATTACTTTATGTGCATTGAATCTGCTGTATTTGTGACTGAGAATGGACTGATTTTTGTGATGTCAAATGGAGGATTAAAGAAGAAAAAGTGATGGTTAAATATTAAAATAAAGATAGAAGAAATAGAGATAAACATAGGATTTAGTTTGTGAAGAATTAAAGCATTCATATGCTTTGTTCATGGCTGTGATTTTTGTTGTGCTTAAACCATGTTATGTTTGGGCTTTCCACGACTCAAATTAAAGATATGTATGAGATGTTTAGATGATAAACAAGGTATTGGAATGATTAGATGGTATGGAAAATAAAGAAAGTTGATTGGTGAAAGGTAGAAGTGTAAAACAAAATTTTAGTTTTGAGTATTTTCTGATCAGGTTTGAAGAAACAATAACCTCTACAAAATGGCCAATCATACTAGAACTCCATGACCTGTAATTGATAGAAAAATGTTCTAGGAACATTTTGGGAAAATTTGACATGATTTAGACTTGTGAATACAAAGTTATGATGGAAAGGCTAAAGGTTGCCAAATCTTTGACGAGATTAAAATGCTGGAACTTTGTCATCAAAATTGAACAAATAGGAGAGGGAATTGGTACTCCATGAACAAATTGTAAAGGAATGTCTTGGGCTTATTTGGAAACTAATTTGACATCATTTGGATTTGTCGATTGGAAATTATGCTAAAAATACCCAAGGATATCATAAGGTGAAAAATGCAAGATTTGTGAGTTTGTGATTTTATGCATTGTCCCATTGGAATTGATTATTTCCTTTGTAATCCATTTGTAATTCTATAATCACTAAGTGACATGTGGATTGATCCTTGATGTAGGAGTGCTTCCCTATAAGGATTTTGTGGACATCAAGTATAATAGCGTTACAGAATAATGTTACTCACGGTGAGTCCCTCAATTTCTAAACTTGTCTTAGAGAAGTGTTTTTCCTGACCAGCAAAATATTTTCCTAATATGGATAGATATTTTTTTATATATCCAAATAAAAGTGTTTTGTATGAATTTGAGAGCAATGTGAATGTTGGAGTCCCTTGGATTTTATCTCCCGTTTTTAGCTAAATGTTTTTCTAAAATATTATAACATGAACATGGTTTACTTGTTGATCTCATGATCTTGTGAAATTCTCGGCCTATTAAATCCTTTTGGTAGCAAAATGTTTCCAATACAATTAAAGCTTTTCGGATATGGAGTTATGTTATCCGGATATTTTTCAGACAAAGCATTGGTACCTAAAATTTCTTTGGCTTATAAATCCTTTGAAATCACAAAGTGTTTTTCTAATATGAATAAATGCTTTCTTGATGTGGATTTGTATTTTCCTGATATAATTAACACTTTTCACTTGAAATTTGTGAGCATTATTTGGCGGATTTTAAGATAAATCCTTTTCTTGAATATTTATGTATCATGAAGTCTTGGTACATTAAAAGTTATATTTTTGTACATTGCGTGAGTTTCCTAAATTTTAAAATCATATTTGTTTATGAGTTTACGGTTGAACTTGTGTATGGGGATTTTGTAAAAAATGAATCCGATTATTCAAAAAATGTCAAATTTGGACTAAGGACTTCTTATATGGAAACATTTTATGAATCAAGGGTAGCCAAGCCTTATTTTTCCAAACTCTATTTTAATTACGAATTTTGACATCATGTGAAGTACATGCCCTTTACCGAAGAATCTTAAGAATTTCGAATTCTTTTCTCACCTAGAAGCTAGAACGTGACTTTACTACTTGTTAAAACTCGATTCCGTGCATATGATTTAGAAAGACACATTTCATCCTGTTTCATGACAAGTTTTTCATGTCACTTGATAAAATCACGAATTCTTGACATGTTCTTAAAGTTACTGTGAAAATCATGCCATGTGCGCTATTGCATGGTATTTTATTCATGTCTTGCATTTACTATCATGACAAGTTGTGGAAAAAGTTTATGATACCCTTTTCTTTTTTTTACTTGAATACGTGTATTATATGAACGTTGAGGACTCGACAAGAGCTTTTCTCCTTATACTAACTCATGTTAGAGGTAGACCGTTCCAAGTAACCTGATCAATTCTAGGATTCGTCTTACTCAGAATGGGGCGATAGGACATTGGGATCTGCTAACTCCTAAATTACTGAATTACCAGGGCAATTGTGTAATAACTCTTGAATTCCTAAATTCCTGACTACCTGAATTACTAATATATTAATTACTGGTCATGATTTCCTGCATACATGAATTAACACATTTTATACAAGAACTCCTGCATTCCTAAAATAAAATATTTTATACACGAATTCTTGGATTCTTTCTTTAGCCTATTTTCATACAAGAACTTTTTAGTTGACAAGTCATGCTTCGTGAAATCTTGTACATTAGTTTTCCAGAATTACAACATGAGTTTCTTGAATTCCTAAATCTCTGAACATGATTTTCCAGTAAGGGTACATAGGATTTTACTACTTTCATTTTCCCGATACATGTGAATTCCAGTTATTTGATCATGCCTTCTGTCTTTTGAATATGTTTGTGTGCAATGAAATCGAACCTATTAGTCTATCTTGATTGTTAGCTAATTTGCAAAATAACACTTGGAATAATACTTTATTTTTCAAGCTATTTCATTAAGTACAAGCTATTTCATTAAGGAAGCAGTACTTGGAACTTACTAAAATACCAAAGTTAAACGTGCTCAGATAGGAGTAATATTAGGATAGGCGGCCCCTAGGAAGCAGCCTTGGTAAGGAAAAGAATTTAAAGAGCTACGGGAGAAGCCATCTCCCCAAGAATATATGTGTAGATGGTTGATAGAGGATATATCTATATAAAATTTTTCTTTAGCTTGCATAATGTTTACTATATAATCGATTTCCCAATATTATGTTTCTATGATAAATAAATATCAAGTGAATTATTTATTGGCAATGAAGGAGAACTTGAAATGCCGCTAAGAAGTATTAAGCATGGACATCTAGGAGACCAAGTAGGAGAAATTTCAGTTGATACCCCTAATACTTCAACACCAAGAATGGAGGCACAACCTATGGGAAATGAAATGACATAAATCTTATAGAATAGTACTACATTGCTTCAGCACATAATAGAGACCTCAACTCGAAAAGAACAACGCTCTGAGAATGAAATAGATCGAGCATTAGAGCGATTTTTGAAATTCCATCCTCCTCGATTTTATGGAAAAGCATATCAAGAACAAGCAGTCGAGTCATGGATGAAACTAATAGAGGATATTTTTCAAGCTTTGGATTATTTGGAGAAAAAAAAGTACAATTTGCTACTTTTAAACTTTAAGAGCCTGGATAAGATTGGTGGTTAAGAAAGAAAGAGACGTGGGAGCCAGAACAGAAGGACGTACTTGGAAATAATTCTTGGAATAATTCAAGAGAAAATTTATCAACTTGCTAGGTGGTTGAAAAAAAAGAAGAAGAGTTTCAAAATTTTAGGCAAGCAGAGAGAACTGTTAGACGGTATGTTGTCGAATCTACCTGACTCTCTAATATTGTCCTTTATTGTTACATTCATAGTTAGATCGAACCTAGTGATTCATAAAAAGGGCTACAATCTGAGTTGAGGAGAGCATTGATTTCTATAGCCCTAAATGGATATAGTGCTACCTTAGAAATAGCTTCTCGATTAGAAGGGGAAGATTTAGAGCAAAACAGATAGGATCGCAAGAGGAAAGCTGACTCAAGTCAGCAATCTAAGGAGAAAATTCCGAGGAAGGAAGGACCAGTGAAGAAAGCGAAACAATGTGCTTATTGCCAAAAGTAAGGCTACACTTACAAGGAATGCAGAAAAAGGCTTGAGGCATGTTATTGTTATGGAAAGATAGACCATAATCTAGCTAACTGCCCATATGTTCAGAAACAAAGAGATGTACTACCTGGTGAAGAAAGACTTAAACCCTAACAACAAAGTAGATGAAAGTGCTCAATCAAGTTTACATAGTAGTCAGAAATAAGCAGAAGTTAGTTCAATAAAGTATGCATAAATTTCGATGACGAAATTTCTGAAAGGAGGGAAGAGTGTAACACCTCTCCCCTTTTATACTCAAATGGTTACTACTTTGTAATAAGGTAGTATGTGTATGGATGCTTAGAACAAAAAATATTTAGTTTAATTAGATGAATATTCTGGAGTAATAAAAATTTTAAGGGGCGTCAGAAGAATTTTTGATCGCGAATTAAGAAAAAGTGGGGAAGAATTTGGAAATTCCAAGAGATACCATTAAGGTTAGTATAATGCATAGATTGCACTGGCAAAATAAAAAGTTTTACTATGTGGAATGAATAGTGATGCTAACTACGATTAATATTGAAAAAGTATGTTTAACCATGGTTAAATATGATATAAGTTTGGTGGGCCATTCTTTAATTCTTGGAAATATTTGATTAGGTGTATGAAAGCTAAGTGGACTCATTTGATTAGATGCATGAAAAGCTACGTGGGATATTATGATTGGTTGCATGAATGTTAAATGGCGGTATTCGACTGGTTATATAGAAATTACATGGCTTAATATAATTGGTGCAAGAAAACTAAGTGGTTTTTGATGAATGGTTACATGAACGACATGATCTAGGATAATTGGTTGCATGAGTGGAATGACAATTCTATAAAAGTCTCCTCATTTCTACAAGATTCTATAAGTTTTCACAATAAGCTTTGATTGCATGAAATATGTATTACAAGAAAAATGCTAAGAAAGAAAGAGAAGTGGCAGTAAGAAGGCCATCAAGGCAGCTAACCAAGAGAAGGAAAAAGGAATTATTGGTGACTAAAAAAAAAAAAAGGATGACATGCGTATTATTTCTCTAATATTCTATATGTCTCCAAATGCTTACAAAACTTTCCACAAGACTCTATAGGACACCTTGTAAAATTGATCACATGATCAATTTAACTGCAACAAGAAGAGAGAAAATGGTGGAAAAGAGAAAGAAGAAACCAGCCACAAGAAGAAAGAGAAAAGAAAGAAAAAGGAAAGAAAAGGTAGGGGGAGAGAGAGAGAGAATTGCCGAGATAGAAAGAGAGAAAAGTAGGAGAAGAAAGCTTGGACCATTTTCAAGCTAGAATTCATCCTACCAAGGTAAAGTGCTAATCTTCAAGACTTAAAGTTGTTCTATGGATGATAAGGAGTATTTTGATATGAATTTTGCACGAAACCAAGTATGAAATAGCTATGCTTATTTTGTTATGTTGAAGTTATGATGTTGTTTGGCTCTATCTATGTGTTGGTTGCCCAAAGGGTTATTTTGTCATTATTTTTATGATGTTTGGTGAAGTTTTGGGGGAGTAGTGGTGGAGTATTGATGGTTATATTAGTGGATGAAAAGAACAAAGCAAGAACTGAAATCAACTAATGGTTATAGTTGTGAAATTAAGCATTTTTAATATTTACTAGCTACATGCATGGCTGTTGTTTTTTTTTTTTTTCATTGCTTTATGTGCATCGAATCTGTTGTACTTATGACTAATAATGGACTATTTTTGTGATGTTAAATGGAGGATTAAAGAAGAAAAGTGATGGTTAAATGTTAAAGTGAAGATAGAAGAAATAGAGATAAACATGGGATTTAGTTTGTGAAGAATTAAATCATTCAAATGCTTTGTTCATGGCTATGATTTTTGTTGTGCTTAAACCATGTTATGTTTGTGCTTTCCATGACTGAAATTAAGGAGATGTATAAGATGTTTAGATGATGAACAAGTTATTGGAATGGTTAGATGGTATGGAAAATAAAGAAAGTTGATTGGTGCAAGGTAGAAATGTAAAACAGAAATTCTGTTTTGAGTATTTTCTGATCAAGTACAAAGAAACAATAAAATGTACAAAATGACCGATCATACTAGAACTCCATGGCCTGAAATTTATATCTAAATTTCTAGGAACATTTTGGGACCAATTTGACATGATTTGGACTTATGAAAACAAAGTTATGATGGAAATACTAAAGGTTGCCAAATCTGTGATGGGATTAAAATGCTGGAACTTCGTCATCAAAATTGAACAAAATGGGAGAGCAAATTGGTACTCCATGAACTTAACATTGTAAAAGAATGTCTTGGGGTTATTTTGAAACTAATTTGACATTATTTGGATTTGTGGATTGGAAGTTATGCTAAACATAACCAAGGAGATCATGAGGTGAAAATACAGGATTTGTGAGTACGTGATATTATGCATTGTCCCACGGGAATTGATGATTTCTTTTGTAATCCATTTGTGATTCTATAATCACTATGTGGCAAGTGGATTGATCCTTGATGTAGGAGTGCTTCCCTGCGTGGATTTTGTTGACGTCGAGTAAAATAGCATTACTGAATAATGTTACTCATGGTGAGTACCTTAATTTCTAAACCTATCTTAGTGAAATATTTTTCCTGACTGGCAACATGCTTTCCTAATATAGATAGATGTTTTCTGATATATCCAAATAAAAGTGTTTTGCATGAATTTGAGAGCAATGTGAATGTTGTGAGTCCCTTGGATTTTATCTCCCATTTTTAGCTAAGTATTTTTTTGAGATATTGTAACATGAACATGTCAACTTGTTGATCTCATGATCTTGTGAAGTTCTCGGCCTATTAAATCCTTTTGGTAGCAAAATGTTTCCAATACAATTAAATGCTTTTCAGATATAGAATTATGTTATCCAGATATATTTCAGACAAAGCATGGGTACCTAAAATTTCTCTAGCTTCTAAATCCTTTGAAATCAAAAAGTGTTTTTCTAATATGAATAATGCTTTCCTGATGCGGATTTTTGTTTTTCTGATATAAATAAGTAAATACTTTTTGCTTGAAATTTGGGGCATCAATTGCCAGATTTTAAGATAAATCCTTTTCTTGAAGATTTATATATCCCAAAGTCTTGGTACACTAAAAGTTATATTTTTGCGCATCACGTGAGTTTCCTAAATTTAAAAACTAAATTTATTTATGAGTTTACGGGTGAACTCGTGTATGGAGATTTTGTAAAAAATGAATCCAGTTGTTCAGAAAACATCAAATTTGGACTAAGGACTTCTTATACAAGAAGCACTCTATGGATCACAAGTTGTTGAGCCTTAGTTTTCCAAACTCTGTTTTAATTATGGATTTTCACATCATATGAAGTACAACCCCTTTACCCAAGAATCTTAAGAATTTTAAATTCTTTTCTTGTGTAGAAGCTAGAACTTGATTTTGCTACTCATTAAAACTCGGCTCTATGCATATTATTAAGAAAGGTATGTTTCATCGTATTTCATGACAAGTTTTTCATGTTACTTGATAAAATCATGAATTCTTGACATGTTCTTAAAATTACTATGAAAATCATACCATGTGCCTTATTGCATGATATTTTATTCATGTCTTACATTTACTAACACGACAAGTTATGGAAAAGGATTATGACACCCTTTTCTATTTCTTGGATGTGTATACGTGGATTATGTGAACATTGAGTACTCAACAAGTGTTTTTCTCCTTGTACTAGTTCACGTTAGAGATAGACAGTTCCAAGTAACCTGATTAGTTCTGGAATTTGTCTTACTTGGAACGGGGCGATAGAACATTAGGATTAGCTAACTCCTAAATTCCTGAATGACCGGCACATTTGCGTCATAACTCCTGAATTCCTGAAAGTAACACCCCACATATTCCATGTCGTAATAGGCCTTGACTTTATGGGATGTTGCCCCGTCTAATCTTCTAAACAAAGGGTCTTTATAACAATTAAAACTTATTACACAACAAAATTATTCTAAAACCTTATATGAACATGAAATTTATTTTACAAAAACTTGAAATTACACCTCAAGTCTTTTACAATATATCCTCATCAAGACAAACCAATAATAATTTCTTTTTCACCACGCTTCCATTGTGCACTCTGGTCACCAGTTAGTACATTTCAACCTAAAATATGTAGAAAAAATGTGTGAGTGCAAAAACACTTAGTGAGTCCCGTGTGTACTGGACACATAAAAAGGTTTTATTGTATCTTTCCACAGAAGAATAACTTTCTAGCCATTGCAATTGAAAACCTTGTTAGCTGTTGTCATAGAGTTCATGCACATTTGGAAAAACACATGGTTTATTGAAAAATATTGCCTTTTTAAAGAAAATGGGATCACGTCCCATCTATAAAAATATTGGTCACAATGACCCGATAGGATTTGTAGTCCTATCACCTTTATTTTGTCACACTGACTCGAATATAATTTATAATCCTACCATCTTTATTTGTCACACTGACCCAGATAGGATTTATAATCCTACCATTTTTATTTGTTATACTGATCCGAATAGGATATATAATTCTACCGTCTTTATTTGTCATACTGACCCCGATGTCCCACGCTCATTAACCGTTTCCACGATTGGAAACTGTCTTGCAAGCTAAGGATGACTAAACATCAAATACTGGCACCCCATGAAATAAGAAATCATAGTTCGGAGCTGGCCGCCAACTGGACAGCAGTCTCAACCCATGCAAGTTAGTATAAATGCATAGTCCTTATTGAGTACTCAAGGATCCACAATATTCTTTTCCCATAACACAAGCTCATATCCAAGCATATGAAAATCATTTTCAAGGCCAAAATATCATTTTCCAAATGTTCCTTATATTCCTTGTAATAAGTTTCAAAGTTCATTGACATCTAAAGCAACATGTCTTTCATATAACACATAGAGTATTTTGAAACCATTTTGACATTTATCATAAAACTTCGTATCATTTTGAAAGCAAGCTTCCAAGCCATGAACATATTCATGATATTAAATATAACAATTCCATGTGTATGTGATGGAACACATTTCGCATATATATATATATATATATATATATATATATATATGGTGTGTGTGTGTGTGTGTGTGTGTGTTTGTATTTGAGTAAACTCAAAAAGCATGAAGCTTTAAGTATAAAATCTCATGTTATGATATATCAGAGAAACACTTAGTTATATCATAAAAGCATTTAGCTTTATCAGAAAAACACTTAGTTAAAACGGGTTTAGAAATAAAGGGGCTCACATTTTCCTAGGAACTCTTTATCAAAATACGAGAGCATATCAAATACTAGAAAACCTAAGTTTGTGGGAAATTCAAAGGTATTCATTGTGCATAACTATGATTTGCATAAATCACTAGCACAAGCTAGGTTTTTTAGAATTCAAGAAACTCACTGTGTATAGCCTATCACTTAGCTATGTAAGAATCCTCGATAATAGGAATCTTTAAAACGAACAACCTACGAACATAATAGATCCACATTTTATTTAGCATCTAGGATATTCAATCACATTAATAAGGAAATGCCTTAAATTCCTTATTCTATTTCATTTCATTCTAGAAATGAAACATACTTCTTGGAAAAATTCCATATTCTTGTCGTTATCACATACAACAAGGTCTTCATAGGTTATTTCAATTCTCATCAACTCATTAAAGCATACAATCAACACTTGAATCCATTTTCCATTGAATAAAATTCTGCTTTCCATTTCCTTGACATATTTTCTTGTTTTATTCATAACTTTCAATCTACATGTCCAAATTTCCTCATCTTGGTATCAAAACACTCATAAGATCTTTAACTTTAATCTCATCAACTTTAATTCTAGAAATCCAGAACCGCTAAAGATTTACTGAAGCAAAACCAGCCCAATATTTTCTATCTCTGGTCTATATTCTTGCAAAATCACATTACCCCTTCTTTCCTTTTTCATCCTAGTGCATGATTAACACTTTATTCATTTCATTTCCTCTTTTAACATCCTTTAATCCACTGATTTCCAGTTTTAACCAAACCAGTATTTTCACCATAAAACAACAGTAAAACCAGCAGCCTTAAATACATCACATAACACCACAATTTTTCTCAACTATTATGCTATTCTCAATACCATTTATTTCTTCCAACTAAAGAACAACATGTAGCCATATATAATTCATTAACACACCTTTAAACCACCTCCAACCATCATACAAACACCACCAACAAGTTTCAATCCCATCCATCACATAACATATGTCCAAAACAGCTTTACACAACATTTTTTACTAAGTCTTCTTAATAGTTCATACATAGTGTCATGAAATATGCATACCACAATAATCCCCATAATTCACTCAACAATTTTAATTCAAGAAGATAAGCCTTTTACCTTGTAGTTTGTGATTCTTAGGCTGAAAATAACCAAGCTTTCTTTCCTCTCTCTCTCTCTCTCTCTCTCTCTCTCTCTCTCTCTCTCTCTCTCTCTCTCTCTCTCTCCTATTTTCTCTTCATTTTTCCTTCCTTCCAAACCAGTTCTACCGCCACTTTCTCTTCAATTTATAGAAGATGTAGTTTTCTTGGTCAAAATTCATTAAATGGCCTTAAGGACTTGGAAGCTTTTGATTGGTCCATTTGTAGCTTAGGTGTCCATGGAAATTTGTAGAAATTCCTAGAGAATCTTGAGAAGCCTTGCATGAACTCTCATGCAACCAATGATATGTTAACACATGTCTTGTCTAGCTAATTACAAGATGACATGTGTTATTTATTTTTCTTTTACCAAAAATAAATAGGGTAGATTTCTCTTATCTTTTAGAGAGTTTGAGTGAAACTAGAATATTCCTCAAGTTGGCAGCAAGGATTTTAATTTTTCTAGAAATTTTAAGTAAAGAAAATAGGTTATTAATTCCAAAGATAATTTAGCTAATGTCCTAACTTATTTTAAGAAAAAATAATTAATTAAAGGTTAATCATGTTTAGAGGTAAAATCCAGTTTTCATTTGATAAAGCTGAAATTTTCTTTCATCTTAATTTCTAATTTTCGAAAATAGCCTAATACTAAGAGATATTTATTTCAATTAAGAATTTAACATTATCTCTTTATTTCCAATTAAAACTCTTTAAAGAAAATTAATTTGGAAAGACTTTTCTTCTATTAAAAATAATAGCTTAAAATATAGCTTCCAAGATAAATGTTTCTATATTTTATTTTCTTAATAAATCCTTTGGATAATAACTTTAAAAAATTTAGATGTTGAAATATTTTGAATTCCTAAAAGATTAGAATAAACTACTAACTAGAAAATAATAGGAATTTAATTTACTTTAATTCTTTTTAGAAAAAAACCCAAAATAATCACACTCCTATATTTTAGGAGGTGGGAAATTAAGGTGGTGGTTAGCCCTTGTGCATTCGTCCAAGAGGAGAATAAATAGGGGGAAAAGAGTTTAATTAGAAATAAGAAGGGAAAGGTTTGCAAGAGTTGGGATTTGAACTCAAGTCACCAAAGAATACACACCAAACTCTAACCACTATTCCATAATAATTCTTGTGTAAATATTCTTCAAATAAATTCTCATAAATCCAATTCAACTCACTTCATTATTCTTTCATTAATTTCTACTCCAT
The DNA here is from genome assembly GCA_026120185.1 of Voacanga thouarsii. Taxonomy (NCBI): domain Eukaryota; kingdom Viridiplantae; phylum Streptophyta; class Magnoliopsida; order Gentianales; family Apocynaceae; genus Voacanga; species Voacanga thouarsii. Next base: position 1,081,929 of record JANUWF010003370.1, read on the forward strand.
AAGAACAAAAGCTCTACCACCTCATATAGCACAACTCTATCCAAATAAATTACTCCATGAAATATCAAACACATAAATCACATATGCTTCATCAAAATAGTTCAAATTTATCAAATACAATATAAAATGTTTTGCTATGCATAACTTTTCTCATGAACTAATGGTGGTTTGGATCGGGGTATTACATCCTCTCCCCCTTAAGAGATTTTCATCCCAAAATTTAGGGTATTATATCTTCAGAGCAAATTAGGATATTTCCCCTTCACCCAATCTTCAGTTTTCCATGTTGTATCCTAAGTACCATGATGATCCCACAAAATCTTCACCATAGGTATTTGCTTATTTCTTAACCTCTTGACACTTCGATCCAAAATCTTAATTGGTTTCTCAACTAGCTTAAATCAGGCTGTAGAATTATTAGCTCTTCGTTCAATACATGCTCTGGATCAGGGTTGTATTTCTTCAACTAGGATACATGGAAAACATCATGGATTCCTATCAACCCTTCCAGTTACTCCAATCGATATGCTACAAGTCCAATCTCTTCGATCACCAGAAATGGTCTTAAGTATCTAGGACTCAATTTCCCTCCTTTAGGATGCTTCAAAATCCCTCTGCTAGGCGTTATCTTTAGAAAAGTCTGATCTCTCACTTAAAACTCCAATTCTCTTCTTCTATTGTCCGTAAGACTCTTCTGTCGGTTTTGAGCTGCTTTCAGTATTTCTTTTATCATCTTTACTTTATCTGTTATCTTTTCAATATTCACCTCCCCAGTCTTGCTAATTTGTCTATCTTTAGTCCAACCTTAGTACAACGGTACTTGACACTTCCTTCTATATAACGATTCGTAGGGTGCCATTCCAATGGATGCTTGATGATTGTTGTTGTACGCCAACTCAGCATAGGGTATACAATCTAGCCACTTATCTCTAAAGTCTAATACACAAGCCTTAAGTATATCTATTAATATCTGGATAACTCTTTCAGACTATCCATCAATTTGCAGATAAGTAAAAGTACTAAGCTTCAGAGTCATTCCTATTAACTCTTGATACTTGGTCCAAAACCTTGAAGTAAATCTAGGATCCCTATCGGATATGATACTCAATGGTACACCATATAATCTAATCACTTCTCGAATATAAGTCTTAGCTAGCTTCTCCATGGAATCCTTAATGTTTACTAGAATAAAGTGAGCAGTCTTGGTCAATTTGTCAACCCCAACCTAAACGGCATCCTTCAAAGTCTTTGACATAGGTAGTTCGGTAACAAAATCTATCGTCACCTCTTACTACTTCCATTCAGGAATAGGCAACGGTTATAGTAATTCAGCTACCTTCTTATGTTTAGCCTTCACTTTCTGACAAGTCAGATAAATAGAGACGTATTGCGCCACATCCCTCTTCATCCCCGGCCACCAATAGGCCTTCTTTAAATCTTGGTACATTTTCACTTGTCCAGGATAAATAGTATACTTGCTCCTATGAGCCTCATCCATTATCTTTCTCTTCAATACATGGTCATCCTGTACACATATCCGTTCCCGAAAATATAACACTCCAGCTTCATTAGTCTGAAACTCCTTATTTTCTCTTTTTATTTCCTTCATTTTAAAAGTCTAAAATTCTTGGTTGCTCCGCTGCACAACACCAATCTCTTGCCTCAGCTTAGGTTCCAACTTTAAGTCGCACAAGCTGATCTTTCCTTCTCCTACTTCTGCCTTTCGCTCCAAGAGTTCTTGCATTATTTGGACTTCTCACACCCTCATACTAGCCATCCTCACCTTCCAACTTAGAGCATCAGCTACTACATTAGCTTTCCTCGGATGGTAGTTAATTGGACATTTATATTCTTCCAAAAACTCCATCCATCTTCGTTGTCTTAAATTCAAATCCTTTTGCGTGAAGATATACTTCAAGATCTTATGATCCGTAAAGACTTCATACTCTGCTCCATATAAATAGTGTCACCACTTCTTCAAGACAAACACTATCGCAGCCAACTCCAAGTCATATATTGGATAGTTAACTTCATGCGACTTCAACTTCCTCAAGGCATAGATGATAACTTTCCTATCTTGCATCAACACTGCCCCTAGTCCTTCTCTAGAGGCATCCGTGTACAAGGAATAGACTGTACTTTCCTCAGGTAAACTCAATACCAGTGCCGTCATCAATCTTCTTTTAAGCTTTTGGAAGCTCTTTTCACACTTACCACTCTAGACGTATGACACATCCTTCCCTAACAATCGAGTCATCGGTGTGGCTAAGGTCGAAAAGTTCTTGATAAACCAACAGTAGTATCCAGCCAATCTAAGGAAACTTCGAATCTCAATTACACTGTTTGGTTGTTTCCAATTAGAAATAGCTTTAACTTTTGCTGGATCCATCTTGATTCCATTTTTAGATATCACATGACCAGGAAATGCCACTAAATCTAACCAAAACTCACATTTGCTAAACTTAGCATAGAGTTTATGCTCTCTCAACTTCTCCAATACCAACTGCAAATGCCTAGCATGCTCCTCGGGACTTTTAGAATAAAGCAAGATATCATCTATAAACACTACTACAAACTTATCCAAGTACGACTGGAAAACTCGGTGCATGAGATCCATGAAAATGGCAGGTGTATTGGTTACTCCAAATAGCATCACCACACACTTGTAGTGTCCATATCTGGTGTTGAAGGTCGTCTTGGGTATGTAGTAAGCCAAGTATCCTACATAGCCATTCTCTAGCATCTTCTATGCCTTCGTTCCTACTATCAGAAATTTTAATTCTTTCACATTTTTCCCATTAAACTCCAAAACATCACATCTGGGTCTAACGAACTGCACCGTCTTGATCTTGTAATCCACTCTTGCTCTATGTTTTGCTAACCAATCTATACCAAAATTAGATTGTAATCATTGATAGGTAAGATTATAAGATTTGCCTTCAAAATCTCTTTCCTAATCATAATATCACACCCTTGCACTACCCTACTCCCATCTCTCTGCCTCCCCAATGGAGTACTAACTAGTATGGCAAAAGGTAATTCTATGTCTCGGTGTTATCTACTATCATTTGTACCCATTATAAGGTTTATCTGGGGAAAAGTCCATGGTATGCAATTAAGTAGCTTATAGATTGAAAATAGCTTGCAATTCATTAGAAAATAAATTTTGCAAACAATACTCTAAATAGAATAGAGAAATCAATAAAATCATGCTTTTATTATCCAAATCCAACTTGGTACAAAATAAGGGAGTATCCTACTAATATGCCTTTTATTCTGGCTATCCAAAATTCAAAAAATAAATAATCATCCCTAAATCAAATAAATAGGCAAGCATCTCTTCGAAAGAATAAAAGAATAAATACTAAAGTTTCTATAAACTCTAAGCAATACTAGAGTCACTAGAATCCTTAAAAGTCTCAGAAAGAGGTTCCACTAACCATCCTGTGCTAATGTTGGGGTGATATATCCTGCAATCTCTCGCGAAACCAAAGGATCTGGGCTTCTTCCTAGGCCACCCCAATATCAACCCAGTAGGTTCCCTACCCCTCAGCTTAGCTCTAACTCCACGTCCCTAAGCTTTTCCATAGCTAACATCAAAGACTCTTAGGCCTCCTAGATTCTGACTCATACAATTCACTTCCCAGAAGTGTCAGAATTCTTTCCTCTATAGACGGGGTTATGGGTGTATCAACCCTATCCTCCTCCTTAATCACTTACACTCCACCCTCACCTTCGATCTCTCCCATCTCCCTATCAATCCCTAGTCCTTCCAATTCATTCTCACTCTTATCACCAATTTCTCCTACCTCCCCTATCTCTCGCTCATCATCTCCCTCATACTCAATCATATTCCCTGCTTCCTCAAATTCAGGCATTTCAGATATCCAGTCCTTGGGTTCTTCCTCTACTCCAAAGTCTTCCATTATAGGCAGCTCATGGTCTACTTCGTCTTCACTCAAAAACCATCCACTATCGGGTTCTGTCTCTGAATTAGATGATGATGAATCTGGTATAGGAATGGGGCTAGATGCTCTACCACTCGTGGGACCACATATAAAGGCCAGTATCTGGTCACAGCTACGAATCTTCTAGTCATCCTATAAATAAAACACACAAAAAAATCAGGACTAAATCTCAATTCCTATTGTTTGGGTACTATTCAAATAAATCATTTGCCTAAACCTAATATCTGATACCATAACACCTCGCTAGGTACGTACCCAAAAAAGGTGAGAATATCACCTCGTCCAAAGGATCAGGGGTCTTTATAACATGGTACTAAAAAAAATGACTAAATAAAACCAAGCGATAATCTTGCTACATCCAAAAACCAAACTTATACAAGTCTGAAATTCAAAACTAATAATCATCTCTTAATAGAAATACAAGCTAAAACAGAATAAAATAAACTTCCAGCTCTTATTCATCTAACCTGCTCAATAAAAGCACTCTCCTAAAATCACGATATAAAACAGTGTGAGATTGGTATCTCAGTAAGTCCCATATGTGTGAATAACATCTTAAACATTTCATGTATGCAGGTTTATCAAAACCACAAAATATGTTTTCAAGTCAACTTTCATCAATAACAGTCATTAAGTGAAATAATGTACTTTATATTCAAAACAATTCTCAATAGCTATTCACTCATCAATACCATAGCTTCATAAAGTAGGGATTATTAATGATTTAATAATAATATCAAAGTCCATATCATGACTACCATCATGATAGTCTCCCAATGTAACTATTCAACACTGGGCAGTGGGTGATCCGCCCACCAGGGTGAGATACTCCTTCATCTCTACACCCAATACATTGGTTGTCCAATCCGAAAAAATAAAGTCCACATAAACTAACATGCTAGCTCGGACTGGCCTGACTAAGTAGTACTATCATCTTTTTAAGCAGAGTTCATCTTCTGGAGATGGCCTCCTGCTAAATGGCTCACTCTAACTCTCCAAGACTAGTACCACTAGCCTACCCCTGCTGAGTATTCAACACTCACCATTTAAGTATAGAATCATTTCCATTGTTTTCAAAATCACTGGCTAACTTCTCTTTGCAAAACATGGTTTTCCCATCAAGCTTTTCAAAATATTTTGATCATAAAGGAAAGAAAACCATTTTCAATTTAAATTTGAGATTTGATAAAAGCTTTTAAGGATTAAAATATCCACATTCACAATCCAAGTATCATAATATAACAATAACATTTTCTCATCTTTTCAATCATCATGTTAAACATCATGTCGGCAACATTTCAACATCATTGTACCATGACTTGCAAACAAGTATGATTTAGTAAAACAGTTATGCAAGGACTTACTTGAATATTCCAAATAATCAACCAAAGCCAATGCTTGTCGTCACTTCAAATTTCTTCCTTATCTAGAATCATTGATTTTATAATTAGAATTCAAATATTTATCCACTATCGTCATGCATCATGAATCCACATGATATTATTAATCACCTAAATTATCCATGGCATTTAGATGAATTAATTCATTAAATCATCTCTATAGCTTACCCTTGTCATGCATCTTATCATTATGCATGCATATAATCGATTCACATCATCTATATAACGACTTCCAATATTTGTCTACCATTAATCTCATGCAATGATTATATTTGCTTCAAAAGATCTCATCTTTAAACAACATGCATTAAATCTAGGTCATCATAGCAATATTTAACCACGTTTACTCCATATACACCTAGTTCACAATATTGCACCATCAAACCTATCAATCTCATCTAATCATACTTTTCATGCTAACTTCATATATAATAATACCACCATATGTCAAACCCTAATTTAAATTAGAAAAGTTAAGCCTCAATTACCTCTTGATCAACACAAATAGGAGCAAAGGTGGTGCCTTTGATGCTTAGTTGAGTTTACTTTGGGAAGAAAAGTCGATTGGTCCTCTAGGTTTCCTTGATTCGAAAGTCTCCAACATTAGGGGAAGAATCAGCCCCTTGATGACTATGTTTTAGGAGGATAAAAGGAAAAGAATCAATCAAGAGTTGATGTAGGTTGAAGGGTTACTTACCTAGAGTCTAGCTTTTGATTTTGGAGACGTTTGGAGGTTGAGATGGATGAATTTCTTGGTGAGGTTGGCGGTTGGAGATTTTGTGCAGTAGAGGGTGTTTAGGGTTTGATTGAGGGCTGGTTTGATGGAGAAAATAGATTAGGTTTGGATGTTTTAGTGTTTAGGAGAAGTTTACCTTGTTTTGGACTCTTGATCACAACAAGGAAATATGATAGCTTTTGGTCTTTCTTGTTGTAGCCAGTTTTGAGCAGTTTTTGGAAAGGTTTTATGGCTGATTTCTTGTTGCTATTATGGTCAAAATAATGAGAGAAAATGAGGAAAAGAGAGGCTGAATTTCGGCTCTTGTATTGGCGAAAAGAAGAGAAGAAAAGTGAGGGCTTTTGGTGTTGTTGTTTTAGCCAAAACTAGAGAGAATTTGAGAGCAATAGGGGCTAGAATATTCATGTGTGTGTTTGTGTGCTTATGGTGGCCGAAATTAGGGTGAAAGAAGAGGAGAAAATCTAGTTGCTTAATTAGCTAAAAGAACTTTGATTGGTTAAAATTACTTAGGGTAGATTTCTCCTATATTTTAGAGAGTTTGAGTGAAACTAGAATATTCCTCATGGTGGCAGCTAGGGTTTTAATTTTTCCAGAAAATTTAAGTAAAGAAAATAGGTTATTAATCCTAGAGATAATTTAGCTAATGTCCGAATTTATTTTAAGAAAAAAATAGTTTTTTAAAGGTTAATCATGTTTAGAGATAAAATCTAGTTTTTATGTGATAAAGCTGAATTTTTCTTTCATCTTAATTCCTAACTTTTGAAAATTGCCTAATACTAATATATATTTATTTCAATTAAGAATTTAACATTATCTCTTTATTTCCAATTAAAACGCTTTAAAGAAAATTAATTTGGAAAGACTTTTCTTCTATTAAATATAATAGCTTAAAATATAGCTTCAAAGATAAATGTTTCCATATTTTATTTTCTTAATAAATCCTTTGAATAATAACTTTAGAAAATTCAGATGTTGAAATATTTTGAATTCCTAAAAGATTAGAATAAAATACTAACTATAAAATAATAGGAGTTTAATTTACTTTAATTCTTTTTAGCAAAAACCTAAAATAATCACATTCCTATATTTTAGGAGGTTGGAAATTAAGGTGGCGGCTAGCCCTAGTGCATTCGTCCAAGAGGAGAATAAATAGGGGAAAAAGAATTTAATTAGAAATAAGAAAGGAATGGTTTGCAAGAGTTGGGATTTGAACTCAAGTTACCAAAGAATACACACCAAGCCCTAACCACTATTCCACAATAATTCTTGTATAAATATTCTTCAAATAAATTCTCATAAATCCAATTCAACTCACTTCATTATTCTTTCATTAATTTCTACTCTATAAGAACAAAAGCTCTACAACCTCATATAGTACAACTCTATCTAAATAAATTACTCCATGAAATATCAAATACATAAATCACATATGATTCATAAAAATAGTTCAAATTTATCAAATACAATATAAAATGCTTTGCTATGCATGACTTTCCCCATGAACTAATGGTGGTTTGGATCGGGGAATTACATCAAGTCGAAGGATATTTGCACATTTGCTATAAAAGGATTCTATCATTGGCATTAAATAGTTATCCATGTGATTATCTCATAGTCATGTCATCCAATGTACTTGTTCTGGTAGCAAATATCCACGTGTTAACTTTAATTATCACAATACTCACGAATGTGAGAACCTTCGCCTGATTAATTCAAAAGGTATAATACGTGCTAGTCTTAATGCATTAATGATGTCTTATCTCATTAATACTATGACTATGGATAACTTAAGTACGAACACTATCCAATGTAGTAGGAACCTCACGTCATGATCTTTACCATGATTTTATTAACACAGTGTTGCAATTGGAACTTTATCTAACAGTTATTTTACACAAAAGCATAAATAAAATAAGTTGAAAGATAAAGAATGTCTTGTTTTATTTAATAATGCACAATAAACAGAATACTTGTGATTGCCACTAGAGCATAACACTAATATATGCCACCTAACATCTCTTACCCAACCATATATTGTTATGTGTACCTTTGTCCAATAATATTTCAACACCTTTTCCTATAACCAACCACAATTTCCTCCAATTTTCTTGAATAGAATTTTATTAACTTCTCTATTAATCCATAATTTCCTAATATTATTCACTCTTATTAGGAAAACTTTTTATTTTACTAATAGAATCCTGACAAAAAATGATTATTTTCATGTCCCTTAGAATTCTTAAATTCTTTCTCAACTCTTCTCAATTTACAGTCAAAATTACGACAATACCCCTAAAAACTTGCTTTATACTAACTCATCCATCTCATTACCCTAATCAACTTTTGTTCTAAGCGTATATCCAAATTCTTCCAATGATGTCCCTGAATATTTTTATTACTCCAAAATATTCATCTCGTTATACTTATTATTTCTTGTTTTGGTCACTTATATAAACTCTTATTCTATATAAAGTAGTCGCCAATCAAAGTGTACAAAGGAAGGATGTTACACTGAATACCTGAATTACTGATATATTAATTACTGGTAATAATTTCAGCATGCTTGAACTAACACATTTTATACAAGAACTCCTGCATTCTTGAAATGAAATATTTTATACACAAATTCTTGGATTCTTACTTTAGCCTATTTTCATACAAAAACTTTTGAGTTGACAAGTCATACTTCGTGAAATCTTGTGCATTAATTTTCCAGAATTACAACATGAGTTTCATGAATTCCTGAATCCCTGAACATGATTTTCCAACAAAGGCTCATAGGATTTTACTATTTGCATTTCCCTGATACACGTGAATTCCAGTTATTTGATCATGCCTCCTGTCTCTTGAATATGTTTGTGTGCAATGAACTCAAACCTAGTAGTCTGTCTTGATTATTATCTGATTTGCAAGATACCCCTTGGAATAATAATTGGTTTTTCAAGTTGTTTCATTAAGGAAAAACACTGGCACACACAGGACTCACTGAGCATCTAGCACTCATATGTGTTTTATCCTTTATCAAATTTTAGAAGCCGAACTAAGTTAGAAGATTCTGGACAAGTACTCTGAAAAAGTACCAAATGATGGCAAGAGAAGCTTTGGACCACTAGTGTTTGTTTAGGTCTTGGTCTCTTATTGTAACACCCCACTACCTATGTACCCCAAAAAAGGAGGGGATGTTACCCCATCCTTAGGATAAGGGGTCTTTATAACTAGGTAAAAGAAAAATGGAAGAAATATCTAATGTTCAAAATTTATTACAACCCAAAATAATACTTACACAATTCTCGAAAAGAGTAAATAAATAAGCAAAGATCTCCAAGCTAAAAATGTAACAAATCAAACTGAGATCTTCAAGTCTCCAAGCAACTTAACCTTCAAAGCTGGATCGTCCTGAAAACGTGTCATAAAACGTGGTAGAAAAATTTTCCAAATAAGTCCCATGTGTATTCGTATTCATTTAAGAAGTATTTTATATATGCAGTTTTGAACAATTCACAACAAAAGTCTACAAGTCGAAATGAAAATTTTTTAACAATGAGTGGTGGTTTTTTTAGCTTTTCAGATAAAAGAGTTCAACATTGTTGAGAAATAAACTGCTCGAATATAAGTGACTATGAAACCCTACATCATAGCCATGGCCATGAAATTATACATCATGACCGCGTATTATCACAATACAAGTGAGTGATCAGCCCACTATGTGAGATACTCCTCCATCTCTATACCCTAACTTACCGATTGTCCATTCTGGAAAAAAAAAAAAGTCCACATGGACAAAATTGCTAGCACAGATCGATTTAATTAACTAGAATTGTCACCTTGTCCAAAAAGAGTTTTATCCCTCAATGGAGGCCTCCATTGGTACACTTACCCTAGCCTTCCAATGTTAGCTCTAATCGTCCTATCCTTATTGAGTACTCAACGTTACGTTTACCCCACTTGGGAGCAATTTAGCAAAGTATGTTACCTTGAAATTGTAATTATGGTTCTAAAAAGTCTGAGTTTAAAATCTAATTTAAGAAAATTTAACATTTTCATTCGGAAAACCTTTGCTTGCTTAAAACTATTTTGTTTCGATAGAAGATGCACAATATCCATAATTGCAACTCAAAGAATAGCTTTACAGTAAACATCACATTTCACTTGTAGGAGTACTTTAGTTCAACAAATAGTTTATACAAGGACTTGATTTTGTTTTATCTCACAGATAAAATCTCCCAATCTTTGGATTAAAGAAACCTAACCCGTCTAGAGTAAATACCAAATATATGCTACTGTTGGCCAACAACTCATGTATCTTAAGTGCATAAGCATATATTTAACTCTAATTCCGATATTTCACCTAAATTTTAACAAATTTCCCATCAGTACCTACATTATAAAAGCACCAAAAGAGTTCAACTAGTAATTGTAAGTCAACAATCTATTTGGTCAACTACTATCTTTGTTCTTATCACAGCTTGTTAAAGAAGAAAACACATCCCAAAACCTCAAGCATTATAACTATATATTCAAAACCCAAAATTTCCTACTAGCAATAGTAACTTCTATTGATAACAACATAAAATAACAATTACATAACATGCTGCAACAATGTTTAACATGAATAAATAATGTGCCCTTGATTAATCTAGAAAATAAAAACAATCATTAGTACTTTATAATATAAATACTAATTTTATAAAAAATAAACTTCATATCACATATAATATCTAGTAAACTATATGCATATTCTCTTTTAGAAAATAGTGACTAGTTAATAAATACAAGATATTAATAAATAGTAGTTTATTCATGTTAAATAATAGATCAAATAAGATTAATTGATATTTAAACTATAGTTTTGATACCATTATTAAGTATAACAATGACAATAGTAGTAGTAGTAGTAGTAGTAGTAATAATAATAATAATAATAATAATAATAATAATAATAATAATAATAATAATAATAATAATAATAATAATAATAATAATAATAATAATATCAAAAACAATATTATTAATAACCATGATAATAATACTAATAATAATACTACTACTACTGATAAAAATAATATTAGTTGTTAAATATTTTTCTATAGCAACAATATTTTAAACAACAAGTTTTATAAAACTACACACATGTATATTTACATGTATATAGAGATATACATACATTACATCAATAAAGTTAAAGTACTAGCTATAAATAATAGCAAACTAAAATTAATAATAATAATAATAATAATAATAATAATAATAATAATAATAATAATAATTCCATAGTAGCAATTAGATCATAATACAGATGACAATGATATATATATATATATATATATATATATATATATATTATTCATTCTATTGCATACTTTGCATAATATCTCATCAAATAACACCTATCAATCATAACTAAGATTTCATATGAAAACCATAACTTTAATCATGCCATACACTTAAATGCTAAGTACACCATAAAATAAAGGCAACGTTAACAAACATAATATCTCCCATTCTCTATCCATAGGAATAACATGTACCATCATCTCTTCCCCAAATAACATCATAATAAAACAACATAAATCACTCCCCAAATACATCATCTCAACACCTCGTCATAACATCATTCTACATAAAGTTGAGTTATTTGAAAACAAGAATTAAATTAGGAGTTACTTGTTTTGAAGATTGAGCCACTTTTGTTAGTCTGTGAGGCTTGCTTTGATATTTGAATGCACAAGTTCTTAGCTGATTGGGTGTTATAAAAATATGATATAGAAGAGAATAGAGAGTGTTCTTTGTGATTTGAGTGTTTTGGAGTGAATTGGAGCACTTAGAAATAGTTAAGAAGTTGATGAGTGGAATTGTGTGTTCTTGGTGTTCTTGAGAAAACAACAAAACAAGTGAAATAAATTTAAGAGTGTTTTAGATAAAGTTGGCCAAATAGAAGATGTTTATGAGGGTTTGTTTTGGTTAGTCCAAGAGTAGAGAACTTGTAGGAGTTAATTCATGTGTTTGAATTTCAAACTTGAAAATATGTTGAGAGAATAGTGGAAATATGTGTTAGGATTATGCCCTAGAAACAATTATTTGTACAATATATTTTTCACAATAAGTCAATAAAAGTTATTCTTTATCTTTCAATTTCTTTGCTTCATATGTTTATGTTTATAAAACTGTTACATAAAGTCCCAAATATAACACTGTATTAAGAAAATCATGATAGAAATCGTGATGTGAGGCTCCTACTATACTGACTGTGTTTTTGCTTAAATTATCCCTATTGATAGGGGCTAAAATCACTATTATTTTTCTAGTTATTTGAGATTATTTTTTAGATACATTTGTTGTAATAACTAGGCATATTCCTTCCTATTTGACATTTTGCTTGTAAAAAGTGTTTTTATTAAATTTGTACAGATTTGAGTTAAATTCGAGTAAAATTGGAGAATTTCCAAAACAAACCTAGCGCCAGGCCCAGCCAATGGACCAAGCACCGGGTCCATTCTGGTTAAGTAGAGAAAACAGGGCGAATTTTAGGGGAAGAACATAACAGACCTAGTGCCAAGTGGGTCGACTGGACCTGGCGCCAGGTCTACTCTAGAGGGCGAAAGTTCTTGTGTACGAATTTAGGAATTTTTCAATAATTTTGATATTTTTTGAATCCTACCTGGCCAAGTCTTTCCACACTACAAATTTAAGCATCTAAAAGGCCTATAAAAGTAAGAGAAAACATAAGGAATAAGAGTGTGAAGGTGGATCCAAGGGCTAAAATTCCAAACACTCATTGAAGGAGGAATTCACCAAATCAAGAAGGACTGTTCAAGAAAGTCTTCAAGGGAGAAGAAAGAGGCTTGTTTATGAGTATTTTCTTTTATCATTGTTTTCTTTTCCTTAAACAATGATGTATTCAATGTCTTTATTATAATTAAACATTATTTTGGATTCATGATATTGTGTTAATTTAGTTATTTGACAAATTCTTTCTCAACTTTGGTATTTGATTACTTGTTATCATTGGTTATTGATGCGAGTTATTCTAATTGACTTGAGACAACGATGTGAGGAGTTTTATTTGCAATGATTTCGTATTTGTTTAATCTTAATGGACTTGGGCGACAAAGTTAAGATTATAGGACTAAGTGAACAAAAATTAGTTGATTTCACCTCGAGCAAAGGGTTATTAGCTAATTTCATATTTATAAGGAATTGTGCTTAATGCATGTTTTGGTTATGTTAACTTGATTGAAAAATCTGTTAATATTAATCAAAAGATAGTAATTCCATGGATTGGGAAACGAAGTGAAATTTACCTAAGTAGATTCATAACTTGGGAAATAATTGAATTTTACTTTATATTCATTCATGATGCCAAGATAATAATTAATTGAGAGAACTGCTAATTGGTTCATTATAATATTTTCTAGGATAATTGTTTAAATTTCATATTCCTACATCATTGAGTAGTATATATTTCTTTATTTTTCATTTTTTTTTATTTTCCCACTTTATTTGGGTCGGTTAAATAATGACTGAAAAGTGATTAATGTGTGTTTGTTCCTTTGAGGATCGATACTCATTAATTCCCTATGCTATGCTTGCAAAGAGTGTACTTGCTCGTATGTGTATTTTGAAATTAATATTTTTTATTAAAACTTAACTAAGGGATGGATTTAAATTTGATAATTTTTATACACCCAAAATTTACGCATCATGTTTTTTGCGCTGTTGTTGGGGAACAATATCATGAAAGTTTGGATTTTGTTGATTTAACCTTGTTTATATAATTTTATGTCCATATGTCTATATGTATATATGTATATATGTTCTTTGTGTAAATCGGTATTCTATCTTATTATTTGTAACTTTGTGACTTAATTGACTAGCTTACTTCATGTTGTACTGTAAATACCACTAACTTTTGTATTTATATAGTTTGTGAATGCGTGTGTTTTTTTTCTTTATTTTTCTATTATTTATTTTTCCCTTTTTTTTCTTTTCTTTTTTTTATTTTTTTGTTTTTATTTTCGATTTGATTTTTATTTTTATTTAAGCACGAGATTGACATCATCATGGATAGCTACTTTTGGGCACAAAATCAAAGAAGCTATAATGCTGAGAATTTGGCAAATTTGCAAGCTCGGATTGACGTTTTTTGTGATACATCACTTGAAGCTTCAATGCATTCTTTGTTGTAACACCCCACAACCTAGGCCCAGCAGGGTCGGGGATGTCGCTCCGTCCAAAGGATAAGTGGTCTTTATAACTAGGTCATACAACAAAAATAAAATAATACTTATTACAACCCAAAAATTCAAGAACAAATCCAAAATAAATTGTTCACGCTCATCTCTCAAAACATTACATAAAATAAATAACACAACATCTTCCAATCAGGTAACAACTAGTTACTCATCTCCAGAGCAGGATCGACCTGAAATCATGGTAAAAAGGGTGATGAGATAAAAATCTCAATAAGCCTGTGTGTGCTCTAAGTGTTCAGGTAAAGCAGTTCATGTATGCAAGATGTAAGAACTTCATAATAAAAGTACTAGCAAGCATTAAACAATGTTAAAAATAAAGAGTGGTGTTTTGCTTTTCCATCCATACATGTGCAAAATAAAATCAAGCACTCAAAAGGGCGGCCATGGGTTACCATACGTTGGGCCCCATAACCATACAACGGTCAGAATGCCACACTTTGTGTAGACTGACAAAAAAGGTAGGTGTACGACCTACCGGGTAAGATACTCTTCATTCTCTACACTCAAACAAAATCGGTTGTCCAATCCGGCAACACACAGTTCACATGACTGAAACTTGCTAGCTCGGACTAACATGACTAAGTAGTGCTGTCGCTTCTCCAAGTTGAGTTCATCTTCTGGAGGTGACCTCCTGTCAGAAGACTCGCTCTT
The DNA here is from genome assembly GCA_026120185.1 of Voacanga thouarsii. NCBI lineage: Eukaryota > Viridiplantae > Streptophyta > Magnoliopsida > Gentianales > Apocynaceae > Voacanga > Voacanga thouarsii. Next base: position 1,096,936 of record JANUWF010003370.1, read on the forward strand.
GCTCTTCAAAACTAGTACTACTAGCCTACCCTTATTGAGTACTCAACATTAATTGTCCCACTTGGGAGAAAACTGATAAAACACAGCTTTACTTGAAAATGGTAATTAAGGTTTTCTAGAGTCCGTGTCAAAATTGGTTTTAGAAAGAGTTTAGTGTTTGAGAAAAAAAATACTGCTTATTGGTTTTCAAATAATTTGTGTGACTGAAATAAGAAATGGAATAGTCCCCAATTGCCTTTACAAAAATGAGTGTTCACACACTTCACATTTTGCTTGCCATAGTAACCTTTTTACATCAAATAAGTTTTATATAGGAGCTTACCTGATCCTTTGCTTGAGCTAATTCAAAGATCCTCAAAAGCTGACCTAACCCCGCCTGGGGTAAACACAAGCCATAATTAGACTCAAGCCAAATTTGCTTCCATAAATAATCCTAGTTCAACTTACTACAACCATGACCCTAATGTCCCAAACTTTAAGGCTAGACGATAAAAAGGATTTTATAAAACAAATCTAGCTTGATAATAAAATAACTAGGGATTGTGAAATAATTGCTAATAAACTATAGGTTCAAATATAATCTTTGGTATTAATAAATAAACTAGGGTTTATTTGATGAAGGGTCCTAAGTCCTAGATGATATTATTAAAATAGTAAATTATTACTATTCTCTTAATTAATAATTAATAGTTAGAAAATAATTGATAAATAAAATTAATAAAAAGTAAACTTTAATATATTTTGATTAAAAGATAATAAATAAATTTTATTAGTATTTATGAATATATAACTTATAAGATTAATATTTTACCTATTATGATTATTTATATAAAAGGCTTTATCTAATATTATTATTATATAATATTTATATTTTTTATTTTTAATAAAAGATATCATTTATTTGGCTAAACTATCATTATTTCATATAGCAATCTAATTCCAAAGCCTCCTAGGGTTTTCGAAGTCATTAGAAGAAAATATAGCATTAATTTTTATGAATGTAATAAAATTGGCTAACTTAAATAGTTTAGGATCAACAAGGTCATGATCATAATTCTCCTATTGCTAACAATAATCATGGATATAAACTCTAACACCAATCAACAAACCATTCAATTCATGAATGAAGACTTAAATCTATAACTACCATTACAAGATCCAAACTTCACTAAATATAATCATATTCATGGCTTCAGCACAAATACAAGAACATAAAACTCTATTCACCAAAGGTGACATAATATCTATTATTCTTAATCATTCATACTAACTCACAACATGAAGCATGCAACAAACCATAAAATATCATAAAACTCCATCATGTCAAAACATCCTCATACTTCAATCCCAACTCCTTCATACAAACACATACTCAATCTCCAATCATAATCCATCCTTTTCTAACAACATCCAAGAGATATGATCTTTGAATTAAGGAGAAGGTTAAAAAGGCATACTCAATTGATGACTACCTTGATGAAGTTTCAAAAGAATCCATACGCTTGGAAGGCTTGATCTGTCCAAGAAGGAAGAAGAGAAAATGGCCACGGTTGAAACAACCATTTCGGCCGAGAGAGAGAGAGAGAGAGAGAGAGTGTGTGTGTGTGTGTGTGTGTGTGTGTGTGTATTATTTTAAAGATTGAAGAGAAAAGAAAATGAACATAATCGTTCATGGATACCTTGAGAGAGTTCTTGAACCTTCAAGAAAATTTCTAGTTTTTTGATCCGGTAGCAAAATTTTGTTTTCAATGTTTGATGTTATAACATACAGAAATGGATTCTAGAGGGTGAGTAGACGTGATCTGGAGTTTTTGGGAGAGATTGGAGGTGTTTAGAGTGGTCTTAGGCTTGAAGAATAGTGGTGTGTGTTCTTGGTGTTCTTGGGAGGAATGGAGAGAATGGAGAGAAGTTGGACGAAATTTTGCTGGATGGAGTTGGCTGAATGGATTGGGGAATCCCTATGAATTTTCAGATTAGGGAAAAGAAGGAAAGCTGGTTGTTTGAAATTCAAAAGAAGTAATTTAGGGAGTGAATTAAAGTAGAAAATATGGTAAGAATAGCTTGGTTGATGGAGGTCCTTGGAGCTGCTATAGCCGACTGGAATTAGCTGAGGTTTTGCTGAGATGAATAAGATTGAAGGAGCTATAGTGTGGCTAAATGGTGGAGTGCAATGGTGGAGGAAAATTCTGGTTGGTTGAGGCTTAATCCATGGAAGTTTTCATGGAGTAATTTGCTGGAATTTTGAATTCCAATTGAAGGCTTGATTGTAGTAATTGAATGAGTGATTTAAGGAGTGGCCATGGAGCTCTTTCGTGCAGATCAATGAAGGAGGGTGGTGGAGTTCAGCTCATAGCTGATTAAGGTTGTTTTCACAAAAAGTTGGAGTGGTTTTTGGGATAAGATTGAAGAGGAAACAAGGCTGGAATTACTGGTTGTTCATTCGAGAGGTTTGCTGGAATTTTTGTGCAGATTTTTCTGCCATATTCCAACTGACTTGCAGAAGGTTTGAAGGGATATTGGAGGGTACTGTAAGGCTGGTTTCCAGCCTTCTTTATGGACGAAAGGCAGAGATGAATTCTGGTTTGAAGGCTAGAAGGAATAGCTTAGTTTTTGGCCTGCTAAGCTGCAAAGCTTGTCTAGAAATTTTCTTGGTTTGCACAGCTTTTGTGCAGTCCGATTTTTTGCCAAAGATTTCAGCCTTAAAGTTGAAAATTTTGGCTATTTTTCTGGCAGTATTTGAGTGAGAAAAATGGCTGAAGTTTTCGAAAGTTGAGCTGACCTAGAAGCTGGAAAATTTTTCAGATTGCTATATGAAGAAGATGAATACTTCTGGGGTGGAGTTTGAAGGTTCAACCATGGAGATTAATTCCCTTGGGAACCTTCCTTAACTCCTTCCCCATTTTCAGTCAAAATTCCATCATCCAAGAGGCATTTTCAAAACTCCAAAATCACAGAACCTTGCTGGAATTTTTTCGGAAATAAAAATGGCTTGGATAAATTGAGCAACTTAATTGATAAAGAATTAAGATAAGCTAGAGAGCAAAAAGGGCATGAATCCCTTAAGACTTTTTGTAGGGCACAAGAGTAGGATTAAGACATTCCCTTCAAGCCTCCTACTTCTACTTATGGCATGCAAGGGCCGAAAATATCCCACCCTATAAAAATAAAATTTAATCATGATAAACTTAATTGGAGGAATTTGAAACCAAGACCTTAGAGATTAATTCTAAAGCTCTAACCACTAAACCACAACAACTCTTGTTCTTATTTTCTCTCCCAAACATTTTTCCTATTTAATCCTCAAGCTATCTCCCTATTTTCACTTCAACCAAAATTACCATTTTGCCTTTCCTACTCAATAAGCATAATTGAGCCTTCTAGACTATAAATTACGAATCCAAAGCACATAAAATCATTCAAAAACATATTTATGCAAGCAAAAAAATATGATATGCATCCTAACCCTCTTACTCTAGGGTTAGTTTTAGATGAGGTTTCACATTACAAATTCCTCCATTAAGTGGCAGGAAGAAGCATCCCAACGTATAAGCCATCAAAGATCACAACTAGCCAAGTTGGTTGAGGATGCCATAAAGGCCTATACGCTTGAACAAGAGAATCCCTAAGGAAAAGAGAGAGGATATGAGGAACAACTATCCAATGTGGAAAGGGAGGTATTCAATTCTCCGCTATGTGCTAATAATTCTAATCTCTCCTTATCACATAATTTTTTAGGTTCTTCTCAACTCTTGGAGAACAAGGGTCTAAATGATAATATGTTGAATTTATCATGCCTTAAGGAGTTAGATCTTTTAACACTATGTAACACCCCACTACCTAGGCCCAATAGGGCTGGGGATGTCGCCTCGTCCAAAGGATAAGGGGTCTTTATAACTAGGTCACACAATAAGAATAATATAAATAAAAAAATACTTAAAACTTAAAACTTATTACAATCCAAGAATTCAAAAAATAAATCCAAAATAGAAATTGTTCACTCACAACTCCCAAAGCATTACATAAAATAAATATCAGAAAATATTCCAAGGCAAGCAACAACTTGCTACTCATCCCCACAGCAAGATCGACCTGAAACCATGGTAAAAAGGGTGATGAGATAAAAAAAATCTCAGTAAGTCTGTATGTGCTTTGAGTGTCCAGTGAAAATAGTTCGTGAATGCAATATGTAAAATCTTCATAAGAGAAATACTGGCAAGCAATAAACAATAGTCAAAATCAAGAGTGGTGTTTTGGCTTTTCCAACCATACATGTTCAATAAAATCAACCACTCAAAAGGTGTTCATGAGTTACCACACGTTGGGCCCCATAACCATGCAACGGTCAGAATGCCACACTTTATGCAGACTGACAAAAGTAGGTGATCGGCCTACCGGGTGAGATACTCCTCCTTCTCTACACCCAAACAAAATCGGTTGTCCATTACAGCAACACACAGTCCACCTGACTGAAACTTGCTAGCTCGGACCGGCACGACCTACTGAACTGACATCTTATTCGGGGAGGACTTATCCCTCAGAGGTGGCCACCTACTAAAAGACTTACCCTAACCCATCAAAGACTAGTCCTAGCAGTCCACCTCTATTGAGTACTCAACGTAATTTATTCCACTTGGTGAAAAATGAATAAAACATAGTTCCACTTGAAAATGGCAATTAAGGATTTTCCAAAGTTTGGGGCAAATCTAGTTTTAGAAAGAGTTTTAGGGTTTAAGTAAAACTACCCCTTGATTTTCAAATAATTTGTTTGCCTGAAATAAGAAATGAGATAATCCTCAATTGCCTTTACAGAAGTGAGTGTCCACGCACTCTACATTTGGCTTGCCATAGTAATCATTTTGCATCAAACAGGTTTTATGCAGGAGCTTACCTGATCCTTTGCTCGAGATAAAATAAAGGTCTCCAACAGCTAACCTAACCCCGCCTAAGGTAAATATAAGCCATAATTAAACTCCAGCCAAAATTCACTTTCACAAATAATCCTAGCTCAACTTACTACAATCATGATCCTAGAGTCCCAAGCTTTAAGGCTAGATAATAAATAAAGGGTTTATAAGATAAGTCTAGTTTGGTATTAAAATAATTAGGGTTTTGGGAAATTGGTACTAATAAGTTGAATGTTTAAATCTTGCTATAAATAAATTAGAGTTTATTTGATGAAGGGTCCTAGGTGGTATAATGTAAAATAATAATCTATTAATAATTAATTGTTAAAAAATAATTGGTAAGTAAAATTAGTTGTATGTAAATTTTAATGGTTTCAATTGAAAGATAATAAATAAATTTTAATAGTAGTTTTGAATATAATACTTACAAAATTAATATTTTACCTATCATGAATATTTATATAAAAGGCTTTATTATTATTTTCTATATATTTTATTTTATATAATATCTATATATTTTATTTCTTAAATAAAAGTTATCATTTATTTGACTAAAATATCATTATTTTATATAAGAGGCCAAATCCACATTTTCCTAGGGTTTTCGAAATTCACTAGAAGAAATTATAGTAATAATCATTTTATTGATGGAATAAAATTAGCTTAGGGACAACAAGGTCATGATAATAATTTCTATTGCTAACCATAATCATGAACATACACTTTACACCAATCAACAAAACATCCAAATCATGAATAAGGGCATAGATCTAAATTTACCAAGACATGATCCAAACTCTACTAACATAACCATAATCACAACCTTAACAAGAATACATGAACATAAACCCTATTTACCAAAGGTGACATAATCTCTAACATGCTTATTCAATCATACTACTCATGACATGAAGAGCATGCAACAAAACCCTAAAAACCATAAAATTCAACCAAGACAATCAACTCATGCATCAATTCCATCTCTATTATATATACACATTTATTCATGCTTCAATATCAACTCTATCACAACAACACATGCTCGAGCCCTAATCATAGGAGACTTGATCCGCCAAGAGAGAAGAATGAGATATGGCCATGGTTGAAGTAACCATTCGGCCAAAAGAAAGAGAGAGAGAGAGAGGAAAAGAGAAAAAAAGAGCTCATTAGTATGTGTGTGTATATATATATATATATATATATATATATATATATATATACATATATCCGTTAGGAGTTGAAGATGAGTGAAGATGGAGATGATTGATCTTGCTTACCTTGAAGGTGTTCTTGAGCCTTAAAGAAAATTCTGGTTTTTTATCCAAAAGAGAGACTTTGATTTCGGTATTTGATGTTAAAAATTGTAGAAGTGGTTTCAAGGGGTTGAGTAGGTGTGATCTGGAGTTTTTGGGGAAGATTGGAGAGGTTTGGAGTGGTCTTAGGTGTGAGAATGCTAGTAGGTGTTCTTAGTTTGGAGAGAATGGAGAGAATTTGGTTGAAGCTGGCCGAAATTCTGTGGGAATAGGGTGGCCGAATTGTTTGAGAGTGTTTTGGCAATTGAATTTTTTAGTTTGAAAGGAAAAGGAAGGTTGGTTGTTTGAAATCCAAAAAGAATATCTTAGGGAATCAATTTTGGAAACAAAATATAGTAAGAAGATCTTGGTCAATGGAGAGCTTTTGGAAGCTTCAATGGCCGGCTGTTTGTCTGTGATTTTTGCTGAGATGAATGACGGTTGAAGGAGCTTTATGGTGGCTGAAAATATGATGTACAAGAGTGAAGGAATTTTCTGGTTGTTTGAGATTTAATTCATGGAAGGTTGCTGAAATAAATTGCTGAAATTTTGGACTTCAATCAATGGTTTGATTAGAGTGATTGATGGAGATGTTTTAGGACAGCCATGGGACTGGTTTTTGAGCAGCATGCTGGGGAAGATGATGAAGCTCAGTTCATGGCTATTCAAGTGGAGTTTGTACAGAAAAATGGAGTAAGTTTCAGACAAGGGAGAAGATGAAAAAAAAACCAGAAATTCTGGTTGGCCTTTCTCAAGGCTTGCTGGAATTTCTGGGCAAATTTTTCTGCCATGCCTCAGCCAACTTGCAGAATATTTGAAGGAGTTTTGGAGGTCCTTTAAGGCTGGTTTCCAGCATTCTTTATGGAGGAAAAACAAGGTTGAATTGCTGGTTGAAAAGATGGAAGAAACAGCTTGGTTTTTGGCTCACCAAGTTGCGAAACTAACCAGAAAATTTTCCTGGTTTGCATAGCTTTTGTGCAGCTCGGTTTTGGCTGGAATTTTCAGTCTGCAAGCTGAGTGAAATGATCATTTTTCTGGCAGCATTTGAGAGGGAAAGATGGCTAAAAATTTTGACAATTGGACTAATCAAGAAGCTGGAAAAATTTCCAGTTTACTACATGAAGAAGATGAACACACATAGATTGGAGTTTGAAGGTTCAACCATGGAGATTAATTCTTGGGAACCTTCCCCAACTTCTCCCCATTTTGGTCAAGAAGATACCTCACATAGACATTTTTCAAACCTCAATATCATAGAACCTTGTTGGAATTTTTCTAGAATAAAATTGGCTTGAATAAATCAAACAACCTAATTGTCTAAGAATTAAGGAAAGCTAGAGCTTAAAAAAGTATGAATCCCTTAGAAGTTTTTGTAGGGTATAAAAGTAGGATTAGGACATTCCTATCATGTCTCCCCTAGGACAACACTCCTACTCTTTCCTAAATCATGCAAGGGCCGAAATATAGCCTTCCTACACAAAAATAAAACTTCATCATTCTAAAGCTCCAATGATGGAATTTGAACCCATGACCTCAAGAATTAATTCCAAAGCTCTAACCACTAAACCACAATAACTCTTGTTCTTATTTTCTCTTTCAAATATTTTTTCTATTTAATCTTTAAGCTATCTCCCTATTTTCACCTCAAGCAAAAATTACCATTTTGCCCTTCTTACTCAACAACCACAATTAAGCCATCTAGACTACAAATCACATATCCAAGGCACATAAAATCATATAAAAATATATTTATGCATGTAAAAAAAATATGATATGCATCCCAACCCCCTTACTCTAAGGTTGGCTTTAGTTGGGGTTTCACACGCTACATAGTAAAAAGTCCTTGGAGGATGGTGGTAATTTCTACCATTCACCCCATTCAAAAGGAGGTAACTTAGTCTTTGTAGATATGTTAAATGTAACACCCCACAACCTAGGCCCAGTAGGGCCGGGGATGTCGCCCCATCCAAAGGACAATGGGACTTTATAACTAGAACACACAACAAAAATAAAACAATACTTTAAAATTAAAACTTATTACAACCCAAATATTCAAGGACAAATCCAAAATAAATTGTTTACTCACATCCCTTAAAGTATTACATAAAATAAATAACACAATCTCTTCCAAAGCAGGCAACAACTAGCTACTCATCCCCACAACAAGATCGACCTGAAATTATGGTAAAAAGGGTGATGAGATAAAAATCTCAATAAGCCCGTATGTGCTTTGAATGTTCAGGTAAAACAGTACATATATGCAAGTTGAAACATTTCATAAGAGAAAATGCGGGCAAGCAATAAATAAAGTTAAAATAAATAGTGGTGTTTTCCTCTTTTCAAACCATACAAGTGCACAATAAATACAACCACTCAAATAGGCGGCCATAGGTTCCACACATTAGGCCCCATTCCATACAACGGTCAGAATGCCACACTTTGTGCAGACTGACAAAAAAGGTAGGTGTACGGCCTACCGAGTAAAATACTCCTCCTTCTCTACTCCCAAACAAAATCGGTTGTCCACTCCGGCAACACACAGTCCATATGACTGAAACTTGCTAGCTCGGACCGGCATGACTAAGTAGTACTGTCACTTCTCCAAGTTGAGTTCATCTTCTGGAGATGGCCTCCTGCCAGAAGACTCGCTCTTACTCTTCAAAACTAGTACCACTAGCCTACCCTTATTGAGTACTCAACGTTAATTGTTCCACTTAGGAGAAAACTGATAAAACATAGCTTTACTTGAAAATGGCAATTAAGGATTTCTAAGGTTCGTGACAAAGTTGGCTTTAGAAAGAGTTTAGTGTTTGAATAAAACTACTTATAGATTTTCAAATAATTTGTTTAACTGAAATAAGAAAGGAAACAGTCCTCAATTGCCTTTACAAAATCAGTGTTCACATACTTCGTGTTTGGCTTGCCATAGTAACCTTTTACAACAAACAAGTTTTATGTAAGAGCTTACCTGATCCTTTGCTTGAGCTAACTCAAAGATCTTCCAAAGCTGACCTAACTCCGCCTGAGGTAAACACAAGCCATAGTTAAACTCAAGCCAAATTTACTTCTATAACTAATCCTAGTTCAACTTACTACAATCATGACCCTAATGTTCCAAACTTTAAGGCTAGATAATCAAAAGGATTTTATTAAATAAATCTAGTTTGATAATAAAATAGCTAAGGTTTGTGAAATAGTTACTAATAAGCTGTAAGTATAAATCTTTGTTATTAATAAATAAACTAGGGTTTATTTGATAAAGGGTCCTAAGTCTTAGATGATATTATTAAAATAATAAACTATTACTATGCTCTTAATTAATAATTAATAGTTAGAAAATAATTGATAAATAAAATTAATAATAAGTAAATTTTAATATATTTTGATTAAAAGATAATAAATAAATTTTAATAGTATTGATGAATATATGACTTATAAGATTAATATTTTACCTATCATGATTATTTATATAATGGGCTTTATTTAATATTATTATTATATATAATATTTTTATATTTTAATTTTAATAGAAGATATAATTTATTTAGCTAAAATTCCACTATTTCATTTAACAATCCAATTCCAAATCTTCCTAGGGTTTTTGAAATCATTAGAAGAAAATATATCATTAATTTTTTTTTTTATCAATGTAATAAAATTGGCTAACTTAAATAGTTTAGAAACAATAAGGTCATGATCGTAATTCTCCTATTGCTAACCATAATCATGAACATAGACTTTAACACCAATCCACAAACCATTCAATTCATGAATAAAAGCATAGATCCATATCAACCATCACATGATTCAAACTCCACTAAACATACTCATATTCATGGCTTCAACAAGAATACAAGAACATAAAACCTTATCCACCAAAGGTGACATAATATCTACCCTGCTTAATCATCCACTCTAACTCACGATATGAAGAGCATGCAACAAACCCTAAAGCATCATAAAACTCAACCTTGACAAATCATCCTCATACTTCAATCCCAACTCCATCATATAAACACATGCTCAATCACTAATCATATTCCATCCTTTTCTAATTGCATCTAAGAGACATGATTTTAAAATTAAGGAGAGTGTTAAAGAGACATACACGAATGATGACTACCTTGATGAAGTCTCAAGAGAGTCCACACACTTGGAAGACTTGATCCGACCAAGAAGAAGAAGAGAAAATGGCCATGGTTGAAACAACTATTTTGGCCAAGAGAGAGAGAGAGATAGAGAGAGAGAGAAAGAGAGTATTAGAATATTTCATTAAAGATCGAAGAGGAAGAAAGATGAACATAATCGTTCATGTTTACTTTGAGAGTGTTCTTAAGTCTTCAAGAAAATTCTAGTTTTTTATCTGAAAGTAGAGTCTTGATTTCAGCGTTTGATGTTATAAATTATAGAAATGGATTCTAGAGGATGAGTAGATGTGATCTGGAGTTTTTGGAGAAGATTGGAGGTGTTTAGAGTGGTCTTAAGCTTGGAGAATGGTGGTGTGTGTTCTTGGTGTTCTTGGTGTTCTTGGAAAAATGGAGAGAATGGAGGAAAGTTGGACGAAATTTTGCTGGATGGAGTTGGCCAAATGGATTGGAGAATCCTTGTGATTGAATTTTTAGATTAGGGAAAAGAAGGAAAGATGGTTGTCTGAAATTCAAAATGAGTAATTTAGGGGGTGAATTAAGGTAGAAGATATGGTAAGAATAGCTTGTTTGATGGAGGTCTTTGGGGGCTTCAATGGCCAACTGGTTTAGCTAGGATTTTGCTGAGATGAATGATGTTTGAATGGGTTATAGGATGGCCGAAATTCAGAGTGTAATGGTGGAATATTTTCTGGTTGTTTGAAGCTTAATCCAAGGAGTTTTCATGGAGCAATTTGTTGGAATTTTGAATTCCCAATGAAAGCTTGATTGTAGTGATTGAATGAGTGATTTAAGGAGTAGCCATGGAGCTTCATTCGTGCAAATCAATGGAGAAGGTGATGGATTTTAGTTCATGGCTGACTAAGGTTGGCTTTACAGAAAATTGGAGCGAGGTTCGGATAGGGTTGAAGAGGGAACAAGGCTGGAATTTCTAGTTGTTCATTCAAGAGGTTTGCTGGAATTTTTGTACAGATTTTTCTGCAATGTTCTAGCTAATTTGCAGAAGGTTTGAAGGGGTATTGAAGGGTCCTTTAAGTCTGGTTTCCAGCCTTCTTCATGGAGGGAAGACAGGGTTAAATTGCTGGTTTGAAAGGTGGAAGAAACAGCTTGGTTCTTGGCCTACCAAGCTGCGAAAACTGCCCAAGAATTTCCTGGTTTGCACAGCTTGTGTAGTCTGATTTTTGGCCAATGTTTTCAGTCTTCAAGCTGATCAAGATGGCTATTTTTCTGGCAGTATTTGAGTGAGAAAATTGGCTGAAGTTTCGAAAGCTGGACTGACCAAGAAGCTGGAAAAAATTTTCAGATTACTACATGAAGAAGATGAACACTTATAGGGTGGAGTATGAAGGTTCAACCAAGGAGATTAATTCTCTTGGGAACCTTCCATAATCCCTTCCCCCTTTTTAGTTAATATTCTATCCTCATATGGACATTTGTTAAACTCCAAGATCAAAGAATCTTGCTGGAATTTTCTGGAAATAAAAATGGCTTGGATAAATTGAGCAACTTAATTGATAAAGAATTAAGATAAGCTATAGAGCAAAAAGGGTATGAATCCCTTACGAGTTTTTTGTAGGGTACAAGAGTACGATGAGGACATTCCTTTCATGTCTCCCCCTAGGACAACACTCCTACTCCTTCTTATGGCCTACAAGGGACGAAAATATCCACCTATCTAAAATAAAATTTAATTATGCTAAAACTTAAATGATGGGATTTGAACTCAAGACCTTAGAGATAAATTCCAAAGCTCTAACCACTAAACCACAACAACTCTTGTTCTTATTTTCTCTCTTAAATATCCTTCCTATTCAATCCCCAAGCTATCTCCCTATTTCCACTTCAAGCAAAATTACCATTTTGCCCTTCCTACTCAATAAGCACAATTAAGCCTTCTAAACTATAAATCACGATTCCAAAACACATAAAATCATTCAAAATATATTTATGCATGCAATAAAATATGATATGCATCCCGACCCCCTTACTCTAGGGTTGGTTTTAGATGGGGTTTCACATTAAAAAGTATTGATTTCTTGATCCCTTCTTTAAGAACTCAATTGCTAAATTTTAAGGAGAATTTTAATTGTGACAAATCTTTTGAAAGGATAAGTGGTGACTCTAATATTTATACACTTTTTAGACATAATTTACATTTTTGTGTTGGGACTTGATTTGTTTTTCTAAAACGATGCTACGGACAATGGGTCATGTAATTACATTCATTGCAACTAATATTTTCCATGAACCCTCCAATTTTCAAAACTCTCTCATTTCTACTTTCATCATACCTACCTTTTTCATTGAGCATTAATTTCTTTTACAAAGGTTTGATGAGGAAATGTGATGAGTGGAAAGAGTGTTTTTAATGTGTTTTGGGTTTGTTTTGAATTTGGGTTTCTTTAGGTCTTTTAGTTATTCTTTTGTTTTATCTAAGATTTTTTTTTTTAGTTGTTAGGTGTTATTTCCCCCAAATAAGAAAAATATTTTCCATCTTAAATGTGGGGGAATAAGTCGTGTCTTTATTTGCTTTCTTAGGATTTTTTTAATATTTTTTTTAGTTTGTTTTCTTTTATTTAGGTGTATTTTTATTTTGTTATTATTTTCTTTGTGCTTTTGTTTGTATTTTGTTTTATAGGTAGGAATAAAGTCCCCTTGGACAAGCTCTTCTCTCTATTCTATGTTTTAATGTTTATTGGAACTTTATTGCACTTGGGAGGTATTACTTAAACTTTCTATCTCTCTATTAGATTTAGTCCTTTTGGAGATGCTTTCTTGTGTTAAATTTTTGCCAATGAGGACATTATCTAGTTTAAGTATAGGGGAGTGGTTTAGTAATATTCTTTATCTAAGTTTTTATCAATGATCTTGGTGTTTTCTTAGTACCAAACAATTTTGTTGAAAATTTGAAAATTTTGAAAATTTGGAAGTTTGGAGATTTTGGAGCTAAATTGAGCTTATTTGTCTATAATGGAGTGATGATTTTCTTACTAATTTTGAATATGAATTTGTTATTCATTATGGCTGAATTTTTATTAAAAAAGTAAACTTGTGTATTAATTTGGATTTTTGCTAAGTCTTGAGAATTTAAGTTAACCTTAGTTATATTTGGTATTTGAGTTTTGTTTTATTCTTTAAGTTTGAATGTGGATGATATGATGAAATATGGGAAGAGTTGTTGATTAATTCTTGTATTATGGATTCAAAATTTGCTTGACTTTGAGTTATGAATAAGGAATGTGAGGGGGAAAAAAATGAGTGAAAAGGAAAAAATGTAAGTTGACAAAAATGGCTTTCATCTGTTGAAAAGAGAGAGAGAGAGAGAGAGAGAGAGACCTTTTGCTGAAAAGGGGGCCAATACGGTGAGTGGAAGAGAAGAAACAAAGAAGCATCACACTCTCTTGAGGCTATCTTGAAGGCAAGAAGATAAGGAAAAAAAAAGGTAAGAAAAAAAATTGTTGAAAAATGATAATGACTATAAAGGGGCCAATACGGTGCATGAAGAGAAATCCATTCACTTGAGGCTATCAAATCCCTAGGTCATAGAATAAAAAAGAATGGAGTGTTTCCTTGTTTCACCAACTTGAGTTGTATAAATTTGAGTTTATAATGCTTGAATTGGTTAAATGGCTTGACTTGTATGATTTATGTTATCTATATTTCTACTTGAGGAGTAGTATGATTTTCTTGTACTAGATATAAGCTTGTTTAACTTAATTTTGTTGGCCTTGGAATTTTTTGATTTAATACAAGAATTTATAAGTTTTTGAAAGCATTAAGTGAATGACAAGTTTATATTTAAGGTTGGAAGAAGGTTGTCTTCATTACGGATAAATTTTCTAAGAAAAAGTTTGCTAAATTATTTTGTCTTGTTCTAAATGCTTAGTGTTTTAAATCTTATTTTGCTTGAGGACAAGCAAAAGTTCAAGTGTGAGGGTTTGTGATAAGGGCTAAAATCACCATTATTTTCTTAGTTATTTAAGTGAGAAGAAAGAGACTTGTCTATGAGTGCTTTTTTTATCTTTTTTTTCTTTTTCTTAAACAATGATGTATTCAATGTCTTTATTATAATTTAACATTATTTCAGATTCATGATATTATGTCAATTTAGTTATTTCATCAATTCTTTCTCATCTTTGGTATTTGATTACTTGTTATCATTGGTTATTGATGTGAGTTCTTCTAATTGACTTGGGACAATGATGTGTGGAGTTTCATTGCATTGATTTCATATTTATCTAATCTTAATGGACTTGAGAGACAAAGTTAAGATTATAGGACTAAGTGATCAACGAATAGTTGATTTCACCACGAGCAAAGTGTTATTAGCTAATTTCATGTTTATAAGGAATTAAGCTTAATGCGTGTTTTGGTTATATTAGCTTGACTGACAAATCTGTTAATATTATTCAAATGATAGAAATCCCATGGATTAGGAAACAAAGTGGAATTTACCTAGTAGATTCATGACTTAGGAAACGATTGAATTTTACTTTATATTCCTTCTTAATGCCAAGATGATAATTAGTTGAGAGAATTGCTAGTTGGTTCATCATCATGTGTTTCTAGGATAATTGTTTAAATTGCATATTCTTATAACCTTAAGTTGTATATATTTCTTTATTTTTATTTTTATTTTATTATTTTCTCACTTTATTTGGGTAGGTTAAACAATGAATAAAAAGTGATTAGTGTGTACTTATTTCTTTTAGGATTGATACTCGTTAATTCCCTATGCTATACTTGCAATGAATATACTTGCTCATATGTGTATTTTGGGATTAATGTTTTAATTGAAACTTGACTAAGGGATGGATTTCAATTTGATGATTTTTATACACCCAAAATTTACGCATCACCTATTTATAATATTAATGAGATTGGACATTATTAATGCGCTAAGACTAGCACGTGATATACTTCTTGATTTGATCAAGCGGTAGTCCTCATATCCGTAAGTATTGTGATGCTCAAATTTAACACGTGGATGCTTATTATTTGAACAAATATATTGGATGACCTAACTATGAAATAATCACATGGATAACTATCTAGTACCAGTGATAGAATCTCATTATAGCAAATGTGCAAGGATATTTAGACTTGAGAACTCCAAGATACTTTGTTTGCTAAGCAATCTCAGGAGTCCTTACAAGACCGCCTATAGGATGAACATTGGGAATAATGTGAAATAAACGAAAGTAGTTGAGAGGGTCAATAAAAGATTCACCACTCCTAATAGTAGATTGAATATCTCAAGTCCACTTATAGGAATCATTATTCAAGAAGTCCTTGGCTAAGGCGACTATGTGTTGGAAATAGTTCCAATTGATAAACATGTCAAGTAATGAATTCCGGGAACAAGTACTAAAATATTCGGATTAGAATTAATTAATATTCTGGACAGCGTTAGCACTAACTCCATACTCTAAACTGAATGAGATACTGTCTGGTGACAACAATTTATTGCACTGACGTTTTGCTATTGAAAAGTTCATGTCAAGCCACTTGACTTTTTGAACTTTCAGGTAGTCATGATGTATTGTTAGATACCGCTCATGATATGCTAAATATGGATTTAATAATTAGATAATTAATAAATTTAATCATAATTAGAATTAATAAATTAATTCTAATTATTAAAAGAATTATTAATTCTATTATGATAGAATTAATTTATATTAGCTACCAATTGACTAGAAAATCTAATGGGTCATACATAATAAAAGAATTAGTTCTCAAGATATTATTTTATAATATTATATTATTAATTTGTGAGAAGAAATAATTATTATGGGTTAATTATAAAGTGTTATAATTAGTTGGGGTTGAATTGCAGTTACTAAATCCCTATAAGTGATTATAAACTTATTATAATTCATGAGGCCTAATTGCAATTCTTGAAAATTCCATGCCCATGGTTGAATGAGAGGAACAAAATATTTGTTTCCTAAAAGAATTAGGAAAATCCTAAACGTGTTGTTTTTTGGAATTTTTGTGGCCGTTGATTTTTGGCAACAAAAAATCAGTTTCCTATGTGTTAGAGAATTTATTCTCTGTAAGTATATAGGAAAACCATTGGTTGAAAAAAAGAGATACAAAACATGCAACGCAGAGTTTTTCCTTCTTTCTTTTTGAAGAAAAGAAAAATAATTCTTCTCAAAATTAAATTAATCCCAAAGCCACCATATATTACCTACTAGTATAGGGTTTCGGTGCCTAATTTGAGTACAATACCTTGTATGGATTATTGTGAGAGAAATCTTATTCTTGAAATTTGGTAACTTGATTAGATCGACTTTTGAAGGGGATTCGCGCAGAAGAAAAATTTTAAAGCTACGTTTTCAATGTAACTAATTTTTCTTCCTTCTCTTAATCCGTTTAATTACATACGAGTGATCCTTTGCGTGGAGTTTGTTTTAATTTTCCACTGCATGTAAACTAGTTTGCATGATCGAAATTTAGCAGTGGTATCAGAGCCATCTCGTATGTGTCTTACGGGTCTTTGATGCATTTTTATTTGGGTATAAAAATCATATAAAAATAAGCACATTCCCAATCAAGTTTAAATTAAAATATTAATCCCAAATTACACATATGAGCAAGCGTACTCATCATTAACATAGCATAGGGTTCAAACGAGTGTTGATCCTCCAGGAACAAGTATACATTAATCACTTCTCTTTCATTGTTTAACCGACTCAATAAAGTGAAAAAGAAATAAAAAGGAAAAGAAAAGAAAAGAAAAAAAATGAAAGAATATACACATGTTAAGGATGGAGAATTATGTAACTCAAACCATTATTCTGGCAAACATAATCTTAAAGTACCTAATCATTATCATAACTAATTATTCTCTTGGCATCATGAAGGATTAATATAGATTCCCTTTTTTGGTCAATCCCTATCTTCTAGATAAATTAGAATTACTTGGTCTCGTCTCAACTAATTCATCCAAAAAAATACATTAAACACAATCCTTAATTAAATTCCCTTAGTTTCGGCAAATTTAAAACATGAAATTAATTAATGAATCCTTGGTCTCAGCAGACATCAATTAACCTTTAATTACTAGTTCTTAGCAATTAACCCCCTTGGTCCAGTAAGTTAATCGACAACAGAATATGAAATTAATGAATTGAAACCACTATCAACCCCCTTGGTCCAGTAAGTTAATGGAAAGAAACAACAAACTAATCTCGTAATAAGCATAAGTAATCAAATACCAAGAAGAACAACCAATTAATCAAAAGATCAAATAACTCCAAAAATCATGAATACCTAAAATAATGTCAAATTACAATAAAACAATAAACACATCATTGTTCAAGAAAAAGAAAACAAAGTAGAAGAAAACACTTATAGACAAGCTCCTTTCTTCTTCCTTTGAAGACCTTCTTGCACAACCCTCCTTGATTTGGTGGAATTCCTCCTTGATTTGAGTGATTTTCTGTTATGATCCACGAATTTCCCCTTTTCTCTTGTGTTTTTCCTCTATTTATAGGTTTAGGAAGTGCCTAAATTCGTTGGTGTAGGGTTCTTGGCCGAGTAGAAGTAGGAAGATACTAAAATTCTGTAGATTACCAAAAACCACGTGCAAAAATCAAAGCTCCGCCTTATCCTCAGGGCACAGCCGGCGCCGTCTTGGCTGCTGGAGCCAATGCCGGTTGTGTTCTATTTCTTCAGTTATTCGCTAATTTTTTCTTGATTTCAATGTAACGTTTTCCAAAGTACTACCAGCGCCGCCTTGGCTGCTAGAGCCGGTACCGGTTCTGTTATGTTCCGATCCTGTTTCAACAATTTTTCATTACTTCAAAGTGCATGCCAATAGCACGTGGCCGGCATCGCTTCCTCTAGCTTGTTCGGCGCCGCCTCTATTCTGTTTTGTGACGTTTTTACCTTATTTTACCTCTAAAATCTGAAATAATACACAAAACACATTTCCAAGGGTAAAATCTCAAATATGAAGGATTGTGACTAGTTATTGAACAAAATGCATCACAAAATAACCTCAAATAACTAGGAAAAATATGACTAATTTAGGCCCTATCAGTCTTATTATTATTTTGAAATTATTTCAAACTAAATTCGACGTTATGAAATTGTTTCATAAATATTTTAAAATTTGAAATTGTTTCAAAACTATATTTTGGTCAATGAAAATTGTTTCATGCAAAATTTTATATTTGAAAATTCGTTTTAGTTGGGTTATTATTATTATTATTATTATTATTATTATTATTATTATTATTATTATTATTATTATTATTATTATTATTATTATTATTATTATTATTATGTACTAAAATTGGTCCCAGTAAAAGGATTTACGAAATCCTTAGAAATTGTTTCTATAAAAATAATAATAATAATAATAATAATAATAATAATAATAATAATAATAATAATAATAATAATAATAATAATAATAATAATAATAATAATAACAAATAGTAATTAGGAAATTGTTTCCATATTATTGTTTCTTTTTCCCGAAAGCTATAACGGAAACAACATATTTCAATATTTCATTTTGCTTAGAAATTGTTGTTTTTTATTTCAGGAAAGTTGTTTCCAGAAAATAATATAGCAATTGTAATTGCAATTGCGATTTCCCAAGCCCGTGCAGGGCTTAAGCAATCCCCCGTGCGCAGGGCTTGTGCAAGCCGTGCACAGGGCTTGCATATTTTATATAAATTTTTTTTTATTCTTTTCTTTTCCCTTAAAGACTCATAAGGTTACAAAAATTGGTTTTGGACCCACTATATTTCCTAAAATTTTATTTTGAGACTAATAATATTATTTTTCCAAAATAGTGATTTTAGAAATTTATTATTGATTTATATTTATTTTGTTTATTTTATTTTAAACATGATTTTGGCATGTTGCTTGGTTATAGACTTAGACCAATTAATTCTAATTAATTAATTTTGTGTCATGCATATTTACCGCTTTATTTTGAATAAATAGGGCCTGCAAATCCTACCTTTCTCTATAATTCTCTTATAATTTCTCTTCTCATCTAATTTTCCTCGAATATAACTTGAGGTTTCTTCATTAGGAATTTATGTAATTATATTACATAGGTTAGATAGGATTAGAAATTATTTTACGAATTTATGGAGATGGCGATTAAGGCAAATCAAGAAGATAGTAAGACTTTCTTCTCAAAACATGTATGAACATATAGGTTTTGACCAAAATTAATTTCCTTCTTGGCTCAAGGAAATTAGTCCAAAAAAGTCCATAACCAGGTCATGTAATTGAGCCTATTACAATTATGTCAAAGTATTGATATTTTGCATGCCAAATGATGAGACTACTAATTAAATAATTAAAATCCCTCAAACAATATTAAATCTAAAGCCTTCCATTAATATAGCAAGAACGAGAGTTCTTTTTCGAGATTAGGTTGTTGGGCATATCCAAGCTTACTCAACATTAAGCATACTCAAGCTATGGAATATGATTCTGGATTTATGGGTTGGATTTAACTAATATTTTTATTCCGGTTGGGCATACCTAAGCATAAAGAATATTAGAGGCTAAGTTGAGGTAGCACTAAGTGCTTTAAGATTAAAAGATACTAATCACCTAACAATCCGGTAGTTACATTTGATATAATTGATATTAGATGCCTAGTATTGAACTTAAGAGTGGTTTGTTGGGCATACCCATGGTCATTCTTAAAGAATTTGGATACTAGTCTACTATGAAAGCTTCCAAAGAGCTTTCTCGAGTCAATAGTGAGGACAAGTGATTTGAAAAAAATAGTGGGTTATATATGCATTTAATTAAAGACCTAATTAAATGCATTTCATGTGTCTATACATAGTATAATGTCTCTTATCTTTCATCTAGGTCATCTGCATCATGACAACGAATTTGAACTTATGTAACATTTTGGAAATAAACAAGCTCACTGAATCAAACTTCTTGGACAGGTATAGAAATTTGAGAATCGTTCCCAAATCAGAAAGGTTTCTCTACGTGTTAGATGCTCCAATTCCACAACTACCAGCTGATAATGCTCTTGTTGAAGAGGATGAAGTCCACAAGAAGCATAAAAAGGACAGTGACACGGCATCTTGTATTATACCGGCGTCAATAACCACTAAGCTTCAAAAATAGCATGAGCGTACACATGCTCATACTATTATCTTCTATTAGCCCTAAGACCATTCTCCCGTGTTTTAACTTATAACAAACATTAATGAGGACTAACTTGTGTGATCTATATGTGATAGGATATGTTTGACTTCAGCTCTTCCAAGGCATGCAAATAAAATTGTTAAGCATCTCATGAGAAATAGAATCCAAAAATAAGTGATCAACTATAAGACAAGCTTAAGAGATTGCATCCTAAAAAGTCCTTATGAAAGAACTTTAAAGTAGGAATCATTGTTAAGGTATTACTTGTAAAATTTCTATGTCTCTTTACCTTATGATTCAATTTATTTCTACCATAAAGCATACAAATAAAATGATTTTAAAGAGTAAGCTTTCAGATGTTTGGATTGAGTAGTTTAGATGGACTCTGCATCTAAAAACTTCGCCTAAAACTCTGCAACAGTGTCAAAATGTTTTTGCCTAGAAAAGTGCTATTTTGGACTTACTTTTTGGAAGCACCTTCTTTCAATCCTTGGGTCCAAAACTTTAGAAAATCTGACAGCGAGAAAAATTAGCTATTGCTGTCTTACTTTTTTCTTCTATAAAATCCATTTAGATGTGATTTTCTACAAGATTTTTTTGCTATCTCTCTCAGAAACACTCTTACACTTTAGAAAATAAAAATCTCCCTTTTCATAGTGCTTCAGAGTGTAATCAAATTACTTCTAAAGGTAAAAGGAGTTGGTGCTCATCTATTCATAATCTGCTCAAATCTGTGATCTATTTCTGTAAACTTTACTTTATTCTATCTTATATCAAGGTTGTGGTGTAAAAATCAGTTTGGGTGAGCCTTGTTTTGTGAATGTACCAAGGTTGTGGTGTAAAATCCAATAGGGTGAGCCTTGATTGTGTGTTTGTAGAGGTTAGGTGTGAAACCAAGTTGGTGATCCTCTTGTGTAAGATTGGTGTAGCCTACCATTATTGATTTGGAAAAAAGGTTTTTGTGATTTTGTTGAAATCCTTAAATATACTTAAGGTAGTAGATGTAGATCAGTTGAGGATCGAACCACTATAAATTCTTGGGTCTTTTCTTTTGCATTTCATCTGCACTTTATCACTGCATTTTTTGCTGGTCATTAGATCAAAGAACTTTATCTCAATGTCTGTAATTGTTGATCAGTTTTAAAAGACCATTATGTTCTATATAAAGTCTATTTTTAAATGCCTCAACTGCCTATCTTTAAAATAAACCATCCTCTCGCCATTTAGTGGTGTTTCAAAAGATTATGTCTGCACTCCTACAACTATGAAGCTAATATGATATTTATACCTGTATTTTTTACTGTTCATCTGATTTGAGAGCTTTATACCCCTCCCTACATTCATTGATTGGATCAAAGACTTTTATGTAGTTGGGTGAAACTGTTATTCTTGTTTTATCTACCCATCTTAACTATAGATCTTCTTTTCATCATTTAGAGAAGTTTTGAAAGTTCCTTAGCAGCACATTCAAGTTTGCATTTTGAACTCTCACTTTGTTCAGCCTTTATCAAAAGACATTAAAGAATTTTTTTTTTAAATCCCATTTATTTTCCATAAACATTATTCACCCCCTGTAAGGTTTATCAATTGGTATCAAAGAATTCATCTACGTTATCTTTGGCTTAATAACCTTGTAGCAAAGATCCATATGACAAACATATCTGTTTTTCCATACATGGAATGATCTTCCACAAATAGACCTCATTTGTACAATGGAAGCAATTATACGGTCTAGAAAAGCAAAATGAAGATTTATGTTTGCTCGATCAATTTTAAGCTATGGAATCTGATTGAAAATGGTCCATTTGTCCCATCAAAATTTGTTGATGGTAGAAAAGTGCCTAAACAGAGTAATGAATATGATAATGAGGACATCGCGGAAATGACTCTGAACTTTCAGGCAATGAACATATTGTTTTGTACTCTTGATGCCAATAAATACAACTGGATTAGTTGTTGTGATTTAGCTCATGAAATATGGAGACTACTTGAGATCACCCATGAAGGGACAAATCATGTAAAAGAATTAAAGCTGGGAATGTTAGTCTGAGATTATGAATTGTTCTCTATGAAACCATGTGAGAACATAACCAAGATATTCACTCAATTTACAAATATTATGAATGGTCTAAAAGCATATAGGAAAACTTGTTCCCTTGGAGAACAAAATAGAAAACTAATTGATGATCTGCCAAAGAGTTAGCAACCAAAAACCTTGGCTATAGAGGAATCAAAAAATCTAAACAGCCTACCCACTGAAAAGCTAATTGGCTCTCTTTTGACCCCTGAAATGAAACTTAAAAAGTTTCAAGAACTTGATGATGATGATAGCAAAGGAAAAAGAGGAACAGCTTTAAAAGCTGGAAACAATGAAGCTACCAATGAACAATCTGAAAGTGACTGTAGTACCGATCTGGACAATGAAGAATTCGCTATAGTAGCTGGGAAATTCAAAAAGATGTTCAAAAAAGGCAACTTCAGTAAAGGAAAGAAGTTTGTCAAAAAGAACAAACAAACTTCGTCCTTCAAACCTCAATGCTATGAATATAAGAGTACGGAGCATTTTATTTTTGATTGCCAAAAAGTAAAAGAAAGAGAAGCGAAGCCCAGCAAGAAGAAAAGAAAAGGATTGATTGGAACTTAGGATCAAGCTAAATCCGATATAGAAGAAAGCTATAATTCTAAAAATGAAAAAGTAATCATTTGTTTTATTGCTATGGAGAATAAGGTAAATTCTACGTCTCCATATGATAACTAATTTGCATTATTCTAATTATGAAAAGCATGATGATTCTAATGAATTGCTATTTGACATGTTTCATGAACTAAACAAGCTGTCTAGAAGAAATGAAGAAATGAAGATGAAAATTGACTGATTGTTAGATGAGAATGCAAAGCTGTTGAATGAGAAAAAGTCTCACTTAAGTCACATATGTGTGCAAATATTGAAAATGATGTTATCATTACTTTCTTACATCATGTGTCTCTAGAAAAATAAATACTTATGTGATAAAATTCATTCTCTTGAAATTATAGTTAGCAATTTTGATTATATAAAAAATATAGTCGATGATCTCACTACATGCATTAAAAAGTTTACAAATGGCAAAAACAATTTGGAAAAATTGCTTAGTGCACAACACATAGCTGGAAACCGAAAAGGTCTAGGCTATAAGCATGAGATCAAAGCTAGAAATTACAAATCTCACTTTGTAAAAGCTACTTTATCATATTTGACACATAATTGTTGCACATATTGTGAAAAATCTGGACATAAAAGCATCTAAGTATCATGTTAAGAAGAAAGTGGAATCCGGTACAAAAACAGTTTGAAAAATTAAAGGAACCATTACTAATCCCCATGGACCCAAGAAAATGTAGGTACCAAAAGCCATTTTTCCATCTCATGAATAGGTACATCAGCTACAAAGAATTGAGCTCCACAAAATGATTCTTGGATAGTGGATGCTTAAGACACATGATGGGAAATGCAGCACTAATGGATAACATTCAAGCTACAAATGATGAATGTGTCACATTTGGAGATAAGGAAAAGGGAAAATATTTCGTATAGGAAATGTTGGTAAGGGATCCTCCATCATCATCAAGCAAGTATTATTGATTGATGAATTGAAGTACAACATGCTTAATATTAATCATTTATGTGACAATGGTTGCAAAGTTATTTTTGAAAAAGATTCAAACATTATCATTGATAATTCTTATGATGAAATCATTTTCGTTACAAACTGCATTGGTAATGTCTATGTATTATATCTTGATGATCATACTGCTCATGAAGAAAAATGCTTTTTCATATATGATATTGATGGCTATTTTTAGCATAGAAGGTTAGACCATATCTCTGCTGATTTATTAAATAGATTGTCCTCAAAAGAACTTGAGAAAGGACTGCCCAAAATGATATTTGACAAAAACCAATTGTGTGATGCTTACCAATTTGGAAAACAAACCGAGACATATTTCAAATTCAAAAAAAAATATATATATGATTTCACCTTCAAATCTTCTTGAGCTAATACGTATGGATCTATTTAGACCAATGAGGACCACTAGCCTAGATGGTAAGAGGTATGCTTATGTATTAGTAGATGATTTTTTTTTTTTTATTTACTTGGACCTTATCTCTTGCACGAAAAGATGACAATGATGTAGGGAAGTCAAAGAAAAATGGCATTATACATCATGAAGCTCCATCACTTGACAGCCATGCCAAAGAAGAAGAACTAGAGGAACAACAAGCTGAAGATAGTGAGCAAAGAAGTGTCGAGCACACTAATCAAAATCTACCAAAAAATTGGAAGTACAAAACTGTCCATCCAAAAGAATAGGTCATTGGTGATCCTAGCTGCAGAATCAAAATTAGACGGTAATTTATTGATAATTTTTACTCTACTTTCTAGCACTAAACCTAATTCTATTGATGCAGCCTTACATGATCAATTTTTGGATTATGGCCATGCAAGAAGAGCTGAACCAATTTGAAAAGAATCAAGTTTGATTTTGTCCCTAAACCATTTGACCATCCCGTAATTGGTACCAAGTAGATTTTCAAAAACAAACTTAACAAGCATGTTATTATTATTAGAAATAAAATGAGATTAGTTGACTAAGGATTTAATCAAGATAAGGCCATTGACTATGATAAAACTTTTACTCTCGTTACTCGATTAGAATCCATTAGAATGTTGCTTGTGTTTGCTTCGTTCAAAGGTTTTATGCTTTACCAAATGGATGTCAAAAGTGCATTCTTAAATGGTTTTATTGAAGAAGAAGTTTATGTTAACCAACCTCTTGGTTTTATTCATGAACGTTTTCCAAATTATGTATTTAAACTCCCAAAGCCCTTTATGGTTTAAAGTAAGCCCCAAGAGCATGATATGAAAGGCTTAGTGTTTTTCTTCTTTCAAAACGTTTTTCAATAGGCTTAATTGATACCACATTATTTATAAAATCTGAAAATTTTGATGATATCCTAATTGTGCAAATATATGTTGATCATATTATTATTTTTTTTTTTTGAGCTACTAATTATTCCCTATGCAAGAAATTTACCAAGACAATGCAACAAGAGTTTGAGATGAACATGATAGGAGAACTTAATGTTTTCAATCTACAAATCAAACAAACCAAAGATGATATCTTTCTATATCAAGCCAATTATGTGAAGGAACTTCTCAAAAGATATATTCACCAAACCACTAGCTGAAGAACAATTCTGTCATCTATGGAGAGGTTTGGAAATTACCAGATTATGTAACTAACGATTTTGCCAAAGATTGGTGGTTTATTTTTGTAGAATTCCTGAAGATTTTTTTATTTTAGATGGAGATATTGGACACAATATTTGGACTGTATTTTAAGTCAAAAGTCTAGTATCTTTTGATCACATGTTACACACCTTTTGGACAAGGACATCGGATGGACAATATGTGTTTAAATGTTCAAAGCTTCTAAATTCTAAATGTTCACGCCATTTTTTCCTAGACACAACATTCTCTCTCTTCTTATTAGAATATCTTTATATATTTTCAAAAATCACATTTCTCAAATGTAATAATTATACGTATACTCTTCAATACCTCTTAAACGCCAAAAAGAATTCAAACCTATTTGAATCTTCTTCTTTTTAAAAAAAATTAAAAAAACTATCATTTTTCTCAGCATTTTCCTCTTTCCTCTGGCCTTTGTTCTTTCTCTAAAACTAGAAAAATTAAACCCTTCAATCATATTTGCCATGGGTAAAACTCCAGATTCCAGCTAAGGGGCCAAGCCAATAACAAAAGAGATCAAGAAATGCAAGACAATGAAAAAGAAATCAATTGCTACCAGATTGATATCTATGAAGAAGAAGATAAAAGGAGTTACCGTTGACAAACCAACTCCTCAAACTGCATTATCAAAACAACCTCCAGAAGAGGAAAGCATGGACACTTAGGTACTTCGATTTCTTAACTTAAAATGTGAATCTATGATTAATGACTAGTTGTCGAGGAATAGGACTATCATTACTAGATATCAGGTTGATACTCAGCCATTTTTAAATTATGTGTGCATTCTGGGTTTGTTTGAATCAATGGTTGGGGGTCTTCATTATTTGTGAATGAAAAACTATACACTGCACTGGTTTGAGAATTCTATGTGAATTTGAGAAAGGGATGACATGAGAAAACAGTAAATAGGTGTATTGTGCAATGGTATACACCTAGAGTTGGAGAAGTGAACTTCGAGTTTGATCACCGTATATTAAACAATTTTTTTTTTTTTTGTTAAGAGACAGTGGAGTACAATATTTTAAATTAAACAAACTACCTGAAAAATTCTTATTTTTTTAAATTTGAGTCGATTTGAAAGGAAATTTACTGATGCAAAGAGTTTCATAAATTCAACTGATCAAAATGCCAAATGGTTAAATGGAATGGGGAGATTGCTACATCATTTGGTCTCAACCATGGTGATACTTAGTTTTGTCCCTAAGACATCTGAAAGCATTCTACAAATAGTGTTGATGCTGACTCTGTCAGAAGGAAATTGAATTATTTTTAGGTTTCTGGTTGTGAAATTGATGACTTGATCCTAAAACACATCAAACAAAGCTTTACTCTTTGAAAACCTTCTCACCAATCTATGTAAGTACTTCAATGTCGATTTAAGTGCAGTAACCTTCAAGGTAATCATCTACAGCAGAAATTCATTTGAGAAAATAGAGTCCATTCAAGTGAATAATCAATGGATATTACTTAGAGAGGCCACTAAAGAATAGGAAGAAAATTTGGTGAAGGCCAAGGAAAATTTGTTGCATCAAGACTAACAAAAAGAAAAGCTGAGATTGAAATTCAAGGGGAAACATCAAATAGAGGGAAGTAGAAAATTCAGAAAAGTAGAATAACTTAGAGTATTTTGGATGCTATAAATCTGCTATCTACCAAGCTAAATAGTCTGAGTGCAGAAGTCAAAGGTGAACTGAAAATTTTGGGCAATAGACTGACCAATATGGAAAAAAAAGTAATATAAAGCTAAAGGTCATTTGACTGAACAAGTTCCTCCACCCATGCCTGAGCTTGAACCTATCATTCCTTCAACACGAGAAGAAACTAATGTTCAACTAGGGAAGGAAAGTGAGAATGAAAACAAGAAAGAAGGGTGCCCACTACTGAACCCACAACTGCTGCACTAATTGTTGACAAATAAGTCCTCAAGCAAGACAAACTAGCTGCATTTAGCAGTTCATCTGACCGAAAGTAGAAACATGTTGTGGTAAAACAGAAGTCCAGCAAAATTGTTGGACAACATTCAAAGAAGGGTGTCAGTGCTAAGCCTGCGACTATCCTCATCCTATGAGATGTGGCACATGACGACCGCTGAGTAATTACTTCCTCTGCCAACTTTTATTCTGATGACCCATTTTTATTTTGCCAAATTTCATGCTCTCTGCACTATATTTCCATGTACTCCTTTACTTTAGCATTTAACTGATATTATTGTTAGGGTTCTACTACTTATTATTATTACTAATGTTGCTTATTACTTATTGTTGTCTTAGTTCTAGCATTCTCCTGATATTATTAACATACTGCTGATTGCCTCTCTACTACTTATTGTTATTTTTTTTTTTTTATTGATGACAAAGGGGGAGAAAATATATTGTTGGGGGATTGTGAATTTCTTAAGAAGCTTGTGATTCTGTAAAATACATTGTTGGGATTTAGGTTGATCAAACATTGTGCTGTGCAAGTTTT
Organism: Voacanga thouarsii; assembly: GCA_026120185.1. Lineage (NCBI taxonomy): Eukaryota > Viridiplantae > Streptophyta > Magnoliopsida > Gentianales > Apocynaceae > Voacanga > Voacanga thouarsii. Next base: position 1,125,189 of record JANUWF010003370.1, read on the forward strand.
TGTGCTATCATGATCTCTTTCACTGGTTTTTGCCCTTATAAATATGGATTGTGCATTGTGAATATATTGTGGTTGTATGTTGGTTTATGAGGATTATGATTTGAAATTTATGAATTATGATTGTGACTGTTAATGAGGATTGTAAATTCATATGGCCTAAGATGAATTATGACTGTTTATAGTTATGGTTTGAAAATATGGACTGTGAAGAATTGGGTGACTTGATGGAGACTATGTCAAGACGTTGTTGTTATTATGGACTCAGGAGATTGAAATGTGGGTATAAGTTTGTGGTGCACTCTGCCTAATTGAGATCTGGTTGAATGATTTGTTTTGAATATGGTTGTGATGCGCATTTTGCAAAATGTTTGTAATACTTATAAAATCTATCTTACCTCTTTTTGGTTGCTATGTAAAATTCTCATGTTGAATTTTATTTTTAAAAAAAAAGAGTTCAAACAATTCTAGGAAAAACATTGATCTATGCTCTTGGGTTTTTTTTTTTTTTTATTCTGCACATACACAGGGGGGGTTCTAGACCTACATTTCTTTAATCTAAAATAGCAATCCAAAAATGACTTTTCAAAAGGTTAGCTTCTGCCTCATTTTACCCCATTTTGGAAGCATATTTTGGAAGTCCAAACTTCTTGGATCCGTCTTAGTTTTAAAGCGCACATCATAGCTCTATATCCTATAATTCATATATGCACATACTAAAGGGGAGCATAACATCTTATGATTTATCTTTTATACCTCCTCATGTACCTATCTATACATTTTTTTCGTGACTACTATTTGCGGCTATTTTCTTGTGAAATAGTCCTTTGATGGAAGAAAGCAGGATAAGGAGGTTGGTTGGGCGATAGGCTCATTAAGCCATGTTTATGAGTACATGCTTAAATTTTATATCTTAATCTTGTAAACACTCTTTGAGTTCTATAATGAAAGAATGCATTTCAGTTTTAAAATATTCTTATTTCTCTCGGTCTAACATGTTCATACTGTACATATCATTACTTTTATATCACAATCCCATCAAGTTTGTCATCACTCAAAAAGGGGGAGATTGTTAGCCATAAAAGCATTCTCCTGTGTTTTAACTTATAATAAACATTGATGAGAACTAACTTATGTGATCTATATGTGATAGGGCATGTTTAACTTCAATTCTTCTAAAGCGTGCAAATAAGATTGCTAAGCAACACTTGAGAAATGAAATCCAAGAATGGGTGATCAAGTATAAGACAAGTTTAAGAGATTGCATACCAAAAAGTCCTTGTAAAAGAACTTTAGATTAGCAATTGTTGTTAAGGTATTACTTGTAAAATTTCTATGTCTCTTTACCTTATGATTCAATTTATTTCTACCTGAAGTACACAAATAAAATGATTTTAAAGAGTAAGTTTTTAGATGTTTGGATTGAGTAGTTTAGATGGATTCTACATCCAAAACTCTGTAACAGTATCAAAATGTTTTTGTCTAAAAAAGTGCCATTTTGGACTCATCTTTTGGGTGCACCTTCTTCCAATCCTTAACTCCAAAACTCTGGAAAATCTGACAGTAAGAAAAACTAGTCATTGCTATCTTACTTTTTGTTTATATAAAAGCCATTTAAACACGATTTTCTACACGATTTTTGTGCTATATCACTCAGAAACACTCTTACACTTCAGAAAACAAAAATCTTCGTTTTTATTGTGCTTCAAAGTGAAATCAAATTGCTTCAAAAGGTAAAAGGAGTTGGTCTTTATCTATTCGCAATCTACTCAAATCTATGAGGTATTTCTATAAACTTTCCTTCATTCTGTCTTGTATCAAGGTTGTGGTGTAAAACCCAGTTAGGGTGAGCCTTATTTTGTGAATGTATCAAGGTTGTGGTGTAAAATCCAATTGGGGTGAGCCTTGATTGTGTGTTTGTAGAGGTTAGGTGTAAAACCAAGTTGGTGATCTTCTTGTGTAAGATTGGTGTAGCCTATCACTATTGATTTGGAAAAAAGATTTTAGTGATTGTATTGAAATCCTTGAGTAGGTACTTAAGGTAGTGGATGTAGATCAGTTGAGAATCGAACTACTATAAATCTTTGGGTCTTTTTTTTTTTTTTTTTTTTTGCATTTCATCTGCACTTTATCACTACATTTTTGCCAGTCATTAGATTAAAGAACTTTATCTCAATCTCTGCAATTGTTGATCAATTTTAAAAGACCTTTGTGTTCTATAGAAAGTTTATTTTTAAATGCCTCAACGATTGATCTTTAAAACAGACCATCCTCTCGCTATTTAGTAGTGTTTCAAAAGATTCATATCTGCACTCCTACAGCTGTGAAGCTAATCTGATATTTATGCCTGCATTTTTTACTGTTCATCAAACTTGAGAGCTTTATACTCCTCCCTACATTCATTAATTGGATCAAAGACTTTTATATAGTTAGGTGAAACTGTTATTGTTGCTTTATCTACCCATCTTAACTATAGATCTTCTTTTCATCATTTAGAGAAGTTTTAAAAGTTCTTTAGCAGCACATTCAAGTCTTTATTTTTGAACTCTCACTTTGTTCGGCCTTTATCAAAAGACATCAAAAAAATTTTTTTTTTTTAAATCCCATTTGTTTGCCATAAACCTTATTCATCCACCCCCCCCCCCCTCCCTCCAAGGTTTATCATCTTCCATCTAAAAAAGCTTTTTCATAAGCAAGCAAGGATGGAGAGATATGAGATTTCTAAGCATTTATTCCCTTTTAAGATAGTAGAAGGCACTTCAGTGGCCACTCATGGACTTAAGATGATGGAATTAATTGAGAAGCTTGGATCATCAGAGTTCACTATGGATCACGAATTAAGTATAGACTTAATTCTTCAATCTCCGCCAATTAGTTTTTTACAATTTGTGATGAACTACTAATAGGGGTTAAAATCACCATTATTTTTCTAGTTATTTGAGAATATTTTGATATACATTTGTCGTAATAACTAGGCATATTTCTTTCTATTTGACATTTTGCTTGAAAAAAGTATTTTTGGCAAATCTATGTAGATTTGAGCTAAATTCGAGCAAACCTGTGAAGTTTCCAAAACAGACCTTGGCACCAGGCCCAACCAAGGGAACAGGCGCCAGGTCCATTCTAGTCATGCAGAAGAAACAGAGCAAATAGAACAGACCTAGCGCCAGGTGGGTTGACTAGACCCGACACTAGGTCCGCTCTGGAAGGCGAATATTTTGTGCACGAATTTAGAAATTTTCTAATAATTTTGGTATTTTCCGAATCCTACCTGGCCAAGACTTCCCAAACTACAAATTTAGCATCTAAGAGGCCTATAAAAATGAGAGAAAACATAAGGAATAAGAGTGTGGAGGTCAATCAAAGAGCTAAAATTCCAATCACTCATTGAAAGAGGAATTCACCAAATCAAATATGGTTGTTCAAGAAAGTTTTCAAGGGAGAAGAAAGAGGTTTGTCTATGAGTGTTTTCTTTTATCTTTATTTTCTTATTCTTTAACAATAATGTATTCAATATTTTTATTATAATTTAACATTATTTTGGATTCATGGTTTTGTATTGATTTAATTATTTGATCAATTCTTTATTATCTTTCGTATTTGATTACTTCTTATCATTGGTTATTGATGCGAGTTCTTTTAATTGACTTGGGACAATGATGTTAGGATTTTTGTTGCATTGATTTCATATTTGTCTAATCCTAATGGACTTGAGCGACGAAGTTAAGATTATAGGACTAACTGATCAAGGATTAGTTGATTTCACCTCGAGTAAAGGGTTGTTAGCTAATTTCATGTTTATAAGGAATTGAGCTTAGTGCATGTTTTGGTTTTGTTAGCTTGATTAGCAAATTTGTTAATATTAATCAAAAGATAGTAATTCCATTGATTGGAAAATAAAATGGAGTTTTTCTAAGTAAATTCATGACTTGGAAAATAATTGAATTTTACTTTATATTCCTTCATAATGCCAAGATGATAACTAGTTGAGAGAATTGCTAGTTGGTTCATTATCATGTTTGCTAGGATAATTGTTTAAATTGCATATTCCTACATCCTTGAGTTGTATATATATTTCTTTATTTTTATTTTTATTATTTTCTTACTTTATTTGGGTCGGTTAAACAATGAATGAAAAGTAATTAGTGTGTACTTGTTCTTTTGAGGATCGATACTTGTCAATTCCCTATGCTATACTTACGATCAATATACTTGCTCATACGTGCATTTTGGGATTAATGTTTTAATTAAAACTTGACTAATGGATGGATTTAAATTTGATAATTTTTATACCCTCAAAATGTACGTATCAAGTTTTTAGTGTGGTTGTCGGGAAACAATATAATGAAAGCTTGGATTTTGTTAATTTAACCATGTTTATATGTTAATATGTAAATATGTATATGTGTTCCTTGTATGAACTGGTGCCATATTGTGTTTTCTTGTACTTGTATCTTTAATGTCTTTATGTGTTGTAATTGCTTCTAACTTAATTTGTGAACATGTACCTTAACTAACTAACTTGATTTGATATTTTAATATGCATATATAATACTAACAAGTTAATTCATATAGGTAAGATGGCCAATTGGAGCATGGGACAATATCCTAACATATCTTGAGGGATGACATCTCGACCATCTGACTTCATTGCCATAAAAGGGGTAGTAGAAAAATTTGCTACCTATGTAACTAAACCTTTCCATGAGATAGATAGCACATTAGCAAAATTTGAGAACATAGTTAGAAATATGGAAAGGCAAATTTAGTTTTTGATGAATTTAGTGATAAAATCGCCATTAGGGGTAAAAGCACAACAGGATTCAACTGCCATTAAATTAAGAAGTGGTAAGGAGCTACCCGATCCTCGCACAGAACTGATACTGTCTAAAGAAAATGGGTTTGAGCCAACCCCTCTTGTTGAACCTTTTGAAAAGAAAACTAAAAAAACCAGATTTTTAGCCACTGGTACCTTATCCCACTCGCACTCACAAAGCAAGAAAAGATGCACAATTTGACAAGTTTTTAGAAATATTCAAATAACATCACATAAACATTCTACTTAGCGAGGCCTTGATGCACATACCCAAATATGCAAAATTCCTCAAAAGCATGCTTGTTAACAAAAAGAGATTGGAGGAATTATCCACTGTAGTTTTAAATGAAGAGTTCTCAGCTATCCTGCAAGATCAAAGGACTTTGCCACGAGAATAAAATTATCCAAGGAATTTTACTATTCCTTGTCTTGATGGGACTCTTACATTTTTAATGCATTAGTGGACTTAGGTGCTAGTATTAATCTTTTGTCATATAAAACTTTTAAAAAACTAGGCCTAGGTAAACCCAAGTCCACTAGGATGAGTATTCAACTTGCGGATAGATCTATTAAATATTCTAGGGTGATAGTGGAAGATGTATTGGTTAAGGTGGATAGATTCATATTTCCTGTGGATTTTGTTATTCTTGATATGGATGAAGATTCTAAAGTTCCTTTAATCCTAGGTTGACTTTTTTTAGTAACTACCAAAGCATTAATAGATGTTCATGGAGGAAAATTGACACTTAAGGTTAAGGATGAGGAAGTCATTATCAAAATTCATAAAAGCATGCAACATCCTATTTCTTATGATAATTCTTGTTTAAGGATTGATATTATTGATGAACCTATCTTTGACTTTGTGTAGGAATCATTTGTCCAATGCTATATGGAACTATCCATTGCATATTTGGAGGATGCAAATAAAGGCCATAAGTTGGGACATTTTGAGATATTGAAAAAGGTAGTTTGGAAATGATGAAGTCATCCATTGAGGAAAGCACATAAAATATGTATTTTTGGCAAAAGGTAAAAAATTGCCTGTGATCAGAGTAAAAGACCTTATGTATGATCAAAAGACCAAATTGGTAAGTCTATTGGGAAAATATAAAGGGGTCATTACATGGAAAATCACGGATATTAAGGGATTTAGCCTTTCTTTTTGTACTCACAAAATTTTGTTGGAAGAAGGAGCCTAACCCGTGTACAACCCCAACGTAGTTAAACCCAAACATAAGTGATGTAGTAAAAGGTGAGATGATTAAACTCTTAGATTCCGATATCATTTACCAACCTAATAAGATTGGTAACCGGTTAGAGGGTTTGCATTGATTATAGGAAATTGAATGAAGCAACTAGGAAGGACCATTTTCCTCTCCCTTTCATTGACCAAATGTTAGAAAGGTTAGCCAGACATAAGTTTTATTGTTTTTTAGATGCTTTTCCCGGATACTTTCAGATTCCAATAGCACCAGAGGATCAAGAGAAAACTATATTTACATGCATTTTTGGTACTTTTGCCTATTGACGTATGCCTTTTAGTCTTTGTAATAGTCCTGGAACTTTCCAAAGATGTATAATGGCTATTTTTGAAGGACTTGTAGGAGATATTATGGAGGTATTTACAAATGATTTTTTTGTTTTTGATGATTCTTTTGACTTATGTTTGACCAATTTGGAAAAAGTGCTTCAAATGTGTGAAGAGACCAACCTCATACTTAATTGGAAAAAATGCCACTTTATGGTGCAAAAAGAAGGTATAGTATTGGGACACAAAATTTCAAGAAAAGATATTGAGGTTGATAGGGCCAAGATTCAGGCAATTGAGAAATTTCCTCCTCCAACTTCCGTAAACGCTATTCAAAGTTTTCTTGGTCATGCAGGTTTTTCTAGGAGGTTTTCTTGGATTTCGCAAAAATTTCTAAACCCCTTATTTCTTTGCTTAAAAAAAATGCTATTTTTTATTTTGATGAAAAATGTCTCAATGCTTTCAATGTACTAAAAACGAAATTGATTAATTCTCCTATTTTAATTGCGCCGGATTGGTCTCTTCCTTTTGAACTAATATGTAATGCAAGTGATTATGCAGTGGGCACAATGCTTGGACAAAGGAGGAATAAGTACTTTCAACCAATTTACTATACAAGCAAAACTCTTACGGCGGCACAAGAGAACTACACCACAACAAAGAAGGAGTTATTTGCATTAGTGTTTGCTTTTGATAAATTTCGTTCTTATCTTATTTTGTCCAAAGTCATTGTATATACGGATCATTCCTCCCTTAAGTACCTACTAAACAAGTATGATTTTAAACCAAGATTGATAAGATGGATTTTATTGTTATAGGAATTTGACTTGGAGATTAAGGACAAAAAGGGAGCGAAAAATTTAGCTGCGGATCACCTATCTAGGTTGGAAAATCCCAACCTTGAGCCCTTGGTCGAAGAAGATATTAATGACACCTTCCTAAATAAACAACTTCTACTTATTGAGGTGAGATTTTTCAAACACCTTAGTATTTGCAAGAATTATTTCGAAAGATTTCAATGCACAACAAAAGAAGAAATTCCTCTCTGAAGTAAGGCATTACTTTTGGGCAAATCAATACTTATTCCGGTGTTGTGCGGATTAAATTATTCGAATGTGTGTGGATTCCATGGAAAGTATCAATATCTTGAAACATTGTCATGAAGGACCCGCAGGAGGCCACTACCAAGCTAACAACATCGTAACAAAGGTGCTTAAGTCCAGATTTTTTTGGCCTACACTCTTTAAGGACTCCCATGGGTTTGTTCAAAATTGTGATAGGTGTCAATGTACGGGTAACATTTCTAAATCTAATGAGATGCCATTACAAATTTTTCAAGCTTGTGAAATTTTTTACTGCTAGCGAATTACTTTCATGGGCCCTTTTCTTAGTTCTTTGTATAACAAATACATCTTGGTTGCGGTTGAGTATGTATCAAAGTGGGTTTAGGTGCAAGCTTTGCCTACTAATAAAGCACGGGTTGTAGTAAAATTTCTAAAAAAACTTTTCACCCGATTTAGCGTGTCTAAGGTACTCATTAGTGATAGGGGAATCCATTTTTGTAATACCCAATTGGATAAAATTCTCAAACATTTAAGGGTTACTCATAAGGTTGCTACCCCCTATCATCCTCAAACTAGTGGCTAAGTTGAGGTGGTCAACAGAGAATTAAAAGGAATCTTAGAAAAAATTGTTAATCATACAAAAAATGATTGTAGTTTAAAGCAAGATGATACTCTTTGGGCTTATATGACTAATTTAAAACATAGTGCTCATTCGGCAATTAAACTTGTCAATTTTGTCCTTCATCTTGCAGGACAATAATGATTACTTTAAGTGAATAAGTTAGATGAGTGGCGTAATGATGCCTACCATAATTCATGGATTTACAAAAATAAGAAGAAACATTGGCATGATAAGCATATTTGTAACCCCCCCCCCCTTCCCCTGAGTTTCAAAAAGGAGATAAGTTGTTAGTATTTAATTCTAGGCATAGACATTTTTCGGGAAATTAAAATCTCGATGGTCGAGGCCATATAATGTTGGGTATCTCACATCCATATCGAATATGGCGCAGTGGAAGAATAAAACGAGATACCATCCCAGGACCAGCATATGTGTGGAAAATAAGACATAAAGATAACAAAGGTAACAGCTTTTACCTTTCTTTGATCGTACGAAAAACAAAAATTTTTCTTCTTCAAATCGAGGCGCGATCCAGCAATCCTCTTGATCAAACACCACAAGAGTAGAACGTCTAACCACTATAATCATAGTGTGTGATTATTTCTAACAGTAATCCACACAGAGGAATACTCAAGTACCAAAATTTCCTGTGCTAGCAGAAAAAGATAGCGGCTAGAGTTTCTCAAGAACAATCATGAGAAAGAGAGAGAAGAGAGAAATCGTGTGCCTTAGGGTTTCGAGTTATTTTGGTATCTTACACAAAATTAGTTAGGTTTCGAGTGTATCTCTATATCACACGAAAAATCCTGCTCAATATATACTCCAATCTCAGAATTCTAAAACAGTTAGAATTCCCTAAGGGAAAAATATGTCAGCCACCCTTGAACTTTCACAAATTTTGATTTCCACCCTCAAACTTTAAAATGCTTGATTTTAGCCCTCGAACTTTTTAAACACATAAAAAATAACCCTTTCAACAATAAAAGCCCAAGTACAATATAAAATCACTAGATTTTAGCTTTCATTCTCCTATTTTTATTTCTAAAATATTATTCTTCAACTTTAATCTCGCTTTCTTCTCTTCGAATTAGCTCTTCCATTAATTAAAACTATTAAGTGTTCACGGAAGTTCACCACATGACTTCCACATGACCTATTTTATAGGTATTTTCATTTACTCAACTCTCACAATATGGTGTCATCCTTTTAATTCTTATAAAGTAACCTCTATATATGACAGGAAAAGACTACTACAATTTGCGCATCTCTCACTTCTCTTTTTAGATTTTTTTTTTTTTTTTATAATTCACTTCTACTTTCAAATTTATTCTTCCTTCCTGTAGAAATGCCAAGAAAATTAATATTCGTCAAGAACTGAATCGATTTTTTTTCTTCTTCATCTTTACGTCTTAGTTTTGTTTATTAAAGAGTAAAATATGTTATTTTTGTTATATGGTTAGATTCAAAAAAGTGCAAAAGAGTAATCTCAAAATTATTGAGTCGCATAAAAGATTTAAAGTTATATCTTAAAATTGTTGTTGATAAATGAAGAAATTCAAAGAGAAAAGAACGAGATTAAAGTTGAAGAAAAATATTTTAAAAATTAAAAATAGGGGAATGAGAGCTAAAATCTGGTGATTTTGTATTATACTTGAGCTTTTATTGTTGAAAGAGCTATTTTTTAAGTGTTTTAAAAATTCGAGGGCTAAAATCACACATTTTAAAGTTCGAGGGTGAAAATCAAAATTTATAAAAGTTTAAGGGTGGCTGATATATTTTGCCCCCTAATTGTAATTGGAAACATCAAGTTCTCACAATTACAATTTGGACCATTAATTATAACTAATTATAATTTGACCACAACAACTTCTCTTTCTTGCAATTAACCCCACTATGTTATCAAATAATATTTTGAGTATATAATCATCTATTGTGTGTGACCTATTAGGTTTCCCAGCCAATTGGTAGCGAACATGAATTAATCCAAACGTCTTTGAGATTAATAATCCATAATTGATTAGAATTAAACCTATTAATCTTATTAATTCTAATCAGGATTGGTTTATTAATTCATCAATTAATAAACCCATATTCCCAGATCATGAGTGGTATCTAGCAACACACCATGACTACTCAAGAGTCCAGGAAGTCAAGTGGCTTGACATAAACCCTTCAATAACAAACTACAGTGCAATTAACTCATTTCACCATACAATATCTCATTTAGTTTAGAGTACGGAATTAGTGCCAACTCCTTCCAGAATTAATTCTGGCCCAAATATAATAGTACTTGTACCATGAACCCACTACTCTAGATGTGTATCAATTCTAACTATTTCCAATACGCAATCGCCTTGGCTAAGGACTTCTCGAGTAGTAATTCCTACAAGTGGCCGTGAGATATTCACCCCTACAATTAGGAGTGGTGAATCCTTTATTGACCCTCTCAACGACTTTCGTTTACCTCACAATGTACCTAATATCCATCCCATAGGCGGCCCTCGATCGAGCTCCAGAGATTGAAATCAAAGTACAATGCTCAGCAAACAAAGTACCTTGGAGATCTCAAGTCTAATGATACTTGTATGTTTGCTATATTGAAATTATATCACTGGTACTAAATAGTTATCCATGTGATTATCTCATAGCTAGGTCATCCAATGAACTTGTTCCATTAACAAGCATCCATGTGTTAACTTTGAGTATCTCAATACTGATGGATATGAGAACCACCGCCTGATCAAATCAGGAAGTCTAACACATGCTAGTCTTCACGCATTAATGATGTCCTGTCTCATTAATACTATGACTAGGGACTATTTAAGTACTAACACTATACAGTGTAGTAGGAATCTCATATGATGATCTCTATCATGATTTTTTTAACACAATATTGTACTAGGAACTTTATCGAACAATTATATTACTTAAAAAGTAAACAAAAGAAATTGTAACATAAATAATGCCTTTCATTAAAATAAAATATGTCATATACAATATACAAGTGATTGCCTCTAGAGCACAACACTAACAATAAGATACATCAAGTTTGTCCATTTAAAGTTATTGATGTTTCTCACCCAACTAAGGAGATTGTTAAGGGAAGTCGATTGAAACCATATTTGAGTGAAGATCTTGACACTTTAGAACATCTCGACATATTATTTTTGGGAAAATTTTTCAAAAATTCAGTGGTTTTCATTGTTTAAGGTTGTAATTATTTTTCTTACTTGGATATGATTCCTTGTCATTCATTTGGTGGATTTTTATGAAATTGGTTTATTAGATTCGATATTTTCAAGACTTGAGAATTTTGATTAGTCTTGATTATACATTAGTGTTTGAATGTTATTTGACTCATCTAGTTTGAATATGAAAATATAGTGACTATGGGTAAATTTTATTAGCTAACTCTTGTATTATGAGTTTAAACTTTGTTTAGCTTTGAGTTGTGATGAGGAATGTGTGTTGATAAAAGATCTTTGAGAGGAAAGATTGTGGAGAATTGTGAAAAATTCTTGTGAATTGAAAATTGAAAGAATTTCCTCTTTAAAGATGAAAATTTTTTATTTTTACTTGATTATGGGGGCCAATACGGATAGTGAAAAAAAAATCCACTTTCTTGAGGCTATGAATTCTCAAAAGCAAAAGAGAAGAAAGATTGTTGAAAAATGATGAGTGATTACTACAAAGGGGGCCAATACGGTGTGTGATGATACATCAATGTACTTGAGGCTATTAATTCCCTAGGTCATTAAAAATATTGAGAAAAAAAATGGAGTGTTTTCCTTACATCATGACTTTTGTTGTGCAATTTTTGGATTTATAATGTTTGAGTTAGTAGATGGCTTAACTTATATGATTCATGTAATCTATATTTTTACTTGAAGGGTGAAATAATTTTCTTAGGCTAAGTTATGCATTTGATTAATTTGATTTCAAGAGTTTTGTGATGTCTTGTCAAATGTTTCAAAGTTTGAATTATTTTCAAAAGTGTATGAATGACAAAAGTTTTATTTGAAGTTTGAAGGGAAGTTATAATGTAACACTCCACCTTTCTACTTTCGATTGCCTACTATTTGTAATAGGATGAGAATTTAAACCGATGTCTAGAACAAAATTTGATCAGTGTAATGAGACAAATATTTTGGTGGAATAATATTTTGTTGGGACCCGGATGTAATTATTAGATTTGTTCTACCCATACCCTAAATTTTTAGAAGGCTATTATTATTAACAAATAAGAATTTAAGGGTACTCTAGAAAGAGAAATTGATCAGTGCAATGAAACGCACGTTTTATTGTGAATTATGCTACTTGGGGTATCGGGGGCATTTTTGTCATTTTGATTGCACCCGTGACTTTGACCATAAACTTGATCAAGTAGAAAAGGAATTGAAGAATTTAAGTGTTATCAATGAATCCAGTAGAATTTTTGGAGTTGAATAATGAAATAAAATATTTTTTCGTTACGAACCTGATTTTGGTCATTTTTGAAGAAAATAGGAAATCGCGATTAAAATGGCCATGTGGCATTGTGTGAATGGTAGATGAAAACAAGTGCTAAAATACCACTGGGGGAGTGAAATATTTGTGGGATTATTAAATTACAAAAGCTTATTGAATAAGCTTAAGAATTATCCATTTAAATTAAATCCACCAATAGGAATTTAGCTTTAAAATGGATAGCCCACAATGTAATTAATGTTGGTTGACTTTGGGCACAAGAATGGCAGTGGAAGGACTATAAAACAGCTAGAGATTTGTCCAAGAGAAGAACAATAGGAAGAGAGAAAGAAAAGGAAAGAAAAGCTAGAGAAAAATAGGGGAAAAAGGAAAAGGAAAGAGAAAGAAATAAGTGTGTGTGTGTGTGTGTGTGTGTGTGTGTTCTTGGATCAAAATCAAGTCAAGAGATCCCACATACAAGGTAAAATCCTATGCTTCAAGAATTAAAGTTGTAGAATTTATTATAGTGATCGTTTTGATGTGAATTTTAACATAAAAACATGACTTTCATGTATTGATTTCAGATCAAAGCTAGGGTTTATGAGCAATATGAAGTGATTAATTGTGTGTTAAAGCAGCAAAATGTCAGAATTTTGCTTGGAACATGGACGAATTTAAGGATGATTGATTGTGTGATTTTGGATGAAATAATTGGAGAAATATGAAGTGAATCCCTTGTTTATGAAGGGAGAAAGGATGTGGAAAAAGGAAAATGAAAGAATCGAATAAACGATGAAAAAATAAAGTGAACGAAAGTTGAACGTTTTACTAAACCATCGGCTAACTATCAGCCCCTATTGGCTAACCGTTAGCTGGACATCAGCTACCCGTCGAGCACGTCGGCTGGACATCGGCTAACCGTCGGCTATTTTTCGGCCGAACACGAATTGACCCAAAAACGATGTTTGGTATAAGTTTAGCGAAAAACGGCCAACGGAATGTCGAAAATGGTACAGACGGTAATTAAACAGCCGTGAATGGAAAGGGTTACTTAGGACACGAGGTGAGTCTCTTAGATTTCTAAAACTCTTTCTAAAGCTAGTATGCTTTGTTTTTCCATGAAATGCTATGTTATATACCGTTTTGGAAATCTTTGAATATGTTTAAAGTTTATCTAAGCAAGATTTATTTTTATGCTATATCGGGCTTGAATGAATTTCATGATTAGCTTGGAAACCTTAATGGATGATTAAAGTATGGTTCTGTGAATTTAGTCCATTTTTTATTAAATGCTTAGGATTTTCAGAAAACGGTAATTTTTAGAATCGAGTATTCGTAAATTGACCAGAATGCCCTTATTGGAACATTTTATGAAAATGTATTTGGAAACTTTAAATTTAGTCCTTTTTTCAGCTTAGATTTCTAGATTTCTTGAAATGAGTTCCTTTTGGAATTGGATATTTGGAATATGATCCAAATGTCCTTATTGGAATGTTAAATGAAAACCTTTAGAACTCGGATATTCGGTAAATGACCGAAATATCTTTATTGGAACTCTTGTGAATATTTTTCAAATTAGGTAAGGGTAAAATGACCCGAATACTCTCGAAAAGTCTTTTGAAATCAGGCATGGGTAAAATGACCTGAATGTCCCTAGAAAATGAATTTTGTAATCAAGTATGGGAAAAATGACCCGAATACTCTTAGAAACATGTTTTAATGTGTGAACAGAACTCTTTATCCTATTTCAACATAATTTTGGAAAATGATCTCTCGTGATGAGATTGACTTTTGAAAAACGACTTTTGATCCTTGAAATTGTTTTATTGGCCTGATGTGCCTATGGAATGAATTGATTGGCCCTGCGAAGCCTATATGAATGATGATCTGACTTGTGAGTCAGTGGGATCAAATTTTGGAAAATGTGATTTTATCCGAAAAAATTTTTGGATTTGAAAATCCTACGAGATCAAATAATCCTCTGGCCTGATTTGTCAGAAGAGGTTGGTATTGGTAACGATGAGTACTCAGAAAGGACTTTGATCTTTTTACTAGCTCATGTTAGAGGTAGACGACCCCAAGTAACCTAGCTAGTTATGGGGATTGTCTTACTCTAAACAAGGTGACAGAACATTGAGATAAGTTGTCTTGGCTAGTCATTTAGCACTTGGCAATTGCCGCATCTGTAGGTGCTTCTTATTTTGAGTCATTCGCTAGATGCTGGGTGGGAACACTTGGTGCGTTTGACTTCTTGCAGCTTCGATAGTAATTCACGTCAAGATTAGGACCCCTGGCATATGGTGGCAAATAAAAGATTGTGTGCTGCGGTACACTAGGAAACTGGATGAGGTGACACTCGGTATTGATATGCTTCCGCTATTATCTTTAGTAGGGGTGTTACAATTGGTATCAGAGCCTAGTTTTCTAGAATTGTGGTATTGTCATAGGAATTGATAGAACCCTTTTAATGTGTAGATATGGTGGATAGGACCGATAAGGGTAAGCACTCAATGGTCAAGCGCAGTGATGAAGAAAAAAAAAGAGACAGGTAAGAGCTCGAGTGTGGAGAGGAAACCTACCCTCGAGAGGATACCGTCACCACATGAAGAGGCAAGTGGCGACTCTGATGAGATCGATGGTGATATTGAGCCGCGCCATCAGGTCGATAATGATGATGAGGAGGATAGCATCCCCGATAGTGCAGTATTATCTGAGGATGATGACGAAATATTTTGTGGGGATATACCCGGGGTACTTGAAGAGGAGATACTGGATTTAGAGGTTGTTGATGCGGGAGAGGACCAGGGGGTACCCAAGGTGGAGGTACCTATAATTGAGGAACCTGAGAAGGATTTGGAGATAGACCCAGAACTATTGGCTTGGTTGTAGACAGATACAGATGGCGATAAGAATGTTGATGCAGCGAAGTCCTATATAGTCTCGACTTATTTAGGACCTACCGTATCAGATAGTGAGTATGACGAGAAAGAGGATGAGATGCAAATATATATACAGTATGATATGTACAGTTTGGCCGGTGTATATGAATGTATGCTTGGTACACAAATTTTGTATTGACTTTGTAATAAATGAGAATGAACATGTGTTATATGTTGCTAATTGCACTGTACCTATTTTATGACTACTTTTGAGCTAAGTTACATTTGTTATACCAGTAAAATCTTACGAACACAGATGCCTCCTAAACAGACCTCCGGACGATCATCGTGAGTTACTCGAAATAACCCTGGGCCAATGGTAGAGGAACCGCAGGTGGAAGGTCCCTATCTCACAACCTTGGACCACCCTATGTTTTAGACCTTCCAAATGATGGATGACACAATCCAACAGCTGACTGAGAATGCTAGGGTAAATGAGGGTACGAGTAGGGAAAGTTAGTAAAGTGAAGTCGAATCGGGTCGAGCCCTTATGCGTTTTTTGAAATTTCATCCTCTGCAATTTCAGGGGCAACCTGCTCAGAATAAGAGGCTAAAAATTGGATTGAACAGATGGAAAAAATCTTTACAACCCTGAAAGAAAGTACAACTTACTACATTCCAGTTGAAAAGACCTACCCAAGATTGGTGGGCAAGGGAGATGAATCAACGCGAATGGGAGTAGACAGATTTCAAGACTATTTTTAAGAAGGAATTTATTCCCATTTGGTAGTAGAGAAGAAAGGAGGATGAATTCCAAACCGTTTGGCAAGAAGGCCACACGGTGGGACAATATGCTACTGAATTTACTAGACTGTCAAAATATTACCTACTTTTAGTCTACTCAAAAACAGACAGGGTTAAACGTTTTGTGAAGGGTTTACGGCTAGAGCTGAAAAGAGTATTAGTAAGTATGGCTACCACCAATTATAATGTTGCAGTAAAAATGGGTTCTAGAACAGAAATGGCTGATATTGAACAGGCAGGCAAAAGGAACCGAGGTGAATTTCAGGGCATGAATTAGTAGAGACGTGGAGGGTCTCGATGGCAGGGAAAAAGGAAAATGCAAATGAAGGGAGGCCTAACTGGCCCAATGGGAGGACCGCCCTCTTTTAAATACTTCAATTATGGGAAAATATGGCATAACCTTTTAAATTGTCCTTACCCACGAAGGATATGAGAATGGAGCCAACATGGAGGTAACAGCCAAGGGAAAAGGTCAGGATTTGGAAAAGGAAACCCAGGGCTGGCTTCTACTTCCAAAACTGGATCCCCTCCCCCCAACCACAAGTAAATACGCAAGTGGTGGCCTTAGAGAAGACAGATGATCAGACTGCCATGGTGGAAGGTACGCTCCTTATTTTCGATCATACTGTTAAAGTATTAGTAGATCCCGATTCTACGCATCCCTTTGTTGCCAATTCATTTCTTGATTCAATGGAAATAAAAGGGGAAGAAAATTCATATGAAATAATTGTTAGTACCCCATTAGGAAAGCAAATGAATAGTGAGAAAATATATAGGAACTATAGGATCCTAGTAGGAGATGAAGTATTGGAAGGAGATTTGATAAGTTTACCCATAGAGGATTATGATGCTATCTTGGGCATGGATTGGCTATCTCAGCATTATGCTCAAGTCAATTCAAGACATAAGGTAGTACTTTTTCATTGGCTTGGAAACCTATATTGGAACTTGTAGGTGAAGTTGGAAGGAAAAGTAATGTTTTTGTATCGAGATTTAAGACCCGAAAGATGATTAGAAAAGGGTGCACAAGATACTTAGCTTATGTAATTAATAAGCTAGGAAAGGTTAAGAAACCTGAAGACGTTCCTGTTGTGAATGAGTATTTAGATATTTTTCCAATGGAATTGAAGAAGTTACCACCGAAGAGAGAGGTAGAGTTTTCTATTGAGTAACTGCCATCGGTAGAACCAATTTCAAGGATCCCTTATAGAATGGCATCTACAAAATTGTAGGAGCTCAAGAAATAACTATAAGAATTAATAGAGCAAGGGTTTATTCGATCAAGTGCTTCACCATGAGGAGAACTTGTATTATTTGTTAAAAAAAAGATAAGTCATTGCGGATGTGTATAGATTATCAAGGGTTGAATACAGTGACAGTAAAGATTAAATATTCATTGCCCATAGTTGATGAACTTTTTGACCAGTTGTAAGGAGCTGGATGTTTCTCAGAATTAGACATAAGGCAAGGATATTACCAGATCTGGATTCGGGAAGAAGATATATCGAAAACTACATTTAACACTCGATGTGGACATTTTGAGTTGTAGTGATACGTTTTGGTGTTACTAATGCCCTTGCTAATTTTATGGACTTGATGCACATATTTCGACCGTACTTAGATAATTTTGGTCATATTTATAGATGACATTCTGGTGTACTCTAAAAGTCCCCAAAAGCACAAACAGCACCTTCGAAAAGTCTTAGGGAAGTTAAGAGAGACTAGATTGTATGCGAAATTTAGTAAGTGTGAGTTTTGGTTGCAAGAAGTAACATTCTTGGAACATGTGATATCCAAGGATGGGATTATAGTAGATCCTGCAAAAGTTGAAGCGGCACTAAATTGGAAACATCTCAAGACTCCAACCGAAATTCGAAGTTCCCTGAGATTGGCAAGATATTATCGAAGGTTTATTGAGGGAACTCTCTAAGATAGTTTCATCTTTGACTTGACCCACCCAAAAAGGAAGTTCCTTGTGTTAGAACCAAGAAATGTGAGAGAAATTTCTAGGAGTTGAGAGAAGGATTAAATCCTGCTCCTATTCTAATTTTGCCAGTGATGGAATCATTTACTGAGATCGGTATTGTATCTTGAAACAGTCTACGATGAGACAAGCTGTTTTAACGAAGGCACCTTAAAGTAAGTATACTACCCATCCAGGAGTCGTAAAGATGTATTAGGACTTAAAATGGCATTATTAGTGGGTTGGTATGAAGAAGGATATCTCACATTTTATAGCTCGATGTTTAACTTGTCAGTAAGTGAAAGCCGATCAGCAATAGTCGGGAGGGTTATTGCAACCGTTACCAACTCCATCATGGAAATGGGAAGAAATTACTATAGATTTTATTACAAGATTACCCATGGTAGTAGAACAGTGAGATACTATATGGGTGATAGTGGATCGATTGACTAAGTCCGCCCATTTCATCCCTATCAATCAACGGGATTCTCTAGAGAAGTTAAGTAATATCTATATGGAGGAAGTGATCAGACTACTTGGAGTACCTCCTAGTATTGTGTCAAACTGAGACTCTAGATTTACTTTGAAGTTTTGGACTAAATTGCAGCAAAGATTCGTGACAACCGTAAAGTTTAGTGTAACGGCGCACCCACAAACGGATGAACGAACAAAAATGAGTGAATAAGCTTTGAAAGACATGTTGAGGGCCAGGCTTTAGGTTTTGGAACTAAATAGATTGATAATTTAGTGTATGCAGAATTTGCAAACATATTAGAATGGCCCCATTTAAAGCTTTATATGAAAAAAAAAATGCAGTTCCTATTATATTGGGAAAGTTTAGGATAGAGAACGGGTGAACAAGATGCTTTTGATCTTGAAAAGATCCGACAGGCTGTAAAAACGATCAAAACCAAGTTAGAAGTAGCGCAGAGTAGAGAGAAAAATTATGCAAATCGATATGGGAGAGATTTGGAATTTACTGAAGGGGATCATGTATTCTTGAAGTTGGCTCCACAATAACAGTCGAGAATCAAAAAAATAAGAAAAGAAATGGGTATTTAGGTACGCTAGATCATTCCCTATTGTCGAAAGGATTGGGAAAGTATCCTATCGATTTGGAGTTACTAGTAGAACTTCAAGTTATTTACGGCGTATTTTATGTATTTCAACTTCGAAAGTATGTGGTTGATCCTGCCCACATTTTGAATAAAGAACCCAATGAGATAAGTCTAAGCATGAAGAATGAGGAAAAGCCTACTAAGATCTTAGAGTATGCTGAAAAGGAATTGCAGAATAAGAAAATTCCACTTGTATAAGTATCGTGAAATCATCATCCTGTGTGAGATGCAACTTGGGAAACGAAAGCGAAGATGTTGAAAAAGTATCCATATTTATTCCAAGTGTAAGCCAATTTCGAGGATGAAATTTTTTGTAAGAATGGGAGAATGTAACACTTCACCTTTCTACTTTCGATGGGCTACTATTTATAATAGGATGAGAATTTGAACCGATGTCCAGAACAAAAGTTGATCAGTGTAATGAGACGAATTTTTTGGTGGAATAATATTTTGTCGGGACCCAGATGTAATTATTAAATTTGTTCTACCAATATCCTAAATTTTTTGAAGGCTATTATTATTAACAAAATAAAAATTTAAGGGTACTCTAGAAAGAGAAATTGGTTAGTGCGATGAAACGCATGTTTTGGCCTGAATTATGCTACCCGAGGTATTGGGGGCATTTTTGTCATTTTAACCGTGCTCGCGACTTTGACCTCAAATTTGATCAAGTAGAAAAGGAATTGAAGAATTTAAGTATTATCAATGGATCCAGTAGAATTTTTGGAGTTGAATGGTGAAATAAAATATTTTTAGTGTAATGAACCCGATTTTGGTCATTTTTGAAGAAAATAGGACATCGCGGTTAAAAATGGACGTGTGGCAGTGTGTGAATGGTGGATGAAAACAAGTGCTAAAATACCATTGGGGGAGTGAAATATTTTTGGGATTATTAAATTGCAAAAGCTTATTGAATAAGCTTAAGAATTATCCATTTAAATTAACTCCACCAATGGGAATTTAGCTTAAAATGGATAGCCCACAATATAATTAATGTTGGTTGACTTTGGGCACAAGAATGGCGATGGAAGGGCTGTAAAATAGCCAGAAATTTCCTCCAAGAGAAGAACAAAAGGAAGAGAGAAAGAAAAGGAAAGAAAAGCTAGAGAAAAATAGGGAGAAAAAGGAAAATGAGAGAGAGAAAGATGTGTGTGTGTGTGTGTGTGTTCTTGGTGTTCTTGGAGCAAAATCAAGCCAAGAGATCCCACATACAAGGTAAAATCCTATGCTTCAAGAATTAAAGTTGTAGAATTTGTTACAGCGATCATTTTGATGTGAATTTTAACATTAAAAAAAAAGACTTTCATGTATTGATTTCGGATCAAAGCTAGGGTTTGTGAGCTTTTGTGTATGAACTTTATATATGCTTGTATATGTGCCGACTTCCAAAAGGCCTTTGAATGATGTTTTTTGTGAAGAAGAACTGAATAATTATGGTAGTTTGAAGGCTTATTTTCGGCTGAAGAGGTGATGGTCAAAGTAGAGTAAAAATAGAATTTACTTGGTTGGAAAAATGGATTATACTAGCTTTTGATTAGAATAGATGAATTTGTGTTGAATAAGTGCGACTTATATGAGCTACTGGAAATATGTAAATTTAGAATTAAAGATTATTTGAAGGAGAAATAAATGAATTAATGGTTCTAAGGTGTTAAAGATTACAGGAGAATAAAGGAAAACATGAATAGTGTAATTGAGATAAAACTACTGGAGCTATTTTTGCCCAGTACTGTGCCTTGAGAACTAGAATTCTGGAAAAGAGCTTATACAGAATTAAATTTAAGAGTCTTGCGGTTGTTTTGGTATATCATAGAGACAAAATGGAGTTATGGATTGAAAGTTATGTCCGAAACAAAATCATGTGTCAAAGCAGCAAAATTTCAGAATTTTGCTTGGACCATGGACGAATTTAAGGATGATTAATTGTATGATTTTGGATGAAATAATTGGGGAAATATGAAGTGAATCCCTTGTTTATGAATATATAAAGGATGTGGAAAAAATAAAATGAAAGAATCAAACAAACGACGAAAAAATGACGTGAACGAAAGTTGAACATTTTCCTTAGTCGGCCCCCATTGGCTAAACGTCAGCTGGACGTCGGCCAACCGTCGGCTAACTTTTGGCCAAACACAAATTGATCCGAAAATGATGTTTGGTGTAGGTTTAGCGATAAACGGCCAATGGAACGTCGAAAACGGTAGAGACAGTGATTAAACGGCCGTGAACGGAAAGGGTTACTTAGGTAGGATACAAGGCGAGTCCCTTGGATTTCTAAAACTCTTTCTAAAGCTAGTGTGCTTTGTTTTTCTATGAAATGCTATGTTATATACCGTTTTGGAAATCCCTGAATATGTTTAAGGCTTATCTGAGCAAGATTTATTTTTATGCTATTTCGAGCTTGAATGAATTTTCTGATTAGCTTGAAAACCTTAATGGATGATTAAAGTATAGTTTTGTGAATTTAGTCCTTTTTAGATTAAATGCCTAGGATTTTTGAAAAACTGTAATTTTTAGAATTGGGTATTCGTAAATTTACCAAAATGCCTTTATTGGAACATTTTATGGAAATATATTTGGAAACTTTGAATTTAATTCTCTTTTCGGATTAGAATTCTAGATTTCTTAAAATGAGTTCCTTTTGGAATCGAGCATTTGAAAAATGATCAAAATATCCTTATTGGAATATTTTATGAAAACCTTTAGAACTCGGGTATTCAGTAAATGACTGAAATATCCTTATTGGAACTCATGTGAACATTTTTCAAATCGGGTAAGGGTAAAATGACCCGAATACCCTCAGAAAGTCTTTTGGAATCAGGCATGGGTAAAATGACCTAAATGCTCTTGGAAAATGACTTTTGTGATCGAGTACGGGAAAAATGACCCGGATATTCTTGGAAACAAGTTTTGATGTGTGAACAGAACTCTTTATCCTGTTTCAACATGATTTTGAAAAATGATCTCTTGTGATGAGATTGACTTTTGGAAAATGACTTTTAATCCCTAAAATTATTTTATTGGTCTGATGTGCCTATGAAATGAATTGATTGGCCCTGCAGAGCCTATGTGAATGATGATCTGAATTGCGAGTCAGTAGGATCAAATTCTAAAAAATGTGATTTTGCTCCAAAAATATTTTGATTTGAAAATCCTGCGGGATCAAATAACCCTCTGGTCTGATCAGTCAGAATGGGTTGGTATTGGTAATGTTGAGTACTCAGCAAGAACTTTGATCTTTGTACTAGCTCATGTTAGAGGTAAACGACCCCAAGTAACCTAGCTAGTTATGTGGATTATCTTACTCTAAACAGGGTGACAGAATATTGAGATAAGTCATCCTAGCTAGTCATTTAGCACCTAGCAATTGATGCGTCTGTGGGTGCTTCTTATTTTAAGTCATTCACTGGATGCCGGGCGGGAAAACTTGGTGCATTTGACTTCTTGCCACCTCGATGGTTATTGACGTCAGGATTGGGACCCCTGACTTATGGTGGCAAGTAAAAGATTGTGTAATGCGGTACACTAGGTATGTTGCGGTATACCTGAGCTGAAGTACCCTGGGGTATACTTATTCCTGTGATGCACGGTTGAGCACTAGAGGCTGCAGTCTACTACAATAATACATGACGCCGAAGGCAAGGATTACGGGATTTGTGTACAGGCCGACCTTCTGTTGGAGAAGTGCTTGTGATTTGAAAACTGGGGCAATGATTTGAAAGTAAAATCAAGTTTTTCAAAAAATGATTAAGTTCTGGATAAACTCTTCTTTAGAGAGTTTTGGAATTATTTCCAATGAACAAATGATATGCTATTTCACAAAAATTTTATATACCATATTCTTTCATAAAGCACCAACACTCACAGGACTCATTGGGGTGATTCATCAATCATATGTGTCTTTTAACTTACCCTTTATAGGATCTAAAGCTGAGCAGACCTACGGATAGAAAGACGATACCACAGAGTCAGCAAGTTAGGTCTAGACAGCTTTCTTTTTAATCATGTACTATATTCTGTTATAGATAGAGATGGCATATATGAAATTCTCTTATATATGTATACGTGTGGCCATCAGTGTGGGATATTGTTGAGTCTGGACCTTATATATGCATTTACTCTGTTGTTTCCGTTATAAAGACCCCTTGTCCAGGAAACTGAATGGGGCAACACCCGATGTTGATATACTTCCGCTGTTGTCTTTAGCAGGGGTGTTACATATAATCTTTGTTATGATTCAAAACTTTTGAAGAAGTAAGAACTTGTGTTTTCTTGATAATTTTCTTAATTAAAGTGTTTTACTTGAGGACAAGCAAAAGTTCAAGTGTGGGGGTATGTGATAGGGGCTAAAATCACCATTATTTTTCTAGTTATTTGAGGTTATTTTGAGATACATTTATTATAATAACTAGACATATTCCTTTCCATTTGACATTTTACTTGTAGAAAGTATTTTTGAAAAATTTGTGCAGATTTGAGCTAAATTCGAGCAAAACTGTAAAGTTTCCAGAACAGACCGGGCGTCAAGCCTAGCCAAGGTAATAGGCATCGGGTCAATTCTGGTCCTGCAGAGGAAACAAAGCAAATTTTAGGAGAAGAACAGAATAGACCTAGCACCAGGTGGGTCGACTGGACCTGGCGCCAAGTCCGCTCTGGAAGGCAAATATTCTATGCACGAATTTAAGAATTTTCTAATGATTTTGGTATTTTTCAAATCCTACCTTGCCATGACTTCCCAAACTACGAATTTAGCATCTAAGAGGCCTATAAAAACAAGAGAAAACATGAGGAATAGGAGTGTGAAGGTGAATCAAAGAGCTAAAATTCCAATCACTAATTGAATAAGGAATTTACCAAATCAAGAAGGGTTATTTAAGAGAGTCTTTAGGGAGAAGAAAGAGGCTTTTCTATGAGTGCTTTCTTTTATCTTTATTTTTTTATTCTTTAATAATTATGTATTCAATGTTTTTATTATAATTTAACATTATTTTGGATTCATAGTTTTGTTTTGATTTAGTTATTTGATCAATTCTTTATCATCTTTGGTTTTAATTACTTGTTATCATTGGTTATTGATGCGAGTTCTTTTAATTGACTTGGGACAACGATGTTAGGAGTTTTGTTGTATTAATTTCATATTTATCTAATCTTAATGGACTTGAGCGATGAAGTTAAGATTATAGGACTAAGTGATTAAAGATTAGTTGATTTCACCTCGAGCAAAGGGTTGTTAGCTAATTTCATGTTTATAAGGAATTGAGCTTAATGTATATTTTGGTTATGTTAGCTTGATTGGAATATCTATTAATATTAATCAAAAGATAGTAATTCTATACATTGGGAAACGCAGTGGATTTTATCTAAGTAGATTCATGGCTTGGAAAAATAATTGAATTTTACTTTATATTCCTTTATGATGCCAAGATGATAATTAGTTGAGAGAATTACTAGTTGGCTCATTATCATGTTTTTTAGGATAATTGTTTAAATTGCATATTCTTACATCCTTGAGTTATATATATTTCTTTATTTTTTTTATTATTTTCTCACTTTATTTGGGTTGATTAAACAATGAATGAAAAGTGATTAGTGTGTACTTGTTCCTTTGAGGATCGATACTCATTAATTTTTATTCTATGTTTGAGATGAATATACTTGCTCGTATGTGTATTTTGGTATTAATGTTTTAAGTAAAACTTAACTAGGGGATAGATTTAAATTTGATGACTTTTATACACCCAAAATTTACGCATCAACTACTAAATGAATATGATTGAGACTGCTATACCTAATTTGATCAATCTTCTTAAGAATATGGAGTTTTCTATAAAGAAAGAAAATAACAAAGTCTTATTGGTTGATTCTTCTTCTAAGAAGAAAAATGTTCCTAAAAAAAAAAGAAGAGGAATGCAACTAAACCTAAAGGTGGTGTGAAGAAGAATGAGATAGCTACTAAAGGCCCATATCACCATTGTGGCAAAATGTGCATTAGAGGTGCAACTGAAAAGGCTACTTAGAAACTATTAAAAAAAGAAGGAGAAGGAAAAGCTTGCAAGTACTTCTACTTTTACTCATGGTATATTTAGGATTGAGATCAATACTGCCTTTAATCATGAGATGTGGGTATTGGATACCGAATGTGGATCTCATTTGTGCAATAATTTGTAGGGACTAAAGAGTAGTAAGAAGCGGGAGAAAGGTAATGTGGACCTTCGAACAGCAAATGGAGCAAGGTTACTACACTTGTTGTGGAGATTTATCATCTACACTTACTTTTTGGATTAATTCTAGAACTAGAAAATTGTTATTATGTACCAGTGTTACTTAAAAATATCATCTCAATTGCTTGTTTAGATTTGCTTAGATTTCACTTAAATTTTAAGAATAAAAGTTATTCTTTTTCATTAAATGATATCCATTGTGTTACTGCAAATTTGATGAATGGTTTATATGTTTTAGAAGTGGAAAGTCAACTTCTCAATATAAATAATAAAAGGCCAAGAATAGATAACACAAACCCATCTTACTTATAGCATTGTCGTTTAGGCCATATAAATAAGAATTACTTTTATATGTTATATAAGTATGGTAACTTAGGCTCATTTGATTTTGAATCATATGAGACTTGTGAATCTTACTTACTAGGAAAAATAACTAAAACCTCTTTTTCTAAGAAAGAGGAAAGAGTTAAGCAATTATTAGAACTAATACATGTTGATGTATGTAGACCAATGACATTGCAAGCAAGAGGAGATTATCAATACTTCATAACCTTCATCGATGATTATTCTTGATTTAGGCATCTGTATTTAATGAAATACAAATCTAAAGCCTGTAAAAAGTTTAAAGAATTCAGAAATGAAGTAGAGAAATAACTTGATAAGAGTATTAAAACTCTAATATTCGATCAAGAAAGTGAATACTTAAGTCAAAAGTTTCTAAGTTATCTTAAGCTCTACCACATACACCTCAGTATAATAGCATGTTTGAAAAAAGAAATCAAACTTTATTAGATATGGTTCGATCCATGATAGCTTTTGCTAATCTACCAAAATCATTTTGGGAATATGCACCAGAAACTGTTATTTATATTCTGAATAGAGTTCTATCAAAAATGGTTTACACTGCTCTATTTGATTTATTTTATCGTAAAAGACCAAAGCTAACTCACATAAGAATTTAGGGATGTCTTACTTATGTGAAAAGGATAAAGCCAAAAAAATTAGAGAATAAATCTGACAAATGTTTGTTTGTAAGATATCCAAAAGAATCTCATGGATATGATTTCTATCTTCCTATTGAAAACAAGGTATTTGTTTCAAGGTATGTTGTTTTCCTAGAAAAAGAATTCTGCTTAAGTGAGATAGTGGGAGCAAAATTGAACTTAGTAAAGTTCAAGAAGTACAAACAAACGATTAACCATTTGATCCCGAATCTATTGATGGAATAGATAAACTGTGAAACCCCACCTAAAGCCAACCCTAGGGTAAGAGAGTCGGGATGCATATCATAATATTTTGCATGAATATATATATTTTTGAATGATTGTATGTGCTTTAGAATTGTGGTTTATAGGTTAAAAGGCTTAGTTATGCTTATTGAGTAGAAAGGGTAAAATGGTAATTTTGCTTGAGGTCCGAATAGGAAGATAACTTGAGGATTAAATAAGAAAAATATGTGGGTGAGAAAATAAGAACAAGAGTTGTTGTGGTTTAGTGGTTAGAGCTTTGGAATTAATCTCTAAGATCATGAGTTCAAATCCCATCATTTAAGTTTTATCATCTTAATTAAGTTTGAATTTTTGTTCTTGCATTCCATAAAAAAAATAGGAATGTTGTCTTAGGAGAGACATGAAGAGAATGTCATAATCTTATCATTGTGTCCTAAAAAAAATTCTGGAGGAATTCTTGTCCTTTTTATTACCTTTAGCTTTGTCCTAGCATTTTCATAATTCAAATGAACCAAAATCCATTAAATCTTTTCTTTTAAATTTCAAAAAAATTCTGTGATAATTTCTCATCCTTGAATTTCGAAAATCAATCTTGGAGGATGGAGGTTGGCCGAAAATAGGAGGGGAAATGGGAAGGGTTTCCAAGAGAAATCAATCACCATGATAGAACCTTCAAATTCACCTTCATGTTGTTCATATTTTAGTGAAGGAAAATCTGGAAATTTTCCAATTTTTTTTTGCAGGCCATCTCTTCGAAAAATTCAGCCAGTAAACCCACTCATTTGCTACCAGAAAAATGGTCATTTCATGCGGCTTGAAGGCTGGAAAATCTGTACAATTTTCGGACTGTACAAACTGTGCAAAACCAGGAAAAAATTCTGGGCATTTCGCAGCTTTCAATCAAGAAAATGAAGCTATTTTAGTCCATCTTCAAGCCAGCAAAACTCCTCTGTATTTCTCCAGAAAGCATGCTGGAAAATCACCTTTGAAATGCCTTCAAACCCCCTCAAGAACCAGCTGCAAATCGGGCTGAAGAAGTGCGAAAATTCTGCACATAAATTCTTCACCAATCTTCGAAACTTTGAACCACTTGCAACCAGAATTTCTCCAGATTTGCTTCATTCAAGCCTAGGCTGAAAATCACCCTTCAACTTCTATAAAATTGATCCTTGTTCAGCCATGTACTGAACATCATTGACCTTCACACTTACCTTGAATACATGGACTCCATAACCACACCTCAAAACCCTCCTAAGATTACTCTATCCAAACTCTTTTTGAACTTCAAAATAATTCCAGAATTTTACTCCATTAAATCACTCTTGCATCAAACTAATAAACCAGAATTTTCTCTGCCATCATAGACTGCATTTTGGCCAGCCTTCTAACCTGAACAAGCTCCATTCATTCCAGCAAAGGTAGCTAGTTCAACCGGCACCATTGAAGAGCATAGACACCTTCCTTGATCAAACACCATAGCTAACCTCCTACCTTAAACAACTCCACAACTTCCTCCATTTAAATTTCAACAAAAAAATCTGATCACTCTCTCTCCCACAAGCTGAAAACTAAAACTCCCATTCACCCTAGACCATTCGGCCAGCACCCTACCAGATTTCGTGCAGCATTTCTCTCACACTCTCTCCATTTTCACCAAGAACACACACTAAACTTCTTCAAGCCTAAACCTACTCTAAACACCTCCAATCACTCTCAAATGCTCCAGATCACTTCTATTTAATCCCTAAATTTCATTTCTAGTATTTATAACACAAAACCACGCCAACAAGAATTTTCAATCGGATCAAAATCAGCTTTTTCGTTGAAGGTCTCAAGAACATCAACAAGGTAAATCAAGAACAACCTTCTTGTTCATCCTCTTCTATTCAATTCTCAATATATCTTTCTAATGCTCTCTCTCTCTCTCTCTCTCTCTCTCTCTCTCTCTCTCTCTCTCTCTCTCTCTCTCTCTCTCTCTCCAACCAAAATGGTTGATCAACCATCAACCATGGCTATTTTTCCGTGGGATCACTCAAGACTCTCCGTCGCGCGTGGACCTTCTTTAGTCTTCACCATAGTACTCGTCAATCAAGTAATTATTCTCAAAACCTTCTTTTTAAATTCTGAAATCATGTCTCTCAGGAGGTGATAAGGAGATAGAATATGAATGGGGGATTGAGTATATGCATGTGGATTAAGGGGATGGAGTTAAGACATGATGATTGTTGTATATGACTAAGTTGTATGTATTTCCTTTTGAATCAATGTATGTTCTTCGTGCTTGATGAATTTTATAGATGTTTGAAGCATGTTAGACATCATGACACCAAAGGTGATTAGGCTCTTATGGTTCTATTTTCCATTGAAGCCATTAATGATGATTATGCCTAGAAGAAAGTTAGCCTTGTGATAGTATGTGATAAGTCAAGCATGTGTTCATGAATGGATTGGTTTATTATTTGATGTTGGAGAATGTGTTTAAGAATCTCTTCTAGTAATAGGAAAATCATGGTGAGAGATTATTTTCTTGTTAAGTCTAGGTTATTTTTATTAACAAATTTTATTACTTTAATTAGAATTACTACTATATTTTTCTCTATAAAATTCGAAACTCTAGGAAGATTTGGATTGGATTATTAATTGGAATATTAATATTTTATTTATCAAATAAATAAAAACTTTTATTAAAAATAATATATATATATAATAATAGATAAATATTTTATATAAATAATAATAAATAAAATATTAGAATTAATTAATGACCTTGTAGGCCCTAGTTAAAACTTTTACCTATATTCCTAAATATTATTTATAGTAAAATCTATTTGTTATTTATTAATTAAAAATTTAAAATAATTCATTTATTATTAATTTTATTTATTACTAATTATTTATTATCTATTAAAAAATTAATTAAAAGTTATTTGTAATTTATTATTTATTTACAATAAAGCTATTTTTAAATTACCATTTATTAATATTATTCAGGGCTTAGTATTATTCAATATTCAAACCTTAGTTTATTTATTAATAATAACACTCAAGAATTATTAATTGAGTCTATAATTTATTAGCAATTATTTTAGAACCCCAAGTTATTTTAACTTATCAAACTAGACTTATTTTATAAAATTCTTTATCAGCTAGCCTTAAAGCTTAGGACATTAGGGATGTGATGGTAATAAGTTGAACTAGGATTACTTGTGTAAGTGAATTTAGCTTAAGTGTAACCTTATGTTTTGTGTTTCCCCCAGGCGGGGTTAGGTCAGCCTTGGAAGACTCTTGAATTTGAGCAAGCAAAGAATCAGGTAAGCTCCTGTATGGAATTTTGTGAAGACCAATGAAATTATTGTGGCAAGCTAAATGCGATGTGTATGGACATTTATTTTGTAAAGGCAATTAAGGGCTGTTTTTCCTTTTTATTTTAGTCAAGCAAATCATTTGAAAATTAAACGAGCAGGTTTACACAAAATGATAAACTTTTTCTAAAACGTAATTTTGACAAGACTTTTAGAAAACCTTAATTGCTATTTCCAAATAAAGCAAAGTATGATCAATTTTCTCCCAAGTGAAATAATCAACGTTGAGTACTCAATAAGGGTAGACTACCAGAACTAGTCTTTGAAGGGTTAGGGTAAGTCTCTCAGTAGGTGGCCACCTCTGAGGGGTGAGTCCTTCCTGGATAAGATGCCAGTCCGGTAGGTCATGCCGGTCCAAGCTAGCAAGTTTCAGTCATGTGGACTGTGTGTTCCCGGAATGGACAACCAGTAAGTTTGAGTGTAGAGATAGAGGAGTATCTCACCCGGTAGGCCGTACACCTACCTTTTGTCAGCTTGCACAAAGTGTGGCATTCTGACCGTTATTTAGTCATGGGGCCCAACGTGTGGTAACCCATGACTACCCATTTGAGTGGTTGTATTTATTGTGCACATGTGTGGTTTAAAAAGTAAAACACCACTCTTAATTTCAATACTTATTTAATGCTTGCCAACACTTTTCTTTATGAAATTTTTACAACTTGCATATATGAATTATTTTACCTGAAACTCTCAAAGCACACACGGGCTTACTAAGATTTTTATCTCACCACCTTTTATGCCATGTTTTCAGGAAGATCCTGCTGTGGAGGTCATTAGCTAGATTATTGCCTATGCTTTGAAGACTCGTGTTATTTTCTTTATATGACGTTTTGAGAGATTGTTGCAAACAATTTATTTTGGATTTGTACCAGTATTTATCTTTTGGGTTGTAATAAGTTTAATTTTAAAGTCTTTATTTTATTTTGTTCTATGTAACCTAGTTATAAAGACCCCTTGTCCTCTGGACGGGGCAACATCCCCGGCCCTGATGGGTCTAGGTAGTGGGGTGTTACATAAACCATCCAATACACAAGAACCTCGTAGGTTAGTAGGATACGTGTGGCACCTGAAAGATATGAATTTCTTATCACTGACCACAATAATGTATCGCTTATAGAACTTGAAGCCATGAAGTTAGAAATGGATTCCATGTATGACAACTAATTTTGGACTTTAGTTGATCCACTTGAAGGAATAAAACCCATAGGGTGCAAATAGGTTTTCAAGAAGAAAACTAACATGGATGATAAAGTGATTACCTATAAGGCGCGATTGGTTGCAAAATGTTACCCTAAAAAATAAGGTATTAACTATGATGAAAATTTTTCACCAGTAGCAATGCTGAAATCCATTAGGGTACTCCTAGCACTTGCTGCTTATTATGATTATGAGATTTGGTAAATAGATGTGAACACAGCTTTCCTTAACAAAAATCTGACTGAGAAAGTGTACATGACACAACCTGAGGGTCTCAAATCCAAGGATCACACTAAAGTATACAAGCTACAAATGTCCATTTATAGACTAAAGCAAGCTTCTAGGAGTTGAAATATCCGTTTTGATGAAACAATTACAAAGTTCGATTTCAAATAAAACACGGATGAACCTTGCGTATACAAGAAGGTTAGTAGAAGTGCAATTGTTTTCCTATTACTATATGTAGTTAACATATTACTAATATGAAATGATATCTCTATTCTACAATCAATCAAGTTTTGGTCATCAAAAAAGTTCTCCATGAAAGGCCTTAGAGAAGCAATATACATTTCCGGAATAAGAATCCATAGCGATAGATCAAAAAGAGTTTGCCTTGTCTTTCGCAACCTATATACATAGACAAAATGCTAAAAGGTTTAGCATGAGTTAAAAATGGTATACTGATACCAGTTTCCAATTTGATAATGATGACTACAAGTCATAATCATGCTACATGTTCAATTTAAGCGCTATCGCTTGATTTATAAAATTATTGATAAGAAATATGTAAAAGATAGAGAGAGTTCTTATTGATCAGAACATAGCAGATCCACTAACAAAGGCATTATCCCAAAAGAAACATGATGGCCATATTCAATCATTTAGTATTAGATATATAAATGATTAGGTCTAGTGCAAGTGGGAGAGTGTTAGGATTGTGCCCTAGAAGCAATCATTTGTATAAATGTGCAAGTATCCTTATTCTTGAGATAATCACATGAATAACTATTTAGTTCCAGTAATAGAATCTCATTATAACAAATGTGCAAGTATCCTTATTCTTGAGAACTCCAAAGGTACTTTGTTTGCTAAGTATTGTACCTTGATTCTAATCTCTGGAGTCCTTATAAGACTACCTATAGAATAGACATAAGGTACAACGTGAAGTAAGCAAAAGTAGTTGAGAGAGTTAATAAAGGATTCACTACTCCTAATAGTATGAGAGAATATCTTAAGGTCACCTGTAAGAATCATTATAGAAGTCCTTAGTCAAGGTGACTATGTATTAAAAATAATTCCAATTGATACACATGTTGAGTAATAGATTCTAGGAACAAGTACTAAAATATTCGGGTTAGAATTAATTAATATTATGAAAAGAGTTGGCACTAATTCCATACTCTAAACCAAATGAGATATTGTATGGTAAAAGGAGTTTATTGCATTATGTTTCGCTATTGAAAGGTTCATGTCAAGCCACTTAACTTTTTAGACTTTTTGGTGGTCATGATATATTGCTAGATACCGCTAATTATCTGCTAAATATGAATTTATTAATTAGATAATTAATAAATTTAATACTAATTAGAATTATGAAATTAATTCTAATTATTAAAAGAATTATTAATTATATTATGATAGGATTAATTCATATTAGTTACCAATTCACTAGAAAACCTAATGGGTCACACATAATAAAGGAATTGGTACTCAAGATATTATTTAATAATATTATAGGGTTAATTTATGAGAAGAAATAACTATTATGAGTTAATTATAAAGTGTTATAATTAGTTGGGGTTGAATTGCGATTATTAAATCCTTGTAGGTGAATTATAAACTTGTTACAATTCATTGAGCCTAATTGCAATTCTTGAAAATTCCAAGCCCATGGTTGCAAAGAGGAACAAAATATTTGTTTCCTAAAAGAATTATGAAAATTTTTCACGTGTTATTTTTTGGAATTTTGTGGCGGTTGATTTTTTGCAATGAAAAATCAGTTTCCTATATGTTAGAGAATTTGTTCTTTGTAAGTATATAGGAAAACCATTGGTCACTAAAAAGATATACAGAACGCACAACATAAAGTTTTTCCTTCTTTCTTTTAGAAGAAAAGAAAACCAATTCTTCTCAAAATTAAATTAATCCCAAAGCCACCATATATTATCTACTAGTATAGGGTTTGGGTGCCTAACTCGAGTACAATACCTTGTGTAGATTATTCTTAGAGAATTCCTATTCTTAGAATTTGGTGGCTCGATTAGATCGACTTTTGAAGCGAATTCGCAAAAAAGAAAAATTTTAAAGCTACGTTTTCAAGGTAACTAATTTTTCTTCATTCTCTTAATCCATTTAATTACATACGAGTGATCCTTTGCGTGGATTTTGTTTTAATTTTCTGTTGCATGTAAACTGATTTGCATGATCGAAATCTAACACTACGGTGATGGTGATGGTAATGGTGACTAAAATAGAAAAGTAATAGAGTAGAAGATTTGTAACACCCCACACCCCAAGTGCCTAGATAGGGCGGGATGTTGCCCAGTCCAAAAGACCAGGAGTCTTTATAACGAAGTACAAAATAAAGTAAAACAGCTAAATAAAATTAAAAGAATAATTCCATTACATCCGGAAGCAAAACTTATACAAGTCTGAAAACTCAAAACTAACAAACGTCTCTTGAAACAAACTCAAAAATACAACTAAATAAATAAACTGGAGCTCAACCCTAACTTCACCCTATTCAGTATAAGCAATCCCCTGAAATCATGATATAAAAGGTGTGAGATTGACATCTCAGTAAATCTCGTGTGTGCAAATGTCAATTATAACCATTTCGTGTATGCAGGTTTATCAAAACCACAAAATCATGTTTGCAAGTCAATTTCATGAATAACAATTATACAAAGGAGCCTTGCTCAAGAAATCCAAAACAATTCACAATAAATCACTGTTTCATCACATTCATAATTCATTAAGTAGGGATTAGCAAATGATTCAACAATATAGTAACACAATCCATATCATGATCACCACCATGATAGCTTCCCAATATATTCTTTCAACAATGGGCAGTGGGGGATCCACCCACTTGGTGAGATACGAATCTATCTCTACACACAATACTCCAATTGTTCAATCTGGGTTAACAATGTCCACATGGACCAATATGCTAGTGCAGACAGCTTGACTAAGTAGTACTGTCGCCTCTCCAAATTGAGTTTATCTTCTGGAAGAGGCCTCCTGCCAGAAGACAAACTCTTGCTCTTCAAAACTAGTACTACTAGCCTACCCTCGCTGAGAACTCAACGCTCCCCGATTAGAGGCAGAATCATTTTTCCTTTTCCAAAAGCCTTTGATTAGTTTGATTGCAAAACGTGATTTTCGTAACAGCATTTTCAAATCGTTTGACAATAGTGTAAGAAATCGCTTTTGAGTTTGAATAAATAAAATTTAGTAAATCCGTTTTGAAAATAAAACATCCACGTTTCCAATCCAAGTCTCACAATAATCTAGTATAACTCATCATTTTTAGTCAATGCTCAATCCTTGTATCAAAACATCATATTGACATCAATTCCAAATAACATTGTAAAAATTGATTGCAAATATATAACTTGTATCAAAACAGTTATGTAGGGACTTACTTGAATAAATCACAGCTAGATCCAACTCAATCAGTTGCTCTTATTTCCACCCGTTCCTTATCTAGAGCAAATAATCCCACAATTAGGATTTAATCATTCCACTAATTACTTCATATAACATGACTCCCTATGATCTCCTTAATTACCTAATTAATCCATAATGTCTAAGGACTTTAATTCATTAAATCACAGGTATAACCCCTCCCCCCCCCCCCTTTTACGATTCTATTGATCATAACCATGCATTGATCAAAATCGATTCACCATATGACAACTCCTAGATTCAACTGGCATAAAATCATCATAAATAGCCCCTTAGTTATTAAAAGATCTCATTTTTAATCAACATGCTGCAGATCTAGACTTTCATAGCAATATTCAATCATGATCAAAGACATACATGCCTAATTCATTCCATTGAACCCTCAAACTCATCAATATAGTCTATTCATACTTTCATCTAGCCTCCATGCATAACAACAGCACCATAAAAGCAACCTTATTTAAGCAAAAAAGGATTGAGACCAAGAATACCTTTGACGACACACACACTAATAGCAAATGTGACACCTTTAGTGGTTACTTGGGTTCGCTTGAGGAAGAAAGGTTGATTGTAATGCTCTTGGCCATCTTGTTCAAAAATCTCCAATAAAAGGAGACAAGGATCAGCCCCTTGATAACCGAGATTAAGGAGAAAAGAGAAAGATTATTTGAATGAAAACTGAAAGGATTTGAAGGGTTACTCACCATATGTTTAGATTCCAAGTTTGGAGATGCTTGGAGGTTGCTAAGGACGAAACTTTGGAGAGAGTGGCAACTGGAATTCTGGAGCAGTAGAGGGTGTTTTAGGGTTTGATTGTGGCTGGTTTGATGAAGGGAATAGGTTAGGCTGAAGTGTTTTAGGGTTTAGTAGAGTTTAATCTTGCTTTGGTCTCTTGATTACAAAAAGGAAAAGGTGACAGCTTTTGCCCTTATTGCTGTAGCCGATTTCCAGCAGGGTTTAAGGGGTTTAGTGATGGTTTTTTATGGCTATTTGCTGGCTGTTATTGTGGCCACAATAAGAAAGGAAAAAAAGATGAAAGAAGCTGATTTTCTGGCTTCCTCTTGGACGAGATTAGGAGGTGGAAAGATTAGGGTTTTGTGTAGCTGTTTTTACCTAAGATAAGAGGAAGTTGAGAGTAATGAAAAGCTGAAATTTTCATGACTGTGTGTGTGTGTGTGTGTGTGTGTGTGTGTGTGAACAATGAAGAAATTCTGGAGGCAATGGAGCTGAAATTCTGGTATTCTTTTGGCTAAAATGAAGTCCTAATTGGTTAGGGTTTTCTTAGTTAACCCTAGCTAGGTTTTGGAGTGTTTTAGGTAAGTTATTCTACCCTATGTGTGGCGGCTGTTATGAGGGAATTTTCTAGAAAACCCTAGAAAGGAATTAGGTCATTTATTTAGGGAATAGTTTAATTAATTCCCAATATTAATTTGAGTAATTTTAAATAGTTTTTAAACAGTTATTTGATAAGGAAAATTCTGGTTTCCTAATCCTTGTTGCTACTGAATTTTCCCCTTCCTTTTCCCCCTTCAAAATTTCGAAACCCTTGGCTTAATCCAAGGGACAAACATCTCATTTAAATCCAGCTCTTTACCTTCTATTTTCTAAAAAATATATATATATTATGATAGGATATTAAGAACAAAAATTTAATTTACTAATTTTATAAAATAATTTCCAAGATAAAGTACACCCTAATTTTTAGGAAATTGGTCTCCAAAACCTTAAGGATTTCGGCCAAGGCTAGGGAAAATTAGGGTAGAAGGAAAATAAAAGAAAGGAAATGATTTGAGATAGCTAGGATTTGAACTCAAGCCCACCAAAGAACACACACCAAGCTCTATCCACTAAACCATATTGATTCCTAGCAAATATTCTCCTAATAAATTTTCTTAATTCTTACTCACTTACTCCATCCTTTTTCTAATAAATTCTCTTCAATAAAATAAAACTCAACTACTTCAAATACCACAACCACTTCAAGAACAAATTAATTCACGCAACAACAAACTGATATTTTCATGAAAATAATTCAAATCATCAAATGTGGTATAACACAATATGACATGCATGACTTTTTCCCACATACTAAAGGCGGTCTAATATGGGGTATTACAAGATTGAAGAGAAATGGTAGAAAAAAACAATTGATAAAGGAGTTGGTGAGATGCTCAGTTTCAATGAAGAACAAGAAGACTAAAGGATGGAGATTTTCTAGGAGTTTGCTAGGCTTCGAATATTAAATTTTAAGAACCTAAAATGATGGAATTATAGTTGAATTCAGAAGGAGTCTGTGTTTCAATGGTGAAATTTCAACTAGTAATAAGGAAGAAGAAGAATGAAGGGCTTTAGTGCTTGTGCTGGCTAGACACTAGAAGATAATGAAGGCTGGAATTTTAGTTGTTTAGTATGGAATCTAAGTTGATTTAGTTGAGTGTTTGGAGGAGAATTCTAAGGCTTCTAATTTACAAATTCAAACTAGATTGAATGGAGTAAAGGTAGGTGGGTTTTTAGGTATAGTAATGATGCTTTTCGATTGTCATGGTGAAAGAAAGAAAATGGCAGCTTGTATTTTTCAAGAAGGCTGAAAATATGAAGAAGAGAAATGCTGGGAAATTTCTGATGAACTAATGTTATCAAAGCTGTCAAAATTCTAATCATGTATGCTTAATTGAATAGGAAAATCTAAGGAGTTGTTGAGCAAAAATCCAACTATTTTGAATAGATTTTGTAGCTAAAAAGTAGGAGTATTTTGAGGTACTCTAATAGAGGCTTGACCAGCTGCCATAATAAAGAACAAGGAGTGAAGTTGAAGATAATTCTTGGTGTCTAATATCTGGAGAATTCCAAAGCTAGTATAGAAAAAGAATGCAAAAATAAAGGCTAACAAAATCTTTGTGTTTTGATGGAAATAACTAAGAGTAGGAAAGCTGTTTTTGTGAAGCTCAATGCTTATGTTTGCTACCTAAGTATATTGGCTTTGGAGGGCTGAAATCAATGAAGAACAATTTCCAGCTTTCGCACACATTAAAGAAAACTGATTAGCAATGAAGAATGTAAAGGTAGCTGAAACCTTTGGTCACAAGAAAGAATGTTGTAACCGAATGGCCTAAGGAAGTGAACAAAAGAATTTTCCAACTTTTAGCTAAACCAACAATCAACAAGAAGTAGATTCCTTAGGAGATAAATTAGGTAGTTCAATTTTGAATAAGCAAGAATTTCTCAACCATGCTCAACCAAAGCTGAAAGTTTAGATCAAGCAACTCTCTTAAAACTTTAGGACAAGAACATAAGAATAGGAGAATTCAAAAAGAAATGGAATTCAAATTTTGAACTTGTTAGGACATAAACAATAAAATTAGGTAGCTGAAATTCTATCAGATTCTTTTCAAGACAAGATCAAAAAGGTTAGAAGATTTCAATTTAAACTTCCCAAGACATCCTCCCTTAGTTCATAGAATGTAAGAAGGAATTCAAATATGGGTTGGAGTATTCCAACCGACCTAAGAGATGGGAGGAGATTAAAAACCAAAATAATTTTGTAGCAAGTGAGATTTGAACTCAAGTCTTAAGGAATTAAACACCAATTCTTATCTATTAGACTACAACAATTCTTGTTCTCTTTTCACCATAATTTCTCTTCTCCTTTAGTTCTAAAGCTACCTAATGCTTTTCGATTGACCAAAAATAAAAATCTTCCTAGTTCTAAATAAAATTCCAATACTATGGCGGCACATATAAATGATTTTAGAAACCATCAAATTTATTGCATAAAAAATATGCACATGCATTATGCCATGAAATGCAATCCCTTCCCCTTACTCCTATGGGGAATATCAGGTAGGGCTTTACATCCTTCCCTCCTTAGAAAAATGTCGTCTCGAAATTCAGAGCTTCATATCTTTACAATAAACTAGGGTATTTGCGATTCACCTATTCTTCTGTCTCCAATATAGTATCCTAAGTTTCATAATGTTCCCATAAGATATTTCTATCGGTATCTGTTTGCTCTAAAGGGTCTTAATGCTTCGATCCAGAGCCCTAACAGGCTTCTTTGCATAACTCAAAGTGGGTTGCGAAATCAAAGGCTTATCATTCAACATATGCTCTGGTCAGGACTATTCTTCAATTAAAACACGTGAAACGTGTCTTGTATTCCTATTAAACCATCTGACATGTCCAACCTACAAGCAACAAACCCAATATTCTCTATATCCGAAAATGGACCCAACTATCTCATACTTAACTTGTTGTAACACCCCCACTAAAAGTACAGCGGAAGCATATCAACACCGTGTGTCACCCCGTCTAGTTACCTAGACAAGGGGTCTTTATAACGGAAATCAACAAAGTATGCAAGTCCAGATTCATACAACAACCCATACTAATGGTCAAGTGCACACAAGTAATAAAGAATTTCATATATGAAAATTTCCATTCAACCTCAGTAATAAGGTACATTATCCAAAAAGGGAAACGTCTAAACCTATTCTGCTGTCACTGTGGTATCGTCCTCTATCCTTAGATCCTTTCAACTCTGAATCCTACAAAAGGGTAAGGTAAAAGACACGTGTGAGTGAAAAATCACTCAGTAAGTCCCGTGTGTGCTAATGTTTTATTAAAGAAGCAGAGTACACAAAAATTTTATGAAATAACATATCATTTGTTCATTAGAAATGAATCCAAAACTCTTTAATGAAGAGTGTATTCAGAAGTCAATAATTTTTTAGAAAATAGTGTTTCAACTTTCAAATCATTGCCCCATTTTTTTTCCTATCACAAGCACTTCTCCAATAGAAGGTCAGCCTGTATGCAAGTCCCACAGTCCTTGCCTTCGACTACACGGTCTCTTATGCCAGGGACTACGCCTTACAGCACGTCACCTATGTCATGCCAGAATGGTGAGCAGCGTACAAATGTACATCACCTTGCACTTAGGGAACTTTTACTTGGCACCATAAGCCAGGGGTCCCAATCCTGACATCAATCACCATTGAGGTGGTAAGGGATTGAACACACTGAGTGTACCCGCCCGATATCATGTGAACAATCCACCATCATAATCAATAGGCAATTGCCAGGCTCAAAACGGCTAACCAGGATTACTCATCTCAATGTCCTGTCGCTCTGTTTGGAGTAAGACAATCCCCAGAACTGATTAGGTTATTTGAGGTCGTCTATCTCTAACATGAGCTAGTACGAAGATCAAAACCCTTGCTGAGTACTCAATGTCACCAACCATGTCTAACTAATCAGGCCAGATAGTTATCTGATCTTATAGAATTTTCATATCAAAACAGTTTTTGGGGTAAAACAACATTTTTCCAAAATCATGATGAAACCAGATAAAAGGTTCAATTTGCACATCAAAACGTGTTTCTAAGAGTAACCGGGTCATTTTTCCCGTACTCAATCACAAAAGTCATTTTCAAGGGTATTCAGGTCATTTTATCGATACCCGATTTTCAAAAGATTTTTCGAAGGTATTCGGGTCATTTTACCCTTACCCGATTTGAGAAATATTCATAAGAGTTCTAATAAGGATATTTTGATCATTTACCAAATACCCGAGTTCCAAAGGCTTTCATAAAATATTCCAATAAGGACATTTGGAACATTTTCCAAATACCCAATTCCAAAAAGGAATTCATTTAAGGAATTCCAGAATTCTAATCTCAAAAGAGGATTAAATTCAATGTTTCCAAACATATTTCTATAAAATGTTCCAAATGGTAAATAATATAGCATTTCATGGAAAAACAATGCACACTAACTTTAAAAGAGTTTTACAAATCCAATGGACTCACCTCGTGTCCTAAGCAATCATTTTCGGTTTCTCTCTCTCTTTCTTCTCTATTTCCTTTTCTTTTCTCTTCTCTCTTTTCTCTCTTGTTTGCTCCAAAATTCTGGCTATCTAAAGCCATTTTAGTTGACCTTCATGGCCTATATATAGAGGAATATGGTCTTCAAGTCAAAGGTGTATTAAATGGCCTTAACATTTGGAAGCCCTTGATTGGTCCACTTAGCTACTTAGGTGTTCTTTGAAATATTCAAAAGTTCTATGGAATTCTTTAGAAAATTCTTGCATGAATGTTCTTGTAACCATTCATAGAATCAACACTTGGTGAGTTTTCATTAGTCCATATGGTGATAAAGTGTAGAAATTCCTAGAATTCTCAAGAATTAATAGATATTTCCTAATCTTGTATGGCCATGCATAATCAACCATAATTAACTTACTCGAATCAAGATTAGCTTAATTAAGCTTGGTCAAATGAGGTCAAAAAGGTGGTTCAACTTGGTCAAACTTTTCATGCTTGTGGGCCATTGTTATTTATTTCCTGTGAGCCCTCTAAATTATCTCAACTTATCACAACCAATCAAATAGAAATACTTGACCTCATTAACCAATCAAATAGAAGAACTTGTCTTCATTAACCAATCACTAGACGATACTTATTTTCATCCACCAATCATAAGAAGCCACACGTCTCATTTTCAACCATAATTTTCTATTTTCTTCAAAAATGACCAAAATCGGGTCCGTAATGGAAAAATATATTATTTCACTATCCAACTCCAAAAATTCCACTGAATCCATTGGTAACACTTAAATTCTTCAATTCCCTCTCTACTTGGTCAAATTCGCAGTCGAAGTTGCGAATGCGGTCAAAATGACCAAAATGCCCTCAATACCCCGGTTGGCACAATTTGCACCAAAACGTATGTCTCATTGCACTGATCAATTTCTCTTTCTAGAATACCCTAAAATTCTTATTTTATTAATCTTAATAGCCTTCCAAAAATTTAGGGTTCGGGTAAAACAAATCTAATAATTATATCCAGGTCCCGACAAAACTTTATTTCACCAAAGTATTCGTCTCAATACACCAATCAACATTTGTTCTGGCCGTTAATATAAATTCTCATCCCATTACAAGTAGTAGCAAATCGGAAGTAAAAAGGTGGGGTGTTACACTTGTCCTCTTTTGGATGATTTAGGATTCCCTTACTAGGAGTCAACTTTGAGAATGTTTGATCATCAACTTGGAAGTTTTCCAATTCCTTTGTCAATAGTAATTATAAAATTAACCTACCATAGGTCTAACTTGCTCACCGAACACTATTAGCTATGTTACAAAGTCGATAGAGAATAGAACAGAAGATAGGAGGATTTCGCAACATCAAAGGAAGAATATTGATCAAGATAACATTTCAGAGTGAGAAAGGAAAATAGTGACATATTCAATTATCAAAAAGCTATTATGGTTGTAGAAAACCTGACGCTTCTACTAATTAGAAAATAACGTGCATTTATAAGGAGTAGCAGAAGATATTAAACCAAAGAATGAGCACATAGCATTAATAAGATTTTGGAAATATGAAGAACTATTATAGGAAAGATACCAATCAAGATTTATTGAATCTAAAGAATGAAGATAATCTTGAAGTAGTCGAGTCAGAGTTAAAACAAGGATTGGGAATTTCCCCAATAAAACGTCAATAACCTCCTCCGAATACCATTAAATTCTTACTTCCCGTAACAGACTCAGGTAACCTCAAGTGACAAAACACTACACCTTGTCGGATGTATCTTACTCTTAACCTAAGTTTCCACATGTCTTGAAAATAAAACTGTGTTCAACCAAAATTCACACCTACCAAACTAGCCAAAAGTTCTTACCCCTCATCATTACTACAGCCCATTTTAATTGTTCCAAGCCTATCACTATCTTTACCACTTATCCTTCCTCAGGCAGATGTAATGTGGTAATCTTCATTAGAATCATAGTAGAGAAGCCTTTAACCTACTTAAGTATCGTTCCACACTCATGGTTTAAGTATACATCGACTATTGTAGCCAAACAAAAATTCTTAGTATTCCCTCTACAATAACTTAAAATTCCTCACTTCTGATATTAAGCACCATATTTTCTTAGCCTCAACTTCTCTACACTCCATTCTATCTAAACAATTTATGAAAATGCATTACTCTATCTCCATAATTAACTTAAGCTCATTATTTTAACCATGATTCCATACATTATCTTAATCCTTAAGGAACGTCCAAATTAATTTTCTTAGCATTTTACTTTCCAACCAAAAATTTCACTTCTCGGATACAACTTTTAAATTCCCCCTCCATGTATAGAAAAGTGTGTCAATAATTTATAATCCAATTTATGACTATCACAATTCAAGTGGTTGATACACTACATTATATACAAATGCATGGAGGTAAGATCAAAAAGCCTATTCCTTTCAAAAATCAAAATAAAGAGCTTACCATGCAATACCCATTCCTAAGTCCTCTTCGCTTGTCATAAATTCTTAGCTTCACTTGCAGTCTCGTCTTGTTTCCCCCCACTAACTGTATTTGCGGCTTAGTAGTGGTATCTATGGTGGCAACATATTTGTTTAGGATGTCAAATTCTTCCTTAGTTTGGAAGGTTCTTAATCCTTCTGCAGGTCTCTCAGGTGCCGCCTTCTGTTCTTGTTCATATCCTTCTCACAAGTCAGCGTAGCATGTTGTATTTGTCTAAAATCTAGTCACAATAACTTATTATCATGAACAAGGCTGCTACGGACCGTGGTTCTATATTTTGGTGCCATCTTCAGTTACCACCACTCATTTTGATAAATCAATATGGAGAAGGGGTCGTGCTCTTGCGAATTCAAAGTCAATACAATGACAGATTTAAGTTTTGCCATAACAAATGCATACAATGATTTACAAAAGGAAATAGGTGCTAAAAAATTCCTTATCCAAATCCCTCAAATCATACTTTTATAGAAAATGAAATGGATGCCCTATATGATACCCTTATTTTGAATATTTAAATGTTTGCAACAAAGAAATAGGTTGTAATGAATAAATAAAGAAATATAAGTCCGAATATCAAGTCATATTATTGATCTTCTAAAAGTTCTTTCTCCTAGCTAGTCTAGCTATCACTAGAGGAATCAAAAACAGGCTCCACTAACTAACCCCCAACGTTCTTAGAGAAGTCTATCATATGTCCACTCACAAACTTAAGAAAACTACCCTTGTTATGGGTTTCTTAGGACTTTATTCTACCTTCCCTTTCCCCTTCTCTCTCACTCTCCTAGTTACCTCTTGGAGTTCTTTCATAG
Source organism: Voacanga thouarsii (assembly GCA_026120185.1). Classification (NCBI taxonomy): domain Eukaryota; kingdom Viridiplantae; phylum Streptophyta; class Magnoliopsida; order Gentianales; family Apocynaceae; genus Voacanga; species Voacanga thouarsii. The sequence continues at coordinate 1,169,260 of JANUWF010003370.1, forward strand.
CTATTGCAAGTCCCCTCTTTATCTCATCCATCTCCCTATCCAACCTAGCTATCTCATCCTCAAACTCCCTAGTCATATCACTTACTGATGTAGGTGTAAGCTCCCTTATGGGTGGGGTCATGGGTGCCACAACTAGCTCATCCTCCTCATCGTCAGTGTCGAACATCTCCTCTCTTCCCTCGAGATCAATAATGTCTATATCCTTCTCTCCCTCAGCATTAGTGTCATCCATCTCTTCACTGCCTTCATCATCGATATCAGCTTCTTTCTCTCCGCTTACTCCTTGATTATCCGTACTAGGTATCTCCTCTTTACCCTTATCATCAAAAACTAGGTCAATTACTGGTATAGGTTGATCTAGCATCTGCATATCACCAACTCTACCCTCTGGCTCATGGGCCTCAATTCCTATCTTCTCATTCTTTCTAGCTTCAGATGGCACGGCTTTGGAAACCTCATATTGCATCTCTCTATCACAGTTCTCTAACTCAAACCATCCTAACCCAGGTTCTCACTTCTAATCAAAGGAAGATGGATCTGCTATGGGAACTAGGACAGGTGTACAACACATCCTTATGGCTAATCTCACGTGACTTAAGTAAACCGTCAGAATCCTATAAACAAACTATATAGGTCGGTACCAGATCAAAATTCTTAAAATATAAAATCTAAAAGACTATATAAGCCTAATCTAGGCTCTGATACCATTTGTAACACCCCACTACCTACGTACCCCAAAAAGGGCGAGAATATCTCCTTGTCCATAGGACATGGAGTTTTTATAACCAGGTAAAAGAAAATTCGAAGAAATATCTAATGTTCAAAACTTATTACAACTCAAAATAATAATTATACTAGTCTTGAAAAAGTAGATAAATAAGCCAAGCTCTCCAAGTTATAAATGCAACAAATCAAACTGAGATCTTCAAGTCTCCAAGCAACTCTCCCACTACGACGAGGCTCCATATGTACAGGCTCTTAAAGCTGTGTCTCTTCTTATTCCACAATCAGGTCAAAAGAAGTTGTTTTCGAAGATAACTTCTCCTCCAGTTCCAACCTAATTGAACCTTTCGTGGAAGTACTTTGATCATCCTCTAAGTATCTAGCATTGGTCCTAACCAGTACCTTCTGCTCCTTAGGATGATAAAAGTAACCACCCTTTGTCCCTTTTAGATACCCAACAAAATAGCATAATTCTGATCTTGGTTCCAACTTGTCTCTCTTGACCAGTACATAAGTTGGACAACCCTATATCCTGATATGATTCAGACTTGGCTTACGCCCAGTCCACACCTCATAGGAAGTCCTAGGTACTGATTTGGAAGGCACTAAGTTCAGAATGTATGCCGCTGTTTCTAAGGCATATCCCCAAAAAGACACTGGAAAAGTAGCATGAGACATCATGCTTCGGATCATTTCCATCAATGTCATGTTCCTTCTCTCAACTACTCTGTTCTGCTGGGGTGTCCCCGGTGTAGAGAGTTGGGATACTATCCCCTGATGTATTATATAGTCCTTGAACTCACCAATGAGGTCCTCTCCACCACGATCCGATCATAAGATCTTGGTCAATTTACCTGTCCGACGCTCCACTTCAGCCTTAAACTTTTTGAACTTGTCAAAAAAGTTAGACTTGCATCTTATCAGGTAAATGTAACCAAACCTTGTACAATCATCCGTGAAAGTGATGAAGTACTCAAAACCTCCTCTAGCTGGTGTAGACAGGAGACCACACACATCAATGTGAACAAGACTCAATACCTCCGTGGCTCTATCCGTCTTAGGGGCAAATGACCTTTTGGTCACCTTTCCCATCAGGCAAGACTCACACTGAGGCTAATTTTCCAATCTCAATGAGCCCAATGGGCCATCATGGAACAACTTCTGAATCCTGGTTGAGTTGATATGACCCAACCTTAGATGCCAAAGATAAGAGTCATTGATATTGGTCTTTCTTTTCTTTGTTAAAGGTTCAAATCGAGCGTTATTTAATTGATTGTTAATAGGATTTAAGAAAAATAGATTCCCATACATGTGCCTAGTACATAAAATTTATCCATCGCTACTAATAGAAATACCAGAATGGAAAGATACAAAATATCCTTGATTTATTAGTTTTGCAACCGAAATCAAATTCTACCAAAATCCAGATACATATAAAATATATTTCAAAATCACTATTCTATTACAATCAAATACAAGATCCATCTCTCCCACTGCAAGGGCCCAAACTTATGCTCTATTTCCCAACACGTAGTCTATGTTCGCCCTTCTGGAGTCTTCTAATCTATCTAAACCCCTGTAAGGAGTTACAAATGTGATCAATGGCTCCTGAATCAACAATCCAAGTGGAAGTTGATCCAACCATTGATATAGACTCTAGATAGAAAACATTACCTGTAGGGTTTTTCTTAGCTTGAAGATCTGGACACTCCTTTTTTCCAGTATCCCTTCAGTCCACACTTGAAACACTTGCCCTTGGGTTTGTCTTTGGGCTAGGTCTTGGGCTGAACTGTTGCGTTACCCTTCTTCTTCTTAAACTTTCTGGGCTTGGGCCCAGTTCTAGAAGATGAAGCCTTGGCAATCATAGCCTTCGATTGTGGCTTCATGGCCTTCTCCGTTATATGGAGCTCCTTCATCAACTCAGTCAAACTCATGTTCAACTTGTTCATGTTATAGTTCAACTTGAACTGAGTACAAGAACCCGGTAGAAATTCGAGAACCATGTCCACTTGGCTCTCGGGATCAATGACAGCCCCTAAGATTTCTACCTCCTCGAAAGTAGTAATCATCTTAAGCATATACTCTCTGACTGATGCTCCCTCAGCCATCTTAGTGTTAATGATGGTTCGAAGAGCCTCCTGCCTTGCGGGCCGGTTCTTATCCGCGAACATCGTGGCTAATGATTAAGGTATGTCATACGCAGTGATCATGTGCTCATGTTTGGACTGAAGCACGTTAGACATGGAGGCCAACATGTAACAACGAGCCATCTCATCGGCCTTTTTCCATGCCTTCTCAGTCTCACGCTCCTCGACGGTAGAACCCTCCCCGATAACATGGCAGGTTTTGTAAAGGAAATACTTATACTCTTCCGTTGTGAGTATTATGTCCAGGTTCCTTTTTTAGTCCACATAATTTGGTCCCGTTAGCTTATTCTCTCGGAGAATAATGGCCAATGGACTAAAAGAACCTCCCACCACTTCTGAAAAATCGAAAAAATAAAAGAAAAAAGATTCAGTTTGTGAAAATAAATTAAATATGTGCACTTTATCCTTATTATCAAAATTGATAATAATCAATTTGACTCTTAGGAAAACTGACATAGTTTCTTGGGAAGATTAACAGTTTCTTAAGCTAAGTGTGTTAACCACCACAAATTAATTTCCCTTCTAGGTAATGATCTAGAAGATAACTCTATCGAGGGGATGGTCGTTTCTTCTCATTTCCTATGGACATACCTCGCACTATGACCTCCAACGAGAGGCTGGCCAATCATAGTACGTGCCCCGGGTTATTAATTACATCCTTCCATTAGATCTAGATCCTTGTAGTATCCTCATCCTATACGGGTTCACTCCCAGGGTGACGCGAGGGAACCCACGATCTCTAATAAGGATCGTGATAGAAGCCGTGGAGCCGTTGAAACCCCTCTCCCACTTAGTCTTTTAAAATAAGGATTTTCTGAAAAATATCCTTTTGAAAATTTCCATTAAGTTTTCCCTTAACTCAAAAATAAAATGTCTAAATCCATAAAAATCTCTATGTCAAGGCTTATATCCTTTAAGAGTTTTTCCCATGGACTAATTTTGTTCAATTTAAAAACTTAATGATTTCAAAAAAATTTCAATTAAAACTTTCTAGAGACTTTGGTCTTAAGTTTATTTGACAAAACAATTTTTCTTGTGCCAAACTAAAACAAAAATGGCTTTCTATTTTAACCTTATAAAAATATCTAAATCCAATATATTTTTTATGTCAATGATTAAATCTTTTGAGAAAATATCTAAGGATTAATTTTTGTTCAAGTTAAAATAACCATTTAATTTGTAGAAAAAATATTTTCCTTGTCAAAAACATTCCCAAAAACTTTGGTCTTTGAGAAAACGTGTACATAGGTACCAAAAATAAATAGCATGCTAGAAAATAATAGACGTTTTCATGCTCTTCTATTTTTAAACCTAAGTGTCCAGATAATAGAATTAAACATATTAATTAATTAATTAATTGTCTTGTTTAATCTTAAAATCCCTTACTAATATTTTTCATGCAAAAATATCCTTGAATATTGACTATTGCAAAATATTAACTTCACCTAGTATAAACAAAAAAAAAATGCAAGAAAAATTACAAGGAAAAAATCAAAAATTTCTCCTTGGTCCACTACACCCGCCACACTGGATCATACACCCATTTGCACTGTAGTCCACTGCACCCGCCGCACAAAATCAGGACCCACAAGAAACCAGCGTGCGGACCGGCCTTCCAGACCCTAGCCGGCGCCAGTTCCAACACACCAAGTCGGTGCCGGTTCCAGTCTGGACGCCTGATCCTACAGTTTTTTTTCTGCAAATTTCTTCGGCGAATTTTCCCTGTTTTTCTGCACAGCTTCCGGCTTCGATGGCTCTCTGATTTCAAACCAAATACAATGAAATCAACCAAAACCAATAATTGTCTATACCCATAAACATTGGGCTTACACGATTTGCTAAGAAAAACAGTAAATTACAAATCTCCTATACCTCCACCCGCGAGGTTTAACAGAAAATCTATCCATACTATAAACAGCGAATGATCACAATTTTAATCACACATATTTGTCCAGTTTTATTCATATAGATGCATCCTCTATTTTTACAAAACATTCAAGGCTCTAATACCAATTGAAGGCATAGAAAACGGAAAACATAGGGCACGCAGCGGAAGCGAAGATTAAAAATTGGAAAAAAAAAAACCCCCCAAAACAGGGGATTCCCGAACAAGGCCGGGGCCAGTTCCGGCAGCCTTAGCCGGCGCCGGTTAGGCTCTATTCGGATTCCGAGGTTAAAAATTTTTACCTCTTTTCCTCGTTCTAAGAGTTGACTGGACTAGAACGTGCTCAACCGGGGTAAGTATGCTGGTGGAAGCCTCTGGTGCGATTCCTGCAAATCTCCTACTCCGTCTTTGCATGTAGGCGAACACCAATCCTTTGATCTTCCAATATATGGCCTGCCTAAATCCGTTTGGTGAACAACTATAGACTAAGGAACTTTTTTTCTTGAAAGAGAGAGAAAGAGAGACGTCTGGCTTTTTCACAGAGAAGAAGCCGTCTCATAGAGTGTATATTCTAACCAAAACGTTGTTTCCAATCCTCTTATTTAACCTAAATAAAACCCTATGTTAAACTGGACTGGGCAATTGGACTCTTAGTTTAACCTTTTGGGCTTAATTAATTATTCTAATTAGAACCAATCTAATGGCACAATTAATAATTAATTTTTCAGTCCAAATAAACTAGTCCAATTAATAAGCTTATATTAGTTTAGTCCCAGGTTAATCCTTAATTATTCAAACTGAGCCAAAGCCCTGAATAATTAATTAACCCACTAAACTAATTTTATTAATTCTCTCTCTATGGACCTTTATTTTATTCTAACCCAATAATTAAATCAGGCTACTTAAATAAAATAAATTCTATTTAATTTAAAATCAATTCCTTAGCCCGTATTTAATTATGACTCACGGTCTATACTGGGGACCAAAAGACACACCGCCTTGGCTACAGGTGTAATAACTAAAATACCCCTCTATACATCGCCGTACATTTAGAGAGAAATAAGTGTACTAACACCTCTCTAAATGACATCTACCATCCTTAGGCCTCTAGTCCAATGATCCACGACTTCCTAGATTGTTTCTGTTTTCCAATAGAGCTACCCTAAAGCAAACATCCAAGTCATGTTTCCCAGGGCCCTGGATATTTAGATCATTCAGACAACCACAAGGGACGATATAGTATAAAAACTATCTTGTACAAGTTTGTCTTAACTAACTTGTCGTATATACCCAACATACAAGTATATTAGCCCTACGATAAAACCTCAACTATAACATATCAAAGTATATGCTTCCAGCTTCGTCAGACCCCTAATTCATACTCAAGTCATAGAGTACTAGTCCACGCTGTAACGGTAGTAGTCTAGGTTTTTACCATATAGTATTTTTAGAAACCACTACTATAGGTCCTGTTCTACGTATTCGAAATACGCTTATGTCATGAAGTGAGTGGATTACTCACTAGTTAAAGGTAAGCCATTCCCCATTTAGAATTCACAACATAATAACCTAGACATGATGAGATTCACATTCTCATCAATCGGTTAAGAACGAATGTTTATGTGTTAAGTAACCCATGATCCATACATTACTATGAAAGACCTCTATTCACATGGACCACTTACTTAAACACAATGGGTCTTTTCCAAACGTAATTGTGCACAAATAAAATTGTAAATTCACAAACAATTTCTGAAAATAAATTATTTTATTAAAACATTCGATTTTTTACATCAGAAACCTAGTCTAAGAGGGCATACATCCCAACAACTTTAAGGTTATATTTGTCAAAATAATGGTTTAAGTTACATAATTCTCCATCATTGACATGTATATATTCTTTTATTTTATTTTATTTTCCTTTTTATTCTTTTTCACTTTATTGAGTCGGTTAAACAATAAAAGAAAAGTGATTACTACGTACTTGTTCCTTGAGGATCGATACTCGTCTTAAACCCTATGCTATGCTTAATGATGAGTACGTTTGCTTATATGTGTAATTTGGAATTAACGTTTTAATTTAAACTTGATTAGGAATGTGCTTTTTTTTATGATTTTTTATACCCAAATTCGTACACATCATTGGTTGGGATAGCTTTACCCTCAGTTTGGTTTTCAACCTCAGCAACTTGCTTTCCTGTTTCAGTTGGCTAGGTTTGACTAGATACAAGAACATAGCCAATGTTATGTAATAGAGGGATCAATGGAGCACAATTGCTTTCCCAGCAGGTTTTTAGTTTCTCAAGCATGTTCAGAGAGTTGGCTTTTTCTTCTCTTAGGAAGGATTCTTGGCTCTTCAGGCTTGTGGATTGATTTCTCACCTTCCTTGTATTATGGTACAAGTGTAAAAAGATTTCTGTTTGGCAGTCTCAACTCGAACAATAGATTTGGCTTGGGCTAGCTTTGTTTGTAGCCTAGATATCTCTGATGCGAGGCTTTTGGTTTTCTCTTTGCTTTCCTGCAAGATTTCCTTAGTGATAGACAAGTCGGCGGAAGCTTACATACTGACTAAACAATAATTCATTTTTAGAAGCAAGCTTGCTGGGCTCGCTTAGCTAATTTTTAACTTCATCCAATTTCTATTGGTGACAGCTAATGTCAAAGCTTAGTGAGGAGACTGCAAAGCCTAATATCCTATATACCTCATTCTGCAATTTGTCCCCACAATGTTCAAAAACTTGCTCTAGCTGGGAATCATATTCTTCGAGATAGCTCAGCCAGTATCTTCATTTATTGGGAAATTTGGTAAAATCCCATTGAGTGCTCTTAATGGGAAACTCTAATCTAGCGGTTTTATATAGCCAATTAGATAAGTGTTGCTAGCCAGATCTATCATGGTAGGACCCAAGATAAAAGCTTTTGTGAAGTTAGGGTAAGGAATCATTAGACGGCTATCCATGGTATTCGGGAAAGATTAGGTAGGAAGAAGAAGAAGTGCAGGTAGCTGGTGAGGGTTTGGTTGCTAAAGTAGTAAGAGTTTCTCATCTGGAGGGATGGATTTAAGCTAACTAAAATTGGGGATAATGGAATGTCATTGATTAGATCAAGGAATTTCAAATTTAAATATAATTTTGACTTGATCTAGGTTTCGAAAATTGACGAATATGATGAGGGAAGAGTCCTCAAAAAGCCCAAACTGCTAGCTTTTTCGAAAACTGAAGAGTTATTTGTCTCATTTTCTTTAACAAGATAACAAGACAAATAAGAGGGCAAGTGTTGACGCCCGAAAAATGTAACTAGCCAAGTAAGTCAACTTTCAATTGGATAGACACATTAAGGCATGACTAGATAGGCTAGCTAGAAGCAGCATCTGGACAGGACAGCCAGAGTATGATTGAACGGGCCAGTCTGAAGCATTAGCCGGATGAACCAAATAGGCATGACTAGGTTAAGCAAGCTGGACAACTAGCCCAGGTAGTCTCTAGTAGAACCCGGATGAGTCGGAGTAGCAATCGGCATTGACTACAGTCAGAACACTTCCTATCTTCAAGGAAGTTGATTGTTGAGGAGATAAGGCTTGAAATTGAATACATAAGGCACAAATTTCTCTCCAAGTGACCTCCCACATTGTCACTAACGATCATGGAGTAGAGGGCCACAATCACCATTTTCTCCATTTTCAACCATAGGAAGGTAATTGGGAAGCTTGGGAGCTAAAGAATTCTACTTATAAGAGTTAGAAGACGAACAGAAGAAGGACATATTAAGAAATCATCTATAGAGCATATTTCATTCCTTAATTTTGTTTCAAAATTTGTTTTACTACTTTTCTTTACATTTTTCCTTTAAATTCATGTACTTTTATAGCTTTTGATCAATTCCAGCCAAGTCTTTCTTTCAAATTGCTAAGTGTTTGTGCTCTGAGGGTTATTCCTTTGATTTTCCAGTTCATTCCTTTTGATTCTCACCAGATAATTGCATTCCCTTCACAATTAAAGCTTTCTTGGAGGCTTTTTGTAGTGCTCCAAGGAACCTTCTCGTTTAATCAGTAGCTTCCTGCGTGATTTCCCAGACATAATTGCGTAATAGAAGGAAAAGGAAGTCTAAAACTCTTGACTAGCCAAGATTTACCTTCAACCAGTCCAATCACTTTTTAAGCCAACTTAGCCAGTTGTTGACTGAACAGTTAGATGATAAAATTCAGAGTCAACAAATATAATGCAAATTGTAAATTGCAAAGATGTGAAAAAATGTAGAGGAAAATTCCACTATTTAATTGGGAATAATATTTCTTGTTTCCCTTCTTGAGATATTTTCACTTTATAAATTATATTTTTTTTTTATCTCTATTGAACAAGGTATTGATAAATTTCATTAAAAGAAAATAATTTCTCATGAATAATTGTTTCCCTCTCAATTAAATAGTGATGTACAAAATTGTTCAAAGAAAAATATAACTAAGATTGGAACAATTATAAAATTGTTATAAAATTTGGGTAGTGTTAGAATAAAATCTACACACTACACACTAAGAAAACTCTAACTATTTTTGTACAAGAATTTCTTCAAACTTCTCTCTTTCTTTTTCTCACAATTTTCTCACAATTCTTTCAAAAAATGATGGTGTATTATAACTTTAGAGAATAACTGTATTTATAGAGCTTTTAATTAGTGGAATACATCATCTTCCACTAATCTTAATTAGTGGTGTCTCCACTAAATGATGGACATCTATAAAAATTCATAATTAGTAGAGTTTCCACTAATTAGTGGAGCTTCCACTAATTCCCTAATAATTCACTTAAATCCATAATTATGGAGCTTCCACTAATTCAAATATTTACAACACTCCCTCTTGGATGTCCATCCATTACATAAAAAATATGTTTCGTTAAAACCTTACTAGATAAAAACCCAGTGGAAAAAAAATCTAGTGAAGGAAAAAGAGTACACTATCTATATGTCTGTTTATTACTCCCCCTGATGAGATGATTCCTTTAAATCTTTAAACCGATGCATACCAATTTTATATCTCAACTTCTCAAATGTTGCAGTCGGTAAAGTCTTTGTGAAAATATCTACGAGGTTGTCACATGACCGAATTTGTAGCACATCAATTTCACCTTTCTTCTGGAGTTCATGAGTAAAGAAGAATTTTGGTGAAATATGTTTTGTCCAATCTCCTTTAATATATCCTCCTCGTATTTGAGCTATACAAGCTGCATTGTCTTCATAAAGGGGAGTTGGAATATCTCTGATAGATGATAATCCATAACTTTCTCGGATATCATGAATCATTGATCGTAACCATACACATTCTCTACTTGCTTCATGAATGGCTATACTTTCAACATGATTTGAAGAAATAGCTGCTTGAAGATATCGAAGGACTTGTTTAATTCCATTCCAATGTCGTCGTATTGGTGAAGAACTAAATCTTGCTAATAAATTAACAGCAAATATAATATCAAGTCATGTATTGTTAGCAAGATACACCAATGCACCAATTGCACTGAGATATGGTACTTCAGGACCAAGGAGTTCTTCATCATCTTCTTGAGGTCAAAATCTTTCTTCACATCTAATGACTAGACGATCATTGGAATACTCAATGGATGTGATTTGTCCATATAAAAGCTTTTTAGAACTTTTACTGTATATGTTAATTGATGAAACTTGCCAAATGTTCAATTTGTAAACCAAGGCAAAATGTAATTTTACCAACATCCTTGATGTCGAATAATCAATTATTTCGTGGAGCTCTTCAGGAGTTCTAATAAGATTAATATCATCAACATATATCACAAATTTAGAACCATATTTCTTAATAAAAACACATGGACATACCTGGTCATTTGTAAATCCCGCTTTCAATAAATATTCACTAAGACGATTGAATCACATGCGCCCAAATTGCTTCAAGCCATATAATGATTTCAGTAACTTGATGGAGTAATTTTCACGAGGATAATGTTTATATGCTTCAGGCATATGAAATCCTTCAGGGATTTTCATGTAAATATCATTTTCTAAATTTCCATACAAGTAAGCAATGACAACATCTAATAGGCGCATATCTATCTTTTCATGTATTACCAAACTGATAAGATATTGGAGTGTAATAGCATCAACAACAGGAGAATAAGTTTCATTATAATCAATACCTGGTCTTTGTGAAAAACCTTGGACTACTAACTGTGCTTTATCTCGTATGATTTCATTATTTTCATTGCGCTTTCTCACAAATATCCATTCGTAGCCAACAGGTTTTACACCTTCTGGTGTTCAGACTGCAGGTCCAAAGACTTTACGTTGTGTCAGTGTATTTAACTCCGATTGAATCGCATCTTTCTATTGTAGCCAATCTTTTTTATGCCGACATTTATCAACTGATATTAGTTCAGGATCATCATTATCCTGTATAACATTAAGAGATATATTGTATGCAAATATATTATCAATAATTGTTTCTATCCAATTCCAACTTTTACCGGAAGTGGTATAATTGATAGAAATTCACTATGAACATCTGGATCATTTAATCTTCTTTTCTTTCGATGATTTTTATCTTTAGAACTAATAGGTTAGCCATGCTTCTGGCATGCTTTTGGCTCAACAGCTATAGGTATAATCTTTTGTTCTGTTGGAACTTCAATTCGAATAGGAGCATTTATAGCTGAAATATGCGATTTTGTAACTCTTCTGGAATCAACAAAAGTGTCTGGCATTTGATTTGGATTTGCAATACTTTGTAAATGAATTATCTTTTGAACTTCAAGTTCACACGCGCTTATACACGAATCAAGATAATTTAATGATGTTGTCCAATCAAGATCTTTCTTATATTGTTTTTGTTCTCCCCCTAATTTATGGAATAATGATTTCAAAAGAGAATAAGGGAAAAGAAAAAGAAATGCAAGAACATGATGACAAGTAGGAAATGCTATTTACTCTTCCCGGTACCATCTTTTCCCCTTCCTCCTTGTCTTTTCTTCTCCTCCATCCCTCCACCTATCATCTACCTCTTCTTCTTCCTCGTACACACACACACACACACACACACACACACACACACACACACACACACACACACACACACACACACACACACACACACACACACACACACACACACACACACATATATATATATATGTATATGTGTATCGATATATATCTTAATCATCAGCCATTAGTAAACATAAAAAAAAACAAAAAAAACCTCAAAGCAGATATGGAGACTCGTAATTCATTTGAGACATGGTCAAATTTTAACTTGGTTTCTAACGCAGAAGATTTTGGTGTGTTTTCTTTTCTAAGCCAACTGCTTTCGCCTAATATCAGGTCTAACGCAGAAGATTTTGATCTATTTTCCTTTCCAAACCAACCGCTTTTACCTAATTTTTCAAGCCAACCGATTCCGCCTAATTTCAGATGAGATACCTTTGAGGGCTTCCTTTTTTTTTTTTTTAGTGTGCTTAATAATGAAATAATGAAATTAAACTCTCTTTTGGTTTGTTGTGATGTAAATCAGTGGTAGTTCTGGACATGCTGCTTTAGATTTTCAATTTGATCTACCCATTCAAGAGACTACTTTTGATGTTGTTGATTTACCCATTCAAGAAACTGCTTTTGATGCTGTTCCTCTGAATGAGGATACGCTTGTGCATGATCATTTCTACTCCCTAATGGATTTTGAAAAAAGCCAGAATATGATTCCAAGTTATCATACATTCAAACATGGATTTTACATGGTATTGCCTTTACTGATATTATTTTTCCTTTTCTAGGAGAAATAATGAGTGGTCTTGGCAACGAATTCGGAGTGAGGACCCATGAAATGCATAATATCGAAGTTTAAAATATTATTGCAAATGAAATTCCTATGGAGAATGAGAGGATTAGAAGGCGGAGAGAGGAGAAGGGCAATAGCTCCAAGACACTATCAAAAGAAACCATTTTGCAGTACTTTTACCTGCCAATCAAGAACGCGGCCAAAGAACTGAATATTGGCTTAACCCCTCTCAAGAACAGATGTAGGGAGTTGGGAATTCGTCGATGGCCTCACAAGAAGTTGATAAGCTTGGAGACCCTAATCAAGAATGTTCAGGTTCTCTCTCACACACACTTGTAATTTGCTAAAACTATAAAAGATTTATAAGTAAATAATGACTGGAATGAATGTATCTCCACAGAGGATATCACTTCGATTTACAGGAGCGAAATAAAGACGAAGGAGGACATAAGTTAAGAGAAGCCATTGAGATACTGGAACATGAGAAGAAGTTGGTAGAAGAAAATCCTAATACGCAATTAGAGGACCAAACATAGAAATTGAAACAAGCATGTTTCAAGGCCAAATATAATAAAAAACTTAAGGGGATGAGAAAATCCCAAGACTCATTGCGCAGTAACGTCACGGCTAATTCTGCTGCTGTCTAGATGCTAGCCCAAAGGAGAAGGAAGAGAAGGAGGATGTCGAAGAAGAGGAACTGAAATCCATAATTGCTACCTGTTTGTCTTCCTCTAATGCAAACATGGAAAAAGAACAACTACAAACATTCATCCTCAATTTGTCAGCTCAATTGAAAAAGAGCAACTATAAGCATGCATCTTCAAGTTCATGTGAACACCGGTGAGATAAATAAAGGAAATACAAGCGAACATAAGACTTATGATCAAGAGGAGATAGATTTTTTTTTTTTTTTTTGAACTGTTAACAGTAATATAGTATATATTGACATCCGAATGTAACATCACAGAGATGTGATGCTTATTATTAATGGAAATATCATTTTCCTTTATTATCTTTTCTATTCCACTTCAGGTGGTCAGATTGCTCTGTGCTAAGGGAAATATCGAGTGTGTCCATGACCATAACTACGGCCACTGCCACAATTACGACTATAATGATGGCTTCTGCTAGAGCCAACAACATTCACTTCTGGGAGTGTTGTTGAACCAGTTGGTCTGACTTCATGATTTTTCAATAATAACTCATTATTTTTCTCTGCAATGATGAGGGTAGTAATTAAATCTGTGTATACCCTTTTTCTCGATATTGTTGCTACAGGACAATATTCGATGCATGAAAGATAGAGAATGTCCTCTCCAATATATCTTCATCAGTAATGTTTTCTCCGCATAATTTTAATTGAGATGTAAGTTGATACATCGCGGAGCCATATTCATTCACGATTTTAAATTTTTGCAACTTCAGGTGCAATCATTTATACCGTGCAGTTAGTAATACGACCATCTTCAGGTGGTCAAATTTAAATTATCCACAGGACATATGAATCTTTTTTTTCAGCATTTAGATGCATTTCTGTATGACATATAATTTTTTCAGCAATATCAAGGGCTACAAATTCAAGGTTAGTAAGGTTAGCCATGGAGATTAATAAATGCGGACCTGTCTTCTGGCTTTAATAATGGTAAAGACTCGTACTGATAACGTGTTATAAAATTTGGGTAGTGTTAGAATAAAATCTACACACTACACACTAAGAAACTCTAACTATTTTTGTACAAGAATTTCTTCAAACTTCTCTCTTTCTTTTTCTCACAATTTTCTCACAATTCTTTCACAAAATGATGGTGTATTACAAGTTTAGAGAATAGCTCTATTTATGGAGCTCTTAATTAGTGGAATACATCATCTTCCACTAATCTTAATTAGTAGTATCTCCACTAAATGATGGACATCCATAAAAATTCATAATTAGTGGAGTTTTCACTAATTAGTAGAGCTTCCACTAATTCCTTAATAATTCACATAAATTCATAATTAGTGGAGCTTTCACTAATTCAAATATTTACAACAAAAATATAGTTTTTTCTAATTACAAATAATATTATTAATTCCTTTTTTTTTTTTTTTTGATGGTTAACTTTTATTGTATATAGTAAAAATTATAATTATATTTAGATGCATTAGCTTAGTCTGTAAAAATCTTCTTTGTTGGTCGGACGACATTCACTCCTCGGTGCATTCGAAAATCGCAATGGGCTCTAAGAGTGGGAGAAGACCATAGATCTACGTTTGGACTTGATCTATAAGTACTGAACCAGGCTTAAAATGGCCCACTGTTATTGGGCAACAAGTTCTCAGCCCAACGTACTTTGAACTAACTCTGATTGGTCACAAAAAGAAAGCAAATGCCTCACGTAATAATTCAGATAAGCTTAAACTTTTGTATATCTCATAAAATGGTACTAATTTAATGATACAGTAGATGAGGTCAATCTCTTCTTTAAAACATTAAAATTTCGAGTTTGATACTTAATTTGGTAGGAAAATTCTTACATAAACCGTAAATTTGTAAACTATATGTATTAAAGGACTATATTGTATAACTTTTATTATATAAAGTATAACTTTTTAATACATATATGGTCTACGTAGATTGGATTCAAATTAAAATTTTCGAATCTGGTGAGTACAAATTGTCCTTTCCCTTGTCATGGTTGTAAAATTTTCTTTTAAACAAATTACTACTAGGTATGACAACAACCGTTTTTTTTCCCCTAGAGACACAACAACTTAGAGAAATTGATTTTTGTCAATCAATAATTTTCTTTTTTTTTTATTTTGCCTTTCAATTTACTGCCTCTATTCTATTTTATCTATCATTTTTGGAGACTTTTTTCTCTATAATTGTCTATCATTTTTTTTTTATTATACTCTTATAATTTATTACTTCAATAAATCATAATATTAATAAAGTTTTACATTAACTTTATAATTTTCAAATTCTATCGGTAGAAACTCTCAGCTTCTCAATTATCACGTACCCAAAAAAAAGAAAAAAGAAGAAGAAATCACAGTCCCACTAATCTTCTTCATCTACCAAGAAAATATCTAGTAATCCATTTAAATCACAATGAAACAAAAGAAAGGTTTACTTGACTTGAAAGTTCTTGAAGATTTCCCTCAATCTCTTGCAAACAAAAAGACACCTCTATCTTACATATTAAAGTTGACTCCATGTGAGATTCTCAGTAAAGAGAGAAGGGTTACTCTTTCTTACTTTCTCTTCAATTGCCATATATTTTCAGAGATGACCAAAGACTCAATTATACATAACAATAGAGATCTTGTACATGTGACAGCAATTAAGCAGTTAGGTTTTAAATTTCAACCAACAGTCATTATATATGCGTCATTGTAGGACCCACGTGAGTCAACAAAGTCCTTTCTAATCAAGATTACATGAATCCCCTTGGTTCTAACAATCAGCAGAGCAGAGAGATTTATGTAATAAGAAACTAACAGCATTAGCCAAGCAACTAAGGATTAGTGGGTAGACTAAGTCAATCTATGATTTTAAAGGGTCAATTGTACTTTCCAAAAAAAAAATTAAATTATAATGTGTCAATTTAACGTAATAATTACGTCAATAAAATATTATAAAAGTAAGTCGTGAAAATTTTCTATTAAACAAGATATATGATTTAAATTTTCTAAAATATTTCACAAAAGTCAAGCGTGATTACTACTTATTGAATGTGATCGTACTTATATATATATATATAAATATATATATATATATATATATATATATATGAAAATCAAAATATATTCCCAAAAAACACCGTCCTAAATAGTCTTTGATGTTTGCGATATTGAAATATTTTTTCTATCCTAAATAATCAAAAAAGAAGGCATAAAAGGGCAACGCGTTGGGCCATGTCTATGTATAACTCCAAAAGCAAATTATCAAATTCATTTAGACTTGGAGTATAATCTAAAGCAATGTTTCCAAAATGTCCCATAAAAGTTAGTCATTAACAACTCTTTACTAATCAATTATAATCAGTGAGGAAACACTTAATATTTGAGTTTGAACAACTTTTACTAAATATAATTTCTTTACTTTTGAGATATACGTCCATTATTTTGTAATATAATAATAGAATAATATTGAAAAATAGAATTAATTTCAAAAATAAATCTAAAAGCGTGTATTAAATTTCTAGATTCATTGACACTTGTATATCAACCAAAATCATTTCCACCATCCACCACAGGAAAAGGTCTAAACCCTTCCAAAAGGCAGACTTCATATTAACTCCATAAAGGGTCATTTTCTACACAGCACATATGCTTTGCCTTGTTAAAGATAGGACTTGGACAATTTAGCCTTGAAGAAGTTGTGGAAATTTTTAGCTTTTGGTCCCAAAATGGCAATTCTTGTTGTAGTTTTCAATACAGTTTGACAATATGAGACTTAAAAGTTTCTAACTTTGCACTCAACTTGAGAATTCAGACAATTTTGAAATTATTCAGACATTTCCATTACGCGTATAGTGTTTAAACAAAATGAAAAAAAGAAAAAGAATAAGAAGAGGAAGAAAAGGACTTGATTGAAAGAGAAATTAACCTATATTAATGGAAGGAAAAGGAAAGGACTTGATTGAAAAAGAAATCAACCTATAATGGAGTATAGAGATATTTACTTAATAAAATTATTTTACATTTGTTGTAATACAGTTTCTTTTTTTTTTTTTTTTCTTAAGAATTTAAAGACTATGTATTGATTTTCTAAATTATTTTACATTTGCTAATGTTGGAGTGTTTCTTTTACCAAATTTTACATTAGCAATAAAACAGATTTCTTATTTTTATCTCCTTCTAAATCTAATAGATTTTCCAGAAAGAAAAATATTTTTTTCATTAACAGTAAAATAGATTTATTTTTTTAACTTCATGATGAATCTATAGAAAATAAATAACAGCCCTCAAATTTGTCCAACATTAGAATTATTTTTCTCAATGTATTGTTAATGGTATTTACGACAAATAATTATATATTTTCGAGATGAATTAGTCAACAAGCCCGAACGCAGTAGCGGTCAATTTGTCATTAGTTTGATGGATCTTTGAATTAGGGAAGTAAGCGAGAATTTATCGAGTTTTTAGTTCAGTTTTAATTCAATATTTTAAAGTTTGAGGTCAAATTTAAGTTGTTGGCTCAAATTATTAATCGAACTGAATATAAATATCTAAATATTTAACTTGAAGACTCAATAACATGTTTAATTATATTAATATTTTTATACATATATAATAAAATATTTATTTAAAATACTTTTTAGATGTTTTTAATAATTTTAAATTATTTAAACTTGAACTCAATTTTAAGATTTCGAACTCATTAATTAATTGAAGTTCAAACTAAGTTGAGTGTCAGCATATCTTTATCAAATCAAGTTTGAATATTGATTTAAACTTCTAATCTAACTCGAACTCAAACTTGAATTGAAAACTTACTTGAAAATATCATTTTAAAATTTGATTAGAGTACAAGCTTATTTTGTATAATAATTATACATTGAAAATCTCGAATTATGGTGAGTTTTTATTCGATTAACAAGTTTAAAAATGATTAAACTGAAATCTTGAATAACTATTTTTCTTTTAGTGTAAGGTACAATATAAGGGATTTACATTAATAATTCATAACAAGATGTTGAGATCGAACGTATATTTAGGAAATAAGTTTCTTATATGTCTCGAAAAAAAATAATAATATTGTTCCCCCTTGCTTTCATTTTTCTCGACCAATTGGGGAATTTTTACCGTTTGGAGTTGTTTGAATGGTGCGTATATTTATCGATCTTATAATGGATCAGTTCATATAGCAGCGAAATTGTCACTCTCCATTATCAGAATAGACTAACTTGGATTGGTCACTCCACTCAAGTAAGGTTGTACTTAAAATGAGTAGTGTAAATTTTTTATGTAATCGGGTAGAATTCGATATGTTTATAGAAATTTCAAATTTAATTTATTTAAAAATAAATTTTTTATTTTACATGTATTAAAGAATATTAATTAGTTAATTAGTAGAATATATTTGTCAATTTTTAAGCAAAATATTAGATATTTGAGTTTAGCTCAATTTAAAATTTGAGCTTAATAGCAAAGTCGAAAATATCGAACTTAAGCAGAGCTCGAATAAAGGCTCTGATGATACACATTTGTATACCCAAATATCATTTTAACTGCCATAGCGGATTTAAAATGATAAAGTTTTTAAATTATCAAAAAGAGATTTAATGAGGTTAGAAATAGAGTTAGAATAAAATGGACAAATAGAAGACATAAAAATAACAAATGTAACAGTTTTTTACTTTTCTTTAATCATATGGAAAACAAAATTTTTCTTTTTTCAAGTCGATGTGCGATCCAACAATCTTCTTGATCAAACACCACGAGAGTTAAACGTACAACCACTATAATCACAGTGTGTGATTATCTCTAACAGAAATCCACACGGAGGAACACTCAAGCATCAAAATTTCTATGCTAGCAAAAACAACAATGACAGCTAGGGTTTTTCTTGGTTGCTCAAGAATCACGAGAGAGAGAGAAGAAGGTTTTTGGAAGCTGTTTCGTATGTCTACCACACTAGGAATTTCGTGTATATCCTATATGTCACGAAAATATTACCAAAAATTGAGAATTCTAAAACAATTAGAATTCTCTAATTGTAATTGGAAATATCAAATTCTCACAATTATAATTTGACTCATAAATTATAACTAATTATAATTTAGCCATAACAATTTCTCTTTCTCGCAATTAACCCTACTATGTTATCAAATAGCATTTTGAATATATAATCCTCTATTATGTGTGACCTATTAGGTTTCCCAGTCAATTGGTAGCGAATATGAATTAATCTAAACGTCTTTGAGATTAATAATCCAAAATTAATTAGAATTAATCATATTGATTCTAATCAGGATTGGTTTATTAATTCATCAATTAATAAACTCATATTCTCAAATCATGAGTAGTATCTAACAATACATTATGACCACCCAAGAGTCCAGGAAGTCAAGTGGTTTGACATGAATCCTTTAATAACAAACTACAGTACAATTAACTCATTTCACCATACAATATCTCATTCGGTTTGGAGTACGGAATTAGTGTCAACTCCCTCCAGAATTAATTCTTGCCCAAATATAATAGTACTTGTACCAGGAACCCACTACTCCAGATGTGTGTCAATTGGAACTGTTTTTAATACACAGTCGCTTTAGCCAATGACTTCTTGAATAGTAATTCCTACAAGTGGCAGTGAGATATTCGCCCCTACTATTAGGAGTAGTAAATCATTTATTGACCCTCTCAACTACTTTCGTTTACCTCATAATGTACCCAATATCCATCCCATAGGCGGCTCTCGATCGAGCTTCAGAGATTAGAATCAAAGCACAAAGCTCAGCAAATAAAGTACCTTGGAGATCTCAAATTTAAGGATACTTGCACGTTTGCTATATTGAGATTATATCACTAGTACTAAATAGTTATCCATGTGATTATCTCAAAGTTAGGTTATCCAATAAACTTATTCAATTAACAAGCATCCATGTGTCAACTTTGAGCATCTCAATACTCACGGGTATGAGAACCACCACCTGATCAAATCAGGAAGTCTAACACATGCTAGTCTTAACGCACTAATGATGTACTGTCTCATTAATACTATAACTAGGGACTATTTAAGTACTAACACTATACAGTGTAGTAGGAATCTCATATCATAATCTCTATCATGATTTCATTAACACAGTGTTGTACTAAGGACTTTATCTAACAGTTATTTACACAAAAGTAAACAAAAGAAACTATGAGATAAATAATGCATTTTTATTAAAATAAAATGTGTCATATACAATGTATAAGTGATTACCTCTAGGGTATAACACTAACAAAAAGAGGCCTCTAATATCACCACGAAGCTAAAACCCTTGGCAAAAACACTGAAATCACAAATAATAAGCAAAATCCCTTTCGAAAAATGGAACTTTTTAAATAATGAAACACCTTTCTTGATCAGCATTGTCCCAAATCCGACTTAAAGTAAACCCCTCCCTTCAACACTCTACTGCACCCTCCCAACAAAAAATGAAAATAAAGTACAAGAAGATACACAAGAACAAAGCAAACGAAGAAAAACACATATCACAGAAAGTTGTAAAAATGTCACCTTTCTTGACTAGCGCTTTGTTCTAGAGACAAGTTTCAATTTCACATATGTTTCTTCAGAATTTTAATGCTCAGGTAAGATTCAAGCATCACAGTAAGCTATTAAATCTTCCACTACCAAGGTACACTATTAAATATTCCACTACCAAGATTCAAGCATCACAGTAAGCAAACACATCCAAAACAGAAAAACAGAAAAGGCACAGTAGAGATGGAAGAACCTGAGACGGAGGACTGGAGGAGGCGCAAGCCACAACAGAGAAGCCAACCGAGATCAGCTAAGTCTGGGCTCAGAGCTTGGGGGTGGCGGTGGCATGGTAACAATCTAATAGAAGAGAATAAGGAAGAGGGCAGTGGTAGCGTGGGGAATAACAGAAGAGGAAGATGGGTTTTAGGTAGGGTTGAATAATGGGTAGAATATTTTATCTTGTTTTATATTTTAAAAGTATTTTTTTTAATTATTTGAGATAATATAAGATTAACTTATAGAAAGCTCTATTTTTTATTATGTTTTTTGTTTTTGGTTTGAGCTAACATAAATAAAATATAAGTTATATTATTAAATTATTAAATTCTATTACTTATTTTATTTTTTGTTATCAATTTAATAATGTCTTTAATGTTAAATTAATGAACACACTGCATTAAAATATATTTATAGTGTGGTTCCATTTTTTTTTTTTTTTTGGTGATATTTGTAAGATAAGGGTAATTAATTACTTCTATTCATGTTTACCTAGTGATTTGCAAAACTAAATAATCCAAATCCTAGATCATGTCCTTCAAAAAAAAAATTAGGAAAAAAAGAACATTTAGACTATGTTTAGATTTAAATCTAAAATTTAAATAGATAAATTTAAAATTTGTAATAAAACAAGTAATTACTCTAAACATCCACAATTTAGTTAATTATTATTGTTAATTAATTGTTGTATTTAATTTTTTTTTAAATCAAAACAAATAAGGTCTAAAAATGAGAGACGTGTGCAAATCAAGTAATTAACTCCATATGTAATGAAATTTAGCAAAGAAAAAAAAATCTATCAATTATAAGAGAGATTAATATGACCCTCAAGCAAATGAAATGCTACATATCTATGTAATATCAATTTAAACTCTCAATTTGGCAAAAACATTACTAAATTGGTACATTATAAATCTTAATATTTCGGTACTTAATTTATAATTTTCAAAAAATATTGTGATCATCTAAGGTATGAGGAAAGGAAAAAACTATCCACCTAGATACAGGTTTGTAAACCAAGTATTTTTTGCTCATGCCTTTCAAGACTTTTAGTGCTTTGAGAGACAAACTTGTATCCATGCCGCTTTATAAGGTCATTCTCAATTTCTCTTTTTTTTTTTAATTTGAACTATTTCATAAATGTCTTTTCAAATATATATACAATAATAAAAAAATTCTAAGAATAATAATTTTAATGAATAAACTTGTCTAAAGTACTCTTAATCAAATTATTTAAAAAATTTTAAAAATATAATATTTAGAATATTAGAGAAATAAGAATAAATGAAATACACACATATACACTTATTATCATAAATATAAATACTTTAAAATTAATTATTTTATACACACATACATTTACTATATATGTATATTATTTTTTACGTACTAATTATATGGACTCATATGTTGTGACACACACACACACACACACACACACACACACACACACACGTTTTGGGATAAAAATAAAAAAGAAGAAAAAATAAAATTATTAGAACAGTTATCAAGTGTAATAATACATAATACATACATACACACACACACACACACACATATATATATATATATGTATGTATGTATGTATGTATGTATGTATGTATGTATGTATGTATGTATGTATACACACACACACACACACCCCTACATATATATTATACATTTTGATATTTAATATATATTAAATTAAAGTATTTTACTACTTTATTTTTTATTTTCTTTAGTATCTTCTTTGTTAGTTCTATCCCCTATTTTCCTTCAGATAAATCAAAAACTCATGTGAAAAAGAAAAGGAGATAATTTCTTTTTTTTTCTTTTTTGAAATTAAAAAGAAATAAGAGGCTAGAAATAAAAATATTTTTTTTTACATAGATTCTCTATTACACTGTCACAACAAAAATATAGCATGCAAAAGTTTTGACTTATCTACTTAATTACTACTAATAATAATAATTATTATTATTATTATTATTATTATTATTATTATTATTATTATTATATGTACATTATATAAATAGTGTGTATATATACATTATATATTACAATATTAATATATATACAAATATTAAATATATAATTATTATACACACACACTAGATATATAATTGCAAATTATATATAGTATGCGGGCTGTTCGGGGGCAGGTGAGTCGGGGGCAGGCCAGGGATCATGCGATCCCCGTCCCCTGTCTAACCCCGCCTGGCGAGCTGAGGAATGAAATTTGTCCCTAGTCCTGTCCCCGCTTAAATCAAGGAATCCCCAACCCCGTCAGGTCGGGCCGAGCCGAGCCCCCGCTTTATTCCGAGGAATTGCCATCCCTAATAGTGATTATAGAGAAATGCAATCAGAAATAGCACCTAAGGGAAAAAGATATCCTCTAGAAATAATGGATAATAAGAAATTAATAGATAATGGTAAAATATTAAATTTAGCTGCTCATGACCCACAATTGTGGGAAGGAGTAATAGATACTTGGAAATATTTAGTAGTACAATATTATATTCAACAAAATTTGATCATACAGCAGAAGAAATGTATAGTTATTTAGAAACCTCTTTAGGAGAAACAGCTAGAGCAGCTTGGGAAAAATATAAAGAAAAATTCTCATTAGAATCAGCAAATGATTTAGCTTTAGGACCCAATCCACATAATTTTACAAATAAAATTCAATTAATTTTAATAGCCCAAAGTCCTAATTATGGGAGTATAATTCAACAAGAAAAATCTGTTAGAAAATTAGAACAATTATCTATAAAAGATTGGAAAATTATTAAACCTTTTTACAAGATTATTATTATTATACTACCTTAACAGGGTGTTTTTATGAAGAATCAATTTTAGAAAAATTATTTTTAAAACTATCAGGACCTTTAGGAGAAGAAATATATAAAAGTTATAAATCATATGGTTGGAATGTAGCACACATAAAAAAAAAAAAAAAACAAATATCTATATAAAATTTATAGTTTTGAAATTAGCAGAAAAATGTACATTCATACAAATACAGAAACAACTAAAAGGAGAATATAGTTTTTGTAAAAATATTTATACTCCTCAACATTATGGTCAACAAAATTCTAGGAAAATATATAGAAAACCAAAAATGAACTATCATAAGAAAAAATATTACTTTAGAAAATCCTCAACTAGAAAACCTTATTTAAACAAAGATAGGCCTGTTAGAAAATTTAGTAAAAATAGAACATATAAAAATAAATTATAGTTGTGGTCAGCTTAATCATTTAGCAAGAGAATGTCCTAGAAAAAAATAATCTATATAATAAACAAATTGCATTAGTAGAATGTGTTAATGAAGATATTATTGATATAGATGAATATATGTCAGATTCAGAAAGTGTAAATAGTATAATCTCTGTTGATGATATAGACTCTCAGCAACCTGAGTCCGATGACGAAATAGAAGATTTAAATTTTGTAGAATAAATAACTAATACTCGGTTACCAAAAAATTTAATTATCTTATTTGTCTCAATTAGATAATGTAACAGATACCCTTCAAAAATTAGTCCTTATAAATTGTAAACGTGATTGGATACATAGGAAAGGATCAGATAGCAAACCTTATTATTTGTGTGAAAAATATCTCTCTTTAACACTTAGATGGCAATGTGGTAATTGTTTACAAGAAGCTTGTAAATTTTTTCTAGAAAAATAAAATATAAAATTAAAACTAATAGACAAAGGAAAACACAAACAAAGAGAAGATCCTATAGAGTATCATTTAGAACGAAGAATTAGAATAATAGAATAAAAGATAAACCAATTAGAAGATCATGTATATATAACAAATATTGAACAGGTTCAAATAATTGAAAATAGTTATACTCCTAATATATAAATTTTAGATAGAAAGAAAAATAATAAAACTATTAGGATAGATATTCTTGTTTTAATTAAAATAGGAACTATAGAAATAGAAGTATCAGCCTCAATTAATACCGGTTGTAGTAATTCAGTCCTCAATACTACTACAATACCTGAAGAATATCATACAACTGCTAGTACTATAGCTGAAGCAGCTCAAATGGATGGGAAAATATGTAGGCACACTAAACCTTATTATGTTCCTGAAAATATATAGGGAAAATACAGTCTTTCATTTTAAAATTTCTTCAACTTCTTATACAAAACCTTATTATGTTCCTGAAATTTATCTTAAACCTACTCAATACAATTTAATTATAGGATTAGATTTTATACTCCAATATTATCATGGTTTAGTTTTAACCTGTAATGGTATTCATTTTTTCAAAAGTAGTACTTTACCTTACAACACTCCAGAGTGCGCTGAGAAGCATCATGGACCCTTTCACATCCCACCTAAAACTCGTACAGAAATAGAAACTCCACAACCAGATAAATTTGAAAATTGTAAGTGTCCCATACTGGGTAACTGTAAACAAAATAAATTAAATCAAATATTAGACACAAATCACCGTGAATTTTTAGAATAAATAGATTCTCAAATAGAATGGTTAGATCAAGATATACAAATTAATTATTTACATTTAGAAAAATTATATAATCTTTTAGAAACATGGATTCATGATATTAACAATATACTTAGCAAATTAGAAAAAAAGAGGAAGTAATTGGAGAAAATCCTACAAAACATTGGCAGAAGGATAAACTATATGTAAATTAGAAATTTTAAATCCAAATTTACAAATCACTACAGCTGAAATTGATGCTAGTAATGAAAAAATTAAAGAATTTGAAATACACATAGGAGAGTTATCAAAATTAGAAGTAATTAGAAATAGTAGCAGTCCTCATAGAAGTGTTGCCTTTATTGTTAGAAAATATAGTGAAATTGTTAGAGGAAAAAGTAGAATGGTCATAAATTATAAAAGGTTAAATGATAATACATTAGAAGATAGTTATAACATTACAGATAAAGAGCAATTGATAAATAGAATTTAAGGATGTTATATATTTAGTAAATTTGATTGTAAATCAGGATTTTGGCAAATTAGAATATACCCAAATAGTATAGCATGGACTGCCTTTACCTGTCCCCTATGACATTTTTAATGGTTAATTATGCCTTTTGGATTAAAAAATGCACCTATAGTTTTTCAAAGAAAAATGGATACATTTTTTAATAAATATAATCGTTTTGTTTTAGTATACATAGATGATATTTTAGTTTTTTCTAAAAACAAAAATGAACATATTAGTCATCTTAAAATTGTTTTGTCTAAATTTTTAAAACATGGTATTGTAATTAGTAGTAAAAAAGCTCAATTATTTAAGAAAAATATAGAATTCTTAGGAACAGAAATAGGCCAAGGTAAAATAAAATTACAACCTCATATAAGTACAAAAGTATTAGAATTTCCTGATAAAATAGAAGACACAAAACAATTACAACAGTGTTTAGGAATATTAAATTATGCAAGACCATTTATTGAAGACTTAAATAAAATCATAGGATTATTATATAGTAAAACAAGTCATAAAGGACAAAAATATTTCAATAAAAAAGATATACAATTAGTAAAACAAATCAAAGAGAAAGTAAAAAATTTACCTAATTTGAGGTTACCTTTAGATAGTGATTATTTAATTATAGAAACAGATGGATGTGATAAAGGATGGGGAGCCATTTTAAAATTCAAACCTCATAAATATAGTAATAAATTAGAAGAACAAATTTGTAAATATAGTAGTGGTAAATACAGAGACAAATGAAATATTAGTAGTATTGATGCAGAGTTATTAGTAATTTGTTATTCCTTAGATAGTTTTAGATTATTTATTCTAAATAAACAAGAATTTACACTTAGAATTGATTATGAAGCAATAGCAAAATTTATTAATAAGAAAAATGAAAAACGTAGTTCTCAAAAAAGATGGTTAAATTTTTTAGATAGAATTACTAATGATAGGTATAAAATTAATTTTGAATATATTAAAAGAAATGAGAATAAAATTGCAGATCATTTGTCAAGATTACTAACAGATATTGCATAACTTTATAAATGGATTTCAGCAAAAATACTGTAAAGATTGGCCAATAGGAGCTCACCAAGTATCCCAAAGGAACAAATCTCCATTTTAGAACTCCAGTAGAAGGTAAATTAGAAGACATTCACAAAATCTTTTTAGATAATCTTTGGAATGTACAAAATGCAAGCCAAAAGATTAAAAGTTTATAGGCCTTAGCATTTTATCTTAGTATTCTGCCAAGACAGAGGTATTCACACTATGTAGTAACACATGGTCATCAACTAGGTGTTTACTCACAATGGACTTTTGTAATGGCTTCTGTTGAAAATTTTCACAAACCCTTATACAAAGGTTTTAGAAATCTTCATGAAGCATTAAAATTTACTAGAAGTAGAATTGGTTTAAATTTCTTTATTGAACCAAACTGTAGAACAGAATTAAATAATTATTCCCTACAAGCTTTTCCTCAAATAATTGATATACTTAGTACAAGTAATTCTCCACTAGACATAAATGTACAACAAATAGAATTTTGTAATCATTGTGATGCTTTAAGTAGAAATTTTAAATTGTTAAATGATAAGTGCAGGTCTTACAATGAGGATATTAATTTTCAAAAAGAATTAATTCACTCATTGCGACAACAATAGAAGCTGTATACTGGTATAATTTCTTCTCAAAATGAAGAAATTGTGTGATTGATAGCTAAGCTGGAAGATTTTCAGAATCAAGAACCAGAAGTTGTTTTTATTCCAGAAAAACCAGAAGTAACTAGACTTTTTGAATTTTTGATTCCTAAAATGTTTTTTAAAGCACAACAACTCTTAATAAGATTCCTGGATATTATTATAGAACTAATTTCTAAAAAAATCCTGGATAAGTTTTTAGAAAAAATTACTCTTTTACAAGAATGGTTTAGAACTTGTATAGATCCCCACTTAACCTTGCATCTTGTATATTGCAAACATCCTACAAAAGTGTGTAACCCTAACACCTATAAAATTTGTCAACATGTAGCATATACTTTTGATTTTATCACATGTGGTTGTCAATTAGAATATTTAATATTAACAGCCAATATCAACTTAGTATATTTTAGAAATTTTGAAGTGATCTTAGCAAATGGAGAAGTGTTTCCAATTACACTGCTGGATTATAGATGCCTCAACCAGGTTATCTTTACAACTCCAGAACAAACAGATATTGTTGGAAAATAGCTGGCTCTTACAGTCTTGAAAGAATTTGAAATAGCATGACCTATTGTAAAAGTTGAAATTAGCTCAGCCCCACCAGAATGGATGGTTTTGAAATTATTCCTTCAATTCATTGTATATGGATTACTTCAACACAAAAGCTACCAATCAATGCAAAATCAAGATTCATCAGACAAAAGATTTGCTCAAAAAGCATTGCAAGAAAACTGAGATATTGGAGACTAAAAACTCTTGCTTTTAAACATGACAAAATCATGAAGCAAGGCCAGAGATTTCACCTCTTTGCAAAAAAATAAGATTTAGAAAATATATGTGCAACATCAATATTTTTTAGCTGAAGTAGAATTTGAGATCAGGACAAAATATCCAAATATTTGGCAATATTATCTCTTTGTTTATGAAAAGAAGCTACAGGAAGAAGAAGAAGAATCTAGAACTGAAATATGTGGAAGTGAATCTGAAAAAGAGATGCGGGAAGACTAAAGTAGCTACAGGAATCTCCATTCATACAAGGCCACAATTAAAATGTGGCTACAGGAATCTCCACTCATGCAAAAGAAAACAAGAAATGATTTCCGCGGTGCTTTAATTTCTTAACTTTTCTACTTTCTGTTAGGCCTAAAAAAGTTGCTTTGTACATCTACAATCAAGCTAGACTTATAGGAATTCTTCAGTATATAAACATCAGTCTCAGAAATGTTGAACACGATGCACATAATAGAAAAACTCCTAAGTTCTTTACATTTTCTTGTAAGTTTTTTGGTGAGCACACCTCATCAACTTTAGAAATACAATTCCTCTTTGCAATAAATCCTCCGGTAGCAATGTTTAGTTTCTAACTCTCCAAATTATAGCTAAGGATAAGCAAAAGAGTAAGAGAGAATCCCCAAACAATTTTTCACTACACGTCCTTAGTAGTCCTCGGCAAAAGAGCCAAAGTACCTATTCAGCCGTGAAGCCATTGGAGAGGCATTAGAGGCATTTCAAGGGAAGAGGCGTGAGCCATCCTGGTGAATGAAAGGATAAGTGAACGTACGATTAGGTAGGACTTTAAAACTATTTTTTTATTCCTTAGTTATTCTCTATGGTATCTGAATCAGTTAGTTATTATTACGCTTTACAAGAATTAATTACTCTTGGTTACTATCATTACTTCAAAAGAACTGTAAATTCATTAGAAACTATTGAATAGTGTTACGCTTATCTTGATATTATAGAATTCGAACTTCATATACTTAGACGATACCGTCCATGGTCTTATTTATTGTATATTAATCAAGTTAAAAAAATTTAATTTGGCAACGATATTTTGAAATAAAAGTTAATCTTTGACTTATAACCCTTTTGGACATTTATATAATTCTTCTGTGCTTGCTTTATATATTACAAATAGTGTATATATAAGTCTTGTGCTTGCTTGATATATAAATAGCTATATATATATATGAAATATCATCATGCCTCATTTCTTAAAAAAAAAATTAACTTTAATATTTTTTTAGCTCTTATAAAATTGTACGAATTGTTTGACCATTAAATTTCTTCTGGAGTTAAATAGACTTGATTGTAATGGTTAACTTCTTCAATAGTATTAAATTGTCAAACATACTCCAAAATTTTTGTAAAATAAAGAAAAGGATATTCAATTTAGAATGGACAAAGAGACGAATTTTATGAGATTACTCACTAAAGTTAGGTTTTTGATAGGCATATCTAATTTATTTTTCTCAATTAAACTCGTTAATTTTACAAGAAAATTAAAGTTTAATTACGTTTGAAATATATATATATATATATATATATATATATAAATACACATTCTTTTTCATTGTTTTTTTGGAGGAAGCATAAATATTTATGTGATGTCGTAAGTTTTGGAACAGATATGACTAAATGCTAGCACTAAAACAGTGGGAATTTAATATTACTTATATTTATTTCAAAAACATATAAAAAATCGATAGAAAAGAGTGATTTCAAAAAATTAAAAATTAAAAAACGATTAGTTCAACATTTTTTTTTTTTTTTTGTGGTGAGGGTAAAAGCAATAAGCATAGTATTAAGGTGAAATATCAGCCACAGAGGCTTAAAATACATAAGGAGGTTCAACTATATATAAAGTACTTTTAACCTAATTAACAAGATGAAAATATAATATATAGTGAAAATATGAAAATACAAAATCGAAAGAACAAGTCAATGAGAACTCATTCAAGTGGCAAAATTCGAGATAAGTATGTTAGGAGTTCGACTCCTGCGAAGTTGTAGAGTTTATGATCTCTTTAAATAGAGTAATACTACCATTATTTGCATGTATTTTTATTTTAATAATTGTATAATATTTACAAATCATAAAATTGGGAAAATTCACATGCATTTATTCTATATAAGCTCTGCTTCCACAAAAGACAAAAAGTTAACGGCAAACGAGGAAAACATTGAAACATCTATGAAAGCCCATTGAAACCATGTACTACTAGTGCTTCTATTGCATGCACGCAAAGCCAACAAAGGGTGGCTCCTATCCTATCAAACAATGTTGCCGTGTAGATATGTATTCCTCTCCTCTCCCATTGGTCATGGTGGGCCAAAATGCTAAAAGACAACTCTAATGAGACAAGCAACCAAATCTTCTTTCATTGCTACCCCACAAAGCACAGGCCCAAGACACCCCCCGGGCCCCCCGGCGGGGCCCTGCGGAGCGAGCTTTTCCTACTTTTTCCTTGCCTTTCCGTGTCAAACCAACCCCTCAAATTCTAACAACTTTGAGACGGTTTTGTTGACTCCTCACTTGACTGACTTCCAACAAAATGTTACCTAGGGGAAGAATACTTCAAGAATTCCTTTTAGTTTTACTTTTTCTTTTATGATTTTTAGAGTAAATGTAGTGATGTGTAGTAATTTGTCGACACTATTGGAGTATGGTAAAGATTTTGTGTGATTTAAAAAAATAAATAAATAAATACCAGAATGAAAGTACTACCATAATAATCTTTTAATTGATTTTGGCATGATTTGAAAAAAAAAAAGAGAAGACAAAGAACATAGACAAAGCCAAAGGGACATGGAAAAAATTACTTTCATGCTCAAATTTCCGAATGTGTACAAAACGAAAGCTTGAGAATATTCATTTCTTTTATTTTGTTTGTTTTTCTCTATATAGACTGACATGTTTGGATTACATTATTCAAACAAGAAAGAATGAAAAAACTATGTCTAAAGCCAACTCCAAGCCCAAAAAATTTGAACACGTATGATATAATGATATAATATGCATACCCTATATATAGGAATAGAAATCCAGCCCCCCCCCCCCGGCGCCAAAAAAAGGTGAAAAAAAAAAGACAGCTTGATCACTTTCATTTAGCTGGAAAACTTGAATTGATGACTTTGTTGTTGCCATTGCTGTTGTTGTTGCTAGTGGTTACACTGCCGTTGTTGTTGCTGGTAGTGGTAGCGACATTATGTGTATTGTTAGCTGCTGCGTTTGGATGGGAATTGCCAATGAGAGAGGTGATTGCTGCTGCTAATGCGGCTGTAAAATTCGGATCTGCAGTGAGAGCAGTTACAGTGTCTGCCAATGGATTCTGCTGTCCCTGGTGCAGAGGTGGCAGCGCCGCAGTTTGGTGGCCTAGTTGGTTAGCAGCTTCAGAATCTTGGGACATTTGCAGGCCTGAAAATTTTGATTGGTTATACAGTGCCTGGCCGAAAATCTGAGGCAAAACTGCTGCAGGATTTGCAAGCAAATTTTGGGATGCATTTGGGATGGGGACTTGGAATTGGTTAGGGGTTCTTTGGAATTGCAGGGGATTGGGATTTTGAGTGAGGTCCAATGTAACAGTGGGAAATGGTGCAGAAGCTGAAATTGTGGCCATGCTAGATGAGCACGGAAGGAGAGTTCTGGCTAGGAAATTTGAGTTCATCAGCCCGTCGGCGCTTGGCATTGATCCAGAGAGCAACATTCTTGCAGCTGATGATGTTGTTGATGCCATTGCCATTGCAGCTGGTGGCAATGGATGGTTGTGATTGCCTTCGTATGTTGTGATGAGGATGGTTCTATCCTCTGCGCATCTTTGAACCTGTCAATGCACGAAAAATGCAATTTAGAAAAACTTTTCAGCTGTCTGAATAACCCTTAAATATCAGATCAAATTGGATGAGGGATTTTACTATATTTTTTGGAAACATTTAGTGTCAATGTGCATTAAAGGACTTCTGAATTGAAAAAAATGAGAAAAGCAATATCATTTGGGTTGCTAATTACTTCCGCAAGATTTTTTAAACGAGTGATTGACTAATAATATAATCTTGTAAAACCTGGTACAAGATTAGACAGAGAATCATACTTGTTTGCGAACTGGACAACCAGCAGCCATGGTACATCGATAGTAGGCTCGAGGGCATGGATTTCCCTTTGCCATCTTCTGCCCGTACTTTCGCCATTGACAGCCATCTGTGATCTAATCAGACAAAGAAATTTCTGTTAGTTCTATCTAAAAATGGTAGTATGTTTAATGAAAATTTGACTTAATCCAATCCAAGATTATATACCATGGGTGCCTCTGATCGGGCTCTAACGGAGACTCGGGCCTTCCTCATTGTAGCCTCAGTGGCTTGATCAACATTTTTTGAGGTGTGATTGAGTCTAGAAACCTTGTTAGGAGCCCATCCTTGTGAACCTTTCTCTGGACTATCGTCTCTCCCATAAGCACCACCGCCACCAGTACTACCCTCAATATTGTTCATCGGGGACCTTGACCGATCACGGCAACTGCGACCCTCCGATGAGGATAATGAAGCCTCATCTGTTTCAGCAGTGACAGCTGCTAATCCAAGATCCATAAACTGCCTAGGCACCATTAGTCCATGTCCATTTTGCTGGTGCTTGTCTTCATGTTTTCCATCATTTTCTAATTGAGCACAGTTTTCGGCTCTCTGATGATCTTGTTGCTGTTGCATCAGCGTCATCAGATGCATCTGAAGATTGTTGTAATTGCTTGTAACCTGACCTAACGTCTCCTTTAAACGCCTATTCTCCGCGTTCATCCGTTCTAGTTCAGCTTGAAGTACTGCTAGCTAAAATTGACAAGATTCAGTACATCAGTATTTATAAGAGGGAGACAAGAGTAACAAATCCTATCAATTATTGCTGATCGCCATTAAACGAGTAGTTAATCAAATGACAGAATTAAAAACCAAAAATACCAAACCTACAAGTGTGGGTGGGGGTGGTGGCGTTGTTGAAAACCGAAGGAAGAAAATTCTTGGCACAGAAACAAAAAGGTTGGGGGGGGGGGGGGAGGCCATAGTCTGAAAATCAGTGTTCTTACCTCACTTTTAGCTCTTTTTTCGTCGGAGTGAGGAGATATTCCATCATCAACTATTGATTGATCACTGCTAGTGTTTCCTGTGAGGAGATGCAAACCAGTCTGCAGGCCGAGAATTAAGTATAATTCAGTGGAGAGAACTATGCAGGAAGTCGTAAAAGGAATAATTCACCAAAGAAACCTAGAAAAGAAATCAGAAAAGAGCTGAATTTGAAAGAAAACGTGAAAAGATAACTTACATTTACATTGAAATCCAATTCAGTAGAAATATTCCGATCCTTTCTGTCAGCATCGGCATCACTGGTGGCGGCTGCAGCCTTGGAATCACCATCATTTTTATCAGCAAAAAAGTCCATTTCATCGACGACAGTTTTCTTTCCATGATCAGATGTGGGCATGTGACCATCTTGATTATTAGTGCAGTTAAGGTTAACTGGGAATTGAATAGTAGGTGGTGAAGACCTGTTGTTAACACTAGCCTCCATCTCCACAGATGCTGATGCTGATGAAAACAGCACAGGTTCAAACTTTAACTTGTGATGGGGATAACTATAAAGATGGTGGTAATTCTTGTGGTGGTGGAGATGGTGGCGGTGGTGGTGGTGGTTGGTTTTGTCGTCTTGAAAAGAATTGATCACAGTTGGCTTATGAAGAAACAGTCCGATGCGATCTGGATCAAAGGAAAGTCCACTTCCTTTGGCCATATATCAAGAGGAAGCAGATTGAGAGGGTCAGAGAGTGTGAGAGAGATGAGGTATGGGAAATGGGAAGTCTTTGAATAAGAGCAAGGGACTCGGCAATAAAACTGGGAGGTTGAGACTAGAGAAGCAAGACCAGATACACAACATTCAATATAAAGGGTCTCACTGAAGGTGCTGGAGGGAGCCAAGACAAGGGGTTGGCAATGGGATGGGGTGGGCAGGGGAGAAGGTCGGGGTGCTTCTAGATTCGTTTGAACAGAAATTGATGGGATTTGATATGGAACTTAGATAGAAAGGACTGCTTCCTTTCTAGTCCCATTAGTCCCTTCATCTTCTTCTACTACTACCAGTTTATGGTCTAGTTCAAGCCGGAGCCTACAACTTTGGCTTTGTCAGCATGTAATAAATGTAGATAATATATATCTATCACCAAATGAAAAAAAAAGAAAAGAAAAATACAATATTTATCAATTTCTGATTATTACTACTAGTAAATTTATAGTCAATTTGGGATTTGCATTCATGCATTTAATTTTCTTTCTTTTGTGTTATTTAATTTTCCTTTCTTTCTCTTTACTTTTATTAACAAATGGTGATAGATAATTACTCAAATGGATGATTTTGCAATTAATAAGGTTATCCATTGGATGTCTAAAATTGAGTTAGATAGTGAATTACATACAAATTGGATATACATTGAAGCAAACAATTATTCAATGTACTAATTTATACTCGGTTCCTCGTATAAAATTTATTTGGGACTAATAATGTGAACCAGAAAGTGAGACTAGTTTTTTTTTTTATATTTTAGTATATAATTTTCTTGGATATCCTCAACAAATAATTTTTTTAAATGTGTTTAAGAGGTATTTAAAATATCTATTATTAATAATTACTTTCTTAAATTATGCAAATTTGTTTCCTCGTTATCAAAGAAAATTCTCATTGAAAAAACCAAAGCTGCGAGAAAATTATAATTATAAATGAACATATTATTTTATGACTTCTTCAATGATAAAAAAAATAAATAGATAATTATTTATGAAAATTTCTCTCCTTCACTGTCGGGATTAGAGTGAAAGATAGTATTTAAAAGAGAGCCACAAAATATTATACTCCAAGTATTACGTGATTTGAAAGATCAAATATATGGTTACAGTTTAAAAAATCAAATGTTTGGTTAATTATTAACGCAAAAAACAAATAAGTTTTTATTATTTTTTTACACAAAGGATGAATAAAATTTTTCTATTTTCTTTATAATTTTTTTCAATCATTATTAAAAAATTATAAACATATGAAAAAAAATAATGCAAATATAGAAATACTTTATCGATGTTTGTGATTAAGAAAATATTACTTGACAATAGAGATCTTATAGAGAAAAATATATTGCCATAAATAATCTTCTCTTTTTATAACATAATTTTATATTTATAAATATATTATATTATGATATTTTTATAATATTTTTATATCACAATATATATGAATTGATATGTAAAATTAAATTTAAACAAATAAATATTTTTTTTTAAAAAATCATCTAAATAGATAACTAGTCAAAAAATAAAATAAAAAGAAAAAAAAGCCAGTAAGTCAAACGTGAGCTGTCAAAGATGGGACCATCTAGAGGAGAAAATGGACCCCACCGTGGGAGTTTTAGGCAACAGGCAAATGGACATTGATTGCGTCTTGGTTTTGTCAAAGGAATTGAGATGGACGCGTTCAAAAAATTCACCGCCCCAATTGGCCCGGCACTCTCTCGTGACAATACACTCGTGAAAACGCTAATCCTACTATTCATCACACATTTCACTTTTATGACTGTTTATATATTCTTTTTATTTTAAAATATTTATTTATAAAATTTTTTTATTTTATTTTAAAATATTTATTTATATACATATTTCTAAAATTAATGATTAATTTTTTTTATTATATCCTTATTTATTCTAAGTCAACTACACAATTTTTCAAAACCCTTCTTTCTTCTTGGAAATTTTCACTAACTAATAACTATAGTGTTTTTAATATGGGTAGAATAAGAATTTTATTTAAATTATTATATTATTTTCAACAATCTTAAGCTGTATACAAAAGGTTTCATGAACAAATATTTTAAAACAGAGAGAGTATTTATTTACTTGTTAAAATTTACGCATTTCAAAGACCTTTTTGTCTTCAATTTATAATTTCTACTTTAATTTGATATAAACATTTAATTATTATATTATTTTTATTAATTAAAAGATTATTAGTGAAACTTGTGAATTAATAAAGCTTGTATTTCTTATATTGGAATATGTTAGTTGTAAAAATTTAAAATATATAATTTTTAGAATGATGAAACTTTATTTTTTAATATAAAAATATAGATATGTAATTTTATATGTTTAAATTTTTTTAATTAAATTATATAATTATTCAAAAATAATCATGATTTACTAATATTCTTATCTTGTCATAAGAGTTGATATCCTAATATGTGATTTTGGAGTTATATAGTCAAATGTACTACTACTAGCGTAGATTTATTGTCCTATGCAATACTTTACACACACTCTCTCTTCATCAATATTATGATTTTTTTTCTTTTTAATTTTTCTAATTGAAATTTTAAATATTTTATTTTGATTTAGTATAAAAATTTAATATCATTTGACAATATAAAATAATTAACCAACACTTATTAATTGATTAAACAGTTCAATACTAACACTAATAGGTTAATAGTATTGATATCTATTCTAATCAAGTTAGTTGTGAAATTTTAAATAATACTATATATTTATTTAATAAACATTTAATTTTAAAAAATAAAAATATGAAAATAAAGTATACCCATATTTCGTATAAATTTTTAATAATGTTTAAATTTAAAGAAAAATTAGAAAAAATCAAACTACAACTTATCCGTCAACGACTTTGTAGGACCGGCCCGCCCTTTGACTGGGCCGAGCAATTTGCAATGTTTGACAACTGTGTTTCGTAGTGGGTGACTTCTCGCTTGACTGCGTTTCTTCATTCGTCGTGTCGAGCTCAGAATTGCTAACCAGCTAACACATCATCATCATCATCATCATCATCATCATCATCATCATTATTATTATTATTATTATTATTATTATTATTATTATTATTATTATTATTATTATTATTATTATTATTATTATTATTATTATTATTATTATTATTATTATTATTATTATTATTATTATTATTAAGTAAAATGCATATACTTTTCTTTTTGTATTTTCCCCCTCCTCTGCCAAAAAATAGGTAGTTTGGAATAATTGGGTGAATTATTGATTTTTTTAAAAAAGTACTTTTCAAAATTCAAAATATATTTTTGAGTGGTCATAATGAAATTAATACTCACTGATTTTAAATTTTATTTAATTTGTTTTTCTATTTCTAAATAACTATCATTTTATTAAAAGTATTTTTTATTTTATACAATTAATGATTATATATTATTTTTAATTATACTTTTATTATTTATTAATATATTAAATTATAACATTATTTAATTTTTAATTTTTAAATAAGATACCAATAATATAATTTTTTTAAAAAATTTTTATCTGTGTGAATTCTCTAAGAGTTATTTGAAAATGGCAAGAAGATATTTTACATTTTGTTACCCTTAACAATCTTATTATTAAAAAAGTGATGCTTTAAAAAACACAAGTGACACGTAAATTAAAAGAATATTTTTAA
Organism: Voacanga thouarsii; assembly: GCA_026120185.1. NCBI lineage: Eukaryota > Viridiplantae > Streptophyta > Magnoliopsida > Gentianales > Apocynaceae > Voacanga > Voacanga thouarsii. Next base: position 1,207,203 of record JANUWF010003370.1, read on the forward strand.
ACCAACAACCAACTATCTTCTTACTATTATGTTACCTATTTTAAACAAATTAAACTATTATCTTATTACTTACTATTATATTGACTACTTTTATAGAGTTCCTTTAGTCTTGTATGCGAATTACTTCACATAAGCATGAGACTCTATATTTGCACAAACTTCCTAACACTACCCACCATACTTTCTTTCTTTCTTTTTTTTTTATTAAATAAAGATTTAATCCTATATTTCAGAAGAAGTAAAAGATGAAACAATTGTTTCCTCACACAATACAAGACTAGATTGGAGGACCGTAGTGGCTCCTATGTGACCAGAAAGAAGGAATAATGGGGTAAATAATCAAAATGATTGTAAAGTTTAGTCCATTTAGCAATTTCATGAGCATATACATTTCTAGAGTGGGAGACATAAACATACTTCCAATGGTCTCTATCTCTAAGCATAGATTTCATGACATCTGTGGATCCTTTCCCAAGCCATTCCTTTGCCTTGTGAATACCAGCAATTACCCTTATGACATTAAGTGAGTCGCCTTCAAAGATGACTTTAGATATGTCGGCACATCAGCGATCAAAGTAGCGTTAAGGGCGGCAAGAGCTTTAGCAGCAAAAGCATCACCAGCAAAATCTTTTCCAATCCAAACCCAAAGAAGTTGTCCCATATGGTCGTGAAAAACACAGGCAGAGATCACAATTCTATTTTGAAAAACAGTGTCAAAATTAACTTTGACATAGGGGAAGGGAGGAGCCTGGCAAGACCGGAGTAGATTGAGGTTTCGCCTCTTCTAGTATCGGGTAAGACTAGCTTCCCAATAAACCTTTGTTGTCCTACCAATATGAGTAGAGAGCACATCCCAATGTTGAGAATCCTCTCAATATGAGTAGAGAGCACATCCCAATGTTGAGTAGGTGCATACGGAGCATCATACATATTCTTTTAAAATTTTGTATTTTATTTTTAAAAAATTAAATTTAACTCTTTGCTCTTCAATTTTTTTAAAAAAATTATAATATTATCTTCTAACTTATCATTTCATATAACGTTTTCATAATATTAACTTTTACTTTTATCTCTATCCTTTTACAAACCCATCTCACTACTTGAAAAATAATTCATTTCACTAGTATCAAAATAATTTAATTATAATTTAAAATTATTTACTTAATAAACTCTCCCTGAAAATCCAAATCTATCAATCTATACACAACTTCAATCTCTCATCGCCAAATTCTTCATCACACCAAGTAGAATTCCAAAAGAGTACCAAATAGTCAATCTCTGGGGGAGTAGTCTTCGTTTTCTGCCGGAGGAATCCAACAATTTGAAAACAAGTTCTACACTATATTCTCCTCTCTTTATCGCGCTACCTTTATCTTTATAGAAGAAGAAATCATTCTATTCTTTGCATTTGAGACCTTTACGTACTTTCCATGCATGCTGAGACTAATGCGTGTTTGGAGAGCTGCTTTTTTTGAAGAGAGTCAAAAAGGGAATGGCCTGTCTTTGTCTTCTCTTCTCTTCACTTCCGATCATGTTTCCACTTTCTTTATTCACGTTCAGTTTGTTAATCCAAAGGCGCCTTCTTGTCCAGGTTTGGAGAGAACAGGAATCTCGTGACTTTTTCAATTTCTTTTAAACATATTAACACAAAATTAGAAACTTTCTTTTTTTTTAATAATTTAACAAAATTACCCAATTTATCCCCACGCTGCTACATAAATTAGATACCCGTTATATTATAATTTAATAATTGAATATTTATTAATAATATAAAAGTTTGCTAATTCAAAGGGTGTTTGAAATGAGAGAGAGATGATTGGATACTTTTTCTGTGTTTGGATAACTGACAGAAGGAAATGTAAGAATAAGATATTAATTTACATCTTTATCTATATTTTGATAGAAGTATAAATATTTAAATAAGAATATTTTAATTTATATAAAAAATATTCATTGAAGTTATTTACATTTCCCTTAGTTTCCGTTCAATTTAGATGAAAATTAAATAAGACATTTTTAACTTAATCTAATATCTCCATTCTTCTTCCTTTCCTTTCTTTTCTCTCCATAAAAATCAATCAAAATACCTAAAATTATTTCCTATCCTTTCCTTTCCTTCCAAATCTTTCAAGCCAAACATCCACTAAATCTCTGCCTATAATCAACAAGAGTAACATTCGTTAATTACTTTAACCCCTAAGCAACTAATTAATGGATATAGCAAAAAAGTAATTTCGTTGATTAATATGTGTATAATACTAGACATAAGTAATGGATTTAATCCACATGTCCTTATATTAATGAATTTTCTTTTCCTCACGATATATAAGGAACAGAGTAAGGATGGAATTAGAAACTTAGAGTTAGAAGGTAAATAATATGAAAAGATACATTGGATAATAATATTATAACCTCTTTTTTTTTGAAGGGGTAGGAGTGAAAGATAAAATTTAAAAGGAACTTTTTAAAATTTTTTTAATTTTTCTAAAAGAAATATAATTTTTTTTAAAAAAAATTGAGAGAGAATACCACTTACACTCCACCAAGTTCTATTATTGGTACAAAAAATATAATTTGAAGCCACTACTTATAATTTAATAGAAATACCATAAATCAATTAAATTACCACAATCTTACGAATATGAATATACAAAGAATAATAAGCTATGGTGAATCAAAGAAAAACAAGAAAGAGAAGATTTCATATTATCTACTTATTTCTTTGGCTAAATTGGAAATTACAAAGTGGAAAAAATAAATAAATAAATTGGAGGGGCCGTGGGAAAAGAAAAGGTTAAGTCCATCCTGCATAATTGCATAAATAGGGAGATAGATGTGAGTGATTCTTTTGGACGCATCACCTTTACAAAGCGGACGAGGTTGCTTCACTCTCCACGAAAGAACATTTTCTAATATTTAGGTTTCAAAATAAAGCCTACCTAACAATAGATAACGGAAAATTAATCACAAAATGGGGGAAGATTAATTAGGACAAAACGAAGAGAAAGTTTTTATAGTTTAAAAAAAAAAAAGGAACAAAGCTCCAACAAGTGGGTCCCAAATACCAAGTGAACTAAGACCTATTTGATAAAATTGAAATTTACATAATAAGTTTGAATATTTAAATATTAAAATTTAAAATTTAATTAAAATTTAAAATAAATAAAAATAATAACAATAAAATAAGTATTAACATATTTAAATTTCAAACTTAAATAATTTTTATTTTAATTAAAATTTTAGTACGTCTTAAATAATTAAATAATAACAATAATATATTATTAAATATAGTTAAATAATTAAATACTTAATTAATATTATTCATTATAAATATATTTAAATAATTACTTAATTAATTTTTAATTTTTAATTAAATTATCTAATATATCATAGGTGAAGATCAAATTTCAATAGCAAAAGAAGGTACAAGGAAAGGTTAATTAGCGGTTTTATTTATTTATTTTTTAAGAGTATCAAGAGCCAAAAGGATCAAAACGTGATTCAATTGGTTTGTATCTTTCTTCGGATTCATCAATTTAATGATTTCTTTTTGGCGTAATCATGACTTTTAAAGTCTTTCATTCTCTACGTTTTATGGGTGCCACACGAATGCAACACGGGATATTCTTTCTCGATCATACCAAAAAATAGTTTAGCTGATATATTGCAAAAATAAAAAAGTCTATTTCAATATAGAAGAGGACTGGGATGTTGAACTTGTTATATGAACTAGTTTGATAAATTTGTGTTATGATGTTTAAAAAAATATATACTTCAAAAGTTCAAAGAATTTAGATAATCTTTGACTGTAATATAAAAAAAACTCACGATTCAATTTATTAATATTAAATACATATAATTTTATTAATTAATTTAAGTAGTTAGTTAATTAATTAATTAAAATTCTAAATGACATCACATAGTTTTTATTTTTCCTTAAAAAAAACGAAAATTTTCATTTGAATTTAAAACAGTCATATGTCATCTCAGGACGATGTCACGTGTCGCTGCAGCAACCTTCCACACACACACATATATATATATATATATATATATATATATATATTTATTTATTTATTTATTTATAACCAAATAATTTGTTATCTTATTATTGCTCCCAAAAAAAAAATTAAAACTCTCTATACCATGATGGGGGTATCTTTTTTCATTTTTCCTCCTTAAAATAAACTTAATTAAGAAAATAACATGCTTAGTTTCATGGACATGTAATTGACCCGTTTTGATATCAATTCCTAAGAAATGTAAGGATCACTTTCACATTATTGTTGGCAATTTATCTCTTTCCCATTAGCTCAAAAGTCATTATAATGGGAACAAATTTACTTATTTGCATTCTTGTTTGACTATAGTTTGGCTCTGTCTTTAATTTGAGCACAATTTTCTTTTGTGTATGGTGTACCTACCTTCTTAATTTACAAGGTATATCGCTCTTCAGTTTTTTCAAACTAAACATAAATATTATGAACGACCAATTAAGGAAAAATCAAACAAGAAAACTTCTCCTTATATCTCTCTTTGTTATGAATTTTCCTTCTATAATGAAGTGAAAGGTTGCATGGACTAGGAGAAATTTTGGAGATCGGATTTCTTATGAGTCAAACCTAACAGCTTCACCTTCCCCTCCCCCCCCCCCCCCCAAAAAAAAAAAAAAGAGTGCTTGAGCTAGACATACTCTGTAATGAAAAAACACTTGTACAAATTTAATTTTCATTGATATGTATACTGCTAATGCATATCCTTTTAAAAGGTACCGTCAACAATGTATGATGTATAAAGTTTCAATACTACAGTTTACAATGATTGAATCTATGTAAATATTTTTCTTTGTAAGATGTTTAACTCTAGTGGCAATAATGACTAAAATAAATTTCCCAATCAAAATTGATAATTTGTAAACTTAATTGGTTAAAATTCATCATTTAAAATGTTACGGTCTTGAGTTTAACCTACATATCCTTCCCTTCTCTCTCTCTCTCTCTCACACACACACACACGCACACACTCACAAAATCTATCAAAAGTAAAAAAAAAAAATTAATACATACTATTAGAACATGTTTGATAACCTAATCAATAATTAAAATTAATAAATTAATTAAGCACTTATTTAATTAATTATATTTAATAATAAATAATATTAAGTACTTAATTACTTATATATATATATATTTAAAAATAGATTTTTATTATCACTTAATTAATTAAAACATACTAAAATACCATTATAAATTTTAAGTAAAAATAAAAAATACTTAAATTTGAAACCTAAATACGTTAAATAATTATTTTATTATTATTCTTTTCTATTTAATCTAATTTGTAATAAAGTATAACATAAATATAAATTATAATTAATTTAATTCTTTATAAAATTTAATCTTCAAACTTTAAATTTTAAAATTTAAAATTTAAATAATTAAATTTTAAATTTCAAATTTTAACTTTACTAAATGAGCCTTTAGGTTGTATATAGCAATACATTAACATGAATCATGCAATAGTTAAATTTGAACTCCCATCTGGTATTGGTTCATTTCGACATAAAACGTAGGTTCTCTCTTTTTCTTTAAAGAAAACGCAAGTAAAAATCTTCAATATTTGAACAAGATTCACTTGCATATACATTATACAAAACAAGCTAGTTTGAACTTTGGATTTTTTTTAGAGAAAATTGTTTACATAACCTGGAAAATGTAAAACGGTACTGATCGTTGTCAAAATACATCACCAAAGCACGCCACTGGACATGACTTCTATAATCAGGATCCAAGACTTGACAGAGGAAAAAAAAATATATATATATATATATATATATATTTATTTATTTTTAATCAATAAATTAATAAGTAAAAGAAGACTGGGATTTTGATGACGATAATACAGACGAAATTAAAATATTTGAAAAAAAGTTGAAAATATAGACACAAAAGTGGACCATCATATATTTTAAAATTGAATAAAATAAAATAAAAAATTTATTTTCTGGCTTAATTGAAGAAGAAAGACTGCAGACCCATAAACTAAGAACCAGTTATTTAATAGCACAGTTAGGGGACAGTATGAAGGAAGGGGCGCTTCCCACATAGGAATAGATATGTGTTACTTCCATGTTCTAAATGAGCTATCAACGTGCACCTTCAAGTTGATGCATCGTTTTCAACGTATTCAAATATATTCCACCTTCAATTATTTTCTGTTTTAAAATGGCCAAATATTCAATGTATACCTCAATTGATAATAATTTTAAAATTAAAAAAATAATATACCTAGAACTAATCATTATGCTACCATGTTACTAATATACCAAAAGAAGTCCGAAAATCTTGAGAACACAAGTTGTTTTGTTACGAGAACATAATAATTTAATTGATTGAAATATATATTTTATTAAATGACGTATAAATTTTTTTTTGTTTTTTAAAAAAATATAACACAATGAGTGTATATTAAATTACTATTGTGCCTTATCCTTAATAATATAGCTCAAAACTTAAGTATTTTTTAGTTGAGAAAGGAGAAATTTAATTATTAAATCATATATTTTTGAAACTGCTAATTAGATTTTCATTAAATTATAAACTTAACAATACAAATATAAAATTTAAAACTTTATATAACTTGTTGTAAATATGTTGAATTAGTAAAAATTTCACTAATTATGGATTATATGGATGTTCACCATTTAGTGGAGACACCACTAATTTATATTAGTGAAAGATGATGTATTCCACTAAATAAGAACTCTATAAATAGAGTTATTCTCTAAGCTTGAAATGTACCATCATTTTTTTGTGAAAGAATTGTGAGAGAAAAGAAAGAGAGAAATTTAAAAAAATTCTTGTGCAAAGAATAGTTAAAATTTTTTTATTGTGTAAATTTTATTCTAACATTACCAAAATTTCATAACACATTATCAGCATGAATCTCTGTCGTTACAAAAGCCAGAAGATTAAAGCACGAGTCTCTATCGTTACACAAAGCAGAAGACAGGTACGCATTTATTGATCCCTATGGCTAACCTTGCTAAATTGGAATTTGTAACTCTTGATATTTCTGGAAAGAATTATATGTCATGGGTTCTCGATACAAAAATGCATCTAAATGCTGAAGGCCTTAATGAAACTATTCAAGAAAATAATAGTGCATATGCATAACAAAAGGTCAAAACTTTGATTTTTATCTGTCATCATATCGACGAAATTTTGAAAATGGAATATCTTACCGAAAAAGATCTATATGTCCTGTGGGTAAATTTAAAAGAAAGATTTGACCACTTGAAGATGGTTATACTACCCACTGCACGGTATGAATAGTTACACCTGAGGTTACAAGATTTTAAAACCGTGAATGAATATAACTTCGCGATGTATAAAATTACATCTCAGTTAAAATTATGTGGAGAAAAAGTTACTAATGAAGATATGCTGGAGAAAATATTCTCCACCTTCATGCCTCGAATATTGTCCTGCAGCAATAATATCGAGAAAAAGTGTATTTAAAATTTACAGATTTAATTACTACCCTCCTCATTATAGAGAAAAATAATGAGTTATTATTGAAAAATCATGAAGCCAAACCAAGTGGCTCAACAGCACTTCCAAAAGTGAATATTGTTAACTCCAGCAGAAGCCATCGTTATAGTCGTAATCGTGGTCGTAGCCATGGCCGTGGTCGTGGTTATGGTCGTGGACACGCTCGATATTTCCCTTATCACAGTAATAATCAAGTTGTGAGAAATATTGGCCACCTGAAGTGAAACAGAAAAGATAATAAGGGAAAAGAAAAAGAAATGGAAGAAAATTATGAAGATAAGTGTTATAGATGTGGCATGAAAGGTCATTGGTCACGTAACTGTCGTACGACCAAGCATTTAGTAGAATTATATCAAGCTTCACTAAAAAATAAAAATAAAAATATGGAAGCAAATTTTTCTCAACATCTAGTAAATAATACTGAAGATGATGATATTGATCTAGAAAATCTTAATATCAATATTACCCATATGATATGGAAGCAAATTTTTCTCAACATCCAGTAAATAATGCTGAAGATGATGATATTGATCCAGAAAATCTTAATATCAATATTACCCATATGGATGTAATTGATTTTTTCGAATATCCAGGCGGTAGGATAGACCATTTAATTGGTGATGGCAGTGTCCAAAAGAACTAATGCCTCACCTTGATATTTTTGAATTTTTATTATATTTTAATAATTTTTACGTTTGCACATATATATATATATATATATATATATTTGTTCAGATGACTGTTGTTAATGATGATGTATGTATTATTGATAGTGGAACTACACACACCATACTAAAAAATGAGAAATATTTTTCTTATCTCAAAATGAAAGAAGTAAATATTTATACTATAAATGGTAGTACAAATGTGATTGAAGGCTCTGGATGAGTTAGTATATTGTTGCCTGAAGGAACAACAATTACTATTGATAAGATACTATTTTCTTTAAAATTCAGAAGAAATTTATTGAGTTTTAAAGATATTCACAGAAATGGGTATCATGTTGAAACAAATGAGAAAAATGGTATTGAACATCTTTATATTACTCAAATTCATTTCGGTAAGAAATCTGTATTAGAAAAATTACCGTCTTTTTCTTCTGGCTTATATTTTGCAAAAATATGTACAAGTAAAATTCATCATCTAATAAACCAGAAGTTTACTGATCCTACTATTTTTAGCATTTGGCATGACCGGTTGGGTCATCCGGGATCTACCATGATGATAAGAATAATTGAAAATATATATGGTCATCCTTTAAAAAATAAAAAGATATTAACATTTGAAAAATTCTCATGTATTGCATGTTCTCTAAGAAAATTAATTATTAGACCATCATCAGTCAAAGTAGGAGCTGAAAGTCCTACATTTCTTGAACAGATTCACGGAGACATTTGTAGACCTATTCATCCACCATGTGGACCATTCAGATATTTTATGATCTTAATTGATGCATCATCCCGATGGTCGTATGTGTGTTTATTATCTACTCGCAACCTGGCGTTTGCAAGATTACTTGTTCAAATAATTAAATTATGAGCACAATTTTCTGACCATCACATTAAAAATATCCGTTTGGATAATGCTGGTAAATTTTCATCACATACTTTTGATACATATTGTATGCCAATTGGGATTAATGTTAAACATCCTATAACTCATGTTCATACACAAAATGATCTTGCTAAATATTTTATTAAAAGATTACAATTAATTATTAGACCATTATTAATAAAAACAAATTTCCCAACATCTGCTTGGGGACATGCTATTTTACATGCTGCAGCACTTGTACGTATAAGGCCAATTAGTTATCATAAATTCTCTCATTTACAATTGGCTTTTGGTTTAGAACCAAATATTACTCATCTAAGAATTTTTTGGTATGCTGTATATGTTCCAATTGCACCAAACCAATGTATAAAGATGAGTCCTTAAAGAATAAAGGGGATATACGTTGGATATGATTCTCCCTCCATTATTAGGTATGTTGAACCCCTGACAGAAGATGTATTCACAACCAAATTTTGCTGATTGTCATTTTGATGAATCATTATTCCCTAAATTAGGGAGAGAATACAAACAGTATAAAAAAGATCTTGCTTGGACAATATCATTAAATTATCTTGATCTACGCACAAGCACATGTGAACTTGAAGTTCAAAAGATAATTCATTTGTAAAGTATTGCAAATAAAATACTAGACGCTTTTGTTGACTCTAGAAGAGTTACAAAATCGCATATTCCAACTATAAATGCTTCTATTCGAGTTGAAGTTCTAGCAGAACAAAAGATTATACCTATAACTGTTGAGTCAAAAGCATGTCAGAAGCGTGGCCGACCTCTTTGTTCTAAAGATAAAATTCTTGAAAGAAAAGAGGATTAAATGATCCAGATGATCATATTGAAGAAAAGAATGATAAAGACCAAGAGAGAACTGATGACAAAGAACCAGAAGTTGATGAAAGTAACACTGAAATTTCTTTCAATTATACCACTTCTGGTAGAAGTTGGAATCGGATATAAACAATTATTGATAATGTGTTTACATACAATATATCTCTTGATGTTATACAAGATAATGATGATCCTGAACCAATGTCAGTTGATGAATATCGGCATAGAAAAGATTGGCTATAGTGGAAAGATACGATTTAATCAGAGTTAAATGTACTGACAAAACGTGAAGTCTTTGGACCTGCAGTCCGAACACCAGAAGGTGTAAAACCTGTTGGCTACAAATGGATATTTGTGCAAAAGCACAATGAAAATAATGAAATCGTACACTATAAAGCACGGTTAGTAGTCCAAAAATTTTCATAAAGACCAGGTATTGATTATGATGAAACTTATTCTCCTATTGTTGATACTATTACACTCCGATATCTTATCAGTTTGGCAGTACATGAAAAGATAAATATGCGCCTATCAGATGTTGTCACTGCTTACTTGTATGTAAATTTAGAAAATAATGTTTACGTGAAAATCTCTGAAGGATTTCGCATGCCTGAAGCATATAAATATTATCCTTTTAAATTACTCCATCAAGTTTCAGAAATCATTACATGGCCTGAAGCAATTTGGGCGCATGTGGTTCAATCGTCTTAGTGAATATTTATTGAAAGCGGGATTTAACAGTGACCAGGTATGTCCATGTATTTTTATTAAGAAATCTGGTTCTAAATTTGTGATATTAGCTATCTATGTTGATGATATTAATCTTATTGGAACTCCTGAAGAGCTCCAAGAAACAATTAATTATTTAAAAAGAGAATTCGAAATCAAGGATTTTAGTAAAACTAAATTTTGCCTTGGTTTACAAATTGAACATCTTGAAAGTGGAACATTTATTCATCAATCAATATATACACCAAAAGTTCTAAAAAGATTTTACATGGACAAAGCACATCCATTGAGTATTCCAATGATCGTCCGGTCATTAGATGTGAATAAAGATCCTTTCCGACCTCAAGAAGATGATGAATAACTTCTTGGTCCTAAAGTACCATATCTCAGTGCAATTGGTGCATTGATGTATCTTGTTAATAATACACGACCTGATATTGCCTTTACTATCAATTTATTAGCAAGATTTAGTTCTCCACCAGCACGACGACATTAGAATGGAATTAAACAAGTCATTCGATATCTCCAAGGTACAATTGATCTCAAATTATTTTATTCAAATAAAACAAGCCCAATATTGATAGGTTATGCAGATGTTGGTTATTTATCTGATCCACATAAAGCACGTTCTCAAACGGGTTATCTATTTACATGTGAAAATAATGCTATATCATGGCGTTCTATAAAACAATCTATAACAGTTACTTCTTCAAATCATGCTGAAATTATAGCCATTCATGAAGCAAGTCGAGAATGTGTATGGTTAAGATCAATGATTCATTATATCCGAGAAAGTTGTGGATTATTATCTATTAGAGATATTCTAACTCCTCTCTATGAAGACAATGCACCTTACATAACTCAATTACGAAGAGGATATATTAAAGGAGATCGGACAAAATATATTTCACCAAAATTCTTCTTTACTCATGAACTTCAAAAGAAAGGTGAAATTGATGTGCTACAAATTTGGTTATGTGACAACCTCGTAAATATTTTCACGAAAACTTTATCGACTGTAACATTTGAAGAGTTGAGATATAAAATCAGTATGCGTCGGTTAAAAGATTTAAATGAATCATCTCATTAGGGGGAGTAATAAACAGACATATAAAATAGTGTACTCTTTTTCTTTCACTAGATTTTTTTTTTCCATTGGATTTTTATCTAGTAAGATTTTAACAAGGCATATTCTTTATGTAATGGACATCCAAGGGGAAGTGTTGTAAATATGTTGAATTAATGGAAGCTCCACTAATTATGGATTATATGGATGTCCACCATTTAGTGGAGACACCACTAATTTATATTAGTGGAAGATGATGTATTCCACTAAATAAGAACTTTATAAATAGAGCTATTCTCTAAGCTTGAAACGTACCATCATTTTTTTGTGAAAGAATTGTGAAAGAAAATTGTAAGAGAAAAGAAAGAGAGAAATTTGATGAAATTTGTATGCAAAGAATAGTTAGAAATTTCTTATTATGTAAATTTTATTCTAACACTACTAAAATTTTATAACATAACTAAATTTAATACGTCATTTTAAACGTAAATATGTTATAGTATAGACATTTTTGTCATCAATTAATATATCCAGTCTTCAAATGTTCAAATGTGTTTCTCTGAAGATTCAAAGTCAATTTGGGGACCAACTAATGAATGGTTTAAATTAAAAATAAGTGTACATGAAAAAGACAATTTCCAAGAGGACTTGAAAGTGCAGATCCCAAGCTACTTGCTTGCAATGCTGTCCCATTGGTCAAACATATGAGAATAGGGTTTATCCCATCATTCATTGTCAACCTAACTGCAGACCTGTCCCTTAATTTTAAATATTTTTTTTAATTTTGAAATTATTCACGCAACTTGAGATTCAATTTTGGGCTGAATTGCTGTTGTAACTAAGGATTGTACCATGCACTTCAACTGTTGTACATTTTTTGGATTATTAGTTACTAGTATAACTCTACGTGCAAGGTGGTTGCAACAGCCGAGACAAATGTTTTTAGGATCTTGAGCGGCTCCTCACTCCTCCATCTTGTTTAATAAGCTAAGATGGGACCCGACTAACAAGTCTAGCCATGAGTTTTCCTTGGCAAGGATGTCACCCAAGGGGGTTGGAGGACAAATTACATAAAACAAAACAAAGAGAATAAGATTATAATTTTTGAATGAATTTTTAAAAGAATGAATACTAAAATTTTCGAAGAATTTTTTCAAACATTGTTAAATTTTTCAAGAAAATATAAGTTTTTTAGAAAAGATTTTTATAGGAAAGAACGTCACTCTCATCTTTAAATCCATTCTAATCCCTTGGGATTGTATTAGGAGAACTTTAATTTCTTCAGAGTTATATACAGTCACTAAAAAAATTAACATAAAAAAGAGTAAAATACAAATTGATAGTATCTTGCGAGCCTGTTTCCGAATATGATCAAGGAACTTTTCATTCTTAATCTTGGGGGTTGAAAGAACTTCCTTTGGCCTAGGGCTTCATTTTTTTGAGTAAAGACTTGATGGCTTGAAATAGTGAATGAATTAATTTGAATTTAGGTTGGCATGGAATTAATATACAATATACACTAAATTTCATGTTCCAAAAAGTGTATTGTATATTGTTTGATTCATGATCTATAATATTTCTCAAAATGCCCAATATAAGATAATACCTATGATAATAATCTTTCAAAGATTATAAAGTCTTCAACTCTGCACCATGTTCACGTGCAGGAGATGTTAATGTCAATTATATATATATATATATATATAAATTTATACATTTCTAAAAAATATAATATATATAAGTATATAAAATACAAAATTTTAAGGTGATAATTTATGAGAATTGAGTATTTTTAAATATTTTTTCTTTCAATTCAAAGCCGCTCACGACCCACCCCTCCTCCACGAGTTAATTGAATTGTAGAGGATTAATTCCGTCCCCCACATTTCCAGATATTTTTTTCTTTTTTTGAGAAAAAAAACATCCCTAAATACCGGAACTAGTGGAAATTAACTGAAAAACTTAGAGATTGTTGTCTTTAAAATAATTTGTGGGATAGTAAAATAGGATGATCAAATTTAGGGATCGGAAGTCAACGAAATGGTTTATAAGTCCATTTCAACTCAGATTTGTCAAAATCATTGTTGCTGTTTCCACAAGAAAATTTTTAATCTGGAACACTTCAATTCCCTAGAGATATCCATGATTATTAACCCAAGAAGTTGACTTTAATTAACGCGTAATTCATCACTGATTTCTATGAAGATATGGATCTAAATAGAACTAGCCATTTCAAGGGGAAAAGATGGACTAAATAATTTTCAATTGTGTTTATATTTTTTTTCTCCAAGTTTGAATATAAATTTATTTTCCCTAAGTTTGGATCAGAGCTTTCTTTGTCAAGGGCCGAAGGCGAGACAATTGGTGGCATGGATAGGGGCATAGCTAAGATTTTTTTTTTTTTTTTTAAAATTAGGTGTGATACTGAATGGATATTTGTGTCTGTTTTAAGGTACGTGATTAATTTAGTTTGTTCCATTTATCAGACCCCTTGTAAGAGATAGAACTCTTAATGGTGCTTTTCTATACATATAGTTTGTAACTTGAAACTTTTTTAAAAGATACCAAATTTATATTATTTAGGTAACTCGTTTTAACCAGACAAGATTACTAGTAAGTGTTCCAAATTCCAATAGAGCAAAGAGTTTTTACAAGTGTTCAAAAGGTCGATTTCATTTGACTATTATTAAACATAAATTTGTATATTATTGTGATTTTGATTTAAAATAAAATTAAGAAATCTATTAGCTGCATCATCCTCGCAAAAGGCTTCTTCTCGATTCTTTTCACTTTCGGCTTCAGAATGTGTTGACTTTCATTATATTCTATCTTCAATACGGTAAACAGATCCTCTTCTTCTTTCTTGCCTTTTCGATTTTGTCTCCACATTCAAAATCGCAACTCATCGATTATGCTAAATATTCTTGATGGCTTTTAATTTTGCTCCAAACCTAGATCTCCAAAAACACGAATCCAACATCTTCTGCATACTTCTTTGCAAAACCCTTTTTGAGGCTCCTTGATTTTTTAACCATTTTAGCTAATGACAATAAATGAAATTTCCCGAAGACTAAGCATCTGACGGAGTTGAAGCATCTTCTAGCAGTTGAAATGGCTTCTAGGTCAGGTAAATTCCCCCTTTTTATAAAATTCTCAGCATCTATTGGTATATAAAAACATGTGGGGGTTGTAGTAGAAGTGTAGCAACTAGGAAGATATACTGATTGTCAACTATAGGTATAAGTGGAGGATTACTGTAGTTTGTATGCCGACGAATCATTTTTTTAAGTTGCCGCTATGGCAAGGGGAAGTTTTCACTATGTCTCGTTGAATGAATTGACGAAGGGAAAGTAGGATAAAAGAGTGGTGTTTAGAATTATTTGAAAGCGGAAACATATAATGCTCAGTGACCGACAGAGTTAATGAGTATTGATTTCTTGATTTTGAATGCAAAGTTATGACCATTAACTAGTGTCTTCATTTTTTATTATTATTTTTTTTGCGTGTTGGTTTTTGAATGGTATATGTGAAAGTATCAAATTTTTGTTGTTTGGTGTTAGATTGGAATCAGTTAACATTACAGATAGGTAGATTTGTTCTAACAAGGCTGTTTTGCAATCTGAAAAACTTTCAGAAGTTGAAGAACACAAAGACATGGAAAACACTATTGAGACTACAATGCCAAACCAATAAGAAAAAAAAAAAAAAAAAGAATAGGGCGTCCATGGTATGGATTGAGAACTTAATGCTATAACAATGAAAGTTTGTTTTTGCTATTCAAACTAATTATTTGCTTATGTGTTACAGATCACAAGACAGTGGTGACAAGAAAATAGGTCATTGATTTGAAAACAAAAGGAACAAATAAAAGAAATAAGCTTTTTGGTGTAGGACATGCTAAAATGACAACAGAGAAGACATATTCATAAAAGCCTTGGAATTTGCTTTTAGACAAACGAATGTTACGCTAGATATAGTTCTGCTAGACTTTGGATCTTAATAGCAGTGTAGAAAGATCAAAATTTTACTTTTGCACCTCAATACATTCTTACTATTATTTATAAATTATATATTTATATAGAAAGCTTAGTACTTGATAAATATATTCTTAGTATTAATGCTATGTTTTTAGCTATCAACTGTATGTACATGGATAATGTATTTATAGCAGATGATTGCTCTATCAGAGGTTGTGTGTGTATATCGTTTAAAATACACCACACTTATGTAAATGTTGTTAGGGCACATATATGTTTATTTGTAGCTACAACTAAATTACATTGTCATTGCTCAAGCTGAACACAAAGGAGATTTCTAGGTAGTTAAACACAAACAATGATATATATTTTTTCCCCGTGATTTTCAGGATTTCTTTGGATAATATAATAGGTAGATCATTTACTTCATTGGTTCCAATGGAGGTAGCTGCGGAATCTGCTTTTAGGTAAGCAAAATTCATTAATATTTTCTGAGTCTAATGTAGATCTCAGTAATTGCTTATCCACCTATGTGATTGCCTATAGCTAAACAAATGAGTTTATATTATGTACGTTCCTCTTTGAAAGAGATTTTGTTGGTGTGTAATTTGGTGAGTAATCTATTAATAGTATTTAAGATTAAACATGACTCCTAGAGATAGTGAATGTGGCAACATGTCACAGCTATGGAAAAAAAGTACTGTAGCCTCTAAAAGGTGAATTTGTTATTGTTATTACTTTGAATGTCAAGGCCAAGATAGAAGATGGTTTTGAGGATGTTTGAAGTGTGCAAAGTGACTTTTTAGAAGTACATTAGTCTTACATGAAATATTGTAACTCTTTGTTTCCTATGCATACAATTTACTGAATCCGTTATAGTTTTCTAACAAGTAATGCTGTTCAGAATTGCCAGTGAAATTGATGAGTTCAACAAGATTAAGACTTTCATTGAGACAACAACCTTAGAGTGGCAACGGTGAGAAACCTTGCCCCTGCACAAAGATGATTTGTATGTGAACCTCAATATAATTTTCCTATTCTTTGATGTTAATGGCATTATGTGGCTCAATCACACTCAATCATTTGAAACTTTTGCATTGTGCAGAGGTTTCTTAAAAGCTATTAGACTTAACAGCTTTAATGCCTCTTTTAGGGAAAACTTCGGTGTACACGTTCCCAAGTAAAGTGTCAGAGATGTTCAAAATTCAGAACACGAACTTTTGAAAGCTCTTAGGCATATAGGACGGCCAACGTAAAATATAGTTACATCCATGACATAAACCAATCGATTGACTTTGTGGGGGCGTTCCCTACTCAGCGACGTGCTGTACTTCTTAGACTTGGGTGTAGTGATAAATATGCAAGGGTTGTTAGATCGTTGCCCGGAAGTAACGTGCCGTGTTGGTCCCCGGATACAGTGTCAAATATGCAATGGTGTAGGGTAAAAAAGACAGTCTATAGTGATAGGATCCGTCTAGTTACATGGAATATAGGATCTTTGACCGGTAGATTGATAAAACTAGTTGAGGTAATATAGAGAAGAAAGATTAGCATTTTGTGTCTTCAAGAAACTAAATTAGTAGGTGAGAAGGCGAGAGTAGTAGCTCCGTGGGGTTATAAGCTTTGGTAGTTTAGGTAGAGTTAGGAATATAAATAGAGTCGGGATTATTATTGACCGTAAGTTTATTGATGATGCGGTTGAAGTACAGAGGAAGAGTGATAGGATTTTGAGTATCAAGATCATGATTGGCGGCGAGATTGCTACTATTATTAGTGCGTATGCGCCATAAATAGGACTCGATGATTCGGTTAGGCAACAGTTTTGGGATGATTTAGATGAGATTGTTCAAAGTGTACCGTGTATAGAAAGCTTTTTATTGGTGGTGATCCAAATGGACATATGGGTATTGATTAGAGCGGGTTTAAGAGTGTTCATGGTGGTCAGGGTTTCGGAGTTAGAAATGAAGCAGGAACTGCTATTCTTAACTTTGCCTTGGCCTATGATTTGACCATAGAAAACACCTGGTTTAAGAAGAGAGATTTTTACTTAATAACCTTTAGAAGTGGGTTAAATGCCAGTCAGATAGACTTCTTTATTATGAGGCGTAGGTTTCGTAGTGGTTGTACGAATTGTAAAGTTATTCCAGGCAAGAGTGTAGTTACGCAACACAGGTTGTTGGTCCTCAATTTTAATTTTAGGAAAAAGAGTAAGCGGCGGAATCTTCGGGTTGACCCTAGGATCAAGTGGTGGAAGCTTTAGGGGGATGAAAGAATAGACTTTGTTGATAAGGTAGTTAAGGCGGATGACTGGTCTTTTGATATGGATTCGGATCCAGATACTATGTGGAGAAAGATGGCTCAATGTATTAGGACAATAGCTAAGGAAGTTCTTGGGGAATCTAAAGGAAAAGTACCTCTAAACAAGGGCGTGTCGTGGTGGAACAACGAAGTGAAAGAGGCTGTAAAGAGTAAAAGAGAGTACTATAGAAACTTAAGGAAGTGTAGGAGTGATGAGAATTTTGAAAAATAGAAGGTCGTGCGAAGAAAAAGCTAAAGAAGCTAAGCAAGATCCATAATTTACAAGGATTTATATGAAAAGTTGTATATCAAAGACGGAGAGAAGAATATATATAGATTGGTGCGTTACAGGGAAAAGAAGACGAGAGATATCGGTATGGTGAAATGTGTAAAGGATAACAACAACAGAGTTTTGGTTAAGGACGAAGAAATAAAGGAGAGATGGAGGTCATATTTTGATAAGTTATTTAACAGGAGTCAAGTCCAAGTTTCGAGTGTAGGTAGCCTAGCGATTTCAAACGAAGAGGTTAACCGTATGTGTATTCGTCGTATTCAGAAGCATGAAATCCAAGATGCCCTTAAAAGGATGAGACTAAAAAAAGCAGTAGGACCAAATGGTATACCGATTAAGGTTTGGAAGTGTTTAGGAGAGATAGGTATTACATGGCTGATAAGTCCATTCAACAAGATATATAGAGTTAATAAGATGCTTACAGAGTGGAGGAAGAGTACTCTAATTCCTTTGTACAAGAATAAAGGGGATGTTCAAGATTGTGCCAATTACCGTGAGATTAAACTCATGAGTCATTCTATGAAGTTTTAGGAGAGAGTGATTGAACAGAGGTTATGGGGCATTATATAAATTTCTGATAATCAGTTTGGTTTTGTGTCTGGACGTTCTACTATGGAGGCAATTAATTTATTATAGCAGATGATTGAATATTATAGGGAAAGAAAAAAAGATTTATATATGGTATTTATTGACTTGGAGAAAGCCTATGATAAGGTGCCTAGAGAAGTAGTTTGGTGGGTGCTAGCCAAGAAAGGTATATCACTAAAGTATATTACTCTTACTAAAGATATGCATGAGGGAGTATGCATGAGGGAGTATGTACAAATGTAAGGATTTGCACCGGAGTTACTGCAGAGTTCCTTATTACTATCGGGGTGCATCAAGGATCAGCGCTTAGCCTTTTCCTCTTTGCGGCCGTTATGGATGAGTTGACCTGCACTATACAGGAGGCTGTGCCATGGTGTATATTGTTTACGGATGATATTGTGTTGATTGATGAGACTAGAGTCGGTGTAAATGCTAAATTGGAGTTGTGGCGACAGACATTGGAATTCAAGGGCTTCAGAATTAGTAGGAGTAAAATAGAGTTTATGGAATACAAGTTCAGTAGTAGAAGAAATATGGCCCAGAGTGTAACTTTGGAAGGTAGAGATATCTCGATAATTGCTTTCGAAATCTAGGATCTATTATTCAGAAAGACGGAGAGCTCGATGGCGACGTTGCACACCGAGTTAAGACGGTTGGTTGAAATAGAAGAGTGCAACTAGTATTCTTTATACTCATAATATACCATTGAATCTATAGGGAAAGTTCTACAGGATAGTCGTAAAACCTGCTTTGTTATATAGCACGGAATGTTGGGCAGTTAAAAGGTGTCATATTCAAAAAATAAAAGTAGTTGAGACGCGTATATTATGGTGGATGTGTAGATATACTAGAAATGATAGAATCAGAAATGAGACCATTAGGGAAAAGATGGGCGTGGCATCTATTGAGAAAAAAATGAGAGAAGTCGCCTGCGTTGGTTTGGACATGTTCAGAGACGACCGAGGCATGCTTCTGTTAGGATGATGGAGAGGGGGAGGCAGGATAGGTTAGACAGATGTAGAGGCAGACTTAAAACAACATGAATAGAGGTGATTAGGTACTTCTACTTGGCCAATAACATTACACCAACGAGTTTAGGTACTTTCTAAGCTTATAAATAGAGGGAAAACACAATGGAAAAGGGGAGAATTAATTGATCATCATAAAAAATCACTCAAATCAAAGGAGGAATTCTTCAATTCAAGGAGGGTTGTGCAAGAAGGTCTTCAAAGGAAGAAAAATGAGGCTTGTCTATGAGTGCTTTCTTTTACTTTCTTTTCTTTTTCTTGACAATGATGTATTAATTTTTTTATTGTAACTTGGCATTATTTTAGATATTCATGATTTTTAGAGTTGTTTAATCTTTTGATTAATTGATTGTTATTCTTGGTATTCAATTACTTGTGCTTATTACGAGATTAATTAGTTGGTTCTCTCTATTAACTTACTGGACCAAGGGGATTGATGGTAGTTTCAATTTATTAATTTCATATTCTATTGGCTATTAACTTACTGGACTAAGGGGGTTGATTGCTTAGAACTTGTAATTGAAGGTTAATTGATGTCTTCCGAGACCAAGGGTTCATTGATTAATTTCATGTTTTAAATTTTCCGAGACCAAGGGAATTTAATTGAGGATTGTGTTTAATGCATCTTTTGGATGAATTAATTGAGACGAGACCAAGTGATTCTAATTTATCTAGAAGGTAGTGATTTCATGGATTGACCATCGAAGTGAATCTATTTTAATCCTTCATGATACCAAGAGAATAATTAGTTATGATAATGGTTGGGTTCTTTAAGTTCATTTTGTCAAAATAATGGTTTAAGTTACATAATTCTCCATTCTTGACATGTATATATTCTTTTGTTTTCTGTTATTTTCCTTTTTATTTTATTTTAACTTTATTGAGTCGGTTAAACAATAAAAGAAAAGTGATTGATATATACTTGTTCTTTGAGGATCGACACTCGTTTGAACCTTATGCTATGTTAATGATGAGTATGCTTGCTCATATGTATAATTTAGGGTTAATGTTTTAATTTAAACTTGATTGAGAATGTGCTTATTTTTATATGATTTTTATACCCAAATCCATACGCATTAGCAGCCCATATACTGGAAGATTGAGAGTTTGGCGTTCACCTACTTGCAAAGACGGAGTAGGAGGCTTGTAGGCATCGCACCAAAGGTTTCTACTAGCATACCTATCCCGGTTGCACACATTCTGGTCTAGTCAATTCTTAGAACGAGGAAAAGAGGTAAAAAATTTTTAACCTCGGAATCCTGCCAGAGCCTAACCGGCGCCGGCTAGGACTGTTGGAGCCGGCGCTGGATGGGAATTCCTTTGTTCTTGGTTTTTCCATTTTTTTTGTTTTCGCTTCTGCTGCGTGCTCTGTGTTTTCCCTTTTTTCATGCCCCCAAGTACTTTTTCCAGAATCTATTAGGCAACTTGTGTATCTTTTGGAGCTATTTCTAACACATAGTTGCTTTGACTAAGGACTTCTTGAGTAATGATTTCCTACAAGTGGCCGTGAGATATATTCTTCTACTATTTGGAGTGATGCATCCGTTGTTGATCCTTTTAACTACTTTCGTATACTTCATGTTGTACCCAATATTGTCCCTATAGGTCGTCTCGAAGAGATTCCAAGAATAGGAATCAAAGTACAACACACAATATATAAAGTACATTAGAGATCTCAAGTCTAATGATATTTGCACTTTTGCTATAATAAGATTCTATCATTGACACACAATAGTTATCCACGTGATTATTTTATTGTTAAGTCATCCAATGACCTTTTTCACATAACAAGCAACCATGTATTAGTTTTGAGTATTACAATACCCACGAATGTGAGAGTCACCACTTGTTCCTATTAAGAAATATAACGTGTTGGTCTTCGTGTATTAATAATGTTCCTATCTTATTAATACTGTGACCGTGGATTATTTAAACATGAGCACTGCATAGTATAGTAGAAATCTCACTTCATGATCTTTATCATGATTTCTTTAACATTGTACCTTATGCTAGGGATTTTATCTATCAATTTTATACACATATATGAATCAAAGAAATTGAAAGATAAAAAATGTCTTTTATTGAATAAATATACAAAATACATTGTACAAATGATTGTTTCTTGGATATAATGCCAATAATCTCCCACTTACACTAGAACCAATCATTTATGAATTGAATACCAAATGACTAAACATGACTATTATGTCTTTTTTGGGATAATGCCTTTGTGAGTGGATCAACTATATTTTGATTAGTGGGAACTCTCTCTATCTTTACATCCTTTCTACATATGATCTCTTGTATCAAATGATAGTGCCTACGTACATACTTGGATCGTTGATGAAACTGTGGTTCCTTTATTTATGCAATGGCTCCATTATTATCATAATACAAAGGTATTGGATCAACAGTGTTAGGTACTATGCCTAGTTTTGTTATGAATTTCTTGATGCAAATCTCCTCATTAGCTACTTCAGAAGCCGTTATGTACTCAATTTCAGCAGTTGAATTCACAATTGTATCTTACTTGAAACCTTTTCAACTTACTATCCCACCACAAAAAATCAACATATTGCCTGATTATGACTTGTAGTTATCTTTATCATATCAGAAACTAGCATCAGTATACCATTTAACTTGTAAATCACCTTCTCCATATACTAAGAATACATCATTTGTTTTTCTTAAGCATTTAAGGATGTTCTTAAGAACCACCCATGACCTTCTCTAATGTTAGATTAGTATCTGCACATCAAACTAAGAGCACATGATATATCGGACCTAGTATATATCATATGATACATGATAGATCAAATTGTTAAAGCATATGGTATTCTACTTATGTGATCTCTTTCATCCTGTGTTTAAGGATACATAGATTTTGAAAGGCATATCCCATGAGTTATGGGTAAGAATCTCCTTTTAGATTGATCTTTATTAAACCTTTTTAGCACATCGATTATGTATGTAGACTGTAAAACACTGAGCAACCTTTTTGTCTTATCTCTATAGACCCTTATTCCTAAAATATAGGTTGCTTCTTCAAGGTATTTCATGGAGAATTTCTTTCATAACCAAATCTTGACTGATTGAAGAGTAGAGGCATCATTTCCTATTAGCAATATGTTATCTACATATAGTACCTTTTTGTTCTATCTCTATAGATCCTTATTTCTAGAATATAGGTTGCTTTTCCAAGGTCTTTCATGGAGACTTTCTTTTATAACTAAATCTTAACTGATTGAAGAGTAGAGACATCGTTTCTTATTAGCAATATGTTATCTGCATATAATAATAGAAAAATAATTACACTCCCACTATCCTTCTTGTATACAAAATGTTCATCCATATTTTGTATGAAACCAAATTCCTTAATTATTTCATCAAAATGGATGTTTTAACTCCTAGAAGATTGCTTTAGTCCAGACTTTTGTAACTTACACACTTTTATATGATCCTTAGATATGAAACTCTCATGTTATGTTATATATACTTTCTTAGTCAGATTTTCATTAAGGAAAGCTAATTTCACATCCATTTATAGTCATGAGGAGCAGCAAGTGTTAGGAGTGTTCTAATATATTTCAGCATTGTTACTTGTGAAAAAAATCTTGTCATAGTCAATATATTGTTGTTGACGATAACCTTTTACAACTAGTCTTACCTTATAGGTAATGACTTTACTATCTATGTTAGTTTTCTTCTTGAAAACCCATTTGCACCCTATGGGTTTTATCCCTTTGGGTAGATCAAGCAAAACCCATATTTGGTTGTCATATATGTAATCCATTTCTGACTTCATGGCTTTAAGCCATTTGTTAGATTCTGAACTCTTTAGAACTTTCTTATAAGTGGTAGGCTTATCTTTTTCAATGAGTAATAGGTCATTGCAAGAAATCCTTATCTCTCTTGTGGTACACGTTTCCTACTTGACTTACGAGGTTCTTATATATTTGAAAGTTAATCTATTTTGTCAATAGACTTGAGATTATTCGGTTGATCATTATTTGTTTGTTCTTTTTTAATTTTACTAAGTTCAATTTTACTCTTGCTATTTCTATTAAGCATAAATTTCTTCTCAAAAAAGATTACACGCTTTGAAAAAAAGCGCTTTGTTTTTAAAAAGGGGATAGAAATATTATCCATGCGATTCTTTTGGATATTTAATAAATAAACACTTATCAAGCTTATTTTCAAATTTGTCTAATTTTGTCATCTTAACATAAGTACAACATCCCCAAATTCTTAAATAAGCCAATGTTGGTCTTTTACCAAAAAAATAATTCATAAGAGGTGGTATTAACCAGTGTGTATCCCTAAAATGATTTGTGTAATTTTGTAAAAGCCATCATGGTTCGAACCACATCTAATAGGGTGCTATTCCTTCTTTCGGATACACTATTATGCTGGAGTGTATGTGAAGGAGTCCATTGAGATAATATTCTATTATTTCTAAGATAATTTTGAAAATTTTGAGTTAAGTATTCCTTTCTTCAATAGGATTTTAGAGTTTTAATACTTTTATCAAGTTGTTTCTCTACTTCATTCATCCTGAATTTTTTGAACTTGTCAAAAACTTCAGATTTGTATTTAATTAAACACAAATAACCAAATCAAGAATAATCATAGATAAAGATTATGAAGTATTGATAACTTCCTCTTGCTTGCAATATCATTGGTCTATATATATATATATATATATATATATATATATATATATATATATATATCAGTATGTATTAGTTTTAATAATTGTTTAACTCTTCCCCCTTTCTTAGAAAAAGATGTGTTAGTTATTTTACCAAGTAAACATGATTCACATGTATTATATGATTCATAATCAAATGATCTTAAGTTATCAAGCTTGTAGAACTTAGAAACGTGATTCTCGTTGGCCTAATGACAATGCCGTAAGTAAGATGGGTTCATGATATTTTTTTCTTTATTTCTTATTGTTTATATTGAGAACTTAATTTTCCATGCCTAGACATATACAAACTATTCATTAAAGTTGCAATACTGTGATAGATGTCATTTAATGAAAAAGAACAACTTGTATTCTTAAAATTTAAATAAAATCCAAGTAAATCTAAACAAGCAACTAAGATAATGTTTTTAAGTAAAGTTGGTACATAATAATAGTTTTCAAGTTATAGAATTAATCTTGAAGGTAAGTGTAGATAATAAGTCCCTACAGCAAATGTAACAACCTTTGCTCCATTTACAGCACGTAGGTCTACATCGCCTTTTTCTAACTTCTTACTGCTCTTTATTCCTTACAAATTATTGCACAAATGAGATTCGTATTTGGTATCTAATACCCATATCTCATTATTAAAGATAGTATTGATCCTAATCATAAGCATACCAGGAGTAGAAGCACTAGCAAGCTTTTCCTTTTCCTTCTTTTTCTTGACGATCTCTAGGTAGCTTTTGCAGTTACGCCTCCAATGGCCTATCTTTCTACAATGGTAACATAGTCCTTTGGTAGCTACCTCATTCTTCTTAATTCCACCTTTTAGCTTGGTTGGATTCTTCTTCTTCTTCTTTCGAGGAACTTTCTTCTTCTTAGAAGAAGTTGAAGAATCTGCCAACATGACTGCATTATTTTCTTTCTTCACAAAACTTTCTGCAATCTTGAGAAGATTAATCAACCCAAGTAATGTGGATTTAATTTAATTCATTTGGTAATTCATCACAAATTGTGAAAAATTACTTGGCAAAGATTATAAAATTATGTCAATACTTAATTCGTGTTCCATCACAAAACTAAAAGATCTAAACTTTTCAATCAAGCCCAACATCTTTAGTCCATGCATAGCTATTGAAACACCCTCTTTTATCTTAGAATGGAATAATTATTTTGAGATTTCATATCCCTCCGTTCTAGCTTGTTTGTCAAACAATTCCCTTAGATGGAAGATTATTGTATAAGCATTTATATGCTTGTGTTACTTTTGTAACTCAGAGTTTATTAGCACCAGCATGATATAAGATGTTGTATCACTGTCCATCTTATTACTTCTTGTGGACTTCATGCTCTTCAGCAAGAGCATCAATAGTTGGAGTTGGTGGAATAGGAGCGTCTAGCATGTAGAGCAACTATTCAGATTTGAGAATGATTTTCAAATTCCTATACCAGTCCACAAAGTTTAACTCGGTAAGCTTGTTCATTTCCAAAATACTATGTAAGTTCAAGTTTATTGTCATGATTCAAATGACTTAGATGAAATATAAGAGACATTAGACAATGTGTATGCACATGGAATTCATTTAATTAGGTCTTCAATTAAATGCGTATTTATTCTACTATTTTACTCAAATCAATAACCCCACTATTTATTTGAGAAAGCATGTTGGAAGCTTTCCTAGTGGCCCGGTATCTAGATTTCTTAAGAATGATTTTGGGTATGCGCAACAAATCACTATTAAGTTCAATGGTAGGTATCCAAAATTAATTGCATCAAATGCAACTATCAGATTATTGGGTGATTAATATTTTTTAATTTTAAAGCGTTTAGTGCTAACCCAACCTTGCCTTTAATGTTCTTTATGCTTGGGGTATGCCCTATTAGGATAAAGATATTAGTTAAATCTAACCTATTAATCTAGAATTAAATCCCATAGTTTAAACATACTCAATGTCAAGCAAGCTTGGATGTGCTCAAAAACCTAATCTCGAAAAAGAACTTTCATTCTTACTACATTAATGGAAGACTTTTAGATTTAATATTGTTTGAGGAATTTTATTATTTATTAATGGTCTCATCATTTGGCATGCATAATATCAAAAAATTAACAAAATTATAATAGACTCAATTACATGGCTTGGTTATGGACTTTGCTAGATTAATTTTCTTGAGCCAAGTAGGAAATTAATTTGATCAAACCTATGTGTTCATGCATGTTTGAGAAGAACATCTTACTATCCTATTGCTTTGACCTTGGTCGCCATCTCTAAAATTTTGTAAATAATTTCTAATTCTATCTAACATATATAATCTAATTTCAAAAATTCCTAATAAAAAAACCTTGAATTACATTCGAAGAGAATTACACGAGAAGAGAAATTATACAAGAATTTTTAGAGACAGGTAGAACACACAAACCCTATTTAAAATACAACGATAAATCTGCACGAAACCAGAATAATTGGTTAAGTCCATAATCAAGTCAACATGCAAAAAATCATTCTCCAACATAATTAATCATGAAATATAAACTAATCATGAGGTATAAATCCAAGTCATAATTTTGGAAACTTTTGGGGTTTTTTTGGAAATTGTTTCAATGAGTTAATAAAATAAAAATAATTTTTTTTTTATTTGAAAGGAGAAATAGCCCGTGGCCTCGGCTGGAAAAAATTCTAGACAAAGAAAAATTGAATGGCTCGACTGGAACAAATTCCTACCGGTCCGAGCTAGAACTTCTTCCAACCAGTCCAAGGACTCAACTAAGCTAGTCGCAAGCTGTACCAAGCCTGTCCAAGGCGTCATTAAGCCTTGTGCAGGCTTTGGCCGAAAATAAATGTTGAAAGGCCTTTTTTTTTTTTTATCTTTTTTTTTTTTTTTGGTGCTAATCTTTTTCCTTCAAATTTTCAGTTTTTTAATCCAGCAATCAGCGAAATAATTTTTCCAATTTTGTTCAGCTTTCAGAAAACCAATTCCAACGTATGTCAGACATACATATTGATCTGTATCAATATGTTGTTGTGATCATTATCACAACAAAAACTTCTAACAAAACATAGAAACACATCGCCCAACAGGATTTTCAATCTTTACTTAACAAAGTTTCAGTAACATTAGAGCAACCAGAAAATTACAAAAACAGTTTTCATAAGTTGTTTCAAATCATTGTAAGACAGTCTTCAACGATCACACAACAACTCAGAATCAATATGGCTCACAAAATCAAAACCCATTGAAACGCAATTTTTTTTTTTTTTTTTCCAGAAACCAAAACGTTCGTCAAACAATTTCATAGGCCCTAGCGCATTCTTGAAACAATTTCAAAAATGCAAACAAAAAATTCATAAAATACATATAAGATGACTCAAATACTACTATTGGATTTTGATCATACAAAAATAATTTATGCATAACAGAAATTATAATGATATCTATGCAATAAGATCACTTGTATATAATTAAACGAGTCAAAATAAGAGAAAATTGTGCTCTATTTGAAAACTGTAGATTTTAAAATTCTTCCTCCATGCATGGAATCCCTTTGGAAATCATCTAGACGGTGAACCATTAAATTTTAATTATAAGAATTTCTCTAATAGTATCCACACAAGGAACTGTACTTAAAACAGACAAAAAAAAAAAAAAAAAACAGTGCTAGCTAAATTCTTGTGGCAGCACTATAGGATTTAACTTATTTTGGTAGAAGAATAAAGGGGAAAAATTCTTGTTTCTGAAAAAGAAGGAAAAGCTCTAGAATCACAAAGTACGGCATTTCTCTCTCTCTCTCTCTCTCTCTCTCTCTCTCTCTCTCTCTCTATATATATATTAAATCCACCCCTCTGAAACTCCTCTGTTTCCTAAAGCTTTTAGGAAGTAACAAAAGAGCCCATTTTTTTTTTCTTTTTTCCATAGTGGGCTTGGGTTTCAAAAATTATAATTAAGCCCTTGAATTATAACAAGTTTATAAACGATCACAAAGGTTTTAGTAATTGTAATTTTGACCCCTTATAACCACTTTATAATTAGTTCATAATATTATTTTTCTCACAAATTAATTTCATAATATTATCATATAATATTTTGAGTATCAATTCCTTTATTGTATGTGATCTATTAGACTTTCTAGTCTATTGGTAGTAAAATATGAACTAATTCTAATAACTATAAAATTGGTAATCATTGATAATTAGAATTAACTTATTAATTCTAATCAGGATTAATTTATTAATTCTCCAATCAATAAATTTATATTTCAGTAAATAATGAGCGGCATCTAGCAATGCATCATGACCACTCAAAAATTTAGAAAGTCAAGTGGCTTGACATGAACTTTTTAATAGCAACATATCGGTGCAATAAACTCCTTTCATCATTCTATATTTCATTTGGTCTAGAGTATGAAATTAGTGTTAACTCCCTCTAGAATGTAATTTATTCTAGTTAGGATTTATTAGTATTTGTTTCGGAATCCATTACTCAACTTGTGTATCTTTTGGTACTATTTCCAATACATAGTTACTTTGGCCAAGGACTTCTTGAGTAATGATTCCTTACAAGTGGCTATGAGATATACTTTCCTACTATTAGAAGTGATGAATCTTTTGTTGACCCTCTCAACTGCTTTCATCTACTTTATATTGCACCTATGTCCTCCTTATTGGCCGTCTCGAAAGATTTTAAAGATAGGAATCAAAGTATAACACTTACCATACAAAGGATCTTAAAAATCTCAAGTCTAAAGATACTTGCACTTTCGCTATAATGAGATTTTATCACTGATACAAAATAGTTATCTATGTGATTATTTTATGGTTAGGTCATTCAATGAACTTGTTTAATAACAAGCATTCATTGTTAACTTTGAGCATCACAATACCCACGGATGTGAGAACCACTAATTTATCCTATCAAGAAGTATAACACGTGCTAGTTTTCGCATATTAATAATAGCCCGTCTTTTTAATACTATGACAAGGGACTATTTAAGCATGAGCACTGTATAGTGTAGTAGGAATCTCACATTATAATCTTTATTACAATTTCCTTAACAATATACATTGTGTTAGGGATTTTATCTATCAATTTGATATACATACATATATGAATCAAAGAAATTGAAAGATGAAGAATATCTTTTATTAAATAAATATGCAAAATACATTGTACAAATAATTGCTTCTAGGACATAATGCCAACATGTGCTTCATAAACACTCAAAGTATTTGTAGGAAGTGCTTTCTGTTTTCTTGACCATACTCAAAAGATAAGCTATGAAACTCGTTATGTTTTGGAGCGCTTTGGTCGAGTAAAAATAGCTTGCAACAGAATGTTAGTTGTTTCCTAAGCAAATTAGGAGATTGCTAAAGCTTACATATTTTCTTAAGTCATCTAAGTTCTTCTTCCACTTGAATTCAATGATATCTTTAGCATATTGCAACCAAGATCCTTCCTTAGATTCTCTGAGATTCATTTGAGATTTTGTTTCCTATTCCAACTGAAAATATCCACGCATCAAACATTACCAATAAAGTTACTTCTAAAAACGGTTTCAATATGTCAAGGATTCTTGTTAAAAATACTTGCCAGATGTTAGCCTTGACAAAGACCTTAACAATTTTAGTTAAAATTGTTTTGTTTAATTGTGTGCTTAACCTACATTAGTAATAATTTCATGGGCATATGAAACATGCAAACATATTTTTTAGAACTAGTAGCATTTTTTAGAACTAGCTAAGTTAGTTTGCATTGAATTTATTGTGACTTCATTTGCATTGTAACTTAACTCGAAATATTGTGAGCAGACTAGAAATAAATATTTTCCCCCTCAAAACTAGTGGCATGATACCTTTTTTTTTGAGATATTAAATAAATAAATAAATAATTTTAAAATTTGCATTTATAATATTTTTGTAACAATTTTAAAAAAAATCTCCATCCCTACTCGTAAACGTAAGTCACATTAATTGAATCATGTAAATCTTGTATATATTTTTTATTTTTTTTTACTTTTAATTCCTTAAATTATTACTATTTTACTGGTATAAGAGTTTGTGTACTTAAAATTATATGTTCAAATTTGGGTGCTTAGGGTAGGGTACCATTTGCTTATTAAAATGACGTTTTAGAAGTTTAATATTGATAAATTCAATAGATCAACTGATTTCACTTTATCGAAGGTGAAGATGAGGATTTTTCTAGTTTAGTAGGGATATATAATAACATTGGAAAGAGAAGAAAATTTGTTTAAAGGATTGAAGATGTAAGAGAAGGCAAAGATTTTAGCAAACGTACATAACGCAATTCTGTTGAATCTCACAGATGACGTCTTGAGAAAAGTGGTTCATAAAACAACTACTATAGGGTTATAGAAAGATTTGAAAAGCAAATTTTAGAAGAAATCTCTAATGGATCGGTGATATGATCTTGGGAAATACCAAACTTTTGGATTAAACTCAAGAACAAGAAACCTACCAAACCTACACACAAGAATACTAAAATATTAGGAATTAATAGTCTTGTGATAATGTGAATCTAGCCTACTTCAAAGACACCTTAACACTCTAATCTAACTAGAGATTAGAACACCAAGGATAGAAATTTGAAGGCACCTAACTCAATCCTATCAAACACACTAGGTAACCTAACACATAAGAATAGAGATGAAGTTTAGATTATCCCTTAAGATTTAGAGACAAGATCAAAGGTGGGACTAAATTCTTTGATTTAGTATTGATGTTTAATGGAGATCACCCAAGAGGATCACCCTTAAGAACTCTCTCTCTAGAGAGAAAATCTGATTCTCTTCCAAAATACCAAAGTTTTTTTTTACAAAGCTATAAGAACATATTTATAGTGGCATTGACCTAAACTACTTAACCAACTAATCCTAAATATTAAATAGCCTTAATACATATTTTGAGGCCCTATTACAAGCCTTAAAAATAGGTTAAAACATAATAAAAGTCGTAAAAATTTAATTGGGAACAAAACAGAACAAAATAAGAAAATTCAGAAAAACAGGGCAGGGGCCCGAATGGGACCTGGCGCCAGTTGCTTTGGGTGGACCTGGTGCTAGGTGTGTTTTGGAAACAGAACCCTGCTTCAATGTGGACTTGGCACCAGGTGTGCTAGTGAACTTGGCGCCCGGTGCATTCTGGTTGCCGTCTCTCTTTTATTGCACTTCAAAACTTACTCTTTTGACCTCCGTTCCATTTTTCTGTGTTTTCTTGATCCTACAAATGAAATATTGGTCGTCTTGAACTCTTCTTGATACTCATTTGGCCTTCAATCCTCATTTAAAGATTAGCTTAATCCTCCACATTGATCATTGCTTGTGTTATGCATCTTTTGGCCCTTTTTTTACTATCCATCTCTTTACAATCTTCTTAGCATTTGGCTTGTATGCTTGGATGGCTTGAAAATCCTCCCAAAACTTCTTGAATGTTGAATGTTTTCATAGAGATTTGAAGCAAGTATTGACTTTTCATCCCCTTTCTTCAGATGTGCCTTGTTGTGTGGATAGATTCCTATCATTTTTTCTTTCTTTGAGATGATTCGTCCTCGAATAAATGCGCCTTGTTGCTTGTACAAATTTCCCCACATAAGAATACAAACAAGGGAATTTTTGTAAAAATAAAATTTTAGGCTTTTGTTCCACAACTCCTGCCTTGTTTCCTTTCTTATCAACCCAAATATTTACTCTCACCTTACTTTGCTCTTTTTCCTCCCTCTTGTTGTTTTCACCTCTCCAAACCCAAGTTGACACTCTTATTTTACCTCATTGCTCCCTCGTGTGTTCTCTCTCCTCCCTTGTTTTTGCTTGTGTTTGGAGCTCTAGTCTCTCTTTTTCTTCTTTTGTTATTCTTTCATTTTTTCTCATCTCTTACTCTTGTTTTTCCCTCCCTCGCTTTTCCCTTTCTTTTTATCTTCCTTCTTCAAAATGTTTTGATCTTTTACAATCCCACTTGGGGACATAGGGCAAAGTATGAATTTTCTTCCATCCTTGTGCAAAGAGTAAGTGTTTTTCTTTTCATGGTGGACTACCTCCCTATCATATAGCCAAGGCCTTCCCAATAATATATGCCCAATATGCATGGGAAACACATCACACATCACCTTATCTTTATATCCCCCCATAACAATTGTAACCTTAAGTTGTTTGTTCACCTTTACTTCACCACAATTGTTCAACCATTGAAGCTTTAAAAGTTTAGGATGTTTCAAGGTCTCTATTCCCAATTCTTCCACTAATATATCACTAATAACATTTTTACAACTCCCTCCATAAAAAATCAAGCTATATGATTTTTCTTTAATTTGACACCTTGAATAAAAAATATTTTCTCTTTGTAGATCCTCTTTTTTTTTCAACCACACAAACTTCATCAATTTTCCTTATAACACCAATTAATGCACATGGTTTCTCTCAAGTGTATCCCCATCTCTTCCATCCACTTTATCTCTTCCACTATTTGATGTCATTTTGTGAAGTTAAACTAGATACTTCATCCTTATTAATTTCACTCATTCTTATTTGCTTTTGCATCACCTCTAGCCAACTCCTCTTTTTCTCCTTTTATGGATGTGAGTTTCCTTCCACTTCATGAGTACTTGAAACACTTTGGAAACTTTCATCTATGGCATGCATTTGCTCATTATTTACCTCAAGTTTTGAATTCTTTGGCTCTTTAGCAAATTCCATACTTTTTTGCTTAACTTCTTCTTGCTCATTCTCTTCTAATACTTCTAATGAGTTTGGCTCATCTTCTAGAAAGAATAGAATATTGTAATATTCCTTAGTCACCCAATTTGCTGAATTCAATGGTTTCGCATCTTCCTCTTCATCATCACTAAGCTTCTCATCAAACTCATCAATATTTTTCTCAACTTCTTCATGCATTACTTCACTATTTTGATTGTGCATTTGTTGGCACTTGGCCTCATTATCTAGCTTCTCCTCTTTCTCAAAGCCATGTAATTCACTTTGCTTAACCCTGTCAACTTTTTCTTCACTTCTTGCCCTTCTTAGCTTCTCAACATCTACAATATTTTTCTTAGCCACTTTGGTCTCAAGTCTAGCTTTTTACTTCTTAATTTGTCTCTCTCCTTCGCAATTGTGCACCCTATAAAATCTTTCATATACCAATTTATTTGGACAATCAATCTTTGTGTGCCTTGTACTAAAATAAATCTCACAAGTCAATCGTCCACTATTCCTTTGTTGCACCATACTTATATAGGCTTGAGATTCTCCCATTTTTCCTTGCGACTCTTCCTGCCCCTTTAGTTGTTGTAGCAAACTTGGATACCTGTACTAATAATGACCATCACGCTTACTATTGTAACAATTATAACTTTTCCCCTCATTCACTTCTTCTTTCGGTGTCTTATGCACTACATTCCTCCTTCTTTGTTTAACTCTTTTTGGACAATAATAGGAGGTGTGCTCAAAACTCCCACACATTTTGCATTCACGCCTTCTCAAGTTCTTTTGTACCCCATGCTTTGTTGTTTTTTGCTCTCATCCCACATAAACTTTCTTATTCCAATATTTTTCATTCCCAGGTCCTTCTTCTTCATATTCTCAATTTTGTTCCTCAAAACTTCCATATCCTTCCGCAGATTCTTCCTTGTTTTCACTTCCCCTACTCCAATCCTCTATAGGACTCAAGTTCTCACATTTTTGATCACTTTCCCCTAAGTCTCTATCATAGCTATCATATTCCATTCCACTTGTATTTGGCCCCTCATCTTATTCATCTAAATATTCCATGCTCTTATAATTATCATTCTCATATTCTTGCTCATATTCATTTTCTTTCCCATAACTACTCTCACTATAGCAAGACTCCTCATAATTGTTATACTCTTCACTTTCACTTTAACTAGCCATTGTGAATTTTCTTTCAAGAGAAGTACTCACAAAATTGAAGTAGAAAATAAAATGAAAATTCCTCACTTCACTCCCTCATGTGTTTACACTCAATTTTTAGTGGTCACTCTTCACTCATGTTTGTACTCTTCTTGGCTTTTAGTACAATGAACTCACCCTTTTGCCTTTTTTTCAAACTCTCAATTCCTCACTTAAGTTCTTTCCAACTCTTTCCCACTTCAAAGAATTTAGTTCTATTAGTCAACTAAATTCCAAGGGATAAAAAAGAAAGGTGTCTTAAAGGCAATTTATCAAACACTTGGTGCGCAACAAGGAAAATGCATGGATTTCAAAGAGTTTTAAACTAGGTGATGCATATCACAACCTCAAGAACACAAATTAGCAATTAACAAGCACTTAAGGAAATGATGACACAAGTAAATTCAAGAAATAGAAGTAGGAGTTCAATACGTGCAAATGTTTTCCAAACTTGAGACAATTACAATGTGAACAAATCTTCTAGCATCAACAATAACACCAATTAACTTCACAAATGCTCTCTACTAATCAAATTAGTCATCAAACTTCATAAATGGAAGCTTTGATAGTCAAGTTTAAGTAATCACAAACCATTGGAGCAATATATCAAACACATTGTGTGCATTCCCGTAGCTCAATTTAGTATAGCAAATTTCAGCTTGGTTTTGGCCTCAAATCAACAAATGTTTACACTAAAAGACTCCTCAAACATCACTATATCATATATGGTCAAAATAACAATATTTCCATGGCACAAATTCAAGTTTTTTATTTCCAAAAATAGCAATAGAAAAAGTGATGAAATTTTAAAAATCAATAGATCTTCAAAAAGATTGTACCTTAGCCCAAAGAAAGTTGGTTGATTAGAATCAACACAATGCAAGCTCTAATACCACGTGATATGATCTTGGGAAACACCAAACATGTAGATTAAACTCAAGAACAAGAAATCTACCAAACCCACACACAGGAACACTAATATACTAGGAAATTAACACTCTTGTGATAATGTGAATCTAGCCTACTTCAAAGATACTAGGCAACCTAGTACATAAGAATTGAGATAGAGTTTAGATTATCCCTTAAGATTTAGAGACAATATCAAAGATGAGTTTTGATTTAGTTTTGATGTTTAATGGACATAACCCAAGAGGATCATCCATAAGAACTCTTTCTCTAGAGAGAAAATCTGATTTCCTTTCCAAAATACCAAAGTTTTTTTTTTTACAAAGCTATAAGAATATATTTATAGTGGCCTTGTCCTAAACTACTTAAGCAACTAAACCTAAATATTTAATGGCCTTAATACATATTTTGAGGCCCTATTACGTGCCTTAAAAATAGGTTAAAACATAATAAAAGTCATGAAAATTTAATTGAGAACAAAATAGAACAAAATAAGAAAATTCAGAAAAACAGTGCAGGGCCCAAATGGACCTAATGCCAGGTGCTTTAGGTGGACCTGGCACCAGGTGTGTTCTGGAAACAGAACCCTACTCCAGTGTGGACCTGGTGCAAGGTGTGCTAGTGAACCTGGCGTAAGTGCATTCTAGTTGCCGT
This sequence comes from Voacanga thouarsii, assembly GCA_026120185.1. Taxonomy (NCBI): domain Eukaryota; kingdom Viridiplantae; phylum Streptophyta; class Magnoliopsida; order Gentianales; family Apocynaceae; genus Voacanga; species Voacanga thouarsii. The sequence goes on from JANUWF010003370.1 coordinate 1,243,295, forward strand.
CCCTCTTTTATTGTATTTCAAAACTTGCTCTTTGGACCTCTATTCCATTTTTCTGTGTTTTCTTGATCCTCCAAATGAAATAATGGTCATTTTGAACTCTTCTTGATACTCTTTTAGCCTTCAATCCTTGTTTAAATATTGGCTTGATTTTTCACATGGATTGTTGCTTGTGTTGTGCATTTTTTGGCCCTTCCTTTATTATCCATCTCTTCACAATCTTCTTAGCTCTTGGCTTGTATGCTTGGATGGCTTAAAAATCCTTCCGACACTTCTTGAATGTTGAATGTTTCCATGGAGATTTGAAGCAAGTGTTGACTTTCCATCCCCATTCTTTAGATGTGTCTTGTTGCATGGATAGATTCCTATCAACCAGTTTTATCAAAAATAACATTTGTATACCTTATGAATGGCAAAACATAAGCACATAAAAGATCGTTTTGATAATTTTAATTGAATCCTTTTAAACTTACAATGTGTTGATATTACAGTTGATGATGAGGATCAAGTTATTATTCTTTTGTACTCCTTGTCTAATTCATGAGAATTTTATCGATACTATATTGTACGGTAGATATAGTACTTCTATTAGGGATGTGAAAGATGCAATGCAATATAAGAAATTGAAGAGAAAGATTTTTGGCTCCAAAAAAAAAATTGAAGATAGTTTGGTTATTAGGAAGGGTAAAAATAAGGATATTAAGGGATGGTGGGAGCAAGAGTAAGTCATGTTCAAAATTGAAGTTTGGCAGACCTTAGTATTTTCATTGTAAAGAAAAGGGGCATGTAAGAAATGAATGCTCATAATGAGAGAAAGAGAAATGAAAAGAAGGAATCAAACAGTAATACTAGTGCAGATGTGGTTTAAAACAACTCAAACATAGTTTTGGATAATTCAAATGTAGTTCAGGTATGACATCTTATTTTTTTTTTAAGTTATTGTATATATATATATGGTTCTAAGGTTTGAAATTATAATTTCTCTAAAATAGTTCTATAGAAAGAAATTAGAAATCTTTGTTCTTATATTTATACGTAGGTTACATTGATAGAGCCATATAAATCTTGTATATTTTTTAATTTTTCTTACTTTTACTTTCTTCAATTATTGTTGTTTTCCACAACAAATAGAGATAAAGAAATAGACGAAGAAAAAGGAGAAAAAATAAACTAATTCATGGAACCTTTTTATTTTTATTTTTTTGAATTCATGAATAGATAAATTCCTAATGTCTATTTGGATGGTGAAGTACAAATTCATGCTAAGTTTTAATGAGCCGTCAAAAACCTAATTTTTAAATTTTATTTGCAACATTATTTTATTTTTTTGTGCCGAGTTCAAGATAAATGTCATTATTTATTCTACTAGTTTTTAGTGCAGTCTTTGGTTCATTTTTTAAAAAAATTTATTTTTTTAAAGCATGAAGTTAAATACTTGACAAGTGCTAGAGTCACACAAGTGAAAAGTTATGCTTAGTCGAAATTAACTAATCCCAATTAAAGAGCTATCTTACAACTGAATACAATATTAACAATCTTTGTTTTTTTGTTTTTGTTTTTGTTTTTGTTTTTGTTTTTTTGCTTACATTAGGGAGATGGAGATATTTGTCAAATTAAAAAATCTATCCTAAAAATATTTTAAAACAATAGAGTTAGTGTTTTGTCATCAATAGGATTGGTAGTTGTTGTAGTGATTCCTATCTTAAAAAAGATAAAAATGCAAATTCGAACCATCGGAAGTGCATTTGGTTGGAAGAACATTACTTTTCACTTTTTCTACCAAAAAAATATTGGTTTTAGGCTAATATATTGAGGAATATCCTTTATTAAACAAAAAGAAAAAAAAAACGCACTTTGTCATAACAATCTCTTTTTTTATTTACTCAAATAAATCACTAAAAGCACATTTTTCATTGAAATTTGAAAATTCTCTTTGCACTAAATAGTTATTTTTTTGGGGATACTTTTGCACTAAATAGATTTGAAAAAATGAAAAAAAAAAAAAAGGCCTTGGAATTTTAGGTTAGTTCAAAGTTGGCCCTTGATGGGTTGATGTATTTGAATTTGGGTATAAAAATCATATAAAAATAAGAACATTCCCAATCAAGTTTAAATTAAAACGTTAATATCAAATTACACATATGAGCAAGTGTACTCATCATTATGCATAGCATAGGGTTTAAAACGAGTGTCGATCCTCAAGGAATAAGTATGCATTAATTACTTTTCTTTCATTGTTTAACAGACTTAATAACGTGAAAAAGATTAAAAAGGAAAATAATAAAATAAAAGAAAATAAAAGAATATATGCATGTCAAGGATAGAGAATTATGTAACTCAAATCATTATTTTGACAAACATGACCTTAAAGTACCTAATCATTATCATAACTAATTATTCTCTTGGCATCATGAAGGATTAAGATAGATGCACTTCTTTTCCAATCCATGAAATCACTATCTTCTAGGCAAATTAGCATTACATATTTTGTCTCAACTAATTCACCCAAAAGATGCATTAAACACAATCCTTGATTAAATTTTCATATCCTGACAAATTTAAAATATGAAATTAACCATGAATCCATATCCTGGCAGACATCAATTAACCTTTAATTATCTAATTCTTAGTAATTAACCCCTTTTCCAAGCAAGTTAATAGACAACAAATATGAAATTAATGAATTGAGACCACTATAAACCCCTTTTCCAAGCAAGTCAATCGAAGAAACAATAAATTAATCTCGTAATCAGTACAAGTAACTAAATGCTAAGAATAATAATCAATTAATCAAATGATCAAAATAATTCTAAAAATCATAAATACTGAAAACAATGTCAAATTACAATAAAACAATTAATACATCATTGTTCAAGAAAAAGAAAACAAAGTTAAAAGAAAGCACTCATAGACAAGCCTCCTTCTTCTTCCTTCGTAAACTCTTTTGTACAATCCTCATTGATTTGAAGAATTCCTTCTTAATTTGAGTGATTTTCTATTTTGATCTACGAATCTACTCATTTTCCTTGTGTTTTCCCCCTATTTATAGGTTTTAGAAGTGCCTAAACTTGTTCCTCTAGGGTTTCTGGCCAATTAGAAGTAGGAAAATACTAAAACTTTGTAAATTACCAAAAAATGAGCACAAAAATCGAGGCACCGCCTTATCACCAGGGCACAGCTGGCGCCGCCTGTCCTGCCTAGGGTTGGCACCGGTTGTGGTCTATTTCTCCATTTGTTCATCGATTTTTCTTGATTTTTGCACCAATCCTTTCATAGTGTAGCCGGCGCCGCCTCTGGCCTCCTAGCCGATGCCAGTTCAGTTCTGTTTAGCTCTGTTTCACCAGTTTTTTTATTACTTCAAAATGCGTGCCAACTGTACGTGACCGGCGCCGGTTCCCCTGTCCTAGCCGGCGCTAACCGGTGCTGCCTCTACTCTGTTTAGCTACGTTTTTATCTTATTTTATCCCTAAAATCTGAAATAATGCACAAAATACTTTTCCAAGGGTAAAATCTCAAATATAAAGGAATATGACAAGTTATTAAACAAAATGTATCACAAAAGAGCCTCAAATAACCAGAAAATATATAACTAATTTAGGCCCTATCATGGGTTATATTTTTAGTATTTATTTTTACTACTTTTATTTAAATTAGGTTTAATTGATTAAATTATAATAATTTTAATTCATCTAGGTAGATTAAATGATATTGTACTTAGTAAGGATTAATTAAGATATTTTTGTTTATAGAGTATAATTAATTTACTTATATTATATTTTGTGATGCAGGGATAAAATGGGAATGTTGCAAATGAGAGAACAAATAAGAAGAGAAGAGGACAAAAGCTGGTAGCAAGAGAAAGAAGAAAAAGGGGAAAAAAAAAAAGAGAAAGAAATAGTATTGGAAAAAAAAAAAAAATCAAACCCCATGAGGATATTAGTTTGTATTAGACTTGAATTCCAAGAGGTATTAGAGGGTTAACAAACAGATGAAGAGAAGGCGAAGATTAAGGCAGAGACCAAGAAAGGAGGATGGCGTAGAGGACTACGGGACAAAAGCTTCAATCCAGAATTCTTCTTTACTTTATTTTTTCTTTCATTTTATGTTAGTTAAATATATAACTTTGGATATTGAGATTATGTGTAGCTAAAATTCTTGAGGCTAAGACCTTCAATGAAGGCCAAAACTTTCATGGATTTAGTTGATTCCATTTAAAGATTGTTTCTTATATCTCATTTTTAGTTAATTGTTATTATTGTTCTTAAAGCTTACAATTTTCTGGCCAGTTATTGCATGAACTTAAATTTATTCTATCTTAAGAGATGTGCTAAATTAAATTTGATTGTGATAATAATAACACATTGTAAAATTGACTAGAGATAGATTGAATTTCTTTGTGTGGTATCTAGCAAGTATGAAACAAAAGTTAGTGAAGTCCATTAAGTTTTATGCCACTTTATTAATTAAAATCACATGGAGATACAACTAATTTATTAATTTAGGAGCTTTTCGCCAAAAAATTGGGTCTAGCTTATATTCGGGAGTTCTACCATTAACCATTTTAAGAATTAATTTAAAGAAATCAACCATTCTTCATAAAAGGAGTAGGTTGGAATTTAACTTCTTGGTCCATTCTTTGCTATTCATTTAACAAATATAATTTGCTTTGTTGATTATTATTTGTCTATCTTTAGTAATTAGTTTTTAAATTAAATCACTTTTATTTTGGTTTGAGTTAGGTTATAAGTAAAATAATTTTGCAGTTAGGTGGCAATCCTTATTCTGAATGATTTGTACTAACTACTTTATTACTTGATTGACATTTGTGTACTTGTAAATTTCACATCAAGTTTTTTGTGCCGTTGGTGAGGATTGTCTTTTATCTATGGTAGGATTTAATTGTTAAACCTAAGTTTAAACTTTTTTTTATTTGTTATTATTTGTTTGAGTTGGTGTATGCATATCCGTAGTTCTAAAAATAAAGAATCTTTACTTTATATTCCTAAAATTGAAGCTTTTGCTTGGAATAAAAGTAGTAAGGTAACCAAAGGAAGTACGAGGAGATCATCACCCATGTAGAGTCTTTAGAGTCAGAATACAGTTTGAATCCGACTATAGTAGTGAAGTGATGGAGCATAATTAGCAAAGAAAATGAACTTTTAAGGATTATACAAAACCAAAGATGGAGAGTCCTTCATTCGGTAAAAATTGTTCTAGAGTTACCATAGAGACCTTTAAAATTGAGCCAACATTTATCTAAATGGTTCAGAACACTCCATTTTTTGGATTGTCTCATGAAGATTCTCAAGCTCACATCTCAGATTGTAATACCCCACTCGAAACTACTCTTAAGGATATGAGGGGAGCATGCATTGCATTTTTAGTATACTTTTAAACTTTAGTATGGCTATGTATGTACTTATGTGCATTTAACTTGATAGCATAATTTGATTGGATAGGAGTTATTATATATATATATATGTTTGAGACTTTTTATGTGAGGATATTAAGTTTGGTGATTAATGGTGAAAATTATTTTAGTGAGTTTAAGAAGCCACAAGAGGTGCAATAGATGGAGTACTAAGGTTCTAGGCTAGCAACCACTACTTGAATTCCACCTTTTCCTAACCCTCACATTTTTCTTGATTTTCTTACTCCTCATGGCCGGTCACTTTCCTCCTAACAGCCACTTTTGAATTTGAAATCCGAAAATTTAGGAAGTTACCAATCAAGGAAGATTTGATGAGGATTAATTCCCATGTTTACTCTCTTGATATATTCCTATTTCCTTTTATCTACAAGCTTTCCATATTCCATTTCTCTTATTATCGCAACTGCCCCTATTATCCTTCAATCATCATAATTGTGCGTTGTATCTCTTATCAAAATTAGCCGACCTTTCCTTTTCCTATTAGAATTAGAGTTTGAATTCCCAATTATCCTCCTAAGATCACTCTCCCAATCTATCACCAAAATTGAGTTAAGATTGGAGTTAATTGATTCCTAGATGTCGGCCTCTAATGCTCCTTGAATGGCTCTCACTTTCTTTCCATGAGCTAGCCAGTTTTAGAAGAGGATGTATAAAGAGGGAAGTTTCCAAAACCAAGAAAGGCAAGGTACCTTTCTCAAATTTTTGAATCACATGAAATTCCCCCTTCTTTTGGAATGTTCCTTCTTTAACTAAGGTATGTTGCCATTTTGCTCCATCCTAAAATCTTTTTTTCCTCCTTTTGCATGAAATCACACACACCAAACCTCCTAAAGATAACTGACTACCCTCTCCTAGACACACCAAAATTGAGAAAGTAATAAGGAGCTCTTGGCCTACTCAACTCAAGTAAACCATGCACAAGACCCTCAACTACCTCCCCTTATTTCTTCAAAAAATTGAAACACTAAAGCACATACATACACAAAGATTGTTACTTTGTTTCTTTCCCTCCCTCTCTCTTCTCTTCATTCCTCCCATCAAAACTGAGACTTGTACATTCCATTGCTCTCGGTTTTCCTCTCCTCTTTACTATTTTTTTCTTCCAAATAACAAAAAAAAAAAAAAAAACACACCCTCATTTCCTCATGAACCACTCTTCTCCAACCCTCTCAAAGTTCTTTCTCAACCTCAGCTTCACCTCTCTCTTCTTCCCTAAGACAAACCGAAGCATATACTCTATTGCTTTTAGTTTCCCTTTACCCATCTCCCTTCTTCTCACAAGAAAAGAACATATACTCTGCACTTTGTCAAGGCTGGCGTTCTTTTTCCCTCACTCTCTCTATATCACCACCATCTACAAAGGCAAGACTATGTTCTTGGACTCCCTTAAGGATGAAACTACTCCTCCCCTGAAGTTGGAAGCTTTGGTTAGATTCAAACAAGACTCTCTTTAACAAGTAACTTATGCTCTTACCTTTTTTTTCCCTTTAATCTTGTGGTTGCTTAATGAAGTTAGTGAACTCTTGATTTCGTGGGGATTTTTGTGTTAATATATGTATATGATTTTAGGAAATGGTAACAATCTTTTGTTTAGCAAGTGTATGATTGGAAGCTAAGACTACAAGAAATCTTTAGCTTTTAAAGGAGTAAATTGAATATGTTGTTCGAATATGTTAGATCTAAAGTTTGAGTGATTTATGCTATTATGATATACTATTTGATATGTCGTGTATATATGAGGGGGAATAGGGCAATGGTTGGTTGAAAGCACAAAAGTATGTTGTATGATCTATATTTTGATTTTGTTATAATACTCTTTTGAGCATTTTGGAAACTAGATTTACTAGTCATAAATGGGGAACCTTTGATATTGAGGGAAGATGAGGATATATGAGCAAGTTTCAGGAGAATTCTAGACTGTAGTTGTTTAAGTTGACTTTTTTCATACAAGGATGGTAAGCGATTGTGATTTATTGCTTGGTGCATGAATTTGGTGGCAATATAAATGGAATTTCTTAGTATGTCGTGATGGATCTAGTAGAAGTGGTTATTAATTAAAGTGTTACAATCTTTTGGTAGAGGAATTTGTGCATCAAGGCTAAAACTACCAAGCGTCTTGATTTGTTGAGTGAGCCCAAGTAAGTAAGTCATTGCATCTCATGAAATTTCTTTTACTCTAGAGACTTTGTAAGTCCATGCATAAAATACACTTTGCTAAATAATGCTCAAATATTACAAACTCCATGCTATATTGAAATATTTCAATGCAAACTAATTTGGAAATACCAAGGAAAAAAATTTTGTATCAAAGATTTACATTCATCACTTGTCATACAATTTATGAACTTTACTCTAAAGTTCTTGAGCATTAATTTATACATGCATTGTTGCACGGATTTATATTCATACCGGTTTTGAACATGAACTACTATTTGATTATGGAGAATATGAATGAGTTGATTATGCAGATTTTTAAGATTGAATTTATCTTTAAGTAGGGACAGGAGAAACATTGAGTACATAATAAGGGTAAGTTGCTAGTACTAGTCTTAGAAGGATGAAGCACGTCTTCCGGCTAGTGGCTACCTCTAGAAAATAAACTCTTTCTGGATAAGACAATAGTACTAGTGAGTTAGGCTAGTCCGTGCTAGCACCTAGTTCCAGGTGAGATTGTTTTCAAGAATTAGACGACTGGTAAGTTTGGGTAAGAGATGGAGGAATATTTCATGCAGTGGGCCGATCACCTACTGATGCTGTAATACAGGATTTTATGTTATTCTGCAACGATGTAAGGTTCCAAGGCGACTAAATTGGATTATGATGCAGAGTCTCGTAATCCGACCTTATGTTTTTAGTATATAGAGCAGTTCATTTTTTTGAAAAGTTATTTCTTTAACTCCCTTTGCTGCAATGATACGATTAACTTAACTGGTTGAAAGCATGCAATTAAACCCTTGTGATTCTAAATTTGTTGTGTAAAGTCTTACATATATTTTCCTCATTTTAATAAAACTTGAATCACAAATGGCTTTAAACAAATTTCAAGAGCACACAGAGGACTTATTGAGAAATATTTCTCACATATGTTCTATCATAGTCTTTAGGAATTTAGGAAGTTATTAGAATCTAAGACTTATACTTTACATTTTTATAAGCTTTTGTTGAGAACTTATGTTTATTTGGTTTTATTTCTGAGGTGGAGTATTGCGGAGTTTGTAATAAGTATTGAACTTTATTTCTTTTTTATTACTTTTACCTAATTATAAAGACTTTTGGTCTTCAAGATGGGCGACATTCCCGATGCTTTTTAGGTCACATAGGTAGACAAGTTTTTAAACAATTTTTTTGGCAATTTGTGACATATTTTAAATAAATAGAGTATCTGAAAATGTAAAAAAACTTGAGTTTTTCTTTTCTCTTTAAGGGATAAAGCGAGATCGTGGCTAAATTCTCTTCCTATTGTTGGGATTTCATCATACTTATCAAATAAGAACGGAGCAGAAATAACTATGAAATCCATGCCCAAGGATCACATGTTTGCAATTAAAATGGGAATAGAGGAAGGAAACAGAGATTACCTTCTGTAGCAGAAAACAAAATTTTTCTTGCTAAACCAAGGAACCAATTCCTCTGCTTTTGATCATCCACTCGGTGCCACTACAATCCAAGAGTAGGATTGTCTCTAGTAGTAATCCACACAAGGTTGAATTGCTGACAAAGCCCGCCCAAAACTATGCTAGTAGAAGAGAAGCAGTTAGGTTTAATTGGAGAAGAATAGGGAAGAAAAAGAAGGTTTGAAAAACCTCTATTTTGATCGTCCAAAATCTGTCCAGCAAAAGGAACGAATTTCCTTATTCATAATTTTAAGATTTATATTAATTGTAATTAAGTCCTCCAAGATTTAATGTCTATAATTGGGCCCCTGAAATTTATATAATTGTAACCAAGTTCCATAAATTATAACAAATTCATAATTCACCTATAAATATATTTTATTCTCTCAATTAACCTCATAATATTATCAAATAATATATATTGAGCATTCAAACCTTTGTTATGTGTGACCCATTAGGTTTTCTGATCTTATTGATAACATAATATGAATTAATTCTAACATATTTTGAATTAATAGCCCTAAATAAAATATAAGATTAATTTACTAATTTTCTAATTAATAAATTCACATTTAGCAGATCAAGAGTGACATCTAGCAATGACTCTTGATCATCCAAAAGTTCAAAAAGTCAAGTGGCTTGACATGAACCTTTCAATAGTAAATAACCAGTGCAATAAACTCCTTTCACCATACTATATTTCATTCGGTCTAAAGCATGGAATTAGTGACAACTCTATCTAGAATATTATTAAGTTTGGCTCGAATATTTTAGTACTTGTTCAAGAAATTCATTACTCGATATGTGTATCAAATCTGGAACTATTTTCAACATATAGTCGCCTTAGCCAAGGACTTCATGAGTAATAATTTCTACAAGTGGCCCTAAGATATACTTTCCTACTATTAGGAGTGTGAATCCTTTATTGATCCTCCAAACTACTTTCATTTATCTCACATTATATTCAATATCTATCTCATAGGTGGCCTCGATCTAACTCCAAAGATTGAAATCAAAGAACAATGCTTGGTAAATAAAGTACCTTGGAGATCTCAAGTCTAATGATACTTGCACACTTACTATAATGAGATTCTATCACTGACACTCAATAGCTTATTCAAGTGATTATCTCATAATTAAGTCATCCAATGAACTTGTTTATATAACAATCATCCACATATTAATCCTGAGTATTAAAATACTCACGGTTATGAGAACCATTGCTTGATCCAATCAAGGGATATAACATCTGCTAGTCTTGGCGTATTATTAATGTCCCATCTCATTAATACTATGATTAAAGATTATTCATGCACAAACACTACATAGTATAGTAAGAATCTCATATCATGATCTCTGTCATAATTTCTTTAACACTGTATTGTACTAGGGACTTTATCAAACAGTTTATACGCATATTCAGATATAACAATCAAACTAAAAGATAAAGGATGCTTCTTTTATTAATTATTATGCAATATACATGGTATAAGTGATTGCTTCTAGGGTACAACACTAACAATCTCCCCTTTGCACTAGAGCTAATCATTCATATATCGAATACAGAAGACTCAACATGTTATCATGTTTCCTTTGGAAAAATGCTTTAGTGAGTGGATCAGCTATGTTCTGATCTGTGGGAATTCTCTCTATCTTTACATCTCGCCTATCTATAATCTCTCTAATAAGATGATAGTATCTAAGTACATACTTGGATCATTGATAAGACCATGGTTCCTTTGCTTGTGCAATAGCTCAATTGTTGTCACAATACAAAGTATTGGATCTACAATGCTAGACACCACTTCAAGTTCAATGACGAACTTCTTGATCCACACCGCTTCTTTAGCTGCTTTAGAAACCACAATGTACTCTGCTCTAGTTGTCGAATCGGTAGTTGTTTCTTGTTTGAAACTTTTCCAACTTACTACTCTACCACCTAATGTGAACATGTAGCCAAATTGTGATTTGTAGTTGTCCTTATCGGACTGAAAGTTGGCATCAATATACCATTTTACTTGCAAATCACTATCTTCATATACCAAGAATACATCATTAGTCCTTCATAAGTACTTGAGGATATTCTTTACAACATCGAGCCCAGACATATCATAGCATATATGATAGACCCAATTGCCGAAGCATATAGAATTCTACTCATATGATCCCTTTCAACTTGTGTCTTTGGAGATATCGACTTTGAAAGGTTTACTCCATGTGTCATAGGTAAGAATCCTCTTTTGGATTGTTCCATACTAAACCTTTTCAGCACTTTATCTATGTATGTAGACTGCGAAAGACCTAGCAACCTCCTTGATCTATCTCTATAGATCTTATTCTCAAAATATAGGTTGCTTCTCCAAGATCTTTCATGGAGAACATCTTAGATAACCAAATCTTTATAGATTGAAGAACAAAAACATTATTTCCTATTAGCAATATGTCATCTACATAAAGCAATAAGAAAACAACTGCATTTCCACTAACCTTTTTATACACACAAGGTTCATCTATGTTTTGAATAAAACCAAATTCTTTAATTGTCTTATCAAAACGGATATTTTAACTCCTAGATGCTTGCTTAAACCCATAGATGGACCTTTGCAACTTGCATACTTTTGTGCCATCTTTGGATGTGAAACTTTCAAGTTGTGTTATATACATTTTCTCGATTAGGTTTCTACTAAAGAAAGCTGTTTTCACATCCATTTTCCAAACCTCATAGTTGTAATAAGTGGCAAGTACTAGGAGTATTCTTATGAATTTTAGCATAGCGACTAGTGAAAAAGTTTTGTCATAGTCAATACCTTATTGTTGTCGATGACCTTTTGCAACTAAACGTGCCTTATAGGTAACCACATTACTATTCGTGTTGTTTTCTTCTTGAAAACCCTTTTTTACCCTATAGGCTTGATTCCTTTGAGTGGATCAACCAAAGTCTATACTTAGTTGTCATACATAGAATCAATTTCTGACTTCATGGCTTCAAGCCATTTGTCATATTCTGAACTATTTAGAACATCCTTGTAAGTAGTAGGCTCATCTTCTTCTATGAGCAATACATCATTTGGTCACTTATGAGAAATCCATATCTCTCAGGCATCATTCGTATCCTACTAGATTTATGAGGCTCTTGTGTGTTAGAAGGTTTATTAATAGGTATGGGTTTAGACGGTTGATCAATATTTGTTTGTTCTTCTTGAACTTCACTAAGTTCAAGCTTACTCCCACTATCTCCTTTAAACATGTGCTTCTTCTCTAAGAAGACAACATGTTTCAAAACAAAAATTTTATTTTTAAAAGGAAGATAGAAGTAATATCCGAAGGATTTTTTCGGATATCTAACAAATAAATATTTGTCAAACTTACTTTCAAGTTTTTCTGACATTGCCCTTTTCACAAAAGCAGGGCACCCCTAAATCCTTAAATGAGATAACTTTAGTCTCTTACCAAAGAATTGCTCATAAGGAGTGGTATCAACCATTTTTTACGGAACTTTGTTTAATATATAAATAGTAGTCTCCAATGCATATCCCCAAAACGATTTTGGTAATTCTGCAAAAGCCATCATGGTCTGTACCATGTCTAGAAGGGTTCGATTCCTTCTTTCAGATACAACATTATGTTGAGGTGTATGTGGTGGAGTCCATTAAGATAATATCTCATTATCTCTAAGATAACTTTGAAACTCTTGGCTTAAGTATTCACCTCCTCGATCGGATCTAAGAGTTTCAATACTCTTGCTAAGTTGCTTCTCTACTTCATTTTTGAAGTTTTTGAACTTGTCAAATACTTTAGACTTGTATTTCATTAAATACAAATACCTATATCATGAATAGTCATCGATAAAGGTTATAAAGTAGTGATAACCTCCTCTTGATTGTATAGACATTGGGCCACATATATCTATATGTATTAGTTCTAATAACTCTTTAGCCCTTTCTCCTTTTCCAAAAAATGGAGTTTAAGCCATTTTACCAAGTAAATAAGATTCCCATGTGTCATATGATTCATAATCAAATGACCCCAAGTCATCCAACTTGTATAACATAGACACACATTTTTTATTTGCATGGCCTAAACGACAATGTCATAAGTAAGATGAGATTGCGTTATCTTTTCTTTATTTCTTTATATTTATATTCAGAATTGGATTATCTATGACTAGAATATATAAACCATTAACCAAAGTTACAGAACTATAATGGATATCATTTAATGAAAAAGAACCACGTTTATTCTTAAATTTTAAATGAAATCCAAATAAGTCTAAACAAACAACTGAGATAATTTTTTTTCAAAAAAATTGGTACAAAATAACAGTTTTGAAGTTGTAAAATTAATCCAGAAGATAAATTAAGATGATAAGCCTCCACAGCTAGTGTAGCAACGTTTGCTCTATTTGTAGTTCGCAAGTCCACATTGCCCTTTTTTAGCCTTCTACTACCCTTTAGTCCCTACAAATTATTGCATAAATGAGATCCACAATCGGTATCTAATACCCATATCTCATTACTAAAGGCAGTCTTAATCTCAATCATAAACATATCAGGAGTAGAAGTAGAAGTGCTTGCAAGCTTCTCTTTCTTTTCCTTCACGGTCTCTAAGTAGGCTTTGCAGTTGGGCTTCTAATGGCCCATCTTGCCACAATGATGACATGGTCCTTTTGTGGCTGCTTCCTTATTCTTCACGCCTCCATTGTGCTTGGTAGGATTTTTCTTCTTCTTCTTGGGAACTTTCTTCTTACAAGACAAAAAACCTACTAGCAAGATTGCCTTATTATCCTTCTTTATGAATGATTTAACAGTCTTAAGCAGATTGATAAACTCAGGTATGGTGGTCTCAATATTGTTCATGTGGTAGTTAATCACAAATTGTAAAACACTACTTGCTAATGATTGTAGAATTAAGTCAACACTTAAATTGTGATCTATTACAAAACTAAGAGACCCTAGTTTTTCAATATAGCCCAACATCTGTAGCCCATGTGTGGCCACTGAAGCACCCTCAACCATCTTAGAATAGAACAGTTGCTTAAAGATCTCATATCTTTCAGTTCTAGTTTATTTATCAAATAACTCTTTAAGATGGAAGATAATAGTTTGAGCAACCATATGCTCATACTATTTTTGTAACTCAGGAGTCATTAACGCTAGCATAATACATGATGCAGTGTCATTGTCCTCCTTGTACTTCTTGTGGATAGTATACTTGTCAGTAGGAGCATCTTGGGTTGGATGTGGCGGAATAGGAGCATGTAACACGTAGAGAAACTTTTTCGACTTGAGAACGATTCTCAAGTTTCTATATCAGTCCAAATAGTTTAATTCAGTGAGCATATTTGTTTCCAAGATGCTACATAGGTTTAGGTTTGTTGACCTGATGCAAGTGACCTAGATGTAAGGATAGAGTAATTAGAACATGTATATGCTTATGATTTATAAGTAATTAGGCCTTTAATTAAACTTATCTTTATTCCACTATTTTACTCAAATCAATAGCCCTCCTATTGACTCGGAAAAGCCCGTTGGAAACTTTCCTACTGAACCGGTATCTAAATTCTTTAAGAATGACCTTGGGTTAGCCCAACAAGCTACTCTTAAGTTCAGTGGTAGGTATTCAATACCAATTACATCAAATGTAATTACTGTATCATTGGGTGATTAACATCTTTTAATCATTAAAGTATTTAATACTATCCGAACCTTGCCTCTAATATTCTTTGTGCTTGGGTTAGCCCAATCGGGATAAAAAAATTAGTTAAACCCAACCCATTAATCAGGAATTAAATTCCTTAACTTGAACATACTCAATGTCAAGTAGGCTTGGGTTTGTCAAATAACCTGGTCTAAAAAAAAGCTCTCATTCTTACTATATTAATGGAAGAAATTAGATTTAATGTTATTTGAGAGATTGATTCCTTTTAGTTGTCTCAATGTTTGGTACATATACACTTTATTAATAAGTAGCATAACTTGATAAACATAGTAATAAATAATTACATAGCATAGTTATGGACTTTCTAAATTAATTTTCTCGAGCCATCAAGAAAATTAATATGGTCAACCCTATGTGTTCATGCATGATTTAAGTAGAATGTCTTACCATCTCGCTTCATTTTGATTGCCGTCTTCAAAATCTTGTAAATTACCCTTAGAAATAAGGAAGTGCACATTAAATTGCATTACTTGAATACATTTGAAGTTTGATATGCATATTTGAGTATTTTATATTTATTTTACTAGCATTGCTTAAGTAGAACTAAACTATCTTGTTTATATGTTTAAGGCTTTATTTGTTAGAGTATTGAGTGTGGAGCTAACGAAAGAAATAAATTTAGCGAGTTTGATAAGTCACAAATATTAGTATGGTGCAATAAATAGAGTATTAAGGTTCTAGTCTAGTAATTGGGACTCATTTTATTCAATTTTATATTTTCCTTATTTTTCTATCCCTCTTAGCTAGCCACTTTGATTTTGAAAATCTATAGTTTGGGAAATATTGATTCAAGAGGAGATTTATGAGAGCTAATTCCTAATTCTTCTCTTCACATTATATTCATATGCCTTTTATTCACATACTTACCATATTCTCTCTTTCTCATTATGGCAGCCGACCCTTTCTTTCTCCCTACCTCTTTGAATAAGCATCTTGAATTTTAAAAGAGGAAAGTTGCTTTTTATTCTCCCATACAATCGCCAACTTGAGCTTTGAAAAGGGAAAGGAGATTAACTAGCAAAGGAAACCTTCATTCTTTATTACATCTTCAAAATTTAAATGCCCATTACTTTATTTCCTAGTTTAACTGGCTTATCCCAGCCTTGAACCACAAGCTAGCCGACATTAAGGTGTTGCAACACCCACTCTTGACCTCATGATTGGGGCTAGAAAGGGGACACAATTTTCTCCCTAATTACCTTATTCATGTTGAGAAATATGCCCTCTTAGACTAGGTTTCTGATGTAAAAATTGAATGTTTTAATAAAATAATTTATTTTCAAAAATTATTTGTGAATTTATATTTTATTTGTACACAATTACGTTTAGAAAAGACCCATTGTGTTTAAGTAAGTGGTCCATATGAATGGAGGTCTTTCACAGTAAGGTATGGATCACGGGTTACTTAACACATAAACATTTGTTCTTAACCGATTGATGAGAATGAGAATCTCATCATGTTTAGGTTATTATGTTATGAATTCCAAATGGGGAATGGCTTACCTTTAGCTAGCGAGTAGTCCACTCACTTCATGACATAAGCGTATTTCGAATACGTAGAACAGGACCGGTAGTAATGGTTTTTAAAGTACTATATGGTAGAAACCTAGACTACTACTGCTATAGCGTGGACTAGTAGTCTACGACTTGAGTATGAGTTGGTGGTCTGACGAAGTAGGAAGCATGTACTTTGATATGCTATAGTTGAGGTTCTATCGTAGGGCCAATATACTTGCATGTTGGGTATGTGTGACTAGTTAGTTAAAACAGACTTGTACAAGATAGTTTCTATACTATGTTGCCCATTGTGGTTATCTGAATGATCTAAATATCCAGGGCCTTGGGAAATATGACTTAGATGTTTGTTTTAGGGTAACTCCCTTGAAAAGCGGAAACAATCCAAGAAGTCATGAATCATTGGACTAGAAGCCTAAGGATGGTAGATGTCATTTAGAGAGGTATTAGTACACTTCTTCCTCTCTAAATGTACGACAATGTATAGAGGGATATTTTAGTCATTACACATGTAGGTTGGAGACTTTGTTAACGCAACATTGTCTTTGGGGTCAATATTTCCTTATGGTAATATTAGGAAATATTTAAAATGCAAAATACAGCTATTTATATGGCAAGGGTATTTTGGTCATTTTAGTAGCCAAGGCAGTGTGTCTTTTGGTCCCAGTATAGACCATGAGTCCTAATTAAATATAGGTCAAGGAATTGATCTTAAATTATATAGAATTTATTTTATTTAAGTAGCCTAATTTAATTATTGGGCTAGAATAAAATAAATGTCCATGGAGAGAGAGAATTAATTAAATTAGTTTGGTAGGTTAATTAATTATTCAGGGTTTTGGCCCAGTTTGAATAATTAGGGATTAACCTGGGACTAAACTAATATAGGCTTGTTAATTGGACTAGTTTATTTGGGCTGGAAAAATTAATTATTTGTTGGGCCATTAAGTTGATTCTAATTAGAATAATTAATTTAGTCCAAAAGGTTAAACTAAGAGTCCAATGGCCCAATCCAGTTTAACCTAGGGTTTTATTTAGGTTAAACAGGAGGATTGGAGATTATCGTTATTTTTTGACAGACTCTTCTCTGTGGAAAAAGAAACACACGTCTCTCTCTCCAAAAAATATTCCTTAGTTCTGTAATTGTCCACCAAATGGAATTAGGCAGACCATATGCTGGAAGATCGAGAATTTAGCGTTCACCTATATGCAAAGACGGAATAGGAGGTTTGTAGGCATCGTACCAGAGTTTTCTACCAGCGCACCTACCCCGGTTGCACACATTCCAATCCAGCTAATTCTTAGAACGAGAAAAAGAGGAAAGAAATTTTTAACCTCGAAGTCCCGCCAGAGCCTAATTGGCGCTGGCTAGGACTGCCAGTACCGGCACTGGCCCTAGACGGGAATTCCTCTGTTCTTGGTTTTTCCAGTTTTTTTTGCTTTCGCTTCCGCTGTATGCTCTGTGTTTTCCCTTCTTTCATGCCTTCAATTGGTATCAAAGCATGAATGTTTTGTGAAAATATAGGGAGCAGGCTTCTAGTTGAATAAAACTGGACACATATATGTGATTAAACTGTGATCCTTCGCTGTTTTGGTATAGAAAGATTCTCTTGTTAAACCTCTTTGATGGAGGTATAGTAGATTTGTAATTTACTGTTTTTCTTTGCAAATCATGTAAACCTGATATTAAAGGGTATAGACGATTGTTGATTTTGGTTGATTTCATTGTATTGAGATTGAAATCGAAGAGCCAATGGTACTAGAAGTTGCACAGAAAAACAGTGAAAACTCGCAGGAAAAAAACTACAGGAAGAACCCATCAGAGCCTAACCGGCGCCGGCTCGAGTTTGGAATCTAGTCTGCGCACTGGTTGCCCATGGGTCCTGGTTCTGTGCGGCGGGTGTAGTGGAACACAGTGATGGGTGCTCGATCCAGTGTGGCAGATGCAGTGGACCAAGGAGAAATTTTTTATTTTTTCCTTGTAATGTTTCTTGCACTTTCCTTTTGGTTTTGGGGTTCATACCAGACGAAGTTAATATTTTGCAATAGTTAATATTCAAGGAATATTTTTGCGTGAAAAATATTAGTAAGGAATTTTAGGATTAAACAAGACTATTAATTAATTAATTAATTAATTAATGTGTTTAATTCTATTATCTGGGCACTTAGGTTTAAAAAATAGAAAAGTATGAAAAAGTCTACTATTTTCTAACATGCTATTTTTTTTAAGTACCTATGTGCATGGTCTCTCAAAGACCAAAGTCTTTTAGAATAATTTTGACAAGGAAAACATTTTTCTACAAATTAAATGATTATTTTAACTTGAAAAAAATTAATCCTTATATATTTTCTCAAATGATTTAATCCTTAACATAGAAAATATATTAGATTTAGATATTTTGTAAGTTAAAATAGAAAGCCATTTTGTTTTATTTTGGCACAAGAAAAATTGTTTTGTCAAATAAACTTGAGACCAAAGTTTCAAGAAAGTTTTAATTGAAATTTTTTTGAAATCAGTAAGTTTTTTAACTTGAATAAAATTTGTCCATGGAAAAATCTCTCAAAGGATATATACCTTTACGTAGAGATTTTAATGGATTTAGACATTTTATTTTTTTAGTTAAAGGGAAAAACTTAATGGAAATTTTCAAAAGGATATTTTTCTGAAAGCCCTTGTTTTAAAAGACTAAGTGGGAGAGGGGTTCCAACAGCCCCACAGCTTCCATCACGATCCTCATTAGAGATCGTGGGTCCCCTTGCGCACCCTGGGAGTGAACCCGTATAGGATGGGGATACCACAAGGATCTAGATCTAATAGAGGGATGTAATTAATAAACCAGGACACGTACTATGATCGGCCAGCCCCTCGTTAGAGGTTATAGTATGAGGTATGTCCATAGGAAATGAGAGAAAACGGCCATCTCCTCGATGGAGTTATCTTCTGCATCATTACCTAGAAGGGAAATTAATTTGTGATAGTCAACACACTTAGCTTAGAGAACTGTTAATCTTTCCAAGAAGCTACGTCAATTTTTCTAAGAGCCAAATTAATTATTATCAGTTTTGATAATAAGGATAAAGTGCACAAATTTGTTTTGTTTTCACAAACTAAATTCTTTTCTTTTATTTTCGATTTTTCAGAAATGGTGGGAGGTTCTTTTAGTCCATTGGCCATTATTCTCAAAGAGAATAAGCTAACGGAACCAAACTATGTGGATTGAAAGAGAAACCTGGACATAATACTCATAGCAGAAGAGTATAAGTATGTCCTTTACGAAACTTGCCTTGTTGTCGGGGAGGGTTCCACCGTCGAAGAGCGTGAGGCTGAGAAGCATGGACGAAGGCCGATGAGATGGCTCGTTGTTACATGTTAGCCTCTATGTCTAATGTGCTACAGTCCAAACATGAGTACATGACCACTGCGTATGATATAACTCAATCATTGGCCACGATGTTCGCGGATAAGAGTTGGCCCGTAAGGCAGGAGGCTCTTCGAACTATTATAAAAACTAAGATGGCTGAGGAAGCATCAGTCAGAGAGCATATGCTCAAGATGGTGTTGCTTTGGGGGAGGCAAAAATCTTAGGGGCTGTCATTGACCCCGAGAGCCAAGTGGACATGGTTCTCGAATCTCTACCGGGTTCTTTTACTAAGTTCAAGTTGAATTACAATATAAACAAGTTAAACATGAGTTTAACTGATTTGATGAAGGATCTCCAGATGGCAAAGAAAGTCATGAAGCTACAATATAAGGCTATGATTGTTAAGGTTTCATCTTCTAGAACTGGGCCCAAGCCCAGGAAGTTCAAGAAGAAAAAGGGGAACGCAGCGGCCCAGCCCAAAGATAAACCTAAAGGCAAGTGCTTCAAATTTGGACTAAAAAGACACTGAAAAAATGAGTGTCCAGATCTTCAAGCCAAGAAAAATTCCGCAGGTAATATTTTCTATTTAGAGTTTATATCAATGGTTGGATCAACTTCTACTTGGATTGTTGATTCAGGAGCCACTGATCATATCTGTAACTCCTTGCAGGGGTTTAGAAAAATTAGAAGACTCCAGAAGGGCGAACATGGACTACGTGTAGGAAATGGAGCACAAGTTTGGGCTCTTACAGTAGAAGAGCTAGATCTTATTTTTTATTGTAATAGAATAGTGGTATTGAAAGATATTTTATATGTACCTGGATTTCAACAGAATTTGATTTTGGTTGTGAAACTAATAAATCAAGGATATTCTGTATCTTTCCATTCTGGTATTTCTATCAGTAGAGATGGATAAATTTTATGTACTGGGCACATGTATGGAAATCTATTTTTTCTTTAACCCTATTAACAATCAATTAAATAACGCTCAATCTGAATCTTTAATAAGGAAGAGAAAGACCAATGCTAATGACTCTTATCTTTGGCATCTAAGGTTGGGTCATATAAACTCAACCAGGATTCAGAGGTTAATCCATGATGGGCATTTGGGCTCATTGAGATTGGAAAATTAGCCTCAGTGTGAGTCTTGCCTGTTGGGAAAGATGACCAAAAAGTCATTTACCTCTAAGGCAAATAGAGTTAAAGAGGTATTGAGTCTTGTTCACACTGATGTGTGTGGTCTATTGTGTTGGATTGTATGCCCTCTTAGACTAGGCTTCTGATGTAAAATAAAAAAATTTAATAAAAGAATTTATTTTCAAAAATTGTTTGTGAATTTATTTTTTGTGTACAATTTTCATTTGGAACAGACCCATTGTGTTTAAATAAGTGATCTATGTGAATGGTGGTCTTTCACAGTAAGGTATGGATCACGGGTTATTTAACATATAAACATTTGTTCTTAACCTATTGGTGAGACTGGGAATCTCATCATGTTTAGGTTATTATGTTATGAATTCCAAATGGGGAATGGCTTACCTTTAGCCAGTGAGTAGTCCACTTACTTCATGACATAAGCGTATTTCGAATACGTACGACATGTCATGTAGTAGTGGTTT
The DNA here is from genome assembly GCA_026120185.1 of Voacanga thouarsii. NCBI lineage: Eukaryota > Viridiplantae > Streptophyta > Magnoliopsida > Gentianales > Apocynaceae > Voacanga > Voacanga thouarsii. The sequence goes on from JANUWF010003370.1 coordinate 1,264,551, forward strand.
CTAAAAGTACTATATGATAGAAACCTAGACTACTACCGCTACAGCGTGCATTAATGCTCTACGACTTGAGTATGAGTTGGTGGTCTGACGAAGCTGGAAGCATATGCTTTGATATGCTATAGTTGAGGTTCTATAGTAGAACCAATATACTTGTGTATTGGGTATGTGTAACTAGTTAGTTAAGACAGACTTGTATAAGATAGTTTTTGCACTATACCGCCCCTTGTGGTTGTCCGAATAGTCTAAAATGTCCAGGGCCTTGGGAAACATAACTCAGATGTTTGCTTTAGGGTAGCTCACTTGGAAAGCGAAAACACTCCAGGAAGTCGTGGATCATTGGACTAGAAGCCTAAGGATGGTAGATGTCATTTAGAGGGGTGTTAGTACACTTCTTCCTCTCTAAATGTACGGCGATGTGTAGAGAGGTATTTTAGTCATTTCACCTGTTGGTCGGAGACTTTGCTAATGCAGCATTATCCTTGGGGTCAATATTTCCTTATGGTGATATTAGGAAATATTTAAAATACAAAATACAGCTATTTATATAGCAGGGGTATTTTGGTCATTTTAGCAACCAAGGCGATGTGTCTTTTTGGTCCTCGAAATTGCCCGTAAGTCCTAATTAATTTTGGATTGAGGAATTGGTCTCAATTCAAGAGGATTTTATTTTATTTTATTTTTTTCAGGATGTCTAATTTATAATTAGACTGGAATAAAATAAAAAAATAAAAAAAAATAAAAAAATAGGAGTTGAGAGAAATTAATTATTTGGTTTAATTAGTTAATTAATTATTTAGGGCCTAGGTCTAGTCTGAATAATTAGAAAATTAACCTGGGCTTAAATTAGGGGGAAATAATTAATGCTTAATTATTTATTGGGTTATTTATATAAGCCCAATATATAAATAATTAAAGATTAATTATTTTTGATTCATTTTGGCTTATTAATTATTTATTGGATTATTTCTATAATTTCAGAAAATAAATAATTAATGTTTATTATTTTGGGCCTTTTGGATCCAAGAAAAATAATAAATATTATTTCTGCCCAATAGTTTGGACCATAGGGTTTTTTTCAGATACGGTTCAGATGAGTTTTGGGTTAAGCCAAACTTATTCTCAGGATAACATCCGAGTGTTTGAAATATGATATCCCGGGGATATGTTTATCAGATATATGAGACCTAGTTTTGGCTAACAAAAAACAAGACTATGGGAGATAAAAAATCCGTAATTTCCCTAGCTTTTCTCTCTAGCCTCACAAAAGACTCACACAGCTCTCTCTCCCTCTCGTGAGTTTTTGTGCAGCCCCTTGTTCTTGTTTCTTTGCTAACTAATAGCAAGAGAACAAATGAGACTTGAGACCGTTCTTCTTCACTGTTGTGTTCACCAACTAGAGGTTGGGCAGTGGTATATTCTGAGAGCTGAAAGGCTTGGCGTTCATGCAAACAAGGCGAAGTAGGAGGTTAGCGGGTTTTCAACCGGAAGCTTCATCAAGTGGGTAAGGTAAAGCAATTCCTGTCGTTCAATCCACTCCTACTTAACCTAGTTGGTTCAAAGCGCGCAAATGTATGATCTTAACGCTTCTGTGCAGCTTTTAAGGCTTGTGGTTTTTTTTTCCCTTTGTTTTTCCCATTGAAGCATACTCCCCTGTTTCCTGCCCGTCAATGTGGTATTAGAGCCACTGGTTCTTTGATCAAGTTAGGGAGCATGGTAGTTAATAAAAATGGAGAAGATGATTGTTTGGTGGTTATACCTGTGATCCTTCGCTGTTTTGGTATGGGATAGGATGACTGTGAGCTTCATCGTTGAAGTATAGGACTCACTGTAAAATTTTTTTGGCTTTGATGTTTGATCGTGTAAACCGAATTTAAATGGGTATAGGCGGTTGTGTTTTTGTTTTGGTTCAATTTTTGTAAGTAAAAATGTCCAAAGAAGCCAAAGAAATAAGCGAAAGATGAACCAGAAGGTCTTCTGCAACTTCCGTGCGGAAATGAGAAAAAAAACGAAGAAGGAGAACTGTTCCTAAGCCGCCGGTCGCGCCGAGCCGAGCCAAGAATTCTGTGAGAGGAGCCGCTGTCCACAAGCCGCGTAAGCCGAGCTAATTCCATGAATTTCCAGCCGTTTTCAATTGCAAAATTTGCAATTGACATTGCAATTGGCGTGCGGGTCAGCGGTGCACCAAGGAGGCGAAATGGGTCCATGCGCAAATCTTGCTCGGGTCGGCAATAGAGGAGAAGCGGTAGCAAGCGCGGGTGGATCCATGGGCTGCGGCTGGAAGGTGATCCGGTGCGGCGCGGTGGACCGCAGGCCATTCGAGCGCAGATCCGGTGCGGTCGGTGCAGTGGACTGCCAGCTATTTTTTGTAATTTATTTTTATTTTTTTTCCTTTTTCGTTTTGGGTCCCATACCAGGTAAAGTTAATATTTTTGTAATATTTTATATTCTTGGAATATATTTGCATGAAAAATATTAGTAAGGGATTTTAGGGTTAAACAAGATCATTAATTAAATAATTAATGTGTTTAATTCTATTATTTGGGCACTTAGGTTTAAAAATAGAAAAGCATGAAAAAGTTTACTATTTTCTTGCATGCAATTTTTTTTGTATACCTATGTGCACCTTTTCTCAAAGACCAAAGTCTTTGGGAACTTTTTTTTGACAAGAAAAACATTTTTCTTGAAAAATGAAATGGTTATTTTAATTTGTACAAAAATTAATCCTTGAATATTTTCTCAAAGGATTTAATCATTGACATAGAAAATATATTGGATTTAGATATTTTTGTAAATTAAAATGGAGAGCCATTTTGTTTTATTTTGCACTAGGAAAAATTGTTTTGTCAAATAAACTTGAGACTAAAGTCTCTAGAAAGTTTTAATTGGAAAATTTTTTGAAATCATTAAGTTTTAACTTAAATAAAATTAGTCCATGGAGAAATCTCTCAAAGGATATAAGCCTTGACATAGAGATTGTAATGGACTTGGATATTTTATTTTTGAGTTAAGGAAAAACTTAATGGGAATTTCAAAAGGATATTTTTTAGAAAACCTTTATTTTAAAAGACTAAGTGGGAGAGGGGTTCCAACGGCCCCACAGCTTCCATCACTGTCCTCATTAGAGATCGTGGGTCCCCTCGCGTCACCCTGGGAGTGAACCCGTATAGGATGGGGATACCACAAGGATCTAGATCTAATGGAAGGATATAATTAATAACTCGGGGCATGTACTATAATCGGCCAGCCCATGTTGGAGGTTATAGTGCGAGGTATGTCCATAGGAAATGAGAGGAAATGGCCATCCCACGATGGAGTTATCCTCTAAATCATTACTTAGAAAGGAAATTAATTTGTGGTGGTTATTACACTTAGCTTAGGAAACTGTTAATCTTCCTAAGAAGCTATGTCAGTTTTCTTAAGAGCCAAATTATTTTTAGTGCACAAATTTTATTTTGTTTTCACAAACTAAATTCTTTCTTTTATTTTTCGATTTTCAGAAATGGTGGGAGGTTCTTTTAGTTCATTGGCCGTTATTCTCAGGGAGAATAAGTTAACGGGTCCAAACTATGTGGACTAGAAGAGGAACCTAGACATAATACTCACAGCCGAAGAGTATAAGTATGCCATTTATGAGACTTGCCCTGTTATCGGAGAAGGTTCCACCGCTGAAGAGCGAGAGGTTGAGAAGGCGTGGAAGAAGGCTGACGAAATGGCACGTTGCTATATGTTAACCTCTATGTCTAATGTGCTCCAGTCAAAATATGAGCACATGGCTTCTACATATGACATTAGTCAATCATTGGCTACTATGGTCGCGGATAAGAGCCGGCTCGCAAGGTAGGAGGCTCTTCGAACTATTATAAACACTAAGATGGCTGAGGGAGCATCAGTCCGAGAGCATATGCTCAAGAAGATTGCTGCTTTCGATGAGACAGAAATCTTAAGGGCTGTCATTGACCCCGAGAGCCAAGTGGACATGGTTCTTGAATCTCTACCGGGTTCCTTCATTCAGTTCGAGTTGAACTATAACATGAACAAATTGAACATGAGTTTGACTGAATTGATGAAGGAGCTCTAGATAGCAGAGAAGGTCATAAAGCCGCAGTCAAAGGCCATGATTGCTAAGGCTTCTTCCTCAAGAACTGGGCCTAAACCCAAAAAGTTCAAGAGGAAGAAGGGGAATGCAGCAGCCCAGCCCAAGGACAAACCAAATGGCAAGTGCTTCAAATGTGGAAAGAAGAGACACTGGAAAAAGGAGTGTCCAGATATTCTAGCCAAGAAAAACCCCACAGGTAATGTTTTCTATCTAGAGTCTATATCAATGGTAGGATCAACGTCTACTTGGATTGTTGATTCAGGAGCTACTGATCATATCTGTAACTCCTTGCAGGGGTTTAGAAAGATTAGAAGACTCAAGAAGGGCGAACATGGGTTATGAGTGGGTAATGGAGCACAAGTCTGGGCCCTTGCGTGGCAGAGCTGGATCTTATTTTTTATTGTAATAAGATAGTGGTTTTAAAAGATATTTTATATGTACCTGGATTTCGTCAGAATTTGATTTTAGTTGCAAAATTTATAAATTAAGGATATTCTGTATCTTTCCATTCTGGTATTTTTATCAGTAAAGATGGAGAAATTTTATGTATTGGGCACATCTATGGAAATCTGTTCTTTTTAAACCCTATTAACAACCAATCAAATAACGCTCAGTCTGAACCTTTAGTTAAGAAGAGAAAGACCAATATCAATGATTCATACATTTGGCATATAAGGTTGTGTCATATTGACTCAACCAGGATTCAGAGGCTAATCTATGACAGGCCTTTGGGCTCATTGAGATTGGAAAGTTGGCCTCAGTGTGAATCCTGTCTGATGGAAAAGATGACCAAAAGGTCATTTACACCAAAGGCGGATAGAGGCAAGGAGGTGTTGAGTCTTGTTCACACTGATGTGTGTGGTCACCTTATCTACACCAGCTAGAGGGGGTTTTGAGTACTTCATCACTTTCACGGATGATTGTACAAGATTTAGTTACATTTATCTAATGAGACGCAAGTCTGACTCTTTTGACAAGTTTAAGGTGTTTAAGGCTGAGGTGGAGCGTCGGACAGGTAAATTGATCAAGATCTTACGATCGGATCGTGATAGAGAGTACCTCCTTGGTGAATTGAAGAAATACATGGTACATCATGGGGAAGTATCCTAGCTCTCTGCGCTGGGGACACCCCAGCAAAACGGAGTAGCTGAGAGAAAGAACAGGGCATTGATGGAAATAGTCAAAAGCATGATATCTCATGCTACTCCTCCAGTGTCTTTTTAGGGATATGCCCTAGAAACAATGGCATACATTCTGAACTTGGTGCCTTCCAAGTCAGCACCTAGGACTCCTTATGAGATATGGACTGGGCGTAAACCAAGTCTGAATCATCTTAAGATATGCGGTTGTCCAGCTTATGTACTGGTCAAGAGAGATAAGTTGGAACCAAGATCAGAATTATGCAATTTTGTTGGATATCCAAAAGGGACAAAAGGTGGTTACTTTTATCATCCTAAGGAGCAAAAAGTACTAGTTAGTACCAATACTAGATACTTAGAGGATGATCAGAGTACCTCCATTAAAGGTTTTACTAGGTTAGAACTGGAGGAAAAGTTATCTTCGGAATCAACTTCTTCTAACCCGATTGTGGAACGAGAAAAGGCACAGCCTTAAGAACCTGTACAATTGGAGCCTCATCGTAGTAGAAGAGTGTCTAGGCTTCCAAAGAGATGGACTGGAGAAGATTTCAAGCTAGTCTCCAGACCATTAGGAACAAGACCCTATTAGATATGAGAAGGCTATTGCTGATGCCGATGCAAATCTATGGCATGAAGCAATGAAAGCCGAGATTGAGTCTATATACCTCAATCAGGTTTGGGATTTTGTAACTTCACTTGAAGGGATAAAACCCATTAGGTGCAAGTGGGTGTACAAAAGAAAGAAGGGAGCGGATGGGAAGGTGAAAACCTTCAAAGCTAGGCTTGTGGTGAAAGGATATACTCAGAAAGAGGGAATCGACTATGAGGAAACCTTTTCCCGGTAGCCATGCTTAAATCCATCCGTATCCTCCTTACCATTGCATGTCACTATGACTACGAAATATGGCAAATGGATGTCAAGACGGCATTCTTAAATGGCCATCTTAGCGAAGACATCTATATGTCCCAACCGGAAGGCTTCATTGCTAAAGGCCAGGAACATATGGTTTGCAAGCTTAAGAAGTTCATTTATGGACTTAAGCAGGCATCGAGAGTATGGAACATTCGTTTTGATGAGACTGTAAAGTCTTATGGTTTTATTCAAAATGAAGATGAACCATGCGTGTACAGGAAACAATAAGGCATTAATGTGGTTTTTCTTGTCCTATATGTGGATGACATTCTACTCATTAGAAATGATGTAGGGACATTGTCGTCTACAAAGGTTTGGCTATCTAGTCAATTAGTATGAAGGACTTGGGAGAAGCTAGCTACATTCTCAGGATTAGGCTTTTTAGAAATAGGAAGTAGAGAATGTTAGGATTATCCCAAGCAACATACATTGACAAGATGCTAGTAAAGTACAACATGGACTTATGCAAGGGAGCTCTAATCCCTTGCAGACATGGGTTGTCATTTTTTTCAAGGGTTTGTTCTAAGTCTCAAGAAGAAAAAGACAGAATGAGTAGGATTCCCAACGCTTCGGCTGTGGGAAGTCTCATGTACGCCATGTTGTATATTAAGCCAGATATCTGCTTTGTCGTGGGCGTAGTTAGCAGATATCAGTCAAACCATGCGGAGGTTCATTGACAAGCTGTAAAGCATATTCTCAAGTACCTCAAGGGATCGAGAAATTATATGCTAGTTTATAGGGCTGATGATTTGGTTCCTACAGGATACACAGACTTAGACTTCTAGGCGGATATGGATGAGAGAAAATCCACTAGTGGATATGTCTTCACCTTGTCTGGAGGAGCAATTTCATGGAGAAGTATCAAGCAATTTTGTATTGCTGACTCAACCATGGAAGTTGAGTATGTGGCAGCTTCAGAGGCATCTAAGGAAGCAGTCTGGCTCCGAAAGTTCCTTTCAGAACTTGGAGTCGTACCACATATGGACAGGTCGATTGTGATGTATTGCGACAACACTGGAGTAGTATCGCAATCTAAGGAGTCTCGGAACCACAAGATGGGGAAACACATCGAGAGGAAGTACCACCTGATCCAGGATTTCATCTAGAGACGGGAAGTCATGGTGGAACATATTGCCTCAGAAAACAATCTATCAGATCCATTCACTAAGCATTTGGTTGAGAGAGTCTTCAAGAGACACTTAGACGCCATATGGGTGGGTACCTATAGACTTACCTAGTCTTAGAGTGTAAGTGGGAGATTGTTGGATTGTATGCCCTCTTAGACTAGGTTTCTGATGTAAAATCGAATATTTTAATATAAGAATTTATTTTCAAAAATTGTTTGTGAATTTATTTTTTGTGCACAATCTTCATTTGGAACAGACCCATTGTGTTTAAATAAGTGATCGATGTGAATGGTGGTCTTTCACAGTAAGGTATGGATCACGGGTTATTTAACACATAAACATTTGTTCTTAACCTATTGATGAGACTGGGAATCTCATTATGTTTAGGTTATTATGTTATGAATTCCAAATGAGGAATGGCTTACCTTTAGTCAGTGAGTAGTCCACTCACTTCATGATATAAGCGTATTTCAAATACGTACGACAGGACCTGTAGTAGTGGTTTCTAAAAGTACTATATGATAAAAACCTAGACTACTACCGCTACAGCGTGCATTAATGCTCTACGACTTGAGTATGAGTTGGTGGTCTGACGAAGCTGGAAGCATATGCTTTGATATGCTATAGTTGAGGTTCTATAGTAGAACCAATATAATTGTGTATTGGGTATATATAACTAGTTAGTTAAAACAAATTTGTACAAGATAATTTCTACACTATATCGCCCCTTGTGGTTGTCCGAATGGTCTAAAATGTCCAGGGCCCTAGGAAACATAACTTGGATGTTTGCTTTAGGGTAGCTCCCTTGAAAAGCGGAAACACTCCAGGAAGTTGTGGATTATTGGACTAGAAGCCTAAGGATGGTATATGTCATTTAAAGGGGTGTTAGTACACTTCTTCCTCTCTAAATGTACGGCGATGTGTAGAGGGGTATTTTAGTCATTTCACTTGTAGGTCGGAGACTTTGCTAATGCAGCATTGTCCTTGGGGTCAATATTTCCTTATGGTGATATTAGGAAATATTTAAAATACAAAATACAACTATTTATATAGCATGGGTATTTTGGTCATTTTAACAGCCAAGGCGATGTGTCTTTTTGGTCCTCGGAATAGTCCGTAAGTCCTAATTAATTTTGGGTTGAGGAATTGGTCTCAGTTCAAGATGATTTTATTTTATTTTATTCATGATGTCTAATGTATAATTAGACTGGAATAAAATAAAAAAATAAAAAAATAAAAAATAGGAGTTGAGAGAAATTAATTATCTGGTTTAATTGGTTAATTAATTATTCAGGGCCTAGGTCCAGTATGAATAATTAGGAAATTAACTTGGGCTTAAACTAGGGGAAAATAATTAATGCTTAATTATTTATTGGGTTATTTATGTAAGCCTAAGATATAAATAATAAAAGATTAATTATTTTTGGTTCATTTGGGCTCATTAATAATTTATTGGGTTATTTCTATAAGTCCAGAAAATAAATAATTAATGTTTATTATTTTGGGCCTTTTGGGTCCAAGAAAAATAATAAATATTATTTTTGTCCAATAACTTGGACCGTAGGGTTTTTTTCAGATAGGTTCATATGAGTTTAGGGTTAAGCCAAACTTATTCTCATGATAACATCTGGGTGTTTGAAATATGATATCCCGGGGATATGTTTATCAGATATATGAGACTTAGTTTTGGCTAACAAAAAACAAGACTCTGAGAGATAAAAAAAACCCTAATTGCCCTAACTTTTCTCTCTAGCCTCATGAAAGACTCACACAGCTCTCTCTCCCTCTCGTGAGTTTTTGTGCAACCTCTTGTTCTTATTTCTTTGCTAACTAATAGCAGGAGAAGCAAGGAGACTTGAGACTGTTCTTCTTCACTGTTGTGTTCACCGACTAGAGGTTGGGCAGTGGCATATTCTGAGAGCTGAAAGGCTTGGCGTTCATGCAAACAAGGCGAAGTAGGAGGTTAGCGGGTTTTCAATCGGAAGCTTCATCAAGTGGGCAAGGTAAAGCAATTCCTGTCGTTCAATCCACTCCTACTCAACCTAGGAGGTTTAAAGTGCGCAAATGTATGATCTTAATGCTTCCGTGCGGCTTTTAAGGCTTGTGGGTTTTTTTTCCCTCTGTTTTTCCCGTTGAAGCATGCTCCCCTATTTCCTGCCCGTCACCTTGTCTACACCAGCTAGAGGGGGTTTTGAGTACTTCATCACTTTCACGGATGATTGTACAAGATTTGGTTACATTTATCTAATGAGACGTAAGTCTGACTCTTTTGACAAGTTCAAGGAGTTTAAGGCTGAGTTGGAGCGTCGGACAGGTAAATTGATCAAGACCTTACGATCGGATCGTGGTAGAGAGTACCTCCTTGGTGAATTCAAGAACTACATGGTATATCATGGGGTAGTATCCTAGCTCTCTGCGCTGGGGACGCCCCAGCAGAATGGAGTAGCTGAGAGAATGAACAGCGCATTGATGGAAATGGTCCTAAGCATGATATCTCATGCTACTCTTCCAGTGTCTTTTTAGGGATATGCCCTGGAAACAATGGCATACACTCTGAACTTGGTGCGTTCCAAGTCAGCACCTAGGACTCCTTATGAGATATGGATTGGGCGTAAACCAAGTCTGAATCATCTTAAGATATGCGGTTGTCCAGCTTATGTACTGGCCAAGAGAGACAAGTTGGAACCAAGATCAGAATTATACAATTTTGTTGGATATCCAAAAGGGACAAAAGGTGGTTACTTTTATCATCCTAAGGAGCAAAAAGGTACTAGTTAGTACCAATACTAGATACTTAGAGGATGATCAGAGTACCTCAACTAAAGGTTCTACTAGGTTGGAACTGGAGGAAAAGTTATCTTCGGAATCAACTTCTTCTAACCCGATTGTGGAACGAAAAAAGGCACAGCCTCAAGAACCTGTACAATTGGAGCCTCATCGTAGTGGGAGAGTGTCTAGGCTTCCAAAGAGATGGACTGGAGAAGCTTTCAAGCTAGTCTCCAGACCATTAGGAACAAGACCCCATTAGATACGAGGAGGCTATTGCTGATGCCGATGCAAATCTATGGCATGAAGCAATGAAAGCCGAGATTGAGTCTATGTATCTCAATCAGGTTTGGGATCTTAAAGCTTCACCTGAAGGGATAAAACCCATTGGGTGTAAGTGGGTATACAAGGGAAAGAGGGGAGTAGATGGGAAGGTGGAAACCTTCAAAGCTAGGCTTGTAGCGAAAGGATATGCTCAGAAAGAGGGAATCGATTATAAGGAAACCTTTTCCCCAGTAGCCATGCTTAAGTCCATCCGTACCCTCCTTGCCATCGCATATCATTATGACCATAAGATATGGCAAATGGATGTCAATATGACCTTTTTAAATAGCCATCTTAGTGAAAATATCTATATGTTCCAATCGGAAGGTTTTATTGCTGAAGGCCAATAACATATAGTTTGCAAGCTTAAGAAGTCCATTTATGGACTTAAGCAGGCCTCGAGAGCATGGAACATTTATTTTGATGAGACTGTAAAGTCTTATGGATTTATTCAAAATGAGGATGAACCATGCGTGTACAGGAAATTTGAAGGCATTAATGTGATTTTTCTTGTCTTGTATATGGATGACATTCTACTCATTGGAAATGATGTAGGGTCAGTGTCACCTACAAAAGTTTGGCTGTCTAGTCAATTCAGTATGAAGGACTTGGGAGAAGCCCAGCAATGGCTAGTGGGCCGGTTCGGCCCACTGGGCCCAGCCTAAAGGCCGAACCGGCCTCTGTGCACCGGACCAGGCCTAAAGCCGTGCCTAGGTCCCAGTCCAGTCCGGGCCAGGGGTTAAAACCCTTAGCCCTCCACGGGCCGGCTCGCCTAAGATAGAAGTTACCCAACGGCTTTCTCAACTTTTGTTTATTACATTTCAGCCCAAAAAACGGCTGAAATATTTTTTTTATATATATATTTTGGTCCATAACGGTTATATTCTCTATTTTAATCCCCAAAAGTCTATAAATACCCCTCAATTCAACCAAAAACTCATTAAACACTCTCCAATTCTCTCAAACTTTCTCAAATTCTCCATTTTCTCTACAAAAAAAAAAAAATATTAGAATACAATTTATTTTTGTGTTATACTTTTTCAATTCTTCAAGAAAGTCTTCATATTTTGGAAGATTGTTGAGTAGCGGAATAGTGGAGACAAGAAGTAAAAAGCTCAACAAAGTATTGTTATTCTTTAATCTTGGTCATCAACGAATTAGTATTTCTTAATCTTACATTCTTATATTTTGGTTTTATTAATTGTTTATTTGTTTTAGTTATTTGTTTAATTTTTAAGTTAATTTATTTTTTATATTTTTCAATTCTCTTATTTCATTATTTGTTAATACTTTATTTTTTTGAACTTTTATTTGAATTTTGATTGCTTATTTTTTTAAAAGAAACAATGGATCCAATTCAATATCATCATTTTTCTTCATCCGAATTATCTGCACATTTTGATTTTAATACAGAGCCAACCTTGAATTTAATAAATAATGAAATAGGTAATGAAGATGAAGTTCGTAGTAAGCCTAGTGTTAGTGTTTCACAATCACAACCAACTCCAATAATTAATCCTGACGAATCTAATATAGGTGAGGATAATGTTGAAACAACGGATGTTATAACTAAAGTAAAAACATCTCTGGTTTGGAATCTTTTTGAAAAAGATAATGATAATGATAGGGCAACATGTAAAATTTGTAGGGTGGTATATGCACATAAGAAGGGAGGTAGGACGGGAATATTAGTTTGACATATGAAAATGTCATATAATGATTGGTTATAAAACCTACTTAAACAACAACAAATACGTACTACATGAGGTCAAATTGTTGGTAATTTTCAATATGATCATAGAAAAAATAGAAGTGAAATTTCTAAAATGATTGTTCAAACTAAATTACCTTTTAATTTTGCAGAAAATCCACATTATGAATAATATATGCAAAATAATTGTCAACCAGTATGGAAAAGAATTCCTAGAACAATATTAAAAAATGATATAATAAAGATATATAAAGAAATGAAAGTGTATCTAATTGCTATGTTTGATTCTTATAATTGGAAATTTGCTCTTACTTGTAATGGTTGAACTGCAATTACTAATGAATCTTATTTGTGCATTACATATCATTGGATAGATCATGATTAGTTACAAAAAAGAACTATTTGTTTTAAATTATTTGAATATCCTCATGTAGGTAGTAGTATAGCTAGAATGATTGCTCAAACATGTCATGAATATAGGGTTTTAAATAAAATTATTTCTATTTCTTTAGATAATGCTTCAAAAAATGATTCCGCCATAGCAATTTTAAAAAATACTATGAATCCTATGTTAGATGGTATTTTATTTCATACTAGGTGTGTTTGTCATATACTTAATTTTTGTGTTAAAGAAGGATATGAATATATTAGTGATATTGTTAATATAATTAGAAATGTTGTTTTATTTATTAAAACCTCTCCAACTAGGCAACAAAATTTTAAGGCATTATGCCGAGAACAAGGTGTATCTTTTAAAAAATTTAGATTAGATTGTAAAACTTTTATGGAACTCAACTTTAGATATGTTTGAAAGTGTTATACCTTTTCAAAACCAACTTATTAAATTTTGTAATAGTAATAATTTTTAACCTCCACTAACTGAAACTCATTTTGAAAATTGTACTATACTTTCAACATTTTTATTTACTTTCAAAGAAGCTACTGAATTTTTATCGGGATCCTATTATCCCACTACTCATCATATTCTTCCAACACTTGCTAAGGTAGCACATATTTTTTGTGAGTATATGGATTATCCCCAGTATAGTTATTTTATGAGAAGTATGTTTGAAAAATATAAAAAATATTATAAAGATATTCATTTTTTATATTGCATGGCACTGTGTATGAATCCTAGAGTACAGACGACTGGTTTTCATAGTGTTATTGAATATTTATATGAAACATTAGATTTTGATAAATCACAAACACTTAAACAATGTATGATAAGATATAAAAGATAAAATAGCTAAAGCTTTATCTGACATGTATAATTTGTATGAGTTTGAGTCTTCTTGTTCTAGTTCTCCTAATTTAAGTAGGCAAGCTTGATCATCTAGTAGTCACATTCAACCTCCACGAAAATTTACCTCTTCAATTTTATCAGTATTTAATCCATGGGGTATTATGAAACGTAAAAAAAGATCGACTACCACCTCCAACGAGATGGCAATTTATGAGATGCAGCCCTTGATAGAAAATGAAGATCAACATTTGGATATTTGTGGTTGGTGTAAGGCTCATGTAAGTCAATACCACATTTTATCTAAAATGGCACGTGATCTTTTGACACCACCAGTCTCTATAGTGCCATCAAAAAGCGTTTTCAGTGAGAATGCTCAAACAATTGATGAAAGAAGATCTTGATTGGCTCCTCAAACTTTGAAGATGTTAATGTGTTGTAGTAGTTGGTTTGTAGCCAAAGGTAGGACAGCTAAATCGTGGATTATTGATGATTACTCAGATGATGAATGGGGTGAATCAAGTAGTTAGTTTAGTATTCTTATAATTATAAATTTAGGATAAGTAATATTATGTATTTAATTTTTTTTAGGATATTTATTATATTTTTAAATTTTAATCATTGTAATATTTTTAAGAGGTTTAGACATCAAGTCCCCCTCTTATGTAATCTTTATTTTATTAATTAATAAAACAGGTAGGGGTCCAAGCCAAACCCCCCACCACTTCAAGATGACTTTTTTATAATTTTAATAAATTATGTTAAGTAGGAGGAAAAAAAAAAAAAGCATACGGGCTAGCCTGCCCCGGCCCACGGGCCTCACGGGCTAAGGTCCCAGGCCGTGCCGATCCCAGGGCTTCTGGCCCAGGGATCGGCCCGCACACCACGCGGGCCGATCCTCAGGCCCGACTTGAAACCGTGAGGGCCAACCCAGTAGCCATTGCTAGAGAAGCCAGCTATATTCTCGAGATTAGACTTCTTAGAAATAGGAAGTAGAGAATGTTATGAATATCCCAAGCAGCATACATTGACAAGATACTGGCCAGGTATAGCATGAACTTATGCAAGGGAGCTCTAATTCCTTACAGACATAGGTTGTCATTTTCTTTAAGGGACTGTTCTAAGTTTCAAGAAGAAAAAGACAGAATTAGTAGGATTCCCTACACTTCGGCTGTGGGAAGTCTCATGTACGTCATGCTGTGTACTAGGCTAGATATCTACTTTGTTGTAGGCTTAGTTAGTATATATCAGTCAAACCCTGGGGAGGTTCATTGGCAAGCTGTAAAGTATATTCTCAAGTACCTCAAGAGAACGAGAGATTACATGTTGGTTTATAGGGCTGATGATTTGGTTCCTACAGGATACACAGACTTAGACTTCTAGACGGATAAGGATGAGAGAAAATCCACTAGTGGATATGTCTTCACCTTCTCTGGATGAGCTATTTCATGGAGGAGTATCAAGCAATCTCAACTATAGAAGCTGAGTATGTGGCAGCTTCAGAGGCATCCTAGAAAGTAGTATGACTCCGGAAGTTCCTTTCAGAACTTGGAGTTATGCCACATATGAACAGGCCGATTGTGATGTATTGCAATAACATTGGAGCAGTATCACAATCTAAAGAACCCAAGAACAATAAAAGGGGAAAGCACATCGAGAGGAAGTACCACCTGATCTGGGATTTCATCTGGAAACGGGAAGTTGTGGTGGAACAGATTGCCTCCGAGAATAATTTAGTTGATCCATTCACCAAGCTTTTGGCTGAGAGAGTTTTCAAGAGACACTTAGACGTCATAGGAGTGGGCACCTACGGACTTACATAGTCTTAGAGTGTAAGTGGGAGATTATTGGGAAATATACCCTCTTAGACTAGGTTTCTCATGTAAAAATTGAATATTTTAATAAAAGAATTTATTTTCAGAAATTATTTGTGAATTTATATTTTATTTGTGCACAATTACGTTTGGAAAAAACCCATTGTGTTTAAGTAAGTAGTTCATGTGAATGGAGATTTTTCACAGTAAGGTATAGATCACGGGTTATTTAACACATAAACGTTCATTCTTAACCGATTGATGAGAATGAAAATCTCATCATGTTTAAGTTATTATATTGTGAATTCTAAATGGGGAATGGCTTACCTTTATCCAGTGAGTAGTCCACTCATTTCATGACATAAGCGTATTTTGAATACGTAGAACAGGATCTGTAGTAGTGGTTTCTAAAGTACTATATGGTAAAAACCTAGACTATTACCGCTACAGCGTAGACTAGTACTCTATGACTTGAGTATGAGTTGGTGGTCTGACAAAGTAGGAAACATGTACTTTGATATGCTATAGTTGAGGTTCTATCGTAGGACCAATATACTTACATGTTGGGTATGTGTGACTAGTTAGTTAAGACAGATTTGTACAAGATAGTTTCTATACTATGTCGTCCTTTGTGGTTGTTTGAATGATCTAAATATCCAGAGCCCTGGGAAATATGACTTGGATGTTTGCTTTAGGATAGCTCCTTTGAAAAGCGGAAACAATTCAGAAAGTTATGGATCATTGGACTAGAAACCTAAGGATGGTAGATGTTATTTAGAGATGTGTTAGTATACTTCTTCCTCTCTAAATGTACGGCGATGTATAGAGGGGTATTTTAGTCATTACACCTGTATGTTGGAGACTTTGTTAATGCAGCATTGTCCTTGGGGTTAATATTTTCTTATGGTGATATTAGAAAATATTTAAAATGCAAAATACAACTATTTATATGACAAGGGTATTTTGGTCATTTTAGTAGCCAAGGCGGTGTGTCTTTTGGTCCCCAATATAGACAGTGAGTCCTAATTAAATACAGGCTAAGGAATTGATCTTAAATTAAATGGAATTTATTTTATTTAAGTAGCCTGATTTAATTATTGGGTTAGAATAAAATAAAAGTCCATGGAGAGAGAGAATTAATTAAATTAGTTTGATGTGTTAATTAATTATTCAGGGCTTTGGCCCAATTTGAATAGTTAGGGATTAACTTGGGACTAAACTAATATAAGCTTGTTAATTGGACTAGTTTATTTGAGCTGGGAAAATTAATTATTTGTTGGGCCATTAAGTTAGTTCTAATTAGAATAATTAATTTAGTCCAAAAGGTTAAACTAAGAGTCCAATGGCCAAATCCAGTTTAATCTAGGATTTTATTTAGGTTAAATAGGAGGATTGGAGATTATCATTATTTTTTGACAGACTCTTCTCTGTGGAAAAAGAAACACACGTCTCTCTCTCTCTCTCTCTCTCTCTCTCTCTCTCTCTCTCTCTCTCTCTCTCTCTCTCTCTCTCCAGAAAATATTCCTTAGTTCTGTAGCTGTTCACCAAACAGAATTAGGCAGGCCATATACTGGAAGATCAAGAGTTTGGCATTCACCTACATGCAAAGATGGAGTAAAAGTCTTGCAGGAATCGCACCAGAGGCTTCCACCAGCACACCTGCCCCTGTTGCACACATTCCGGTCCAGCCAATTCTTAGAACGAGGAAAAAATATAAGAAATTTTTAACCTCAGAGTCCCGCCAAAGCTTAACCGGCACCGGCTAGGACTGCCGGAGCCAGCGTTAGCCCTGGACGAGAATTCCTCTGTGCTTGGTTTTTCCAATTTTTTTGCTTCCGCTTCCGCTGCGTGCTCTGTGTTTTCCCTTTTTCATGCCTTCAATTTAGAGGCCTCAAAATTAGCTATCTATATTTGTTTTTCCTTCCTTCACATAACCATCCTTCTTGTACATATCAACAAATGAAAACCATTCCTTGAGCCACTAGATTCAAGGAGCAATTTTGGCTCCTTTAAGTTTTGAATTTTGGAACCAATCAAACAAACTCCTTCAATAAGTAAAGCTACTAATCCCCTCCCCCCCCCCTAAAAAAAAAAAGAATATTCTAGACTTATCTTACCAATTCAACACACTTCTCACTCCAAATGGAATTCACCCACTCTTTTCCTCAATCTCCTAAAATCGGGAAAACACACACACAAAAAGAAGCTCTTGGGCTAATCCTCCCATTTCCATAAACAAATAAAAAATGCCTCTTCTCCACTCTAAACTCTCTCAATCAAAGGATGCACTAATAGCATTTCATTCTCTTCAATTTCTTTTGTCTCAAAAAGGTTCGGTTATACCTCTTCTCTCAAGGAAACCTAGGACTGCACACTCACATTTATTCTTTCTCTGCTACCCTCAAAACTAGATACACAAACGAACACTAAACTCTTGGTTTCCCTTCTTTTTTATGCATTAGCCGAAACACGTCCATATATTATCTTCGTCCCACTCAATTCCTTTTCGACTTGACAAGACCAAGCGCATAACTTGATATGCTCTTGGAAAATACCAAACTTGTGGATTAAACTCAAGAATAAGAAACCTACCAAACTCACACACAAGAACAGTAAAATGCTAGGAAATTAACACTCTTGTGATAATATGAATCTTGCCCACCTCAAAGATACCCTAACCCCCTAATCTATCAAAGATTAGAACACCAAGGATAGAAATTTGAAGGCACTTAACTCAATTCTATCAAACACACTAGGTAATTTAGTACATAAAACTAGAGATGAAGTTTAAATTATCCCTTAAGATTTAGAGACAAGATCAAATGTGGTACTAAACCTTTTGATTTATTCTTAATGTTTATGGAAATTACAATCTCCAAAGCTCTCAAAGAGTTTTGAACTCTCAAATATTTCATATATCTCCCAAGGTTATGTTTACAATGGTTATAAGAGCATATATATAAATGTCTTGAGATAAACTACTTAGCAACTCATCCTAACTATTAAATAGCCTTAATACATGTTTTGAAGCCCCATTATATGCCTTAAAATAGGTTAAAATATAATAAAAGTTGTAAAAATAAAATTACAATTAAAAAGGCTAAACATAAGAAAATTTGCAAAAAATTCAGAACTGACCCGAAGAGGGTCCGTTGCTCTGGGCAGGCTCTCCTGTTTTATTGCACTCTAATCCCTACTCATTCGACCTCCATCCCGTTTTCATGTGTTTCCTTAATCTTCCAAATGAAATGTTAGTCGTTTTGAGCTCTTCTAGTTACTCATTTGGACATCAATCCTTATTTCATTGTTGGCTTGATTCTCCACAAGGGTTGTTGTTCTTTTTGTGTCCTATATACAGCTCTCTTCACCACTCATCTCTTAACAATCTTTTTAGCTCTTAACTTGTATGCTTGGATGGCTTGAAAATCCTTCCAAAACTTCCAGAACATTGAATGTTCCCATGGAGATTTGAAGCAAGTTTTGACTTTCCATCCCACTTCTTTAGATGTGCCTTGTTGCGTGGATAGTTCCTATCATTTTCCCCTTCTTTTAGATGATTCCTCCTCGAATCAATGTGCCTTGTTGCTTGTACGGATTTTCCTGCATAGGAATTCAAACAAGAGTTTGTGTGTGAAAGTAAAATTTCAAGCTTTTGCTCCACAACTCCTGCCTTATTTCCTCTCTTCTCAACCTAAATTTTCACTCTCATCTTACTTCGCTCTTTTTCCTTCCTCTTGTTGTTTTCACCTCTCCAAACCCAGGTTGGCACTCTTGTTTTATCTCCTTGCTCCCTCATGTGTTATCTCTCCTTCCTTATTTTTGTTTGCATTTGGAGCTCTACCCTCTCTTTTTCTTCTTTTGTTCTTTTCTTATTTTCTCTTATCTCTTGCTATTTTTTTCCATCTTTTTTTTTTCTCTTCTCTTTTTATCTTCTTCCCTCAAAATGTTTTGATCTTTTACAATCTCACTTGGGAATATAGGGCAAAGTATGAATTTCCTTCCATTCTTGCACAAAGAGTACGATTTTTTTTCTTTCCATGGTGAACTACCTCCCTATTATATAGCCAAGGCCTTCCCAATAATATATGCCCAACATGCATGGGAAACACATCACACAACACGTCATCTTTTTATTCCCCCATAACAGTTGTAACCTTGACTTGTTTGTTCACCTTTATTTCATCATAATTGTTCAACCATTGAAGCTTATAAGGTTTAGGATGTTTCAAGGCCTCCATTCCCATTTCTTCCATTAATGTAGCACTAATCACATTTTTATAACTCCCTCCATCAATAATCAAGCTACATGATTTTTTTTTTTTATTTGACACCTTAAATAGAAAATATTTTCTCTCTATAGATCCTATTTTCCTTCAACCACACAAGCTTCAACATTTCCCAGCATAATACCAATTAATGCACATAGTTTCTCAAGTATATCCCCATCTCTTCCATCCACTTTATCTCCTCCACTAGATTTGATGTCATTTTGCGAAATTGAATTAGATACTTTATTCATAATAGTTTCATTCATTTTCATTTGCTTTTGCACTACCTTTGGCCAACTCCTCTTTTTCTCCTTTTATGGATGTGAGCTTTCTCCCACTTTATGAGTACTTGAAGCACTTTAGGAATCTTCATCTATAGCATGCATTTGCTCCATTTTTACCTCATTCCTTGAATGTATTTCTTCTTCAACTACTTATACTTCATTTTGTTCAACTTCTTCTTACTCATCCTCTTCTAACACTTCTAATAGATGTGACTCTTCATCTAGAAAGAATAATATATTATAGAATTCTTTAGTTACCCCATTTGTTGGACTCAATTGATCCACTTCATCTCCTTTGTCATCACTAAGCTCATTATTTTCTTCTACTCTCATTATCACCTTTTGTTCAACCCTCTCAACTTTTTCATCACTTCTTGGCCTTCTTGGCTCCTCAACATCTACAACATTTTTCCTGGCCACTTTGGTCTCAAGTCTAACTTTTTGCTTCTTAATTTATCTCTGTCCTTCCTAATTATGCACCTTATAAAATCTTTCACATTCCATTTTATTTGCACAATCAACCTTTGTGTGCCTTGTACTACAGCAAATCTCACAAGCCAATCCTCTACTACCCCTTTATTGCACCATGCTTATAGAGGTTTGAGATTCTCCCCTTTTTCCTTACAACTCTTTCTTCTCCTTTAGTTGTTGAAGCAAACTTAGGCACCTATAGTAATAATGACCATCACGCCTACTATTGTAACAACTATAGCTTTTCCCCTCATGCACCTCTTCTTCCGGTGTCTTATGCACTATATTCCTCATTCTTTGTTTAACTCTTTTTGGACAATCATAGGAAGTGTACTCAAAACTCTCACACATTTTGCATTCACGTCCTTTCAAGTTCTTTTGCACTCCATGCTAAGTTGTTTTTGTGCTTCTCCCACATAAACTTTCTCATTCCAATATTCCTTACTTCCAGGTCATTCTTCTTCATATTCCCAATTTTGTTCCTCACAACTACTATATCCTTTCCCACTCGAATAAAATTCTCTATTGTTTTCTCTTACCTTACTCTAATCTTCCATGGGACTCAGGTTCTCACATTCTTGCTCACTCTCCCCTAGGTCTCCGTCATATCTATCATATTCCCTTCCACTTGTACTTGGCCCCACATCATGTTCATCCAAATATCCCATACTCTTATAATCATCCTCCTTATATTCTTATTGATATTTATTTTCTTCCCCATAAATACTCTCACTACAATAAGACTCCTCATAATTGTCATATGTGAAACCCCACCTAAAGCCAACCCTAGAGTAAGGGGGTCGGGATGCATATCATATTATTTTGCATGAATATATATATTTTTGAATGATTTTGTGTGCTTTAGAATTATAATTTATATGCTAAAAGGCTTAGTTATGCCTATTGAGTAGGAATGGTAAAATGGTAATTTTGCTTGAGGTCAAAATAGGAAGATAGCTTGAGGATTAAATAAGAAAAATATTTGGGTGAGGAAATAAGAACAAGAATTGTTATGGTTTAGTGGTTAGAGTTTTGGAATTAATCTTTAAGATCATGAGTTCAAATCCCATCATTTAAGTTTTATCATGATTATTTTAATTAAGGTTGGATTTTTGTTTCTTGCATTGCATAAAAAAATAAAAAAAATAAATAAGAGTGTTGTCCTAGGGGAGACGTGAAGGGAATGTCTTTATCCTATCCTTATGTCCTAAAAAGAATTCTTGTCCTTCTATTACCTCTAGCTTGTCCTAACCTCTTCACCAATTAAGCTTGTTCAACATTTATCCAAATCTATGTTTTTAATTCCAGAAAATCCAGTAAGGATTCTTGGTATTTAAATTTCGAAAATGATTCTTAGAGGTTGGAGATTTGACTGAAAATAGGGAAGGAGTTAAGGAAGGTTTCCAAGAGAAATTAATCCCATGGTTGAGCCTTCAAACTCCACTCCATAGTGTTCATATCCTCCATGAAAGAAACCTAAAATTTTTCTAGATTCTTGAGCAGCCTAACCTTCAAAAATCTCAGCCATCTTTCTTACTCAATTGCTGCCAGAAAAATAGTCAATTTATTCAGCTTGAAGACTGAAATTCTTATGCAAAAACTGGACTGCACAAAACCGCACAAACCAGAAAAAAAATTTGGGCAGCTTCGCTACATAGCAGCCTGAAATCGAAGTTGTTTCTTTTACCTTTAAACCAGTAAATTACCTCTACTTTTCTTTCATACAGAAGGCTGGAAACCAGCCTCAAAGGACCCTCAAACACCTCTCAAAACTCTCTGCAAATTGGGCTAGAATATTGTAGAAAAATTGCACAAAAAATTCAGCAATCATTCGAACCATAACCAGAAAATATTCGTATTGTTCCCTTCAAGCCTTAGGCCGAAAACCACCCTCAAAACCTCTGTAAGTTAACCCTTGTTCAGTCATGAACTGAACTCTATTACCCTTCCACTTACCTTGCCCAACTAGACTCTATGACCACACCTCAAATTCTTTCTACAATCACTCCAATCAAATTTCCATTTGAATTTCAGAATTTTCAGCATTTGCTCCATGAAAACACCCTTGGATTAGGCTTCATAACAAAAAATTCTTTTGCTATTGAACTCAGAAATTTGGTCAGCCTTAAAGCTCCATCAACCTTCATTCATTTTAGCAAAACACAGCAGTCCAGTCGGCTCCATTGTAGCTCCAACCTCCATCAATCAAACATCATTACCATATCTTTTACCTCAAAACAGTCCTTAAATTTCTTTATTTGAATTTCAAACAACCAGATTTTTCTCTTCCTCCCTAAACTGAAAACCAAAATCTCTGAACTCCCTCAATCATTTGACCAGCCCTCTTCAGTAATTCGTCCAACATTCCCCCTCTAATTCTCTCCATTTTCACCAAGAACACACACTACCTTTCTTCAAGCCAAAGACCATTCTAAACACCTCAAATCCTTCTCAAAAACTCCAGAATATGCCTACATACTCCCTAGTGTCCATTTCTGAAATTTATAACATCAAATCTCGAAAACAAAAATTGGCATTCGGATCAAAACCAGATTTTTCTCTTGAAGTCTCAAGAACATCATCAAGGTAACCAAGAATAACTCTTTTGTTCATCTTCTTCCCTTCAACCTTTAACATATCATACTAATGTTCTCTCTCTCTCTCGACCGAAATAGTTGCTATAACCATTGCTGTTTTCTTTCTCCTCTCTTGGACTATTCAAGACTCTCAAGCGCATGAACCTTCTTAAATCTCCATTGAAATAATTATCAACCAGTATTTCTCCTTAACATTTCTTTTAAATTCTAAATTCATGTCTCTTAGATGTTGATAGAGAAGATAGAATATGAATGGGGGGATTGAGTATATGCATATGTATGAAGGGGTTGAGATTGGAGCATGAAAATGATTGATCATGATTAAGCTTTATGAAATTCCTTGAGAATCGATGTATGCTCTCCATGGCTTAAGAAATTATGAATGTTTAAGCATGCTAGATGTTATATCACCTTTGGTGAATAGGATGTTATGTTCTTATTTTCATTGAAGCCCTGAGTATGATTATATTTAGTAGAGATTTGACCATATGATAGTAGGATAGATTTAAGCTTATGTTCATGAATAGAATAGTTTGTTGATTGATGTTGGAGTATATGCTCATGAATCTTGTTAGCAATAAGAAAATTATGATCATGACCTTGTTGATCCTGGGCTATTTTGATTAGCAAATTTTATTACCCTAATTAAAATTATTACTATGTTTTTCCTCCAAAGATTTCAAAATTCTTAGGAAGTTTTGGAATTGGAATATTCAATGAAATAGTGATATTTTACTAGTCAAATAAATGATATCTTTTATTAAAAATTATATTTATATATATATAACATTTTATATAAATAAGTAAAATATTAATGACATTGTGGACCATAAATTCATAAATATTATTTATATTTATTTGTTAATCAAAATAAAAGTTATTTATTATTAATTTTATTACGTATTAATTATTAATTTAGAGAGTAGTAATAATTTATTATTTATTTTACTATTTAAGAATTACCATTTATTAATATCATCTAGGATTTAGGATTCTCCAATAATTAAATCCTAGTTTATTTATTAATAACAACACTCAAGATTTATTATTTAAATCTATAAGTTTTTAGTAATTATTTTACAACCCCTAGTTATTTTAACTTATCACTAGTTATTTTAACTTATCAAGCTAGACTTATTTTATAAAATCCTTTATCATCTAGCCTTAAAGCTTGGAACATTAGGGTCATGATTGTAATAAATTGAATTAGGATTATTTATATAAGCGAATATAGATTAAGTATAACCTTATGACTTGTGTTTACCCCAGGTGGGGTTAGGTCAACTTTGGAAGATTTGTGAATTTGATCAAGCAAAGGATCAGGTAAGCTCCTGCATGAACTTATTTGAAGACAAAAGATTACTATGGAAAGTCAAATGCGATGTGTATGGACACTCATTTTGTAAAGGCAATTAAGGACTGTTTTTCTTTTTATTTCAGTCAAGCAAATCATTTGAAAATTAAACAAGCAGTTTTGCATAAATACTAAACTCTTTCTAAAACCCAACTTTGACAAGAATTTTAGAAACCCTTAATTGCTATTTCCAAATAAATTAATGCTTTATCAGTTTTCTCCTAAGTGAGACAATCAACGTTGAGTACTCAATAAGGGTAGACTACTAGGACTAGTCTTTGAAGAGTTATGGTAAGTCTCTCAGTAGGTGGCCACCTCTGAGGGTGAGTCCTTTCCGGATAGGATGCCAATCCAGTAGGTCATGCCGGTCCGAGTTAGCAAGTTTCAGTCATGTGAACTGTGTGTTTTCAGAGTGAACAACTGGTAAGTTTGGGCATAGAGATGGAGGAGTATCTCACTCGGTAGGCCGTATACCTACCTTTTGTCAGTCTGCACAAAGTGTGGCATTCTGACCATTATATGGTCATGGGGCCCAACGTGTGGTAACCCATGGCTACCCGTTTGAGTTGTTGTATTTATTGTGTACATGTATGGTTTGAAAAGCAAAACGCCACTCTTTATTTTTAACATTATTTAATGCTTGTCAGCACTTCCTCTCATGAAAATTTTTCAACTTGCATACATGAATTAATTTGCCTGAAACACTCAAAGTACACACGGGCTTACTAATATTTTTATCTCATCACCTTTTATGCCATGTTTTCAGGTCGATCCTGCTGTGGAGATGAGTAGCTAGATTTGTTACTTGCTTTGAAGACTAGATATTATTTATTTTATGTGTTGTTTGAGAGATAGTAGTAATCAATTTATTTTAGATTTGTACCTGTATTTCTGGGTTGTAATAAGTTCAATTTTAAGGTATTATTTTTATTTTCTTTTGTGTGATCCAGTTATAAAGACCTCTTATTCTTTAGACGGGCGACATCCCCGGCCCTACTAGGCCTAGGTAGTGGGGTGTTACATCATACCCTTCACTTTCACTATATCTAGCCATTGTGAATTTTCTTTCAAGAAAAGTACTCACAAAATTGAAGTAGAAAATAAAAGAAAAATTCCTCACTTCACTCCCTCATATATTTACACTCAATTTTGAGTGGTCATTCTTTACTCGTATTTACACACTTCTTTACTTTTATCAGAATGAACTCACCCTCATGCCTTTTTCAAAATTTTAATTCTATACTCAAGTTTTTCCCAACTCTTTCTCACTTCAAAAGATTTAGTTTTACTAGTCAACTAAATCTCAAGAGATATGAAAGAAAGGTGTCTTAAAGGTAATTTATCAAACACTTAGTTTGCAATAAGGAAGATGTATGGATTTCAAAGTGTTGTTACACTAAGTGATGCTATCACAATCTCAATCATAATTTAGCAATTAACAATCACTTAAATGCTCTTTACTAAACAAATTGTTTATCATACTTCATGAATGGAAGCTTTGGTAGTTAAGTACAAGTAATCATAATTCATTGGGACGATATATCAAACACATTGTGTGCATTCCCGTAGCTAAATTTAGTATAGCAAATTTCAACTTTTTGTCCCCAAATCAATAAATTTTTACATCATATGACTCAACAAACATCAATATACCATATGTGGTCAAATTAACAACATTTCCAAAGCACAAATTCAAGTTCTTGACATCCAAAAATAGTAAGAGAAAAAGTGACGAAAATTTGAAAATCAATAGATCTTCAAGAAGATTATACCCTAGCCCGAAGATTGTACCTTAGCCCAAAGAAAGTTGGTTGATTAGAATCAATACAATGCAAGCTCTGATATCATGTGATATGATCTTGGGAAATACCGAACTTGTAGATTAAACTTAAGAATAAGAAACCTACCAAACCCACACACAAGAATACTAAAATGCTAGAAAATTAACACTCTTATGATAATGTGAATGTAACCTACTTCAAAGACACTCCAATACCCTTAATCTATTAAATATTAAAACACCAAGGTTAGGAATTTGAAAG
Organism: Voacanga thouarsii; assembly: GCA_026120185.1. Classification (NCBI taxonomy): domain Eukaryota; kingdom Viridiplantae; phylum Streptophyta; class Magnoliopsida; order Gentianales; family Apocynaceae; genus Voacanga; species Voacanga thouarsii. The sequence continues at coordinate 1,290,700 of JANUWF010003370.1, forward strand.
CACCTAACTCAATCCTATCAAACATACTAGGCAACCTAGCACATAAAAATAGAGATGAAGTTCAAATTATCTCTTAAGATTTATAGATAAGATCAAGGATGGGACTAAACCCTTTGATTTAGTTTTGATGTTTATGAGAATCACCCTCTCTAAAGCTCTCAAAGAGTTCTTGAACTCTCAATTATTTCATATATCTCCTAAAGTTATGTTTACAATGGTTATAAGAATATATATATATAGATGTCTTGACTTAAACTACTTTGCAACTAATTCTAACTATTCAATGGCCTTAATACATATTTTAAGGCTCTATTACATGCCTTAAAATAGGTTAAAATATAATAAATATTATTGAAATAAATTACAACCGAAAAAACTAAAAATAAGAAAATTTGCAAAAATTCAGAATTGGCCCGAATAGGGCCGGTGTAGGCCCGAGCTCATGGAGCTGGTGTCAGCTTAGTTCTATTTGATTGACAGAGCCATGCCAGATCTGGGCCAGCATTGGTTCCGCTTTGGGCAGGCTTCCCTATTTTGTTGCACTCTAATCCCTGCTTATTCGACCTCCATCCCATTTCCACGTGTTCCCTTGATCTTCCAAATGAAATATTGGTCATTTTAAGCTCTTTTTGTTATACCTTTGGACATCAATCCTTGTTTCAATGTTGACTTAATTCTCCATAAGGATTGTTGTTCTTTTTGTATCCCATATACTACTCCCTTTACTACCCATCTCTTGATAATCTTTTTGGCTCTTGGCTTGTATGCTTGGATGGCTTAAAAATCCTCCCAAAACTTCTTGAATGTTGAATGTTTCCTTGAAGATTTGAAATAAATCTTAGCTTTCCCTCCCCCTTCTCTAGATGTGCCTTGTTGTATGGATAGATTCCTATCATAACCTCTCTCAAGTCCAAAGCTTTCACTCTCTTTCTGGAAAGGTTCATTCACACACACAGTACTCTTTTTCAAGATTAAGGCTATCTCTTTTTTTGGACAAACAAGGATTTAATTGGTTCCAAGCAAGTAGTCTCCATTTTTTTTTTTTAATCACGCGAGCCTTCTCTTTACAAATAATTTGAGTTCTTCTCCTTAGACCTTTTAATTCTCAAGTTTATTTAGTGAAAACATGATCAAGCTCTCAGTTGTTTAGATAAGAATGTATAGGTCTCTATTTTGTTTGTTTTTTTAGTGTTAATATGCTTGCTGCTATACTTGATATTGATATATTATTATATGAAAATAGATATTTGACCTTAAACCTATGAATTTAAGAGATCTTGATGTGTATATATTGTTAGTGATAAGCTTTAGACTATCTAGCAATCTAGTTTGAAGTTTTCTTATATGAATTCTGATATTCTTAGGTAATGAAAATCTATTAATTATGAAATGGTTACTTATATTGTATATGGGGGATTGATTTATGTGACGTAATAATCATAAATATGTTTTAAAAGGGGCTAATGTAGGTAGTTAGTTATACAAATCGTGTTGATGACATGTATAGAAAGGTACTTAATGGTTATTATAATAAGGAGTTTAGATCTGGTTATAAATGATGCTTGTGACCTGTATAAGGTAGTGCCTAAATTCAATAAGTTTTGTATGAACTTATGTAAGTAAAATGATTGGAAGATTAAAGCCTTAGGAGTTGTGATGATTGGTCTTGTTTACTTGGTCCATGTGATTAAGTAAATGAGAATTACATTTCGAAGTATGTTGGTTTATGTTTGGTAGATGTCGATTGTGATTTTGTAATTCTTTTTGTTAGATGGGATTAAGTATTAGGATTAGACCCATCAGTAGCTTGAATATTTGAGTAAGCATAAACAAGTAAATCCTTCCATCTCATAAAACTTCTTTTGCTCTAGAGACTTTGTAGTTCCTTGCATAAAATACACTTTGTTACAAAACGCTCAAATTTTGCAAACTCCATGCTACATTGAAATGTTTCAATGCAAACTATTTTAAAATCCTTTGGAGCTAAGAACATTGCATCAAAGATTTACATCCATCACTTGTCATACGAGTTATGAATTCTACTCTGAAGCTCTTTAGCATTAATTTATACAAGCATTGTTGTATGGATTTAAATGTTGAGTTCTACAACATTGGTTTTGAACATAAACTACTATTTAACTATGGAAAGCATAAATGAGTTGATTATGTAGATTTTAGATTGAACTTGTTCCTAAGTAGGGATAGAAAAACATTAGCACTCAATAAAGATAGGCTACTAGTACTAGTCTTAGAAGGTTGGAGCACGTCTTTTGGTTGGTGGGCACCTTAGGAAGATGGACTCTTTCTAGATAAGGTGACAATATTGGATAGGAGCTCAGGATCTCCAAATTTGTAGCTTGAAATGTAGCAACAAAAATTCAATGTACAAACTTGAATCTTATGATAACAATGATCCCAGAACCCTAAGAACTAAGAATTAAACTTTTCAAATCAACCCCAATCACCCCCCAAAACCAATTAGGAGTCAATAACAATGTGGAAAGGATGAATTTAGGCAACTAATCAATCTCCTAAAGGAATTCTAAATAAGTTGAAATTTAAGACCCATTCGGAAAGAGAATTGATCTATCTAAGAAAGATTAGAGACTACCTTAATAGGATAGACTAACACCTAAGATTAGTTTTGATTGAAGGAAAGAATTCCCAAAAAGAAAGAACTCTCTCAAGGGTATTTGAATTTCAAATGACTAATGTCTCTCAATTGTGTTTACAAGATTTATAATGGCATATATATATAGATGACTTTTCCTAAACTAATTAGCAAACTAATTCTAACTATTAAGTGGCCTTAATACAAGTTTTGAGCTCCTGTTACGTACATTAAAATAGGTAAAAATATAATAAAAGTCGTGAGAATTAAAAAAAATGTAAATAAACAAAAAACAAAAGAAATCAACAAAATTCGAGCAAGCCCCGATGTGAGCCGACATCGGTTTAAGCCATCTATCCAGCACCGGCTCAATTCTGTCTTATAACAGATTCATCTTGCCGCAATCATCCGGCACCAACTCCCTTACTCAATTTCGCATCAGTTGAACTTTGGAGCCCCTCCTCCTGTTTTTGTGCTCATTAATCCTTGTTTTTTTGACCTCCCTTCTATTGTCATGTGTTCCATGATCTCCCAGCTAAAATGTAGGTCATTTTATCACTTTTTGGATCTCTTTTCACCACTTAATTCTTGACAAACTTCTTGGCTCTTAGCTTGTAGGATTTGTTAGCTTGAATTTTTCCTTGGAACATCTTGAAGATTGATGTTTCCCAAGAAACCTTGAAGTAAGTCTTGACTCGCCATCTCTCTTCTTTTGATGTGACATATTGCATTGACGGATTCCTATCATTTTTCCATTCTTTGTGGAAATTTGTACTTAAATTAATATGACATATTGCTTGGGTGGATTTTCCTACATAAGAAGTCAAACAAGAGTTTATATGGAAAAGTAATACTTTAGGATTTTGTTCCACAACTCATTCCTTATTTTCTCTCTTCTCAACATAAATTTTTATTCTTATTTTACTTCCACTCTCATTTTTCACCCTCTTATCATTTTCACCTTTCCAAACCCAAATTAGCACTCTTATTTTATCTCCATGTCCTCTATTTTGTCCTCTCTCCCCTCTTGTCTTTGCCTGCATTTGGAGCTCTAAACTCCCTTTTTCTTCTTTTGCTCTCCTCTCATTTTTTTTTTCTTTCCTCTCTTGCTCTTGTTTTGCCTTTTCTTGTTTTTCCCTCTCTGTTTTTTTCTCTTTTCATTTTATCTTCATCCCTTAAAATATTTTGATCTTTGAAAACCTTACTTGAAGATGTAGGACAAAGTGTAAATTTTCTCCTATCTTTACACAATGAATAGGTATTCTTCCTTCTGTTGTGAACCACATCCCTATTATATAGCCAAGGCCTTCCCAACAATAAATGCCGAACATGTATGGGAAAGAAACCACACATAATCTCATCTTTATATCCTCTCATGACAAATGCAACGTTAACTTATTTGTTCACCTTTACCTCATCACAATTATTTGACCGAAGCTAGTAGGATTTAGGATGCTTCGAATCCTCTGTGGCATCCTTTGTAACATCTTCTGTAACTTTCCTATTATAGATTTTTTAATTTTTTTAAATTTTTTTTAATATTTTATTACAAAAAACTTAGTTACTAAATTAATGACATTAACCTAAATTCTTAACTTTCTCATTCTTTCTTCATCTCCTTCAAATTATCCAGGTACAGAAAACCAGTCAAAAATCCTGAAGAAGAAGAAATATGGTTGTTAATCAAATTCACGATTTTCGATTGAGGTAATTCTTATTTTCGATTCCACCCCACTCCATCCAATTCGTGTGCTATAAACTATAATTAGTTGAAGAGGTAACAGAGCTATCAACTTTACGTAAACTTTTTTATTCCACCACGCTTCAATTGGTTCAATAATGTAAAGTTGACGACTCTGTAGATATCAAGTTTGCTGTAAATTTTTATAGAGATATTGCAAACTATAATCCATTGGAAACACAAGATGAGGCCCAGGAAGAAACTGACTGGAAACTTGTTCATGGAGACGTTTTCCGTGCACCCATCAATTCTGCTTTGCTGCGTGTTTATGTGGGAACTAGTTCAGGTCTTTGGGATGGCACTGGTGACAATGATATTTTCATTGCTTATCACCATAAAACAAACCCAAAATATCAACCAAATCATGTTTTAGAACCATGTAAATCTACCTAAAAAAAAGATTAAAAAAAGCCTTTTATTTTTCTGCCGTTGTTACTAGAATTCAGAGTGACCAATTTTTGCAACTTGTTTACATTGTAACCCAAAATGGAGTATTTGAGGACATTCTTTGGTTCTTCTATGCATTTGCCATGTTATTATTCTAAGGGCTTCTTGGGCACTGAATTCATTGGTCTTCTCAATCTGGTTATCCTTCCACATTAGTCAAATATTCTTCCAAATAAATTAATAAAGGTTTACCATTTCCCTACATGCCCAAATAAAGCTGTGTAAAGTTTAATTACTATTGATCCTTGATGTAGTTTGTTCTGGTTTACTTTTGTTTCTCAACAATTCTTCATCTCATAATTGTTGATGTCATCTTATTTAACTGTCTTACAATTGTCGATGTCATCAATTATTATGAGAAATCAATTATTATATTTACTGTTCTAGTTTACTTTTGTTAGCAAAGGAATCAATTATTATATTTACTTGATCTATGTGTAATAGAAATCACTTGTAGCACAATAAAAGAGACAATATGCTGCTACTTTAGATTAATATCATGTTTTTTGTGCTATTTGGCAATTTAATTTGATTATTCTAATTTTTTGACATTTTTGGAAGTAGGGAATATATTAAGTACATATGTAGTATCACTTACTATTGAGTCTTAACTAGTGGAACAAGTATTATCCCATTTTTTATTACTAATGATATTCTACACAAAATATTTCATTCTTCCTTTGTAACCAATTTTTAAATTGTATTTTCTTTTATATTTTCTTTTAGGTGATGGATACAATTCATGCCTCAACTTTTGATTCTTCAACAAGGCATAAATTAGAGTTTCAGAATATAGAAAACGATAAAATTGATCTTTCTATTGAGAAAGAAATGGGATCAAACAATGTCGATTTGATGTCTACAAATAATGTGATAAATCGAATCCATTGTAAAATTTCAATTGAAGTCATTCCAAAGGTCGATATGGAGTTTCATACTAAAGAAGATGCTTATGAATTCTATAAGGCATAGGCTAAAGAAGATGGTTTTGGCATTTGAAGGAGTCATGGTCACAAAGATGATAAGGTAAGATTCTTGATAGAATTTTTTGTTGTTCTTGTGAAGGGAAACGCCCATTGGACAAAAGAGATGCCATAATTAAATCTCATTGCCAAGAAACGCGCTTTGGTTGCAAGGCAATGATGAAAATTAATTGTTGACAAACGGGCATTTATCGAGTTGTTCAATTCATTCTTGAGCATAATCATGGTTTGTGTAGTCCCAACAAAACTCATTTGTTTAGATCCCATAGAAAATTAAGTCTTGCACAAGCAACAGAGGTAGATATGGCATAGAGTTGTGGAATTACTCCTAAAGCAACAATTAGCTTTATGCGTAAATAAGTAGGTGGACATGAGAATTTGGGATGTATCCCTCTAGATTACAGAAATTATGTGTGCTTTAAGTGTACAAGAGAAATGAAAGTTGGAGATATTGGGGAAATATTAGAATACCTACGAAAGATGCAATTAGAAGATCCTATTTGTTTTTTTTATGCAATACAAGTGGATGAAGATGATTAACAACTAATATTTTTTTGGCAGATGCAAAAATGATGGTAGATTATTCATGCTTTGGTGATGTTGTATGTTTTGATACTACTTATAGGTCAAATAATGATGGTCAACCTTTTGCATTATTTGTTGGTGTTAATCACCATACACAAACAGTAATTTTTTGTGCAGCATTATTGTATGATGAAACTATAACTTTTGAGTGGTTGTTTGATACTTTTTCAAAAGCTATGGCAGGATGTAAGCCAACGACTATTCTTACAGATCAATGTCCAGCAATGGGAAATACATTAGCATCACAGTGGCCAGACACGCATCACCGACTATGCATTTGGCATATATATCAGAATGCTACCATTCATCTGAGTAATATCTTTACTAAGTTTAGGGATTTCTCAAAAGATTTTAGCAATTGTATCATGATTATGATGAGGAAGATGACTTCATTAATGCATGGAGTACTATGCTTAAGAAATATGATCTTGAAGACAATGATTGGTTAAGAAGAATGTTCAATATAAAAGAAAAATGGGCTTTAGTGTATAGATGAAAATACTTTATATGCAGATATGACTACTACTCAAAGAAGTGAAATTATGAATAGTGTCCTAAAAAAAAGTAGTGAGTTACAAAGATAAGTTACTTAAGTTCTTTCAACATTTCGACAGATTAGTTGATGACCGTCGCTATGAGGAGTTAAAAGCAAATTTTAGATCAAGTCAAAGTACTCATTTCTTATCAATTCATGTGGAAATTTTAAAACATGCTTCGAAGGTGTATACACATAAGGTATTTATGATATTTCAGATTGAGGTTTGTAAAGCATATGATTCGCACATGGATATATGTGAAGATGATGGAATCATTACAAAATATTTGGTAATGCATCATAAGAAAAAGGCATTAGCATACTATTACATATGACTCTAGCAAAGGTTCTCTTTGATGTACTTGTAGGAAGTTTGAATTTGTTGGGATTTTATATTCCCATGCTCTTAAAAATCTATCTTTGAGGGCCACTGTGAAAATTCCTGATGAATATATTTTACCTAGATGGACAAAGAAAGCAAAAGTACAAAACAAGGAAATTCCTTGTGAAACTACACATTCAGTTGTTCCAAAGGTAATGATCGGAAAACGTTATAAATAATTATGTCATTTATACATGAAATTGGTTACAAGGGTTGCAGAAACTGAAGAGACATATCAGATGGCTAAGAGTGGTATGCAAAAGATGTTAGATGTGGTGAATGTAGGATTAAAGAACAAACAAGTAGAGATTATTTCAATTGACAGTGCACGAGTTCACAAAGATGGGTTAACAAGCACTGTTATTTCTTCTAATGATTGTTCTACTAATGAGATGAACGGAATTAAAACCAAAGAAAAACTTCCTAGAAAATCTAGTAAAAGGTTGCAAAATAGTTTAGAAAAGTGCACAAAGAGAAGAAAGACAAGGGAAAAACCATCACACCTCGAACAAAGTATATAGGTATATTTCTTACTTCAAAATAATATTATTATATTTCATTTTTTTTTTTTTGGTATCTTATATAAAAACTAATACTAATATAAATATATTTATTACTTTCAACAAATTCCATCATGTTTGCAAGCACAAAATATACATGTATCTATTCATTCTACTTACAAATTTTTTATAATTTGCATTTTAATTGTAATTATTACTATGTTGTAACTTATCCTAGAAACAGTTGAAATTTGGCACGTGTAATACAACGAATGTTTGTGTTGAACAAAGTATCATAGCAAGTGATGCTGGTTAGATATATTGGTTAAATTTGACAATAGATCAATAATACAATTATTTTGATTTCATGTAACAATTTCGATATAAATATTTCCTTTTATTTATTTATTTATTTATTTATTTATTTTGCAGAGTTTCGCTGCCTCAATACCATATTATTCACAAGTTGTAAGACAACTTTTTCTTTTCGTATTCTTCCTTTATTAGTTAATGGTTTAAATTTTTTTTATTATATTTGAAATGAAGGAGGGATCTTCAATTGGGAGAAATGACTTATCTTGGAATAGCATGAGATCTGAATATTTAGTTTTGCAATCAATTTTCTCACCATATTCAACACAAAAGTATGACTACTTTACATTTTTTAATAGGTCTTTAAAGATTTTACAATTTTAAATAGTAAAATTAACAAATTTTTTAATTATTCTAGTTTCCAAATCGAGAAAGTTACCAACAAAAGAATATGTCAGTGAGTAGTATTGACAATTGTGGAAGTATGATGGAATTATTACAGGTATGTTTGTTACTTTCAATTTTTTTTAAAATGAATTATTAAATGTTTTGCAATTTTTAACTTTGCATGCTTTTTTTTTCTTTTTAGGTACAACAAGAGCCATTCATGAATAAGAGTCAAGATACATGGATAAAGATCAAAGACAACAGTGAAACTACTAGTTCTACCAAAAATACATAGAAGTTTGGACTTTAACTTATTAGGGACAGAATTGCTGGATGTTGTGAAAAATGGCCACTATATGAGCCTTATCCTCTCTAGAAGTGAATTATTAGTTGAAAATTTACTTCTTGATAGTGAATTAGACCACGAAACTACATCCAAAATGTGTAATTGAATATGAGAAGCTGCAAGTGCTCAGTACAATTTTTTAAACTTGCAACGAAGATGTAATTAAACTTTAACAAATTTTGATAGATTTGGAAGTCTCTCACTCTTCATTTTGTAATTCTTTTTGCTTTATCTATATTTAGTTTGAAAAATATGGAATGATACAATTTTGTAAATCATGCTCTTGGTTCTTCATGGATGGGTATATTTTTAAGACTGTAAAAATAGGAAACATTAAGTCTTCGCAGTTTGTAAAAGATATGAATCTATATTCCGGACGAAATGTGCCCAAAATTTTTTGGTATCATAAACTAACACAGTTTATTCAACAATACCAGAGACCTGCAAGATGCAAACTTTATGATCTTCTTTATATAGTTGCACTTCACTGGCAGCATTTCCTTATGCATACTTGAAGACTCAAATGATATTTAACTATTATAACAAATCACATTTTGAGGTATTAAAAAGAATGGATTTCAATCAATTGTATCAATAACTACATAATACTGTTTTTTTAATACAAAATAGCACAAACTCCAATAATATGTCATTTTTTTTGGGACTGAAAAATCTACTCATTGTTTAGTTCTCATTGCATTGTTCTTCATCTTCCTCATGTCATCAACCATAATATTGTCTTCGTTTCCGGTGGTTATCACGAAGATGTCAGCCTCAGAGACAACATCCTCCAAGGTCGAAATTGGAATACCTTCCATGAGCGCTTGAAGGGTGCAGATGGGATCAATTTCTATAACAACCACGCGAGCACCAGCGTGCTTCAGAGCAGCAACACAACCATTGCTCATATCTTTGTATCCACAGACAATCAGTAGCTCTCATAAGACCATCGGGGAGTGAGTGACGGCATCCATACAAGATGTCAAACTGCAAAACACTTATTTTATTGTGATCAGAGCTAGAAAGAACTTTGCTGAAGAGAATTACTCTGTGATACATGTAAAGAACGCCATTCCAATATGTTTCAAGGCATTGAAGGTCAACCAATTAACCAAGGTTTTAAGAATTACATAAACACATTGTTATAGGGCAACTGCTAGAAGCCTCAATCAACTAAACTAAAGCATTGCACATTACACATAAGCTTCTAAACTAACAAGTAAAAATAAGTACTTTAGTTTATATACTCATAAATATACATAAACATGATCTTTCCAACTGAACTACTTGCATTTTCTTTTAAATTTTTGTCAACCAATCAAAATACAAAATCAAAGAATAATCCCTGAGTAGGAAAACCAATTTAAAAGCTAAAGCTTCCTGCTTCATTCTGCAAGTAGCTATTGCGTTTATTCAATCACAGAAATACTAGGAGAATTTCAAATTTGAATAAAAGGTAAGTTCGTCCCTGAAAACTACCTCACTGGATCAGAATTAAGTTCAAAATGCAGCCCGAAAACTACCTTAATATATAAAATTTAGTTCAAAATGCAGCTTCCAGGTAAACAAGACAACCCAAATTAAAGACTACACTACGAGATCAGAAAAGTAGCTATGCTTCTGATCTGTATACGCCATCCTAGACGATCAAATTTTTATTCGAACCAACAAAGGAAAGCACAAAATTTCGACCCAAGAATAGCAGAACTGTTACCCAAAAACAAAAACAAGCCATACCATGCTCTTACTAATAGAGTTGTTCACACCAACTGGGGTGGTCTCCTCTGAAACACCGACCTTTGTCTTGGGTATTTCTTGGGATCCACCTTCAATCCCTCCCTAATAATCCCCAGAACAATCTAAAACTCAACATTGTCAGTCGAACTTGGATCTGGTAACTTCCCCATTTTCTCATGCTAATCCTCTGTTTTCACTCCCTCGTGAATTAATAGAATAGCATCGCCACCACCATCCATAATCAGATCCGGTCCTCTCTCGAAACGCGAGTCCACTACCCGCACCACCACTGCCACTTGGATTGGAATTAGGGTTAGTGTTATTCCTTCCTAATTTGTTCTTCTTGAGATGACCCCTACCAACACTACAAAATTCTTCCAACAACTCTTTGCTGCTTTCGCATATTTGGAATTCCTTAAGACATTGACCACTCCAAACGAAGACCCAAAACCAATGTGTACCTAGCTTTTCGGACTCGCTCCGCTTTGGAGACGCAATGGCTGATGATGGGCACCCAAATTCTTGTAAGGATATTGAGTAGAAGCATCGGACCCTCCTCCTTGGTTGAAAAATAACATCCCACCATCTCCCAGACCTTGACCTTCTACGACCCCCCAATTTCACTAGGGTTGCTGAATTGGGCAGCACCGCTGCCTCCTCCATTGCCGCTATCAGGCATCCATGTGAATTGCGATGGACCGAAAGGTCCTGTTGGCGATGCAGTGTTAACCAGATGGTGAAACCCTTGGTGAAAGATTAGAAGTAGGAGATGGATTAGGAAGCAACATTGGAAGAAAGAATGAGTTAACCTCGTTAATTTGGTAATTAAGTTTTTGGTAATAAAATATTAAAAAATTAAGAAAAATTAAAAAATTTTATAATAAAAAAGTTACGGAAGATATTATAAAGATGTTACGAAGAATTTGAAGCGAATTTAGGAGGTTTTAAGGTCTCCGATCTTAGGTCTTCTACCAATGTAGCACTAATTACACTTTTGCTATTCTCTCCATGTATAATTCAAGTTACATGATTTTGTTTAATATGTCATTTTGAATAGAAAATATTCTCTCTTTATAATTTCTCTTCTTCTTCAACCACACACTCATCCACAACTTTTCTCATAACTCTGGTCAAAGAACATGGTTTCTTAATTGCAATTCCATCTTTTCTATCCACTTTAACTCCTCTACTGGATTTGTTGTCTTTTTGTCTTACATCACTTCTAGCTGACCCTTCTTTTTCTCCTCTTATTTATGTGAGCTTTCTCTCATTTCATAAGTAACTGAAGTATTTTTGGGACATTCATCTATAGCACGCTTTTGCTTCTCTAAATCATTCCTTGAATTCATTTGCTCCTCAACAAATTCTATACCATTTTATTCAATTTCTTCTTGTTCGTTCTCCTCTAACACTCCTAACGGTTGTGACTAAGAATAGAATATTATAGAACTCCTTAGTCATTACTTTTGTTGAACTCAATTGATCTACTTCTTCTTCATCACTAAGCTCTTTATCAATCTCATCAATATTTTTCTCAACTTCTTCATGCTCTTCTTCATCCTTTTGGTTTGGCAATTCTTAGCCATTGGCTTCTTTTTCTAGCTTCTCCTACTTCTCAAATTCTTACAATTCATTTTGCTCATTCTTTTCAACTTCTTACTCATTTTCTTCATTTTTTAGTCCTAAGGTTTTCTTTTACTCAATCTTCTCAACTTTTTTTTTTTCATTTCTTGCCTATCTTAGCTTCTTAACATCTATAACATTTTTGTTAACTATTTTAGTTTCAAGTTCAACCCTTAGCCTTTCAACTTATCTCTCTCTTTCGTAAACATGCACCTGATAAAGCTTTTCATATTCCATTTTGTGTGGACAATCTACTTTTATGTGCTTTTTGCTACAACAAATCTCACAAGCCCACTTTCCACTACACCTTTGTTTTTCCTCATTTGTTCCTTCCTCAGCTAAAATAATTTATTCAATAGGCTACATTACTCTTTAAAAGACTTCCAATGACAATCAAATGAGTTGTGCCCATAGCCACTACAATGTCACAAGGAATTGTACTACCTTTTTTGCATATTAATCCTTCTTTCTTGATCATTCAAACTTGAACAATCATATGTACTATAACCATATTTCTAACAAGTAGGACATAAATATCCATGTTTTTGCCTCAACCTACTTTTTAAAAAATTTTGCAATGTACTCCTATCTTTATATTTAGAACTTCTTGGACAATCATAAGTTGAGTGGCAATAGCTCTCACAATTTTTTCATACATTCTCCTTCAATTTCTTTTGCACTCTACATCTTGAATAATTTTGTATTCCTCCTACATAAACTCCCTCAAATCCTTCCTCTTCATATTTCCAATTTTCTCTTCCATCAAACCTACCATATCCTATTCCACTTGTGCTAGGCCCTTCATTGTAGCTATTCCTATAAGATTCATCTCCACAATCAAGCAAGTTCTCATGGTCTCTTTCATTTCCCTAATAATCTTCCTCATATTCAAATTCTTGTTTATCATACTCCCCATAATTACTTTTACTTAAATAAGATTCCACATTATAGTCATACCATTCAGTATCACTCCAACTAGCCATAGTGTATTTTATTTCCAAAGAAATTCCCAGAAAATTTAAGTTGAAAATATAAGATAAATTTCTCATTTTATTCCCTCGTGTATTTATGCTCAATTTTTGTAAGTCACTCTTCACTTATGTTTGCACTCTTTTTGGCTTTTATCATAATGAGCCTTCCCTCTTACCTTTTTTAATCACTCAATTCCTTAATGAATTCTTTTCACAAAAATCTTCCAAATTGCTTAGGAATTAGTCCAACTAGACAAGTCAAGCCAATCCTATAAGGACAATCAATTAGGGGTCTTAGGAGAATTCAAACAAATTCTAGATGGTAACCAAAGAATACGACAAGTTCAAACAAGAAATTTCAAAGATGTAAGGGCTCAATAATATCAATATTTTAAGAATGATTTATGAGATGCTCACTGGGCAAACACCACAAGGATTCAAGGTAGGACGGGTTTCAATCAATTCCAAGTATCTCAAGAAGATTTAAAACAAGTATTCTACCTACTAAAAATATATCAATGAAATTAATTAGAAGTAAAATATGTAAGCTAAGAATCCATGTAATGCAATGTGTAGTTACTTAAGCATTTCATCAAATACATAGTAGGCAACTACTCAAATGGAAAAATTTTAAATGTTAGGATGCTATCACAACTTCAAGGATGCAATCTTGATGCTCAATTAACTCACTCAAGATGATAATAGTGCAAGGAATTCAAGATTCAAAGGATAATACGACTTGAACTAAGTATACGCCATTAACTTCCCAAGCTATAGCAAGGATCATCAATGAATTATTCCTACTAGCAACACAAGGATAAATCCCACTTAAAACAAATTGATAAGCAAGAAATTCATAGAAATTCATCATAGGAAGCTTTTTGTAGTCATGTATGCATAATCACAAATCAAAAAAGCAACACATCAAGCACTTATATACAAACTCATAACTCAAGTTACTCCAAAATTTTCACCTTTATAACAGCCCTCAAACTCAAAATTCACAATAAAATCAATGCCCAATAATTATACTAATATCAAGGATCAATTTTAAAACAAGAACATGGATAAATTTTGAGTTTAATATCTCACAAAAATAGCTCACATATGAGTTACGGGATTTTTTTAATGTGTCAACAATTTCTAGTAAATAGTCCCAAATAACTGCAAGATTTCTACAAAGTAAAGCCTCAAATGACTTTTTAAACATCAACCCAACATATAAGATCAATTTTACGTCAGGCCCATGGTACAAGTTGAAGTTCTTAACATTCAAAAATAGGAAGAAAAATAGTTACGGGATTAAAAAATTTGCAGCACTATTTTTTCACTTGTTTTAGCTTCAAATAATCAATTCTCCACACCAAATATTATTAAAATATCATACTAACATATAAAATCAATTTAACATCAAGTTCATGGTATAGTTTTGAGTTCTAGGCATTCAAAAATAGCAACAAATAAAGTGACAAAAATTGTAAAAATTTCAACAAATTCTTCAAGAAGGTTGTACCTTTGCTCAAAGAAAGTTCTGTTAATTAGAATTAACACCAGCTTACTTTAATACCAAATTATTTTATATGAGCTATGGAGCTCCAAATCCGTAGCTTCAAATATAGCAACAATAATTCAATGCAAAGACTTAAACCCTAGGACAACAATGATCCTAGAACCCTAATAACTAAGAATTGAATCTCCAAATCAACCCCAATCACCCTTAACACAATCAGGAGTCAAGAACAAAGTGGAAATGATCAATTTAAGCAACCAATTAATCTCCTAAAAGAACCCTAGATGAGTTGAAGTCTAAGACCCATTTAGAAAGAGAATTGATCTATCTAAGAGAGATTAGAGACTAGATTATTAGGATGGACTAATGCCTAATATTAGTCTTGATTGAAGGGAAGAATTCTTAAAGAGAAAGAACTCTCTCAAGAGTCTTTAAATTTCAAATGACTAATGTCTTCCAATTGTATTTACAAGAGTTATAATGGCACGCACACACACACACACACACACACACACACACACACACACACAAACACACATATGCACTGAGGCAATCGCTTGTACTTTATATATGACACATTTGTTTTATAATATAAGGCATTATTTATCTTTCAATTTGCCTTCTTTACTTTCATGTAAAATAACTGTTAGATAAAGTTCCTAGTACAATACTGTGTTAAGAAAATCAGGATAAAGATTATGATATGAGATTCCTACTACACTGTATTGTGTTAGTACTTAAATAATCCTTAGTCGTAGTATTAATGAGATATGACATCATTAATACGTTAAGACTAGCTTGTGTTAGACTTCTTGATTTGATCAGACGGTAGTTCTCACATCTGTGAGTATTGTGATGCTCAAAATTTATACGTGGATGCTTGTTAATAGAATAAGTACATTGGATGACCTAACTATGAGATAATCACATCGATAACTATTTAGTGCCAGTGATAGAATCTCGCTATAGCAAATAAGCAAGTATCCTTAGACTTGAGATCTCGAAGGTACTTTGTTTGTTGAGCATTGTACTTTAATTCCAATCTCTGGAGCCAAATCAAGGGCTGCCTATGGATAGATATTGAGTACAATGTGAGGTAAATGAAAGTAGCTGAGAGGGTCAATAAAAGATTCACCACTCCTATTAGTAGGGGCGAATATCTCACGACTACTTGTTGAAATTACTACTCGTAAAATCCTTAGCCAATGTGATTGTGTATTGAAAATAGTTTCAATTTATACACATGCAGAGTAGTAGATTTCTGGTATATGTACTAATATATTCATACCAAAATTAATATTTATTCTAGAGGGAGTTGGCACTAATACCGTATTCCAAATCGAATGAGATATTGTATGGTGAAAGGAATTTATTGCACTATAGTTTGTTCTTGAAGGTTTCATGTCACGCCACTTAACTTCTTGGACTCTTGAGTAGTCATAATGTGTTGTTAGATACCGCTCATGATCTACTGAATATGAGTTTATTAATTGATGAATTAATAAACTAATCATGTTTAGAATTAATAGGTTAATTCTAAATGATTAAGAATTATTAATCCCAAAGACGTTTGGATTAATTTATATATGCTACTAATAGACCAGTAAACTTAATAGATCACACAAAATAGAGGATTAAGTACTCAAGATGTTATTTGATAATATTGTGGGGTTAATGTGAGAAATAGAAGTTATTGTGACTGAATTATAATTAGTTATAAATTCTGGGCCAAATGGTGATTGCTAAAACTTATGATTTCCAATTGCAAATTGTGAATTCTAATTTGATTAGAATTCACATAAACACGATTTTTTGGATAAATTTTAGAGGTAATGCCGTGGTGATTTGATCACTTGAATATTACAGAAAGAGTTGTTCTCTCAATGAATTCAGAACACACATAGCTTCTTCTCTCTCTCTCTCTCTTGTTTCTCGTCTGTAATGAGAATACAAAACCTTAGCCGCCTTCACATTCTCTGCTAGCATAAAAAACGTTTGGTTTCTTGAGTCTTCCTTTGTGTGGACACTACTAGAGGGAGTTCTTACACTTATACTCCACTGGCGAAGACGTGGAGCTCTGGTTTGTGTTAGATCGCGCCTTCAGCAGTTGAAGTTTTTAAACAACAGAGACATCTGTAACTGGTATATTTTTCTATTTTTTTTTTTATTCGTATCAACACATACATGTGGTCCTCTTGTCTAGAATCTTTTATTTTCGCTGCGTAATACATATTTGATGCATTTAAGGATTCTAACAATATATATGTGTGTGTATATATATATATATATATATATATATATATATATATATTTATACGCACACACACACACACACATTACCCTAAACTAATTAGCAAGCTAATTCTAACAATTAAATGGGCTTAATACAAGTTTTGAGACTCTACTACATACCATAGCATATACAAAATATAATAAAAGTCATGAAAATTAAAAAGAATGTAAATAAACTAAAAATAATAGAAATCAACAAAATTCGAGTAGGCCCTAATGTGGGCCAGTGCCGATTCAAGCCTCCATCTAGCGCTAGCTCAATTCTGTCTTATGATAGATTCATCTTGTAGCAATCATCTGGTGCCAGCTCCCTTACTCTGTTCAGCATTGGTTGAAATCTGAAGCCCCTCCCTTATTTTTGTACTCTTGAATCCTTGTTCTTTTGACCTCCTTTTCGTTGACATATGCTCCTTGATCTTCTAGCTGAAATATACGTCATTTTGATCTCTTTTAGATTTATTTTCACCATCCACTTCTTAATAAATTTCTTGGCTCTTTGTTGGTAGGATTTGTTGGCTTGAATATTTCCTTGGAACTGCTTGAAGCTTGATGTTTCCCAAGGAACCTTGAAGCAAGTCTTGGCTCTCCACCCCCTTCTTTTGATATGCTATATTCATAGGTGGATTCCTATCAATACTAGTGAGTCAGCCCAATCTGCGCTAGCACTCAGTTCCAAATGGTACTGTTATCTAGAGTTGGAAGACTGGTAAGTTTTGGTGAGATTTGGAGGAGTATCTCACCTAGTGGGTTAATCACCTACTAATGTTGTGCTGCAAGATTTCACAGTATCCTGCCATGATGTAAAGTTTCATAACAAACTAAATGGGATTATGATGCAGAGTTTTATAATTTTCCTTTATGTTTTTAAAATATAAACTGGTTCATTTTTTTGGAATGCGTTCTCTTTAGCGGCCTTTGGAGCAATGATATGATTGACTTAACTAGTTGAAAATATGCAAATAAACCACTCAATGACTTTGAAATCATTATGTAAAGGCTTTTATTTATTTCTACTCACTTTACATAAATTTGCATAATGAATGATTTTAAATAAATCACAATAGTGCACACATAACTTATTAGAAAATCTTTCTCACACAATTTCTACTATGTTTTCGGAGGACCCAGTCTAGATAAGGTTATGAGTTCTTAGAGTTTTGAAGATTTAAATTAATTGTTATTGTTCATTTCATGTTGAAGATATTGTTTATTCATTTTATCCTTTACATTTGGTATAAGTATTGAGAACTTTATATTAAATTTTAATTTTTCCTTGAGATTTATTTGTACATAGTTATAAAGACATCTAGTCCTTAGGATGGGGTTACATCCTCGATTTTTTTGGGTTGTGTAGGTTGATGGGGTGTTAAAGTATCAGAACTTAAGTTTAGGAATTTCTTTCGATTAATAGATATAGTATTTTAAGTATTTCAATTTGTTACTCACTTAAGTATATTTTGTGTATGTATCATGGTTAGAATACTTGCCGCCACTTATTAATTCGTAGCTTCTCGCACTTGTCAATCATCCGTACCACAACAACCATTAGGTAAATCTTCCTTCTCGAAGTCATTGAGAGAGAACTTGTTTAAGTATGACAGTAGGCTGATGAGGTTGAGTCAGTAGGTAGTCATAACCCCGGTAAAGTGGACCTTGAAAAATTCAAGCCTAAGAAAGAATTTGAGGAAGAAATAAGAGGACCGCAGAAGAAGACTAAAGTGGTAGAACCCAAAAGGAAGGAAAAAGTTGAGGAAAACCCTAAAAAGCCTGCTGAGGGGACTAGTTAAAATTTATTTCTATAGGAGAGGTAGATGAGTATGGGCTTCTTAAGTACGTGGACAGGACTAGGAATACTGGGGGATGATTGGATGAGCCCCCCCCCCCTGCCCCCCTCCCTCCCATTCCCACCCAAAAAAAAAAAAAAAAACTATAAGTCCTACTTCTAGGGAAGCTAAGGAATTTCCTAAACTCGTAGACCTTATTGGAAAATATGCAGAGAAGTTGTTTCCATCTGACGCTATGGATTCTAGTGATAAGTAGAGAGTTAGGGTGTATCTTAAGTATTTCAGCAATGGAATATTTAGGTTGGTTTATATTATAATTTCAGTTTCTTTATACATTATGCTTTATGAAATAAGATATCGGATTCAATATCTATTTCTTTATGAAATATATGTTTATGCATGAAATAGATGTCAATCTATGAATGGTTACTTTGAAAACATTCTTATTTTCTATTTAAACTAGATGTAATCACTCAATATGATGAATATTACCTTTTTTTATTGTGATATAGCATTTGTCTTGTATATAGTATTATGTACGTAAACATTTCTTGCATGCATTCATAATAAGGGCGTAACCTTTGTGACAAGAAGATGCCACCAAGACGAAAGATGGTGACTTATAGCGGAAGAGCCCATAACCTAGAGCTGATAGCCTCGGAACATAAACTCGAACAAAACCTTACATAAGACAATATGGTCGGGATTGGAGAAGAACAGGAGGTAGGACCTAGAGTGCCAGCAGAAGTAATCATTGGACAGGCTAATTAGCAAGATGGCTAAAATCTTACCGATAATGATAGAGAAAAGAGCACCATATGGTGAAGATGAGCCTCTGGAACATTTTCTGAAGTTCTAATTGTTACACATTCTTTGGAGAGGCTGAACAGGAGTAGAAGGCTAAACTCTGGACCGAACAGGTAGAAGACATATTTAGCACGCTAAACTATTCAGAGTAGAGGATGATCAAGTTTGCTACTTTTTGACTTAGAAAACCTGCTTGAGACTAGTGGTAAAGAATACAAGAAGAATAAGAGAACAATGAGCAATAATAGAACTGGAGTAACTTTGTGGAGGCATTTAAGGTAAAATTCATACCATTGTGGATAATAGAGAAGCGAAAAGATGAATTCCACAACTTGTGGTAGGGCAATATGATGGTGGCCAAGTATGCAGCCTATTTCAACAGATTATCTAATTACTGTCGACGGCTGATAGATATGGAGCAATACTATTTCCAACAATTCATAAAGAGACTAAGACAAGAGTTGAGGAGGGCATTAGCACCCTTTTCTCTAAGGACTTATACTGTTGCGGTGTAGGCTGTAACTCGAACTAAGAATGAAGACAAGAGCAGAACTAATAGCAAAACCCCGAATGCAATAGAATAATTTACTCATAAGAGGCTCGCAAGGCAAAAACACAAGGGAATATGGAGAAGCAAGCACAAACTACACCCACTAGAGTTGCTCCGAATATAGTGAGTTGCCACTACTGTGGCAAAAGAGGGCATATAGAGGGAGACTGCTAGTCTAGAGGAAGAATAGTAGGTACATCATATTAAAATCAAAGCAATTATGGTCTACTAATTGATTACAAATATTACGGCTGAAATTATAGGACCTATTCTACCATAATTATGTATAGTTATATATATATATATATATATACACACACACACACACACACACACACACACACACACACACACACATACACACATATTGTTACTTATATTAGCATATCTATAATTAATATATTCGATAGGCATATATATTCTTGTCTTAAATAGTATGTACAAAATTACTATTTAATGCAAAAGATGCACAAAATGTGGATTTAGCCTTTTATTCATAAAACTTGTCATGGTATCAAGCCAATTATTATTATTATTATTATTATTATTATTATTATTATTATTATTATTATTATTATTATTATTATTATTATTATTATTATTTTGCCATTCAAGGTTTTCTAGTTTACTGTTCTGTTTGGGTTGATTTTGATCAATCATTTAGTTTCAAGATATCCTTTCGGGTCAAGCATATTATGATTGGCAGTCATGTCATCCAGATCTTTATTGTTGAATTTTTAAAAGAATGTCCATGGAAAACTCTTTGTGAAAAACACATACCAAAACCTTGGCCATCAAAATAACTTGGAAAAATTCTGTAGTATAGGAATTTCAATTTAGGATGTTTCTAAAAGGCAAAGAACTTTGGAGTCATATTGATGGATCTTCTATAGCACCTAGAGATGCTAAGGAACTTAGTTAATAGGAGGTAAAGTATGCTATAATTATTTCTTGGATTTTAGAATTAATTAAAGCTTATATAGTGAACAATTTATGCTCCTTTGATACACAAAGAAGATGTAGGATTATTTGAAGTGCATATATCATCAAGATAATATAGCAAGAAGATTCCAACTTGAACTTTAGAATAGTAACTACAGCTAAGGTAACCTCTTAATTGAGTAATATTATTTTGGATTTCTAATTTATGTAGTGAATATTTTGGTATAATATATTCTAAGATGCCAAGGGAAACCTTAGCTGACCTTCAAGCAATTCATGAAGATAGTAAGTGTAACCAGTTTCTAATGAAACTGAGGCCTGAATTTGAAGAGACCAGAGCTGGATTACTAGATAAAGATCCAGTTCCTTCTTTAAATGTGTGTCTTGGTGAATTATTGTGTGAAGAATAGAGAATGGCTGCGCGAATAGTGCATCCAAGGAGATATTTGATGTCGTCAATGTTGCCTATGTTGCGCAAGGGAAGGATCACAAAAGGGGACAAGTGTAGTGCCATAGTTGCAAGGAATTTGGACATATTGCACGCAATTGCAGAAAGAAATTTTGCAACTATGGTAAACAGAATGGATGCATCATTAAGGACTGAGCTACATATCCTGAGAATTAGTGAGCCCAAGCTTTTTCTGCTACTATTCAAGACTCTAATCCTATTGATGCTACACCTACAAGTACGACCACCAGCACTGATCAGTCTCCTCTTACTCTATAAATAGTTCAACAAATAATTTTTCTTAGTATTTTCTACTTTTGGACTTCAAGGTCAAGGTAATATTATTTCTTCCCCTTGGTTAGTTAATTTAGGAGCATTCAATCATATAACTGATTCACCTGGATCATTACATAATCTATGGCAGTATACTGGTACACAAAATATTCAAATTGCTAATGGCAACTTCTTCCAATTACAGCCATTGATGATATTGAACTTTTTTTTTTTTTGTCATGTATTTATCTCCTTGGGAAAGGATTCCTAATCCTTAACCTTTCAAGGAATCATTTATCAGTTGTTGTGAATGATTGATTTTTTCAATCTTTTTGACCTTGGTTCTGTAGGAGCAAAGCAAGTTAGAAAGATTGAGAAATAGATGCGAACTACCTACATCTAGACAAAAAGACCCTATGAAGCTTCACTGTTCCCTAGGATTGGCTCTGGGCCTTTCTTGCGCAGCTTAGATGGAAGGTGAAGAAGGTGGTAAAAGGATCGTGGGAAAATAAAAACGTAGCCAAAGTTTGCAAATTAGAAATTTTTTCGAGCTAAAATCTAGGAATACTTACTTTTAGGTTGCTTAGATTGAATAATCAGAGGAATTGGATTTGATGGAATCCTTTGATTAGTCACGATTACTTGTTCCATAGGAATTCTGGCAAAGTGTCGACTCCTTTGCATTAGACACGCACACCAAGATTTCTAACATCAATCTTCTAAAGTATTCTCGAACTTTTTATAGGCTATCTACCGGTAAAAGTAGAATAATAGGTGCAAGAATAATAATATTGGAAGAGTTTTTGGGAGAGCTAATTCAAAAGGAATAGAAAACCAAGAAAATACCCAAAAAGAAGAAAAGCTATAGTGGCCACACAAACAAGCCCAAAAAAAAAAAAAAAAAATGAAAATCTCTTTTATTGTTTTGTTTCGATTGATAAAAAAAAAACATGAAACTAAAGTCACGCATGAAACCCGCGAAAAACAATTACAAGCTTTCCAATTTACACAAAATTCCAAAAGCTACATTTTCATTTTGTTTCCAAAAGCCCAGTCAACCAAAAAATTAGCTTTCCAATTTTTTTCCTTTTGTACCACAAACTAACTTCCTTTTTTTCTTTTATTTCCTTTTTCCTTTCTTTCCTTTTATTTTTAGTATGTGGTGGCTATTCTTTATTTCCAAAGAAAACAATAGCCATCACCTTTAACCCTACCGGGCTAGGGGGTTTTTTTTTTTTTTTTTCTTCTAATTCTCTCAAGACTAATTAAATAGCTCTCTTATTAATTAATTAATCTACTTAGGTCTAATATAAAATTATCCAAGATAATTAATTAATAAACTAATTTAATTAAATTAACCTAAGACTAATTAAATAACTCTTTTATTAATTAATTAAATTAACCCAATAAATTATTCTAGTCTAAATAAATAATTAATTAGACTTCTAGAATAATTTTTCTATTATTAATTCACCTAATAAGCTCATATAGTAAATAAATTTACTAAGGTTATTTGGACTACTTTAGGGACCAAAAGATATATTATTCTTTGTTACTAAAATGACTAAAATACCCTTACTAACAAATAGTCGTATTTTATCATTTTAAATATTTTATTTATCACCATATAAAAATATTGACCTCAAGAATAATATTGCAAACACGATGTCCTCGACCTGCAGGTGTAATGACGAAAATACCCCTCTATGTGACACCTGTCATTGAGATAGGAACTAGCATCTTCCTCAATGGCATCTACCATCTTTTGATAATTAGTCTGATAATCCATGGCTTCTGTTATATATGTACCAATTTATTTTTGGGAGTTACCCAAAAGAATACATATTAAGTCACGTTTCCCAAGGCCTTGGATAATTTAGATTATCCCGAACAATCACAAGAGAGTGATTTCTTCACGCAATAAAGTATAGAAAATTTATTATATAAATCTATCTGAATTAACTAGAGTCATATACCTAACGTACAAGGTTATTAGCCTTTTGATAAGACCTCACCCATCATACATTAAAGTGCACAAGTCTAGCCTCATCAGACTACCAACTTATACTCAAGTTTTAGGATACTCGTTTATGCAGTAGTAACAATAAACCAATCTTATTTATTTTAGTACTTTTATAAAGATTATTATTGCGTGGTCTAGTTCTACGTATTCCAAATATGCTTATACTATTGGCATGAGTAAACTATTCATTGGTTAACGGTAAACTATCTCCATTTAGAAACCATAGTGTAATGATCTATACTTTGATAAAGTATCCAATTTTATCAATTGATTAAGAATAATTTTTTTTTCACTTATATGTTAGTAGCCTATAATCTATACCTTACTATAAAAGTATGATCCAATCACATGGATTACTTACTAACACACTACGATCTTAATGTGCACATATATATAAACAAACAAACATTAATGAATGATGTATTTTGATAATTTTTAAAATACAGAAATACATTACCCATTTTGGGCATACATTCTAACAAGAAGTGGATCACAACTGTAATATACATTTCTCTTATGATGGTTGTCTTGAACAAGATCAAATGTCGGGGAAGGCAATCACAAAAGTGCCTAAAGTGGGCAGATTACCTCCTCTATAATTTTTTGTTCCTATACTTTGTCTTTAGCTTTTATAATTTTTGCTAATAAGATTGAAATATGGCATAGACGATTGGGCCATTCAAATAATGTCATTTTATCTAACTTAATGAAGCGTGGTTTTCTTGGTAACACAAATCAGTATTTTACTCATCCATTATCTTTTGATTGTTCTACTTGTAAACTAGGGAAACGTAAAACATTGTCTTTTCCTAGTCATGGTGGTCATGCTAATACATTGTTTGATATTATTCAAAGTGTTGTTACTCTTGTTGTTTTATATGCTCACTATAAATATTTTGCAAGATCTTAATTGATAACTATAGTTGCTTCAAATGGATATATTTTTTGCACACTAAAGTTAAGGCATTTTTATGTTTTGAAATTCTGTGGCATACATTGAGACACAGTTTTCCACCTGCATTAAGGTTTTGAGGTTTGATAATGGTAGGGAATATATATCACATAACTTTCAAGCTTTTTTGCAATAGAAAAGTAGTCTATCCCAATGCTCCTATCCATATACCCCTCAATAGAATAGGGTGGCTGAGTGTAAAAACCGTCATTTGTTGGATATGGTTTGAACTTTACTTTTGGAGTCTTTGGTTCCATCTCCATTTTGGATGGAAGCTTTGTCCACAGTCCTTTATTTAATTAATTGTCTACCCTCTATATAGTTAAACTTTGATTCTCCATATTATCATCTTTTTGGTAAGGATACTGATTATAACACATTATATACATTTAGATGCATTTGCTTTGTTCATTTACCTCTATATGAGCATCACAAACTCCAAGCTCAATCTGTCTGGTGTGCTTTTATGGGGTATAGTACAACTCATAAAGGATTTTTGTGTTATAATGCTATTACTACTCAGTGACATATTTTTAGAAATGTAATTTTCTTTTTTAAACATCCATACGACTTCCAGCAACCTGTTTTTTCCTCTGAAGGTGTTTTTCTACGTAGCTTTGATGATATTGCTCCACGAATTGAATATTTTAAACCTAGGATTATTTATTAGAGAAGACAAGCTTTATTATTACATTCTCTTCCCAACCCTACTCTCATTCCTACTCTAACTAGCCTTAGAAGATCTTTCTGTATCCTTCATCCACCTGATAGGTATGGTTTCTCTCTATAACTGACACTACAGTTCCTACTTCTTATTCTTAGGAAACCAAACAAGAGTGTTGGTTGAAAGCCATGAATGAAGAACTTCACGCTTTTCCAGAGAATCATACATGGGATATTATTCCTTGTCTTACTGGTGCAAAGCCCCTTGGTTATAAATGGGTGTATTCTCTTAAATTGCAATCGGATGGCACCTTGACTAATATAAAATAAGATTACCGGCTCTTAGTAGTTGGCAAGAGTATAGGGTCAATTACAAGAAGACCTTTGCTCCTATAGCAAAATGATAATAGTTCACATTGTTTTTGCTCTTGCTACTTCTAAGGTTTGGTCATTGTGACAGATAGATATCGATATTGTAAAACCCCACCTAAGCCTACCCTAGAGTAAAAGGAATGTGATGCAAGTCATATCATCATGAATAAAAATATATTTCTTGAATGATTTTGTGAGCCTTAGAATTGTGGTTTATGGGTTGTATGATTTATTTGTACTTGTTGAGTAGAAAGGGTAAAAAGGTAATTTTACTTGAGGTCGAAATAGGAAGATCGCTTGAAGCTTAGATAAGAATAAGATTTGGTTGAGAAAATAAGAACAAGAGTTGTTGTGGTTAAGTGGTTAGAGCTTTGTGATTTAATCTCTAAGGTCTTGAGTTTAAATCCCATCACCTAAGTCTTATTTATATTTATCTTAATCAATGTTTGAATTTTCTTCTTTCTTAGGAAAGACACAATGGTAATGTCTTAACAATGTGGTCTTGTCCTAAAAAGAATTCTAGAAGAATTCTTGTCTACATTATTTTTTGAAATTCGTGTCCTAACCTCCTTGAATTTAAACTACTCCTAATTCTTTAATTCATCTTTATATCCATAAGATTCTTGGATAGTTTCCTTACTTGGAATTTCGAAAATTCCAGCTCTTGTGGGATAGGAGGTTGGCCGAAAATTTGGAGGAAGAATAGGAAGATGTTTCAATTAAATCACCATAGCTATTTCTTCAAAAAACTCTATCTTCTTCTTGTTCTTGTTTTGGTTGAAAATCTAAAAACTTTTTTAGATTTTCTTCATAGCTGGTTTTTGAAATTTGTTGCAAGCTTTCTCTACCTAATTCTTGCAAGGAACCAACCATCTTGTGGGAGGATGAAGGCTGAAATGCTTTGGATTTTTGCAGCTTTATAAACTACACCAAACCAGAATTTTTTTCCAGCAAACAAGCAAAATTTTGAACATGATCATGGAGCCATTCGTTAGTGCTCAAGAACACTTGAAACTTTCTCCTTTCCCCTTCAAGATGATGGCTGAAAAACCACCATTAATGGACCTTTAAACACCTTTAAATTCCAGCTGCAAAATTATTTCAAAGAAGACGAAAAATTCTGCACAAAACCATTTCAAATCCTAAGAGTTCTTTAGTTTTAATTCTAGAATATTTTTTCCAGCTTTGCCTATTCAATGCTAGGGCTAAATTTCTTCAGCAAACTTCATCAAGTTTCAACCTTCATAGAGCCATGGACAGAAGCTCTTGGTTTCTCCATCTACCTAGATCAATAGGACTCCATTAACATACCTCAAAACACTCATATCTTCACTCTATTAAAATTTATTCAAACTTCAAATTAAAGTCCTGATTTTTGTACCAATAAACACTCATCTAGCTAGATGATAAAACCAAAAAAATTCTCTACTATATCATAGGCATTTTTGGCCAGCCCAAAACTAAAACAACTCTCCATTCCAAGATCAAACTAAAGCTAGGTCAGCCGTACATCATTGAAGGACAAGAAACCTTCCAAAAGCAAATACCATTACCCAATCCTATACCTCAAACATCTCCACTTTTCTCTCAATTTGAATTTTAAAAAAGCTAAAACTCTCTCCCTCTCTCTTTCTAGCATAACCAAAAGCCTCCCATAAGCTAGGTCATTCGGCCATCAATCACACAACACACACGAAATCACTCACTCTCTCTCAATTTCTCTCAAAAACACCAAGAACACCAAGAACTCACACTACACATCTTCAAGCATAAATCACTTCTAAACATCTCCAATCACTCCTAAACCCTCTAAACCATTAGTATTCAACCTCTATTCTTCTTTAGTGTACATTATAACACCAAAATACACAAAGTTGAACCTTTAAGTGGATCAAACCACCCTTTTTGTTCAAGGTTCGAAGAATACAAAAAAGGTAAAATAAGGATAATCTTCTTGTTCTTCTTTTTTTTCTTCAACTTCTATATATTCTTATCTTCTTACTCTCACTCTTTTCCTCTCTCATGGCCGAAATAATGGATGAACAACCTTGGACAATTTCGGATCATTAAAGCCATCAAGCACTCGAGGTTTTCCCTTGATAAGGAACATCTTCAACTTCAAGCGTCATCAAACAAGTATTGTAAATATAACTCTTCTTATTTATTTTTCTTGAAGTCAAGATAGGTAGGATGATGTGGTTGGATTGTTGATTTGTTGGGGACATGTTGGAGACATGTATATCACATGACGATAGTGATCATATGATTTGGAAGTTGAGTGGGTTTAAGGCTATTGCATGAAGTATATGAAATTGTGGTTTGTGAATATGATAAACTTAGGAGTAGATTTGTTTTATGAGTTCATACGTCATTAGCAGGAGTTAGTTTGATAGAGATTGTTGCTACCCATGCCATGCTTATGCTCTTATGCTGTTAATTTAGCAAATACCATGCTAAAAATTATTACTAGTTTAATACTATCCTTGTTGTAATATATATTAATTCAAATCTATTTTTGGATAGATCGATATGTTAATTGTTGGATCCATATGTGTATGAATATGTATATGGATTTTCTCTAATAATAAAATTAGTGTAAGAACTATCTTAATTATTTTTAGAATTATTCTTGCTATCATTATTATTTCTAATATAATTAATATTATTATTTTATTTAATTTACTAAATTCAAAAAACACTAAGTGGTTTCGAAATTGAAGATTATTCAAAATATTATTATTTTAGTAGATAAATAAATAAAATATTTTTATTAAATATAAATAATAATATGTTTGAATTAATTAATATCAAATGTCTTTTATATCCATATTATTATTAGTTAATCTTACTAAAACTTTTATAGTTGCACTCATAAATACTATTTATATTAGAATAATTTATTTATTATCAATTCTATTTGTTACTTATTAGCTATTATTTATTAATTAAAATTAGGTACAATTTATTATTAATATTACTTATTGTTTATAATAATATTATTTAGAATTTATTACTAATATTATTTAGAATTTATTATTACTCATTATTTATTACTAATTCTATTTATTATTAATATTACTATTATTTATTAATTATTAGTAAATAGTTAATATTATAATGTATTATTTATTTATAATACCTATTTATTTTAACTTATTAAATTAATATTATTTTATAAAATACTTTATCAACTAGTATTAAAGCTTAAGGCATTGTTGTCATAATTAGATGTTGCTGTGGCTGGTTGACCTAAGAGTTATTTATTTAAGGCAAGTGTTGTTTGGATGTTAGGCTTATACCCTGTATTTATCCCAGATAGGGTTAGGTTGACCTGAATTACCTTAGAAGGGTTTTGCACCCAAGAAGAGCAAAAGATCAGGTAAGTTCTTGTATAAAACTGTTTGAAGATCAAAGTTACTTTGGCAAATCAAATATGATGAATTCGAGATATTGTACTATGAATGCAATTATGGACAATTTTTCTTTTTCTTTTCCGTCAAACAAACCATTTCAAGATGAACAAGCAATTTTACCCAAAATGCTAAACTTTTCCTAAAAAAATAACTTTGACAAGAATTTCGGGAACCATAATTGCTATTTCAAAGAGAATCATTGTATGATCTTTCTTTTCCTAAGTGGAGCGAACACAACGTTGAGTACTCAATAAGGATAGACTACTAGAACTAGTCTTTGAAGGGTTATGATAAGTCTCTCAGTAGGTGGCCACTTCTGAGATGTGAGTCCTTCCTAGATAGGATACCAGTCCTATAGGTCATACCGGTTCGAGCTAGCAAGTTCAGTCAAGTGGAATGTGTATTTTTGGAATGGGCAATTGGTAAGTTTGGGTGTAGAGATGGAGGAATATCTCACCCCGTAGGCCATACACCTACCTTGTGTCAATATGCACAAAGTGTGACATCCTGAACATTCTTTTGTCATGGTGCACAAAGTCTACTGCATTGGCTACCTCTTTTGGGTGATTGTATTTATTGTAAACATGTATGATTTGAAAGGAATACACCACCTTCATTTGTGAAATTTATTTGAGGCTTGTTGGAATGTTCTTTTATGAAAATTTCTCAACTTGCATACATGAACTGTTTTACCTGAAACACTCAAAGCACACACAGGCTTACTGAGATTTATGTCTCACCACCTTTTATACCGTGTTTTTAGGTTGGTCCTACTGTGAAAGTTATTGATTAGAGTTGCCTATGTTTTGAAGACTTATTGCTTTTTCTATGTATTTCATTTGAGAGACTTTAGCGAACATTTATTTATTTTTGGAACTTATTCATGTATTGCTTGGGTTGCAATAAGTTTAATTTTGAATTATTTCTTTTATTTCTTTTGTGTGTCCTAGTTATAAAGACTCATTGTATTGTGAACAGGGCGACATCCCCAGCCCTAATAAGGTACGTAGGTAGTGCGGTGGTACAAGTGGTATCGGAGACAAAGTTTAGGCAATTATTGATAGTATTTACTTTATTTCATTAAGATTTAACTCATTTGACTAATATGGGTTGTTTATATTGTAGGATGGTTAGAATGATTAGAACTGCGAGGAAGGGGTAGCAATAGCATCCACCAATCCTTATCTACTCGGAAGACTTACCAGTACTATAACCCACACCCCAACTAGTCATGCCTTTAGAGGAAAGCAGTGATGATGAGGTTTATATTATTGAGCCAACCCCTATACCTGTAATAGACTTAATTACTGATAGTGAGGATAAAGATATTGACATGGAGTATATCCCAAACCCACCTAGCCCCGTGATTGATTTAACTGCTGATAGTGATGATCCGGGAGAGATAGACTATGAATCTCCACCTAGACCTTCTTTTGTACCCCCACCCAATCATGTTAAAACTGGGAAGAGTTCTGGAAGGAACCAATGGACTATGGGTTTGTGAATGGTGCAGGGATAGACCTTTTTAGGAATACTGGAGGATGGTTGTATGATGTTGACACCGAGGATTCTGATGAGGATTAGGGGCTAAGTTTTGCCATGCTTAGGAAGTTGTTATTTATAGCTTTCAATAAACTTCTGTGCTAGGGATTCATTTATGCTTATTGTTTTATTCCAAAATTTTATGCAAATAAGAGTACCTTGGTGTACTCTAATCTTGGGGAAAAAAAATACAATTATTTATGCAAAGCTTGCATCTGATTTGCTTTTACTTAAGTTTAAATGTGAATGCATGCTTAAGTTAAATATTTTGAACTTTGATGCATAAACTCATTATTTGGGGACATGGTTTAGAATGGCACCAAAACGTCGCGTAGCAGCATCCAGCAGAAGGGTTCCTGAAGCAGAACCCGTGACTCTGGAATTTAATGCAACACAACTATCATCACCAAATTAGGGGAATGAGAATGAACCTAAGTACGAAGTGGGGTCCGAAGAGCTTGCCAATGTGACCATGGGGCAATCATTTCATAAGATGATGGAGATTATGCAAGCCATATTTGAACGAAGGAACCTAATGGGGGAGGATGAAGCTTTGGAAAGTTTTCTGAAGTTCCAACCTACCACCTTCTTGGGAGAAGCTGAACAAGACCAGAAAGTAGAGTAGTGGGTGGAGTAGATGGAGGACATCTTTGCCACACTCTAATACAGTGAGAAGCGAATGGTAAAATTTGCTGTGTGTAGGTTGAGAGTGTTGGATTGTATGCCCTCTTAGACTAGGTTTCTGATGTAAAATCGAATATTTTAATGAAAGAATTTATTTTCAGAAATTGTTTGTGAATTTATTTTTTGTTTGTACACAATTTCGTTTGGAAGAGATCCATTGTGTTTAAATAAGTGATCCATGTGAATGGTGTTCTTTCATAGTGAGGTATGGATCACGGGTTATTTAATACATAAACATTTGTTCTTAACCTATTGATGAGAATGAGAATCTCATCATGTTTAGGTTATTATGTTATGAATTCCAAATAGGGAATGGCTTACCTTTAGCCAGTGAGTAGTTCACTCACTTCATGACATAAGCCTGTTTCGAATACGTATAATAGGACCTGTAGTAGTGATTTCTAAAAGTACTATATGATAGAAACCTAGACTACTACACTACAGCGTGGACTAATGCTCTACGACTTGAGTATGAGTTGGTGGTCTGACGAAGCTGGAAGCATATGCTTTGATATGCTATAGTTGAGGTTCTATAGTAGAACTAATATACTTGTGTATTAGGTATATGTAACTAGTTAGTTAAGACAGACTTGTACAAGATAGTTTCTACACTATATCGCCCATTGTGGTTGTCCGAATGATCTAAAATGTCCAGGGCCTTAGGAAACATGACTCAGATGTTTGCTTTAGGGTAGCTCCTATGGAAAGCGGAAACACTCCAGGAAATTGTGGATCATTGGACTAGAAGTCTAAGGATGATAGATGTCATTTAGAGGGGTGTTAGTACACTTCTTCCTCTTTAAATGTACGGCGATGTGTAGAGGGATATTTTAGTCATTTCACCTGTAGGTCGGAGACTTTGCTAATGCAGCATTGTCCTTAGGGTCAATATTTTCTTATGGTGATATTAGGAAATATTTAAAATGTAAAATACAGCTATTTATATAGTAGGGGTATTTTGGTCATTTTAGCAGCCAAGGCAATGTGTCTTTTTGGTCCTCGGAATAGCCCGTAAGTCTTAATTAATTTTGGATTAAGGAATTGATCTCAGTTCAAGAGGATTTTATTTTATTTTATTTTATTTTATTCAGGATGTCTAATTTATTATTAGACTGGATAAAACAAATAAATAAATAAAATAAAAAATGGGAGTTGAGAGAAATTAATTATCTGGTTTAATTGGTTAATTAATTATTCAGGGTTTAGGTCCAGTATGAATAATTAGGAAATTAACCTGGGCTTAAACTAAGAGGAAATAATTAATGCTTAATTATTTATTGGGTTATTTATATAAGTCCAAGAAATAAATAATTAAAGATTAATTATTTTGGTTCATTTGGGCTCATTAATTATTTATTGAGTTATTTATATAAGTCCAGCAAATAAATAATTAATGTTTATTATTTTGGGCCTTTTGCATTCAAGAAAAATAATAAATATTATTTCGGCCCAATAGCTTGGACCGTAGGGTTTCTTCAAGATATGGTTCAGATGAGTTTAGGGTTAAGCCAAACTTATTCTCAGGATAACATTCGGATGTTTGAAATATGATATCCCGGGGATATATTTATCAAATGTTGGAGACCTAGTTTTGGCTAACAATAAACAAGACTCTTGGATATAGAAAACTCTAATTTTTCCCTAACTTTTCTCTCTTCCTCACGTAAGCACTCCCTTACGCCTCTCTTCTCACGCAGCTCTCTCTATCGTGAGTTTTTCTTCATCCTCTTGTTCTTGGTTCTTTGCTAACTAATAGCAAGAGAACCAATGAGATTAGAGACCACTCTTCTTCACTGTTGTGTTCACCAACAAGAAGTTGGGCAGTGGCATATTCTGAGAGTTGAAAAGCTTGGCGTTCATTCAAACTAGGTGAAGAAGGAGATTAGCGGGATTTCAACCGGCTGCTTCTTCAAGTGGGCAAGGCGAAGCTATTCTTGTCATTCAATCCACTCCTATTCAACCTAGTAGGTTTAAAGCACGCAAAGATATGATCTTAATGCTTCCGTGCTGCCATTAAGGCTTGGTTTTTTTTTCTCTCTGTTTTTTTCCCCATGAGCATGCTCCCCTATTTTTCTTCCCTTCAAAGTGGTATCAGAGCCACAGGTTCCTTGATCAACTTAGGGAGCATGGTAGTTAATAAAAATGAGAAGATGATAGTTTGGTGCTTAAACCTGTGATCCTTCGCTGTTTTGGTATGGGATAGCATGATTGTACGCTTCACAGTGAAGCATAGGACTCACTGTAAAAAAAATTTTGGCTTTGATGTTTTGATCGTGTAAACCCAATTTAAATGGGTATAGGTGGTTGTGGTTTTGTTTTGGATGAGTTTTTGTAAGTAAAAATGTCCAAAGAAGCAAAAAACAGAAATAGCAGAAGCTCTGCAATTTTCGCACGGAAGAAGAAAAAAAACGAAGAAGAAGCACTCTTCATAAGCCGCCGAGCCACAGCCGAGCTGACGCTATTGATGGGTTTGGAGCCGTGTCGCTGAATCGGCTTGATGGAGTCGGCGCACGAGCCAATTGCTTGCAAATTTGCAATTGGCGCGTGGGTTGTCAACGGGTATTCGGGCCGACACGCGGGTCAACAGCTGAGAGCAGATAGAGCGGGTCACGGGCGGGCGGAGTGCTCCACGGGTTGCTGCTGCATTTGATTTGGTGCAGCTGGTGCACCAGGGGGTGCGGTGGACTGAAGAACAAAAGGTGCTGATCTGGTGCGGGGGTGCACGTGGACCGCAGTGTTTTTTTGTAATTTTTTTTTCTTTGTCGTTTTGGGTCCCATACCAGGCGAAGTTAATATTTTTGAAATAATTTATATTCTTGGAATATATTTGCATAAAAAATATTAGTAAGAGATTTTAGGATTAAACAAAATCATTAATTAATTAATTAATGTGTTAATTCTATTATTTGGGCACTTAGGTTTAAAAATAGAAGAGCATGAAAACGTTTACTATTTTCTAGCATTCTATTTTTTTTGGTGTACCTATGTGTGCCTTTTCTCAAAGACCAAAGTCTTCGGGAACATTTTTGACAAGAAAAATATTTTTTTCAAAAAAAATTAAATGGTTATTTTAATTTGTACAAAAATTAATCCTTGGATATTTTCTCAAAGGATTTAATCCTTGACATAAAGAATATATTGGATTTAGATATTTTTGTAAATTAAAATAGAGAGCCATTTTGTTTTATTTTGCACTAGAAAAATTGTTTTGTTAAATAAATTTGAGACCAAAGTCTCTAGAAAGTTTTAATTGGAAAATTTTTGAAATCATTAAGTTTTAACTTAAATAAAATTAGTTCATGGAAAAATCTCTCAAAGGATGTAAACCTTGACATAGAGATTTTAATGGATTTAGATATTTTATTTTAAGTTAAGGAAAAACTTAATGGAAATTTCAAAATGATATTTTTCAAAAAACCTTTATTTTAAAAGACTAAGTGAGAGAGGGGTTCCAACGGCCCCAGGACTTCCATCACAATCCTCATTAGAGATCGTGGGTCTCCTCGCGTCACTCTGGGAGTGAACCCGTATAGGATGGGGATACCACAAGGTTCTAGATCTAATGGAAGGATATAATTAATAATCCGGGGCACGTACTATGATCGGGCAGCCCACGTTGGAGGTTATAGTGTGAGGTATGTCCATAGGAAATGAGAGGAAATGGCCATCCCCTCGATGGAGTTATCCTCTAGATCATTACCTAGAAGGGAAATTAATTTGTGGTGGTTAATGCACTTAGTTTAGGGAACTGTTAATCTTCTTAAGAAGTTATGTCAGTTTTCCTGAGAGCCAAATTATTTTCGGTGCACAAATTTTATTTTGTTTTCACAAACTAAATTCTTTTTTTTATTTTTCGATTTTCAGAAATAGTGAGAGGTTCTTTTAGTCCATTGGCCGATATTCTCAGGGAGAATAAGTTAATGGGTCCAAACTATGTGGACTGGAAGAGGAACCTAGACATAATACTCACAGCCGAAGAGTATAAGTATGTCCTTTATGAGACCTGCCATGTTATCGGGGAAGGTTCCACCGCCGAAGAGCGAGAGGCTGAGAAGGCGTGGAAGAAGGTTGGCGAAATGGCACGTTGCTATATGTTAGCCTCCATGTCTAATGTGCTCTAGTCAAAACACGAGCACATGGTTTCTGCATATGACATTAGTCAATCATTGGCCACTATGTTCGCGGACAAGAGCTGGCCCGCAAGGCAGGAGGTTCTTCGAACTATAATAAACACTAAGATGGCTGAGGGAGCATCAGTCCGAGAGCATATGCTCAAGATGATTGCTGCTTTCGAGGAGGCAGAAATCTTAGGGGCTGTCATTGACCTCGAGAGCCAAGTGGACATGGTTCTTGAATCTCTACCGAGTTCCTTCACTCAGTTCAAGTTGAACTATAACATGAATAAATTGAACATGAGTTTGACTGAATTGATGATGGAGCTCCAGATGGCGGAGAAGGTCATGAAGCCACAGTCAAAGGCCATGATTGCTAAGGCTTCTTCCACAAGAACTGGGCCTAAGCCCAGAAAGTTCAAGAGGGAGAAGGGGAACGCAGCAATCCAGCCCAAGACCCAGCCTAAGGACAAACCAAAGGACAAGTGCTTCAAATATAGGAAGAAGGGACACTGGAAAGAGGAGTGTCCAGATCTTCAAGCTAAGAAAAACCCTACAGGTAATGTTTTCTATCTAGAGTCTATATCAATGGTAGGATCAACTTCCACTTGAATTGTTGATTCAGGAGCTACTGATCATATCTGTAACTCCTTACAGGGGTTTAGAAATATTAGAAGACTCAAGAAGGGCGAACATGGGCTACGCGTGGGTAATGGAGCACAAGTCTGGGCCCTTGCAGTGGGAGAGCTGAATCTTATTTTTGATTGTAATAAGATAGTGGTTTTAAGATATTTTATATGTACCTGGATTTCGTCAAAATTTGATTTCAGTTACAAAACTAATAAATCAAGGATATTCTAGATCTTTCCATTCTGGTATTTCAATCAATAGAGATGGAGAAATTTTATGTACTGGGCACATGTATGAAAATCTATTCTTTTTAAACTCTATTAACAACCAATCAAAAAATGCTCAGTCTGAAACTTTAACTAAGAAGAGAAAGACCAATGTCAATGATTCATACCTTTGGCATCTAAGGTCGGGTCAGATTAACTCAACCAGGATTCAGAGGCTAATCTATGATGGGCCTTTGGGCTCATTGAGATTGGAAAGTCGACCTCAGTGCGAATCCTGCCTGATGGGAAAGATGACCAAAAGGTCATTTACACCAAAGGCAGATAGAGCCAATGAGGTGTTGAGTTTTGTTCACACTGATGTGTGTGGTCCATTATCTACACTAGCTAGAGGAGGTTTTGAGTACTTCATCACTTTCACAGATGATTTTACCAGGTATGGTTACATTTACCTGATGAGACGCAAGTTTGACTCTTTTGACAAGTTCAAGGAGTTTAAGACTGAAGTGGAGTATCAGACAGGTAAATTAATCTAAACCTTATGATCGGATCGTGGTGGAAAGTACCATCTAGGTGAATTCAAGGATTACATGGTACATCATAGGATAGTATCCCAGCTCTCGGCACCGGAACACCTCAGCAGAGCGGAATAGCTGAGAGAAGGAATAGGATATTGATGAAAATGGTCCGAAGTATGATGTCTCATTCTATTCTTCCAGTGTCTTTTTGGGGATATGCTCTGGAGATAGTGGCATATATTCTGAACTTGGTGCCTTCCAAGTCAGTACCTAAGATTTCCTATGAGATATGGACTGGGCGTAAGCCAAGTCTGAATCAACTCAGGATTTGGGGTTGTCCAACTTATGTACTGGTCAAGGGAGACAAGTTAGAACCAAGATCAGAATTATGCTATTTTGTTGGGTATCCAAAAGAACCAAAGGGAGGTTACTTTTATTATCCTAAGGAGCAGAAGGTACTAGTCAGTACCAATGCTAGATACTTGGAAGATGATCAAAGTACTTCTGCTAAAGGTTCAACAAGGTTGGAACTTGAGGAGCAGTTATCTACGGAATCTACTTCTTCTGGCCTGATTGTGGAACAAGAAAAGGCTCAGCCTCAAGAGCCTGTACAAATAGAGCCTCGTCGTAGTGGGAGAGTGTCTAGGGTTCCGGATAGATGGACTGGAGAACCTTTTGAGCTGGTCTCTGACTATCAGGAACAAGACCCCACTAGATATGAGGAGGCTATTGCTGATGCCGATGCAAATCTATGGCATGAAGCAATTAAAGGCCAAGATTGAGTCTATGTACCTCAATCAGGTTTGCGATCTTGTAGCTTCACCTAAAGGGATAAAACCCATTGGGTGCAAGTTGGTGTACAAGAGAAAGAGGGGAGCGGATGGAAAGATGAAAACCTTCAAAGCTAGGCTTGTGGCGAAAGGGCATACTCAGAAAGAGAGAATCGACCATGAGGAAACCTTTTCCCCGGTAACCATGCTTAAATCCATTCGCATCCTTCTTGCCATCGCATGTCACTATAACTATGAGATATGACAAATGGATGTCAAGACGGCATTTTTAGATGGCCATCTTAGTGAAGACATCTATATGTCCCAACCGGAAGGCTTCATTACTGAAGGCCAGGAACATATGGTTTGCAAGCTTAAGAAGTCCATTTATGGACTTAAGCAGGTATCAAGAGCATGGAACATTCGTTTTGATGAGAGTGTAAAGTCTTATGGTTTTATTCAAAATGAAGATGAACCATGTGTGTAAAGGAAACTTGAAGGCATTAATGTGGTTTTTCTTGTCCTGTATGTGGATAACATTCTACTCATTGGAAATGATGTAAGGACATTGTTGTCTACAAAGATTTGACTGTCTAGTCAATTCAGTATGAAGGACTTGGGAGATGCCAACTACATTCTCAGGATTAGGCTTTTTAGAAATAGAAAGTAGAGAATGTTAGGATATCCCAAGTAATATAATTGACAAGATGCTAGTCAAGTACAGCATGGACTCATGCAAGGGAGCTCTAATCCCTTGCAGACATGGGTTGCCATTTTCTTCAAGGGACTGTCCTAAGTCTCAAGAAGAAAAGTACAGAATGAGTAGAATTCCCTACGCTTCAGCTGTGGGAAATCTCATGTACGCCATGCTGTGTACTAGGCCAGATATCTGCTTTGCCGTGTGCTTAGTTAGCAGATATCAGTTAATCCCTGGGGAGGTTCATTGGTAAGCTGTAAAGCATATTTTTAAGTACGTCAAGGGAACGAGAGATTATATGCTGGTTTACAGGGCTGATGATTTGGTTCCTACAGGATACACAGACTCAGACTTCCAGGCGGATAAGGATGAGAGAAAATCCACTAGTGGATATGTCTTCACCTTGTCTGGAGGAGCAATTTCATGGAGGAGTATCAATCAATCTTGTATTGCTGACTCAACCATGGAAGCTGAGTATGTAGCAGTTTCGGAAGCGTCCAAGGAAGCAGTCTGGCTCCGGATGTTCCTTTCAGAACTTGGAGTCGTACCACATATGGATAGGCCGATTGTGATGTATTTCAACAACATTTGAGCAGTATCGCAATTTAAGGAACCTTGGAACCACAAGAAGGGGAAACACATCGAGAGGAAGTACCATCTGATCTGGGATTTCGTCTAGAGATAGGAAGTCATGGTGGAACATATTGCCTCAGAAAACAATCTAGCAGATCCATTCACCAAGTCTTTGGCTGAAAGAGTCTTCAAGAGACACTTAGACGC
This sequence comes from Voacanga thouarsii, assembly GCA_026120185.1. Taxonomy (NCBI): domain Eukaryota; kingdom Viridiplantae; phylum Streptophyta; class Magnoliopsida; order Gentianales; family Apocynaceae; genus Voacanga; species Voacanga thouarsii. The sequence continues at coordinate 1,329,846 of JANUWF010003370.1, forward strand.
TATAGGGGTGGGCACCTATGGACTTACCTAGTCTTAGAGTGCAAGTGAGAGATTGTTGGGTTGTATGCCCTCTTAGACTAGGTTTCTGATGTAAAATCAAATATTTTAATAAAAGAATTTATTTTCAAAAATTATTTGTAAATTTATTTTTTGTTTGTGCACAATTTTATTTGGAACAGACCCATTGTATTTAAATATGTGATCCATGTGAATGGTGTTCTTTCACAGTGAGGTATAGATCACGGGTTATTTAACACATAAACATTTGCTCTTAACCTATTGATGAGAATGAGAATCTCATCATATTTAGGTTATTATGTTATGAATTCCAAATAGGGAATGGCTTACCTTTAGCCAGTGAATAGTCCACTCACTTCATGACATAAGCGTATTTCGAATACGTAGGATAGGACCTGTAGTAGTGGTTTCTAAAAGTACTATATGATAGAAACCTAGACTACTACCGCTACAGCGTGGACTAATGCTCTACGACTTGAGTATGAGTTGGTGGTCTGACGAAGCTGGAAGCATATGCTTTGATATGCTATAGTTGAGGTTCTATAGTAGAACTAATATACTTGTGTATTGGGTATATGTAACTAGTTAGTTAAGACAGACTTATACAAGATAGTTTTTACACTATATCGCCCCTTGTGGTTGTCCGAATGATCTAAAATATCCAGGGCCTTGGGAAATATGACTCGGATGTTTGCTTTAGGGTAGCTCCCATGGAAAGTGGAAACACTCCAGGAAGTCATAGATCATTGGACTAGAAGCTTAAGGATAGTAGATGTCATTTAGAGGGGTGTTAGTACACTTCTTCCTCTTTAAATGTACGGCGATGTGTAGAGGGGTATTTTAGTCATTTCACCTGTAGGTCGGAGACTTTGCTAATGCAGCATTATCTTTGGGGTCAATATTTCCTTATGGTGATATTATAAAATATTTAAAATACAAAATACAACTATTTATATAGCATGGGTATTTTGGTCATTTTAACAGTCAAGGCGATGTGTCTTTTTGGTCCTCGGAATAGCCCGTAAGTCCTAATTAATTTTGGGTTGAGGAATTGATCTCAATTCAATAGGATTTTAGTTTATTTTATTTTATTTTATTCAGGATGTCTAATTTATTATTAGACTGGATAAAACAAATAAATAAATAAAATAAAAAAAATGGGAGTTGAGAGAAATTAATTATCTGGTTTAATTGGTTAATTAATTATTCAGGGTTGAGGTCCAGTATGAATAATTAGGAAATTAACCTAAGCTTAAACTAAGGGGAAATAATTAATGGTTAATTATTTATTGGGTTATTTATATAAGTCCAAGAAATAAATAATTAAAGATTAATTATTTTGGTTGATTTGGGTTCATTAATTATTTATTGGGTTATTTATATAAGTCCAGCAAATAAATAATTAATGTTTATTATTTTGGGCCTTTTGGGTCCAAGAAAAAAAATAAATATTATTTTGGCCCAATAGCTTGGACTGTAGGGTTTCTTCAAGATATGATTCAGATGAGTTTAGGGTTAAGTCAAACTTATTCTCAGGATAACATCCGGATGTTTGAAATATGATATCCCGGGGATATGTTTATCAGATGTTGGAGACTTAGTTTTGGCTAACAATAAACAAGACTCTTGGATATAGAAAACTCTAATTTTTCCCTAACTTTTCTCTCTTCCTCACGTAAGCACTCCCTTACGCCTCTCTCTCACGCAGCTCTCTCTCTCGTGAGTTTTTCTTCATCCTCTTGTTCTTGGTTCATTGCTAACCAATAGCAAGAGAACCAAGGAGATTAGAGACCACTCTTCTTCACTATTGTGTTCACCAACAAGAAGTTGTCAGTGGCATATTCTGAGAGCTGAAAAGCTTGGCGTTCATGCAAACTAGGCGAAGAAGGAGGTTAGCGGGATTTCAACCGGAAGCTTCTTCAAGTGGGCAATGCGAAGCTATTCCTGTCGTTCAATCCACTCCTATTCAACCTAGTAGGTTTAAAGCACGCAAAGGTATGATCTCAACGCTTCCGTGCTGCCGTTAAGGCTTGGTTTTTTTTTTTCCCTCTCTGTTTTTTTCCCCGTGAGCATGCTTCCCTGTTTTTCTTCCCTTCAGAGAGGCCTAACTTGGGCAGCGAGTCCAAGAGGATTAGAAAATAATAGATCAAGATAGGACATGGGCCAACTTTGTGAAGGCATTCAGAGCAGAGTATATCCCTCAATGGATAGTGGAAAAAAGGAAGGACGAGTTCTAAAATCTTAAGCAATGGAGCAGTGGCTCAGTATGCTGCTCGTTTTATCCAGTTGTCAAAGTATTGCAAGAGGCTGGTGGATACCGAGCAGTGGTAGTGGAAGGTACGTTTACTATCCAAGGTCATTTAGTTAATGCATTGATAGACCCTGGATCTACACATTCCTATTTTATCCAGAATTGTGCATATCATTGAAGTTGGGATGGGGTACAACTTCCTTTTACCATGTTGGTGTTAGGAAATATGCCTTCTTAGACTAGGTTTCTGATGTAAATATCAAATATTTTAATAAAAGAATTTATTTTTTAATTTACATCTTATTTGTGCACAATTATATTTGGAAAAGACCCATTGTATTTAAGTAAATGATCCATGTGAATGGAGGTCTTTCACAATAAGGTATGGATCACGGGTTACTTAACACATAAATGTTCGTTTTTATGAGAATAGGAATCTCATCATGTCTAGGTTATTATGTTGTGAATTCCAAATGGGGAATGGTTTACCTTTAGCTAGTGAGTAGTCCACTCACTTCATGACATAAGCGTATTTCGAATACGTAAAATAGGACCTGTAGTAGTGGTTTCTAAAAATACTATATGGTAGAAACCTAGACTACCACTGCTATAGTGTGGACTAGTACTCTACGATTTACGTATAAGTTGGTGGTTTGACGAAGCTAGAAGCATGTACTTTGATATGCTATAATTGAGGTTCTATCGTAAGACCAATATACTTGCATGTTGGATATATGTGACTAGTTTGTTAAGACAGATTTGTACAAGATACTTTCTATACTATATTGCCCCCTGTAGTTGTCTAATTGATCTAAATATCCAGGGCCCTGGGAAATATGACTTGGATGTTTGCTTTAGGATAGCTCTCTTGGAAAGCGGAAACAATCCAGGATGTCGTGGATCATTGGACTAGAAGCCTAAGAATGGTAGATGTCATTTAGAGAGGTGTTAGTATACTTTTTTCTCTAAATGTACAACAATGTATAGAGGGGTATGTTAGTTATTACACCTGTAGGTCGGAGACTTTGCTAACGCAGCACTGTTCTTGGGGTCAATGTTTCCTTATGGTGATATTAGAAAATATTTAAAATGTAAAATATAGCTATTTATATGGCAAGCGTATTTTGGTCATTTTAGTAGCAAGGCAGTGTGTCTTTTGGTCCCCAGTATAGACCGTGAGTCCTAATTAAATACAGGTGAAGGAATTGGTCTTAAATTAAATTAAATGGAATTTATTTTATTTAAGTAGCATGATTGAATTATTGGGTTAGAATAAAATAAAGGTCTATGGAGAGAGAGAATTAATTAAATTAGTTTGGTGGGTTAATTAATTGTTTAGGGCTTTGGCCTAGTTTGAATAATTAAAGATTAACCTGAGACTAAACTAATATAGGCTTATTAATTGGACTAGTTTATTTGGGTTGGGAAATTAATCATTAATTGGGCCATTTACTTTGTTCTAATTAGAATAATTAATTTAGTCCAAATGGCTAAACTAAGAGTCCAATGGGCCAGTCCAGTTTAACCTAGGGTTTTATTTAGTTTAAACAAGAGGATTGAATACAACGTTGTTTTTCACTGCTTTCCTCTGGTGGAAAAAAACAGACGCCTTTCTTTCTCTCTTTCCAAGAAAATTCCTTAGCTCTGTAAGTTGTTCACCAAACAGGATTAGGCAGGCCATATACTGGAAGATCGAGAGTTTGGCATTCACCTACATGCAAAGACGGAGTATGAGGCTTGCATGAATCACACCAGAGGTTTCCACCAGCACACCTACCCCGGTTCCACACATTCCGGTCCAGCTAACTTTGAGAACAAGGAGAAAAGGTTAGAAAATTTTTCCCTCAGAATTTGGACAAAGCGCAACTGGCGCCGGCTAGGGCTACCGGAGCCGGCGCCGGCTCTGTTCGGGAGTTCCCCTGTTCTTTAATTTTTTCAGTTTTCTTCAGTTTTCACTTCCACTGTGTGCTCTGTGTTTTCTCCTTTCTAGGCCTTTAGTTGGTGAGTACGCCCTTGGGAAAAATAGTGCAAGAAGATCGGTATGTGCAGAATTGTAAGATTGAAGTAGGGAAAAAGAGCTTGGAGGGAGATTTGGTAGCCTTAGCTATTGACGACTATGACCTAATTTTGGATATGGATTGGCTAGCTAAACATGGAGCTAAAGTAAACTGTAAGAATAAGTCTGACCAGATTATTAGACCTAGATGTGATGTGCTGGAATTCAATGGTAAGCGAGTAAAAGAGTTGAAGTTTTTGATAATTGGAGTAAAAGCTCAGAAGTTATTGAAGCAACAATGCCAAGGATAATTGGCTTATGTGCTAAACAAGCCAAAGGATCAGTATTCCCTGGAAAATACTAAGGTGGTAAAAAAATTTTCCAATGTGTTTCCTGCAGAACTCACTTCTCTTCCTCCTAACCAAGAAGTTGAGTTCACCATAGATCTAATTCCAGGAGTGAAACCAGTATCCCGAACCCCATATCGAATGGCACCGGTGGAGTTAAGGAACTAAAGGAGCAGCTAGAGGAATTGGTGAAGTAGGGGTACATAAGACCTAACATGTTACCTTGAGGAGCTCCAGTGCTATTTGTAAAGAAGAAAAACGGGATCTTGAGGTTGTGCATCGACTATCGGGGGCTGAATAATTTGACCATCAAGAATAAATATCTTCTACCGTTAATTGATGAGCTGTTTGACCAGTTGCAAGGCTCTAGTTGTAATTCCAAACTGGATTTGAGGCAGGGATATTATCAAGTGCGAATAAAGGAGGAGAATATTCCCAGAACGGCCTTTAACACGAGATATGGTCATTACGAGTTTGTAGTGATGCCTTTTGGAGTGACTAATGCATCGGCGGTGTTTATGGATTTGATGCATTGTGTTTTCCAACCCTACCTGAATAAATTTGTGGTGGTATTTATCGACGATATACTTATATACTACAAGAGTCTAGAGGATCATGCAGAGCATCAAAAGCTGGTATTGGAAAAGCTAAGAGAGCATAAGCTTTATGCCAAATTTAGCAAGTGTGAATTTAGGCTGGATAATATGTTGATCCTTAGCTATGTAGTGACCAAGGATGGAATCAATGTGGACTTAGCAAAAGTTGAAGCAATTTCAGACTGAAAACAGCCGCATATTAGAAGCTTCTTGGAATTGGCCTACTATTATATGTGGTTTATTAAAGGGTTCTCAACACTAGCATCACCTATGACTCGGTTGTTGAGAAATGATGTACCCTTTATCTGGAATGAGAAATGCAAGAAGAATTTCCAAGAGCTGAAGCGGAGGTTAATGACAACTCAAGTGCTGAGTTTACCAGATGGAGATAAACCTTACGCTTTGTATACTGATGCTTTGAAGGAAGGTTTTGGAGCGGTATTGTTGCAGGAATGGAAGGTAATAGCCTATGCCCCTCAGAAGTTGAAGCCTCACGAAGTCAATTATCTAACACATGATTTGGAGCTGGTTGCTATTGTATTTACTTTGAAGAAATGGCAGCATTACTTGTATGGAGCTGAGTATGAGGTGTTCACCAACCACAAGAGTCTGAAATATATTTTTACCCCAAAGGACGTGAATTTGAGGCAGCGGAGATGGATGGAGTTTTTAGAAGAATATCGTTGTCCTATTAACTACCACCCTGGAAAGGCCAACATTATTGCTGATGCCTAGAGTCGTAAAGTCAAAATGGCCAGACTGAGAGTGTAAGAGATTTAAGTAGTCAAAGAGGTGTTGGATAAAAGGACGAAAGTGCAAGAAGGGAGGATTATTATTAATAATCTGAGATTGATACCGGATCTAAGGTAGGAAATCATCAAAGCTTAGCAAAGCAATGCGAATTTTCAACTTTTCATGGATAAAGAACTTAAATGGCAAGATAGTGATTTTCAGTAGGACAAGAAGAGAGTGATGTATTTCCGAGATCGTTTATGTGCACCTAATGAGCAACAATTGAAGGATAATATTTTGGAAGAGGCACATAACAGTAAGTATACTATTCATTCGGGAGAGGTAAATATGTATCAAGTCTAAAGAAGGCTTATTGGTGGCCCAAAATGAAGAAGAACGTGGTAAAGTATATCTCCACGTGCCAAACCTGTCAAAAAGTTAAAGTGGAGCACAAAAAGTCGGCAGGATTGTTGCAGTTATTACCGATATCGGAGTGGAAATGGGAAGAGGTGACCATGGACTTCGTTACCAGACTCCTTATGGCAAGGACCCAAAAGAATGTCATATGGGTAGTGGTAGACAGATTGACCAAGTCAGCACATTTTATACCAGTGAACGTAAGGGATTCAATGGAGAAGTTAGCTTAAACATATATGTGGGAGATAGTAAGATTGTATGGAGTATCTTCAAGTATCATGTCCGATTGAGACCCGAGGATTACATCTCGATTTTGGGGTAAGTTTCAAGAATCAATAGGTTCTAATCTGATGTTCAGCACGATGGCACACCCGTAAACCGATAGCCAGTCAAAAAGGGTTATTCAGATATTGAAAGATACATTAAGAGCTTGTGTATTGGATTTTTGGGATAAGTGGATTGAATATGTACCGTATGCAAAATTGGCTTACAATAATAGTTACCAATCTTCGATTGGAATGGCCCCGTATGAAGCATTATATGGACGTAAGTGTCCAGTACCACTGTACTATAGTTGCTCGGAAGACAGCCACATAAGCAAGCCTGGAGAAGTTTGGGTTCAGGAAATGTCAGATAAGGTGAAGTTGATCAGAGGAAGGTTAAAAGCGGCTCAAAGCCGACAGAAACATTATGCGGATAATAGGTGAAGGGAGTTGAAATTTCAGGTAGAAGACAGTGTGTTTTTAAGGTTGATTCTGAGTAGAGGAATTCTGAAGCATCCGAAAGGTGGAAAGATGAATTTGATATATTTGGGACCGTTTCCAATAATAGAAAAAATTAGACCGGTAGCATATTGACTGGATTTGCCAGATGGTTTAACAAGAATACACGATGTATTCCATATGTCCCAGTTGAAGAAGTACAATGCCGACCCTGGACACATTTTGAATGATAAACCGTTAGTTTTGCAACTCGACTTGAGTTACGTGAAGAAACCCGTGAAAATTTTAGATTGAAGTATCGAGACTCTCCGGAATAAGCAGATTCCTATGGTGAAGGTATAGTGGGAGCATCATGGCACTCAAAATGCCACGTGGGAAACAGAAGAATGGGTGAAACGGAAATATCCTGACTTGAGATAAAGTTACACCAGAATGTCGGGGCAAAATTCTTATAAGGAGAGGAGGATATAAAACCCTACCTAAACCCTAGAGTAAGAGGCATGGGATGCAAGTCATATCATCATGCATAAAATATATCTCTTGAATGATTTTGTGAGCCTTAGAATTATGGTTTATGGGTTGTATGATTTATTTGTGCTTGTTGAGTAGAAAGGGTAAAAAGGTAATTTTACTTGAAGTCAAAATAGGAAGATAGCTTGAGGCTTAGATAAGAAGAAGATTTGGTTGAGAAAATAAGAACAAGAATTATTGTGGTTAAGTGGTTAGAGATTTGTGATTAAATCTCTAAGGTCTTGAGTTCAAATCCCATCACCTAAGTTTTATTCATATTTATCTTAACCAATGTTTGCATTTTCTTCTTTCTTACATTCCTTAAAGTTAGGAATGTTGTCTTAGGAAAGACACAATGGTAATGTCTTAACCATGTGGTCTTGTCCTAAAAAGAAATTTAGAAGAATTCTTGTCTCCATTATTTTTTGCAAGCCTTGTCCAAACCTCATTGAATTTAAACTACTCATAATTCTTTAATTCATTTTTATATCCATAAGATTCTTGGATAATTTCCTTGCTTGGAATTTTGAAAATTCCAGCTCTTGTGCGATAGGAGGTTGGCCGAACATACGAAGGAAGAATAGGAAGATGTTTCAATTAAATCACCATAGCTATTTCTTCAAAAAACTCCATCCTCTTCATGTTCTTATTTTGGTTAAAAATCTGGAAAATTTTCAAGATTTTCTTCATGGCTGGTTTTCAAAATTTGCAGCAAGATTTCTCTACCTAATTCTTGTAAGGAACCAACCATCTTATGGGACGATGAAGGTTGAAATGCTTTGGATTTTCGTAGCTTTACAAACTACACCAAACTAGATTTTTTTTTTTCTTAGCAAACAAGCAAAATTTTGAACATGATCATGGAACCATTCGTAAGTGCTCAAGAATACCTGAAACATTCTCCTTTTTTCTTCAAGATGATGGTTGGAAAACCACCATTAATGGACCTTCAAATACCCTTAAATTCCATTTGCAAAACCATTCCAAAGAAGATAAAAAATTCTGCACAAAACCATTTCAAATCCTAAGAGTTCTTTTGCTTCAATTCCAGAATTTCTTTTCTAGCTTTGCCTATTCAATGCTAGGGCCGAATTTCTTCAGCAAACTTCATCAAGTTTTTGCCTTCATACAACCTGTTAGTGTTGTGCCCTAGAGACAATCACTTGTACATTGTATATGACACATTTTATTTTAATAAAAGGCATTATTTATCTTACAGTTTCTTATGTTTACTTTAAGTAATATAACTGTTCGATAAAGTCTATAGTACAACACTGTGTTAAGAAAATCATGATAGAGATCATGATATAAGATTCCTACTACACTGGATGGTGTTAGTACTTAAATAGTCCATAGTCATAGTATTAATGAGATAGGACATCATTAATGCGTTAAGACTAGCATGTGTTGGACTTCCTGATTTAATTAGGCAGTGGTTCTCATATCGTGAGTATTGAGATACTAAAAGTTGACACATTGATGCTTGTTAATGGAACAAGTTCATTGGATGACCTAACTCTGAGATAATCACATGGATAACTATTTAGTGCTAGTGATATAATCTCAATATAGCAAACGTGCAATTATATTTAGACTTGAGATCTCTAAGGTACTTTGTTTGCTGATCTTTGTACTTTGATTTCAATCTTCAGAACTCGATCGAAGGCCACATATGGGATGGATATTGGGTACATTGTGAGGTAAACGAAAGTAGTTGAGAGGGTCAATAAAGGATTCACCACTCCTAATAGTTGGGGCGAATATCTCACGGCCACTTGTAGGAATTACTACTCGAGAAGTCCTTGGCCAAGGCAATTGTGTATTGGAAATAGTTCTAATTGATACACATCTAGAGTAGTGGATTCCTGGTACAAGTATATTGTATTCGGGCCAGAATTATTTCTGGAGGGAGTTGGTACTAATTCTGTACTCCAAACCGCATGAGATATTATATGGTGAAAGGAGTTAATTACACTGAAATTTGTTATTGAAGGGTTCATGTCAAGCTACTTGACTTCCTGAACTCTTGGATGGTCATTATGTGTTGCTAGATACCGCTCATGATATGGGAATTTGAATTTATTAATTGATGAATTAATAACCCAATCCTGATTAGAATTAATATGATTAATTATAATTAATTATGGATTATTAATCTCAAAGACATTTGGATTAATTCGTGTTCACTACCAATTGACTGGGAAACCTAATAGGTCACATACAATAGAGGATTATATACTCAAAATGTTATTTGATAACATAGTGGGGTTGATTGAGAGAAAGAGAAGTTGTTGTGGACAAATTATAATTAGTTATAATTAATGGTCCAAGTTGTAATTGTGAGTACTTGATGTTTCCAATTATAATTACAGAATTCTAATAGGATTAGAATTCTCAGTTTTGGGAGGGAAATTTCGTGTAATATATAGTATATGTAACACACGAAAAACCCTAGCTGAAACACACACGAAAAACTAAGAGCCATGAAACAACAGCTTCCTCTTTTCTCTCTCTTAATTTGATCTTGATCAAAGAACCCTAGCCGTCATCTTTTTTTGCTAGCACAGGAAATTTTGGTGCTTGAGTGTATCCTCTGTGTAGATCACTGTTAGAGATAATCACACAGTATGATTATAGTGGTTAGACATTTAACTTACGTGAAGGTTGATTACGAGGATTGCTGAATCACGCCTCAACTTAAAGAAGAAATTTTTGTTCTTCGGACGATCACCCAAAGGTAAAAGCTATTACCTTTACTCTCTTTATGTCTTATTTTTCACACATAGACGGGTCTTGGGATGGTATCTCATTTATTTTCTGCTGCACGTATAGGATACGAGCCTGAGATACCCAATAGTGGTATTAGAGTAATGCTATGTGTGGTCTACGGACATTGTTTTGGCATGAAAAACTGTTTTCATGTTTGTCTTTATTTATTGCGAAAATCGTTTTCACTCAAGTCGAAATTGTTTCGATCATTATGGCATTGTTAATAAATTGTTCATAATATAACTTATCATTTATTTATAACACCTATTTATTTTAACCTATCAAATTAATTTTATTTTATAAAATATTTTATCAACTAGTATTAAAGCTTAAGGCATTGTTGTCATAATTAGATGTTATTGTGGCTGGTTGGCCTAAGAGTTATTTATTTAAGGTAAGCATTGTTTGGATGTTGGACTTATACCCTATATTTACCCCAGATGGGGTTAGGTTGACCTGAATTACCTTGGAAAGGTTTTGTACCCAAGACGAGCAAAAGATCAGGTAAGTTCCTGTATAAAACTATTTAAATATCAAAGTTACCTTGACAAGTCAAACATGATGTATACAAGAAATTGTACTATGAATGCAATTATGGATAATTTTCCTTTTTCTTTTCAGTCAAACAAACCATTTTAAGATGAACAAGTAATTTTACCCAAAATGCTAAACTTTTCCTAAAAAATAACTTTAACAGGAATTCTGGGAACCATAATTGCTATTTCAATGAGAATCATTGTATTTTTTCAAGTGGGACGAACACAACGTTAAGCACTCAATAAGGATAGATTACTAGGATTAGTCTTTGAAGGGTCAGGGTAAGTCTCTCAGTAGGTGGCCACCTCTAAGGGGTGTGTCCTTCTCGGATAGCTTGCCAGTCTTGTAGGTCGTACCAGTCCGAGCTAGCAAGTTCATTTAAGTGGATTATGTATTTTTAGAATGGGCAACCGGTCAATGTAGGTGTAGAGATGGAGGAGTATTATACCTAGTAGGCCGTACACCTACCTTGTATCAGTATACACAAAGTGTGGCATCCTAAATATTCTTTTGTCATGGTGCATAAAGTGTGGTGCTATGGCTTCCTCTTTTGGGTGGTTGTATTTATTGTAAACTTGTATGATTTGAAGGAAAATACCACTCTTCATTTGTAAAATTTATTTAAGGCTTGCCAATATGTTCTTTTATGGAAATTTCTCAACTTGCATATATGAACTATTTTACTTGAAATACTCAAAGTACACACGGGCTTATTGAGATTTATGTCTCACCACCTTTTATACCATGTTTTTAGGTCGGTCCTGCTATGAAGGCTATTGATTAGAGATTGCCTATGTTTTAAAGACTTATTACTTTTTCTTTGTATTTCATTTGAGAGACTTTAGTAGACATTTATTTATTTTTGGAATTTGTTCATGTATTGCTTGGGTTGTAATAAGTTTAATTTTGGATTATTTTTTTTATTTTTTTTATGTGTCCTAGTTATAAAGACCCTTTGTCTTGTGGACAGGACGATATCCCTAGCCCTAATAAGGTACGTAGGTAGTGCACTGGTACAGATACATTTTTGCATGGCAATCTTAATGAAGAAATCTATATGACCCACCTTTAGGGTTGTTTTCCACACCTTCTTCTAATGTTTGTAAGCTAAAACAGTCTCTTTATGGCTTGAAACAGGCTTTACATACTTGGTTTGCTAAGTTCTGCTCTATGCTTATTCATTTCTCATTTGTTCAGAGCCAGTATAACTCTTTTTTGTTTCTTTACCAGACTGATATATACCTTATTTTACTTTTGGTCTGTGTTGATGATATTGTTATAATCAAGATTGACTCTGAATTGATATCTCAGCTTCAACAACAACTTCCGCATTTCTTTCATATGAAGGACTTAGGTTTTTTACGATATTTTTTAGGCCTCGAAGTGCAATCTATTTCAGCTGGCATATTTTTACATCAGCATAAACAAATCTAGGAATTAATTGCCTCAGCTAGTCTCTAAGTTGGGTGATCTATTGATATCCTCTTGGAAGCCAATGTTTAATATTACCGAGATGAAGGTGATTTTATCTCTGATCTTCTCTCTATTGGCAATTGGTGGCCAACCCAAACTATCTCACTATTACTCAACCTAATATTTCCTTTGTTGTTCAATAAGTTAGTCAATTCATGTAGGCACCTTGGCACCTTTATCAAGCTGTTTTTTGCCGCATTATTCACTATTTAAAGGGCACTTCCTCTCATGGTCTTCTCTTTTCTGCCTATCCTCCTATTCATTTAGTAGCCTATAGTGATGCTAACTGGGCTAGTTGCTCAAATACTTAACATTCCTTTATTGGTTGGTGCATATTTCTTGGTAATTCTCTTATTTCTTGGAAAAGCAAGAAGCAAAATCGGGTGTCTAAGTCCTCTGTTGAGTCTTAGTATCGTGCTATGTCCTCTGCATGTTCTGAGATCATTTAGCTTTGAGGCTTATTAGGAGAGCTTGGGTTTTCTCAAATTGAGCCTACTCCACTTCATGCTAATAATACTAGTGCTAATCACATTGCAGCCGATCCTATCTTTCATGAGTGTACCAAACATACTAAAGTTTATTGTCATTCTATTCAGGAAGAATATAATGATCATGTCATGTCTCTTCCTCATATTCTCACCAATCCTTACACTATTGATATCCTCACTAAAGCTTTTACACTATTGATATCCTCACTAAAGCTTTTTCTCGATATCACCACAATTTTTTCATTGATAAATTAATGATTTTTTATCATCCAGCATCAATTAGAGGAGGGATATTAAGGGCAGAGTGATTATGGTCTATTAATTGATCACAAAAATTATGATTGAAATTATGGGATCTGTTCTACCACAATTATGTAAGACTCTCTCTCTCTCTCTCTCTATATATATATATATATATATATATATAGATACATATATATTGTTACTTATATTAGCATATCTGTACTTAATGGATACGATAAGTATATATATTCTGACATTAAATAGAATATACATAATTACTATTTAATGGAAAGGATGCCTAAAAAGTGGATTCAGCCTTTTATTCACAAAACTTATCACTTCAATTGTGAAGGAAATTCACACAAGATGAATGATTACCCAAGAACCTTAAAAGCCAACTAAGGAAACATCGCCTTGCATGCTTATTCGACCAACCGAGCCAATGCTACTGGAACTTCAGGAAGTAGGGAACATAGACCCTAAGTAAAAACTACAGCCTTTGCACTGAACAAAGAAGAGCTAGGAATATACGGTAGACAGGGAAATGTACGCCTGCTACTCAAGGTTATTAGGTTGCTGTTTTGATTGACCTAAATCCTAACATATTACCATGATAATAAGGATTATGCATATCATTTGGGATGAAATGAATTAAAATTACCATAGTAGCAGATTCTTTATCGGGGATAATAGAAAGGACTTGTAAAAAGGAATCCGGACAGTTTCACGCTCAATAGGTACAAAAGTAAGGTGATGTCAGTAATTTGCCAGATCAAGGCATGTTGGATTTTGGTGGTAGAAGAATAAAAAGTGTTTCATATATTGAATTGGCATAAAATAATAGTTGGCAGGTAGTCTTCAATGCATCATACTAGACACCACTGTGAGACTAAAGAGTAGGTAAAGTATGAGTACATAGAATCGCTGCATGAGGAAGACAATGTGAATTTCGGTGAGAAATTCCTTTATGACGAGGAGGATGTGATGCCCTGCCTTATATTAACCTTAGGAATAAGGAAGGGCACGCATTGCATTGCATTACTTATGTGTATTTAAATTTTGATATGCTTATATGAGTATTTTATATTTATCTTACTAGCATTGCTTGAGTAGAGCTAAATTATCTCGTTTATATGTTTAAGGCTTTATTTGTGAGAGTATTGAGTGTGGAGCTAAGGGATAAAATAATTTTGGTGAGTTTGAGAAGTCACAAGAATTAGTATAGTATAATAGATAGAGTATTAAGGTTCTAATCTAGCAACCAAAACTTGAATTCCATCTTTTATTCAATTTCACATTTTCCCTATTTTTCGATCCCTATTGATCAGCCACTACACTCTTTTGGCTGCCACATTGATTTTGAAAATCTATAGTTTGGGAAATATTCAATCAAGAGGAGATTGATAAGAGGTAATTCCTAATTCTTCTCCACACATTATATTCATATTCCTTTTAGTCATATACTTACCATATTCTCTCTTTCTCATTATGATAGCCGACCCTCTCTTTTTCCTTACATCTTTGACTAAGCATCTTGAATTTTAAAGCAGGAAAAATGATCTTTATTCTCCTATACAATCACCAACTTGAGCTTTGAAAGGGGAAAGGAGATTAATTAGCAAAGGAAACCTTCATTCTTTATTACATCTTCAAAATTTAAACACCTATTACCTTATTTCCTATTTTAATTGGCTTATCCCAGCCTTGAACCACAAGCTAGTTGGCATCAAGGTGTCGTGTAATCTCGGCCTCACGGTAAGGGCTAGAAAAGGGCCTTAATTATCTCCCTAGTTACCTTATTTGGAGCCCTCAAAATCAGCCATCTATATTTATCTTTCTTTCCCTTACACAACCTTTATTTTTGTACACATCAACAAATGGAAATTATTCCTTGAGCCACGAATTCAAGGAGCAAGCCTAGCTTCTTTAAGTTTTGAATTTTGAAACCAATCAATCAAACTCCTTCGATAAGGAAAGTTACCAGAACCCCGTTCCTCTAAGAAGATTCTACAATTATCTCACCAATTCAACACACTTCTCACAACTCTCCTCCAATGGGAATGTAACCACTATTTTCCTATGCACCCAAAATAGAGTAAACACACACAACAGGAAGCTCTCGGTCTTATCCACACATTTCCACAAACAAACAAAAACAAACCAATTCTCTACTCAAAACACTCTCAAAGCCATAGCATTTCATTCTTTTCGTTTTCTTTTGTCTCAAGAAGGTTTAGTTATATCTCTTCTCACAAGGAAACCTAAGACTGCACACACACTTTCATTCTATCTCTTCTACCCTTAAACTAGATACACAAACATGCACCAAACTCTCGGTTTCCCCTCTTCTCTATATATTCACCAAAAAATATCCATACATTATTTGTTGGATCTCAATTATGTAAAATTTACATGTAGCAGAAATAAAAATAAAATCCACACAACAGGATCACTTGAATGTCATTAAATGAGTCAAGAAGAGAAAATGTCTGTTACCTTTAAATTGCAGCTTTCAAAAATTTTTCTTCCCACACGAAAGCCTTTCGAAAATTGTCCAAGTCGTGAACCACTATATTCTAAGAACATGAATTTTGCCAATAGTAATCCACATGAAGAACTGTACTTGAACTAGCCACCAGTAGCCAAAACCAATAGGTTTTATTGTCGGTGACTATGGGGATTAATTTGTTTTTGGAGAAGAATAAAGAGAGCGCTACTGTCTCTCTAATTTTTTCACACACATGATGGCTATCCTATATATTTGAATATATATATATATATATATATATATATATATATATATATATATAGAGAGAGAGAGAGAGAGAGAGAATAAAAACCACTGCTGTTTTAGACACATGAAGCCTTTTCATAATTGTAATGGGCTTTGGGATTTGTAATTGTAATTAAGCCCATAAACTTCCAATAACCATAATTTGACCCTAATAGTTATAACCATTTATAACTTGCCCATAAACTTATTTTTTCTTACAAATTAATCCCAATATATTATCATATAACATATTAAGTACCAATTTCTCTATTATGTGTGACCTATTAGGTTTTCTGGACAATTGGTAGCAAAATATAAACTAATCCTAATTACTATAGGATTAGTAATCATTGATAATTAAAACTAACTTATTAGTTCTAATTTGGAATAATTTATAAATTCTCAAATTAATAAATTCATATTTAGTAAATTATGAGCGGCATCTAGCAATGCATCATGACCAGCCAAAATCTAGAAAGTCGAGTAGCTTGATATGAATCTTTCAATAGCAAAATATCAGTACAATAAACTCATAATTCTATATCTCATACAGTTTAGAATAAGGAATTAGTGCCAACTCTATCTAGAATATAATTTATTCTAATCTAAATTATTAGTACTTGTTGCTGGAATCTATTACTTAATTTGTATATCATTTGGAACTATTTCTAATACATAGTTATCTTGACCAAGGACTTCTTAAATAATGATTCCCTATAAGTGGTTGTCAGATATATTTTCCTACTATTAGTAGTGATGAATTATTTGTTAATCTGCCCAACTACTTTCCTATACTTCATGTTGTACCCAATATCCTCCCCATAGGCCATCTTGAAAAGATTCCAAGGATAGGAATTAAAGTAAGCATACAAAGTACCTTAAAGATTTTAAGTCTAAAGATACTTGTACTTTTGCTATAATGAGATTCTATCACTAGCACTAAGTGGTTATCCATGTTATTATCTCATGTCTAGGCTATCCAATGAACTTGTTTACTTAACAAGTATCCATATGTTAACTTTAAATATTACAATACCCACAAATATGAGAACAACCACTTGATCTAATTAAGAAATATAACGTGTGTATATGATCTCTTGTATTGAATGATAGTGCCTAAGTATATGCTTGGATTGTTGATGAGACCTTAGTTCCTTTGCTTGTGCAATGGCTCTATTGTTATCATAATATAAGAGTTTAGGATCAACAATAGTAGGTACCACTCTAGTTATATTATGAACTTCTTGATCCAAACTATCTTTTTTGTTACTTCAGAAGCCGCAATGTACTCAACTTCAGTGGTTAAATCGACAGTTGAATCTTATTTGGAACTTTTCCAATTTACTGCCCGCCCACAAAAAAAAAAAAAAAAATGAACACGTAGACTGAGTATGACTTAGAGTCATCTTTATTAGATTAAACATTGGCATTTGTATGCATTTAAACTTGTAAGTCTCCTTCACCATATACTAAGAATATATCATTTGTTCTTCTTAAGTACTTTAGGATGTTCTTGACAGCTATCTAACAACCTTCTCTCCAGTCAGATTGGTATTTGCTTATCAAACTAAGAGTATAAGATACATCAGTCCTAATACATATAATAGTATATATGATAGATCCAAGTGCTAAAGTATATGGTATTCTACTCGTGTGATTCCTTTTATCTTGTATTTGAGGGCACATAGATTTGGAAAGGCTTATCCCATAGGTCATGGGCAAGAATTCCTTTTGGATTTATCCATGCTATACCTCTTTAATATTTTGTCTATATATCTAAACTATGAAAGATCAAGCAACCTCTTTGATCTATCTCTAGAAATCCTTATCTTTAGAATACATGTTACTTCTCCAAGGTCTTTCGTGTAGAATTTCTTTGATAACCAAATCTTAATTGATTGAAGAGTAGAGACATCATTTCCTATTAGCAATATGTCAACTACATAAAGCAATAAAAAAACAATTGCACTCCCAATAATGTTTTTATATACACAAGGTTCATCCATATTTTGTTTGAAAACAAATTTCTTAATTATTTCATCAAAATGGATGTTCGAACTTCTAGAAGCTTACTTTAATCTATAAATAGACCTTTTCAGCTTGCACATTTTAGTGTAATCCTTGGATTTGAAATCTTTAGGTTGTGTCATGTACATTTCCTCAGTCTAATTTTCATTAAAAAAAGTTATTTTCACATCTATTTGTCAAATCTCATAGTCATAATGAGCGGCAAGTTTTAGGAGTATTCTAATGGATTTCAGAATTCCTATTGGTAAAAAGGTTTTGTTATAATTATTGACAATAACCTTTTGCAATTAGTTATGTCTTATAGATAATAACTTTACCATCCATGTCAGTTTTCTTCTTGAAAACTCATTTGCACCCATGGGTAGAGATGGCAATTTCCCCATTTAAACTGGGGGCCCGGCCCTATCCGATTAGACCGGGGACCCGGCCCGACTTGATTGGACTGGGAATTCCTTGATTTAAGCGGGGACAGGCCAGGGGCAGGCTTCATTCCTCAGCCCGCCAATCGGGGGCAGGCCGGGGACGGGGATTGCATGATCCTGGCCCGCTTTACATATATTTTATATTATATATATATTATATATATATATATAAGTAGATTATATAAATATATATATACATACATACACATACATATATAGGTGAATTATATATGTGTTATATATGTATACACACTATATAAATATAGATTATATATATATATATTATACATGTATACATACCAATATATATATATACACACACTATATAAATTATAGATAAATTATATATATTATATATGATTATATATGTATATAAAATAAAATAAAATAGAAAAGAAGAGGAAAAAAAAGAAAAAGAAAAAAATTATCAATTATCAATTATCAATTTTACTCTTACTAATATAGTGATATGATAAATACGTGAATTATTGGAAACCACCACAAAAGTTTTCTATATAATTAAAAAGTTTTGAATAAAAATATATTGGAGGCAATTTTTTTTTTAATCTTTATAAATATGTTCGGGCCTAAACGGGCCTAGAACCGGGGATTATTTTGTCCCCGGCGGGCCGGGGGTGGGGATCCCCGCCTTTCCCCATGGTGAAGACGGGCTGGGGATGGGGAAATGGGGGCATATGCGGGGGTAGGGCCTTTCTAGTCCCTGGCCCGGCCCTATTGCCATCCCTACCCATGGGCTTTATCCATTTAGGTAGATTAACCAAAGTCTAAATTTGATTGTTATACATGGAATCTATTTTTGACTTCATAACTTCTAGCCACTTTTCAGAGCTTTCTTATAAATAGTTGGCTCATCTTCTTCAATGAGCAATACATTATTGTGATCACTAATGAGAAATTTGTATCTCTTAGGTGCCACACATATCCTACTCGACCTATGAAATTTTTGTGTATAAGAAGAAGGTTCGTTTATTTTATCAATAGACTCAAGATCATCTGGTTGATTATTTATTCTTCTTGAACTTTACTAAGTTTAATTTTACTTTCACTATCTCTTTTATATATGAATTCCTTTTATAAGAAGACAGCATGCTTTGAAACAAACACTTTGTTTTCTAAACGGAGATAGAAATAATATCTATGTTACTCTTTTGGATATCTAACAAACAAACACTTATCAGGCTTATTTTTAAGTTTGTTTGATTTTGTCCTCTTGATAAAAGCAGAACATCCCTAAATTCTAAAGTGAGCTAATTTTAATCTCTTACCAAAAAATAACTCATAAAGGGTGGTATTAACTGTTTTTTATAGAACTCTGTTTAAAATATAAATAGTAGTTTCAAGTACATATCCCTAAAAATAATTTAGGTAATTCTACAAAAGCCATCATGGTTCAAGCCATATCTAATAGAATATAATTCCTTCTTTCGATACACCATTATGTTAGAGTGATATATGTAGAGGAGTCCACTGAGATAATATTTCATTACCTCTAAGATAACTTTGAAACTTTTGGCTTAAGAATTCCGCTCCTTGATCAAAACTTAGAGTTTTAATACTTTTACCAAATTGTTTCTCCATTTCATTTTTAAATTCTTTGAATTTGTCGAAGGCTTTAGATTTGTATTTCATTAAATAAAAATACTTAAATCGTGAATAATCATTGATGAAGGTTATAAAGTATTAATAACCTCTTCTTACTTGCAATGTTATTGGTCCACATACATCGATATGTATTAGTTACAATAATTGCTTAGCTCTTTCCCCTTTCTTAGAAAAGGATGTTTCAGTCATTTTACCATATAAACATGATTTACATATATCATATAATTCCTAATCAAATTATCCTACACAATCAAATTATCCTAAGTCACCAAACATATATAACTTTAAAACACAATTCTCGTTTACATGGCTTAAACGACAATACTATAAATAAGATGGATTCATGTTATCTTTTTCTTTATTTCTTATCATTTATGGTGAGCACTTGATTTACAATGTCCTATATTGATCATAGTTGCATTGCCATAATGGATATTATTTAATGAAAAAGAAAAAGTTTTATTTTATAAATGAATTATAATCTAAGTAAATTTAAATAAGCAATTGAGATCATGTTTTTAAGTAAAACTAGTACATAATAATAGTTTTCAAGTTCTAGAACCAATCCAGAAGGTAACTGTAAATGATAAGTCCTCACAGCAAGTGCAGTAACTTTTGCTCCATTCGTAGCACATCGGTCCATTTTACCTTTTTCTAACTTTCTATTGCTCTTTAGTCCCTACAAATTATTGCACAAATGAGATTCACATTTGGTATCTAATACCCATATCTCATTATTAAATGTAGTATTAATCTCAATCATAAATATATCAGGAGTAGAAGTAGAAGTGTCAGTAAGCTTCTCTGTCTCCTTTTTTTCCTTTAGCGGCTCTAGGTAGCCCTTGCAGTTACACTTCCAATAGCCCATTTTGCCGTAATGGTGACATGGTCTCTTGGTAGCTGTCTCATATTTCTTAATTCCACCATTGGGCTTAGTTCAATTCTTTTTCTTCTTCTTTTGAGGAACTTTCTTCAGAAGAAGTTAAAGAATCTATCAACATGACTGCATTGTGCTCCTTTTCCATAGAACTCTTTGTAGACTTAATCTTGTTCATCTGGTAGTTAACCACAAATTGTGAAAAACTACTTAGCAGAGATTATAAAATTAAGTCAACACCTAATTCATGGTCCATCATAAAACCAAGTGACCCAAATTTCTCAATCAGTCCATACATTACAAGTAAAGCACCCTCTTCCATCTTGGATCAGAATAATTATTTTGAGATCTCATATCTCTCGATTCTAACTTTTTTGTCAAGTAATTCCCTTAGATGGAAGATTATTATATAAGCACCATAAGCTCGTGTTGTTTTTGTACCTCAAAGTTCATTGATGCCAGCATGATTTAAGATGATGTGTTATTGTCCTCTTGGTGCTTCTTGTAGACTTTCTGCTCTTAAGTAAAAGCATTAACAATTAGAGTTGGTAGAATAGGAGTATCTACTACGTAGAGCAACTTTTCATATTTGAGAATGATTCTCAAATTCTTATCCTAGCCTAAAAAATTTGGCTTAGTAAGTTTGTTTATTTTCAAAATACTACGTACGTTCAAGTTTGTTGTTATAATGCAACTAACCTAGACAAAATATAAAAGACATTAGACAATGTGTATGCATATGAAATTTATTTAATTAAGTCTTTAATTAAAGGTGTATTTATTCCACTATTTTACTCAAACTAGTAACCCTCACTATTAGTTCGGAAAAACCCTATTGGAAGTCTTTCTAGTGGACTAATATCCAAATTTTATAAGAATGACCTTGTGTGAAACCCCAATTAAAACCAACCCTAGAGTAAGGGGGTCGGGATGCATATCATATTTTCTTGTATGCATAAATATATTTTTGTATGATTTTATGTGCTTTGGATATGTGATTTATAGTCTAGAAGGCTTAATTGTGCTTATTGAGTAAGAATGGCAAAATGGTAATTTTACTTGAGGTGGAAATAGGGAGATAGCTTGAGGATTAAATAGGAAAAATATTTGAGAGAGAAAATAAGAACAAGAGTTATTGTGGTTTAGTGGTTAGAGCTTTGGAATTAATTCTTGAGATCTTGTGTTCAAATTCCATCACTTGAGTTTTAGTATGATTAAATTTTATTTTTGTTAGGTAGGTTATATTTCGGCCCTTGCATGCCTTAGGGAGGAGTAGGAGTGTTGTCATAGGGAAGACATAAAAGGAATATCCTAATCCTACTCTTGTGCCCTACAAAAATTTCTAAGGGATTCATACCCTTTTTGATCTCTAGCTTTCCTTAATTCTTAATCAATTAGGTTGTTCAATTCATCTAAGCCAATTTTATTTCCAGAAAATTCCAGCAAGGTGCTGT
This sequence comes from Voacanga thouarsii, assembly GCA_026120185.1. NCBI lineage: Eukaryota > Viridiplantae > Streptophyta > Magnoliopsida > Gentianales > Apocynaceae > Voacanga > Voacanga thouarsii. The sequence continues at coordinate 1,352,122 of JANUWF010003370.1, forward strand.
GATATTGAGGTTTCGAAAATGTCTATGTGAGGATATCTTGTTGACCGAAAATGGGGAAGAGTTATGGAAGGTTCCCAAGAGAATTAATCTTCATGGTTGAACCTTCAAACTCCAACCTATGTGTGTTCATCTTCTTTATGTAGTAATCTGGAAATTTTTCCAACTTCTTGATCAGTTCAATTGTCAAAATCTTCAACCATCTTTCGCTCTCAAATACTGCCAGAACAATAACCAATTTCCTCAGCTTGAAGACTGAAAATTACAGCCAAAACTGGACTGCTAAAAAAACTGTGCAAACCAGGAAAATTCCTAGGCAGTTTTTACAGCTTGGTGAGCCAAGAACTAAGTTATTTCTTTCAGCTTTTCAACTAGCAATTCAACCTTGTCTTTCCTCCATAAAGAAGGCTGTAAACCAGCCTTAAAGGACCTTCCAATATCCCTTCAAACCTGCAGCAAATCGGATGAGACATGGCAGAAAAATCTGCACAGAATTTCCAACAAGCCTTGCGAAGGACCAATCAGAATTTTCAGCTTTATTTCTTCTTCACCCTTGTCCAAAACTCAACCCATTTTTCTGTAAAACCCACCTTGGTGAGCCATGAACTGAACTTCATCTTTCTCGCCATTGTCCTGCACGAAAAAGCTCTATGGTTGCTCTTAAAATCTCTCCATCAATTACTATAATTAAGCCATCAATTGGAGTCCAAAATTCTAGCAAACTTCCATGGATTAAGCCTCAAACATCTAGAAAATTCCCTCACCATTGTATACCATATTTCGGCCACCCTAAGGCTCATTTAACCAACATTCATCTCAGCAGAATTCCAGTAATTCACTCGGCCATTGAAGCTTCCAAAAGACCTCCATCAATCAAGATCTTCTTACCATATTTACTACCATAATCTATTCCCTAAATCATTCCTTTTGAATTTCAAACAACCAACTTTCCTTTTTCTCCCAAATATGAAAAATCCAATTACCAAAACTCTCCAATCCATTTGGCCACTCTTTCCAAGCAAAATTTCGGCTAGCCTTTCTCCTATTCTCTCCATTCTCTCCAAACCTCCAAGAACACCAAGAACACCTACCACCATTTTCACGCCTAAGACCACTCAAAACCTCTCCAATCTTCTCCAAAAACTCTAGATCACACCTACTCATCCTCTTGAATCTATTCCTGCAATTTTTAACATCAAACGCTGAAATTGAAGTTTCACTTTTGGATAAAAAATGAGAATTTTCTTAAAGGCTCAAGAACACTTTTAAGGTAAACATGAACAAATAACTCCATCTTCACCTATCTTCGATCTTAATGAATATATACTAATGAACTCTCTCTCTCTCTCTCTCTCTCTCTCTCTCTCTCTCTCTCTCGGTTGAATGGTTAATCCAACCATGGCCATTTTTCTTCTTTCCTCCTAGGATGGATCAAGCCTACCAAGCGTGAGGATTCTCTTGAAACGTCTTCAAGGTAGTCATCATTCAAGTAAGCCTTTTCAATCTTCTCTTAAAATTCTAGATTCATTTCTTTAAGATGTTTTTGAAAAAGGATGATTATGATTAAAGTTTGAGCGTGTGTTTTGTGATAGAGTTGTGATTGATGCGTGAGGAGGATTTGTCTTGGTTAAATTTTATGATGTTTTAGGGTTTGATGCATGTCTTCATGTCGTGGGTAGTATGAATGATTGAGCATATTAGAGATTATGTCACCTTTGGTGAATAGGATTTTATGTTCTTGTATTCTTGTTGAGGCCATGAATATGATTATGTTTAATGGAGTTTGGATCATGTGTTAGTAGATTTGGATCTATGCTTTTATTCATGATTTGGATGTTTTGTTGATTGGTGTAGAGTATATGTTCATGATTATGGTTAGCAATAGGAATTATGATCATGACCTTGTTGTCCCTAAGCTATTTAAGTTAGCCAATTTGACTTCATCAATAAAAATTAATACGATAGTTCCTTCTAGTGATTTCGAAAACCCCAGGAAAATGTGTATTTGGACTGTCATATGAAATAATCATATTTTAACCAAATAAATTATATCTTTTATTAAAATTAAAGTATAAAAATATTATATATAATAATATTAAATAAAGCCTATTTTTATAAATAATCATGATAGGTAAAATATCAATCTTGTAAGTCATATATTCATAAATACTAATAAAATTTATTTATTCCATTTTAATCAAAATATATTAAAATTTACGTATTATTAATTTTATTTACCAATTATTTTCTAACCATTTGTTAATATAAATCATTATGTTACATAATATCATCTAGGACCTAGGATATGTTATCAAATAATCCCTAATTTATTTATAGCAAGATTTAAACCTACAATTTATTAGTAACTATTTCACAAACCCTAGTTATTTTAATATCAAGCTAGATTTATTTTATAAACCCTTTTATTTATTATCTAGCCTTAAAGCTTGGGACACTAGGGTCATGATTGTAGTAGGTTGAGTTAGGATTATTTATGGAAGTAAATTTTGGCTTGAGTTTAATTTTGGTTTATATTTACCCCAGGCGGGGTTAGGTCAGCTTTTGGAGATCTTTATTTTATCTCGAGCAAAGGATCAGGTAAGCTCCTACATAAAACCTGTTTGTTGTAAAAGGTTACCATGACAAGCTAAACACAAGTATGTGAGCACTAATTTGGTAAAGGCAATTAAGAATTGTTTCCTTTCTTATTTCAGTCAAACTAATTATTTGAAAATCTTCAAGCAATTTTACTCAAACACCAAACTGTTTCTAAAACTGATTTTTACATGGACTTTAAAAACCCTTGATTGCCATTTTCAAGCAAAGCTACATTTTATCAATTTTCTCCCAAGTGGGACAATCAAACGTTCAATAAGGGTAGACTAGTAGTACTAGTTTTGAAGAGTAAGAGTGAGTCTTCTGGCAGGAGGCCACCTCCAGAAGATGAACTCAACTTAGAGAAACGTCAGTACTACTTAGTTATGCCGATCCAAGTTAGCAGGTTTCAGTCATGTGGACTATGTGTTGCCGAAGTGGGCAATCGATTTTGTTTAGGTGCAGAGAAGGAGGAGTATCTTACCCGGTAGGCCGATCACCTACCTTTTGTCATTCTATATAAAGTGTGGCATTCTGATCGTTGTATGGTTATGGGGCCTAACGTGTGGTAACCCATGGCCGCCCTTTGAGTGGTTGATTTTATTGTTCATGTATGGTTGGAAAAGCCAAAACACCATTCTTGACTTTTAATATTGTTTATTACTTGCCAGTACTTTTCTTATGAAGTTCTTACACCTTGCATTCATAAACTGTTTTCACTGGACAGGCAAAGCACTTACGGACTTATTGAGACATTTATCTCATCACCCTTTACCATGATTTTAGGTCAATCCTGCTGTGGGGATGAGTAGCTAGTTGTTGCCTGCCTTGGAAGATATTCTGTTATTTAATTTATGTAATGTTTTGGGAGTTGAGAGTGAACAATTTATATTTCAGATTTATTCTTGAATTTTTGGGTTGTAATAAGTTTTAAATCTTAAAGTATTGTTTATTTTTGTTGTGTGTCCTAGTTATAAAGACTCCTTGTCCTTTGGATGGGACGACATCCCCGGCCTTGTTGGGCCTAGGTAGTGGGGTGTTACACCTTGGGTATGCCCAACAAATCACTCTTAAGTTTAATGGCATGTATTCAATACCAATTGCATCTAATGCATCAACCGGATAGAACATTGGATGATTAATTTCTTTTAATATTAAAACATTTAGTGTTAATCCAATCTTGCCTCTAATATTTTTTTATACTTAGGTGTGCCCAACCAGGATAAAGATATTATTTAAATACAACCTATTAATTCGGAATCAAATTTCATAGCTTAAACATACTCAATATTAAGTAGGCTTGGATGTGCCCAATAACCTAATCTCAAAAAAGAGCTCTCGTTCTTACTATATTAATGGAAAGTATTACATTTAATATTGTTCGAGAGAATTAGTTCTTTAGTTAATGGTCTCATCATTTGGTATGCATAAAATGAACAAATTTAATGAAATGGTAATAGATTCAATTGCATGGCCTAGTTATGAACTTTACTAGATTAATTTCCTTGAGCTAAGTAGGAAATTAATTTTTGCCAAGCCTATATGTTCTTGCATATTTAAGAAAAAAGTCTTACCATCATCTCGCTTTGTCCTTGATCGCCATCTCCATATGCTTATAAAAATTTTTATTCATATCTAACCTATATAATTTAATTGCAAAAATTCCTAATAAAAAAAATCTCGCATTACATTCGAGGTGAATTAAATGAGAAGAGGAATTAAACATGAATTATAGGGAAAGGCAGGACACACATGCCCTATTTAATTAAAACAAAGTAGTAAATACACATGATACAAGTTATATTTGGTCCCTAGTCCATAACCAAGCCACCATGCTGAAACATGCTCAAAGCAAAATTAACATGAAATAAAAATCATAACTCCAAAATCACAATTTTGGAAAAGAAAAACAGTGGGTCCAAAATCAAATTTTGGAAACCCTTGGGATCACTCTTGGGGAAAATTTTCAATGGGTTACTTTTGGAAATGACAAAAATCGACACCTAAAAAAGATAATTATTTTTTTAAAAAAAATAGGAATCGGGTTTTTTTTTAAAAGGCATGGCCAGTGACTAGCTATGCACAACCAACCAGCGGCTATGCTTTCTTTTAGCACAGTCAGTTTGTGGCTTTGCTAAGCTGGCCGTTGGCTTCAACATAGTTCAAGCCGGCCACCAACTATGCATAGTAGGTTTGAGGCTATGCTCAATCAGGTCATCGACTTGAACAATTTCAAGCCAGCTTTTGCCTAAAAAAACTCCCTTTTTGCTTTAGTTTTCCCAGAATCAAATTTTGCAATTCTCTAGTTTGGTTTCAACTTCAAAAAATTGATTTTTCTTGTTCAATGAAAGTCACATAATCAAATTAATCTGCATTAATTTTAATATTTGATCGTTATCAAAACCAAATTTTGTGAACAAAAACTAAAAACTGTGCTTTGAAAGATTTCGTAAATCCTTTACGGTTTGTCTTCTGAAATGGAACAGACAATCTGTTCACCTTAATTAAAACATAGTCAAAATAATTTCTTTATTATAACTAAAACTTAGTGAAACCAATTTTCCAGCAATCAAAACATTCGTGAAATAATTTCACAAACCCAAACAAATTCATGAAAGAATTTCAGTTAATACACAGACTCATAAAATCATATACGAGATGGCTCTAATACCACTGTTGGATCTCAATCATTCAAATTAGTTTACACACAGTGGAAATTAAAATAAAATCCACGCAACAGGATTACTCTTATGTAATTAAATGAGTAAAGAGGAAAGAAAACGTGCATTACCTTTAAATTGCCACTTTCAAAAATTTTTCTCCCAACATGAAAACTCTTCGAAAATTGTCCAAGTCGTGAACCACTAAATTCCAAGTACAAGAATTTCTCCAATAGTAATCCGCACGAAGAAATGTACTCGAACTAGGCACCAGTGACCTATACTATTACGTTTTATTGTCAGCGACTATGGGTATTAATTTGTTTTCGGAGAAGAATAAAGAAAACGCTACTGTCTCTGTATATTTTTTCACACATATGACGACTATCCCATATATATGAAGATATATATATATATATATATATATATATATATATATATATATATATATATAACCACCCCCTTTTTGCAGACACATGAAGTTCTTTCATAATTGTATTGGGCTTTGGGATTTATAATTACAATTAAGACCACAAGATTCCAATAATTGCAATTTAACCCCAATAGTTATAACCATTTATAACTTTCCAATAAAATTATTTCTTCTCATAAATTAACCCCAATATATTATCATATAATATCTTGAGTACCAATTGCTCTATTGTGTGTAACTTATTAGGTTTTCTAAACAATTGGTAGCAAAATATGGACTAATCCTAAATCACTATAGGATTAGTATTCCTTGAAAATTAGAACTAACTTATTAATTCTAATTATAAATAATTTATTAATTTTCTAATTAATAAATTCATATTTAGCATATCATGAGTGGCATCTAGCAATGCATCATGACCATCTAAAAATTCAGAAAGTTAAGTAGGTAGGCATGAACCTTTTAATAGCAAAATATCAGTGCAATAAATTTATTTTATCATTATATATCTCATCCGATCTAGAATATGAAATTAGTGCCAACTCCATTTAGAATATTATTTATTCTAGCTCAGATTTATTAGTACTTGTTCTTAGAATCTTTTACTCAACTTGTGTATCATTTTGAATTATTTCCAATATATTGTTGCCTTGGCTAAGAACTTCTTAAGTAATAATTCCTTACAAGTGTCCGTGAGATATACTCTCCTAGTACTACGAGTGATGAATCCTTTGTTGATTCTTTCAAATACTTTTGTATACTTCATGTTGTACCCAATGTCCTCTTTATAGGCCTTCTCAAAGAAACTTAAAGGGTAGGAATCAAAGTGAGCACTCAACATACAAAGTATATTGGAGATCTCAAGTTTAAGGATACTTGCACTTTCGCTATAATGTGATTCTATCATTGGTACTAAATAGTTATCCATGTGATTATTGTTGGAATTTCGATCATGTAAAAATAATTTATGCAGAGCAAAAATTAAAATGATATCCACACAAAGGAATCACTCATATGTAGTTAAATGGGTTAAGAAAGGGAAGAAAAACCCGTTACCTTGAAAATGTAGCTTTAAAAATTTTTCTTCACGCACACGGAACCCTTTTGTAAATTTGTTCTAGCACGAACTACCAAAACTTCAAGCATAAGAATTTCTTCAATAAAAGTCCACACGAGGAATTATACTCAAAATGGCCCCAAGAACCAATGCTAGTTGATTTTATTTTAGCGGCAGTAGGGTTTTATTACGTTTTATAGAGAATAATGAAAGGAAAGAAAAAAAACTTTCGGACTTCAAGTACTGAATGCACACAAGACGACATCCATTTAAGGTTTTTGTTTTCCTTAGGAAATGAAACCTTTTTCCACATCCTATATATAAATAGAGAACAGCTTCCTGGTTTCTAAAACATAAAACCACCACCTCAATCTTGAAAGCCCATTAACCTATTCTTTTTTAGTAATCATTGTGGGCCTAGAGTTCATAGCTGCTATTAAATCCATATGGATTTAATAATTGCAATTAAGCCCCACTAATTATAACTACTTTATAATTAGCTCATAACAATTATTTTTTCTCACAAATTAATTTCATAATATTATCATACAATATCTTGAGTACCAATTTATCTATTGTGTATTACCTATTAGGTTTTCTAGTTGAATGGTAGATAATACAAATTAATTCTATCCGCTATAGAATTAATAATCCTTAATAATTAGATTTAATTTATTAATTCTAATTAAAATTAATTTATTAATTCTTTAATTAATAAATTCATATTTAGGAGATCATGAGTGGCATCTAGCAATACATTATAACTACCCAAAAGTCTAGAAAGTCAAGTAGTTTGACGTGAACCTTTTAATAGCAAAATAGCAGTGCAATAAACTCCTTTTATCATACTATAACTCATTTGGTTTATAGTATGAAATTAGTATCAATTCTCATTAGAATATAATTAATTTTAGTCCAACTTTATTAGTATTTGATCCAGAAATCTATTACACAACATGTGTATCATTTGGAACTATTTCCAACACACCGTCACCCTGGCCAATGACTTCTTGAATAATGATTTCACACAAATGGGTGTGAGATATACGCCCCTACTATTAGGATTGATGAATCTTTTATTGACCCTCTCAACTACTTTCGTTTACTTTGTGTTTTATCCGATATCCATCTTATAGGTGGTCCTTGATGAGACTCCAAAGATTACAATGCTCAATAAACAAAATACTTTGGATATCTTAAGTCTAAGGATACTTGCATTTTGCTATAATGAGATTCTATCACTCGTACTAAATAGTTATCCGCGTGATTATCTCATAACCAGATCATCTAATAAACATGTTCATATAACAAGCACTACATGTTAACATTGAGTATCACAGTACTCATGGATGTGAGAATCACCGCTTGATTTAATTAAAAAGTATAATGTGTGCTAGTCTTTACGCATAAATGATGTCATATCTCATAAATACTATGACTAGGGATATTGTAAGGACAAGTACTACATAGTGTAGTAAGAATCCCACATCATAATCTCTATCATAATTTTATTAATACTATACATTATGTTAGGGATTTTATCGTACAGTTTTACGCATATACAAATTTAAAACAAGCAAACTAAAAGGTAAAGAGTGCTTTTATTAGATAAATGTGCAAGGTACATTGTACAAATGGATTAGTTCTAGGGCAGAACTCTAATAATATCCCTCTTGCTGTAGACCTAATCATTCATGTATAGGATACCAAATGACTGAACATAACCATCATATTTCTTTTGGGGTAATGCTTTTGTAAATGGACCAGCTATATTCTGACTAGTGGAAACTCTTTCTATCTCTACATCTTTCCTATTAGTGATTTCTCTAATAAAGTGATAGCACCAAAGTACATATTTGGATTGTCATTTGACGGTGGTTCCTTTTCTTTACATAATATCTCTATTGTTATCACAATACAAGAATATTAGATCAATAATGTTAGGCACTACTTCTGGTTCTATCATGCACTTCGTGATCCATTAACTGCTTTGGATGCCGTTATGTACTTAGTTTTAGTTGTTAAATTGGCAATTGTATCTAGTTTATAACTTTTCCAACTAACTGCCCCATTACCCAAAATGAACACGTAGCCTGATTGAGGCTGGTAGTCATTCTTATCATATTGGAAACTAGAATCAGTATTCTTTTTTACTTATTGAAAAGTAGAGATATCATTTTCTATTAACAATGTATCATCTACATATTGCAATAGGAAAATAATTGCACTCCCATTAACTTTATTATATATACAAAATTCATCCATATTTTGTATGAAATCAAATTCTTTAATAATTTCATTAAAACGGATATTCTAACTCCCAGAAGCTTGCTTAAGTCCATAAATGGACCTTTGTAGCTAATGCACCTTAGTGTAATCTTTGAATGTGAAACTCTCAGGTTATATCGTGTATACTTCCTCAGTCAAGTTTCCATTAAGGAAAGCTATTTTCACATACATTTTTCAAGTCTTATTGTTATAATGATGGTAACTACTAGGAGTATTCTAATAGATTTTAATATCACTACTAGTGAAAAAGTCTCGTCATAGTTAATACCTTGTTGTTTACGAGAACTTTTTGTAACCAGTCGTGCTTTATAGGTAATTACTTTACCATCCATGTCATTTTCTTCCTGAAAACCCACTTGCATCCTATAGATTTTATCCCTTAGGGTAGGTCAACTAAAGTCCAAACTTGATTGTCATACATAGAACCCATTTCTGATTTCATGACTCCAAGCCATTTATCAGATTCTGAACATTTCAAAATTTTCTTGTAAATGGTAGGCTCTGTTAGTGTTATGCCCTAGAGGTAATCACTTGTACATTGTATATGACACTTTTTTATTAAAAAAGCATTATTTATCTTATAGTTTCTTATGTTTACTTTTGTGTAAAATAACTGTTAGATAAAGTCCCTAGTACAACACTGTATTAAGAAAATCATGATAGAGATCATGATATGAGATTCCTACTACACTGTATAGCGTTAGTACTTAAGTAGTCCTTAGTCGTAGTATTAATAAGACAGGACATTATTAATGCGTTAAGACTAGTATGTGTTAGGCTTCCTGATCTGATCAGGCGGTGATTCTTATATCCGTGAGTATTGAGATACTCAAAGTTAACACATGGATGCTTGTTAATGGAACAAGTTCATTGGACAACTTAGTTATGAGATAATCACATGAATAACTATTTAGTACCAGTGATATAATCTCAATATAGCAAACGTGCAAGTATCCTTAGACTTAAGATCTCCAAGGTACTTTATTTGCTGAGCTTTGTGCTTTGATTCCAATCTCTGGAGCTAGATCGAGGGTCGCCTATGGGATGGATATTGGGTACATTGTGAGGTAAACGAAAGTAGTTGAGATGGTCAATAAAGGATTCACCACTCCTAATAGTAGGGGCGAATATCTCATGGTCACTTGTAGGAAATACTACTCGAGAAGTCCTTGGCCAAGCGATTGTGTATTGGAAATAGTTCCAATTGATACACATTTAGAGTAGTGGATTCTTGGTATAAGTACTATTGTATTCGGATCAGAATTAATTTTGGAGGGAGTTGGTACTAATTCCGTACTCCAAACCGAATGAGATATTGTATGGTGAAAGGAGTTAATTGCACTGTAGTTTGTTATTGAAGGGTTCATGTCAAGCCACTTGACTTCCTAGACTCTTGGATGGTCATGATGTATTGTTAAATACCGCTCATGATCTGGGAATATGGATTTATTAATTGATGAATTAATAAACCAATCCTATTTAGAATTAATAGGATTAATTCTAATTAATTATGGATTATTAATCTCAAAGACGTTTGGATTAATTTATGTTCGCTACCAATTGACTGGGAAGCCTAATAAGTTACACACAATAGAGGATTATATACTCAAGATGTTATTTGATAACATAGTGGGGTTAATTGAGAGAAAGAGAAGTTGTTGTGGACAAATTATAATTAGTTATAATTTATGGTCCAAATTGTAATTGTGAGAACTTGATGCTTCCAATTACAATTAGGGAATTCTAATAGTTTTAGAATTCTCAACTGGAGTAGTTTTAGAAGGGTTTTTTCGTGTGATATATTGATACACACACGATACCTATTGGACAAGGGATTCACGGCTACAACTAACTCTATCCAAAACCCTTTTTTCTCTCTCTTTCTCGTGGTTCTTGCAACCTAACCCTAGCCGCCTCTTAGTTTTTCTGCTAGGGTAGAAAACTTCATGCTTGAGTGTATCCTCTGTGTGGATTTCAGTTAGAGATAATCACACACTGTGATTCAGGTGGTTGGACATTCAACTCTCGTGGGGTTTGATCAAGAGGATTGCTAGATCGTGCCTCAACTTGATGAAGGAAAATTTTGTTTTCCACATGATCAAAGAAAGGTAAAAATTTGTTACTTTTGTTCTCTTTATGTCTTGTTTTCCATACATATGCGGATCCTGGGTGGGTTTCTTATTTTATTTTTTCACTATGCCATATATGATTTGCGTGAGATACCTAACAGGCTCATCTTCTTCTATGAGTAATATGTCATTGTAGTCACAAATGAAAAATCGATATCTCTTAGGTGTCATACGTATCATACTTGACCTGCAAGGTTCTTATGTATTCGATGTTAGGAACTCCAGTTATGTATTATCATAAAACGCAGCTGGAAAAATAAAATTCCAATGTTAAGACCGCATGTTTGTGAATAAAATGGGCAAAAGCATTAGTACAGTATTTACCTTTGCTGCGAGTAGATTTCAAAATTTTCTCTTGAATGTTGATGGTGTGATCTAGCAAGCCCCACGATCTTGAACGAACAAAATACTCTTATTTGGAACGTTCAAACCGAGCCACTACAATTCAAGGATAGGATTATCTCTGATAAAAATCCACACAAGATTTGAGCACTCGCAAAATCACTTAGTTCTGTGCTAGTAGAACAATATAGCGGCTAAGTTTTTAATTAGAGAAGAGAATGGAAGAAGACCACACACAAAACCAGTTTCTATGTGTGTTTTTTTAAAGGAAAACTTTTTTCCTATTTTCTAAGGTTTTAGAATTTTAACTAATTGTAACTAAGTCCTTCATGGTTTAATTAAATACAATTAAATCCATAAAGTTTGTATAATCGTAATTAGGCCCATTAAGTATAACAAACTTATAATTCATCCATAAAATTATTATTTTTTTCATAATTAACCCCATAATATTATCAAATAACATATTAAGTACTCAAACCTTTATTGTCTGTGACCTATTAGGTTTCATGGTCTATTAGTAGCAAAATATGAATTAATCCAAACATCTTTAGGATTAATAACCCTTGATAATTAGAATTAACTTATTAATTCTAAATAGGATTGATTTATTAATTCTCTAATTAATAAATCCATATTCAGCAAATCATGAGCGGTATCTAGCAACACATCATGACCATCTAAAAGTCCAGAAAGTCAAATGGCTTAACATGAACCTTTCAATAACAAACAACAGTGCAATAAACTCATTTCATCATATAATATCTCATTCGGTTTGGAGTATGAAATTAGTACCAACTTTCTCCAGAATATTAATTAATTCTGACTCGAATATTTTAGTACTTGTTCCCAAAATCCACTACTCATCATGTGTATCAATTGAAACTATTTCTAATACACAATCGTCTTGGCCAAGGACTTCTCGAGTAATGATTTTTATAAGTGGCCATGAGATATTCGGCCCTACTATTAGGAATGGTGAACGTTTACTGATCCTCTCAACTACTTTTATTTGTTCCATGTTGTACCTAATATCCATCTCATAGGCGGTCTTGTTAGGACTCCAGAGATTGGAAACAAAATTCAACACTTAGCAAATAAAATATCTTGGAGATCTCAAGTCTAAGGATACTTGCATGTTTGCTATAACGAGATTCTATCACTGGTATTAAATAGTTGTCCATATGATTATCTCATAATTAGGTCATCAAATGTACTTATTCAAATAACATGCATCCACATGTTACCTTTAAGTATCACAATACTCACGAATGTGAGAACCACCACCTGATCAAATCGAAAAGTATAACACGTGCTAATCTTAAGTATTATTAAAAAAAAATGTGCAATATACAAAATACATATGATTACCTCTAGGGCGTAATACTAACATTCAAAGGTTCATCTATTTTGCTAATAGACTCCGGATTAACCGATTGATCATTATTTGTTTGTACTTCTTGAACTTTACTAAGTTCAATTTCACTTCCACTATCTCCCTTAAGCATGAATTCCTTCTCTAAGAAAACAACATACTTAGAAACAAACACCTTATTTTGGAAAGAGAGATAGAAATAATATCCATGAAATTCTTTTGGATATTCAACAAATAAACACTTATCAGACTTATCTTCAAGTTTGTCTAATTTTGTCTTATTCATATAAGTAGGACATCCCCAAATTTTCAAGTGAGCTAATTTTGGCCTCTTACCAAAAATAACTCATACAGGGTAGTATCAATCATTTTTTATAGAACTCTATTTAAAATATAAACAAAAGTTTCCAGTGCATATCCTCAAAACGATTTTGGTAAGTTTACGAAAGCTATCATGGATCAAACCATATCCAATGAAGTTTGATTCCTACTTTTGAACATACCATTATGTTGAAGTGTGTACGATAGAGTCCATTGAGATAATATCTCATTATCTCTAAGATAACTTTGAAACTCTTGGTTCAAGTATTTACCCCATTGATTAAATCTTAAAGTTTTAATACTTTTACCAAGCTGTTTCTCTACTTCATTTTTTATTCTTTGAACTTATTAAAGGTTTTAGACTTATATTTTTTTAAATATAAATACACATATCGAAAATAATCATCAGTAAAGATTATGAAGTATTGATAACTCTTCTTCCCTTAATCACATGGAACCATATACATCACTATGTATTAGCTCTAATAATTGCTTAGCTCTTTCTCTTTTCTTAGAAAAGAGGTTCTAGTCATTTTACCAAGTAAACATGATTCACATATATACTATTATTCATAATCAAATGTCCATAAGACACCAAGCTTTTGTAACTTAGAGATGCGATTCTTGTTTATATGACCTAAATGACAATGCCATAAGTAAGATGGGTTCGTACTATCTTTTCTTAGTTTCTTTTTGTTTATATTGAGAGCTTAATTTTTCATATCTAGAATATACAAACCATTGATCAAAGTTGCTTAATGGATATCATTTAATGAAAAAGAACAAATTTTATTCTAAAAAATCAAATAAAATCTAAGTACATCTAAACAAACAATTGAGATAATATTTTAAGTAAAATTGGTCCATTATAGTAGTTTTTTAGTTCTAGAATTAATCTGGAATACAAGTGTAGATGATAAATCCCCATAGCAATACAGCAACTTTTGCTCCATTTGTAGTACGTAAGTCCATATCACATTTCTCTAGCTTTCTACTGCTTTTTAGTCCCTGCAAATTATTGCACAAATAAGATCTCCATCCGATATCCAATACCCATTTCTTATTATTAAAGGCAGTATTGATCTCAATCATAAATATACTAGGATTAGAAGTAGAAGTGCTTGCAAGCTTTTCCTTCTCATTCTTTTCCTTTACGGTCTCTAGGTAGCTTTTGCAATTGCGCTTCCAATGGCCTATTCTTTCACAATAGTGACATGGGCTTTGGTAGTTGTCTCATTCTTTTCCACACCATCTTTTGGCTTGGTTAGATTCTTCTTCTTCTTCTTAGAAACATTTTTATTCTTAGAAGAAGAATCAACCAACATGACTATATTGTATTCTTTCTTTATAGAAAACTCCAAAGTCTTGAGAAGATTGATCAACTCAGGTACAGGAGTCTCAACCATATTTATCTAGTAGTTCATCACAAATTGTAAAAGACTAGTAGGAAAAGATTGAAGAATTAAGTCTATACATAATTCGTGATCCATTGTAAACCTAAGTGATCCAAACTTCTCAATTAATCTCAACATTTTTAGTCCATAAGTAGCTACAAAGTACCCTCTACTATCTTAGAATGGAATAACTGCTTAGAGATCTCATATCTCTCTATCCTAGCATGCTTATAAAAAATCTCTCTTTGATAGAAGATAATAATATAAGCATCTATATGCTCATGCCTTTTTTGAAGCTCAATAGTCATTGACGTCATCATGATACAAGATGTTTTGTCACTATCCATTTGGTGCTTGTTGTAGACTTCATGCTCTTCTGCAAGAGAATCATTAGCTGGAGGTGGTAAAATAAGAGTATCTAACACCTAAAGCAACTTTTGCGATTTGAGAATGATTCTCAAATTTCTATGTCAGTCCAAGAAATTGGATTCATTAAGCTTGTTTGTTTCCAAAACACTACGTAAGTTCAAATTTGTTGTCATTAGACAAATGACCTAAATGTAAAATAAGAGATATTAGACTATGTATATGCATATATGATGTATTAAATTAGGTCTTTAATTAAACATGTATTAATTTCACTATTTTACTCAAATCAATAGCCCCCCACTATTGATTCAAGAAAGCTCGTAAGAAGTTTTTCTAATGGACCGATATCCAAATTCCTTAACAATGACCTTGGGTGTGCCCAACAAACCAACCTTAAGTTCAATGGTAGGTATCCAATACCAATTACATCAAATGTAACTACCAGATTACTGGGTGATTAACATCTTTTAATATTAAAGCATTTAGTGTTGGAATGTATGCCCTCTAGACTAGGTTTTTGATGTAATTATCAAATTTATTAATAAAAGAATTTATTCTCAAAATTTGTTTGTGAATTTACATTTTATTTGTGCATGATTTACGTTTGAAAAAGACCCATTATGTTTTAAGTAAGTGATCCATGTGAATAATGATCTTTCACAGTAAGGTATGGATCATGAGTTACTTAACACATAAACATTTGTTTTTAACTGATTGATAAGAATGAGAATCTCATCATATTTAGGCTATTGTGTTATGAATTTCAAATGGGGAATGGCTTACCTTTAGCCAGTGAGTAGTCCACTTACTTCATAACATGAGCGTATTTCGAATACGTAAAATAAGACCTGTAATAATGGTTTCTAAAAGTACTATTTAAAAGAAACCCAAACTATTACTAGTACAACGTGGACTAATACTCTACTTCTTGAGTATGAGTTGGTGGTCTGACGAAACTGGAAGCATATATTTTGATATGCTGTAGTTGGGGTTCTTTCGTAAAGTTGATGTACTTGTATGTTGGGTATATGTGACTAGTTAGTTAAAACAGACTTGTACAAGATAACTTCTATGCTATATCGCCCCTTGTGATTGTTCAAATGATCTAAATATCTAGGGCCTTAGGGAACAAGACTTGGATATTTGCTTTAGAGTAGCTCCCTTTGAAAGAAGAAATATTCCAGGAGTCGTGGATCATTGGACTAGAGGTCTAAGGATGGTAGATACTTTTTAGAGAAGTGTTAGTACACTCTTCCTCTCTAAATGTACGGCGATGCGTAGAGGGGTATTTAGTCATTACACCTGTAACTCGAAGACTTTGCTAACGCAGCATTGTCCTTGAGGTCAATATTTTCTTATGGTGATATTAAAAAATATTTAAAATGCAAAATACAACTATTTATATAGCAGGGGTATTTTGGTTATTTTAGAAACTAAGGCGATGTGTCTTTTGGTCCCCGAAATAGCCCTTAAGTCCTAACAGATTTGGGTTAAGGAATTGGTCTTGATAATTATGATTTTATTTTATATAAATAGTCTGATTTATTTTTGGACTAGAATAACATAAAAGGCCTAAGATAGAGTATATATTTTATCTAGTTTAATTGGTTAATTAATTATTCAGGACTCAAAGTCCAGATTGAATAATTAGAAAATTAACCTAGGTATAAACTAGATAAAAGGCCTGATATTTTATATTAGTCTATATGGATTTGTTAATTATTTATTGAGCTGTTTTATGAAGCCCAGAAAATAAATAATTTGATGCATAATTTTGTGTGCAAGGATAACAAAAAGCTAAAAGTTTTTTGTTTTCATGCCTTCACACTCTCTCTCGGTGTGTGATTTGGTTTTTCCAGAAAACAAGAAGATGAGAGAAAATCATTTTTTGATTATTGCTTGTTAGCATTGAATCAAAAGAACCCAAACCATACTTCTATCCTATTGCAGCTTTCTCCGGTGGTTGTTAAGACAGTGGCCATATTCTGGAAGCTTAAAAGCTTCACATGAATGAGAAGAAGTAGACGGCTTTCAAGAGTGCAACTGGAGGTGTCTTTGGGAGAACCAGTGGCTTTAAGCATTCAGCAAGAAGTGGTCCAAACATCTTCTTTGGTGCCAACAAAGTCATTTAAATGGAGAGGTAAACAGCTTCCATGCGATGCTCTATTTTCGTTATGTTCTGTAAGCATGCTTCCGGTTTCATCATTTTTGCCATATTAACCTTCATTTAGTGCTAACCCAACCTTGCCTCTAATATTCTTCATGCTTAGGTGTGCTAAACTGGGATAGAAATATTAATTAAATCCAACACATTAATCAGGAATAAAATTTCATAATTTGAACATGTTCACTGTTGAGTTGGCTTGAGTGTACCCAACAACCTAATCTCAAAAAAGAACTCTCGTTCTCACTATATTAATGGAAGGCATTAAATTTAATATTATTTGAGAGATTTAATTATATAATTAGTGATCTCATCATTTGGCATGCGTAATATCAACAATTTGACAAAATTGTAATAGACTCGATTATATAACTTAGTTATAGACTTTTCTAGATTAATTTCTTTAAGCCAAATAGGAAATAAATTTGGTCAAATCTATGTGTTCATGCATATTGGAGAAGAAAGTCTTACCATCTTCTCGCCTTGTCCATGGTTGCCATCTCTATAGTTTTTGAAAAAATAATTTCTAATCTATCTAACCTATGTAATCATAATGAAGAAATTTCGAGTTACATTCGAGGGCATTAGATAAGAAGAAAAATTACGAGAGAATTATAAAAAAAAAAAAGGTAAGACTGGTAAGCCCTTCGAAACAAAGTGATAAATATGCATGATACAAAATTTATTAATAAAAAATTAATTAATCTAAGTCCATAACAAAGCTAACATACCAAAATTATACTTAAAACATATTAAGCAAAATAAATATATATTAAATATAAATTTTCAAAATCATTATTTTAGAAAAATAATATTTTTAGTCTCAAAATCAAATTTTAGGAAAACTGTCCAAAATAAAATTTGAATACTTGTGGATCCTTAAGGGAACAAGAAAAAGGAAAAGAGAAAAAAAATATTTGTTTTATAACATGCAAGCCCCACGCAGGCTTGCTCCAGCCCCGTTCGGGCTTGGGAAAAGAAAATATACATTTCATATTATTTTTTCTTTTTTTTCCTTCGCTAAACTATTCAGCAAAAAGACATCCATTTCGCAAGCCTGTCCAAGGCTTCTTCAAGCCTTGCGTGGGCTTGCACCAAAAAACCCCCCCCCCCCCCAAAAAAACCTTTTTTCAGATTTTTCTGTTGTTTTATTTTTCCTAATACATACCAGAAACAATTTCTTAAGGATTTCTCCTTTCCCAGTTGTTTCCCTTTTGCTCAAAGAAACAATTTCATGCAGCAAAATTTTTTTTTTCTCTGGAAATAAGTTCCTCATGGTTTCGTAAATCTTTTTTTTTTTTAATTTCTTTCTTTCGCTGAACATTTCAGCAAACAAAATCCGAGAATCTATTTTGGAAACAATTATAGTTATAGAATTTAGAAATCAACAATTTCTAAATCAATTTTGATTACAATCAAAACAAATATTTTTATTTTTTATAAATAAAATTATAGGATTTCATAAATTCTTTTATTAAAACTAATTTTAGTAATTAATATGCAAGAAAAATAATAACCCACTAAGCGATTTTTTTCAAAAATCGAAACATTCGTGAAATAATTTTATGAATCCAAATTTATTTATGAAACAATTTCAAAATTAATAATAAACTCATAAAACGTATACAACCTGTCTTTGATACTACCGTTGAAATTTCGATCATGCAAAAATAATTTATGTATAGTGGGCTAGTCCTAAGAAGTTTTGAATCTTCGTGATATTCTCTGGTTACTTCTAGTCTGAAACTGCTTCAACTTTTGCTAGGTCCACCTTGATTACATCCTTTGGTTACCACATGGCCAAGGAATGACACACTATCTAGCCAAAATTTGCACTTGCTAAATTTGGCATAAAGCTTGTGCTCTCTTAGCTTTTCCAATACCAGCCTTAAATGCTCTACATGATTCTTGGGGCTCTTAGAGTATATGAGTATATCGTCGATGAATACCACCACGAACTTGTCCAGGTAGGGTTGGAAAACTCGATGCATCAAATCTATAAACACTGCTGGTGCATTTGTCAGCCCAAAAGGCATCACTACAAACTCGTAGTAACCATATCTTGTATTGAAGGCCGTCTTGGGAATATCCTCCTCCTTTATCCTCACTTGATAATATCCTTACCTCAAATCCAGTTTGGAATAACAACTGGAACCTTGCAACTGGTCGAACAGCTCATCAATTAATGATAAATGATACTTATTCTTGATGGTCAGATTGTTCAATCCCCGGTAGTCGATACATAACCTCAAGGTCCCGTCTTTCTTCTTCACGAATAACACTGGAGCTTCCCAAGGTGACGTGCTAGGTCTTATATAACCTTGCTTCACCAATTCCTCTAACTGCTCCTTTAATTCCTTCAACTCTACCGGTGCCATCCGATATGGGGTTCGGGATACAGGTTCTGCTCCTAGAACTAGATCAATGATGAACTCAACTTCTCGGTTGGGGGGTAGAGAAGTGAATTCCACAAGAAACACGTCAGAAAAATCTCTTACCACCTCGGTGTCCTCGAGGGTGCACTGATCCTTCGGCTAAATATCCTTGACATCCTTGCTTTAACAATTTCTGGGCTTTTGCTCCAGCTATCAAAAACTTTATCTCTTTTACCCGCTTGTTGTTGAACTCCAACACATTGCATCCCGGTTTAATGAATTGAACGGACTTATTTTTACACTTTACTTTAGCCCCATGCTTAGCTAGCTAATCCATACCCAAAATCAAGTCGTAGTCATCAATAGCTAAGACTACCAAATCTCCCTCCAATCTTTCTCTCTCCACTTCAATCTTACAATTCTGCACATATTGATCCGCTTGCACCATTTTCCCCAAAGGCGTACTCACCAATAAGGTAAAAGGTAGTTCTACTCCATCCCAACGAAAATGCTATACACAATTCTTGTTTAAATATGAATGGGTAGATCCAGGATCTATCAATACATTAACGAAATGACCTTGGATAGTAAACGTACTTTCTACCACCGCTGCATCTGCTATAACTTCCTCCCGGTTAAGAGCGAAAACTTTTGCTTTCACTTGTAGCTTCTGAGTTCCACTTCCGGAGGCTCCCACAGCATTGGCTCGATTGGCTCCCACGGTCTGAACTAGGTTTTCTTGCCCGATTCAGAGAAGTTTTGGGCAGGCGTTTCGTAGATGAGTTGGATCTCCACAATTGTAGCATTTCCGCTCAGCTCCCTTGGACCAACAATTCTTCTCTACATGACCTTTTTTCCTACAATGTCGGCATGATGGAAGATTCTATGCAGGACCAACTGGTGCTGTTCGTGCTTGCTTCCCTTTGTTCTTCTATTACTAGATAGCAGGTCGCTTATTGGGCTACGGCCTCTGAAAAGGTCTTGGCGGTTGTCTTGGTGGTAAGAAAGGTCATGGTACCATCCCACTGCGATCCTCGTTCTCAGTCTGGGTCATTGCGCCCACTGCCCTTGAATAACTCGTAGGTGGAGAAGGTGCCAAAGCCCTTCTCAACTCTTGCCTCAATCCTTTAACAAGCTGTCTTGCTCGGTTCTGCTTGGTATCTACCAGCCTTTTACAGTATTTTCATAATTAAGTAAAATGAGCAGCATACTGAGCCACAGTCATGCCCCTTTGCTTCAAATTCTAGAATTCGTCTTCCCTTTCTCCACTATCTATTGAGGGATATATTCTACTCTGAATGCCTCCACAAAGTTAGCCCATGTCCAGTCTTAATATATCATTTTCCAGTCATCTTGGACTCGTTGTCAACATGCCCGAGCTGGTTCCCTCAGTCTAAATGTAGCAAATTTCATCATTCACTTCTCGGTGTACTGGAGTGTGGCAAAGATGTCCTCCATCTGTTCCACCCACTGCTCCGCTTTTTGATCTTGCTCGGCCTCTCCCAAGAATATGGGAGCTTGAAATTTTTGGAACCTCTCCAATGCTTCATCTTCCCCGTTTAGATTCCTCCGCTCAGATAGGGTTTGCAAAATCTCGGTCATTTTGTGGAATGCTTGCCCCATAGTCACGCTGACAGGTTCTTCCGTTCCTACTTCTTGCTCTGGTTCATTCTCATTTCCCCGGTTTGGCGATGACAATTGAGTTGTATCAAACTTTGGAGTCATGGGTTCTGCCTCAAGAACCCTTCTGCTGGCTGTTGTTGTACGACGCTTTGGTGCCATTCTAATCCATGCCCCAGATAATGAGTTTATGCATCAAAGTTTAAAACATTCAAATTGAGCATGCATTCACATTTAGACTTAAGCAAAAGAAAATTAGATGCAAGTTTTGCATAAGGAATTACATTTTTCAAGATTGGAGTACACCAAGGTACTCTTATTTGCATAAATTTTGAAATAAAGCAATAAACATAAATGGACTCCTAGCACAGGAGTTTATTAAAAGCTGTAAATAAAAAATTCTTAAGCATAGTAGAACTTAGCCCCTCCCCCCCCCCTCCCTCCCCTAAATCCTCATCAGAGTCTTTAATGTCAGCATTATACAACCATCCTCTAGTATTTCTAAAAAAGTCTATACCTGCCTCATTCATGAACTTATAGTCCATTGGCTCCCTCCCGAGTCTCCTAGAACTCTCCCCAATTTCAACATGGTTGGGTAGGGATACAAAAGAAGGTCTGGATAGAGATTCATAGTCTATCTCCCCCAGATCATTACTATCAGCAGTTAAGTTAATCACGGGGCTAGGTGGGAGTGGGACATACTCCATGTCAATTTCCTCATTCTCACTATCAGTAACTAAGTATATTATAGGTATTGGAGGTGGCTTAATAATTTGAACCTCATCATCATTGCCCTCGTCCAAGGGTATAATTAGTTGAGGTGTGGGTTGCGGTGCAATTTGTGGCACTGGTAAATCTTCTGGGCTAAAAGGGATTGGTCGATGCCATTGCTGCCCCTTCCTCGTAGTTCTAATCATTCTAACCATCCTACAGTATAAATAAGCGAGATTAGTCAAAAGAGTTTAACCCTAATGAAACAAAGCATATAATATCAATTATTGCCTAAACCTAGGCTCTGATACCACCTATACCCCATTAGGGCTGGGGATGTCGCCCCATCCATAGGATAAGGAGTCTTTATAACTAGGACACATAAAATAAAAAAAGAAATAAATTAAAATTTAACTTATTACAACCTAAGCAATACATGAACAAGATAAAAAATAAATGTCTACTACTATCTCTCAAAAGAAATACATAGAAAAAATAGCAATGAGTCTTCAAAACATAAGTAATTCTCTAGCTAATAACTTTCACAGCAGGATCGACCTAAAAACATGGTACAAAAGGTGGTGAGATATAAATCTCAGTAAACCCGTGTGTGCTTTGAGTGTTTCAAGTAAAGTAGTTCATGTATGCAAGTTGTAAAAGTTTCATAAAAGAAAGTGCTGGCAAGCCTTAAATAAATTTCATAAATGAAGAGTGGTGTTTTGCTTTCCAAAATATACATGTGCATAATAACTACAACCACTCAAAAGGGGTAGCCATGGCACCACACTTCGTGCACCATGACAATATAACTATCAGAAGCCACACTTTGTGCATACTAACACAAGGTAGGTGTACGACCAACCGGGTGTGATACTCTTCTATCTCTACATCCAAACTTATCGGTGGTCTACTCCGAAAATACACAGTCCACTTAACTAAACTTGCTAACTCGGACCGATATGACTTACAAGACTGGCATCTTATCTGGGAAGGACTCATCCCTTAGAGGTGGCCACTTACTGAGAGACTTACCTTAACCCTTCAAAGACTAGTCTTAGCAATCTACCAATATTGAGTACTCAACGTTATTTGTCCCACTTGGGAGGAAAAATATCATACAATGATTCACTTGGAAATAGCAATTATGGTTTCCAAAATTCTTGCCAAGTTAAGTTTGTTTAGGAAAAGTTTAGCGTTTTGTGTAAAATTATTTGTTTAACTTTAACTGGTTTGCTTGACTGAAATGAAAAGGTAAATTGTCCATAATTGTCTTTACAGTACAAATACTCGTATATATTGAGTTTGTCTGGCCACCATAACTTTGGTCTTCAAATGGTTTTATACAGGAGCTTACCTGATCTTTTGCTCTTCTCGAGTTCAAGAGTCTTACAAGGTCAACCTAACCCCGCCTAGGGTAAACACAAGGTATAAGACAATATCCAGACCATATTTGTCTTAAATAAATAATTCTTAATTCAGCTAGTCACAAAAACAATTAACCATGACCATAATGTCTTAGGCTTTAATACTAGTTGATAAAGTATTTTATTAAATGAAACTAGCTTGATAAGTTAAAATAAATAGGTGTTATAAAATAAATAATAATAAGTTATAGTTTCAAATAATAAATAATGAGTAAGAGTGCTAATAAATAAGACTAGTTTTAAATATTGGATAATACTAAATCCTAAATAATATTGGTAAATGGTAATATTTAAATAGCATTATTATAAATAATAAATTACACTTAATTTTTTAATTCATAATTAATAAATAATAAATAACCAATAAAATTAATAATAAAAGAATTATGCTTAATTTTTAATTAATAAATAATAAATTTTAATATAAATAATATTTATGGATATAGATAAAAATTTTAGTAAGGCTAACTAATATTATTAATGTGGTCTATAAAGTCATTTGATATTAATTAATTCTAATATCTTATTATTTATTTTTAATAAAAGATTTTATTTATTTAACTAATAAAATAATAATATTTTAAATAATATTATTTCAAACCTACCTATTGTTTTCGAATTTTATAGATTAAATTGAATAATAAGTTTAATTAAATTAATAACAATAATATTAGTAAAAATAATTCTAGAATTAATAGGAAATAGTTTTTTCAATAATTTTCTATTGTTAGAGAAGATCTATGAACATATTCTCACCTAACATATTAATCTATCCATGAACATACACTTGAATCAATATATACTAACACATGGATAATCTTCTACTAGGCATAATCATCATCTATGGCTTTATTGAAAAATAAGAACATAAAGGCCTAATCAACAATGGTGTCATAATATCTAACATGCATCAAAACATCCATAAATCTCTTTAATCATGATGAACATATAGTGATTCAAAAGCAAAATCTATAAGTTATAATCATTCATTCCAATCCTCATGTCCTAACTCCATCCCCTTCACCCACATACATATACTCAAGCCCTACTTTATTTAATCAACCTATCAATATCTTGGAGTCTCGATTCTAAGAATTAAAAAGGAAGATTAAGGGAAAATACTTGATTGATGTTCCTTTGATGAGGGATTCTCCTTGGTTAGTGAAGATCCTCAAGCACTTGGTGGCCTTTAGTGGTCCGAAAGTAGTCCATGTTGGAACATCACCATTTCGGCCAAGAGAGAAAGAGAGAGTGAGAGAAGGATGAATGAGAATAGAAAGGAATAGAAGAAGTTGAATAGAAGAAGAAAAACAAGAATATTGTTCTTATTTTACCTTTTGGTGTTCTTTGAACCTTCAACAAGAAAGGTTGGTTTGATCTGTTTGGAAATTCAACTTTGTGTGATTCGGTGTTATAAAGGGCATAAATGAAGATTATAGATTGAATATGGATTATCTAGAGTGTTTGGAAGTGATTGGAGGTGTTTAGGATTGGTTTAGGCTTGAAAATGTGAAGTGTGTGTTCTTAGTGTTTTTTGAGAGAGTTTGAGAGAAAATGGATTTTGAGTGTGGCTGGAATTATGATGGCTAAATGGCCTAGTGCAAAAGGAGTTTTTGGCTATCAAGAATGAGAGAGAAGGTTTTTAGAATTTTTTGAAATTCAAATGGAGAAAAAGATGGAGTTGTTTGAGGTATAAGATTAGTGAATGAAGGTTGTTCATGGAAGGTCTCTTGTTCTTTAATGGTGTATGGTTGAATTAGCTAGGTTTCAATCAAAGAATGATGAGTTTTTCAGACCTAAGGCTGGCCTAAAATGGGCTGATGATGGCAGAGGATTTTCTGATTTTATCACTTAGCTATAGGAGTGTTTTAATGGGACAAAATCTGGAATTTAGTTTGAAGTTTGAATAAGTTTTGGATAGAGTGATCTTAGGAGCTTTTTGAGGTATGATAATAGAGTCCTAATATTCAAGGTTGGTGAGGAAGCTAAGATGTTCAGTCTATGGCTGTACAAGGTTTGAATTTTAGTGGGTTTTGATGAAGAGTTTCGGCCTTTAGCCTTGAAGAGACAAGCTGGAAAAATTTCTGGGATTGAAGCTTCAAGAACACTTAGAATTGAAATGGTTTTGGTGCAGAATTTTTTGTTCTCTTTGGCACGATTTTGCAGCTGGTTTTTAAGGGTGTTTGAAGGTCTTTTAATGGTGGTTTTCTAGCCTTCATCTTGAAGAAAAATATAGGAAGTTTCAGCTGTTCATATGTTCTAACGGTGGCTTCAAATTTCATGTTTAATGTGGCTAGTTTGCTAAAACGAAATTTTGGTTTTGGGATGTTTGCACAGTTCCGAAAATTCACCGAATTTCTAGCCTTGAACCTTACATAAAATGTCTAGTTTTCTTGCAAAAATTGGTTAGGAAAGTTGGCTGAAACTTTCAAAAATAGCCTTGAAGGAAATCTGAAAATTTTTTCATATTTTTCTTACCAAAACATGAACAAGATGAAGATGGAGTTTGAAGGAATAGCTATTGTGTTTTCTTTTGCTTGGAATCCCTACCTACTTCTCCTCACTTTTGGCCATCACTATCCCACAAGAGCTGATTTTCGAATTCTAAGCTAGGGAATTACCATAGAATTTCTATGATTAAAAATGGATTAATGAACTAAGGGTAGTTTAAATTTCAAAGATGTTAGGACAAGGTTATCAACATTTAAAGGGACAAGAATTCTTCTAGAATTCTTTTTAGGACAAGACCACATGGTCAAGACATTACCATTATGTCTTCCTTAAGACAACACTCCTATCATTAAGGAATGTAAGAAAATAAAAAATTCAAATATGGTTAAGATAATTAGGAATAAAACTTAAGTGATGGGATTTGAACTCAAGACCTTAGAGATTAAATCACAAAGCTCTAACTACTTAACAATACTAACTCTTGTTCTTATTTTCTCACCCAAATATTATTCTTATCTAAAGCTCAAGCCATCTTCCTATTTTGACCTCAAGCAAAATTACCTTTTTACCCTTTCTACCCAATAAGTATATATAAGCTATTTAACCTATAAACTACAATTCTAAAGCACATAAAATCATTCAAAAAGATATATTTTATGCATGATGACATGATATGCATTCCATCCCCCTTACTATAGGATTGGCATTAGGTGGGGTTTCACAAGCCATGGACCAGCTACCTCTCACAAAAATTCCAAACCAAACCCGCCTTGCTCTAAGCCCTTAGTTGCCTACACTCACAAACCAACCAAGCCATGGACCGGCATGATACCAAGCCATGGCTGGCTATCTATTTTAAGGAAGGTAGGATCGCTTTACATTGCCCCTGGCCGGCTTCTACTCACAATAATTGAAGCCATGGACCGGCTTCCATGATGCCTGTGACCGGGTATACCCTGAAGAACTTGTTCTCCTTTTCTTTCTTG
Source organism: Voacanga thouarsii (assembly GCA_026120185.1). Taxonomy (NCBI): domain Eukaryota; kingdom Viridiplantae; phylum Streptophyta; class Magnoliopsida; order Gentianales; family Apocynaceae; genus Voacanga; species Voacanga thouarsii. Next base: position 1,378,814 of record JANUWF010003370.1, read on the forward strand.
ATTTTTCTCTTTTCCTTCATCTTCATTCTTCTGGCATTGCAACCTAGAAACACCATTGAAGCTCTTCAACTATCTCCTAAACTTAGCTATTTCTTCTCCTTTTCAAACATTCAAATTTAGAAAATTTTCAAAATAAAAGATAGCTCCCAGGTTGTTCTTCTTTTTCCTGGTTCCAACTTAGCTGACACACATCTCCATTTCACCTACTGTTTCCTTTCCTTTCTTCTCATCACATTGACCAACATCGTTAGTTCACCATCTCCGTAGCCCCATTATTTTATCTTCTTTCTTTTTGGACACTCAGTTCACCATAGCAACACTTCTTTTCCTAGCTGACTACTTCTAGGGGTTTCAAATTCAAAAGCCCACAATTGGCTCCTGCAAACTCTCAAGGTTGGTAAACATGATAAAATACTATACTTTGTTTATTAGCATTCATTATCAACCAAAACCTCCAATTTTCCTCTCTTTCATCTTCAGCATTCTACTTTAGTTGAGAAGACATGTAAAGTACCTATTTGCTTTTTCGATACATTCACCTCCTCTAGACACTCAAAAGCATTCAAACTTTTACAAAGTCTATTCTTCTTAGTTTATTCCATCAAATAAGAAAAGAACAATCTTTTAGATCAATAATCAAGGTCATAAACATCTCAGCCTTTAATACCAGAAGGTATAAAGGTCTCATCTTTTCTTCTAGTCTTCTTTGTTATAACTTATAAGCTGAGACTAATGATTCTGCTTTCTCTCTCATTCTTTTTCTCTCACTAACATTCTTTTTCTCAAATTGAACACATCAAGTGAAGAGAATCAAAGCTCTATCACCCTCAAGGACTCTTAAAAGCTCTAGTTGTCATCTCGAAATTGATCATCAAAAACAAGTAATCCACATTTAAACTTACACATTACTGAAATTGTAGAGATTGAATCTTGATGTTGTCACGAGTTGAATTATGCTAAAGTTATGAGATGATTTATATTGAGGAATTCTTTGATGGTCTGGTTGTAGTGTTGATGGGGAAGGGGATGTATGAATGGTGTTATATGTGATAATTGTGTTTAATGAGTTTGGATGTTTAATTGTGCTATATGAATGGTGCTAGGCCAGTATAAGTGTATGGGAAGAATAGTTTGCATGTTTATAATATCTTTATGGTCAATATGTTTGTGATTTTGAGATTTCTTCTGTAAATGGTTTAATGGCGTGAAGATGGTTATCTATGGTTGTTGACTAAAAAACTATTATTATTATTATTATAACCCTAGCTGCTATACTAATGTTTTTTTTTTATGGTGTAATTTAAAGTATATTATTGTCTATCAATATTAATATTAAATCCATTATCTCTTATTATAACTAGTATAAATATTTGCTGCTATGATAACTATTATCCATGTTGACCAAAGCTATTAATCATAGTTTATTATTACCATTGTTATTGTTGTTGTTGTTGTTGTTATTATTATTATTAAGGTTAATATCAATATGTCTAAACATCAATTAATATAATTTGATAATATTTACTATTTAATATTTAATAAATTTTTACTTTTCAATATTTGTTATTTTTTAAATACTTACTATATAACGTTATTACAATTAATTAATTAATAATAGTTAATATTTATTACTTATAATTTATTCACTAATAGTTGATATTTATTATTATCTATTTAATAATTAATAATTATTATTTCTTATTTATTTATGAATAATACTTATTATTTATTATTTATTTGTCTTCATTATTTAACATCTCTTGAGTGTTATTCAAAGTATATTGCTTACTATTATAAGTACTAAAACTATCTTTTAATACTACAACCACTAGTTAATATTTAATATTAATTATTTATAAATATTTTATTGGATTTTGTTATCATAATATTAACATTTGAATTTTTGAATTGTGGAATTTATGTTTGAATGCCTATACATTGGGGATATGATGTAATATCTAGCATGTTATGTTTGGGGTGAAGATATTGATTGGTTGACTTGATATGTGAAGTTGAACTATTTTGGATATTATGTGAATATAAGGGTTGTAGGGTAGTTTGTGACATGATCTTTGTATTTTTTCCTAGACAAGATTGGGTTCAATTGATCAAGATAATAGGAGAATTTTTTTATCTGTGAGACAAGGGAATTAGGTAAGTCCTTGCATAAAACTGGTTGTTATACAAATGAACTACTACATGTCAAGTGATATTTTTGTTGTAAAGACATTGCTTGGAATGCAATTGTGGATGCATTTGTTACCTTTTGTTAAAGCGAAATATTTTCAAACGAGCAAAGACTTTTCTAAACAAAATATTGATTTTTCTCAAACTAGATTTTAAGTGCAAACTCTCTTAACCATAATTACAATTTCAAATTCAAGAATTTTGTTGAATTTTCCCAAGCGAAACAATGAAATGTTGAGCACTCAATAAGGGTATGCTAACTACTACTAGCCTTAGAAGGTCGGGGTAAGTCTTCCGATGGAGGCCTCCTTTGGGAGATGAGCTCTTGGTAGACGAGGTGCTAGGAGGAGTTAGTTAGACCGGTCTAAGCTAGCGACTTAATCCAAGTGGACTATTTTTCGGGAAATGGACAAATGGTAAGTTAGGGTGCAGAGATGAAGGAGTATCTCATCTAATAGGCCGATCACTCACTTGTACTATGATACAGGGTTTCACAATATACGATCATGATGCAAGGTATTATGGCATTGGCTATGATGTAGGGTTTCATAGTCGTCTTTATTTTGGGGTGATTTATTTCTTTTCTAAATATGTACTTTTTTGGAGAAATTGTCATAAAACACTGCTTTATGTTAAAAAACAAATTGATATGACTTGCAATCTTTTCTGGTGTTTGGCTTAAAGTTGCAAACATGAAATATTCTTCAAATTATCACGAGCGTGCAAAAAACTTATTAGGAAGGTTTTCTCACCATGTCTTATATCATATTTTTAGAAGGATCCTACTTTGAAGGTTGAGCTTTCTTTAAGACTAAAGATTCTATTTCTGTTTTGATGTATTATCTCTTAAATATTTTATTTGGATATTTTGAGACATGTATAAGTGTTGATCGTACTAGAATAAGTTTTGAAATTAGTTTATTTCTTTTTAAAAAAATTTACCTAGTTATAAAGACCCTTAGTCCTATGGATGGGATGACATCCTCGTCCCTTTTTAGGGTACATAGGTAGTGGAGTGTTATATTGAGGCTTAAGTAATTTATTTTTTGGTTTATTCTAATAATCCTAATACTTCAATTTCTCAAACGGCTAATGCTAGTCCTAGACGTTTTGGTTTGAACACTACAAACTACAATACATCTTCTATGGAATACAAGACCATATGGTTGATTGCTGCAATAAAAAGCATGGCTATCCTATTAGATTAAATCCAAAGTTATCTTCCTCATCTAACTATCCAAGTACTCTTTTTCGTAATAGAAAAATAGGATAGCCATTTACTTAAGCATTTGCAAGATAATTAGATTTCTAGTGAGGAAAAGCTTGTGGAACGTACTGCTAATCGAGCAACAACTTCAACACTCATTTTTTCAAGGCTACTAAAGCAAAAGCAAGGCTTTATTTTCTTCAAAACATTGAATATTTAACTTTGGAAACTTATAATACTTCCATTCTTGAACATTTCTCCTGATATTATACTGTTAATCATATTTTCGCGAAATTGCCTAATTGAGAATTGGATAAAGTTGCTCACATAACGCCCTTGCACAGTTGAATTCTTATGTGTTACATGATATTCTAACTGTTACAGAAATGTTTTGATGTATAATTGGTATTGTTTGAACCAAAAAAAGAAAAAAAACTAGAGTTGGATTAAGAAAGTAAATCCCAAAAGATAGGAAACTAATTCTAGAAAATCTTGGAAAAGATCTAATATTATTTTTTTAGAATATTTGTGAAGATCATGCTATGAAGTTATAGAATATTTCTGAGATTGGACTGTGAAGATATGGAAGATCTTGATGGGTATCTTTTATATAGTATCCTAAGTCAATAAGAAAATAAAATGCTTCATTGTCATTGTCAAAGATGGTGTATAATGACATTTTTGATAGAACTGAAGCTATTTTAGAAATTGCAATATTGGTAAGGTTTTGATGCTGTAATAATTCAATTGGAGTAGGAAAGGGATCCAGAGAATCTTAGACTAATTTTAGTGAAGATCTAATAAATATTTTGAATGTGAAAAATTGGGAATCCAAGAGGAATTGGATTACAAAAATTTAGGAAGCTACAAGCTTAAGAACATTCCTCTTTCAACAAGGAATCAAACATTCTATTGCCTTATATAAAGTGACCAAATAAAGAAGCGAAGAAGGATAAAACAAAAAAGTGATCCTCATAGCTTGGTCAAAAGAAATAGAGGAGAAAATTCATGGAAATATTCTGGGTAGATGAGAAGCATACACCATTAATTGGGAATGTTGAATCTTTATGTTAAAGTATGCTCCCAATTCAAGTTATATACAATAAGAATACACAATCTTCTTGCAAGACTTAAATCAATCTATTTCTTCTTCAAATCAAATAGCATTTTGGTCGAAAGGTTTCCAGAGTTAAACAAAGTACCAGGCTACTATAGCAATAAGATTGAAAGATGTTCAATCGTGAAGTTAGGTCTAGCAAATGGTCTTCTAGAAGTTTGACAGAAAGAACACTATAATATATTTCGTTAAAGTTCAATTGGGATCACTTGGTAATTAAGATAAGTATTATCCTTGTAACTTTAATTAAAGTTTTAGTAGAATTCTTTACTGGTCTAGGACCCACAGATGTAGACTTATTGATAGCCGAACTACATTACCAATTTATTGTGTTTGTTAAATTCTTATTTTACAGTCTGTCAAACTAATGTCACTGCAATAGGGAACTTTAACAAAATAATACGAAGTTGACAATCCAAACTAACAAGTGGTACAAGACTTTGGTCACCGTGTTGGAGATGCTATCAACATAGTAGGTGAGATCTTGGAAGTTAGTTTGGAAAAATATGTCTGGACTAGTAAAGGAAGGTTATATCACATGACCACCATTATTGAAGAGCACAAATTTTGTATATTGGAAGGCTAGGATGTGAATCTTTATCTAAAACTAGGATATTGCTACATGGAAAGCTATCCAAGTTAAATAGAAGCCACCAATAAAAGTGAGTACTAGTTCTAGAGTGTTTAAGGAGAAACTAATCACAGAATGGATAAGTGAGGAATGTCAACTTGCCAATACTAACACTAAAGCTTTAAATGCTATTTCTTTTTTTGTAGTCGGGTAAGAAGAATACAAGTTGATTTCCACTTGTGAATCTGCTAAGTAGTATAAGATAAATTGCAAACTATATTTGAAGGTACCAGCATTGTTCAAAGGTAAAAAAGGCAACTATTGACAGCTCAATTTGAGGTTGACATGAGGCTATAGCTATGTTGGGAACAAATTGAGAGGTATTACAAATCAAGCATATCATCTTGGTGAAGTCTATTTAGAAGAGAGCCCGGTTCGGAAGATGTTGAGATATTTACTATCAAGGATTCAACCCAAAGTAGTAGCTGTTATAGAATGCAGATATGTATCAAAGATGCGATTAGATGAACTAATGGGATTTTTGCAAACATATGAAATGAATCTTGAATCATAATCAAAACCTAAAGAGAAAGGAAAGGCTTTGAAAATTAAAGATGATTTTGATGACAACAAGGGTTTTGATGATGAGACTAGATGTTTAACAAGACAGTTTAACAAACTGCTAAAGAAAGGAAGACAGAAGAACAAGCAGTCTGACAAGCCTTTTAACAAGAAAACAAGAGTTCAACAAAAGACATTTGAGCATAAATTCTCAAAAAGTAAGTACGGATTGAAAGAACCAAAATGTAGAGGATACGGTGGAATTCGTTATATTCAGGTTGATTGTGGTAATCTTAAGAATAAGATGAAGACCAAGTCTTACAACATGACTCCAAGTGGTGATAACCAGCATTTTAAATGTCTTGAAAATGATAGCACAGAAGGAAATGATGATGAAAGTCAAGTTAGTAACGTTGCATTTAATGTTGTTGTTCAAAAGAGTTTAACTCATGAAGATAGTGATTTTAACGGTGATTTTGACAACAACACTGGCAATAAGCTTGCAAAGCTTATGGAAGAGTATAAATTAATATATTTAAAATGGCTCGAAGTTGTAAAGTTGAATAAAGATATGAAGAAGGAAGTTCAGAGACTTCAACAATTTAACATTCCAGAGCAATAGGAGATGGAAAAACTTCAACAACAAGTCCAATAAAGCGAAAAAAGCTTGAAAGTCAATAATCAAAAGTTGGAAGATACTAAACAATCTATTAAGAGGCTGAACTATGGAAAAGCAAAGTTGGATAAAGTACTTTCCTTTAGAAGACATTCTCATAACAAAACTTGACTTAACTATGATAAGTTCGACAAGGCTATCGTTGAAAAACAGACTTTAACAATTATTGAGAAGAAGGGGCAATTAAAGAAATTTAAACCTAAGCCTAAGAAACCCCCTATTTATTATGACTATTGTTCTCGTGCAGATCATAGGTGGAAACATTATTTGAAAAGTTTCAAAGATATTTAACATAGTCAAAAGGCTATCAAACCCAAGTTTAACAAAAGCAGTAAAGTACCTAAGGTGAAATACGTATAGATCAGAAAGGAAGATCACAAGTTATATGTAGCACATGTTTCTTTGAAAGCTATTACGGAAGATGTTTGGAACCTTGACAATAGCTATTCTAAACACACAATATGAGCAATCCATGGAATGTCGAAGTTGGAAAATGACTTCAACAATGCCTGTTGGCAATATTCAGTAACAACTTAATACTTTAACAAAGTCAAATTAGTTTAACACTCACGTTGGCATTGCTGCTCTCCTTGATTAATAACAATTGTTTGGCCTGTTTTGCTACAAAAAGGGGGAGAGGAGGGAATGTTCCAAAGATAATGTACTTAGGGAAAGTTGATTTAGTATTTGGGGGGGATTTTTATTTCTATTATTTTATTTCCATTGATGGTTATTTCTACTTCTGTAACGATTGCAGCTAATAAACCTTGACTGGCTGTATGTTGAAGAACTCTTGATGACTACTAAAGATGCTACCTTGCTAAATTTAGGTTTTGCATCAAACAATGCCAAATGGGGAGATTGTTATGGAAATTTCTTAATGAATAATTGGCAATGTTTGAGAAAAAAAAAATTAGAGTTAGATTAAGAAAATAAATCCTAAAAGATAGGAAATTAATTGCAGAAAAGCTTGGAGAAGATCTAATATTATTATTTTTTTTTTGGGGAATATTTGTGGAGATCATACTATGAAGTTACATAATATTTCTAGGATTGGACAATAAAGATGTGGAAGATCTTGATAGGTATCTTTCAGGTAATATCCTAATTCAACAAGAATACAAAATACTTCATTATTATTGTCAAAGTTGGCATTTGACAGGCAATTTTGACAAAACTGAAGCTATTTTGGGAATTGCAGTATTGGTAAGATTTTGATGCTGTAATAATTCAGTTGGAGTAGGAAAGGGACTTCAGAGAATCATAGATAAATTTTATTGAAGATCTAATTAATATTTTGTATGTGAAAATTTGGGAATCCAAGAGGAATTGAATAGCAAGGATTTAGGAAGGTGCAAGCTTAACAAGATTCCTATTTCAATAAGGAATGAAACACTCTGTTGTATTACAGAAAGTGACCAAATAAAGGAGTAAAGAAGCACTAAACAGAAGAGAGATCCTCATAGCTTGGTCGAGAGAAATAGAAGAGAAAATTCATGGAAATATTCTGAGTGCTAAATTCTTATCTTAAAGTATGATTCGGGTTCAATTTATTAGTAACAACAATATACAATCTTCTTAAAGGACTTGAATCAATCTATTCTTCCTTCAAATCAAATACTTTTATGTAGGAAAGTTTCTAGAGTCAAACGAAGTACTAGGCTACCGTAACAACGAAGATTGAATGGTATTCAATTATAGAGTTAGGTCTAGCAAAGGGTCTTCTGGAAGTTTGATAGAAAGAGCACTGTGATGTATTCTGTTATAGTCCTCTACAGATCACTTGGTGATTAAGACAAGTTTTATCCTTGTAACTTTGATTAAAGTTTTATTAGATTTCTTTACTAGTCTAGGACCTGCAGATATAGGCTTGTTGATAGCCAAACTGCATTCCCAATTTGTTGTATTTGTTGAACTTCTTATTTTACAGTCTGCCAAACTAATATCATTGCAATAAGAAAGTTTAACAAAATTACAGATAGTTGATAATCACACTAACATTACTAAACTGTGATGCACATTGTCATGTTTGTCCAATTGCTAGACAAAGGAAGCTCCCCTTCTCTACTAGTGTTATAGCTTCAAAAACAAGCTTTGATTTTATTCATATTGATATTTAGGGCTCGTATAGGACACTCAATGTGTACAATCATTAGTTCTTTTTTGTAGTTGTTGATTGCTATGATGGAATTACTTGAGTTTTTCTCATGAGATCTAATAATAGGAGTGAAAAAAAATTGGTTTTGAAAATTATTAAGCTATGTTGAGGCATTGTGTTGATTCCTTTAGCTTTGTGTCAGTGTGATTCTTGAGTATTCAAATAGACTATACACTTATACTAACTTATGTGGGTTTGAGAATACCATTCGATTGGTAGGCACCTACGGACTATGATCTCTTTCTTTATAGGGTGTTAGTATTTGATGTTTAGTAGTCCTTAGCTAACAACACATTTTTTTTTTCAAAATAGAAACAGAGGACGAGTGTGGGAAACTCTGGCCATTGTGGCAAACTATAACGATGATCACAGTATGATTGATTATGGTGTACGCAACGGGTTAATCATACATTTTATCATGTTCATATGATTGAATTCCTATGGTGTTGATTATTAATGTTACTGGTTGAACTAATGCTTCTTCTGGTGGAGATCACAATGCGAATTTAAAAAATTAAAATGTATTTTGAGAATACAGTATAAATTGAGAGCTCAATATCTATATCATGGTATCATATGTTATCACAATGACATATTTTCCCGAAAGTGAGAGAAATATTCAAATGAGTTAACAACTATAAATCTTCTGCAAACATGTTGTCATTTGCATCACAACAAGAAGTGGTAATTTCTATAATCGTTCCAATAACTTCTGTCATGCATCATGAAAGCACTTGTTTTTAAAAGTTCACATATCATACTATGGGACTTATTGAGATTATATCTCTCATGACTTTATTCATGCATTTTAGGCAGACTTGTATGAATCCCGAACCTATCTAAACTCGAGACCCGAAGAGGATAGTTGTGTGAATACTTTACGTTTTGTATTTGGGTTTATGTCTAGGAGGTTAAATTCTAAAATCTTGTAATGACATATGTTTAAGTTTTAATCAAGTTCCTCGTAAGGTTATTTCTTTATCCAAATATATTTATTTATTTATTTATTTTTCTCATTGTAAAGACCCCTTATCGTTTAGACGAAGCGACATCTACAGCCATTTGGGCCTTATGGTTATGGGATGTTACAAAAGGTACCTTGATGCGTAATTGTATTTTCTTTTATCTAGAAATGTTATCCTTTTTAAATAAAATTTTCCCTTTCTTCCACTTGATTCCATCATCCTCTTCTTTGCTTGTCGTTCCTATTTTCTTTTAGTGCTGATTACTTTTCCCCCATTTACTCTTCTATTCTTTCTTTGTCAGTTTCTTCTATCTCCTCTTATAGAGACTCTATACTGATCAAACATTCCCTTTTACACTTAAGAGATTCTTCCTATAATCAGTCTTTAGCTCTCTCTTTATCTCATTGCCTTTCACTTCATGTTTCCACCACATATTAGATTTTCCGTTTTTCCACTTGAGAACTATTATCAAGATGTTAAGTATATGGAGAAGGGAACTTTTTTATTGGATGAACTTGTAGCTTTGGAGCTCAAGAAAACTTAATAGTTTAGTGCTTTTCTGTTATGGTAACTCTCCTATTGTTTGCAAATGGATCCATAGTATCAAGTACAAATCTGATGATAGAAAGATTAAAAGCCAAACTAGTTGCTAAAGATTACACAAAACAGGAGGGTGTTGATTGCTTAAGCATTTTTTCTTCTTATTACTAAAGTCATCACAATCCGAACTATTTTGGCCTTGACTAATATCGAAAGGTGGTATTTACATCAATTAGACATCAATAACACCTATTTGTATGGTGAACCTCATGAATAGATTTACATGACACTCCCACCTATTTTTCAAGCTCAAGTCCTAATTTGGTTTGCAAGTTGGATAAATATTAACACAACCTTAAGAGGGCCAATCATCAGTGGAATGCCAAGCTTCTTCTGTACAGGTTCTTAGCAGTAAGCCTGATGACATTCCCATATACTGTCCTCGTAGTTTACTTATAGGGATCGCTTCTATAGCTTTGTCTGATAATCTGTAAAGAAAATTGGGTCCTTGTTTCCTTATCTTATGCGATTTGATCTTAGCTATGCTATCAAAGAGCTTAGCTAATTCCTTGATTGTGCTACTGTCTTACGTTTTCAAGCAGCATATCACATCCATTGATACATTACGAAATCCCCAGGCCAAGGTTTATTTTTTTCGTGCTTATAATATAGCCTTTTAGCTCAAAAGCTTTACCAATTCTGATTGAGCTACCTGTAATGAGACGTGAGGCTCAGTTACGAGCTTCTGCATTTTCTCTAGCATTTCCCTTATTTTGTGGAAATCCAAGAAGCAATTTGTGATCTCTTGTAGCTTAGCTGAGACAGAGTATAGTTCCATGGTGTTCTTGATCTTTATAGAACCAACTTCCTACTAAACACTCGCATTACCATTTGTATCTTGCCCTTCAGGTTCTTCAGATAACCACTATTAGCCTGACCATAACATATTAGATGGAAGAAATTTATTAACATTTCTTACTGCATTATATAATCAATGAGTATGATTAGTGGTTGAGATATTCCATGGGAATTTCGTAAAATGGGGTCATTTTTAAACAGAATTACGACAGTGGGGTGGCTCCACACGAAATTCCCATTGTAGCGAGGTTGCATTTCCTAAATACAACTACATAAAATAAGGTTGTATTAGGGAAATGCAACCATATATCATTTCTGCAGAGAAAATGGAAATTTTGAAATATGGGAAAAAGGGTAATTTTTTTAATGAGTCCTCAAGGTTGCATTGTACTAATACGACCTCAAGGTGGCATTACTTAACTAATCACCTGTAACCAGTAACCCATTCTACCTCATTTCTTCTTCTTCTCGGTGCAATCTCTACGACCTGTGAAAGCCACCTTCGGCGAGAGATCTACAAGCGCTTTTGCTACTGAGAAAGCGAACGATCAGCGGGAAGGTTTGAGACTTAGCCGAGTGCGCCATCTCTGCAGAAGTGTCTTTGATCGAAAGAACCCATTTTCGTCTACTGTGCCTTAGTTCTACTGTACGAAGGAATACCTTTTTCAAGGTAAATTAGTTGAACCCATTCTTGCTCATTTTCATCGCCATCTCTACGATAGTGAATACAATCAACAACTAAGCTTTTTGGGCAGGGGTATTTCAGTTATTTTTGGTTGAATTCTGACCTCTGCATAACTTAGCTTAATTTTAGATGTTAAGTTGTTGAAGCTAAATTGGGGAATTAAGTAATACATTCTATTTTATAGAAAATGGATTGTTGAGCTGTATGTACTCACTGGAACTACTATTCCGCTATTTTGCTTGAATTGATGTGTATTGTGTGTACTATTCTGCATTTTGTAGGGTAAAAGGGGGGAAAAAAAGGGTTGATCTCCATAAGATTGATAGGCGGAGCAATCCTTCTAGAGATTATGCCATATATCATGGGTCGTATCTCCAGATATGGGCATAATGAGTGGAGTATATACAAATTAGTCTGATGGGTGTCTCGGTTACTCTGGACTACCTTCAATGGTATAGGGGCCATACCCATCTTCGGATCAGAAACCCCATTTCTTGCGGTTAACTACAGTGGGGATATCATTTTATCGGGTCTAGTACAACTGTTTTGGTATGTAATTCTTCCCCCCACATAAGTTATGATTTAATAAGTTGTAAAATCTTTAAAAATCTAACATATTTTAAAATTATTTTTTAGGCTGATATTGTTCGACGTGCTATGGCAGTGGCAGATCGCCATATTCCTAATGCTGGCTCAGTTTCTCAAAGGGCATTTATAGATATATAAGATATGTGCACTCAAGGACTCACAGTATGTTATTAGCCACAAGATAGATTTGCTGGTCCAATTGATTCAAGTGAGTCTACTATCGCAGTGAGTCAGTGTACTTCGAGGTTTTGGGAGCCTAATGATGGACGTGCACATGCTAGAGTGAGGCGCGAGGGCAAGAGACATCGAGCTTGAGCACATCCTCCACCGGACCATCATAACCTGGAGCCTATTGTTGAGGTTGATGAGGAGGTAGGGGGTGATTTGCACCTCGAGTTTGGCCCGGATGAGTTGTTAGGGGATGATTCCATGGTGATACCGGTTCAATCTCAATATATGATAGAGACAGACATTCCAGTAGTTGAGGATCTCTTCGCTACTGATGGGCAGGAGGAGCATGTTACACGCATTAATGATCTTTCTATTCAACCATTGATGCGTTAATTTTGGGTGTATAAAAATCATCAATTTTAAATTCATCCTATAGTCAAGTTTTAATTAAAATATTAATCCCAAAATACACATACGAGCAAGTATACTCATCGCAAGCATAACATAGGAAATTAATGAGTATTGATCCTCAAAGGAACAAGTACACATTAGTTACTTTTCATTCATTGTTTAATCGACCTAAATAAAGTGAAAAATAAAGAAATATATACAACTCAATGATGTAGGAATATGCAACTTAAACAATTATCCTAGAAAATATGATAATGAACCAACTAGCAACTCTCTTAATTAATTATTATCTTGGCATCATGAAGGAATGTAAAGTAAAATTCAATTGTTTATCAATCCATGGAATCTTATATTTTGATTCATATTAATAGATTTGTCAATCAAGCTAACATAACCAAAACATACATTAAGCTTATCATTATATACTTTGATTCAATTAGTAGATTTGTCAATTAAGCCATCTTAACCAAAATATACATGAATCTCAATTCATTAAATTCATGAAATTATCTATGACCATATGTCAAGGCGAAATCAACTTAACATTTGATCACTTAATTTTAAAATCCTAGCTTCATTGTTCAAATCAATTAAGATTTAACAAATACAAAATCAATGCAACGAAACTCATAACATCATTTTGTTTAAGTCAATTAGAAGATCTCACATCAATAACCAATGATAACAAATAATCAAATACCAAAAATGATAAAGAATTGATCAAATAACTATATTAACATAAAATCATAAATCCCAAACTAATGCTAAATTACAATAAAACTATTGAATACATCATTGTTTAAGGAAAAGAAGACCGAAAAAAAAAAAAAACACTCATAGACAAGCATCTTTCTTCACCCTTAAAGACTCTCTTGAACAATCCTCCTTGATTTGGGTGAACTCCTCCTTTAATGAGAGATTGAAAATTTTTTGCTTATGAATCCATCTCTGTTTATGTATATATCATAACCCTTGTATTTTCTTGTGCTTTTATAGGCCTCTTGGATTCTAAATTCGTGGATGCGGAAGTTTTGGCTGAGTAAGAGTAGAAAAATACTAAAATCATTGGACAATCCCTAATTTCGTGCACAGAATATTTACCTCCAGAGCATACCTGGTGCCGGGTACTTTCGATCCACCTGGCGCTAGGTGCACTGTGTTCTTCCTCTGGAGTTTTGCTCTGTTTTTTTTTTCTGCAAACAGAATGGACCTGGCGCCAGGTACACTTGCCAGACCTGGTGCTAGGTCTATTCTGAAATTTTTCCTGAAACTTGGCTCGAATTCTTCTGTTGGACCAGAATGGACCCAGCGCTTAGACCATTAGTTGAGCCTAGCGCCAGGTACATTCTAAAACTTTTCACTTTCTGCTCGATTTTAAATTAAATCTGCACATATTTGCCAAAAACACCTTTTACAAGTAAAATATTAAATAAAAAGGAATATGCCTAGTTATTACAACAAATGTATCTTAAAACAGTCTCAAATAACTAGAAAAAAATGGTGATTTTAGCCCCTATCACATACCTCCACACTTGAACATTTGCTTGTTCTCATGCAAAATACTTTAGTCCAAGAAAAATTATCAAGAAAACACAAGTTCTTTCTCATTCAAAAATGTTTTTACCGTAGCAAAAATCATGTCTTTCCTTCAAACTTTAGATACAACTCTTGTCATTCATACCCTTTGAAAATAATACAAACTTTGCAACATTGGACAAGACATCTCAAAACTTTTGAAGTCAAATTAATCAAGTGCATACCTTAGTCTAAGAAGATTATTTCACCATTCCAGTTAAAATATAAATAAAATAAATCACATAAGTTAAGCCATCCTTCAACTCAAGTATTATAAATCCAAAAAATTGCACAACTCAAGTCATGATGTAAGGAAAGCACTCCACTTTTTTTTTCTCTCCAAAAAATACTTTTCAACGACTTAGGGAATTGATAGCCTCAAGTGCATGGATTTCTCTTCACACACCGTATTATTGGCCCCCTTTACAGTCATCACTCATCATTTTCTTCAAACAATTCTTTCTTTCTTTCTCTGCTCTTTCTTGATTTTTTGCCTTCGAGATAGCTACTTTTATAAATTCACCGAATTCACTTGCTACTTTTTCCTATATTAACCCCTTTTTCAGCTAAAGGTCTCCAACGATCCTCAATAAGAGCATTTTTTTAATTCACACAACAATAATGTTGCTTCTACTCATTGTTTTTTTCAACTCAACTAAATTATTTTTTCATAATTCTCCATAATCTTTCCTCTCAAATATCTTTTCTCAACTCACATTATTCATCATAACTCAAAGCTAGGAAAAGTTAAACTTATAATATACGAGTTAGCCAATAAACTCTTTCCATATTCATCATATCCTCTATATTCAAACTAGAAGAGAATGCATAAACAAGATTAATCAAAATTCTCAAGTCTTGAAAAATATATTATCCAACAAAACAATATTATAAAAATCCACCTAATGAAGGACAAAACTCATATCCAAGTATGAAAAATAATTACAACCTTGCTTAACAATAAAAACCGCTGAAATTTTTGAAATAATTTCACAAAAATGATATGGAAAATGATATTCAAAAGTCCTTCTTCAACCTCATTCTCTCCCACACACTTAAACTGAACATTGTCATCAATGGCCAAAGATATAACAATAAAAGTACAGCTAAGAAGACCAAAATGAATAAAGAAGAAGAATAAATTAAAGAAGGTACTTCTATTACATCGTAGTGCCCCCATGTGTGAATCCACCACAAAAAAGGGTTATTACAAGAGTACCTACTTAAATGGAAATAAAACCAAAGAGAAATATAAAGCTAGAAAAAGAAAAAAAAATGAGACAATAAAACAACGAAAATGATAAAGAAATGAAGTACAAAAGAGTAGTGGATAATCATAGCTCATAAAGGAGAACGTTGAGATGTTCTAAAGTGTCAAGGTCTTTTCCCAAATATGAATTTAATCGACTTCCATTTAGCTTAATAATCCCCTGAGTTGGGTGAGAAACCTCAATAACTTCAAATAGACAAACTTGATGTATCATATATGGCCCTGACCATCGAGACTTTAACTTACCCAAAAAAAGTCTAAGCCTAGAATTAGACATTAACACCTTATCTCATTTTTGAAACTCATGGGGAGAACGAATATGCCTATCATACCACTATTTCATCTTATCTTTGTAAATCCACGTATTATGGTAGGCATCATTACGCCACTCATCTAACTCATTTACTTGAAGCATTCTTTCTTTTCCTGGAAAATAAAGGTTAAAATTAACAAGTTTTATCATCCAATGAACCCTATGTTAAACTTCTACCAGTAGATGACATGATTTCCCATACACCAATTGATAGGAGGTTGTACTTGTTGGGAAATATGCCATCTTAGACTAGGTTTCTGATGTAAACATTGAATGTTTTAATAAAAGAATTTATTCTTAGAAATTATTTGTGAATTTACATTTTATTTGTGCACAATTACGTTTGGAAAAGACTCATTGTGTTTTAAGTAAGTGGTCCATGTGAATGGTGGTCTTTCATAGTAAGGTATGGATCACGGGTTACTTAACACATAAACGTTTGTTCTTAACCGATTGATGAGAATGGGAATCTCATCATGTTTAGGTTATTGTGTTATGAATTCTAAATGGGGAATGGCTTACCTTTAGCTAGTGAGTAGTCCACTCACTTCATGACATAAGCATATTTCGAATACGTAGAACAGGGCCTGTAATAGTGGTTAAAGTATTATATGGTAGAAACTTAGACTACTACTACTACAGCGTAGACTAGTACTCTACGGCTTGAGTATGAGTTGGTAGTCTGACGAAGCTAGAAGCATATACTTTGATATGTTTTAGTTGAGGTTCTATCGTAGGACCAATACACTTGCATGTTGGGTATATGTGACTAATTAGTTAAGACAGACTTGTACAAGATAGTTTCTATACTATATCACCCCTTGTGGTTGTCTGAATGATCTAAATATCCAGGGCCCTAGGAAACATGACTTGGATGTTTGCTTTAAGGTAGCTCCCTTGGAAAACAATCTAGGAAGTCATGAATCATTGGACTAGAAGCCTAAGGATGGTAGATGTCATTTATAAAGGTGTTAGTATACTTCTTCCTCTCTAAATGTACGGTGATATATAGAGGGGTATTTTAGTCATTACACTTGTAGGTCGGAGACTTTGTTAATGCGGCACTGTCCTTGGGGTCAATATTTCCTTATGGTGATATTAGGAAATATTTAAAATGTAAAATGCAGCTATTTGTATGGTAAGGGTATTTTAGTTATTTTAGTAGTCAAAGCAGTGTGTCTTTTGGTCCCCAATATAGACTGTAAGTCATACTTATATACAGGCTAAAGAATTGTTTTTAAATTAAATTAAATATAATTTATTTTATTTAAGTAGCTTGATTTAATTATTGGGTTAGAATAAAATAAAGGTCCACAGAGAAAGAGAATTAATTAAATTAGTTTGGTAGATTAATTAATTATTCAGGGCTTTAGCCCAGTTTGAATAATTAAAAATTAACCTGGGACTAAAATAATATAGGCTTGTTAATTGGACTAGTTTATTTGGACTGAAAAATTAATTATTTACTAGGCCATTTATTTAGTTCCGCATAACACCGAAACAAGTACGGATCTTCCTAAAAGTAATAGTTTACTTCGGAGAGGAATTTCTTCTTTTGTTTTGCATAGAAGTCATCCAGAAGAATTCATACAACTAAGTAATTGGTGAAATCTACATGCCAAGGTAGTTGAGAAATCTCACCATCAACAGGTAAAAGTTATTCATCCAAAAATGTGTCATTGATGTCTCATTCAGCCCATGGTTCAAGGTTAGGATTTTCCAACCTAGACAAGTGATTTGCAGCTAAAATTTTCACTCACTTTTTGTCTCTAATCTCCAAGTCAAATTCCTGCAACAATAAAACCCATCTTATCAATCTTGATTTGGAATTATGCTTGTTTAGTAGGTGCTTAAGGGCAGAATGATCCGTATACACAAGACTTTAGACAAAACAAGATAAGAACAAAATTTATCAAATACAAACACTATTGCAAGCAACTCTTTCTCCGTTGTGGTGTAGTTCTCTTGTGTCACCGTAAGAGTTTTGCTTACATAGTAAATTGGTTGAAAGTGCTTAACACATTAGTTAAAAAAGAAGAGACCAATCTGGTGTAATTAGAATATGAGAATTGATCAATTTCGTTTTAAGCACATTGAAAGCATTGAGACATTTTTCATCAAAATAAAAAATAACATCATTTTCAAGCAAAGAAGGGGTTTAGAAATCTTTGAGAAATCTAAGATAAATCTCCTATAAAAACCTGCATGCCTAAGAAAGCTTCGAATTGCCTTCATAGAAGTTAGAGGAGGAAGTTTTTCAATTGCCTCAATTTTGACCCTATCAACCTCAATACTTTCCTTGAAATTTTGTATCCCAATACTATACTTTCTTGCACCATGAAGTGGTATGTTTCCCAATTAAGCATGAGGTTGGTCTCTTCGCACCATTGAAGTACCTTTTCCAAATTGGCCAAGCATAAATTAAAAGAATCACCAAAAATAGAAAAATCATCCATAAATACCTCCATGATGTCTCCCACAAGCCCTTCAAAAATAGTCATCATACATCGTTAGAATGTTCCGGGGCCATTGCAAAGATCAAAAAGCATACATCGATATGCAAAAGTACCAAAAGAGCATGCAAAGGTAACATTTAGTCAATGAAAGGGAGAGGAAAAGGGTCCTTCCTAGTTACCTCATTTAATTTTCTACAATCAATGCAAACCCTCTAACTGGTTACTAATCTCATTGGAATCAACTTATTTTGTTTCATTAGGGCTCACAGTCATTCCTCCCTTTTTTGGTACCACTTGTGTTGGACTAACCCAAATACTATCAGAAATAGGGTAAATGATGCTAGAATCTAAGAGTTTAATCATCTCACCTTTTACCACATCACTCATGTTTAGGTTCAATTAGTTTAGTGGGTTAATTAATTATTCAGGGCTTTGGCCCAGTTTGAATAATTAAAGATTAACATGGGACTAAACTAATATAGGCTTATTAATTGGACTAGTTTATTTGGACTTGAAAATTAATTATTAATTGGGCCATTAGGTTGGTTCTAATTAGAATAATTAATTAAGCCCAAAAGGTTAAACTAAGAGTCCAATGGCCCAGTCCAGTTTAACTTAGGGTTTTATATAGGTTAAACAAGAGGATTGGATATAACGTGGTGGTTAGAACACACACTCTCAGACGGCTTCTTCTCTATGAAAAGCCAGACGTCTCTCTCTCCAGAAAAAAGGTTTCTTAGTCTGTAGTTATTCACCAAACGGATTTAGACAGGCCATATACTAGAAGATCGAGGGATTGGTGTTCATCTACATGCAAAGACGGAGTAGGAGACTTGCAGGAATTGCACCAGAGGCTTCCACCAGCACACCTACTCCAATTGCACACGTTCCGGTCCAGCCAACTCTTAGAACGAGGGAAAGAGGTAAAAATTTTTAACCTCGGAATCTGAATAGAACCTAACCGGCGCCGGCTAAGGCTGCCGGAGCCGGTGCCAGCCTTGTTCGGGAATCCCCTATTCTTGGTTTTTTTTTTCAGTTTTTGATCTTCGCTTCCGCTGCATGCCCTGTGTTTTCCGTTTTCTATGCCTTCATCAATCTCCGTTAGGGTTGTACTACGGGTTTGGCTCCTTTTTCCAACAAGATTTTGTGAGTACAAAAAGAATGGCTAATTCCCCTTAATATCCGTGATTTTTCATGCAATGACTCCCTATATTTTTCCCAATAGACTTACCAATTTGGTCTTTTGTTCGCAAGTAAGGTCTTTTGCAATGAACACGGGTAGTTCTTTACCTTTTGCCAAAAATACATATTCCATGTGCTCAGGAAGGTCTTTCAAGTCCAATTCCGGTGGTTCCTCAAGGGATGATTTCATCCTTCCCAAACTACCTTTTTCGATTTCGTTAAAATTTTCCAACTTATAGCCCTCAATTGAGTCCTCCAAATATGTAATGGATTGTTCCATAGAACCTTGGACAAATGATTCCTGTGAAAAGTTAAAGATAGGATCATCAAGAATATCAACCCTTAAATAAGAATTATCATAAGAACTAGGATGTTGCATGCTTTTGTAGATTTTGATAATAACTTCCTCGTCCCCAACCCTAAGTGTCAATTTACCTCTATGAACATCAATTAAGGCTTTGTCAGTTGCTAAAAAAGGTCAACTTAGGATTAAAGGGACTTTAGAAACCTTATCCATATCCAGAATAATAAAATTCACAGGAAATATAAATATATCCACTTTAACTAATACATCTTCCACTATTCTCGTAGGATATTTAATAGATCCATCCGCAAGTTGAATACTCATCCTAGTGGGTTTGGATTCACCTAAGCCTAACTTTTTGAAAGTTTTATATGGCAAAAGATTAATACTAGCACCTAGGTCTACTAATACATTACAAAATGTAAGAGTCCTAACAAGACAAGAAATAGAAAAACTCCCTAGATCACTTTCTTTTCATGGAAAAGTCCGTTGGTCCTGCAAGATAGCTGAGCATTCCTCACTTAAAATCACAATAGATAATTCCTCTAACATCTTTTTGTTAACATGCATGCTTTTAGAAATTTTGCATATTTAGGCATGTGCACCTAGGCCTCACTAAGTAGATGTTTATGTGCAGTTGTTTGAATATTTTCAAAAACTTGTCAAATTGTGTATCTTTTCTTGCTTTGTGTGTGGAGTGGGGTAAGATACCGGTGGCTGAAAATCTAGTTTTTTAGTTTGTTTTTCAAAAGGTTCAAGAAGAGGGGTTGGTTCCAACCCATCTTCTATAGATGTTACCGGTTCCGTGCTAAGATTGGGTAGCTCCTTACCATTCCTTAGTGTAATGGCAATTGAATCATGTTGTGCTTTTACCCCTAATAGTGACTGTATCACTAAATCCGTTAAAAACCAAATTTGCCTTTCCATATTTCTAACTATGCCCTTAAATTTTGCCAATGTGTCATCTATCTCAGAAAAACACTTAGTTACATGGGTGGTAAATTTTTTCAATAACCCTTCTAAGGTAATGGAATCAAATGGTTGAGATGTCATCCCATGAGACATGTTAAGATACTGTCCCAAGCTCCAATTGGCCATCTTACCTATATAAAATAACTTGTTAGCATCATATATACACATCATAGTATGAAATCAAGTTAGTTAGTTAAGGTATATGTTTACAAATTAAGTTACAAGGAATTACCATGTATATAGATATTAAAGAACAAGTATACGAGCAAACACACTATAGCACCTAGTCATATAAGGAACATATATACATATTCACATATTTACATATAAACATATAAACATGATTAAATCAATAAAATTCAATCTTTCATGATATTGTTCCCCAACAATGGCACCAAAAACTTGATGCGTTAATTTTTTGTGTATAAAAATCATCAATTTTAAATCCATCCCTTAGTCAAGTTTTAATTAAAACATTAATCCCAAAATATACATACAAGTAAGTATACCCATCGCAAGTATAGTATAAGGAATTAACGAGTATCGATCCTCAAAGGAACAAGTACACACTACACTTTTCATTCATTATTTAACTAACCAAATAAAGTGAGAAAATAATAAAAAGAAAAATAAAGAAATATATACAAGTCAATGATGTAGGAATATGCAATTTAGACAATTATCCTAGAAAATATGATAATAAACCAACTAGCAATTCTCTCAATTAATTATGATCTTGACATCATGAAGGAATACAAAGTAAAATTCAGTCGTTTATCAAGTCATGAATTTACTTAGGTAAATTCCATTTCGTTTGTCCATCTAAATGAAATCCTATATTTTGATTCATATTAACAGATTTGTCAATCAAATTAACATAACCAAAACATGCATTAAGCTCATCATTATATATTTTGATTCAATTAGCAAATTTGTTAATCAAGCCATCCTAACCAAAATATACATAAATTTCAATTCCTTAAAATCATGAAATTAGCTAATGACCTTATGTCAAGGCGAAATCAACTTAACCTTTGACCACTTAGTCCTTAAATCCTAACTTTATCATTCAAATCCACTAAGATTTAACAAATACAAAATCAATGCAATGAAACTCCTAATATCATTTTTGTCTAAGTCAATTAGAAGGACTCGCATTAATAACCAATTATAACAACTAATCAAATACCAAAGATAATAAAGAATTGATTAAATAACTATATTAACACAAAATTATGAATCCCAAACTAATGCTAAATTACAATAAAACTTTTGAATACATCATTGTTTAAGAAAAATAAGATAAAGATAAAAGAAATCACTCATAGACAAGCCTCTTTTTTCACCCTTGAAGACTCTCTTGAACAATCCTCCTTGATTTGGGTGAACTCCTCCATTAATGAGAGATTGGAAATTTTTTGCTCCTGAATCCACCTCTCTTTATGTATATATCACAACCCTTGTGTTTTCGTGTGCTTTTATAGGCCTCTTGGATGCTAAATTATAGCTGAGGAAGTTTTGGCCGAGTAGGAGTAGAAAAATACCAAAATTATTAGACAATCCCTATTTCAGTGCACAGAATATTTACCTCCAGAGCGTACCTGGTGCCAAGTACTTTCGATCCACCTGGCGCTAGGTACACTATGTTCTCCCTCTGGAGTTTTGCTCTGTTTTTGGTCTGTAGATAGAATGGACTTGGCGCCAGGTCTGTTTTGGAATTTCCCCTGAAGCTTGTCTCGAATTCTTCTGCTGGACTAGAATGGACCCAACACTTGGTCCATTGCTTTGGTTGGGCCTAGCGCTAGGTACATTCTGGAACTTTTCACTTTTTACTCGATTTTAACTTAAATCTGCACATATTTGCCAAAAACACTTTTTACAAGCAAAATGTCAAATAGGAAGGAATATGCATGGTTATTATAACAAATGTATCTTAAAATAACCTCAAATAACTAAAAAAAGAATTGTGATTTTAGTCCCTATCAACCATTCCGTGGGATAATCTGTAGTAGGTGATGAAGACAGGTTGTAGATCCTCCACAAGAAGACCCAGAGCCCATCCCTTCCCCCAGCAAGAACCACAACCCGCCCTTTCTCCCCAAGAAGACACAAAGCTGGCCCTTTCTCCCCAAGAAGAACCAGAGCCCGCCCCTTATCATTGATATCAACAATGCTAATACTGCTGGGAGACCAAGGAGAAAGATTAAACCTCATAGGCCATGTGTACTCTCACCACATTTGTTGTCCTTTACTGATTAGTATAGTAGGAATATTTTATGTGTTAATGCTTCTGTATTTTTTAGTTTTCCTTTACATTGATTTGCATTTTCGATAATACATAACAAACGTTTCCTTTTTTTAACTACTATCAAGGCATTCCAGAAAGGATAGCATCTCAACGAAGTTTTGAAGACTCTAATGTTTTGAAGACTAGAACTGTTATGTGTTGATTTGAGTAGTTGTAGTCAGGTTGAATAATGTGGATACTGTTTGAATGGTTTTGACATATAGAGTATAAATAGGATTTGGCATTTATTGAATGGTTTTGACATGTGGAGATTGGTATTTATTAAATAGGATATGTTATATGTAGGAAGTTTGTTTTTATATATGCAGGAAGTTTGTTGACACCTAAATTTTGTAAAAAGAAATATATACCATAAGGTCGCATTATGTAATGCGACCTTCGCGACCTATATACCTTTCCAGATCTGCGGCTATTTCATATGATTCAGTAAAAATCATTGCCCCCAGATTGCTAATGTAATGGGCGATATCCGCGAATATCGAATGTCTTGATGGCATGAGATTGGTCATTTTATAAATTTAAGTAAATTTAAGTATCAAGTTAACTTCATCTCAAAACATAAATTTATTTTCTTTTCATTTTTCAACCAATGAGCTTATTTAAACTGGGTTTTCATTTTCTATTTTACCTTAAATCTAAAATGCACCTACTGTTTTGTTTGATTTTGAGGAAAAAAAAGACATATATAGGATATAGGTGTAGCACGCACTCTTCTATAAGGTTTTTCCAAGATAGAAACATTGATCCCCCCATGAAGAAAACTCTAAAATTGCTATGCCTTTTTGTTTGAGTTTTATTTTTCTAATAATGTTGATATTTTGTTTATCTCATATTATGCCCACATTGTTATCATAGATGCATTGGAACCACCTATTGTGCTGGGTTTTTTTTTTTTTTTTTTATTGTCAAATACAATGCGATTATCAGGGCTCTATATGGTTCGATGAAGCAATTAAAAAAACTTGCATTCTCCAATGTCAGATATCTTCCTCCGAACTTGTTGACAAGGTTCATACATATCTTAGATTAGGAGGAAGAAATGTGACAATCAAGGTTACACTAAGACATCCATTTTTTTATGGATCTGATCAACAATATGCAGCAAATGAGTTAAGTGATGATGATGATATGGAGGTTTTATGGATATTGCCACATGAATTTAAGTCCTAGAGCATTCAACTTCATGTAAGTTATTCTGATGTGACTTCATAATGCCCGAGTCATTTATCTGAGGTATCCCCAACAACGGGTTCATTCGTGGCAATGCTTAATCAGGTCACGGGTTTAGATCCTTTGATTCAAGAATAGTACAATTCATTTTCTTAGCTCCATATAGGCATTGGAGGGGAAACCTTTAATTACATGCAATCCCAAGCATTTTACCAACCAATGGATAATACATGGGCAGCCTTAATCAATAGAGAAACTGAATACATTAGTTCAACTGGTAGTAATGCTGGGATAGTTAATGTTCAACTATGTCTGATTTTAGATAGACATAAAAGCATAATCAATGTTGTACACCATATGAATAAGTGGCAAGAACCTTTGGTTGTTCATCGATATTGTCTCAGGCACATTAAGGGAAATTTTTATGCCAAGTTTAAGGATACTAATTTGACAAATTTGATGTACGCTGCGAGTTTAGAGCATAAAAATGACCAAGTGTCAATGATATTTGGATGAAATTAGGAACAAAAAAGAAGATGCATTTAAATATTTGATGGAAATTGGTTTGGAGAAATGAACTTTATCATATGATGAAGGGTATATATATGGTTTAATGACTACTATTTTGTCTGAATGCATGAACAGTGTGCTCAAGATAGCATGATCTCTCCCACTAAAAGTTTTAGTTGGAACTTCATTTATGAAGTTAGTTAAGTATTTTAATGAACATAGAGATGAGGCATCTAATTTGAGACACCCTTTACTATTTGAAATGTGGAAGTTGTATTCTTATTTTGAGGACAAATCTAGAGAGTATGTTGTGATTGAATTTAATGCACAGGCCAGTATATATGAGATCAAATCGTTTGTCTAATAAGGTGGTTGAAGTCCTAATGTTTACACTGTCAATTTGATGGAGAGATCATGCAGCTGCCAAAAGTGGAGTATATATGGTATATCTTGTTCTCATGGATTTGCAGCATGTAGTCACAGAGGCTGGAACCCCATTGACTTTGTCTTGGAATTCTATACTAGAAGGAATTATGAGTTGACATATGAGGGTCAGTTTTTCCCTATGGCGGATGAACAATATAGGAGGCCTTAAACTTTCACGCTTGCACCAGTGGAAGAAATGATTAGGAATGAAGTTTCTAGCCGTCTGCGAATATCGAAGATATCTTGTGATATGAATTATCGGACACCCAACTCTCCTCTAAGTAAGATGCATCAACTGTCGTAGGGGTACACATACTATGAGAAATTGTAACAATAATACTTTTACTATTTTGAGATATTAGCCCATTTTTTCATCTAATCCTTCGTATTCTATTCTATT
The DNA here is from genome assembly GCA_026120185.1 of Voacanga thouarsii. NCBI lineage: Eukaryota > Viridiplantae > Streptophyta > Magnoliopsida > Gentianales > Apocynaceae > Voacanga > Voacanga thouarsii. Next base: position 1,404,395 of record JANUWF010003370.1, read on the forward strand.
GTATTTTGACTATGGTTTCTCTATGGTACTTGTGATATTGGAATTTATATTTTGAATGCTTCAATAGATTACATTTATTATTATATATTGAATGTTATTAATGTAGGAAATGCACAACCATTGTGATGACTTGATTCGCATATCAGAATGCTTATAGGATGTGAGTATGCAAATGAGGTCGCATTTCACTAATGTGAAGGTCACATTAATGAAATGCGACCTGTATTTTTTTTCAAATTTCAAATGCTCGCATATTTCATCGTAAATATTCAAATTAAACTGATATGGTCGCATTTCTCTAATGTGACCTTATTTTATGTGGCTGCATTTCCGAAATACGACCTCGTTACAATGGAAATTTCGTGTGGAATCACCCCACTGTCATAATGCCGTTTAAAAATAACCTCATTTTATGGAATTCCCGGATATGCCGAGACATAGTTTACAAAAATGATCAGTAGCACAAAACTTGATGAGGATCTTGCCATAAGAAATCGAATCCCTAATCCTTTTTGGCCACTTATGTAACGATAATAATTTTGTGCTACAACTCTACCGCTTTTGTGATGTGTGATTAGGGTGCACATGCAATGGTTTTATATTTAATTTTTTAAAATATAAGTATGATTTTAAATTTTATAAAAATTTTATGAACCAAAAAATTAATATTGATATCTATTTAAAGTAAATAAAAAATTATTATTATTTTATAAATAAAATTCATTTGTATAATATTTATTTTTCATCAAAATAAGCGTAAATCTGGATTTTTTTTTTTCCACAAAAAAGTTTGCAAACCAATTACACTCTTGTAAGTGTAATGAACACATCTTTAAATGGCTCAACTAAATTCAATTCATGCTAAAAAATTTAAGTTTGAATTGGACTTAAAGTATTACTTTGTATATGACTCAAATCCTATTCAAACTCAAATTTGAATGTGAAAAAAAACTAAGAGGGAATTTAATTTGGTCATTAAATCAATTTTTTATATAGAAATCGAAGTAGAATGTGGTTGAACCCTGTAGTAGTTGATTCAAATGAAACTTATTAACAGAATGAATACCTACGGCGACTCTGAAATTGAAGATGGTTTCAGAATATGAATCAACATTATGCCAAGTTTCTTGAACCACTTAGAGGTATGCTCTTTTTAGTTTCCTATTTTCCATCTTTTTGGAATTCTAAAAGTATTATTTAACATTTTCAGTACAATTTATATATATGCTGCATGCTCACATTTTCTGAATACCAATTAACAATAATGAAATTTCACATCCGGGTAAACTGTTAACTGTTTTTCTTCTTTATATAGCAGAACAAAAAATTAGTCCATAGATAAGAACAGATAATCGAAGAAATGGCGACAAGCCACAGCCCAGCATTTGCATATGTTGTGGTGTATGCGGAAGACGTAGCCAATCGGCCCAATCCGTTGCCTTTTACGATAAGGCCTTGGCTACAAATTCGGTCGCTTAGATGAGTCCAACAGATGGGCACAGTTAGAGAGCGGAGAGACAACCATAGCATTTACTCCCATCCACCAGCATGAGACGGAGGATTTAACAGGGCATGTCTAGACAACGAATTTCCACAGCCACCAAAGACAGCAGATTGAGGTTTGCTTTGACTATAGAGACCTTGATGCTGCCTACAAGGTACGGATTTGAATCCAATCATGATGCTTTTTTTATTAATCGAACAATTCGATGATGATGAAGAAAATTTTAATGGTATAGTCGTGTGGTTTGATTTAATAATGATCAGAGATCAGTGGAAAATAGAGTTGTGCCAGTCAGTGAGCCAGAAGAGAAAGAATGGGGACAAAAAGTTGGGTACGTTTGAGACATGGATGGCAATGTGGTAAGGATGAGGAGTTATGTGGTCACTTCAAAAGCGCAGCATTGAAGAAGAAAGAAGATGCTTGGTAAATTAAGCAGAGTTGTCACCCAAGATTTACCAATTTCTATGTTAGGTTTATGATTTTTTTGGGTTTATTTCTATATTGTTTTCCAAAGTTAAATGTTGTTTACTTTATATTTTTAATAATAAATATAATAATAAATTCAATATAATGAGATTATACATCTTCTCCCCTTTTCCTTTCTCCTTCCCTTACCAAACAAAGGGTAAGGGATCATCATTATGCCATATAGCAGTTCTGATCCAGTCATCTAATGCCTGCAAATGGGCAACAGAATTGTACCGCAATGATGACATTGCTACATGGCCAAGCCATATATGACACCCCTTCTGTAGTTTGACATTACTATGGAGCATCTTTTATATAGAAGAGAAGTATTTTGGCTCAAAATTGGCCTTTCTTCTGTTATTTTTTATTTTGCTTCTGATATACTACTACATGAGGAAAATGGCGCCTTTTGTGATTACCAAGGTGAAAGCGAGACAAATTCTTGACAACAGAAGGATTCCGACAGTTGAGGTGGATTTATTCACCAATAAAGGCATGCTCTGAGCTTCCGCTCCTAGCGGTGCTTCCCCAGAATGTAGGTTTTTCTTTCCTTCTTTTTGACATTTTGAATTTTTAAGTTTTCGATTTTATATTTGAAATTGTAATTGTTTGACCTTCATTTGATAATGTTATTCTCATTTTCTCAATGTCATTGATTAACAGACCATGACAATGATTGGTCTTTGTGAAAATAAAATGCGTCAGAACCCAACAATATTCTTAAAGTAAATTTAGAGATTTTATCAAGGTAGACAGAAGACCAAACAGCACATTAGCACAGACAGTTTATTAACCATGTATATTAACACAAGATAAAGCATAAAGATTTCAATTAACATACTCAATATGCATGTAGTCATCTCCTTCATTAGCTTCCATATCCGAGCTTTCCATAAAACAATTAATGATATTTGTTGGTAGGATAGTATGAAACTTGTGAGCAAATTTATTTTTAATTTTTAGAATTATATTGAAGAAGGTAATTTTTATAATAAAAAAGTTTTATATTTCAAAATTTTAAGTCAAATTATAGGGTGTTTAGTAACTATTCACAAATTTTGATGGATAGAAGTACATATATAAACACAAAATAACTTAAATTACAGAAAAATAAAAAAACAATTTATCTCGAATATCGCTCTTTGAGACCTAGTATAAAAGCAAAGAAATAGCCAAATTACCATCGCATGGATAAAGCCGAACAAGCTGAACCGAAAGATACAGATCCAATCAACAATAAATATCAATAGCTCACAGTAGCTCATTCACATTTTAGAATAAACCGATGGCATTCAAGAAGCAAAGATAGAAGTAAAGTAAGAGTAAGAAAGGATAATACAATATTTGTGGTGGTTCAATCCAATTCATATGGGTTTATATATATTACCTGTAGTCTTCTCTAAGCTCAAATAACTTGAAAAAATGAAGTAGAAATTTCAAAGAATCTCATTTGATAACATTTAAAAATGTAACTCAAAAAATTATTCAAAATGGTCCAAAAAATAACTTTTATACGATGGACCAAAGATCCTTAATGGCTAAACTGGCTATTACTGTTGATGTGGTAAATTTTGGAATACAAAAGCATGGTTCTACATTTGCTGTTATGACTTGGCTTCCATAGATCTCTTAAAAAAAAAAAAAAATGCAATGTAGCACTTTTAAAGAGTTGTTAAAATACCTAAAGTCACATGCTACTATGCATTAGAACTTTTTTTTTTTTTTTCAAAAGTAAATAAGTTCAAAAGACTTTCTTGAAATCAAAACTCATTTAAAGGTAGTTTGGGTGAAGGCATTTTCAAAACGTTTTGTTCATATAAATAAAATAAGCAATGCAATGTTGATGTTCTAAGAGAAAGAATCTACGTTGGTGCGCATGAAAGAAAGAAAGAATATATATAAAAATGAAAAATCTAATCTACAAAAACAATCCTAGCACTAAGTTATTCAACAACTCTTCGATTAAAACTTCATATACCTCTTGAAGTTAATTTCATGTGTCCTCTAACATAGGATGTTCATGCAAGGGTTCTTGATAAATAAGTCTTATCACATTTCACAAGTATATATATTTGTTTTTTTTTTTTTTTTTGGAGGGAAACTACTTAAAGCCAGTTTTGGCAATGTTTGCGGCATGGATTTTGGAATTGGATTGGGGAAAAAATATTCTAGAAAGACCGAGATGAATCCTGATGAAGATATGTTAAGAATCTTATTTTTGAAGAGATGGAATTCAAGTGAACTTGGAATTGCAAAGCTTTAGGAAATTCTGCATATGGATTCCTAAATCATCAAGGAAACGAATACTTTGTCACATGTATAAAAATGACCAATGCGCTTCTGAAACTATAGAGAGGAGAAGAAGGACGAAACTTAATGAGATCCTTTATAGCTTGGTCGAGATAATAGAGTGAGGAATTTATGTATGTATTCTGAGTGTTCCTAAAGCATACACTATTGATGAAGCTGTCCGGTTTTGATTGTTAAAGTATGCTTTTTGGTTCAAGTTAATTACTGCAAAGATCTTCAGGAGTTTGGCAAAAGAGCACTAGCGTGGTTTTCTATTAGAATTAACTAAGAATCACTTGGTGATTAAAATGAGTTTATTTCAATAATTTTTGTTAAAATTTTAGTATATCTTTTAGAATATTCTAGGATCCACAGATGTAAAATTATTGATAGCTGAATTGCATTAACAATTTACTATATTCGTTGAACTTCTTATTTCTATCTGTCAAAAATTAACAATAACATAAGAAATTAACAAACTAAACCATATAACTAGTATTGGAGCTATTCACCGTATTGGAGTTGCTATTAATTTAGCATGTGAGATCTTGGTAGTTGGTTTGGAAAATCATGTCTAGACCAATGAAGGAAGGAGGATCTGTCATTTGAACACCATTGTTGGAAGAAGGATCAAATTATTTGTAACACCCCGTCCAAAGGACTAAAGGTCTGTATAACTAGGTCACACGACAAAAATAAAACAATACTTGAAAATTTAAAACTTATTACAATCCAAAAATTCAAGAACAAATCCAAAATAAATTGTTCACTATTATCTCTCAAAGCAACATATGAAATAAATAACATAAAGTCTTCAAGAAGGCAACTTTCTAGCTACTCATCTCCACAGCAGGATCGACCTGAAATCATAGCATAAAAGGTGATGAGATAAAAATTTCAACAAGCCCGTGTGTGCTTTGAGTGTTTCAGGTAAAACAGTTCATGAATGCAGGTTGTAAAAATTGCATAAAAAAGAGTACTGGCAAGCAAGAAATAAGGATTAAAATTAAGAGTGGCGTTTTCCTCTTTTCAAACCATACAAGTGTACAATAAATACAACCACTCAAATGGATGGCCATGGATTACCACACGTTGGGCCCCATGTCTATTAAACGGTCAGAATGCTATACTTTGTGCAGACTGACAAAAGGTAGGTGTACGGCTTACCGGGTAAGATACTCCTCCTGCTCTACACTCAAACAAACCGATTGTCCCCTCCGGCAACACACAGTCCACATGATTGAAACTTGCTAGCTCGGATTGGCATGACTATGTAGTACTGTCACTTCTCCAAGTTGAGTTCATCTTCTAGAGATGTCCTCCTGCCAGAAGACTCGCTCTTACTCTTCAAAACTAGTACTACTAGCCTACCCTTATTGAGTACTCAATGTTTGATTGTCCCGCTTGGGAGAAAACTGATAAAACATTGCTTTATTTGGAAATGGCAATTAAGGGTTTCTAAAGTCCGTGGTGAAGTTGATTTTAGAAAGAGTTTGGTGTTTGCGTAAAACTGCTTGTTGATTTTCAAATAATTTACTTGATTGAAACAAGAAAGGAAATAGTCCTCAATTGCCTTTACAAAATGAGTGTTCACACACTTCGTGTTTGACTTGCCATGGTAACCTTTTGTCATCAAATAAAATTTATGCAGGAGCTTACATGATCCTTTGTTTGAGCTAATTCAAAGATCTTCCAAAGCTGACCTAACCCCATCTGGGGTAAACACAAGCTATAATTAAACTTAAGCCAAATTTGCTTCCATAAATAATCCTAGTTCAACTTACTACAATCATGACCCTAATGACCAAAACTTTAAGGCTAGATGATAAAAAAAGATTTTATAAAATAAATCTAGCTTGATAATAAAATAACTAGGGATTGTGAAATAATTACTAATAAGTTGTAGATATAAATCTTTGTTATTAATAAATAAACTAGGGTTTATTTGATAAAGGGTCCTAAGTCCTACATGATATTATTAAAATAATAAATCATTACTGTTCTCTTAATTAATAATTAATAGTTAGAAAATAATTGATAAATAAAATTAATAAAAAGTAAATTTTAATATATTTTGATTAAAAGATAATAAATAAATTTTAATACTATTTATCAATATATGACTTATAAGATTAATATTTTACCTATTACGATTATTTATATAAAAGGCTTTATCTAATATTATTATTATTATATATAATATTTATATATTTTATATTTAATAAAAGATATCATTTATTTGGCTAAAATATCATTATTTCATATAGCAATCTAATTCCAAAGCCTCCTAGGGTTTTCGAAATTATTAGAAGAAAATATAGCATTAATTTTTATTATTGTAATAAAATTGGCTAACTTAAATAGTTTAGGATCAACAAGGTTATGATCATAATTCTCCTATTACTAACAATAATCATGGATATAAATTCTAATACCAATCAACAAACCATTCAATTCATGAACGAAGACTTAAATATATAACTACCATCACAAGATCCAAACTTCACTAAACATAATCATATTCATGGCTACAACAAGAATACAAGAACATAAAATCCTATTCACCAAAGGTGACATAATATATATCATGCTTATTCATTTATACTAACTCACGACATGAAGCATGCAACAAACCACAAAATATCATAAAACTCAACCAAGACAAATCATCCTCATACTTCAATCCCAACCCCATCATATAAACACATACTCAATCTCCAATCATATTCCATCCTTTTCCAACAACATCCAAAAGACATGATTTTAGAATTAAGGAGAGGGTTAAAGAGACATACTCAATTGATGACTACCTTAATGAAGTCCCAAGAAAGTCCACACTCTTGGAAGGCTTGATCCGACCAAGAAGGAAGAAGAGAAAATGGTTGTGATTGAAACAACCATTTCTGCCGAGAGAGAGAGAGAGAGAGAGAGAGAGTATTAGTAGATTTCAATAAAGATCGAAGAGGAAGGAAGATGAACACAATCGTTCATGATTACCTTGAGAGAGTTCTTGAGTCTTCAAGAAAAATTCTGGTTTTTTATCCAAAAGTAGAATCTTGTTCTCCGCGTTTGATGTTATAAATTACATAAATGGATTCTAGAGGGTGAGTAGACGTGATTTGGAGTTTTTGGGAGAGATTGGAGGTGTTTAGAGTGGTCTTAGGCTTGGAGAATGGTAGTGTGTGTTCTTGGTGTTCTTTGGAGAAATGGAAAGAATGGAGGAAAGGCTGGATGAAATCTGTTGAGTGGTGTTGGCCGAATGGATTGGAGAATCCTTGTGATTGAATTTTCATATTAGGGAAAAGAAGGAAAGCTGGTTGTTTGAAATTCAAAAGAAGTAATTTATGGAGTAGAATAAGGTAGAAAATATGGTAAGAATAGCTTGGTTGATGGAGGTCCTTGGAGCTACTATGGCCGGTTGGAATTAGCTAAGGTTTTGCTGAGATGAATAAGGTTGAATGAGCTATAGGGTGGCTGAAATGTGGAGTGCAATGGTGGAGGAAATTTCTTGTTGGATGAGGCTTAATCCATGGAAGTTTTCATGAAGCAATTTGCTGAAATTTTGAATCCCAATTGAAAGATTGATTGTTGTGATTGAAGGAGTGATTTAAGGAGTGGTTATGGTGTTCATTTCGTGTAGATCAATGGAGGAGGTGATGGAGTTTAGTTCATGGCTGACTAAGGTTGGTTTTACAAATAGTTAGAGTGGTTTTTCGGATAAGGTTGAAGAGGAAACAAGGCTGGAATTACTGGTTGTTCATTTGAGAGGTTTGCTGGAATTTTTGTACATATTTTTCTGCCATATTCCAGTCGACTTGCAGAAGGTTTAAAGGGGTATTGGAGGGTACTGTAAGGCTGGTTTCCATCCTTCTTTATGTAGGAAAGGTAGAGATGAATTGTTGGTTTGAAAGGTGGAAGAAACAACTTGTTTTTGGACTGCTAAGCATTCGAAGCTGCCCAGAATTTTTTTCTGGTTCTCACAACTTTGTGCAGTCCGAATTTTGGCACAGTTTTTCAGTCTTCCAATTGAACAAGTTGGCCATTTTTCTGACAGCATTTGAGTAAGAAAAATAATTGAAGTTTTTTGAAAACTAGGTTGACCTAGAAGTTGGAAAAATTTCAGATTCCTACCATGGAGAATATGAACACTATGGAGTGGAGTTTTGAAGGTTCAACCATGGAGATTAATTCTCTTGGGAACCTTCCATAACCCTTCCCTATTTTCAACAAAAACTTTATCCTCTGAGAGCTATTTTCATAACTCCAAGATTAAAGAACCTTACTGGAATTTTCTGGAAATAAAAATAGCTTTGATAAATTGAGCAACTTAATTGATAAAGAATTAAGATAAGCTAGAGAGCAAAAAGAGCATGAATCCCTTAAGAATTTTTGTAGTGCACAAGAGTAGGATTAAGACATTCCCTTCAAGCCTCCCTTAGGACAACACTCCTACTTCTACCCATGGCATGTAAGGGCCGAAAATAGCCTACCTTAAAAGATGGGATTTGAACTCAAGACCTTAAGGATTAATTCCTAAGCTCTAACCACTAAACCATAATATCTCTTTGTTCTTATTTTCTCTCCTAAATATTCTTGCTATTTAATCCTCAAGCTATCTCCCTATTTTCACTTTAAATAAAATTACCATTTTGCCATTCCTACTCAACAAGCACAATTAAGCCTTCTAGACTATAAATCACAAAATCCAAAGCACATGCAATCATTCAAAAATATATTTATGCATGTAAGAAAATACGTTATGCATCCCGATCCCCTTACTCTAAAGTTGGTTTTAGTTGGGGTTTCACATTATTCATATTGGAAAACTAGAATGTAAATCTTCATAAAAAAAATCTCAATACTACTGCCTGAAAGTCTATTATGCAAGGATAGAAACCCTTGATAATGCTAAATACAAGTATCAGTGTAGAAGAAGAAAAATTGATAGATCTGTGGACTAATGCTAAATGTTCTATTGACAATGCTAATATTAAAGTATTAAATACTATTTTTGTTGTTATTGGTCCTGATGAGTTTTCATTAATTTCAATATGCCTCTCTGCTAAAGATGCATGGGAAAAATTGCAAATGGTGTACGAAGGAATAAGCATTGGAAGAATGTTAAAGTTGCAAATGCTACTAACACAGTTCAAGAAGTTGAGGATGGGTGAACATGGAATAATTACTATATTTAGCAGTAAATTGAGAGACATTGCAATCATGCTTTTCAACTTGGAGAACAATAGTATGAAGAAAAGTTGATTCACAAGATATTAAGATCTCTACCATCCCGATTTCATGCCAAAGTTGCTACCATTAAAGAATGCAGGGATGTATCCACAATGCAGCTAGATGACCTTATGGGATCATGACAAACTTATGAGATAAATTTGCAAACTCAGCCGAAATCTAAGGAGAAAGGAGTTGCTTTGAAAGTTGAAGACAATTCTCATGAGAACATATTATAGAATGATGAACTTAGCCTTTTGACACATCAGTTCAATAAGCTAATGAGGGGATAAAAGTCGAAGAGCAAACTATTTGGTACACTTTTCAATAAGAAACAAAGTGTTCAATAGAAGAACAATATTGAACAGAAGCCTTCAAAGAATAAAAATGGTTTGAAAAAGGACCTAAATGAAGAGAATGTGGGGATTATAGATATATTTAGATTTAATATGGGAATATTCTAAGAAAGATAAAGAACAAGTCTTACAACATAACTCTCAATGATTGTGAGGAAGGTTAAGAGTATCTTGATGAGAATATCACTAATAGAGATAATGACAATGGTCAAGCAAGTAATTTTGCATTCAATGCTATTATTGAAAAGTTCAACCCTGATGTTGACAAAGAATTCATTCATGATGAAAGTAATTTCGGCGAGAAAAGTAATGTTATCCTGATGACTGTAAAGGTAAAGATGTAGAGCATGAAAAGCTTGTTGAAATATGAATTGCCTTACGCGAAATGGTTAGAAGTTATTGAAATAAGCTGGACATTGAAAAGCAAGATAAAAATGCTTCTACAAGTAAACAACTCACTATAATGAGAGATTACAGAACTATATCAATAGGTTCAACAAAGTGAGAAAAATTGGAAAGGCTGTAATGAGAAGCTAGAAGATACAAACAAAAAATTAATAGATGCTGAACAATCTATTAAAAGGCTAAACTTTGGAAATGTAAATTGGATGAAGTTCTTCTATTTGGAAGATATCTTCATGAAAAAGCTGGACTGGTTATGATGAGTTCAACAAAGCAGAAAAATATACTTTAACAGTTTCAGAGATGAAGGGACAACTGAGGAAGTGTAAACTAAAGCCTAAGAATCTCCTATTTATTGTAACTACTATTTTCATGTAGGTCATAGATTGCTTGAAAAGATTCAAGCATCTTCAACATAGAAGAAAGCTTGTCGAATGTAGATTTGACAAAGGTAGTAAAGTAGCAAAGGTGAAGCGTATGGGGATTAGAAGGAATGAAGTCAAAGCACATGTTGTACATGTTTTGCTAAAAGCTATCATGGAAGATGTATGGTACCTTAACAATGGGTATTCAAAGCATATAATAGGTAAAAAGGAGTTTCTTCTCAACTATGAACACAACAACAGTATATCTGTAACATTTTGGTGATGGCTTGAAGAATAAAGTGATTGGAAATAGCATGTTAAGCATTAAAATATGCCTAAACTTAAAATCTTGCATGGTGAAGGATTGAAAGCTAATTTGATCAGTATAAGTCAATTTTGTGATAACAACATGTTTGTTAACTTTGGCAAAGACAAATGTCTAGTAAATGACAAAATAGGGAAATATGTGATTTCTGGGAATAGAACATTTGATAATTGCTATTAGATATATACATCAAAAAGCTATAATTGCATGATAGTTAAAGCTGATAAAACAGAGTTATGCTATCAAAAAAGCTATAATTTCATGATAGTTAAAGCTGATAAAACAGAGTTATGCTATCAAAAGTTAGGACATTTCAATTATAAAAAATTGCATGAACTAAGTTCAACAAGTGCAGTTTGTGGGTTAACTAAGCTAAGTTAGAACATCAAAAGAGTCAGTGGTTCCTGTTAAAGTGGAAAATAGACTAAATCTCCACATAAGAAAGTTTAATAGATTGTTACATCTACAATACTTAACTTCTACATATGGGTCTATTTGGATCAATACAAACAAAAGATGTGCTTTGGTGTGTGTTGATGATTATTTCAGCTTTATTTGGGTGAATTTTTTGAATAAAAAATCATATACAATTTAAAGCATTTAGAAAGTTGTGTATAAACTTGCAAACTTAGAAATGACTAAATCTAAAAAAACTAAAAAGTGATATAAAAAAGAATTTGATAATAAATTGTGTAATTAATTCTGTGTTAAAAATGGTATTCAACAGGAGTTTTTAGCATAAAAAATAGCTCAACAGATTGGTGTTGTGAAGCATAAAATAGAACCATTCATGAAATAGCAAGGATAATGCTAAATGCTAAGAATATGTCAAGGCAGTAGTTGTAAACACGGTTGCATATATTATCAATAAAACAAATTCTTGACCTCATACTAACAAGATTGCATATGAGATTTAGAATGGGTGTAAACCTCAATTGAATTATTTTCATATATTTAAAAGTAGATGTTTTAACACTCCATTACCTATGTACTCCAAAAAAGGCAGGGAAGCTACATCATCCTTAAAACTAGGGGTCTTTATAACTAGGTAACAAGAAAACTGAAAAAAAAATAAACTGAATTCAAACTTATTATAACTGATTAAATACTTTTACATGCCTCAAAATAAAGAAACTGAATAAAAGTCTTCAAATAAAATACATCAACATAAAAAAAATAATGTCTTCAATCTCTAACCAAGCGCAACAATGTTAATGCATGATCTTTTTGAAAATATAATATGAATAATGTGAGAATTTCTTCCTAATAAGTTCGATATGCTCTTGAATATTTAAAGTCATTTTGTGAAATGCAGCTTTGAATGAATAATAAGAAACTTTTGCGAGTCATTTCAATATATTTTTAAAACATAGAGTAGAATTTTACAACTTTTATCTAAAAACAAAAAAGAATACATTTAGAAAAGTAAATCACTCTAGAATAAGTGACTACGAAACCTTGGATCATAGCCAAGGTCATGAAACCTTGCATCATGACCAAGTACCATAAAACCTGCATCACAATATAGTGGGCAATCAACCTACTGGATGAAATTCTCCCCAATCTAGTACCCAAACTTATCGATTGTCCACTTTTAGGAATAGTCTACTTGAACTGAATTGTTTGTTCAGACCGGCCTGACTAATTAGTACTAGTATCTTATCTAGTAAAAGTTCATCTTTCAAAGGTGGCCATCTTCCGAAAGACTTACCCTAACCTTCTAAAGCTAGTACTATTAGTTTATCTTTATTGAGTAATTAACGTTTGCTTGTTCTAACTCTAGTACTATTAAGTGATTTTTAATTTGAAACTTGCTTTAAAGAGAAATCAACATTTTATTTGCAAAGTCTTTGTTTGATTAAAAATGTTCGTTTCAGAAAATGAAAGAAATTAACCACGTTTGCAATCAATTACATAATTTTCTTATCATAATAATAAAAACAATTGACTTGCAATAGAACATTTGTACACAAATAGTTTTATGCAAGGACTTTCTTGATCTCGTTCACCTAAAAATTCAATTAACTAGTTTACCTCTTAGCACCAGAATCCAACACTGTATATCAAAGAGTACAAAACCTTAATTACAATCTATTCTATTAACTTATCAAAGCATAAAATAAAATATACTTACATACATATCTTGCATCATCCATCCGCTTACAATAGGCATAGTTTCCATGACACATTAAACAACTTAAATATTCCATAGCAAGATATTATATCAAATATAGCTTCATATAATGATGGATTCCATCAAATATTGCATAAGGTCTAAATCACACTCTTGATCTCTAACAAATCATACAACACTCAAACCAAAGTTCTAAGTATTAAAAAATTCTACATATGGCAAATATGCATCAAATGAATAAATCTCCAACTACATCTTTCCTATCTGCATAAACTCTATCATCAAAACTCCCTCATCACAAAGCATATAAGATCTAACACATATACCACCATATATCATAGATTCCAACATAGTAATAATTTCATGAACTCAATTATATATCTAAAGTATATTATTCAAAAATCAAATAGCTTCCTTTAATATGACTACAATAGGCATCCCAATCACATCATCATTATAGAGACATTAACAATATATGTACATGGTCCCTTAATAGAACATAAGTTTTAATAAGATGCCAGCAAATTAATTTTAAAGATTAAAAAGTGAAGACAAAAGAATATAGTTTACTTGTGTTGAAAACAAATTTGATTGCTCTATAGGTTTTATGGCATTGATTGGAGTGCTTAAAAACCTTGTCTTGTTTTTGTGATAATGGTGTTAAAGCTGAATGAGAGTGAGGAGGAAGTGCTTGATTGCTTGTATATTGATTGAATAGGAAAGAGTTAAAGATGACTGAAAGAGAGAAGAATAGAATTTGTGTGTTTCAATTGTATTGAGAAAGTAGAGAGTGAGAGTGTTCCGAAAGTAAGTGAGGAGTTTGAATGTAATATGTTTTGATGACTAATAAGAGTTTTAATTGGGTTCATCTTTAGAGATTCTAGGAGTAGAATTAAGCTTTTGAATAGAGAGAAATGTGGTTGAATTGTAGGAAAAAGAGTTGGAGTGTGCATGTGAAGAGGGAAAATAAGATGAAGAAGAAGAATAGTGCATCTCGAGTATGCCGGGGTAACCAAGAGAAGAAAAGGGAGTCGTGAGTGGTAGGTTTTGGTGTAAGGAAAAAAGAAGAGATTGGTGAGAGAACTGAAAGGGTGGTGAGCATTTTGTGCTCTACATAGGATGATGCTTAGAGAGATTTTAGGAGGTATCTTAGGTCTTTTGAAATTTAAAAGAAGAATGGCTTTGTTTGGAGAAGGGTTTAGAAATTTGAGATTAATAGAGACGTGTTTGTGTGAGCTTCGAGTATGTAGAGAATAGAGAAGAATCGAGAGTGCTCCCTCTTGTGTATGCAAGGTTTCTTGTGAGAATAGAGACCAAGAGAAAAAGTGTTTCAAGCAGTGAAATGGAAATAATAAGAGTTCTATTTAGTTTGAGGCTAGAGAAAAAGTAGGAGTTATTTTATTTGAATAGAAGAAAAGGTGGCTACATTCATGGAATGAGGAGTGATGTTAGATTTTTGAAACTTAAAAGTTTGAATAGAGTGATGATAAGAGAAGAGAGGCTTGTATGTGTGCCTCAGTTTGAGGGGAACCAGGAGTGAGTTGAGAGATGTATATGTTGAATATTTAGCTGCTTGAAGATGGGATGAGTCGAAGAACTATGGATTGGGTGAGGTAACCTTCTATTCTAAAGGAAAGAGGCCAAAAGAAGAGAGGTTTGTGTGTGCTAATGTTTGCTCCTTTGAGAAAAAATGACAAACCAACAGAGAGAGATGAGAGAATTGTATGTTTCGATTTTGTGAGAAGAGAAGAAGAGTTTAAAATGTGTGACCGAGAGCGGTGTGTATTCTAGCCCTTGTGCTGTGAGTATAATAATAACAATGAATTAGTTTACTAAAATAAGAGGGAGAGTAACTAGGATAAATATAAGAAATTTACAAAATTTGAAGATGGCTGCTTTTTTTTTTTTTTTTTTTTTTGGAATTCTAAAGCCTTAGTCCCTTGTTTTCCTCCCAATCTTTGGCCACTTCATAGGTTATGTGTAGCAAGGAATCATATCACTCTAGAGAGTTTGGTAGCCAAAATAGAGGAAAGAAGAGGAGGGAAGTATGTGCTAAACTAAAAAGAAAGATCATAGGAGTAAATATAGGAACCTTGAAATTTAAAGAGCAACATTTCAAATTCAAATGCCTGACTTAGCAATCTTCTCTTAAACTCTCTCCTAGCTTTCGATTAGGCTATACAAGAAGAGAGATAGATAGCCTATGAAGGGAGAAGAGGCCGGTTGCGATAAGAAAGAAAAGACGTAATTTTTTGAAGAAAATTGGTCAACTATGATTTGCCACAACAAAGAGTTTTAGGAAGCTTAAATTTGAACTTTCTAAACATGCTCTTACTCAATTTTCAAATTTTCAAGAAAGTAGCTTCTCCTCCCTAAAGTTCTGCCAACAAAAGAAGACAAGACAAAATTTACTTTTGAAAAAAAATAATAATAATTTAAGAGAGGTTAAAGACATATGTAGCAAAAGTAGGAAATTCAAACGTTTAACCAAATCTCCTTAATTCACAACCCCTAAATCTTAGGAGATTAAAAATAAATCAAGGCAGTAGTTAGGACAAGAGATATTGTCGACCAAAGATGGAAAGGAATAGAAAACAAAGAAGTTTTGTGTAAGCAAGTATTTGAACTCAGGTTGTTGGCTAGCAATCTCATGGCTCTAATCATCTTACCACATCAATCCTTGTGTTCATTTTTCCCTCATAAAATCTTTCACCTCTATCTCATCTTTAACCTATCACCTCAACTAATACTATCACATATAAGAGTCTATACAGTTAAAATAAATTCTCTAATCAGATAATAACTAAATAAAGTCACCAATATCCTAAGTAAAACACACATAAATGCATAAAAAATTTTATATGCACACTATGTATGTTATGCAATGCATGTCCTCTTCTATAGCTAAGAGTATTTTTAGGTAGGGTATGTAACACCCCACAACATATGTAACCCAATCAGGTTAGGGATATCACCCCTTCCTTTCTGACTAGGAGTCTTTATAATGTTGATTAAAATAAAAGGATACATAGCTATTAACTTCTGAAATTAAACTTAGAAATAATCTATTATAACCCAAGAATCTTCAAAATCCAAATATTTCATGGTTCAGAATATCCAAAAGAGATTAAAGGTTAGCATCATAAATTCGAAATGGAGTTTAACAAGAGAAAAGGACATGACTGAGTCTAAACCTATCATTCTATTCTCTAGGCTTTTACTCTCCTAAAAACATAGTAAGGTAAATCATGTGAGATTACAAATATTTCAGTAAGTTTGAAGTGTGTGAGTTTGTGTCACAATTTCAAAATTCAATGCCATGATGTATGAGTAATGTAGAACCAAATGGATACATATTCATACTTTAAATAATTTTCACATTTCAAATACATTATAATTTTGGAGAGATCCAACAAGTACAAAACTAGTAGCATGCATAAATAAATATTTTTTTCAGGTAAAATTGTTCATATAACATTTCTAGGCCATAAATTTCATTCTTCAAAAGTCTTGAACGCAGTATAGAATCATATCTCCTGTATCAATAAGATACCTATATTGTGTTAATTCTGATCATAGTACGTCATATATATAGTGATGGCATTTTCTATGCTAGGTAATTGGGTAGGGTGTACATCCCTCCCGAGAGAATCCTTGGCCATCTCCCTCGTGTAAATCAAACAGGATGTCCCACGTTCATCCCCCGGCTCCTCTTGGAGACCATGTTACTAGCTAAGGACCATGCTCAGCTAATAGAACTATCACCCCATTTGGAAAAAGACAGCTTTCTGGAGACTGCCAATCTACTAAAACTCTCTCCTAATCTAACAAAAGCTAATCCTATAGCCTTAGCCATTAAGATCTCAATGTCATTAATTAATGGTTCAAGTGTTTACTGTTTCGATGTGGAATAATTAATTTATTCCAAAAAATTGTTCAATTCCTTTGAAATAAATTCCCAAGTCTTTTCCTGACCAAATTTAAAGCCACAAATATTTTTCCTTAAAGTTTCCAAAATAATCCTTCCTATATCCATTCTAAAATTTACTTGAGAAGTATTAACGGTAATTCATTGTAATAATATTTGGACCAATTAAGTATAAAATTATGTAATGATATTTGCAATACTTTCATGTTTGAAATGCGTAAGTACATAATCTTCTAGTGTAACACCCCACTACCTAGGCCCGACAGGGCAGGGGATGTCGCCTTGTCCAAAGGACAATGGGTCGTTATAACTAGGTCACACAATCAAAATAATAGAATAAAAATAATAATTTAAACTTAAAATTTATTACAAACCAAGAATTTGAAATAAATTCATAAATAAAATTATCTACTCTCAACTCCCAAAGCATTACACAAAATAAATATCAGAAAAATCTTCCAAGGCAGGCTACAACTAGTTACTCATCTCCACAACAGGATCGACCTGAAATCATGGTAAAAAGGGTGATTAGATAAAAATCTCAGTAAGTCCGTGTGTACTTTGAGTGTTCAGTGATAACAGTTCGTGAATGCAAAGTGTAAAACCTTCGTAAAAGAAATACTGGCAAGCAATAAACAATAGTCAAAATTAAGAGTAGTGTTTTGGCTTTTCCAACCATACATGTTCAATAAAATCAACCATTCAAAAAGGTAATCATGGGTTACCACACGTTGGGCCCCATAACCAGTCAAAATGCCACACTTTGTGCAGACTGACAAAAAGTAGGTGATCGGCCTACCGGGCAAGAAACTCCTCCTTCTCTATACCCAAATACCCAAACAAAATCGGTTGTTCATTCCGGCAACACACATTCCACTTGACTGAAAGTGCTAGCTCGGACCGGCACGACCTACTAGACTGACATCTTATCCGGGAAGGACTCACCCCTCAGAGGGGGCCACCTACTGAGAGACTTACCCTAACCCTTCAAAGACTAGTCCTAGCAGTCCACCTTTATTAAGTACTCAACATAACTTATCCCACTTGGGGAAAAATGAAATAAACATAGCTTCACTTTAGAATGGCAATTAAGGATTTCTGAAGTTTGAGACAAAGTTGGTTTTAGAAAGAGTTTTAAGTTTGGGTAAAACTGTTTATTGATTTTCAAATAATTTGTTTGCTTGAAATAAGAAATGAAATAATCATCAATTGCCTTTACAAAAATAAGTGATCACGCACTCTACAATTGGCTTGCCATAGAACCATTTTGCATCAATCAGGTTTTATGCATGAGATTACCTAATCCTTAGCTTGAGATACAATAAAGGTCTTCAACAGATGACCTATCCCCGCTTGGGGTAAATATAAACCATAATCAAACTCAAGCCAAAATCCACTTTAACAAATAAAACTAGCTCAAATTACTATAACCATGATCCTAATGTCCCAAGCTTTAAGGCCCGATAATAAATAAAAAGGGTTTATAAGTTAAGTCTAATTTGATAGTTAAAATAATTAGTGTTTTGGGAAATAGTTACTAATAAGTTGAAGGTTTAAGTCTTGCTAAAAATAAATTAGAGTTTATTTGATGAAGGGTCCTAGGACCTAGATGTAATTATTTAAAATAATAATCTATTGATAATTAATTGTTAGAAAATAATTGGTAACTAAAATTAGTTGTAAGTAAAATTTAATAGGTTTTGATTAAAAGATAATAAATAAATTTTAATAGTATTTATGAATATAAGACTTAAAAAATTAACATTTTATCTATTATGATTATTTATATAAAAGGCTTTATTTGATGTTATTATTTTATATAATGTCTATATATTTTATTTCTTTAATAAAAACTATCATTTATTTGACTAAAATATCCTTATTTCATATAATAATCCAAATCCACCCTTCCTAGGGTTTTCAAAATTTACTAGCAAAATTTATAATATTAAACATTTTATTGTTGAAATAAAATTAGTTTAAGGACAACTAGATCATGATCATATTTCCATTGCTAACCACAATCATGAACATACACTCCACTTCAATTCATCAAATCATCCAAATCATGAATAAAGGCATAAATCTAAATTTATCAAAACATGATCCAACCTCTACTAGTATAAATATAATCATGGCTTCAACAATCATACATGAACATAAATCATATTCACCAAAGGTAACATAATCTCTAACATGCTTGATCACATACCACTCACGACATGAAGATATGCATTAGACCCTAAAAACGCCATACAATCCACCAAGACAATCAATTCATGCACCAATCCCATCTCCATCATATACACACATTTATTCATGCTTCAATCTCAACTCATCACAACAACACATGCCCAAACCTCAATCATAATCCATCTCCTTCCAATATCACCCTAGAGACATGAATCTACAATTTAAAAAAAAAAGAGGGTTGAAGAGGCTTACTTGATTGATGAGTATCTTGGAATAGTTTTGAATGGATCTTACTCTTAGGAGACTAGATCCGTCCAAGAGAGATGAAGAAAACATGGCCATGGTTGAAGTCACCATTCGGCAAAGAAAGAGAGAGAGCATTCGGCCAAGAGAGAGAGAGAGAGAGAGAGAAGAGAAGAAGAGAGTCCATTAGTATGATTATACGCATATATGTTTATTAGAGGTTGAAGATTAGTGAAGATGAAGTTGATTGAACAAGCTTACCTTGAAGGTGTTCTTGAGCCTTCACAAAAAATACTAGTTTCGATCCGAAGAAAAGAGTTGGATTTTGGAATTTGATGTTAAAAGTGGTATGAATGGATTCACGGAAGTGGGTAGGTGAAGTTTAGAATTTTTTTTGAAGAAGATTGAAGTGGTTTGGAGGGGTGTTAGGCGTATGGATGCTAGTAGGTGTTCTTGGTGTTCTATGTGTTCTTAAAGGTTGAAGAGAATGGAGATGATTTGATTGAAGCTGCAGAAATTATGTGGGAAGGAAGTGGCCGAATTGTTTGAGGGGTTTTGGTAATTGAATTTTCTGGTTTGATAGGAAAAGGAAAGACTGGTTGTTTAAAATCCTAAAAGAATAATTTAGTGAATCAAATTTGGAAACAAAATATGGTAGGAAGATCTTTGATCAATGGAGAGCTTTTTGGAAGCTACAATGGCCGATTGTTGGCTAGGGATTCTGCTGGAATGAAAGCAGTTTGAAGCAGCTTAATGGAGGCCGAAAAAAGGGAGTACAATGGTGAAGGGAGGTCTGGTTGTTTAAGAGATGTTTTATGGAAGTTTACTAAATTAGGATTACTGAAATTTTGGTCTTCAATCAAGGTTTGATTGGAGTAATTGGTGGAGATATTTTAGGGGTAGCCATGACTAATTTTTTTAGCAGAAGGTTGGAGAAGACAATGGAGTTCAGTTCATGGCTATTTAAAAGAGAAGTTTGAACAGAAAGATGAGAGAGTTTCAGTCAGGGCTGAAAAAGGAAACAAAACTGGAAAAATTTCTATACAGGATTTCGCAAGTTGCTGGAATTTTCTGGGCAGCTTTTGCTGCCATTTTTTAGTCAGTTTGCAGAGGGTTTGAAGGGGATTTCAGAGGTCTTTCAAGGCTGGTTTCCAGCCTTCTTTATAGAGGAAAAATGTGGCTAAGGTGCTGGGAGAAAACTAGAAGAAAACAACTTGGTTTAAGCTCATTTAAGCTGCAAATTTGTCCAGAAATTTTTCTGGTTTGGACAGCATTTGTGCCAAGCTGGTTAAAAGGGCTATTTTATGGCAGCATTTGGGAGGGAATGATGGCTGAAAATTTCGACACCTTGAATGCACAAGAAGTTGGAAAAAAATTCTAGATTACTTCATGAAGAAAATGAACATGGTTAGAGTGGGGTTTTGAAGGTTCAACCATGGAGTTTAATCTCTTGGGAACCTTCCCTAACTCCTACCCATTTTCGGTCCATAAGATCTTACACTTAGACATTTTTGAACCTTCAAAGCCTTGTCTTTACTGAAATTTTCTGGAATGAAATTGGCTAGAACAAATTAACCAACCTAATGAATTGAGAAGTAGGAAAAGCTAAGGATCAAGAAGGGTATGAATTCCCTTGGGAATTTTTGTAGGGCACAAGAGTAGGATTAGGATACTCCTATCATGCCTCCCCTAGGACATCACCTCTACTCTTCTCTAAAGCACACAAGGCCGAAAATTCAACCTTCCCAAACAAAAATAAAATTTAATCATGCTAAAGCTCCAATAATGGAATTTGAACCCAAGACCTCAAGAATTAATTCCAAAACTCTAATCACTAAACCACAACAACTCTTGTTATTTTTTTCTCTCTAAAATATTTTTCCTATTTAATCCTCAAGCTATCTCCCTATTTTCACCTCAAGTAAAAATTACTATTTTGCCATTCTTATTCAATAAACATAATTAAGCCCTCGAGACTATAATACAGAAATCCAAAACACATAAAATCATATAAAAATATATTTAAACATGCAAATAAATATGATATGCATCCCAACCTCCTTACTCTAAGGTTGGTTTCGACTGGGGTTTCACATCTAAGGTGCACTAGCAGGAGTATATGCAGTGCTATTATTGACTCTAGTAATGTTCACTGTGTACTTCACATCAAACGAGCATAGTTTGATCACCGATGTATATTTGTTATCTGCGCCTTGACCTAAGTTAACATCATCTAGATGAACTAGGTTAGATGCATCTTTATAAGGTACCACCATAAATAGTAATGGATCGGTAAAAGAATGACTTATCAAGCAGGTTATGTCTCCTTATTCTCTCCGTAATGCCTTCAGACTAGGTATGTATCCAAATACTAACGACCTCCTCACCAAGGACTACTACAGTTCCGTTCTCCAACTCTTCCCCCTCTCTAACTGAACAGGAGTTAAGGGCCCCGTAAATCCTCTTTTCCTTCCGACTGAGTCCATTCAATCAATCAATGAACTGCTGGGCAGATCCATGTTTAATTACCCATTTTGTGATTGCAGGTAGCAGATCATGTGGGTTATAGCGGTCAAAATTGAATAGTCTAATGTTTACCTTTAACTTTGGTAAAGTTGCTATTAGATTGAATATAAAAATATTAATAATTAAATGAGTATTTAACATATTCAGATTTAAGTAACTTTTATTTTACTTAAAATTTATAGAAGAATTTCAGTTTGTTTAAGTGATAACAAAAATATGTTATCAAACACATTTAATTAATTAAACATTTAATGTTATCTATTATTAAATATACTTAATGAAATCAATATTTAATTAATTAATTTTAATTGGATTATCAAATAGACCCTACATTAGAGGATGAATTTGAGAGATGGATATAACTCTGAGCAAACTTTTTGGTCATCTTGTTACAAGCACAACTAGATATGCAAAAAACAAAATGTAATCACAGGTACCATGAACAAGTTAAAAGCAAATAGTCATATGTCAGTCTTTTTAGCTTTCAGTCAAGTATAGATAAGAAATTATTCATCCTATTTAGCAAACTATACATTGGAATGCCAATATATCCTTTGTTTTTGATGTCCCCATTTCATACATTTCAGCACACCATAACTTCTTGTTATTCTCAAATAAATTCAAACACACATAGCAATACATGTCTCCCACAAAACCACATCATTTTCCACAAAATAATACCGAGGAAAAACAGCTTATTACATGACACGAAATTTCTAGACAGATACCCCAATTTTTTTTAAGGCTATTCATTTACAAGAGAAAATTGGTTCTTTTTACTCACCTCTTTGAGGACTTGTTTTGAACACTAGAAAGGTAGCAAGGAGGCCCCTCTTCGTTCAAAATTTCAGTTGGTCTTTGGTTTTCTTTTGAAGAGAAAAATGTAAGAAAAAAAAAATAACAACAAGTTTTCGATTTTGAGGGAAAAAAGAGAAGATAAAATTTTCCTCACTTACCTCTTAAAGAGCCCTACCAAAGCTCTCAAAAATCAGTGAGGGTAAGCATTCTTTACACCCACATGAGCTGAAGTTCTTGTGTTTTGGGAGGAAAAATCAAAGTAAAGGGTAAGGTGGTTCCCTCGGTTTCTATGTTGTAAAAGAGGAATTATTTTCCCCTTGAGCAAAAAGGAGCCGACAATAAGGTGAAGAAGGAATAAAAAAATATAGATATATATAGAGTGAAGAAATGACCAAGGGAAAAGGACGGTAGGGTGCTTATAGTCACCAAAGGAAATGAAGAAAAGAAAAATGCTTCTTGCTCAAGGGTTGTTGGCTGGCAAGGGAGTGAATGAAACAAAATTGTTTCTTTCTTGCTCAAGGACTATCGGCCGAGAAGAATGCACAAGAAGAAGTGTTTTCCTCTAGTGAGTAAGTAAGTTGGCCAGCTAGAGGAAGTAAAAGGTGACTTTGCTTCTTGGAAAAAAAGTGAGAAAATGAGAGGAAGAAGAGGCAGTTGGATATGAGAATGAGATGAGGAAAAGAGAAGTATATATATTAGGCCTCTTTTATTCCTATGGTTGAAATGCATTTGTTTGAATCTAACCTAACCTCAAGGGTTGAGGTTCAATGTATTTTAATGTGTCAAAATGGTTTATGGATTTGGATCCTTTGGGTCAAATAATGCAAATGGGTTAAGCAGTTAAAATTGATGTTAGTCTCAAATTTTGACCAAAACTTTTAATTAATTAAAAATCATAACTAGTCTTGTAATTAAATTTGATTGTTCAAGAAATTATTTTCTTCAGTAGAAATCATTGTAATAATATTATTTTAGATACAACATAATAATTAAGAATAAATCATTTACCATGTATCAAGCAAATAGTCACAATAGCTTCTTTTGTTTTCCCTAAGAAATCTTATATAATAATTAAACAAAATAATCACACAAACAATTCAATTAATTCATAAAGTAAAATTAATTATCTAATTTTTCTATAGTGAAATTTGTATGGCATTACTTATACAATTTGTAAAATTTATTTCTCTTATTATTGGAGAAATTGAAAATAATGCTTCTTTTAGAAATTAATTGTTTAACTAGATAATAATAATAATTCATGTGTTGTTCGAGTAAAACAAATTTTCATTTTAGCAAACACATATACAAATAAATTATATTTCTCCCTAGTTAAAATTATAGTTCACAAAAGATTTAACTCTTTCTCATAATAAATTCAAATTATTCATATAATAAAACTCATTATTCCAATTCCTCTAATATAAAATTATATTGGGTATCACATGAAGACTAGTCAAAATATTTCACATGTGGTCAAAATAATTTGATCTTTTATTGACCAAAACTCTCAACATGTTGAAAGTCAAAAGTACTCAAAAATTGATATTAGGAAGAATTATGAGAATTATTTCTCTCATTATAGAAAAGAATAAAAATAAAAATAATTATTAGATTTCTTTTGCAAATAATATTTTAATTGATTAATAAATCGTGTACCAAACACATAAATCAAATATACAATTTAGTAAACATATATAATTTACCTTATCTCCTAAGCATCCTTAGAATTCACATAACAAAGTCAAAGTTGTAAAAGTTATATTTTTCTAACTAAAATAATTGTAATAATATTTTTTATAACATTATTTAGTCTAATAATAATAAGTCATTTTTTTTACACCTAATAGTATGTATTCACCTTAAAATTACAAATTACTCACATTATTACACAAGCACCCTTAATACCCTCCTAGAGAATTTAATGAGCATGTCACATAAATAATCTCAATAAGTATGATATACTCTAAATTAAATTCTCATTCCCTAATTCCTAATGTATGGATGGGTGGGGCCTTACACCTTTCCCATTTTAAAGAAATTTCATCTCCAAAATTTATCCAAGCCACCCATCACAATCATTCTGGATATCTTTTTCTCATCTATTCTTTAGTTTCTAAGTTCTATCTTTCACTCTGTGATGTTCCCACAAAATTTTAGCCATTGATAATTAAACTAACTAAATTCATACCTTGTCATATCTCTATTTTCCCAGAGGTAAGTGGGCATTAGATTTTGTGCATTCTCCTCAAAATTTTGCCTCTTCAGTTCTTTCTCTTTTGGCGTACGCAATCTTTCACAGTAATATGTTACTTCTTGGTCATCCTTCTAAAAATCTTAGTTCTCTCTTTCTCTTTCCGTTTCCTTCTTCAGTTCGGGCATCACATTCGTATTACAGAACTGATTCTACCTTTCCTACTTCCACTTCCACATATAATACTTTGTGAACAACTTGTACATCTATTACAACATTATTCTAGTCGATCTCTAATCATAAGTGAGGTTGTTGACTTCGTGTGTCTTGGAGATTTCCGTGAGGCTCTTATGGTAGCCTTATTCTCTTACATACCTAGGGACTAGAAGTTGAGTTACCAACTTGAGAGAGGAAGAAAAAAGTTGAAAAATTCATTGTCAAGAGAAGATTAGCAATCATGCATATATGAAAGATTAAAGGATGGAGAGATTGAAACTATTGATTATTAAAGAAATTATTGTGATTGATAAGAATCAAACACTTCTGTTAAGTGAAGAGAAGGAATCATTGGATATTCAAGGCTTAGTAAATGAAATGTATTTACAGGAAGTACTATGAGTCATTGAGTAAATGATGAGCACATGAAATTAATATTATTTGGCAAAGAAAAAGAAAGTTATGTGCAACAAATTAAGAGGACTACAAGATAATAAGGGTGAAAAGATTGAGTAGTTAGTGACATTAGAATTTAAGAAAGAGGTGAAGTTAAAAGAGATGGTGCAAGCCAAGATACTAAATCAAAAGAATGAAAAGGGGCATGAACTAAATAGAATGAATTCAATGAAGTAAGAAATAGAATTATTAACATAGAGATGCTATAGAAAAAGTTAGGCACATTGTTGGTGAGGTTGATGAGGATTGATTGCGAACAACAAATACAATGGCTAAGGTAGCCATGTTTAACCAAATCCTGATAGGAAATCCACAATAACAATAACTATTAGGAGAAAAGTGCTCACTTAACTAAGATTACAAGAAAGAGGGAAAAGGCGAGATTAAGGAGATAAAGTCATCTTTTAAGGAAATTATCTTTACGGCTCTTAATCCTTCATTCGATGTATTTCTGTATAAATGAAGGGCTTTCCTTTTTCTGGTAGGTATAGTTTACCTGTGGAGATAAATTTTCTATTGGGCTTTTGGAAGCTCTTTTCACACTTCTCACCCACGAATACGATGTATTCTTCCATAATTGTCAAGTTGAGGGTGATGCAAAGATTGAGAATCATTCTATGATGTGGTGGAAATATTCCATCAATCCTATGAAATTCCAGATCTCCATGCCAAGCCTGAGCTTCTTTCAAAAAGTGATCGCATCTACTTTAGATGGGTTTATTTTAATCTTATCCTTTTTACCACATGTCCCAAAGTCGAAACTATTCCTAACTAAAACTCACATTGCGAAACTTGGCAAAAGGTTATACTCCCTTAACTTTCCCAAGAAAGTTCACACTAATAGGGTATATGATCATTCTAAATCTTAGTCTTTATAATAATTATCTTGATCTTCCTTACATATACTCATACTATGACAAGTTTATAAATTTTAAACCACTACTTCAAAATATAACCTTATACTTGTAATAAAGTCTACCAACTTCTATCCTTTCACCAAGAGAGACATCACTAGCAACTTAAATGAAAATTCTGAACTACTATGGTGTTACTAAGTACGAATCAAGGTCGTAGTAAAATATGTAAAACAAATGCCAATTAGTATATTTAAAGCTCAGTCCTATTTGTGAGTATACCTTTTCTCGTAGTAGAATCCACCCCAAAGTCCTCACGGCTCAAAATGAGCATTTTAGCCTTTATTTGTAGCTTTATATTATTTCCTCCATTCACCGCATTCATTCGGTTGGTCAGATATAGTAGAGAGTCAGGTTTTCCTAGGTCTGATTGAGGTAACTTCCTGGAATTTTTCGTCAACTGAGTGTGGTCCCCACAATTAAAACACCTTTTATGTGTGCCTCTAAACCAGCAATACCCCTCATTGTGTCATTTCTTTCCATATGAATGGCAAGTTACCGCTTTCAAGACTTTCTTGTCAGTGTAGTTTTGCTTGTTTTCCTTTACACTTCGACTGTGGTTTTGTTAGTCCTTTAGCAGGGAAGTTTCTCATTATTGGGATTGTTCTCGAGGTCATCCTCCCTATGTCTTCTTTCTCTATTTTGTCTGGCTATATCTACAGTAGTTACACACATCATAAGCGGCATCTATTTCCAATAAATACCACCGCTCTTAGTACCAAACTCAAAAGTCACTGGTATGTTTCATAGTGAGATGTTCCTCAACCCAATCATTTGGGTTCAAGATTAATGTGTAAATACATCATCCACTAGGAATAAGTAAGTGCTTCTATAGCGTACTCCATCAAATAAAAGGTATATAAAGATATTTCATACATCATACACCATGCACATTTATAGGGACATTCCAAATGATGTTTCCCCATCATACATACAAAAATAGTAGGCATATAATAAAATTAATAGTCTCAAAACAAAGATGTCAAGCTCCTAGGTTTCAACAAAATTATCACAACTTAGCTCTTACTCTCGACCTTATCCATCAAATTAAACTATGGTAGTCAAAATAAGAAGCTTAGAAAGAGTATCAAAGATCTCATAACTTATTTTCTTTTGGTCTTCTTATATTGAGGGAACCATACACAAGTATACTCATCAACTCCCTCACATGTTCCTATTTATTTTGTCACCGTAGGTATTTTCTCTACAACCTCATTAAAGTCATCATTATTATAAAAAATGGGTATAAGGTTACATCTTATGCCAACTGACTCATTATTACTCAACAAGGTATTATGATAAAAGTCACCATCAGCTTAGTCTAAGAGATTTAATCCACAAGTCAAGGCCATTTTAATCTCATAAAACAAGGATAGTGCTTAATTCTAGACTTAATCCAACCGTCAATCTAGTCCATACTTAATCTTTATTCTACACCTAAGTTTTCAATCCCATCTAGACTCAATCCAAATGAGAGTCTAGTCCATAATTAATCATTAATCTACACCTAAGTTTTCAATCCCAACCTAGGCTTAATATAAACCTAAGCTTAACCAATCGTAGGCTCTAATACCAATTGTAACACTCACTACATACGTAACCTAATCAGGCTTGGGATATTGCTCCGTCTTTTCAGACTAGGAGTCTTTATAACACGATTTAAAATAAAAGGATACATAGATATTAATATTTGAAACTAAACTTAGAAATAGTTTATTACAACCAAAGAATCTTCAAAATCTAAATATTACATGGTTCAGAATATCTAAAAGAGATTAAAGGTTAACATCATAAAACTGAAATGGAGTTCAACAAGAGAAAAGGAAAATAATGAGTTTAAACCTATCATTCTTACACTCTTGGCTCTTCCTTTTCTGAAAACATTGTTAGGTAAGTCGTGTGAGATTTCAAAAATCTGTCTAAGTTTGAAGTGTGTAGTTCATGTCACAATTTCAAAATTCAATATCATGATGCATGAGTAATGTAGATTTGAATGGATACACATTTATAATTTAAATAATTTTCACATTTCAAATACATTATAATTTTGGAGAGATCCAGCAAGTACAAACCCAGTGGCTTTCATAAATAAATATTTGTTGGGTAAAATTGATCATATAACATTTCTGGACTATAAATTTCATTCTTCAAAAGTTTTGAACCCAAGATAGAACCATATCCCGCGTATCAATAAGATACCTGCTATCTCCCTTATATTAATTAGACCGGATGTCCCATATCTGTCCCCAATTCCCCATGGAGACCATATTGCTAGCAAAGGATTATCGCCCATATCAGCTAATAGAATTATCCCCCCCGTTTGAAAAAAGACAGCTTTCTGGAGACGGCCAATCTACCGAAACTCTCTCCCAAGCTAATGAAAGCTAGTCTTACAACCTTAGCCATTAACATCTCAACGTCATTAATTAATAGTTCAAGTGTTTGCTATTTCGATATGGAATAATAAATTTATTCCAAAAAATGTTCCAGTATTTTTAAATAAATTCCCAACTCTTTTCTCGACCAAATTCAAAGCCATAAACATTTTTTTCCAAGCTTTCCAAAACAAACCTTCCTATACCCATTCTAAAATTTACTCGAGAAGTATTAACTGTAATTCATTGTAATGATATTTGGAGCCATTAAGTATAAAATCATGCAATGATTTTCACAACATTTTCATGTGTGAAATGCGTAAGTACATTTTCATGTATAGCATAATTTTGATGTATGACTCCATAATTATATACTCATAAGAAACTTCATAGCAATATTCATGCATGAATAGATTATGATGTCATAATAGAATCATTATTTTCATGCATAAATATTTTCTCCAAAAAATGGCATACTCATAATTTAAACCATACTTTTCATGCCATAACATAAAACTCTTCATAAAATTCACGCATATATTTTATATGTGCTTGAATGCAAATTGTACATAATTTAAACGTGGCATTTTTGCATGGATTTACATTTTCAAAATAGGCTTAGCTAATCTCATTCATTTAATTCAAGATCTCGCTTCTCCTCCTTTGCGTATGTCTGCCACATCTTTTTTAGAACACTATTCAACAATTCGGACAAATTCATCGTCATTTATCCGTATCAATTTCCGCTATCATGTGAAAGTGACCACTTTTTTGGGCCAATCTATATCAACCAGTTGTACGCTTTCTAATTATATTCTCGTAGTTTGTTCATTACAAATTTGAACTTAGATTTTTTCCTCTCTGTTCTAGCTTTGTACATTAGTCGCTTCAACTTAGTGTGCTTGAACTTTTTATTAAAATTGGCACGAATATGACATAAATAGTACCTATGACTCCTATTACTTTGTCTATCTAGGTTGTCTCTATTAAACCCCTACTAAAGACAATAGCAGAAGCATATCAACACCGAGTGTTGCCCTATCTAGTTTCCTAGACAAGGGGTCTTTATAATGGAAACAACAGAGTAAATACAAATATAAGGTCCAGACTCAATAATATCCCACATTGATGGCTACATATATACATATATCATGGAATTTCATACATACCATCTATATCTATAACAAAATACAGTATATGATCAAAAGGAAAGCTGTCCAGACCTAAACTGCCAACTCTGTGGTATCGTCGTTCTATCCGTAGGTTTGCTCACCTATGGATCCTACAAAAGGTAAGTTAAAAGACACGTGTGAGTGACGAATCACCCAGTGAGTCCTGTGTGTGCTAGGGCTTTATGAAAGAATAGGATACATAAAACTTTTGTAGCATAGCATATTATTTGTTCCTTGGAAACAATTCCAAAACTCTCTAAAGAAAAATTTATCTAGAACTTAAACATTTTTGGAAAATATTATTTCACTTTCAAAATATTTCCCCCAATTTTCAAATCAAAAGCACTTCTCTAATAGAAGGTCGGCCTGTATGCAAAGCTCATAACGCTTCGTTTTGGCATCACGATCTTATTATGCAAGGCACTTCCCCTTATAGCACTAAACCATGCATTGCCGGATAAGTACACCAACTTGCACGTGTCATTGTACTAAGACCACAGCCTCCAGTACTCAATCTGTGCATCACTGGGAAATCGTACACCATCTTGCACGTGTCATCGTACTAAGACCATAGCCTCCAGTACTCGATCCATGCATTGCTGGAAAATATTCTACTTACCACTATAAACCAAGGATCCCAATCCTGACGTCAATGACCATTGAGGCAGCAAGGGGTTTGAAAAATACCAAGTGTCCAGCCCAACCCGTGAACAACCCAAATCATAAAGTGCACACAAGGTATGACAATTGTCAGGCTCTAGACGGTTAGACAGGATGACTCATTTCAATGTCCTATCACCCTTTTTGAAGTAAGATAATACTTAGAACTGATTGGGTTACTTAGGATCATCTATCTCTAACATGAGCTAGTGCAAAGATTAAAGTCC
This sequence comes from Voacanga thouarsii, assembly GCA_026120185.1. NCBI lineage: Eukaryota > Viridiplantae > Streptophyta > Magnoliopsida > Gentianales > Apocynaceae > Voacanga > Voacanga thouarsii. The sequence continues at coordinate 1,435,369 of JANUWF010003370.1, forward strand.
TTACTAAGTACTCAATATCACCACTATCAATCCCTTCTGACTGATCAGGCTAGAAGGTTATTTATGTTGGATTGTATACTCTCTTAGACTAGGTTTCTGATGTAAAATCGAATTATTTAATTAAAGAATTTATTTTCAGAAATTGTTTGTGAATTTACTTTTTGTTTGTGCACGATTTTCGTTTGGAACAGACCCATTGTGTTTAAATAAGTGATCCATGTGAATGGTGGTCTTTTACAGTAAGGTATGGATCACGGGTTATTTAACACATAAACATTTGTTCTTAACCTATTGATAAGACTGAGAACCTCACCATGTTTAGGTTATTATGTTATGAATTCCAAATGGGGAATGGCTTACCTTTAGCCAGTGGGTAGTCCACCCACTTCATGACATAAGCGTATTTCGAATACGTAGAACAGGACCTGTAGTAGTGGTTTCTCAAAGTACTATATGGTAGAAACCTAGACTACTACCGCTACAGCATGGACTAGTACTCTACGACTTGAGTATGAGTTGGTGGTCTAGCGAAGTCGGAAGCATATACTTTGATTTGCTGTAGTTGAGGTTCTATCATAGGGCCAATATACTTGCATGTTGGGTATGTGTGACTAGTTAGTTAAGACAGACTTATACAAGATAGTTTCTGCACTATATCGTCCCTTGTGGTTGTCCGAATGGTCTAAATTATCCAGGGCCCTGGGAAACATAACTTGGATGTTTGCTTTAGGGTAGCTCCCTTGGAAAGCGGAAACACTCCAGGAAGTCGTGGATCATCGGACTAGAAGCTTAAGGATGATAGATGTCATTTAGAGGGGTGTTAGTACACTTCTTCCTCTCTAAATGTACGGCGATGTGTAGAGGGGTATTTTAGTCATTTCACCTGTAGGTCGGAGACTATGCTAACGCAGTATTGTCCTTGGGGTCAATATTTTCTTATGGTGATATTAGGAAATATTTAAAATGCAAAATACAACTATTTATATAGTAGGGGTATTTTGGTCATTTTAGCAGCCAAGGCGATGTGTCTTTTTGGTCCTCGGGATAGCCCGTAAGTCCTAACTATTTTTGGGTTGAGGAATTGGTCTCAGTTGAAGAGGATTTTATTTTATTTATTTTATTTTATTTTATTCAGGAAGTCTAATTTATTTTTGGACTGGAATAAAATAAATAAATAAATAAATAAAATAGGAGTTGAGAGAAATTAATTATCTAGTTTATTTGGTTAATTAATTATTCAGGGCCTAGGTCCAGTATGAATAATTAAGAAATTAACCTGGGCTTAAACTAGGGGAAATAATTAATGTTTAATTATTTATTGGGTTATTTATATAGGCCCAAGAAATAAATAATTAAAGATTAATTATTATGGTTCATTTGGGCTCATTAATTATTTATTGGGTTACTCATGTAAGCCCAGGAAATAAATAATTAATATTTATTATTTTGGGTCTTTTTGGGTCCAAGAAAAATAATAAATATTTATCTGGCACAATAGCTTGGACCTTAGGGTTTTTTCCAGTTACGGTTAAGAGGAGTTTAAGGTTAGGCCAAACTGTTTCTCAGGATAACATCCGGGTATTTTGAAATCCCGGGGAAATGTTTATCAGAGATTGAGAGACCTAGTTTAGGCAAAAGATAAACAACTCTTTGAAAAGAAAAAAACCCTAATTTTTCCTTTCCCAAGCCACACACTCACGTGGTCTCTTTCTCTCCTCTCTCTCACGTTTTCTCCTTCTTTGTTTTCTCCTTGGACTTTGCTAACCAATAGTAGGTAAACCAAGGAGAATTGAGACCCTTCCTCTTCACCATAGTGTTCACCGACTAGAGGTTAGGCTGAGGAATATCCCGAGAGCTGGAGAGCTAAGCGTTAATGCAAACAAGACGAAGTCGAAGGCTAGCGGGTGTTCAACCGGAAGCTTCTTCAAGTGTGCAAAGCGAGGCGATTCCAGCAGTTCAATCTGTTCCTACGCAACCTAGGAGGGTTAAGGAACGCAAATGTATGATCTTCACGCTTCCGCATGGCCTTTATGGCTCGCGTTTAATTTTTTTTTTTTCTCTGTTTTTTTTTTTTCCGTCCATGGCTCCCCTGTTTCTGCATTTTCCATCAATTTAATCCCACAGGATTTTCAAATCAAAACATTTTTGGGACAAAATAACACTTTCTAGAATTTGACCCCACTAACTCGCAAGTCAGATCATCATTTACATAGGCTCCGCAAGTCCAATCAATTCATTCCATAGGCACATCAGGCTAATAAAATAATTTCGAGATCAAAATGTCGTTTTCCCAAAGTTAATCTCATCACAAGAGATCATTTTCCAAAATCATGTTGAAATAGGATAAAGAGCTCTATTCACATACCAAAACATGTTTCCAAGAGTATCCAAGTCATTTTTCCCGTACTTGATCACAAAAGTCATTTCCAAGGGTATTCAGGTCATTTTACCTATACCCGATTCTAAAAGACTTTCCGAGGATATTCGGGTCATTTTACCCTTATCCAATTTAAAAACTTTTCACAAGAGTTCCAATAAAGATATTTTGGTCATTTATCGAATGCCCAATTCCAAAGATTTTCATAAAACATTCCAATAAGGACATTTAGCTCATTTTCCAAATACCTGATTCCAAAAGAAATCTAAAATTCTAATCCTAAATGAGGATTAAATTCAAAATTTTCAAATACATTTCCATAAAATGTTCCAATAAGGGCATTCCAGTTAATTTATAAATACCCGATTCTAAAAATCCCAAGCATTGAATCCAAAAAGGACTAAATCCACAAAATTCATGCACTACTAAAAAAAAGTGATTTACCAACTGACAAAATTGGTTGGTAATTAGCTAAATTCGGTTGGTAATCATGATTTACCAACCGATTACCAACCGAATGGCATCGTATGCAAAAACCTTAGCTTGTAAATTTTCTAACCGAAATTTTTTGGAGTTGGTTGGTAATTACTAACCGCATTTCGATTGGTACTGTAAAATCGTCGATTGGAAATTTGGCATTAAGTTTGGCATTTGAATTGACTATTTCAGTTGGTAATAACCAACCGAAACTCGGTTGGTAATGTAAAATTTTCGGTTGGAAATTTGGCATTAAGTTCAGGATTTGAGTTGATTATTTCGGTTGGTAATTACCAACAAACAGTTATGTTACCAACCGATTGTTGTAATTGGTAATTATCAACCGAAAATATAATTTGTAAATTTATAATTTTTGGTTGGTAAATTTGTATTGAATATAAGATTGTAATTTACTAATTTATCAATTGAGACATGTTGTTACCAACCGATATATGTGTAGGTAATCACCAACTGACTTTCGATTGGTAATTATTTTTTTTAGTTGGTAGTTTTATTTATTTACCAACTGACTTTCGATTTGTAATTTTTCAACTATTCTAGTTATTTAAAATCTATTGGTAAAGTTTTGTTGGTAAATTACTAACCGAGTTGTTCAGTTGCTAATTCTTTTTTTCCGTTGGTAGTTTTCTTTCTTTACCAACCAAATATTCAGTTGGTAATTTTCTAACTATTTTAGTAATTTAAAATTTGTTGGTAAATTACCTACTAAGTTGTTTGTTAGTAGATAGTTAGTTTGAAAATTACTAACTGCTATTTAATATATTACCAACCGAGTTATTTTCAACTACCAATTGAAATACCAACCAAATTCTATTCAATTACCAACTGATTTTTCAGTTGGTAATTTTTCTTTAATTTGGCAGAATTCTTGTTTATCTAAACATATAACCAAACACCTCAATTTGACAAATTCAAAAAATAATAAAGCCAAAACACATCCACATCCACAAACCCAACATAAACATCATCAAATCCAACACAAACATCAACCTTCCACAAACATAAACATCATCCTTTCACAAATTCCAAGCAAATATAATTCCTTCACAAAATACCACAAATCCTAACCAAACATCATCTTTAATTACACATAAAAGATTATCATAATATGAAAGTGAGATGAACTGCAAGTCCATAGTTTAACAACAGTGAAGGAATATTAATACAATTAAGAAACACAGTGAAGGAATATTAATTTTCTGGTTGATTTGATCCACTTAGGTCCTTAACCTTCTGTGTTAGCAAAGAAACCTCCACTGTCAACCGCTCATTGTCTTCAACACTTTTTGAATCTGTGTGTCAACAGCCTTTTGCACCAATTCTACACGCCTACTTTCAAATAGAATATGAAATTGAAGGCTAATACAATTCCATTTGAAGCCTACTTTCAAAGTTCTCTAGCACTTGGGAAACCCCTATTAAGTTGGATGGCACCAGAATCTACTTAGCTCAACTTTGTCCTGGCAATAAGAATCCGACGTCAATATACATTTCAGGTGAATGATACAAACGACTAAATGAATTGTAAGGGTCTTGGTGTGGGGTTTTCAAATATTACACATTTAAAGTTTACCTCAACACCATCGTGGTAGTAACAAACAAGAAAGATGCACTTGTAGTCTTCATTGTCATGTGATATTCTTTCAATTTCTTCAACTTCTCAAACTGAAAAATAATTCCTATACCAAGTAGAAATCAAAGAAAGTATTGTTATTCCTTTTTGTGGTAGGTGATAAAAAACAAAAATTCACTTCTAATCTTTTTTCAATCCTAAAATGAATATCATGTTTAAGAGAAGCTAAAACTGATCTATAAAAATGGGAACTTACAGGCATAATTGACCCATCCAATCTATTAGCCAACCAAATCATAAACTATTATCTTGTCTTTTAGAACAAGGTCTGCATAAAAATGGGAATGACAAAATAGACAACATAAATAAAAGATTACAACAATGCCATAGCAGTCTTAAAAGAAAAATAACAGCCAGAACATATAACACTTGGCGAGGCTTAACTAGAGCAAACTTATACTTAAACTAATAAATTGGATATTCTTAAGTAGATGATTAGGAAGATTAGAGATATGGAAAAGTAAAGAAACTGGAGTATAACATGAAAAGTAGATACAAGTAGTGGATATAGAAAAGATGCAAAAACAGCCCAAAGCATAAATGGAAAGTGGAAGGCTATGAAGTGAGTGAAAAGGGCAAAATATTCCATAACCAGCAAAGAGCATTCTTTGAGTTTACAATCATACCGTTGAAGTAAAGTGTTCAAATCTGTAAGTTGAAGATATAGACCTAACTTTTCTTTCTTCGTGCATGAGGACAAGGTTACGAGATCTTAGACTTTTCTTTCATCCCATCCCAACTCTCTGCTAAAACACAGTACAAGGACCTCAGCCACTGATTAGTTCTTTCTTTTCTGCCCCATAAAAGAAAAGAATTTGACACAAAAATGGACAAGATTAATCATGAATAATTCAAATATGATGCATTAAGGCTTCCTAAAGAAACTCCACACAAGGAGTTAAGGGCAGTTGCAACTGAATATATGAAGACAGGACCAACCACCACTAAGAAAACAAAAGCAAAATGACACAAGGCATACATCTCAGCTGCCCTTCAAAGCTATAAAGCAAAGGTGAAAACAGTAAAAGATGAGTATTACATGAACAAAACAGCATAACACACAGTCTGCAATCACCTAGACTACTCATCTAAAGTTCATTTTGATCCCTCAAATTTCGGATATATCGCATACTTAGCTCTTCAATTTGAGCATTCAGATACTGAAGTTCCCCTCTCTTGGCTAAGGTGAGATTTAGCCCATTGCACTTAAAATTTCAAACATGTCACTGAATATTAAAGAATAAATATTTGGACAGAAGAGAGACTTGGAGCAAAAGAGGAAAAGAGACACGCATAGAGAAACAGAGATAAAGAGCTAGATTAATAGAGAAATTTGTCAAAACTCAACCAATTGAAAGCTTCTAGATAGTTCCTTAAATGGAAGTGACAGATTAACCACTTTCAGTAAAAAGGAGATACAATTATCTTTTCCCAGGTACAAAAGCACTCAAAAATATCCACCCCATACCAGGAAATCAGCAAATCACTTAGCTTCATAATTCATCCAATCACCCCCAGAAATAACAGCTTTAACAACACGATATACATCTTCCCGCTTTCTGCATAGCTTGTATGAAAGTACACAAATCAGCTAACTTTCCCAGTAAGAATTATGCAAACACTTTATAATACCAATAGTTGATGGAAATTGTAACCAATATAAACTAGATTTATTGTTAAATAGAAAACAACCAAATACCTCCCTTACATCTTTTTTTAGAAAATAGAGCCCTGCATGCTATCACATAAAGAAAGAGACAGACATTTCATTTATATCTTATGATAAATTCTGTTATCTCCTCACCAAGACAGTGACAAATTTTACTATCAAACTTGACAGCTGAAAGAAAGAGTTCATATATTCACTTGGGCTTGTCTATTTTTTGAAATCTTTGGACAATTGCCATCATCAGCACAATAGTTTAAAGGCAAGCTCTTGAGAAGCATAAATGAGAAGCAATTATTGAATACTAATGTCAATAAACTCTTCTGGAAAAAGAGCAATGCATAGTATGCAATTTTAATTGTAGAATGTACCATTTTTAAGAGGTATTCAGATAGAGGTCGAAATCTAGGCTATGTCCTCACCTCCCATGTTGTTGTCCACATGTCGCAATGCAGTCAAGTAACACAAAAGAAATTACAGAAGAAGAAATGAAAAATAAGTTGGAACAAATCGAAGTCCTCACATTCTAGAATGCCACTCATGGTCAGAGGAGAGCCAAATGGAACTTTTTGCCCAAGATGTTGTGTTCAGCTTCAGAAGTTCCCACTTGTACGTTCTCAGTCATGGTTACATCTTGCGAAATGGATTGCTGTTCTCCTTGTTCTTGTTGTGAAGCTTCTTCTACAGCCCTTGTAGCAGCTTCTTACCTCGCCCTCTACTCTTCCATTGAAACTCGAATAGCAAGAACAAGTTCAGGATCTAGATTAGGATCCACACTGGGGGGGTGGGGGCGAGCGGCGTAGGGGCTCGCAGGTGGGAGGGGCGCAGAAGGGGGGTAGCAGGAAGGGGAAGGGTTTGTGAGGGGGTTGTCTCGTGGGGAGAGGGGGAGATCTAGGTTGAGGGCGAGCGGCGGGAGGGGACGACCAGCGGGGGGTGGTCAGGCGGGGATATGGGGAGATCTAGGTTGGAGGTTACCGTTGGGAGCTGCAGGGGGTGGGACTACTGGGAGAGGGGGAAGGCGGCAGGCAAGGGGTGGCAAACGGGGGGATGGGGCTACGGCGAGGGGGGGGGGGGCAAGCGTGGCCAAGGGTGGGGCGCAGGCAAGGGGCTACATTGGGGGAGGAATAATAATCAAGGGTTGAAGGATTTCAGCTAATTAAAATGGATACTTTGTAAATTTTCCAGCTTTGAAGAGGAATATAAGGACCGTGGGTTCTATCAATCTTTCAGAAGAGACGGGAGGGAAATTTTGAAGGCAAATGTGAGAGAAATTTTGGAAGAAAGGTTTAAGTTTTTGTATCCCGCCAAAACAAATGTTGGGATTGAAACGATAATTTTATTATTATCTCTATTTCGTATCAAATTTATCTCTAATTTTCAAAATTAAAATTTGATATTTTTATTTTTTTAATTAAAAGATGAATAATTAATTTTGTCATGTAAAGTTTCTTTTTTTCTAAAATAAATATTTATTATATAATTTAATTAAATTATTAATTTATAAACTATGAATATATTTAATAATCAAATATTAAATAGCACTATTTTTTCATATACAATATAACAAAATTTGTTATGCAAATTTTTTCTTCTTTTTCTCTTAAAAATATTTATTATGTAATTTAATTGAAAAATTATTTTATAATTTATGAATAAATTTAATCATCAAGCATTATATAATACTACTATTTTATATACTACAACCATTATTCTATTTGACTAATACTATAATTATTAGAAAATGACATTAATACAAAAATGTAAATAATTATGTAATGATTTCCTTCAAAATGTTTAACAATGACATTAATACCTATCTTCATTAAAAGTAACTCAAGAATATAGTTAAACATAATAATGTATAATGATAATAATAAAGTATATTTAGATTAATGTAATTTACTTAATGTATATTTATACTAATGTAATTTAATAAAGTATATTTATATTAATGTAATTTAAACATAACAATGTATAATGATAATAATAAAACATATAGTTAAAAATATTTATTATGTAATTTAATTGAAAATATTTATTAAATATAATTAGATATAATTATCTAAATGGACTAAGTTACAAAATATAATGAATCAAATAATATTTTTGAAAACTTGTGGTCCTAAGGGTTTCTTTTGAAAACTTTAGGGACTTAGATATAATTATCTAAATGAACTAAGTTAAAAAATATAAAGATTGAAATAATTATTTTAAAAGTTTATTTATTTATTTTTACACTTGGCTCGTTATTTTTCAGAAGATATTTAAAATAAGTTGTGCTTAAAAAAATTTATGGTCCTAAGGGTTTCTTTTAAAAACTTTAGGGACTTAAATATAATTATCCAAGTGAATTAAGTTAAAAATTATAGGGATTCAAGTAATGACTAAATGCATTAATAATTAACTAATATATAACCTTAAGTCTAAACATACATTTATATATAACTTGAAAATATATAAATTTTATCTATAAAAATTACAATTTATATATGTGTATATATACAGAAAGGCAAAATGTGATATAATAATTCAAAGTATGGGATAAAAATAGTAACTTGACAAAGTATTTCTACTTTTTATACTAGAAACTTGTTAGTTTTATAATATTTTGTTGTATATGATATAAATTTAAAAGTTTGTCAACTTGACTATAAAATAAAAGAATCAAATTTACGAATATATTGACAATTTATATGCATTAATAAAGATAATTCTTATTTAATTTTGTATGATTTACAGTAATTACTATTTATATATGTTCATGTATATAGAAAAGTATAAATATAATAGAAACACATCCTACACATATACATGATACCTACATATTTATATTGTCATACAAATAAAAGTAATAACTTTTACATTATGATAAAAAGAATAATAATTATATCTATTAATAAAATTATGTGTACAGATGTAATATTACTTTTTGATTGTTAAATTTAATACACCTAATTGATAAATTGTTTAATGTCTATTTAGTTATGAATATTTACATAATTAAAAAATTCTGAACTGAGTCTTCTAAATTCAAAATTATTTATTATATTAAAAAAATTTATAACTAAGAAATTCTATAACTAAAGGCATGAAAAATTGCTTACTTTTATTATTAATTCAAAAATAAAATTTATATCATTTAGGAATATATGTACAAAATAATTATATACTCTGATAAATAGAAGCAAATTAAAAATGAAAAAATTTAAAAAAATAAAAGTGATAAAAAAAAATTTACTTTATTTATTTATTTAAATCAAATTTTACAAATTTTAGAAGTGTATTTCATATAATTGTAATATTTTGTAAGAAGTAAATAAATATATTATGTGTTTCTAATTTGCATAAACAATGACGCAGCACAGTGGTTGGAACACTGTGCCTCCACAATGGAGATGCAAGTTCAACTCTTGGTCGCGCACAGGAAAGGGAAGGATTAAGTTTATCAATTGAAACATTTTGGTTAGTAGTCGGTCGGTAAAATTTTTAAATTAAAATACTAACCGATTACCAACTGAATATATTACCAACTAATACATTTCGATTAGTAATCAGTCTATAAAATTTTTAAATTAAATTACCAACTAAAATACTAACCGATTACCAACTGAATATATTATCAACCGATATATTTCGATTAATAATCGGTTGGTAAAATTTTAAAATTAAAATACCAACCAATTACCAACTGAATATATTACCAGTCGATATATTTTAGTTAGTAATCAGTCGGCAAAATTTTAAATTAAAATACCAACTAATTACTAGCTGAATATATTACCAACCGATACATTTTTGTTAGTAATCGGTCGGTAAAATTTTTAAATTAAAATATCAACCGATTACCAATTGAATATATTACCAATCGATTGTTATCGGTTGAATATATTGTTATCGGTTGGTAATCAGTTGGTAAATATTTTCCCACCAAATTACCAACTGATTATCAACTGAATACATTACCAACCAATATATTTTGTTTGGTAATCAGTTGGTAAAATTTTTTCCATTAAATTACCAACCGATTACCAACTGATAATATTACCAACCGAGTGTTATCAGTTGGTAATCGGTTGGCAAATATATTCCCGCGAAATTACCAACCGATTACCAACTGAATACCAACCAACTATTTACCAACCGATTTATGTTTGTTGGTAAGTGGTTGGAAAAGTTTTAAATTTTTCCAATTTTCATTTAAGTTAATAATCAGTTGGTAATTACCGACTGCAGCGGTCAATTGGTAATAGTTAATTGGTATATTGCATTTTTCTGGTAGTGATGCTTTAATCATCCATTAAGGTTTCTAAACCAAATATGAAGTTCATTCAAGCCCAAAATGGTATAAAAACAAAATTTGCTCAGATAAACCTTAGACATATTCAGGAATTTCCAAAATAGTATAAAACATAACATTTCATAGGAAAGTGAAGCACACTAGCATTCAAAAAGTTTTAGAAAACAAAGGGACTTACCTCATGTCCTAAGTAACCCTTTCCGTTCACGGCCGTTTAATCACCATCTCTACCGTTTCGACATTCCATTGGCCGTTTATCGCTAGACCTTCTCCAAACATCATTGTCGGGTTAATTCGTGTTCGGTCAAAAAATAGCCGACAGTTGACCGACATCCAGCCGACGTGCCCGACAAGTAGCCAACGTCCAATCGACGTTTTCCAATCAACAACTAAGGAAAACGTTTAACCTTTGTTCACTTCATTTTTTCGATTCTTTCGTTTTCCTTCTTCTACATCCTTTCTCCCTTCATAAACAAAGGATTCACTTCATATATCCCCAATTATTTCATCCAAAATCACATAATTAATCATCATTAATTTATCCATGTTCTAAGCAAAATTCTGAAATTTTGTTGCTTTGACACATGATTTTGTTTTAGGCATAATTTTCAATCCACAGCTCCATTTTAGCTCTACGATATACCAAAACGACCATATGACTCTTCAATTTAATTTTGTGTATGCTCTTTTCAAGAATTCTAGTTCCCAAAGCACGGTACTGGGCAAAAATAGCCCCAGTAGTTTTACGTCAATTTCACTATTCATGTTTTCCTTTGTTCTCCTTTAATCTTTAACACCTTAGAACTATTAATTTATTCAATTCTCCTTCAAATCATCTTTAATTCTAAATTTTCAGATTTCCAATAGCTCACAAAAGTCACATTTATTCAACACAAATTCATCTCTTCTAATCAAAGGCTAGTTTGACCTATTTTTCCAACCAAGTAAATTCTATTTTTACTCTACTTTGATCATCACCTCTTCAACCGAAAATAAGTCTGAAAACCACCATAATTATAGTTCTTCCTCCCACAAAACATCATTCAAAGTCACTTAGATAGCAGACACATATACAAGCATATATATAAGGTTCATACACAAAAACTCACAAACCCTAGCTTTGATTCGAAATCAATACATGAAAGTCATGTTTTTATGTTAAAATTCACATCACCATAATCGTCATTCACCCAACAATAGCTTTAATTCAAGCAAGGTAGGTTTTTACCTTGTATTGGAATTGGATATGATTTTGCTCCAATAACACACACACTTCTTTCTTTCTCTCTCATTTTTCTTTTTCTCTTAGTTTTTCTCTCTCTTGGCTCACGAATTTTTGCCTGTTTAAAAGCATCTCTCGACCGCAATTAGCCTCTATTCTTGGCCCTCCATTTCTTATTGTGGTTTAATTGAATAGTGGCTATACTTAGGTGTGTTCCAATGAAATTCTTACACACCAACCATTTTTATTTCCTCCACAAAAATTCCCTTATTTCTTCTTGCATGGCTGCCGAAATTCTAGGCCAATTTTCAGCCATTCATTCATCATTTCCTGGTCCAAATATTAGCTAATTATATTGCTCAAAACCTTAATCAAATGGGCCCACGAGTAATGTGTCCCAATCACAAAATTACACATCATTCTTCATTTATTTTACAATTCTTTAATTACATGTGTCTTGCGTGAACTCTTCATGCAACCTCTCTTAAATAGACACATGTCCATGGGCTACCACTCAAAAAATTCCACTCGCACTATTTTTAACCACGATTTCCTATTTTCTTTATAAATGACTAAAATCGAGTCCGTAAAGGAAAAATATTTTATTTCATCATTCAACTCCAAAAATTTCACTAAATCCAATGATAACACTCAAATTATTCAATTCCTTCTCTATTCAGTTAAATTTGCTGTCAAAGTCGCAGGCGCGGTCAAAATGACGAAAATGCCCCGATACCCCGGGTAGCATAATTCACACCAAAACGCACGTTTCATCGCATTGACCAATTTATCATTTCAGAGTATCCTTAAATTCTTATTTTTTTAAATAATAATAATAACTTTTCAAAAATTTAGGCTACGGGTAGAACAAATCCAATAATTACATCCAGGTCTCGACAAAATATTATTTCACCAAAATATTCGTCTCATTACACCGATCAACTTTTATTCTAGACATCAATACAAATTCTCATCCTATTACAAATAGTAGCCAATCAAAAGTAAAAAGGTAGGGTATTACATTCTTCCCTCCTTATAAAAAAACCTTGTCCTCGAAATTGGCTTATGCCTAGAATAAATCTGAATACTTTTTCAACATCTTCACTTTCATTTCCTAAGTTGCATCTTACATTGAATGATGATTCCATGATACTTGTACAAGTAGAATTTTTCTCATTGTGCAATTCTTTTTTAAAATACTCCAAGATCTTAATAGGTTTTTCCTCATTCTTCATGCTTAAAGTCATCTTAATGGGTTCTTCATTCAAAATGTGGGCAGGATCAGCCAAATACTTTCGAAGTTGGGATACATAAAACACGCCATGAATAACTTGAAGTTTTATTGGTAACTCCAATCGATAGGCTCCTTTTCCGATCCTCTCGACAATAGGAAATAGTCTAGCATACCTAAATGTCAATTTCTTTTCATTTTCTTTGATTCCCAATTGTCATTGTGGAGCCAACTTCAAGCATACATGATCCCCTTCAGTAAATTCTAAATCTCTCCTACGTCGATCAGCATAACTTTTCTATCTACTCTGCGTTACCTCCAACTTGGTTTTTATCATCTCTATAGCCTATCGGACCTTTTCAAGATCAAAAGCATCTTGTTTGCCCGTTCTCCGTTCTAAAATTTTCCAATATAATGGGAATTGACATTTTTTTTCCATATAAAGCTTCAAACAGAGCCATTCAAATGGATCCAAATCGATTGCTCGCGACCCGAACTGGCAACCCACAAACCCAATTCACCATTTGGCTGAAACCAGTCGTGGCTAGCCAAGAAGCCGACCACATCTTAAGGGAGAAAATCTCCCTTGGGCTAGCCACAACTAGCCAGCAGCCAGCCGCAGCTAGCAAGCTGGCTAGCCACGACTGGTTCTCCTATCTGCGCCTCTGTTTTTTCCAGTTTCTCTTCCTTTTCCATTTCTTCTTCAAGTTTTCCTTCAAGGATTTTTGTGTGTTATTCCAAGCACCAATTTTTGTTACAGGAATTCATAAATAAAATTGAAATAGAATATCAAACACCTATGCCTTTCAAAACGAGGTGTACACGAATTCTATAGAAAGCGATTAACAATAAATTACAAGTGCTTGTGCCTCCACGTGCAAGGCATAAAAAAAATCTGCTCATATAAAAAATCACGTGGGATTCATACAATCACAAAGATCATATTTTTATTGGTAAAGGAACCACTTTTTTCGATTATTAACCCTAAGCATACTCCTAAATTAAAGCATAGCTCTGATACCACTTAAAGGACCGTGGAAAAATAAATACGTAAAGAAAGTATGCAAATTAAAAATTTTCTCAAGCCAAAGTCTAGGAATACTTATTTTTAGGCATTTTACTTGAATAACCAGAGCTAGATTCAGGTTTGATGACACTTCATGAACTAGAACAACAACTTATTCTGGGGTATACTAGCTAACCGTCAGCTCTTTCGCATCAAATACTTACCATATTTGGTAGCTCTTGAGCTTCCAGAGTATTCTCTAACCTCCTATGGACTTCTACCAGTAAAAGTAGAACTAAAGTGAAGATTGGAAGAGAAAAAGGAAGAGCTAAAATGGTAAAGGAAAAACAAAAACGGTGGCCTTTTGTTTGTTTCTAAGGAAAACCCAAAGCTTTGCGCGCGTGTTTTTTTGTGATTTAGTCAAACCCACATACAGTACACAAAACCAAACATTTTATATTAACATCTTTCCTTTTCCTTTTCTAGAATAAACTCACCTGCCACTTTTTTCATTATTTCCCGTTTTCCTCTTTTTCCTTATTTCTTGTATAGTGGTGGCTCCCTTGGGATTCCTAAAATTCTTAAGTCATCACAACACCTTGGTTGGGCAGGATTTTTCTTAATTAGTCCAAGACTAATTAATTAGCTCTTTTATTAATCAATTAATCAACTTAGGCCCAATATAAAATTATCCAAGATAATTAATTAAATTAGCCAAATTAATTATTCAACCCCAAATAAATAATTAATTGGATTCATTGAATAATTCTTCTAATAATAAATTAAACCAATAAACCTATTTAGTAAATAAACTTACTAAGGTTATTTGAGTTACTCCGAGGACCAAAAGACATATTATTCTTTGCTGCTAAAATGATCGAAATTCTCCTGCTAGCAAATAGTTGTATTTTGTCATTTCAAATATTCCATTTATCACTATATGAAAATATTGACCCCAAAAATAAAATTACAAGTGCAGTGTTTTCGTCCTACAGGTGTAATGAAAAAATACCCCTCCACGTAACACTCACCATTGAGATTGGAAAAATGAACTAACACATTTCACAATGACATCTACTATCCTTTGATAACTAGTTTGATAATCTATAACTTTTAGTATGTGTCCACCCATCACAAGGAGCTACCCAAAAGTGTACATACTTAGCCACGTTTCCCAGGGTCATAGATTCTTTAGATTATCCTGGACAATCACAATGGGGTGATTTCTTCACATAATAAAGTATATAAAATCTATTGTATAAGTTTGTTTTAATTAACTAGAGTTATACACTCAACTTACAAGGTTATTGGCCTTGCGATAAGACCTCACCCAATATACACCAAAGTGTACAAGTCTAGCTTTACCAGACCACCAACTTATACTCAAATCTTAGGGTACTCATCCACGCAGTAGCTACGATAAAGAAATCGTTATTTATTTTCGTACTTTTATAAAGATTACTATCGTGTGGCCCAATCTATGTATTCCAAATACGCTTATACTATTGGTGAAAGTGGACTACTCACTGGTTAAATATAAACCATTCCCCATTTAGAAAACATAGTATAATGATCTAAACCTTGATAAAGTACCCAGCTCCATAATCGATCAAGAACAAAGTTTTCGCTTATGTGTTAGTAGCTCATAATCTACACCTTACTGTGAAAGAATGACCTAATCACGTAGATTAAACCTTAATGTGCAATATATGTAAACAAATAACCATTAATGAATGAAACTTTTATTAATTTCTAAAATACAAAAGTATATAGACCATTTTCGGCATACATTGCAACACTCTCACCCCATAAAAATGTTATAATGGATTTTTATCATCTATGTTTTCATCTATACCTTTTATCCTCTCGCCCCATAAAAATCCACTATAATGTTCTCATCTAACTACAGTGGTTGAAATTCTAAAGATGGATAAAATGTATTCTGTAATCATAGCTAACTATAAGAAATTTTTTATAGTAATGTTGCTCCAACTTCATTGATGCATTTCTCTAAAACATATAAAGAAAAGAACCTATTGACACGTAAAGATATCATAGGACAAGAAAATAACATTAAGGTACCATGAGGTTGCATATGTATAATATCTAGGATTGTCTACACTTTAAGGTGTCCTGAAAAGAGATCATGTGCTTTTTTTTTTTTTTTTTAAATTTGGCTTCTGGGAACGAAATGTTTTGAACAATTAACATGATGTATACCAACAAAACTTAAATCTATAAGCCGTCTCTGATTTTCTTCTTGGCATATTGAAGTTTCATAATTGATAACATTTGTAAAAGTTCTTACATTATTTTTCTCTCCTTGCAGTGTAAATGAGGGAGTTTAATGGAGAAAAGCCTATCTCTTTTCATCATGGAGGATGGTAACTGCTAAATATTCTTGATGTGTATTTATTTTGTCCTGGAGCTCTTTTTTTCATCCTTAGCCTCTTGCAATCATGCTTATAATAAATCTCAATATGTTACAATAGTCCTGCTTTATGGAACTATATTCGGGGTAATTATGGGTGGAAAGGCAGTATTAAGGTATTAGATGGTTATATATTTTTTTTCCTTTCCCCCAGCTAAGTGATGGCAATCTTACAAGTGCTTATGTAATTCCAGGTTTTAGCCAATGCTAAATCAACATATGAAGAGCACAGTATGAACTCCAAAGCAAAGCAACAATACAGACAGATTACAGAGGAAGGGTTGCAGTTAGAACCCTTGGGATATGAGGCAATCTTATTTATCTATCTTTTAAGCTTACCATGATAAAAATAGATTGGAGGATATTACATGCTTTCACTGTTAGAATTCTTTATCATGCAATCATATATGCATAGTGGAAGAAAAAGAATTCTAGCCATCGAGGATCGCATGTATGTGTAGAAACGGAGTAAAATAAACAGAAAACCATACCTTTGGTGTCACTTTTGTCATTTAAAAAACTGAGACGTTTGAATAATTAGAGTGGCGCGATCCAGCAAAACCTTTCTCCACTTGATCAATAGCCAACCAGAAGATAACATTCGTCATTACATACTGCAATTGTGAAACCCCACCTAAAGCCAACTCTAGAGTAAGGGGGTCGGGATGCATATCATATTATTTTGCTTGAATATATATATTTGAATAATTTTATATGTTTTAGAATTATGATTTATAGGCTAAAAGGCTTAGTTATGCTCAATGAGCAAGAAGGGTAAAATGATAATTTTGCTTGAGGACAAAATAGGAAGATAGCATGAGGATTAAATAAGAAGAATATTTGGGTAAGAAAATAAGAACAAGAGTTATTGTGATTTAGTAGTTAGAGCTTTGGAATTAATCTCTAGGGTCTTGAGTTCAAATCCCATCATTTAAGTCTTATCATGATTTTTTTTTTCTTTTATATAGGGTTGGATTTTTGTTCTTGCATTCCATGAAAAAGAAAAAAAAAAGGAGTGTTGTCCTAGAGGAGAAGTGAAGGGAATATCCTAATCCTATCCTTATGTCCTAAAAAGGATTCTAGAAGAATTCTTTGTCCCTCTACTACCTCTAGCTTGTCCTAACCTTTTCACTAATTAAGCTTGTTCAAAATTTATCCAAATCCATGTTTCAATTCCAAAAAATTCAGCAAAGATTATTGGTCTTTGAATTTCGAAAATGACTCTTAGAGGTTGGAGATTTGACTGAAAATAGGGAAGGAGTTAAGGAAGGTTCCCAAGAGAAATTAATCTCCATGGTTGAGCCTTCAAACTCCACACTATAGTGTTCATATCCTCCATGAAAAAAATCTGAAAATTTTCCAGATTCTTGAGCAGCCTAACCTTCAAAAATCTCAACCATCTATCTTAATCAATTGTTGCCAGAAAAATGGCCAATTGATTCAGCTTGAAGACTAAAATTCTTGTGCAAAAATCGGACTACACAAAAACTGCACAAACCAGAAAAAAAAAGGGTAGTTTTGCAGCATAGCAGGCCAAAATCAAAACTATTTCTTCTACCTTCAAACCAGTAAAATACCTCTGCTTTTCCTCCATAAAGAAGTCTGAAAACTAGCCTTAAAGGATCCTTAAACACCTCTCAAAATCCTCTGCAAATTGGCTGGAATATTGCAGGAAAAACTGCACAGGAAATTCTGCAACCAGTCGAACCATAACCAGAAAAATTCCAGCCTTGTTCCCTTCAAGCCTTGGCCGAAACCAACCTCAAATCTCTATAAGTTAACCCTTGTTCAGCCATGAATTGAACACCATTACCCCCCTCCACTTACCTTGCACAACTGGACTCCATAACTACACCTCGAATTCCTCCTACAATCACTTCCATCAAACTTCCATTTGGATTTCAAAATTTCCAGCATTTGCTCCATGAAAACACCCTTAGATTAGGCTTCATAACCAGAAAATTCTTCTGCTATTGAACTCAGAAATTTGGCCAGCCTTAAAGCTCCCTCAACCCTCATTCATTTCAGTAAAACACAAGCAATCCAGTCAGCCATTCACAGCTCCAAGAAACCTCCATCAATCAAACACCATTAACATATCTTTTACCTTAAAACTCTCCTTAAATTTCTTCATTTGAATTTCAAACAACCAAATTTTTCTCTTCCTCCTTAAACTAAAAAACCAAAATCCTTGAACTCCCTCAATCATTTGGCCAGCCCTCTTCAGAAAATTCGTCCAGCATTCCCCTCTAATCCTGTCCATTTTCACCAAGAACACACACTATCTTTCTTCAAGCCAAAGACCACTCTAAACACCTCCAATCCCTTCCAAAAACTCTAAAACATGCCTACATACTCCCTAGAGTCCATATCTAGATTTTATAACATCAAATCTCGAAAGCAAAAATTGACAATCAGATCAAAACCAGAATTTTCCTTGAAGTCTTAAGAACATCATCAAGGTAACCAAGTATAATTTTTGTTCATCTTCTTTCCTTCAACCTTTAACAAATCATACTAATGCCCCCCCCCCCCTCTCTCTCTCTCTCAATGGTTGCTACAACCATGGCTGTTTTCTTTCTCCTCTCTTAGACAATTCAAGACTTTCAAACGCGTGGATCTTCTTAAATCTTCATCGAGATAGTCATCAACCAAGTATTTCTCTTTAACCTTTTTTTTTGAATTCTAGATTCATGTCTCTTAGATGTTGATAGAGAGGATAGAATATGAATAGGGGATTGAGTATATGCATATGTACGAAGAGGTTGAGATTGGAGTATGAGAATAATTGATCATGATTAAGCTTTGAGAAATTCCTTGAGAATCGATGTATGCTTTCCATGTCTTAAGAGATTATGATTGTTTAAGCATGCTAGATGTTATGTCACCTTTGGTGAATAAGATATTATGTTCTTATTTTCATTGAAGCCGTGAGTATGATTATGCTTAGTAGAGATTTGGCCATGTGATAGTAGGATGGATTTAAGCCTTGTTCATGAATAGAATAGTTTGTTGATTGATGCTAGAGTATATGTTCATGATTCTTGTTAACAATAGGAAAATTATGATCATGACCTTGTTGATCCTAGGCTATTTTGATTAGCAAATTTTATTACCCTAATTAAAATTATTACTATGCTTTTTCTCCAAAGATTTCAAAATTCTTAGGAATTTTTGCAAATGGAATATTCAATGAGATAGTGATATTTTACTAGTCAAATAAATGGTATTTTTTATTAAAAATAATATATATGTATTTATATATAATAATAATAATAAATAAAACCTTTTATATAAATAATAATAATAATAATAAGTAAAATATTAATGACCTTGTAGACCATATATTCATAAATATTATTTATATTTATTTATTAATCAAAATTTAATAGAAGTTATTTATTATTAATTTTAATACGTATTGGTTATTAGTTAAGAGAGTAGTAATAATTTATTTTACTATTTAAGAATTACTATATTTTAATATCACCTAGGACTTAGGATTCTTCATCAATTAAACCCAAGTTTATTTATTAATATCAACACTCGAGATTTATTATTTAAATCTATAAGTTATTAGTAATTATTTTACAAACCCTAGTTATTTTAACTTATCAAGCTAGACTTATTTTATAAAATCCTTTATCATCTAGCTTTAAAACTTAGGATATTAGGGTCATGATTATAATAAGTTGAACTAGGATTATTTATGTAAGCGAATATAGCTTGAGTATAACCTTATGACTTGTGTTTACCCCAAGCAGGGTTAGGTCAGCTTTCGAAGATTTTTAAATTTGATCGACCAAAGGATCAGGTAAGCTCCTACATAAACTTATTTGAAGCCAAAAGGTTACTATAGCAAGCCAAATACGATGTGTATGGACACTCATTTTGTAAAAGCAATTAAGGTCTATTTCCTTTTTATTTCAGTCAAGCTAATCATTTGAAATTTTAAACAAGCAGTTTTGCACAAATACTAAACTCTTTCTAAAACCCAACTTTGACAAGAATTTTAGAAACCCTTAATTGCAATTTCCAAATAAAGCAATGGTTTATCAGTTTTCTCCCAAGTGAGGCAATCAACGTTAAGTACTCAATAAGGGTAGACTACTAGGACTAGTCTTTGAAGGGTTAGGGTAAATCTCTCAGTAGGTGGCAACCTCTAAGGGGTGAGTTCTTCTCAGATAGGATGCCAATCCAGTAGGTCATGCTGGTCCGAGCTAGAAAGTTTCAGTCATCTGGACTGTGTGTTTCTGGAGTGGACAACTGGTAAGTTTGGGTGTGGAGAAGGAGGAGTATCTCACCCGGTAGGCCGTACACCTACCTTTTGTTAGTCTGCACAAAGTGTGGCATTCTGACCGTTATATGGTCATGGGGCCCAACGTATGGTAACCCATGGCTACTCGTTTGAGTGGTTGTATTTATTGTGCACATGTATGGTTTGAAAAACAAAATGCTACTCTTTATTTTAACATTATGTCATGCTTGCCAGTACTTTCTCTTATGCAATTTTTACAACTTGTATACATGAACTGTTTTACCTGAAACACTCAAAGCACATACGGGCTTACTGAGATTTTTATCTCATCACATTTTATGCCATATTTTCAGGTCGATCCTGCTATGGAGATGAGTAGCTAGATTTGTTGCCTGCTTTGAAGACTTTATGTTATTTATCTTATGTGTTGTTTCAAGAGATAATAGTAATCAATTTATTTGGGATTTGTACCTGTATTTTTTGGGTTGTAATAAGTTCAATTTTAAAGTATTACTTTTATTTTCTTTTGTGTGACCTAGTTATAAAGACCCCTTGTCCTATGGATGTTGGATTGTATGCCCTCTTAGACTAGGTTTCTGATGTAAAATCGAATATTTTAATAAAAGAATTTATTTTCAGAATTTATTTGTGAATTTACTTTTTTTGTTTGTGCACGATTTTCATTTGGAACAGACCCATTGTGTTTAAATAAGTGATCCATGTGAATGGTGGTCTTTCACAGTAAGGTATGGATCACGGGTTATTTAACATATAAACATTTGTTCTTAACCTATTGATGAGACTGTGAACCTCATCATGTTTAGGTTATTATGTTATGAATTCCAAATGGGGAATGGCTTACCTTTAGCCAGTGGGTAGTCCACTCACTTCATGACATAAGCGTATTTCGAATACGTAGAACAAGACCTGTAGTAGTGGTTTCTCAAAGTACTATATGGTAGAAACCTAGACTACTACCGCTACAACGTGGACTAGTACTCTACGACTTGAGTATGAGTTGGTGGTCTGGCGAAGCTAGAAGCATATACTTTGATTTGCTGTAGTTGAGGTTCTATATCGTAAGGCCAATATACTTGCATGTTGGGTATGTGTGACAAGTTAGTTAAGACGGACTTATACAAGATAGTTTATGCACTATATCGTCCCTTGTGGTTGTCCGAATGGTCTAAATTATCCAGGGCCCTGGGAAACATGACTTGGATGTTTGCTTTAGGGTAACTCTCTTGGAAAGCGGAAACACTACAGGAAGTCGTGGATCATTGGACTAGAAGCCTAAGGATGGTAGATGTCATTTAGAGGGGTGTTAGTACACTTCTTCCTCTCTAAATGTACGACGATGTGTAGAGGGGTATTTTAGTCATTTCACCTGTAGGTCGGAGACTTTGCTATCACAACATTGTCCTTGGGGTCAATATTTCCTTATGGTGATATTAGGAAATATTTAAAATGCAAAATACAACTATTTATATAGCAGGGGTATTTTGGTCATTTTAGCAGCCAAGGCGATGTGTCTTTTTGGTCCTCAGAATAGCCCGTAAGTCCTAACTAATTTTTGGGTTGAGGAATTGGTCTCAGTTGAAGAGGATTTTATTTTATTTTGTTTTATTTTATTTTATTCAGAAAGTCTAATTTATTATTGGACTGGAATAAAATGAATGAATAAATAAAATAGGAGTTGAGAGAAATTAATTATCTAGTTTATTTGGTTAATTAATTATTCAGGACCTAGGTCCAGTATGAATAATTAAGAAATTAACCTGGGCTTAAAGTAGGGGAAATAATTAGTGTTTAATTATTTATTGGGTTATTTATATAGGCCCAAGAAATAAATAATTAAAGATTAATTATTTTGGTTCATTTGGGCTCATTAATTATTTATTGGGTTATTTATATAAGCCCAGGAAATAAATAATTAATGTTTATTATTTTGGGCCTTTTGGGTCCAAGAAAAATAATAAATATTTATCTGGCCCAATAGCTAGGACCTTAGGGGTTTTTCCAGATACGGTCAAGAGGAGTTTAGGGTTAGGCTAAACTGATTCTCAAGATAACATCCGGGTGTTTTGAAATCCCGGGGATATGTTTATCAGATATTGAGAGACCTAGTTTAGGCTAACATATAAACAACTCTTTGGAAAAAGAAAAACCCTAATTTTTCCCTACACACAGAGACTCACGTATAGAGCTCTCTCACGTCTTCGTCCTCTGTGATTTCTCCTTGGACTTTGCTAACTAATAGCAAGTAAACTAAGGAGATTTGAGACCATTCTTCTTCTCTGTTGTGTTCACTAACTAGAGGTTAGGCTGAGGAATATCCCGAGAGCTGAAAAGCTAGGCGTTCATGCAAACAAGGCGGAGTAGAAGGCTAGCGGGTGTTCAACCAGAAGCTTCGTCAAGTGGACAAAGTGAGGCGATTCCAGTCGTTCAATCTGCTCCTACTCAACCTAGAACGGTTAAGGATCGCAAAGGTATGATCTTCACACTTCTGCATAGCCTTTAAGGCTCGATTTTATTTTTCTCTCTGAATTTTTTAACGTACCAGTGATGCTCTCTGTTTTCGTCCCCCTTAATGTGGTATCAGAGCCACTGGTTTTTTATCAATATAGGGAGCATGGTAGTTAATAAAAATGGAGAAGATGATTATACCTATGATCCTTCGCTGTTTTGGTATGGGATAGATGGTTTTGTAAGCTTCACAGTGGAAGCATAGGTCTCTGTAAAATTTTTCTTGCTTTGAAGTTTAATCGTGTAAACCCAATTTAAATGGGTATAGGCGGTTGTGGTTTAATTTTGGATGAGTTTTTATAAGTAAAAATGTCCAAAGAAGCCAAAATTATGAGCAAAATATGAAGAACAGAGGCTCTGCAAAATTTCGCTCGGAAAGGAAGAAAAACGAAGAAGATGCACTGTTCCTAAGTCATGGAGCCGAGCCGAGCCGATTAAGCCGAGCTGCACTGTTTCTGTTTCACGAGCCACGTCTTCTGAGCCGTGTGAGTCGAGCCGCTACTGTAGCAAATTGAGCAGATGAAATTGCAAAATTGAAATGCAATTTGTGCGGTTGAATTCAGGTCATGCGCAGGTTGTCGGAGCCGCATGCGAGACACGCGCGTGGGCGGAGCAAGGCGGGCGGATTCGGTGCGGGTCACGGAGCGGAGCGTTTTGGCGGGTTGAGGCAGCGTCTGATCTGGTGCGTGCGGTGCACAGCGGCTGTGGTGGACCACATGCCAAATGGGCCCGGATCCGGTGCGGCCGGTGCAGTAGACCGCCAGTCAAAATTTTTTTTATTTTTCGTTTTGGGTCCCATACCAGGCGAAGTTAATATTTTTGCAATATTTATATTCTTGGAATATATTTGCATGAAAAATACTAGTAAGGGATATTAGGATTAAACAAGATAATTAACTAATTAATTAATGTGTTTAATTCTATTATTTGAGCACTTAGGTTTAAAAAATAGAAAAGCATGAAAACGTTTACTGTTTTCGAGCATGCTATTTTTTTATGTACCTATGTGTGCTTTTTCTCAAAGACCAAAGTCTTTGGGAACTTTTTTTTGACAAGGAAAAATATTTTTCTTCAAAAATTAAATGGTTATTTTAATTGGTACAAAAATTAATCCTTGAATATTTTCTCAAAGGATTTAATCCTTGACATAGAAAATATATTGGATTTAAATATTTTTGTAAATTAAAATGGAGAGCCATTTTGTTTTGTTTTGGACTAGAAAAATGATTTTGTCAAATAAACTTGAGACCAAAGTTTCTAGAAAGTTTTAATTGGAAAATTTTTGAAATCATTAAGTTTTAACTTAAATAAAATTAGTCCATAGAGGAAATCTCTCAAAGGATATAAGCCTTGATATAGAGATTTTATTGGACTTAGATATTTTATTTTTGAGTTAAGAAAAACTTAATGGAAATTTCAAAAGGATATTTTTCAGAAAAACTTTATTTTAAAAGACTAAGTGGGAGAGGGGTTCTAACGGCCCCACGGCTTCCATCACGGTCCTCATTAGAGATCGTGGATCCCCTCGCGTCACCCTGGGAGTGAACCCGTATAGGATGGGGATACCACAAGTATCTAGATCTAATGGAAGGATGTAATTAATAACCCGGGGCACGTACTATGATCGGCCAACCCACGTTGGAGGTTATAGTGCAAGGTATGTCCATAGGAAATGAGAGGAAACGGCCATCCCACGATGGAGTTATTCTCTAGACCATTACCTAGAAGGGAAATTAATTTGTGGTGGTTAATACACTTAGCTTAGGAAACTGTTAATCTTCCCAAGAAGCTATGTCAGCTTTTCTAAGAGCCAAATTATTTCAGTGCACAAATTTTATTTTGTTTTTACAAACTAAATTCTTTCTTTTATTTTCGATTTTCAGAAATGGTGGGAGGTTCTTTTAGTCCATTGGCCGTTATTCTCAGGGAGAATAAGCTAACGGGTCCAAACTATGTGGACTGGAAAAGGAACTTGGACATAATACTTAAGCTGAGGAGTATAAGTATATCTTTTACGAAACCTGCCCTGTTATCGGGGAAGGTTCCACCGCTGAAGAGCGATAGGCTGAAAAGGCGTGGAAGAAAGCTGACGAAATGGCACGTTGCTATATGTTAGCTTCCATGTCTAATGTGCTCCAGTCAAAACACAAGCACATGGCTTCTGCATATGACATAAGTCAATTATTGGCAACTATGTTCGCAGACAAGAGCTGGCCCGCAAGGTAGGAGGCTCTTCGAACAATTGTAAACACTAAGATGGCTGAGGGAGCATCAGTTTGAGAGCATATGCTCAAGATGATTGCTGCTTTCGAGGAGGCGAAAATCTTAGGGGCTGTCATTGACCCTGGAGCCAAGTGGATATAGTTCTCGAATCTCTACCGGGCTCTTTCACTTAGTTCAAGTTAAACTATAATATGAATAAGTTGAACATGAGTTTAACTGAACTGATGAAGGAGCTCCAGATGGCGGAGAAGGTCATGAAGCCACAGTCAAATGCCATGATTGCTAGGACTTCTTCTTCAAGAATTGGGCCCAAACCCAGAAAGTTCAAGAAGAAGAAGGGGAATGCAGCAACCCAGCCCAAGAACCAGCCCAAGGACAAACCAAATGACAAGTGCTTCAAGTGTGGCAAGAAGGGACACTTGAAAAAGGAGTGTCCAGATCTTCAGGTCAAGAAAAACCCCACAGGTAATGTTTACTATCTAGAGTCCATATCAATGGTAGGATCAACTTCCACTTGGATTGTTGATTCAGGAGCCACTGATCATATTTGTAACTCCTTGCAGGGGTTTAGGAAGATAAGAAGACTCAAGAAGGGCGAACATGGGCTTCGAGTAGGAAATGGAGCACAAGTCTGGGCCCTTGCAGTGGGAGAGCTGGATCTTATTTTTTTATTGTAATAAGATAGTGGTTTTAAAAGACATTTTATATGTACTGGTTTTCGTCAGAATTTGATTTTAGTTGCAAAACTTATTAATCAAGGATATTCTGTATCTTTCCATTTTGGTATTTCTATCAGTAGAGATGGAGAAATTTTATGTACTGGGCACATGTATGGAAATTTGTTCTTTTTAAACCCTATTAACAAACAATCAAATAACGCTCAGTCTGAACCTTTAACTAAGAAGAGAAAGACCAATATCAATGATTCATACCTTTGGCATCTAAGGTTGGGTCATATTAACTCAACCAGGATTCAGAGGCTAATCCATGATGGGCCTTTGGGCTCATTGAGGTTGGAAAGTTGGCCTCAGTGTGAATCCTGCCTGATGGGAAAGATGACCAAGAGGTCATTTATACCAAAGGCGGATAGAGCCAAGGAGGTGTTGAGTCTTGTTCACACTGATGTGTGCGGTCCATTGTCTACACCAGCTAGGGGAGGTTTTGAGTACTTCATTACGTTCACGGATGATTGTACGAGGTATGGTTACATTTACCTGATGAGACACAAGTCTGACTCTTTTGACAAGTTCAAAGAGTTTAAGGCTGAAGTGGAGCGTCAGACAGGTAAATTAATCAAAACCTTACGATCTAATCGTTGTGAAGAGTACCTCCTAGGTGAATTCAAGGACTACATGGCACATCATGGGATAGTATCCCAGCTCTCTGCGTCGGGAACACCCCAACAGAACGGAGTAGCTAAGAGAAGGAACAGGACGTTGATGGAAATGGTTCGAAGCATGATGTCTCATGCTACTCTTCCAGTGTCCTTTTGGGGATATGCCCTAGAAACAGCGGCATATATTCTGAACTTGGTGCCTTCCAAGTCAGTACCTAGGACTTCCTATGAGATGTGGACTGGGCATAAGCCAAGTCTGAATCATCTCAGGATTTGGGGATGTCCAGCTTATGTACTGATTAAGGGAGACAAGTTGGAACTAAGATCAGAATTATGCTATTTTGTTGGGTATCCAAAAGGGACAAAATGAGGCTACTTTTATCACCCTAAGGAGCAGAAGGTACTAGTCAGTACCAATTCTAGATACTTGGAAGATGATTAAAGTACTTTCACTAAAGGTTCAACGAGGTTGGAACTTGAGGAGAAGTTATCTACGGAATCAACTTCTTCTGACCCGATAGTGGAACAAGAAGAGGCACAGCCTCAAGAGCCTATGCAAATGGAGCCTCGTCGTAGTGGGAGGATGTCTAGGGTTCCGGATAGATGGACTGGAGAAGCTTTTGAGCTGGTCTCTGACCATCAGGAACAAGACCCCACTAGATATGAGGAGGCTATTGCTGATGCCGATGCAAATCTGTGGCATGAAGTAATGAAAGCCGAGATTGAGTCTATGTACCTCAATCAGGTTTGGGATCTTGTAGCTTCACCTGAAGGGATAAAATCCATTGGGTGCAAGTGGGTATATAAGAGGAAGAGAGGAGCGGATGGGAAGGTGGAAACCTTCAAAGCTAGGCTTGTGGCGAAAGGGTATACTCAGAAAAAGGGTATCGACTATGAGGAAATCTTTTCCCCGGTAGCCATGCTTAAATCCATCCGCATCCTCCTTGCTATCGCATGTCACTATGACTACGAGATATGGCAAATGGATGTCAAGACGGCATTCTTAAATGGCCATCTTAGCGAAGACTCCCAACCGGAAGGCTTCATTGCTGAAGGCCAGGAACACATGGTTTGCAAGCTTAAGAAGTCCATTTATGGACTTAAGCAAGCATCAAGAGCATGGAACATTCGTTTTGATGAGACTGTAAAGTCTTATGGTTTTATTCAAAACGAAGATGAACCATGCGTGTACAAGAAACTTGAAGGTATTAATGTGGTTTTTCTTGTCCTGTATGTGGATGGCATTCTACTCATTGGAAATGATGTAGGGACATTGTCATCTACAAAGGTTTGGCTGTCTAGTCAATTCAGTATGAAGGACTTGGGAGAAGCCAGCTACATTCTTGGGATTAGGCTTCTTAGAAATAGGAAGCAGAGAATGTTCGGATTATCCCAAGCGACATACATTGACAAGATGCTGGCCAAGTACAGTATGGACTCATGCAAGGGAGCTCTAATCCCTTGCAAACATGGGTTGTCATTTTCTTCGAAGGACTGTCCTAAGTCTCAAGAAGAAAAGGACAGAATGAGTAGGATTCCCTACGCTTCGGCTGTGGGAAGTCTCATGTACGCCATGCGTGTATTAGGCCAGATATCTGCTTTGCCGTGGGCTTAGTTAGCAGATATCAGTCAAACCCAGGGGAGGTTCATTGGCAAGCTGTAAAGCATATTCTCAAGTACCTTAAGGGAACGAGCGATTATATGCTGGTTTACAGGGCTGATGATTTGGTTCCTACATGATACACAGACTCAAACTTCCAGGCAGATAAGGATGAGAGAAAATCCACTAGTGGATATGTCTTCACCTTGTCTGGAGGAGCAATTTCATGGAGGAGTATTAAGCAGTCTTGTATTGCTGACTCAACCATGGAAGTTGAGTATGTGGCTGCTTCGGAGGCATCCAAGGAAGCAGTCTGGCTCCGGAAGTTTCTTTCAGAACTTGGAGTCGTACCACAAATGGACAGGCCGGTTGTGATGTATTGCGACAACACTAGAGCAGTATCGCAATCTAAGGAACCTCAGAACCACAAGAAGGGGAAACACATCGAGAGGAAGTACCACCTGATCCGGGATTTCATCCAGAGACGGGAAGTCGTGGTGGAGCATATTGCCTCAGAAAACAATCTAGCAGATCCATTCACCAAGCCTTTAGCTGAGAGAGTCTTCAAGAGACACTTAGACCCCATAGGGGTGGGCACCTACGGACTTACCCAGTCTTAGAGTGCAAGTGGGAGATTGTTGGATTGCATGCCCTCTTAGACTAGGTTTCTGATGTAAAATCGAATATTTTAATAAAAGAATTTATTTTCAGAATTTGTTTGTGAATTTACTTTTTGTTTGTGCACGATTTTCGTTTGGAACAGACCCATTGTGTTTAAATAAGTGATCCATGTGAATGGTGGTCTTTCACAGTAAGGTATGGATCACGGGTTATTTAACACATAAACATTTGTTCTTAACCTATTGATGAGACTGGGAACCTCATCATGTTTAGGTTATTATGTTATGAATTCCAAATGGGGAATAGCTTACCTTTAGCCAGTGGGTAGTCCACTCACTTCATGACATAAGCGTATTTCGAATACGTAGAACAGGACCTGTAGTAGTGGTTTCTCAAAGTACTATATAGTAGAAACCTAGACTACTACCGCTCAGCATGGACTAGTACTCTACGACTTGAGTATGAGTTGGTGGTCTGGCGAAGCTAGAAGCATATACTTTGATTTGCTGTAGTTGAGGTTCTAACGTAGGGCCAATATACTTGCATATTGGGTATGTGTGACTAGTTAGTTAAGACAGATTTATACAAGATAGTTTCTGCACTATATCGCCCCTTGTGGTTGTTCGAATGGTCTAAATTATCTAGGGCCCTGGGAAACATGACTTGGATGTTTGCTTTAGGGTAGTTCCCATGGAAAGCGGAAATACTACAGGAAGTCGTGGATCGTTGGACTAGAAGCCTAAGGATGGTAGATGTCATTTAGAGGGGTGTTAGTACACTTATTCCTCTCTAAATGTACGGCGATGTGTAGAGGGGTATTTTAGTCATTTCACCTGTAGGTCGGAGACTTTGCTATCACGGCATTGTCCTTGGGGTCAATATTTCCTTATGATGATATTAGGAAATATTTAAAATGCAAAATACAGCTATTTATATAGCAGGGGTATTTTGGTCATTTTAGCAGCCAATGCGATGTGTCTTTTTGGTCCTCAGAATAGCCCGAAAGTCCTAACTAATTTTTGGGTTGAGGAATTGGTCTCAGTTGAAGAGGATTTTATTTTATTTTATTTTATTCAGGAAGTCTAATTTATTATTGGACTGGAATAAAATGAATGAATAAATAAAATAGGAGTTGAGAGAAATTAATTATCTAGTTTATTTGGTTAATTAATTATTCAGGGCCTAGGTCCAGTATGAATAATTAAGAAATTAACCTGGGCTTAAACTAGGGGAAATAATTAATGTTTAATTATTTATTGGGTTATTTATATAGGCCCAAGAAATAAATAATTAAAGATTAATTATTTTGGTTCATTTGGGCTCATTAATTATTTATTGGGTTATTTATATAAGCCCAGGAAATAAATAATTAATGTTTATTATTTTGGGCCTTTTGGGTCCAAGGAAAATAATAAATATTTTTTTAGCCCAATAGCCTGGACCTTAGGGTTTTTTCCAGATACGGTCAAGAGGAGTTTAGGGTTAGGCCAAACTGATTCTCAGGATAACATCCGGGTGTTTTGAAATCCCGGGGATATGTTTATCAGATATTGAGAGACCTAGTTTAGGCTAACATATAAAGAACTCTTTAGAAAAAGAAAAACCCTAATTTTTCCCTACACACAGAGACTCACGTACAGAGCTCTCTCACGTCTCTCTCTGCTCTCTCTCTCACGTCTTCCTCCTCTGTGATTTCTTCTTGGACTTTGATAACCAATAGCAAGTAAACCAAGGAGATTTGAGACCATTCTTCTTCTCTGTTGTGTTCACCGACTAGAGGTTAGGTTGAGGAATATCCCGAGAGCTGAAAAGCTAGGCGTTCATGCAAATAAGGCGGAGTAGAAGGCTAGCGGGTGTTCAACCGGAAGCTTCGTCAAGTGGACAAAGCGAGGCGATTCCAGTCGTTCAATCTGCTCCTACTCGACCTAGAACGGTTAAGGATCGC
Organism: Voacanga thouarsii; assembly: GCA_026120185.1. Taxonomy (NCBI): domain Eukaryota; kingdom Viridiplantae; phylum Streptophyta; class Magnoliopsida; order Gentianales; family Apocynaceae; genus Voacanga; species Voacanga thouarsii. The sequence goes on from JANUWF010003370.1 coordinate 1,466,239, forward strand.
AAATGTATGATCTTCACGTTTCCGCATAACCTTTAGGGCTCGCGTTTATTTTTCTCCAAATTTTTTTCTCGTAACAGTATGCTCCCTCTGTTTTCGGTTCCCTCAATGGACGGGGCGACATCCCCGGCCCTGTTGGGCCTAGGTAGTGGGGTGTTACAGCAATCCAACTGTAGGATTGCCTCTAATGAATGTGCACATGAGGACAATTCACTCAAGACACCAGAAAAACTTTTTGTGCTAGTAGAAATGAATATAGAGGCTAGGTTTTTTTGTGTGTGAACAAAAGAGAAGAAATCGTGTGTTATGATACATAAAACAATTTTCTCTATGTTTATCAAGGAAAAATAACCATGGCATTCTTTCCAAAGAAACCCCAGAATTCCCTCAGCAAACACGCTTCCAAAATTCTAAAAGAATTAAAATTTGTTAATTTGTAATTGGATCCCATAAGTTCTCACAATTATAATTTTGTCCAAAAATTATAACTAATTATAATTTGACCACAATAACTTCTACTTCTCACAATTAACCCCACAATATTATCAAATAATATTTGAGCTCTTAATCCTCTACTATTTGTGACCTATTAGGTTTATCAATCTATTGGTAGTGAAATATGAATTGATCCAAACGTCTTTGGGATTAATAATCCTTAATAATTTAGAATTAACTTATTAATTCTAATTAGAATTAGTTTATTGATTATCTAATTAATAAATCAATATTCAGCAGATCATGAGTGGTATCTAGCAAGACATTATGACCACCGAAAAGTTCAAAGAGTCAAGTGGCTTGACATGAATCTTTCAATAGCAAAAACAGTGTAATAAAATCATTTCATCATATAATATCTCATTTGGTTTGGAGTACAAAATTAGTATCAACTTCTTCTAGAATAATAAATTAATTCTAGCCCAAATATTTTAGTACTTGTACCCAAAATCCAATACTCATTATACGTATCAATTGGAACAGATTCCAATACACAATCACCTTGGTTAAGGATTTCTTGAGCAGTTATTCCTACAAGTGGCCGTGAGATATTCGCCCATACTATTAGGAGTGGTGAATCCTTTATTGTTCCTCTCAACTACTTTCGTTTACTTCTCATTGTACCTAATATCTATCTTATAAGCGACCATCAATCTGACTCCAAATATTAGAATTAAAGTAAAATACTCAGCAAACAAAGTACTTTGGAGATCTCAAGTCTAATGATACTTGCACATTTGCTATAACGAGATTATATCACTAGCACTAAATAGTTTTTCTTGTGATTATCTTATAGCTAGGTCATCCAAGATACTTGTTCCAGTAACAACTATCCTTGTGTTAACTTTGAGTATCACAATACTCACGGATGTAAGAACCACCGACTGATCAAATTAGGAAGTATAACACATGCTAGTTTTAATGCATTAATGTGTCCTACCTCATTACTACTATGACTAGGGACAATTTAAATACAAACACTATCAATCGTAGTAGGAATTTCACATCCTGATCTCTATCATGATTTTCTTAATACAGTGTTGTACTTGGGACTTTATCTAATAGTTATACTCACACAAAACAAATTGGAAGATAAATAATGCCTTGTATTATATTATAAAATGTGTATTATATTATGATTGCCTCTATGACATAATACTAACAAACTCCCACTTACACTAAAGCTAATTATTCATATATCTAATACCGAATGTCTCAACATGCCTACTATGTTTCTTCTAAGATAGTGCTTTTATAAGTGGGTCAGCTATATTCTCATCCATGGAAACTCTCTCAATCTTTACATCTTGTCTACCAATGATCACCCGAATTAAGTAATAGCATCTTAGTATGTGTTTGGATTGTTGGTGAGGCCATAGCTAATTTTATTGTGCAACGGCTCCATTGTTATCAAAATACAAAGATATTCGACCAACAATGCTAGGGACCACTACTAGTTCTGTCACAAAATTCTTGATCTAAACTGCTTCAGAAGTGGCTATATACTCAGCATCAGTCGTTAAGTCAGCAATAGTTTCTTGTTTGATACTTTTCCAACTTATTACCCTTTCACATAACGTAAACATGTACCAGACTGTGCTTTGAAATCATCTTTGTCAGATAGAAAACTAGCTTCAGTATATTCGTTTATTTTCAAATCACCTTCCCCCATATATTAAGAATATATCATTAGTCTTTCGCAACTACTTAAGGATATTCTTCACAACCACCCAATGACCCTCACTAGATTCAGATTGGTGTCTGCTCGTTAAACTGAGAGTATAAGATACATTTGGGCTAGTACATATCATAGCATACATGACGAATCCAACTGGCGAAGTATATAGAATCCTACTCATGTGATCCCTTTTAATCTGTTTCTTGGGAGACATCAACTTGAAAGGCTTACCCCATGAATCCAGGGTAACAAACCCTTTTTAGATTGATCGATGCTAAGCCTCTTTAGCATTTTATCTATGTACATAAACTGTGAAAGACCTAGTAACCTTTTTTATCTATCTCTATAGATCCTTATTCTAAGAATATAAGTTGCTTCTCCAAGGTCTTTTATAGAGAATCTCTTAGATAACCAAACTTTCACGGATTGAAGAACAGGTGCATCGTTTCCTATTAGCATTATGTCATCTACATAAAGCAGTAAGATGAAACCAAACTCTTTGATTGCTTCATCAAAATGGATGTTCTAACTCCTAGAAGCTCACTTAAGTCCATAAATAGACCTTTGCAACTTGCACACTTTTGTGATGTCGTTGGATGTGAAACCCTCAAGTTGTGTCATATACACTTCCTCAGTTAGGTTTTCATTTAAGAAAGTTGTTTTCACATCCATTTACCAGACCTCATAGTCATATTGAATGGCAATGGCTAGGAGTATTCTTATGAATTTTAGCATAGCTACTAGTGAGAAGGTTTTGTCATAATAAATACCATATTATTGACGATAACCTTTAGCTACTAGTCATGCTTTATAGGTAACTACCTTACCATCTATGTCGATTTTCTTCTTGAAAATCGATTTGCACCCAATAGGTTTGATTCCTTTAAGTGGATCAACCAAAGTCCATGCTTTGTTGTCATGCATGGAATCGATCTCTAACTTCATAGCTTCAAGCCATTTGTCAGATTTTGAATTATTTAGAACTTTCATGTAAGTAGTAGGCTCATCTTCATCTATGACCAATATATCGTTGTGGTCACTTATGAGAAATACATCTCTCTCTGGTGCTACATGTATCCTACTGACCTACAAGGTTCTTGTGTAGTCGAAGGCTCATCTATTCTCTTAATAGATGTGGGATCAGATGGTTGATCCATGTTTGTTTATTCTTCTTGAACTTCATTAAGTTCAATTTTACTCCCACTATCCCCTTTGAGCATGTGCTCCTTCTCTGTGAAGATGGCATGCTTCGAAATAGATACTTTATTTTCAAAAGAGAGGTAGAAGTAATACTTAGAAGATTCTTTTAGATATCCCATAAACAAACACTTGTCAGACTTACTATTAAGTTTGTTTAATAGTGGTCTTTTAACATAGGTGGGGCAACCCCATACTCTTAAGTGAGATAGCTTCGGTTTTTTTTACCAAAAAACATCTCAAATGGAGTAGTGTCAACCGTTTTTTTACAGAACTCTATTTAGAATTTAAACAGTAGTCTCTAGTGCGTACCCCCAAAATAATTTTGGAAAGTCTACAAAAGCCATCATGGTCAATACCATGTCTATAAGGGTTCAATTCCTTTTCTCAGCTACACTATTATATTAAGGTCCATTGAGATAATATCTTATTATCTCTAAGATAACCTTGAAAATCTTGGCCTAAGTATTTACCTCCTCAATCAGATCTTAGAGTCTTTATATTTTTTCTAAGGTATTTCTCTACTTCATTCTTGAAGCCATTGAACTTACCTTAGATTTGTATTTCATAAAATACAAATACCCATATCATGAATAATCATCAATAAACGTTATGAAATAGTGCTAACCTCCTTTTGATTGTATAGACATTGTACCACATACATAAAAAAAAAAAAAGAGTTTTAGCCATTTTACCAAGTAAACAAGATTCTCATGTGTCATATCATTCATAATCAAATGACCGTAAGTCATCTAGCTTGTGTAACTTAGAAACGTGATTCTAATTTATATGGCCTAAACAATAATGCCATAAATAAGATGAGATTGATTTACCTATTCTTAGTTTCTTATTATTTATATTGAGAATTGGATTATCCTTGTCTAGAACATATAAACTATTAACCAAAGTTGCAGAACCATAATGAATATCATTCAATGAAAAAAAATTATATTTATTATTAAAAATTAAATGAAATACATACAAGTCTAAACACGCAACTGAGATAATATTTTTCAATAAAATTGGTATATAATAATAGTTTTGAAGTTCTAAAACTAATCCTAAAGGTAGGCGTAGCTCGTAAGTCCACACAACAAGTGCAACAACATTTGCTCCATTTGTAGTATGTAGGTCCATGTCGCTCTTCTCAAGCCTTCTACTGTCCTTTAGTCCCTATAAGTTATTATATAAATGAGATCCATATCTAGTATCCAATACCCATATCTTACTTCTAAAGGCAATATTAATCTCAATCATCAACATACCAGGAATAGAAGTAGAAGTACCCGCAAGCTTCTCCTTCTCTTTCCTTTCTTTGAGGATCTCTAGGTAGGCTTTGCAGTTGCGCCTCCAATGGCCCATTTTTCCACAGTGATGGCGTGGGCTTTTGGTGGCTATTTCCTTCTTCTTCACATCCCCTTTGGGCTTAGTGGGAGCCTTCTTTTTCTTCTTAGGAACTTTCTTTCTAAAAGAAGAAGATTCTACCAGCATAACTGCATTGAATTCCATCATCATAGAGGATTCTGCAGTCTTGAGAAGATTGATTAACTCGGATATAGTGGACTTAATTTTGTTCATTTGGTAGTTAATCATAAATTGTGAAAAACTACTTGGTAAAGATTGTAGAATTAAGTCGATATTTAATTCATTGTCTATCTCATACCCGAGAGACCCGAGCTTCTTAATTAAGCCCAACATCTTCAGCCCATGAGTTGTCATAGAAGTGCCCTCAGCCATCTTTAAATGGAACAATTATTTTAATATCTCATATCTTTCGTTCTGGCTTAGGCATCAAACAGTTCTCGAAGATGTATTGTAATCGAGTAAGCATCCGTATGCTAGTACTGTTTTTGTAGTTCATGGGTTATTGATGCCAACATCACATAGATGTTGTGTCCTCTTTGTGCATCTTGTGGACAACATGCTCATCAGCATGAGCATCTTGAGCTAGTAGTGGCAGAATAGGAGCTTCTAGCATGTAGAGCAACTTTTCTGACTTGTGAACGATTCTCAAGTTTCTATACCAATCAAGAAAGTTTGATTCATTTAGTTTGTTGGTTTCCAAGATAGTATCTAGGTTTAGGTTGGTCGACATGATGCAAATGACCTAGATGTAAAGATAGAGAAAATTAGCTAAGTGTATATGCACATGTAATACAAATAATTAGATCTTTAATTACATGCATTATTATTCTACTATTTTACTCAAATCAATAGCCCCCACTATTGATTCGGGAAAGCCTGTTGGAAGCTTTCCTATTGGACTAGTATCTAAATTTCTCAAGAATGACCTTGAGTTTGCCCTACAGACCACCCTTAAGTTAAATGGTAGGTAACCAATACCAATTACATCAAATGTAATAATCGGATCATTAGTTGATTAACATCTTTTAATCTTAAAGCCTTTAAGCTAACCCAATATTGCCTCTAATTTTCTTTGTGCTTGAGTTAGCCCAACTGAGATAAAAAAAAATTAGTCAAACCTGACCTATTAATTAGAAATTTAATTTCATAGCTTAAACATGCCTAATGTCGAGTAAGCTTGGGTTAGCCCAACAACCTGGCCTTAAAAAAGGGCTCTCGTTCTTACTATATTAACAGAAGGCATTAGGTTTTATATTAACTGAGGGATTTATTCCTTTTAATGGTTTCATCAAATGACATTAATAAAAATATCAATAAATCGATTATTTTGACAATCATGGTAATAAACAATTACATGGTTTGGTTATGGAATTTTCGTAAACTAATTTCCAAGAGCCAAGAAGGAAATTAATATGGTTAATCCTATGTCTTCATGCAAGATTTAGTTAGAAGGTCTTACCCTCTTACCTTATTTTGGTCACCATCTTCAAAATCTAATAAAATTGTTCTATCTCTATCTAACCAATGTAATCTAATTACATAAATTTTCTAAGTAGAGAAACCTCGAGTTAAATTCGAGGGGAATTTGATGAGAAAAGAATTACATAAGAATTTTAGAGAAGGCAAGACACACTGGTCCTTTTTAATAAAACTAAAACTATAAAAAAAAAAAATCATGAACATATATAATTAGTCTTACTCTATAACCATCCACCATGCCATTAAACATGCTAAAACAAAAATATGCATAGGATTTTATTATTCCAAAATCTCAATTTTGGAAAAAAAAAATATTCTAAAATCAATATTTTAGAAAATATATTAATTTTTAAAATCAAATTTCATAAATTAAATGTATTCTAAAATCAATATTTTAGAAGATATCTTAATTTCTAAAATCAAATTTTAGAAATTAAAATAGAATATAATCTAAAACCAATATTTTAGAAAATATATTAATTTCTAAAATCATATTTTAGAAATTAAAATAAAATATAATCTAAAATCAATAGTTTTAGAAAATATATTAATTTATAAATTCAAATTTTAGAAACTAAATTACATATGTCCCAAAACAAAATTTTTGAGAATTTACGAGGTTGAATTGTGAAAACAATTTCATGGTCCATAAAAATAACAAAACAAAAAAAATATTTTTAAATTATTGTACAAAGCCTTCGCAGGCTTGGTGTGTGCTAGCCAAGGCTTGGGTAAAACGAATTGCCCAAAGATGCTACGGCACACCTACAACCTTGCGAGGCTTAAGGCATAAAATATTTTTTTTCTTCATTTTTGTTTTTCTCCAGAAATAATTTTCTGGAAATAATTCTTCAAATTCCAATACTGAATTCAAAGAACAATTCTCTGAGTCGATCCTATCATTCAGGATCTTTAATCTGCAAACTGTTCTAATGATATAGCATACAGAACAACCGCAAAATAGTTGCAGTTAACAGAACACAACAGGCTTGTTTACAAAAATCCTTTCTGATTTCTAGTATTCATTGATTTCACAAGAGAACAGATATTCTATTCCCTCAAAATAGAATCAAACATGGAGCGTTGAGTTTACAAAAGCAGACTGTCCAAAACATGCTTTTTTGTACAATATACAAACACGGAAATCTTCCCGAAAAACAATTTTTAGGATTTCATACAAACATTTTTTTTTTTTGCAAAAACGACTGTGACGACATTCGACAAAACACGACCCACAAAATCAATCATTTCCAGAAAACTAGTTCATTCATCAAACATTTTTTAGAATGCTGCAAAGACTTAGTCAAGTATAAACACAAATTTCTCAGACAACCGAGGATAATGAAGCACAAACCCAAATATAGAAACAGTTTTTTGTAACAACATCAAAATTTCAATTGCATACGTGGTACCATTTCACAACAACAACAATCCATTAAACACATACAAGTGGCTCGATACCACTGTTACAATTATCGATCATGCAATCACATATTCACAGTGGAAGAAAAAGAATTCTAGCCATCGAGGATAGCTTGTATGTGTAGAAACGCACCAAAATAAATAGAAAACCATACATTTGTTGTCATTTCTATCTTTTAAAAAATTGAGACATTTGAATAATTAGTGTAGCACGATCCAGTAAAACCTTTCTCCGCTTGATCAGTCGCCAACTAGAAGACAACATTCGTCAATGCACACTGTAATCTAAGTGTAGGATTGCCTCTAATGAATGTCCACATGAGGACAATTCACTCAAGACACAAGAAAAACTCTCAGTGCTAGCAGAAATGAATATGGTGGCTAGGTTTTTTCGTGTGAGAAAAGAAAAGAAGAAGTCGTGTGCTGTGCTACAAAGTAAACAATTTTCTTTGTGTTTATCAAGGAAAAATAACTATGGCATTCATTCTGGAAAAACCCCAGAATTCCCACATCAAACATGCTTCCAGAATTCTGAAAGAATTAGAATTCATTAATTTGTAATTAGAACCTATAAATTCTCACAATTACAATTTGACACAGAAATTATAACTAATTATAATTTGACCACAATAACTTCCACTTCTTGTAATTAACCCCACAATATTTTCAAATAACATCTTAAGCTCTTAATCCTCTATTGTGTGTAGCCTATTAGGTTTCCCAATCTATTGATAGCGAAATATGAATTAATCCAAACGTCTTTGTGATTAATAATCCTTAATAATTTAGAATTAACTTATTAATTCTAATTGAGATTAGTTGATTAATTCTTTAATTAATAAACCCATATTCAGCAGATCATAAGCGGTATCTACCAATACATCATGACCACCCAAAAGTCTAGAAAGTCATGTGGCTTGACATGAACCTTTCAATAGCAAACAACAGTGTAATAAACTCATTTCACCATACAGTATCTTATTCGGTTTGGAGTACGGAATTAGCACCAACACCTTCCAGAATAATAAATTAATTCTAGCACACTTATTTTAGCATTTGTACCCGGAATCCACTACTTATCTTGTGTATCAATTGGAACTATTTCTAATACACAATCACCTTGGCCAAGGATTTCTTGAGTAGTGATTCCTACAAATGGTCGTGAGATATTAGTCCATATTATTAGGAGTGGTGAATCCTTTATTTATCATCTCAACTACTTTTGTTTACTTCACATTATATCCAATATCTATCTTGTAGGTGGCCATCGATCTATTTCCAAAAATTAGAATCAAAGTACAATGCTCAATTAATAAAGTACCTTTGAGATCTCAAGTCTAAAGAAACTTGCACATTAGCTATAATGAGATTCTATCACTGACACTAAGTAGTTATTCATGTAATTATCTCATAGCTAGGTCATCCAAAATACCTATTCCAGTAATAAGCATCCATGTGTTAACTTTGAGTATCACAATACTCACGAATATGAGAACCACTGCCTGATCAATTCAAGAAGTATAACATGGGTTAGTCTTAACATATTAATGATGTCCTATCTCATCGATAATTTGACTAGAAACAATTTAAGTAGAAACATTAACCAACATAGTAGGAACCTCACAATATGATCTCTATCATGATTTTCTTAACACAGTGTTAGACATTATCTAACAGTTATATTCACTTAAAACAAACTGGAAGATAAATAATACCTTGTATTATTAATAAAATATGTCATATACGAAATACAAATGATTGCTTTTAGTGTGTAACAATAACAAACTCCCACTTGCACCAGAGCCAATTATTCATGTATCTAATACCGAATGACTCAACTTGGCTATCATATTTTTTATGGGATGGTGCTTTTGTAAGTGGGTCAGCTATGTTCTCATCCATAGAAACTCTCTATCTTTTCATCTTATCTATCAATGATCTCCCGAATTAGATGATAGCGTCTTAGTACGTATTTAGATTGTTGGTGAGACCTTGGCTCCTTTTCTTATGCAATGGCTCCATTGTTGTCACAATACAAAAATAATGGACCAATGATGCTAGAGACCACTCCTAGTTCCGTCACCAACTTCTTGATCTAAACTGCTTCTTTAGCTGCTTCAGAAGCGGCTATATACTCAGTTTCAATCGTTGAGTCAACAATGGTTTCTTGTTTGGAACTTTTACAACTTACTGCCCTTCCACACAACATAAACAAGTAACCAAAATATGATTTGAAATCATCTTTATCAAATTAAAAACTTGTATCAGTATACCCGTTTATTTTCAAATCACCTTCTCATTATACTAAGAATACATCTTTAATCCTTCACAAGTACTTAAAGTTATTATTCACAACTGCCCAATAACCCTCACAGGGTCAGATTGGCATCTACTCGTCAAACTAAGAGTACAAGATTCATCAGGTCTAGTACATATCATAGAATATATGATTGATCTAATTAACAAATCATATGGAATCCTACTCATGTGATCTCTTTCAACTTGTGTTATTGGAGAAATCGACTTTAAAACCCATTAATCATGGGTAAGAATCCCTTTTTAGATTGATCCATGCTAAACCTCTTTAGCACTTTATCTATGTATGTAGATTGTGAAAGACCTAGCAACCTTTTTTATCTATCTCTATAGATCTTTACTCCAAAAATATAGGTTGCTTCTCCATGGTCTTTCATAAAGAATCTCTTGGACAACCAAACTTTCTTTGATTGAAGAATAGGTACATCGTGTCCATTTGGCATTATGTTATCTACATAAAGCAATAAAAAAATGACGGCACTCCCACAAACCTTTTTGTATACACAAATTTATCCATGCTTTGAATGAAACCAAATCTTTGATTGTTTCATCAAAACAGATGTTCCAACCCCTAGAAGCTTGTTTAAGTCCATAAATAGACCTTTGCAGCTTGCATACCTTTATGCTATCCTTGGATTTGAAACCCTCATGTTGTGTCATGTATACTTTCTCAGTTAGGTTTCCATTTAGGAAAGCTATTTTCGCATTCATTTGTCAAACCTCATAGTTATAATGCATGGCAATGGCTTAAAGTATTCTGATGGATTTTAGCATGGCTACTGACGAAAATGTTTTGTCATAGTCAATACAATATTGTTCATGAAAACCTTTAGCCACTATTCGTGCTTTAGAGGTAACTACCTTACCAACCATGTCGGTTTTCTTCTTCAAAACCCATTCGCACCAAATAGATTTGATTCCTTTAGGTAGATCAACCAATAACCATACTTGGTTGTCATATATGGAATCCATTACTGACTTCATGGCATCAAGTCGTTTGTCCAATTTTGAACTATTTAAAACTTCCTTGTAAGTAGTAGGTTCATCTTCATCTATGAGTAATACGTCGTTGTGGTCACTTATGAAAAATTCATATCTTTCAAGTGTCACACGTATCCTACTTGACCTACGAGATTCTTGTGTAGTCGAAGGCTCATCTATTCTCTCAATACATATGGGATTAGACAACTGATCCATGTTTGTTTATTCTTCTTAAACTTCATTAAGTTCAATTTTACTCCCACTATCCCCTTTGAGCATGTGCTCTTTCTCTATGAAGACGGCATGCTTTGAAATAAATGCTTTATTTTCGGAAAGGAGGTAGAAGTAATACCCAAAGGATTCTTTCGACTATCCCGCAAACAAACACTTGTCAGACTTACTGGGAAGTTTGTTTAACTATGGCCTTTTAACAAAGGCAGGTCAACCCCATACTCTCAAATGGGATAGCTTTGGTTTCTTATCAAAAAAACATCAATCATTTTTTTACAGAACTCTGTTTAGAATATAAACAGTAGTCTTTAGTGTATACCTCCAAAATGATTTTGGTAAGTTTGCAGAAGCTATCATGATCTATACCATGTCTAGAATGGTTTGATTTCTTCTCTTAGATAGACCGTTATATTAATGTGTATGAGATAGAGTCCATTAAGATAATATCTCACTTTCTCTAAGATAACCTTGAAACTCTTGGCTTAAGTATTCACCTCCTTGATAAGATCATAGAGTTTTTATACTTTTCCCAAGTTTTTTCTCTACTTTATTCTTGAAGTCTTTGAACTTTTCAAAGGTTTCAAATTTATATATCATTAAATACAAATACCCATATCGTGAATAATCATCGATAAAGGTAATAAAACAGTGATAAGCTCCTTTTGATTGTATAGACATTGGGCCACATATATCAGAATATATAAGTTCTAATAACATTTTGGCCCTTTTTCCTTTCCAAAAAAAAAAAAAAAAATGAGTTTCAGCCATTTTACCAAGTAAACAAGATTCGTATGTATCATATGATTCATAATCAAATGACCCTAAGTCACCTAACTTGTGTAACTTAGAAACGCAATTCTCATTTATATGGCCTAAACGACAATGCCATAAATAAGATGAGATTGAGTTATCTATCCTTGGTATCTTATTATTTATATTGAGAATTGGATTATCCTTGTCTAGAACATATAATGCGTTTAAGTTCAAATTGGATTATCCTTATTTAACACATTATATTAAGAATTGGATTATCCTTGATTCGAAAAAGGCCGTTGGAAGCTTTCCTAGTGGACCAATATCCAAATTCCTCAAGAATAACCTTAGATTTGCCCACCAAGCCACCATTAAGTTCAATGGTAGGTATCTAATACCAATCACATCAAATGTAACCAGATCATTGGATGATTAACATTTTTTAATCTTAAAGCCTTTTAAGCTAACCCAATATTACCACTAAATTTCTTTATGCTTGAGTGATATGGGCTAAAATCATCACTATTTTTCTAGTTATTTGAATCTAAATTGAGATACTTTTGATGTAATAACTAGGCATATTCCTTCCTATTTGATGTTTTACTTGTAGAAAATATTTTTGATAAATTTGTGCATATTTAAGTTAATTTTGAGCAAAAAGTGACAAATTCCAGAACACACATGCCGTCAGGCTTGGTAAGTGGACCCAGCACCAGGTGTATTCTAGTCCGAGCAGGGAAAAACAAAGCAAAAACTTAAGGAAGAACAAAATAGACTTGGCGCCAAGTCCAATCTGGAGCAAGAAAATTTTTTTGTACGAATTTAGGAATTTTGCAATGATTTTGGTATTTTCTGAATCCTACTCGGCCAAAACTTCTCAAGCAATGAATTTAGCATAAAAAAGGCCTACAAAAGCAAGAGAAAACAAAAGAGGAAGGGGGGATTGAAGGTGAATTCAAAGAGTAAATCAGAAAATCACTCATTAAAGGAGGAATTCATCAAATCAAGAAGGATTGTTCATGAGAGTTTTCAAGGGAGAAGAAATAGACTCGTCTATAAGTTCTTTCTTTAACCTTTGTTTTCTTTTTCTTAAACACTTATGTAATTAATATTTCCATTGTAATTTGACATTATTTTTTAGATTCATGAGTAATTTAGTCTTTTGATCAATTGATTATTGGTCTTGGTATTTGATTACTTATTTTTCTTACAGAGTTGGTTGATTGATTTTTATTATTAAGTTGCTTGAAAAGGGGGTTGGTAATAACTTCAATTAATTAATTTCATATTTTTTATCTCTTAACTTACTTGAAAATGGGGGTTAATTATCTTGAACTTGGGTAATCAAAAGTTGGTTGATGATTGCTAAAATATGGATTCATTGACTAATTTCATATTTTAAATCACCTAGAATATAGGAGTTTATATGAGGATTGATTTTAATACATCTTTTGGGTAAATTGGTTGAGATAGAATATGTTTACTAATTTAACTACAAGATAGTGATTCCATGGATTGCAAACGAAGTGGATTTATATTAAATCCTTCAAGAGACCAAGATAATAATTGATTGTGATATGTGCTAAGTGATGTATTATTATGTTTTCAAAAGCTTTTGTCTAAATTGAATATTTTCACATCCTTGAATTGTATATATATTTATTATTTATTTATTATTTTATCACTTTATTTGGGTCAGTTAAACAATGATTGAAAAATGACTAGTGTGTACTTGTTCCTTTGAGGATCGATACTCGTTAATTTCCTATACTATACTTGCGATAAGAATACTTACTCGTACGTGTATTTTGAGATTAATATTTTAATTAAAACTTGACTAAATGATGGATTTAAATTTGATAATTTTTATACAACCAAAATTTGTGCATTATTGAGTTAGCCCAGCCGGGATAAAGAAATTAGTTAAACCTGACCTGTTAATCAGAAATTTAATTTCATAGCTTGAACATGCCCGATCTCAATTTGGCTTAGGTTAGCCCAACAACCTGGTTTCGAAAAAGGACTCTCGTTCTTACTATATTAACAAAAGACATTAGGTTTAATATTAAATGAGAGATTTATTCCTTTCAGTGGTTTCATCAAACGGCATGCATAAAAATATCAATAAATCGCGTAAATTGATAATCATGGTTATAAACAATTACGTGGTATGGTTATGGACTTTTGCTAAATTAATTTTGTCATGCCATGAAGGAAATTAATATGGTCAATCATATATGTTCATACATGATTTAAGTATAAGGTCTTACCCTCTCACTTTATGATTTAAGTATAAGGTCTTACCCTCTCACTTTATTTTGGTCACTATCTCCAAAATCTAATAAAGTTGTTCTATCTCTATCTAACTTATTAATATAATTACATAAATTTCCTAAATAGAGAAACCTCGAGTTATATTCAAGGGGAATTAGATGAGAAAAGAATTACATAAGAATTTTAGAAAAGGCAGGACACACTTGTCCTATTTAATTAAACCAAAATTTTAAAAAAAAAAAACAAATCGTGAACAGATATAATTAGTCTTAGTCCATAACCATCCACCATGCCATTAAACATGCTAATACAAAAATTAAGCATATGATTTTATTATTCCAAAATCTCTATTTTGGAAAAAATAAAATAAATTCTAAAATCAATATTTTAGAAAATCTATTAATTTATAAAATTAAATTTCATAAATTAAAAAAAATTAAATGTATTCTAGAACCAATATTTTAGAAGATATCTTAATTTCTAAAATCAAATTTTAGAAATTAAAATAAAATATAATTTTAAACCAATATTTTAGAAAATAAATTAATTTCTAAAATCAAATCTTAGAAATTAAAATAAAATATAATCTAAAATCAATAGTTTTACAAAATACATTAATTTCTATACATTAATTTCTAAAATTAAATTACATAAGTCCCAAAACAGAATTTTTGGGAACTTACGAGGTTGAATTGTGAAAATAATTTCATGGGCCACAAAGAAAAACAAAACATTTTTTTTTAACTATTGTACCAAGCCTTCGTAGGCATGGTGTGTGTTGGCCAAGGCTTGGGCAAATGTTTTGCCCAAGCATGTTGCACCACACCTACAACCTCGTGAGGCTTAAGGTATAATTTTTTTTTAAAAAAAAAATTCTTCATTTTTCGTTTTTCTCCAAAAACAATTTTCTAGAACTAACTCTTCAAATTCCTACAATGAATTCAGAGAACAATGCTCTGAGTTGATCCAATTATTCAAGTTCTTTTAATCTGCAAAACTGTTCCAATGATATAGCATACATAACAGCCACAAACAATTGTAGTTAACAGAACACAATAGGCTTGTTTACAAAGGATAACATATATAAACCAATTTAGCTTTATGGTTGAACTATTGAATCATGAATTAGTAAATTTTACAATAGTTATTATACTTTTGAAAATTGTTAAGGTAGAACCCTTAGTGTTAATTAAACACTAAGTGCAACAAATATCTAAAATTGTTAGATAAAAATTGTTCTATATTATACTGCTATATTTGAAGGTTCGAATCTAAATTTTGTAATCAGTAAACCTACTAGTCCAATTTTACCATCAAAATGAGTTTCAGTTAGTTGAGGTTAAAAATTGTTGCTATTACAAAAATCAATAAGTTGATTTTGAAAAGGTATAATACTTTCAAACATATCCAAAGTTGAGTTCCATCTAATTTTACAATCTAATCTAAATTTTTTATAAGATACACCTTGTTCTTGGCATAAAGCCTTAAGTTTTGTTGCCTAGTTGGAGAAGTTTAAATAAATAAACTAATATTTCTAATTATAATAGCAATATCATCAACATATTTATAGCATTCCTTAACAGACAAATTAAGTATATGTTAAGTACACTTAGTATAAATAAAATACCATTCAACACAGGATTCATAGTATTTTTCAAAGTTATAATGGTAGAATTATTATTTGAAGTGTTATCTAAATAAATAGAAATAATTTTATTTAAAATCTATATTCATGATATGTTTGAGTAATCATTCTAGCAATGCTAGTACCTATATTAGGATATTCAAATAATTTAAAACAAATAGTTCTTTTATGTACTAATCAATCATGATCTATCCAATGACATATAATGCACAAATAAGACTTATTAGTAATTGTAGTCCAACATCACAAATAAGAGAAAATTTTCAATTACAAGAACTAAACATAGCAATAAGACACTCTTTCATTTCTTTATATATCTTTATTATATCATTTTTTAATGTTGTTCTAGGAATCCTTTTCCATGCAGGTTGGCAATTGTTTTGCATATATTGTTCATAATGTGAATTTTCTACAAAATTAAAAGGTAATTTAGTTTGAACAACTATTTTAGCAAATCTACTTCTTCTTTTTTTATGATCGTACACCTCCTGTAGTATGGATTTGTTATTGTTTAAGTAGGTTTTCTATCCAATTATTATGTGACCTTTTAAAATTTCTATCCCTCCTCCCATCTTACGTGCATATACCACCTTGAAAAATTTACATATTACCCTATCATTATCATTATTCTTTTTAAAAGATTCCAAACCATAAATGTTTTTGCTTTAGCTATAACTTTCGAAGTTTCACCATCACCCTGACCCATGTTAGATTCATCAAGATTAATAGTTGGAGTTGGTTGTGATTGTGAAACTCTAATGCTAGGCCTGCTAGGGCATTCATTTTCATTACCTATTTTATTATTTATTAAATTCAAGGCTAGATCTATATGGAAATCAAAATGTGCAGATGGTTGTGATGAAGAAAAATGATGTTATTGATTTGGATCCATTATTTCTAACAAAAAATAATCAATTAAAATTTAAATAAAAGTTTAAAAAAATGAAATAAAATATTAACAAATAATGAAATAAGAGAATTGAAAAAAATATAAATAACTTGTAAACTAACTTAAAAATTAAACAAATAACTAAAATAATTAAACAATTAATAAAGCTAAAAAATAAAAATGTAAGATTAAGAAACACTAACTACTTGATGGCCAAGAACAATAACACTTTGTGGAGCCTTACTTCTTATCTTCTTCAAGACTTGAACTATTCACTATTCTGCCACTCCATAATCTTCCAAAATATAAAGACATTATTTGAAGAATTGAAAAAATATATAAAAAATAAATTATATTCTAACACTTTTTATAGAGGAAATGAAGAGATTTGAGGTTATGAGAGAAAGAGAAATGAAAATAAGAGAGTTAGAGAGAATTAGAGTTGGAGAGAGTTAAGAGTGTTCGGTGAGTTTTGGAAG
The DNA here is from genome assembly GCA_026120185.1 of Voacanga thouarsii. Taxonomy (NCBI): domain Eukaryota; kingdom Viridiplantae; phylum Streptophyta; class Magnoliopsida; order Gentianales; family Apocynaceae; genus Voacanga; species Voacanga thouarsii. Next base: position 1,483,440 of record JANUWF010003370.1, read on the forward strand.
GGAATTGGGGGGGGGGGGGGGGGTATTTATAGAGTTTTGGTAGTTAGAGAGGAGAATATGGCCGTTGGGGGTCCAAAAGTAAAAAAAAAAAAAAAAAGGTTTCTTGACCGTTGAGGGGCCAAAAAATTTTTTTAAAAAAAACTTGGAGAGTCATTGATCGGTCGGCCGCGGGCCTAGGCAGGCTAGGGATTTTTATCCGCAGCCCGGACCTGCCTGAGTACCTCTCTGCCATAGTGTGGTCGGTTTAGCTCACGAGCCAAGTTGAACCCGCCCACATGCCAATGCTATTTCTATTTGTAATTTTTTGAATTCTAATATCAACTATTTTTGCTAAGTGATCATAACTACTAAGGTACAGCTCTTCCAACTCAACGTATCAACTACTCGATTCACTATTCTTGGGTTATAACTAACCTTCAAATCATAGTCATTAAGCAGTTATAACCACCTCCTCTACCACATATTAAGTTCTTTCTAGATAAACAAATATTTCAAACTTTGATGATCTGTGAACACCTTACAAGGCTCCCCATACAAATAATGCCTCCAAATCTTCAAAGAAAAAACTATTACAGCTAACTTAAGATCATGAGTGGAATAATTTTGCTTATATTATTTTAATTGTTTGGATGCATAACTTACAACCTTCCCATTCAGCATCAGCACACATCTTATGCTACTCTTTGATATATCACTATAGATTGCAATACCCCTAAATCCCGATGGTAGCGTAAGTACTGGAGTTGATGTTAACTTCTTATTTAACTCTAGGAAATTGGTCTCACAAGTTAAAATCCATTCAAATTTGGCCTTTTTCTATATAAGCCGAGTTAAAGGTCTAATAATATCTGGAAAGTCCTCTACAAACTTCCAATAATACCCAGTTAATCTCAAGAAACTTCTTACTGCTGTTGTATTAGTAGACCTAGCCCAATTCACAATGGCTTTCACCTTCATAGGATCTACAGTTACCCTATTCTCTGATATGATATAACCTAAGAAAGCCACAATGTTTAGTCAAAATTCACATTTGCTAAATTTTACTTTTAATTTTTCATTTTGTGAAGTTTGTAAATGTTGGAACGTATGCCTTTAATGACTACGTATCTAATGTAAATTTGAATTAATAAATAAAGTTTTATTCTCAATAATATTTGTGTACTTTAGTTTAATTTGTAACGTACAACTTTTGCTGGGAAATGACCTATTGTGTTAAGTATGTTAGTGTTATGTCCTAGAGGTAATCACATGTATTCTGTATATTGTGCATTATTAAATAAAGTAAGGAATTCTTTATCTTTTAGTTTATTTTATTTATGCTTTCATGTAAAATAACTATTAGATAAAGTCCCAAGTGCAACACTGTGTTAAGGAAATCATGACAAATATCATAATGTGAAGTTCCTACTACAATGGATAGTGTTCATACTTAAATTATCCCTAGTTGTAGTATTAATGAAATAGGACATCATTAATGTGTTAAGACTAGCACACGTTATACTTCTTGATTTGATCAGGTGGTGGTTCTCATATCCATGAGTATTGTGATACTTAAAATTAACACGTGAATGCTTGTTACTTAAACAAGTACATTGGATGACATAACTGTGAGATAATCATATGGATAACTATTTAGTGCCAATGGTAGAATCTCATCATAACAAATATGCAAGTATCCTTAGACTTGAGATCTCCGAGATACTTTATTTACGAAGTGTTAGACTTTGATTCCAATCTCTAGACTCTTGACAAAACCACCTATGAGATGGATATTGGATATAACATGAAGTAAATGAAAGTAATTGAGAGGATCAATAAAAGATTTACCACTCCTAATAGTAGGGTGAATATCTCATGGCCATTTGTAGGAATCACTGCTCGAGAAGTTATTGGCCAAGGCGATTGTATAGTGGAATTAGTTCCAATTGATACATATCATGAGTGGTGGGTTTCAGGAATAAGTACTAAAATATTTAGGCCAGAATTAATTTATAATTCTAGAAGGAGTTGGCACTAATTCCACACTCCAAATTAAATGAGATATTATATAGTGAAAGGAGTTTATTGTACTATTATTTGCTATTAAAAGGTTCATATCAAGCCACTTGACTTTCTAGACTTTTAGGTGGTTATGATGTGTTACTAGACACCGCTCATGATATGCTTAATATGGATTTATTAGTTAAAGAATTAATAAATCAATCCTTATTAGAATTAATAAGTCAATTCTAAAATTATTAAGAATTATTAATATTAAAGATGTTTAGATTAATTTATATTCTGCTACTAATAGACCGGAAAGACTAATAAGTCACACACAATGGAGAATTAAGTGCTCAAGATGTTATTTGATAACATTACATGATTAATTGTGAAAAGAAAAAGATTTTGTAGTCAAATTATAATTAGTTATAATTTGTGGGCTATATTGTAATTAACTAAAGTCATAATAATAATTGGTAATTAAGATTCACATACAATTTGGATTCTATTTACCAAAATAAAGTGGACGAAATATATATGATATATGGAGTCTGTGATGATGATTATTATTTTTTTTTTGGAAATTACACAGAAAGTTTTTTAAGAAAACTGAGAGCCCTCTTTGTACATCATCTTCTTCTGAACAACAAATACCCTAGCTGCCAAATGATTTTGCTAGCACAAAATTCTGGTTTTTTCCCTTGAGCACCATTCTTGTGCGAATTTTATTAAAGACAATCCTACACTTGGATTGTGGTGCTTTGACGACACCAAGGAAAAGACATTCTCGGAGTTTTTTGGATCGCGCCACAAATAGAAGGATAAGTTTGGTTTCACAAAGGCTTTACGTAAGGTATTTTCTTCACCGTTTTTAAATCCTTTTATGCATAAATGTGATCCTTGATATGGAATTCTTATTTTTCTTCTACTGCACAACTATAATTTGAATGAAGAATTCCTAACAAAGTGTTCTATGTGATGGAGGTCTTTCACAATAAGATACGGATCATCTGTTGCTTAGCACATAAACTGATTGTTCATAACTAATTGATGAGAATAAAATCTCATCATGACAAGGTTATAATGCTATGAATTTCAAGTAGAGAATGGCTTACCTTTAGCTAGTGAGTAGCCCTCCCACTTTATGATATAAGCATATTTGAATACATAGAACTAGACTTATGGTAGTGGTTTCTAAAAATACTAATATGAGAAAAACTCAGACTGCTACTGCTATAGTATAGACTAATATCCTATGACTTGAATATAAGTTGGTAGTTTGGTGCAGCTGGGAACATGTACTTTGATGTACTATAGGTGAGATTCTATTGTAGGACCAATATACTTATATGTAGGGTATGTGTGACCAGTTAATTAACATAGAATTATACAAGACGGCTTCTATGCTCCTAGATGGAGATATCGGCCCTTGTGACCATCTGGATGGTCCATAGATTTACTGCCCTGGGAAAATAACTTAGATGTTTGCTTAAGGTACCTTCGTAGCAATGTAGCAACATTCTAGAAGGTCATAGATTATTGAACTAGAGGTTTAATGATGGTAGAAGGTTATTTAATAGAGTGTTAGAGCACTATTTTCTCTCATTATGACTGGTGTTATGTAGAGAGATATTTTAGTCATAAAACTTACAGGTTAGAGACATTACTAAGTACAGTATTGTTCTTAAGTCAATATTTTCTTATTGTGATAATAGAAAATATTTAAAATATAACTATTTATATAGCAGAGACATTTTGATCATTTTTAGTAGCCACGAACGATATGTCGTTTGATCCTCGAAATAGCTCATAAAACCAAATTAATTTTTGGACTTAGAAAAATGGTCTTAAATAAAAACGGTTTTATTTTATTTAGTAAGCCTGAATTATTATTGGATTGAAATAAAATAACAGGCCTAAGGGAGAATTAATAAAAGCCTGGTTTATTAGTTAATTAATTATTCAAGGCTTGAACTCAAATTGAATAATTACAATTTACCTAAGTCTGAACTAGAAAAATGCTTGAAAGATAGGCCTGGTCGAATTAGGTTGTTTATTTTTTATTTTTTGTTTTTTTGGCCTGTTCTGGTCTAGAATAAAATAAAAAAATAAAACGTAACCTAATAGCATAGATTGGAATCCAAAAAATAGGGTTTGCTGGCCAAGGGCCATAGGGAGGCCAGATAAGGCCTTTTATAGCCCTTGCTGGCCATCTTTTATGTAATATTGATTTTTTTGGTTGGTATGTTATGTTATCCAAAATAATCAATTAATCATTGTTCTTGATTAGAAAAATCCTAAGGTAATTCTTCACTGTTCTTAGCCACCTCTCTCACTCTCTATTACGCCATTCTCTCTCCTCCCTCCTCCTAATAGAAAATCTTGTAGTTTTCTTGTAGTGTGGTTGGTTTTCTCTTGACTACTCTTTAACAAAAGTTTGAGATAGTATTTTCTTGATATTGCTTTGTAGCAGTGAGTCAAGAGAAAGGTTAAGATCCTAAGCCTTTAGCTTTCATTAGGTAGCAATAGGTAAGGTCTATTCTAAAAGACTAGAAGGTAAAGCTTTAATGCACTGGAGTATAAGATTGGCAGGATTCGAGCTAGAATCTTCAAAAAGAAAGATTGAAGGCTAGCAATCCATTGAACCTCAACCTAAGCACTCCAAGGTTTTACCAAAAAGAAAAGGTAAAATTTTTAAACTTCTACAGGATTTATTGTGCTCTAATTTTTACCAGATCTCTTTCAAGTAGTGTTAGAGCCATGGTTTTTGGAAAACCTAGGTGCGTGCTTAGGTTAGTAAAAGTGAAAAGGTTTAATATTTAATTCCTATCTTGTGATCCCTCGTAGTTTTTGATATGGATAGGTTCTGTGTATGCGTCAAAAGTGCAGGCATAGGTATACACACCTAATGTTAATTATTTTTGTAGATTTTGTGTAAGTCAGAGTTTAAAAGGTATAAGCACATGTATATTATTGTTAACTTCAATTTTCTAAATTTTTTTAATCATTGACATGCCTGGAGAATGACCCATATCTCAAGAAGAAGGAAAAAAAGACTTCAATGTCTCACTAATCATGAAGCAAACTAGAGCTAAGGCTGGCTTAGGAGTTCAGGCTAGCACTGGCTTCATCTAAACTAGGCATTGTTTTTTTTTTTTTTTTTTGCCCAAGCCGATATCGACTTGGGTGCTTAAGTCACCGCCGGCTTGGCATCCAAACTAGGATTTTGGTAATCTTTAATAGTTATATTATTTTTATGCAAATATATATAATCAAACTATATAACTATTGAACATTATAATAAAAATTATTAGTAGAAGGGATTTATTATAATCAAAATCACTCCTACAGGATTAAAAAAATAGAGCACTTTTTTCATTCTCATCAACAAACATTCATTGTTTGGAGAAGACCAAAGTTGAGATTATCAAATTGTCCTTAATAATAATATGTATATGGCAATCACACTATGGTTCAATGTAGAGCATTCCATTAAATTCTTAACAGAAGGGTATATTTGAAATGATTTAAATTTAAGAATAGTACTATTCTTGAATTTTAAATATGAGGGGTATATTTGAAAGGATTTAATTCTAAGAGGGGTATATTTAAAAGGATTTAAATTTAAGAAGGGTACTATTGCTAAATTTTAAATGTGAGGATACATTTGATAGGATTTAAATTTAAGAAGAGTATTATTTCTGAATTTTAAATGTGAGGGGTATAATTGCAAAGGTATGCATTTTTGCCTTTAACCTTTTTACATAAGTTAGAGGGATACTTGATGAAGTTTTTCAAAAGAAATATTTTTCTTAAGAAACCTTTATTTCAAAATACTAAGTGGGAAAGGGGTTCTAACAATCCCACGACTTCCATCACGATCCGCGTTAGAGATGGTAGGTTACCTCATGTCACTTTGAGAGTGAACTCGAATGCAATGAAGATTTGACAAGTATCTAGAACTAACTGATAGGTAAAATTGATACTCAGGATATGCACTATGATCAGCCAACCCACGTTGAAGCTTATAGTGTGGGGTCTATCTATAGGAAATGAGAAGAAATGACCATCTCATTGGTGGAGTTATCTTTTAGAACATAATCTAGAAGGGTAGTCGATTAGTAATGGTCAATACACTTACCTTAGAAAATTATTAACCTTCTCACAATGATATATTAGTTTTTCTATGAGCCAAAATAATCGTGTTATAAATAATAGTAATATGGTTAGCTATTATTTGGATATAATATAAGGAAAAAATGCATAAATTATTTGTTTTATCTTTACACAAATTGAGAAATTTTTATTTTTTAAATTTCAAAAATAGTTGGTGGTGGCCCTTTCAATACTTTAGCCATTATTCTTCACGAGAATAAGTTAACAAGACCAAATTGTGTAGATTGAAAAAAGAACACGGGCATAATACACACTGCCGACAAGTATAAGTATGTCCTATACTATCCCTGTCCCGTGATTGGGGAAAGTTCCATTAATGAGAGCACTAGGCTAAAAAGGTATGGAAGAAGGCTAACAAGATGATTTATTGCTACATGTTAGCCTTTGTATCTAATGTGCTGCAATCGAAGCATGAGCACATGGCCATTACATAATATATCCATGCATTATTGGCCACTATGTTTACTAACAAAAGCTGGCCCATGAGACAAGAGGCTCTTAGGGCAATCATGAACACCAGAATAGCTAAAAGAGCATTAGTGAGGGAGCCCATACTCAAAATAATCGCTACTTTTGAAGAATTCAAATTCTTAGGGCCACTATTGATCCTAAAAGCTATGTGGATATGGTTCCTAAGACTTTGTCAAATTCAATCTCTTAAAGTTAAACTATAATATAAATAAGTTAGAGATGACTCTAATAGAATTGATAAAAAAGCTCCAGATAGTGGAGAAAGTGATAAGAGCTAAATTCATTGCCATTTTTCTAGTTATTTGAGGCAAATTTGAGATACTTTTAATGTAATAACTAGGTATATTCCTTCCTATTTGATATTTTACTTGTGAAAAGTGGTTTGGATGAATTTGTGCAGGATTTAAAAGCTTTCAAGCAAAAAGAGAAAATTTTCAGCATACATCTAGCACCAAGTCTGGCTATTGCATTAGGTGCTAGGTCCATTCTGGAGAAATAGAGCATGAACAGAGCAAAGTCCTAGAGAAAAACAGAATAAACTTGGTGCCAGGTGGCTCGAAGTGACCCAACGCCAGGTCTGTTATGTACAATGACAATTTTGTGTACGACTTTAGTATCTTCCAAAAGATTTTGGTAATTTTCAAATTCTAATGGGCTAAGACTTCTCAAGCCACGAATTTTGGTAGCAAGGGAGCTTATAAAGATGAGAAAAACACAAGAAAAAGTAGTAAATCCAAGGATCAAAACTTCCAATCACTCAAAAGAAAGAGATATTCATCATTCAATGAGGATTATTTAAAAAGGTTTCCATAAAGAAAAAAAAAGGCTTGTCTATGAGTTCTTTCTTTTACCTTTGTTTTCTTTTTCTAGAATAATGATGTAATTAATATTTTCATTGTAATTTGACATTGTTTTAGGATTTATGGTTTTTGGATTAATTTAGCTATTTGATCAATTTTCTATCATTCTTGGTATTTGATTACTTGATTTTATTTGATAGGGTGATGGAGTTAAATTTATATCTAATGGACTTGGAAAACAAAGTTAGATTAAGTTTAATTTAGTCAATTCTATATATTTGTTATTTCTTAACGCTTTTGGGAAACAAAGTTAAGATGAGAACCAAAGCAATCAAAGATTAGTTGATTTCGCTCAGAGTAGAGGTTCATTGGCTAATTTCATATTCATTATCACCTAGACCATGGGGATAATTTATGAGGAATTGAATGTTTAGTTGTTTTAGTGCAATTGGGAAATCTACTAATTTAATCAATAGATAGTAATTCCATGGATTGGGAAAGAAGTGAAGTCTATGTAAGGGGGATTCATGACTTGGAAAACGATTGAATTTTACTTTATATTCTTTCATGGTGCCAAGATGATGATTAATTGAGATAGTTGTTAAATGATTCATGGTCATGTTTTCTAGGATAGTTTTCTAAATTGCATATTCCCACATGCTTGAGTTGTACATATTTATTTATTTTTCTTTTTATTATCTTATCACTTTATTTGGGTCGGTTAAACAATGAATGAAAAGTTATTAGTGTGTACTTATTCTTTGAGGATCGATACTCATTAATTCCCTATACTATTCTTGCGATGAGTATACTTGCTCGTTATATATTTTGGGATTAATGTTTTAATTAAAACTTGGCTAAGAGATGGATTTAAATTTAATGATTTTTATACACCTAAAATTTATGCATCAAGTTTTTGATGCTGTTGCCAGGGAATAATATCATAAAAGCTTGAATTTTGTTGATTTAACCATGTTTATATGTTTATTTGTAAATATGTGAATATGTATATATGTTCTTTGTGTAAATAGGTGCGCTATATCTTGTTGTCTATATACATGTCCCTCAACTAACTAACTTAATTTAATATTGTATTATATAACACTAACAAGTTACCGTATGCAGGTAACATGTCTAATTGGAAAATGGGAAGGTATCCTAACATGTCTCAAGAGATAACACCTCAGCCATCTAACTCCACTACCTTAGAAGGGGTATTAGGAAAATTTGCCACCCATGTAACTAAACGCTTTCAAGAGATAGAAGACACATTAGTAAAATTTGAGGAAATGATTAGAAAAATGAAATGGCAAATTTGGTTTTTAACGGATCTAGTGATAAAGTCACCATTAGGGGTGGAAGCACAACATGATTTAGCTACCATTATATTACGGAGTGTTAAGGAGCTACTCGATTTGAGCATGGAACTGGCACCATCTAAAGAAGATGGGCCGACACCAATCCCTCTTGTTGATCCACTTGAAAAACAAGCAAAAAAATCAGATTTTCAACCACCGATACCTTACCTCAATCGAACACAAAAGCAAGAAAAGATGGCATTTTGATAAGTATTTAAACAACTGTATATAAATATTCCACTCAGTGAGGTTTTGATACACATGCCTGATGTGTCCGGACATGGGTATATAAATCATACAAAAACTAAGCAAATTCCCAATTAAGTTTAAGCTAAAATGTTCAACCCAAATCATACATATGAGCAAGCGTACTTATCATTAACCGAGCATAGGGTTCAAATGAGTGTCGATCCTCCAGGAACAAGTAGACATTAATTACATTTCTTTCATTGTTTAACCAACTAGATAAAGTAAAAAAAACAAAGTAAAACAAAATAAGAGAAAATCAAAATCAAAATATATACATGTCAAGGATGGAGAAGTATGTGTAATTCAAACTATTGTTTAGACAAACATGACCTCAAAGGACTTAACCATTATCATAACTAATCACTCTCTTGACATCATGAAGGATTAAGATAGACTCACTTCTTTTTCAATCCATAATATCACTATATTCTAGATAAATTAGAATCACTTGTCTCGTCTCAACTAATTCACCTAAGAGATGCATTAAACACAATCCTTGATTAAATTCCACTAGTCTTGGCGAATTTATAACATGAAATAAACTAATGAATCCTTAGTCTCGGCAAACATCAATTAACCTTTAATTACCCAGTCCTCATCAACTAACCCCCTTGGTCTCGGCGAGTTACTTGACAACAAATATGAAATCAATCAATCGAAACTACTATCAACCCCCTTGGTCTCGGTGAGTTAATAGGAAGAACTAACCAACTAACCTCGTAATAAGTACAAGTAATTAAATACCAAGAAAAATAATCAATCAATCAAAAGATCAAATACTCTAAATATCATGAATATCTAAAACAATGTCAAACTACAATAAAACAATTAACATATCATTGTTCAAGAAAAAGAAAACAAAGGAAAGAAATAGATACTCATAAATAAGCCTTCTTTTTCTTCCTTAATAGGCCCTCTTGTACAACCCTCCTTGAACTATTTATCTCTCTCAGGAAAATATTGGTGATGCACTTTAAAATAAATCTAAGTCTCTACATTGTGCATCTCCCTTTTCTAGGGTAAATTGGCATTTTTTTTTTATTAGCTCACAAAGTTCCTAAAAGAATCCTAAATAAAGAAGAAGTAATTACCTAAAGAAATCAAAAATAAAAAAGGAGTAATAAAAGCTAAATAAAAATCTAAGAAAAACCTAAATAACAAAACACTAAATAAGTCCACTGTCTTTGACTTTGTGAAATTGGAAATTCAATTTGACTTCAATTTGGACTTCAATTGGATTCTTGATTTGGACTTGTCATTTTCTGCTGAACAAATTGATGTCTAAATTGGAATTGTGGAATTGCTTCAATTGTTGAAGTTAGCTTCCAATTGAAGATGTGTGGAAGCCACCGAAAATTGCTGCCTTTGTCTTCTTGCATTGCCGACCGAGCTGCTTTTTGTTCTTTTGTTGCAATTAGCTCGCCATCAAGCCACACCACTGCCAAAATTGTGTTCTCTTCTTCTTCTTCTTCTTCTTCTTCTTCTTCTTCTTCTTCTTCTTCTTCTTCTTCTTCTTCTCTCTCTCTCTCTCTCTCTCTCTCTCTTTGTGTCATTGCACCAACTCAATTGAGCTAGCGCTTGCTTTTCCTTTCCTTGGCTCAATTGAGCTACAAATCACCTCTCTTTGCTGCTGAATTTCTGCTCCCTTTTTCCTTCTCTTGTTGCTTTTGTTCTTTCTTTGCTTTAGCCATCTTTGTGGACTTTTGTTTTTCACCTGGGCCCATCGAATTCAATCAATTCCTTGTTGCTTTGTTTGTTGTTGCTCTTGTTGTCGGTTTTAGCTGGCTTAGCCATGAGCCATGACCAATTTCTTCCTTTTCCTTTCAATTGTAGTGGCCTTTGTTGACTTTCAATTACTCTGCACTTCCCTAATTTTCCAGTGGAAGACCGGCGCTGCCTATACTCTGCTTTGTGACGATTTTGCTTTATTTTACCCATAAAATCTGAAATAATGCACAAAATACCTTTTCAAGGGTAAAATCTCAAATATGAAGGAATATGGCTAGTTATTTCAATTGTAGTGGCCTTTGTTGACTTTCAATTACTCTGCACTTCCCTAATTTTCCAGTGGAAGACCGGCGCTGCCTATACTCTGCTTTGTGACGATTTTGCTTTATTTTACCCATAAAATCTGAAATAATGCACAAAATACCTTTTCAAGGGTAAAATCTCAAATATGAAGGAATATGACTAGTTATTTCACAAAATGTATCGCAAAATAATATCAAATAACTAGGAAAAATATGACTAATTTAGGCCCTATCATACTCCCCCACACTTAAATATTTACTTGTCCTCAAGTAAACACTTAATCAAAGCACTCAAAATAATTTATTTTTTTTCATATTCATCCATATCAAAGGCATAATTTCTTTCCAACCTTGGACACAAAATTGTCATTCATTTCAAAAACCTTTGGAAACTCATACATTAAATCAAATAATCCCAAGGTCATCAAAGTTAAGTTATACAAGCTTATATCTAATACATGAAAATTATTTCACTCCTCAAGCAAAAACACAGATAATATAAATCATACAAGTTAAGTCATTTAATCCAATTCAAGCATTATAAACTCAAATTTACCAAACCTGAGTTAGTGAAATAAGGAAAACACTCCACTCTTTATTATTTCTATGACTTTGGGAATTAATAGCCTCAAGTGCATGGATTTCTCTTCACACACCGTACGTATTGGCCCCCTTTATAGTCATTACTCATTATTTTTTTTCTTTGATTTTTCTTGCCTTTTTGCCTTTGGGATAGTCTCAAGAGAATGCACCGAATATACTTGCTACTTCTCCCCATATTGACCCCCTTTTCAGCAAAAGGTCAAAAATAAAACAATAAGAACATTTTTTTTTTTCAATCAACTCAATTTTTTTCATGTCATGTTTTTTCAACTCAACTTTTTTTTGCATATATTTTTTCAACTCATATTCCTTACTCCAAAGCTCGAAGTTTAGGAAATTTTAAATCCATAATACAAGAATTAATCAACAGCTCTTCCCATATTTCATCATATCATCCATATTCAAACTCAAAGAATAAAATAAAACTCAAATACCAAATATACCCAAGGTTAACTTAAATTCTCAAGACTTAGCAAAATTCAACTTAATACACAAGTTTACCTTTTTTAATAAAATCCTACCATTCTGAATGACAAATCCATATCCAAAGTTAAAAAGGAAATCATATCTTCATTATAAACAAATAAACTCAATTTAGCTTCAATTATTTTTAAAAAGGGTTTTCAAAAAAAATTTCAACAATTCCAACAATTCAAAACAATTCAAACATATATAATAAAAAATCCCTCAAACATATATACTTGGAAATCCATTGAAAATCACAAAGATGCACTTGAGAAAATGTTAAATCTCTCCCCCACACTTAAATTGGACATTGTCCTCAGTGGCCTAACATAGCACACTAAAGCATAACCAAGGGACCAAGAATGTAAAGAGGGAAAAGAAAATAATACTCCCCAAGGCAGATTAGCTCCAGGAAAAGTCAAACTCCAAAGTAACTTAACAACAAGAAAAAATAAAGATAATTGATAAAAACTTGGATCAAGAATATCACCAAACCACTCCCCCACACTTAAACTAGACCATGTCCTCATTGGCAAAAAATAAACACAATAAAGCATCTCTAATGGGACCAAAATTGAAAAGGGGTAGAATGTTTAAGCAATACTCCCCAAGTATAGATGAGTTCCAAGATATGAGAAATTCATTCTTCAAGAAGTTGGAAGAATTATCCTAGAAAAATCAACCTACAAATAGAAAGATGAACACACAAGTAAAAGTATAAAGAAAAACAAAAATGAAGGGATAAGAAAAATATAAAGTCAAAGCCTTTAAATCCCCCTCGAAGTAAAGTCCTCCTTGTCTCCAAATTGTCCAATAGTACCACCACGACCTCCAAAAAGATCACGAGGTCCTCCTTATCGCAACCAAATACACTTTGCAATTTGTTCTCTTTTCAGTGAAGAATTTTCCAAACGTTTAATTCTTAAACAAAACAAGAAGAATATTCAATGTAGATAGCAAAAGTATAATGTCAACCCATCTTTAATTAACATATCCCAAAGAGGCCAAGATTTCCAGATTTGCACAAAGTCCAGAAAAAATGCCTAGCTAATGTTTAGAAGCAATCTTAAGACGTACAATTCATTATATGCATTCTTCTATCATCAAATAAACTCAACAAAGATATATCCATATCCAGTAAATTTTTCCTCAAAAATACATATCCACAATGTCAAGAAAGTTTAGAGAATGAAATCTAGCTTAACATGAAGAGAATTTTTCCACCAATGTATTCCCCCAATGTATAAGTTAAAAAAAAAAAATTTAATCCATGGGGGATAATTAGAAGAAGAAGACAAGTAATTTGAGGAAGAAGAAGGGGAAAATGAACATGAAGGAAAGAAATAAAAGTATCATTCTAGGGGAATAGGAAAAAATAAAAATAAAAATAAAAGAAAATAAGAAAGAAAAATAGAAGAACAAAACAAATAAGAAAAACAAACAAGAAAATCAAAGAAAAAGAGAACAAGATGAAAAAGACAAACTAAGAAAAATTTTGGAAGAAAAGAAAAAAGGGGAAGGGGACAAACGAAAAAAAATACAAAGATTTTTTTTTTAATAACATTCCAGAACAAAACCGGCGCCAGTAGCATTCTGTTTGGGCTCCGAAAATTTTTCTTTCTTTCTTTTTTTTTTTTTGTTGCTAAAACTATCCTAATTGAATGAATGACCACAATACATTTAAAATAAGAATTCCCAAATGAAACTAAAATTAAAAAAATTGTAAATAACGAAAAAAAAAGCCCATCTCCAATATCGTGTTAGCTAAAGTCCAAACCTAAAAATAAAAAGAGTTAGTATTGATTCAAAATTATAGATGTAAAAATCAACAAATTAAAAATACTATTATTACCCATATTCCATATTAACATTAGGTTAGTAAAATTAAATAAATAAATATACAATATATACAAACATACAAAGACAAGTTAGTTACTATTAACATATATATACCTATGCACATATAGTGAAATAAAGATACACTTATACAAACAACAAAATAGGGCACTTCTTCAAGGAACATATATTTACATATTTACATATTTACATGGTTAAATCAACAAAATCCAATCTTTCATGCTATTGTACCCCGGCAATAGCGCCAAAAACTTGATGTGTCCGGACTTGGGTATATAAATCATACAAAAACTAAACACATTCCCAATCAAGTTTAAATTAAAACGTTCAACCCAAATCACATATATGAGCAAGCGTACTCATCATTAACCGAGCATAGGATTTTTAAATGAGTGTCGATCCTCCAGAAACAAGTAGACATTAATTACATTTCTTTCATTATTTAACCAACTCGATAAAGTAAAAAAAAAAAAGAGAAAATCAAAATCAAAATATATACATGTCAAGGATGGAGAAGTATGTAATTCAAACAACTGTTTAGACAAACATGACCTCAAAGGACCTAACCATTATCATAACTAATCACTCTATTGGTATCATGAAGGATTAAGATAGGCTCACTTCTTTTTCAATCCATAATATCACTATCTTCTAGATAAATTAAAATCACTTGGTCTCATCTCAACTAATTCACCTAAGAGATGCATTAAACACAATCATTGATTAAATTCCCTTGGTCTCGGCGAATTTATAACTTGAAATAAACCAATGAATCCTTGGTCTCGGCAGACATCAATTAACCTTTAATTACCTAGTCCTCATCAACTAACCCCCTTAGTCTCGGCGAGTTACTTGACAACAAATATGAAATCAATCAATCGAAACTACTATCAACCCCCTTGGTCTCAGCGAGTTAATAGGAAGAACCAACCAACTAACCTCGTAATAAGCACAAGTAATTAAATACCAAGAAAAATAATCAATCAATCAAAAGATCAAATACTCTAAATATCATGAATGTCTAAAACAATGTCAAACTACAATAAAACAATTAACATATCATTGTTTAAGAAAAAGAAAACAAAGGAAAGAAATAAATACTCATAGACAAGCCTTCTTTTTCTTCCTTTATAGACCCTCTTGTACAACCCTCCTTGAACTATTTATCTCTCTCGGAAAAATATTGGTGATGCACTTTAAAATAAATCTACATCCCTACATTGTGCACCTCCCTTTTCTAGGGTAAATTGGCCTTTTTTTTATAAGCTCACAAAGTTCCTAAAAGAATCCTAAATAAAGAAAAAGTAATTACCTAAAGAAATCAAAAACCAAAAAGGAGTAATAAAAGCTAAATAAAAATCTAATAAAGACCTAAATAACAAAACACTAAATAAGTCCACCATCTTTGACTTTGTGAAATTGGAAATTCAATTTGACTTCAATTTGGACTTCAATTGGATTCTTGATTTGGACTTGTCGTTTTCTACTGAACAAATTGATGTCTGAATTGGAATTGTGGAATTGCTTCAATTGTTGAAGTTAACTTCTAATTGAAGCCGTGTGCAAGCTACTGAAAATTACTGCTGCCTTTGTCTTCTTGCATTGCTAACTGAGCTGTTTCTTGTTCTTTTGTTGCAATCAGCTCGCCATCCAAGCCACACTGCTGCCGAAATTGTGTTCTCTTCTTCTTCTCTCTTTTTTTTTTTTTTTTCTGTCATTGCACCAGCTCAATTGAGCCAGCGCTTGCTTTTCCTTTCCTCAGCTCAATTGAGCTGCAAATCACCTCTCTTTGCTGCTGAATTTCTGCTCACTTTTTCCTTCTCCTATTGCTTTTGTTCTTTCTTTGCTTTAGTCGTCTTTGTGGACTTTTTTTTTGCACCTGAGCCCCACTGAATTCAATCAATTCTTTGTTGCTTTGTTTGTTGTTGCTTTTGTTGTCGGCTTTGGCTAGCTTAGCCGTGAGCCATGACTAATTTCTTCCTTTTCATTTCAATTGTAGTAGCCTTTGTTGACTTTCAATTGCTCTGCACTTCCTTGTTTTTCCAGTGGAAGACCGGCGCCTGCTGTCCTTCTCGGAACCGGCACCGCCTATACTCTGCTTTGTGACGATTTTGCTTTATTTTATCCCTAAAATCTGAAATAATACACAAAATACCTTTTCAAGGGTAAAATCTCAATTATGAAGGAATATGGCTAGTTATTTCACAAAATATATAACAAAATAATATCAAATAATTAGAAAAAATATAACTAATTTAGGCCCTATCAATGCCCAAATATGCAAAGTTCCTCAAAAGCATGCTTGTCAACAAAAAGAGGTTGGAAGAACTATCCACTATTGTTTTCAATAAAGAATACTCTGCCATCTTGCAAGACTAACAGACATTGCCACGAAAAGAAAATGATCCAGGGAGTTTTTCTATTCCTTGTCTTGTTGGTACTCTTATATTTTGCAATGCATTAGCTGAATTAGGTGCTAGCATTAATCTTTTGCCTTACAAAACTTTCAAAAAGCTAGGCCTAGGTGAGCCCAAGCCCACTAGGATAAGTATTCAACTTACGGATAGATCTATTAAATATTCTAGGGGAATATTTGAAGATGTATTGATTAAAATGGATAGATTTATATTTCCTGTGAATTTTATTATTCTTGATATGGATGAAGATTTCAAAGTTCCTTTAATCCTAGGTCGACTCTTTCTAGCTACGGCCAAAGCATTAATTGATGTGTATAGGGGAACATTGACACTTAGGGTTGGGGATGAAGAAGTTATTATCAAAATCCACAAAAGCATGCAACATCCTATATCTTTTGATGATTCTTGTCTAAGGATTAATATTCTTGATGAGTTTATTTTTGAGTTTGTGCAAGAATTATTTGTCAATCTCTCTATGGACTTGATGGAACAAATAATTACATATTTGGAGGATTCAAATAAGGGTCGTGAGTTGGGAGAATTTGAAAAAAATTGACAAAAGCATTTTGAGATGGATGAAGTTATCCATTGAGGAACCATCAGAATTTAAATTAAAAGACCTCCTCGAGCATTTGGAATATGCAATTTTGGGCTAACAGAGGAAAATTGCCAGTGATCACAGCAAAAAACCTCCCTTGTGAACAAAAGACCAAATTTGTAAGTCTATTGAGAAAAATATAAGAGAGTCATATCATGGAAAATCATAGATATTAAGGGAATTAGCCCTCCTTTTACACTCCCAAAATTTTCTTAGAAGAAGGTGTTGGATTGTATGCCCTCTTAGACTAGGTTTCTGATGTAAAATCGAATATTTTAATAAAAGAATTTATTTTTAGAAATTGTTTGTGAATTTACTTTTTGCTTGTGCACGACTTTCATTTAGAATAAACCCATTGTGTTTAAATAAGTAATCCATGTGAATGGAGGTCTTTCACAATAAGGTATGGATCACGGGTTATTTAACACATAAACATTTGTTCTTAACCTATTGATGAGACTGGGAACCTCATCATATTATTATGTTATGAATTCCAAATGGGGAATGGCTTACCTTTAGCCAGTGAGTAGTCCACTCACTTCATGACATAAGCGTATTTCGAATACGTAGGACAGGATCTGTAGTAGTGGTTTCTAAAAGTACTATATGATAGAAACCTAGACTAGTACCGCTACAGCGTGGACTAGTACTCTACGACTTGAGTATGAGTTGGTGGTCTGGCGAAGCTGGAAGCATATACTCTGATTTGCTATAGTTGAGGTTCTATCATAGGACCAATATACTTGCATGTTGGGTATGTGTGGCTAGTTAGTTAAGACAGACTTGTACAAGAAAGTTTCTACACTATATCGCCCCTTGTGGTTGTCCGAATGGTCTAAAATGTCCAGGGCCCTGGGAAACATGACTTGGATGTTTGCTTTAGGGTAGCTCCCTTGGAAAGCGGAAACACTCCAGGAAGTCGTGGATCATTGGACTAGAAGCCTAAGGATGGTAGATGTCATTTAGAGGGGTGTTAGTATACTTCTTCCTGTCTAAATGTACGGCGATATGTAGAGGGGTATTTTAGTCATTTCACCTGTAGGTCGGAGACTTTGCTAATGCAGCATTGTCCTTGGGGTCAATATTTCCTTATGGTGATATTAGGAAATATTTAAAATGCAAAATACAACTATTTATATAGCAGGGGTATTTTGGTCATTTTAGCAGCCAAGGCGATGTGTCTTTTTGGTCCTCGGAATAGCCCGTAAGTCCTAACTAATTTTGGGTTGAGGAATTGGTCTCAGTTGAAGAGGATTTTATTTTATTTTATTTTATTTTGTTCAGGAAGTCTAATTTATTATTAGACTAGAATAAAATAAAAAAATAAATAAATAAAATAGGAGTTGAGAGAAATTAATTATCTGGTTTAATTGGTTAATTAACTATTCAGGGCCTAGGTCCAGCATGAATAACTAGAAAATTAACCTGGGCTTAAACTAGGAGAAATAATTAATGTTTAATTATTTATTGGGTTATTTATATAGGCCCAAGAAATAAATAATTAAAGGTTAATTGTTATGGTTCATTTGGGCTCATTAATTATTTATTGGGTTGTTTATATAAGCTCAGGAAATAAATAATTAATATTTATTATTTTGGGCCTTTTGGGTCCAGGAAAAATAATAAAATTTATTTTGGCCCAATAGCTTGGACCATAGGGTTTTTTCCAGATACGGTTAAGAAGAGTTTAGGGTTAAGCCAAACTAATTCTCAGGATAACATTCGGGTATTTTGAAATATGATATCCCGGGGATATGTTTATCAGAGATTGAGAGACCTAATTTTGGCTAACTAATAAACAAGTCTCTGGTAGAGGAAAACCATAATCTCCTAACCAACACAGAGCCTCATGCCACTCTCTCATTCTCACGCCTCCCTCCTTCTCTGTTTCTTCTTGTTTTCTTTGCTAACCAATATCAAGAGAACCAAGGAGATTTGAGAATGTTCCTCCTCACCATTGTGTTCACCGACTAGAGGTTGGGCAGAGGAATATTCCGAGAGCTGAAAAGCTTGGTGTTCATGCAAACAAGGCGAAGTAGAAGGCTAGCGGGTTTTCAACTGAAAGCTTCTTCAATTGGGCAAGGCGACGCGATTCCTATCATTCAATCTACTTCTACTCAACCTAGAAGGCTTAAGGAGCGCAAATGTATGATCTCCAAGCTTCCATGTGGCCTTTAAGGCTTGCGTTTTTTTTTTCCCTCTGTTTTTCCCGTAACTGCATGATGCTCTCTGTTTTTCGTTCCTTAGAAGGAACCAAACCTGTAGTGAAACCCCAACATAGGTTGAACCCAAATATAAGCGATGTGGTCAAAGGTAAGGTGATTAAACTTATAGATTCCGACATCATTTACCCTATTTCTAACAGTATTTGGGTAAGTCCAACACAAGTGGTACCAAAGAAGAGAGGGATGACGGTGAGCCCAAATGAAAAAATGAGTTGATCCCAATGAGATTGGTAACCGGTTGGAGGGTTTACACTGATTATAGAAAATTAAATGAGGCAACTAGAAAGGACCATTTTCCTCTCCTATTTATTGACTGAATGTTAAAAAGATTAGTCAAACATGAGTATTATTGCTTTTTAGATAGTTTTTTTTTTTTTGTTACTTTGAAATTCCCATAGTCCTAAAAGATCAAGAGAAGACTACATTTACATTCTCTTTTGGTACTTTTGCATATCATCATATGCCTTTTGGTCTTTGCAATGGTCCCGAAACTTTCTAAAGATGTATGATGATTATCTTCGAAGGACATGTAGAAGATATCATAGAGGTATTATGGATAATTTTTCTATTTTTGATAATTCTTTTGACTTATGTTTAGCCAATTTAGAAAATGTGCTTTAAAGGTGTCAAGAGACCAATCTTATACTTAATTGAAAAAATGTCACTTCATGGTGTAAGAAGGTATTGTATTAGGACACAAGATTTCAAGGAAAGGTATTAAGGTTGATAGAGCGAAAATTGAGGCAATTGAGAAACTTCCTCCTCCCACTTCCGTGAAAACGATTCAAGAATTTCTTGGTCATACAGGTTTTTATAGGAGGTTTATCTTGGACTTTTCAAAAATTTCTAAACCTCTTACTTTTTTACTTGAAAAATATGTCGTTTTTTATTTTAATGAAAAATGTCTCAATACTTTTAATGTGCTTAAAAAGAAATTGATTAACTCTCCTATTTTAATTGCACTGGATTGGTCTCTTCCTTTTGAATTAATATGTGATGCAAGTGATTATGCAGTAGGCGCGGTGCTTGGACAAAGGAGGAATAAGCATTTTCAACCAATCTACTATGCAAGTAAAACTCTTACGGAGGCACAAGAGAACTACACCACAATAGAGAAAGAATTGCTTGTAATAGTGCTTGCTTTTGATAAATTTCATTCTTATCTTGTTTTGTCCAAAGTCATTGTATATACAGACTATTCCGCTCTTAAATACCTACTAACCAAGCATGATTCCAAACCAAGATTGATAAGATGGGTTTTATTCTTACAGGAATTTGACTTGGAAATTAGGGATAAAAAGGTGCAGAAAATTTGACTGCGAATCACTTATCTAGGTTTGAAAATCCAAACCTAGAACCATTGCCGAAGGGGATATAAATGACACCTTTCCGAATGAACAACTTCTACTACTGTTGATGGTGAGATTTCTCAAACACCTTGGTATGCAGATTTTGCTAATTATTTAGTTGTAGGAATTGTTCCAGAGGATTTCACAACAAAACAAAAGAAGAAATTCCTTTCCGAGGTAAAGTATTACTTTTGGGAAGATCTTTACTTGTTCAAGTATTGTGTAGTTCAAATCATTCGGAGATGTGTAGATTCCATGAAAAGTATAAACATCTTGAAACATTGTCATGAAGGACCCACGGAAGGCCACAACCAAGCTAACAACACGGGATGGAAGATGCTTGAGTCCGAATTTTATTGGCCATCAATCTTTAAGGACTCTCACAGGTTTGTTAAAAATTGTGATATGTGTCAACGTATAAGTAACATTTCTAAATCTAATGAGATGCCATTATAAATTTTTCAAGCTTGTGAAATTTTTTATTGTTGGGGGATTGATTTCATTGGCCCTTTTCCTAATTCTTTGGGTAACAAATACATCTTGATTGCAATTGAGTATGTGTCTAAGTGGGTTGAGGTACAAGCCTTGCCTACTAACGATGCTCGGGTTGCAGTCAAATTCCTTAAAAATCTTTTCACTTATTTTGGGGTACCTAAGGTACTCATTGGTGATAGGGGACACACTTTTGCAATACCCAATTAGATAAAGTTCTCAAACATTTAGGGGTTACTCATAAGGTTGCTACTCCCTATTGCCCCCAAACAAATGGCCAAGCTGAGGTGTAAATTAAGAGTTAAAAGGAATTTTGGAAAAAGTGGTTAATCATGTAAGGAAGAATTGGAGTTTGAAATTAGATGATACTCTTTGGGCTTACAGGACTACTTTCAAAACTCCTATTAGTACAACCCCCTATAGATTGGTGTATGGAAAGTCATGTCATCTACCGGTGGAAGTTAAACATAGGGCTCATTGGGCAATTAAACTTGTCAATTTTGACCTTTACCTTGCATGAGAGCAAAGATTACTTCAAGTGAATGAGTTGGAGGAGTGGCATAATGATGCTTATTATAATTCTCAGATTTACAAAGATAAGATGAAACGTTGGCATGATAGACATATTCATTCTCCTCAAGAATTCAAAGAAGGGGACAAGGTGCTATTATTTAACTCTAGGCTCAGACTTTTTCTGAGTAAGTTGAAATCAAGATGGTCGGGGTCATATGAGGTACATAAAGTTTGTATATTTGGAGTTATTAAGGTTTCTCACCCAACTAAGGAGATCTTTAAGATAAATGGAAGTCGAGTGAAACCGTATTTGGGAGAAGAACTTAGCACTTTAGAGCATCTCGATGTTACCCTCTATAATTTATGATTTTTCTTTGGTCTTTTTTACTTCTTTTTATTTGTACTATTTTTATGGTACTTTTCTTTTTTCTTTTTCTAGATTTATGTTTTCTATTTTTGTTTCTTTTATTTTTAGTTAGGTACCTTTCTCTAATGACTCCTGGTGGTGGATTCACACATGTTGGAACCAATTCGCAATGGAAGTATTTTCTTTTCTCTATTCTTTCCCTTTATTTATTTTTGTCCATTGGCTTTGCTTTTATTGTTATATTTTTTGCTATTGATGATAATGTCCAATTTAAGTGTGGGGGAGAGTTTAGTATTGAAGATATTTTCCATATACATTGTGTACATTATGGTATTTATGTGGCCAAATTTTTCCAAATTTTTTGTGGTTTTTCATTGTTTAGCAAGGTTGTAATTCTCTTTCTTACGTGGATATGAGTTTCGTCATTCATTTGGTGGATTTTCATTAACGAATTGGTTTATTAGATAGGATATTTTTAAGACTTGAGAATTTGGATTAATCTTGTTTATGCATTAGTGTTTAAGTATTATTTGACCAATCTAGTTTAAATATAGAGAATATGATGAATATGGGAAAAGTTATTAGCTAACTTTTGTATTATAGGTTTAAATTTGCTTAACTTTGAGTTGTGATAAAGAATATAAGGAAAAAACATCATTGAGTGAAAAAAAAAAAAACATGTGGAAAAACATTGATTGTGAGTTGAAGATTGAGAAAAATGAGTTGATTGTTGATGGAGCAAAAAATGTTTTTGCTGGATTATGGGGGCCATCGGATATTGAAGAGAAATCCACTTTCTCAAGGCTATTAATTCTTGAAAGTAAAAGAGATAAAATATGTTAAAAAAAAATTATGAGTGATGACTAAAAGGGGGCCAATACGGTGTGTGAAGAGAAATTCATTCACTTGAGGCTCTCTATTCCCTAAGTCATTGAAAAAATTGAGAGAAAAAAACATTAGAGTGTTTTCCTTGAATCATGACTTGAGTTGTGCAATTTTTGGATTTATAATGCTTGAGTTGGTAGATAGCTTACTCGTACGATTCATGTTGTCTATGTTTTTACTTGAAGTGTGAAATGATTTTCTGAGACTAAGGTGTAAACTTGATGAATTTGACTTCAAGATTTTGTGATGTTTTATCAAATGATTCAAATTGTGATTATTTTAAAAGGGTTAAATGAATGGCAAAGTTCTATCTAGAGTTTGAAGGGAAGTTATTAGCCTTGTTATGATTCAAATTTTGGAAGAATGAAAGCTTGTATTTGCTTGATTATTTTCTTGACTTAAATGTATTGCTTGAGGACAAGCAAAGGTTCAAGTGTGGGGAAATGTGATAGGGGCTAAATTTATCACTATTTTCCTAGTCATTTAAGGCTAATTGGAGAAACGTTTGATATAATAACTAGGCATATTCCTTCCTATTTGATATTTTACTTATGAAAAGTGTATTGGGTGAATTTGTGTAGGATTCAAGAGATTTCGAGTAAAAAGAGAAATTTTCCAACATGCACTTGGCACCAGGTCTGGCTACTGCACCAGCACAAGGTCCACCTTGGAGAAACAAAGCAAAGTCCAGGAGAAAAGGAGAATGCACATGGCGCAAGGTGGGTCAAAGTGACCCAGTGCCAGGTCCATTCCGTATAATGATGATTTTGTGCACAACTTTGGTATTTTCCAAAGGATTTTGGTATTTTCCAAATACTAATGGGCCAAGACTTCTCAAGCCACAAATTTTGGTATCAAGGGGGCTATAAAAACGAGAAAAACTTAAGAAAAAGTAGTAAATCCAAGGATCAAAACTTCTAATCACTCAAAAGAAGGAGAGATTCATCATTCAAGGAGGATTATTCAAGAAAGTTTTCAAAGAGAAGAAGAATGGCTTGTCTATGAGTTCTTTCTTTTGCTTTTGTTTTCTTTTTCTAGACTGATGATGTAATTAATGTTTTCATTGTAATTTGACATTGTTTTGGGATTTATGATTTTTGGATTAATTTAGCTATTTGATCAATTTTTAATTATTCTTGATATTTGATTACTTGATTTTATTTGATAGGGTGATGGAGTTAAATTTATGTCTAATGGACTTGGGAAATGAAGTTAGATTAAGTTTAATTTAGTCAATTCTACATATTTGTTATTTCTTAAAGGACTTGGGAAATGAAGTTAAGACAAGAACTAAAGTGCCCAAATATTAATTGATTTCGCCTAGAGTATAGGGTTATTAGCTAATTTTATATTCATTATCACCTAGAGTATAGGGATAATTTATGAGGAATTAAGTTTAATGCATTTTCTGGTTGTTTTAGTGCAATTGGAAAATCTGCTAATTTAATCAAGAGATAATGATTCCATGGATTGGGAAAGAAGTGGAGTCGATATAAGTGAATTCATGACTTGAAAAATGATTGAATTTTACTTTATATTCCTTCATGATGCCAATATGATGATTAATTGAGATAGTTGTTAAATGGTTCATGGTCATGTTTTCTAGGATAGTTATCTAAGTTGTATATTTCTACACCTTTGAATTGTACATATTTCTTTATTTTCTTTTATTATCTTATCACTTTATTTGGTTGGTTAAGCAATGAATGAAAAGTGATCAGTGTGTATTTATTCCTTTGAGGATTAATACTAGTTAATTTTCTATACTATATTTGCGATAAATATACTTGCTCGTATGTGTATTTTGAGATTAATGTTTAAATTAAAACTTGGTTAAGGGATGGATTTAAATTTAATGATTTTTATACACCTAAAATTTATTCATCAGAAAGTCTTAAGGCCATAGTCTAAGGTCTTAGTCACCAAGTCATCTTCTTTAAGACACTACAGGAAAAGTGTCCTTTAGTGACAATGTAATGTTGTTATTAAATGAAAAAATGTTGTCACTAAAGACCCTTAGTGACGAAAAGTTTGTTGTCACTTGAATGTCACTAAATCTGTCGCTAAAGGTATGGAGTGACGACAACTTATTCTTGTCACTGAAGCTTGACTTTTAGTGACAAAATTCCATTGTCACTAATGTAATCAAGCAATAGTGACAACATTTCTTGTCACTAATTCATTACAAATGTTGTCACTATTACCTATATCTTGTCACTAATGATCATTCATTAGTGACAACAACCACATATATTAGTAACAACTAAATTTCTTATCACTAATTTATTTTTTAGCCAAAAATTGTTTAAATTTATAATTTAGCATGGTCCACGGGAACACATCATATCTGATCGAAGCTCCCTTACTAAAATTTTTAAAAATTTTAATTTAGCATGGTTCACGTGAACTCGCCACATCGGATCACAACTTCTCAAGAGCATGGCCCACATAAACCTGCCACAACGGATCATAACTCTAAATTAACTTGAAATTGAGAGTTAAGTGAGGCAACGAAAATTCAATCCTGCGACCTCGTGCATAGAGACCTTGTGTCTCAACTGCTGGGCCAAGCCACTTTATGTGCTATAATCTTATTTTTTTCATTTAAATTATTCGTCATAACTTTCAAATTTTTGAAACAATAATATAATATAAAAATACAATAATTATATTAAATTTTTTTTGAAACAACGTAATTCAATATAATAAAAATATTTATATTTATATAAATTATATAAATTTAAAATTTTATATATTGTTAATTAAAGTATTATTTTTATATAATGATTTTAAACATACAGATTTATTAAAAAAATTTATACAAATATATATCTAATACAAACATATATATATAAATTTATATATATACTATGTAAATATATATATACACACACACACACATGCATACCACATACTATAGATATACATACTACATAAATTTATATCTATATATACACACATATATATGTTCGTATATATATGTACCTTATATATATATATATATATATATATATATATATACATACCTATATATCATACACATATGTGTGTCACAAAAAATGACATACGCATATGTATAAACCACATATATACATACCACATACTATAGATATACATACTATATAAATTTATATCTATATATACACACATATATATATGTTCGTATATATATGTACCTATATAAATATATATATACATACCTATATACATACCTATATATCATACACATATGTGTGTCACAAAAAATGACATACGCATATATATAAACCACATATATACATATAAGTATATTCCAAATACATAAATATAGATATACATATATACATACATACCATATATTATGTATATACATATTATATAACTATACATCTATATATACATACATACATATATATATATATATATATGTTCATATATATACATCTACATACATTTATATAAATATATAGGTACACACACACATATAAATACATATAATATAAATATATATATAACATATATGTATATATATACATAGATATATAAACACATATAGATACATATATATAATACATATATATACATATATACATATATATATATATATGTATATATACATACAAACATATACACAAATATATAGGTATACATATATATCTATATTTAAATATCATATATATACACACACACACGAATGTATGTGGTATTTATATATAGTTATATATGTATACTTATATATTTGTATATATGTATGTATATATAGGTACGTATATAGATACGTACCTATATATACATACATATATAACTATATATAAATACCACATACATTCGTGTGTGTGTATATATATATATATATATATATATATATATATATATATACATGCCTATATATATCTATACATACGCATGTATATATCTATATGTATATGTATATACATATATACATACCTATATATATACATACATATATACAAATATATAGGTATACAACTATACCTATATATAAATACCACATATATTCATATATATATATATATATATGTATGTATATATACACATAACAAATACAAATACATATATATAAATACACACACACGCACACACACACACATATATATACCATATATATAAATATATATTTATTTATTAATATACAACTCTCTCTCTCTCTCTCTCTCTCCCCCCTTATTCTCTTATATATATATATATATATATCTCCTTCTCTTCTACCCTTCTCCCCCTCTCTCCCATTCTCTCACCCATTTTCTCCTCCCTTTCTCACCCTCTCAATCTCTCTTTTTCCCTTTTTCTTATTCTTCTTCTTAATCCTTTTCTTTTCTTCCTTTTATCTCTCTTCCCCTTTGTTTTAGTATTCTTTCTCTCCATATATCTCTTTTTTTCTTTTTCTCTCTATCTTTTACACATATATGTCTCTCTCCCCTTCCCATTTTCTCTCTCTCTCTCTCTCTCTCTCTCTCTCCATGTCTTATCATTCTCTTTTTATATCTCTTCTCTTTCTCTCCTACCCTTCTCTCCCTCTCTCCCATTCTCTCACCCATTTTCTCCTCCCTTTCTTATCCTCTCGATCCTTCTTTCTCTATTTTTCTCATTCTTCCTCTTCCTCTTTTCCTCTTCCTCTTTTCCTTTTCCTCCTTTTATCTCTATTCCCCTTTGTTTTAGTTTCTTTCTCTCCATATATCTCTCTTTTTCTTTCTTTTCCTTTTGCTTTCTCTCCATCTCTTACACACTCTATCTCTCTCTCCCCATTTTCTCTCTCCCTCTCTCTCTCTCTCTCTCTCTCTCTCTTCTCATTCTCTTTATATATATATATACATACATATATCTTCTACCCTTCTTCCCTTCTCTCCCATTGTCTCACCCATTTTCTCCTCCCTTTCTCACCCTCTCAATCTCTTTTTCTCCCTTTTCTCATTCTCCCTCTTCCTCCTTTTCTTTTCCTCCTTTTATCTTTTGTCCCCTTTGTTTTAATACTCTTTCTCTCCATATATCTATCTTTTTCTTTCTTTTTCTTTTTCTCTCTCTCCCTCGTTACACACTCTATCTCTCTCTCTCCCCCTTTTTTCTCTCTCCATTTGTCTCTCTCTCTCTTTCTCTCACGCTCTCCTCTATATATATACATGTCTATATTTATTTATATCACTCATCTGTTCTCTATATAAGTAAAATTATATGAATTAAAATGCACATAATGGTATTTCTAACAAAAAAAACACACACACATACACAATAGCGGTAATATCTTTTTGTCGCTAATTCATATATATAGTGATAAGAAAAATGTTATCTCTATGAGTACATTATTTAGTGACGAGAAAATTGTTGTCACTATATGTGCACTATTTAGTGACAAAGTTTCTTTTTAGTGACAACAATTTTGGAGTTATCACTAAAGAGATTTCCCGCTTTCAAATGAGATTGGCGGGAAAGCCTTTAGTGACAAAAAACAGTGATAACATTTTCTCTTGTCACTAAAAGTTATCATTTAGTGACAACCATTTTTGTTGTCACTAAAAGTTTGACCTTTACTGACAACTTAAAATGTTGTCACTAATTCTACTATTTAGTGACAATAATTTTGTTGTCACAAATATTTCTTGTCACTAAAGCCCATTTCTCCCTTAGTGAGAACTGGGCTCAAGCTAGAAAGATCAAAAAGAAAAAGAAAGGAAATGCAAAAGCCCAGCAAAAGACCCAGCCAAAGGACAAGTCCAAGGGAAAGTGTTTTAAATGTAGCAAGAAGAGACACTGGAAAATAGAGTGTCCAAATCTTTTAGCCAAGAAAAATCCCACGAGTAATGCTTTATATCTAGAGTCTATAACAATGGTTGGATCGTCATTCACTTGGGTAATTGATTCTAGAGCCGTTGACAGATAGAGACAAAATTCATCTATATTTTTCTAGTTATATAAGGGTGTTTTGTGATACATTTGTTGTAATAACTAGGCATATTTCTTTATATTTGATATTTTACCTTTAAAAAGGTATTTTAGAATTTTATTGTAGAAAACAAAGAAAAAATGATAAAACAGTAGGCGCCAGAGCACGGCCGGTGCCAGCCATGACCTACGAAACTGACACCGGCCCCAATCTAGACACAAGAGAATTTTTTAACAAAAACAATAGAGCACGACCGGGCCAATTGAGTACAACCAACGTCGGTTGTAACCAATGGAATCGGTGCCAGCTCCACACTATCCAAAGTTGGTGGACTTTTCCAATCATATGCATATTTGGTAATTTCCCAATAGTTTTGGTATTTTCCAATCTCTACTTGGCCTAAAACTCTTATGAGACGAATTTTAGCATCTTGGAAGCCTATTTAAACAAGAAAAACACAAGACAAAAGTATGAATTCAAGGATCAAATTAGAAAATCAGTCATTGAATGATGAATTCATCAAATCAAGGAGCATTGTTCAAGAGAGTCTTCGAGGGAAAAGAAGGAGGCTTGTCTATGAGTTCTTTCTCTTACCTTTGTTTTATTTTTTGAGAATAATGATGTAATTAATATTTTTATTGTAATATGACAATATTTTGGGATTCATAATTTTTGTATTATTTTAGCTATTTGATCAATTTTCTATCATTCTTGACATTTGATTACTTGTGATCATGGAAGAATTGATGAAGATAGATTTACTTCTAATTGACTTGGGAAACGATGTTAGGAGTTGATTTAATTTCATTGATTTTATATTTGTTATCTCTTAATGGACTTGGGAAATGAGTTAAGTTAAAGAACCTAAGTAATCAAAGATTAGTTAATTTCGCTTAGAGTATAGGTTTGTCGACTAATTTCATGTTTATGATGAATTGATTTTAATACATCTTTTGGTTATATTGGTTTGATTGGAAAATCTACTAATCAAAAGATAGTAATTCCATAGATGAGGAAAAAAGTAGAGTCAATAAAATTGAATTCACGACTTGGAAAATGTTTGAATTTTACTTTATATTCCTTCATGATGTCAATATGAAGATTAATTGAGGTAGTTGCTAAATAGTTCATTATCATGTATTCTAGTATAGTTGTCTAGATTGCATATTTCTACAACCTTGAATTGTACATATTTCTTTATTTTTCTTTTTATTATCTTAGCACTTTATTTGGTCGGTTAAACAGTAAATAAAAAGTGATTAGTGTGCACTTATTCCTTTGAGGATCGATACTGGTTAATTCCCTATACTATGTTTGCAATAAGTATACTTGCTCGTATGTGTATTTTGCGATTAATGTTTTAATTAAACCTTGACTAAGGGATGGATTTAAATTTGATGATTTTTATACACCCAAAATTTATGTATCAAGTTTTTGAGAGTTTAGTTTTGAAAGTATTTTCCATATATTTTCTGAAAGTCCATATATTTTCTGAAAATTTTACAAATTCCAAAATTTCAAAATTTTTGGTAGTTTCAAAGCCGTAGCAAGGTTGTGATTATCTTTCTTCCTTGGATATGATATGTGTAATTCATTTGGTGGATTTTTATTACTTAAAATGGTTTATTGGATAGGAGGTGTTAAGAGTTGAGAATTTGGGTTAATCTTGTTGATACATTAGTGTTTGAGTATTATTTAACGCATCTAGTTTAAATATGGATAATGTGAGGAATATGGGAAATGTTGTTGGCTAACTCTTATATTATAGGATTAAACTTTGCTTGATTTTGAGTTATGATGAGGAATGAGAAAAGAGTGTGGAAAAAATTGAGAAAAATTTTATGAGTTGATAATTGAGAAAAAAATAAGTTGATAATTGTTGATGGGAAACTATTGTTTTTGCTTAATTATTGGGGTCAATACGGATAGTGAAGAGAAATCTACTTTCTTGAGACTATTAATTTTCGAAAGCAAAAGAAAGAGAAAATTTTGGAAAAAAATGGATGAGTTATGACTATAAGGGGGCCAATACGGTATGTGAAGAGAAATCCATGTACTTGAGGCTATCAATTCTCTAAGTTGTTGAAAAAAAAAAAAGAATTGAGAAACTTGAAAAATTGGAGCGTTTTCCTCAAAACATGACTTGAGTTATGCAATTTTTGGATAATAATGCTTGAGTAATAGATAGCTTGATTTGTATGATTATGCTTGAGTAATTGATAGCATGACTTGTATTATTCATGTTATCCATGTTTTTACTTGATGAAATATTGTTCTTCTACTAGTGTATAAATTTTTTTAATTCGGCTTCGAGAGCCTTGATATGTCCTGTTTAGTACTTTGTTTTGTGAATGTTTGCAAAGGGTTGAAAGAATGACATGAACATATCTAAAGTTTGAAATGCAATTGTGACTTTGTTCTAAGTAAAATCTTTTTGAAAGAATGTCTTGTTTTTCTTTGTTTAAGGTCTTTGCTTGAGGACAAGCAAAGGTTCAAGTGTAGGGGAATGTAATAGGGGCAAAGTTCATCTATATTTTTCTAGTTATTTGAGGGTGTTTTATGATACATTTTTGTAATAACTGGGCATATTACTTCATATTTGATTTTTTACTCTTGGAAAGGTGTTTTAAAATATTATTACAGAAAACGACAAAAAATGAAAAAATCATCGCCGTCAGAGCATAGCTAGTGCTGGCGGTGACCTACGGAATCGGCACCGGCCCTAATTTGGAAAAAAGGGAATTTTTAAACTAAAAAATAGAGCACGACCATGCCGATAGATCATGGCTGGCACTGATTGTAACCAACGGAGCCGGCGTCGGCTCCTCTCTGTCCAAAGTCGGTGGACTTTTCCAATCATGCGCGAATTTGATAATTTTCCAAAAGTTTTAGCATTTTCCAATCTCTACTCGACCCAGAACTCTTAAGGAATAAATTTTAGCATATTAGAAGCCTATTTAAAGAAGAAAAACACAAGAAAAAAGTATAAATTCAAGGATCAAATTAGAAAATCACCCATTGAAGGAGGAAATTATCAAATCAAAGAGCATTGTTCAAGAGAGTCTTCAAGGGAGAAGAATGAGACTTGTCTATGAGTTCTTTCTTTTACCTTTATTTTCTTTTTCTAGAATAATGATGTAATTAATATTTTTATTGTAATTTAACAATATTTTAGGATTCATGATTTTTTTAAATTATTTTAGCAATTTGATTAATTTTCTATCATTCTTGATGTTTGATTACTTGTGATAATGGAAGAATCGATAAAGTTAGATTTTCTTCTAATTGACTTGGAAAATGACGTTAAGAGTTGATTAAATTTTGTTGATTTCATATTTATTATCTCTTAACGGACTTGGAAAACAAGGTTAAGTTAAAAAACCTAAGTAATCAAAGATTAGTTAATTTCACCGAGAGTATAAGGTTGTTGACTAATTTCATGTTTATGAGGAATTGAGTTTAATACATCGTTTATGTTATGTTGGTTTAATTTGGAAATCTTCTAATTTAATCAACAGATAGTGATTCTATGGATTGGGAAAGAAGTGGTGTCTATATAAGTGAATTCATGACTTGGGAAATGATTGAATTTTACTTTATATTCATTCATGGTGCCAATATGATGATTAATTGAGATAGTTGCTAAATGGTTCATTATCATGTATTGATAGTTGTCTAAATTGCATATTTCTACATCATTGAATTGTACATCTTTTTTTATTTTTTTATTATCTTATCATTTTATTTGGTCGGTTAGATAATGAATGAAAAGTGATTAGTGTGTATTTTTTCTTTTGAGTGTCAATACTAGTTAATTTACTATACTTTGCTTAGGATGAATATATTTGCTCGTATGTGTATTTTAGAATTAATGTTTTAATTAAAACTTGACTAAGGAATGTATTTAAATTTAATGACTGTTTTACACCCAAAATTTACGCATCAAATTTTCAGAGTTTGATTTTGAAAGTATTTTCTGAAAGTCCATATATTTTCTAAAAATTTTCCAAATTCTAAATTTTCAAAATTTTTTGTGGTTTCAAAGCCTCAGCAAGGTAGTGATTATCTTTCTTCCTTGGATATGAGATGTGTCATTCATTTGGTGGATTTTTATTACTAAAAATGGTTTATTGGATAAGAGGTGTTAAGACTTGAGAATTTGGGTTAATCTTGTTTATGCATTAGTGTTTGAGTATTATTTGAGGCATCTAGTTTAAATATGGATAATATGAGGAACATGGGAAAGGTTGTTGACTAACTCTTATATTATGGGATTAAACTTTGCTTGACTTTGAGTTATGATAAGGAATGATAAAAGAGTGTGGAAAAAATTGTGAAAATTTTTGTGAGTTGATAATTGAGATAAAAAAAAAAATGAGTTGATCATTGTTGATGAGAAAGTATTGTTTTTGTTTAAGTATGGGGGCTAATACGGATAATGAATAAAAAATCCCTTTTTTGAGACTATTAATTCCCGAAAGAAAAAGAAAGAAAAAATATTGGGAAAAAAAGTTATGAGTGATGACTATAAGGGGCCCAATATGGTGTGTGAAAAGAAATCCATGCACTTGAGGCAATCGATTCCCTAAGTCATTGAATAAAAAAAGAACTGAGAAACTTGAGAAATTGGAGTCTTTTCCTCAAAACATGACTAAAGTTATGCAATTTTTAGACTTATAATACTTGTGTTGATAGATAGGTTGACTTATATGATTCATGTTATCTATGTTTTTACTTGACGGGTGAAATAATGTTCTTATACTCATATATAAACTTGTTTAATTCGACTTCGAGAGCCTTGATATGTCCTGTTTTGTGAATGCTTTCAAAGAGTTGAAAGAATGATATGAACATATCTAAAGTTTCAAAGGTAAATGTGATTTTGTTCTAAGTAAAATCTTTTTGAAAGAATGTCTTATTTTTCTTTGTTTAAGGGCTTTGAGCACAAGCAAAGCTTTAAGCGTGGGGAAATGTGATAGGGGCAAATTTTGCCAATATTTTTCAAGTTATTTGAGGGTATTTTGTGATACATTTGTTGTAATAACTAGGCATATTACTTCATATTTGATATTTTACCCTTGAAACGATATTTTGGAATTTTATTATAGAAAATGACGAAATAATGACAAAATCATCACCGTTAGAGCACGACCAACGCTCAACGAGACCCACGGAACTGGCATCGGCCCCAATCTATAAACAGGGAAATTTTTGAACAAAAAAACAAAGCACAACCAGGCAATAGAGCACGGTCGGTGCCGATCATAACTAACAGAGCCGGCGCTGGTTCCATTCTGTCCAAAGTCGGTGGACTTTTCCAATCACACGCAGATTTTGTAATTTCTAAAGAGTTTTGGTATTTTCCAATCCCTACCCAACCTAGAACTCTTAGGGATGAATTTTAGTATTTTGAAAGTCTATTTAAATAATAAAAACACAAGACAAAAGTAGAAATTCAATGATCAAATCAGAAAATCACTCATTAAAGGAAGAATTCATCACATCAAGGAGCATTGTTCAAGAGAATCTTCAAGAGAGAAGAAGGAGGCTTGTCTATGAGTTCTTTATTTTTCCTTTGTTTTCTTTTTCTAGAATAATAATCCAATTAATATTTTCATTGTAATTTGACAATATTTTGGGATTCATGATTTTTGTATTATTTTAGCTATTTGATCAATTTTCCATCATTCTTGATGTTTGATTACTTGTGATCATGGAAGAAGTGATGATATTAGATTTGCTTCTAATTGACTTGGAAAATGATGTTAGGAGTTGATTTAATTTTATTAATTTCATATTTGTTATCTCTTAATAGACTTGGGAAACGATGTTAAGTTAAACAACCTAAGTAATCAAAGATTAATTAATTTCGCCTAGAGTATAGGATTGTTGACTAATTTCATGTTTATGAGGAATTGAGTTTAATACATCTCTTTAGTTATGTTGGTTTGATTTGAAAATCTACTAATTTAATCAAGAGATAATGATTCCATGGATTGTGAAAGATGTAGAGTATATATAAGTGAATTTATGATTTAGGAAACGATTGAATTTTATTTTGTAAGTCTTCATGATTCTAATATGATGATTAATTGAGATAGTTACTAAATGATTCATGATCATGTATTCTAGGATAGTTGTCTAAATTTCATATTTCTAT
Source organism: Voacanga thouarsii (assembly GCA_026120185.1). Lineage (NCBI taxonomy): Eukaryota > Viridiplantae > Streptophyta > Magnoliopsida > Gentianales > Apocynaceae > Voacanga > Voacanga thouarsii. The sequence goes on from JANUWF010003370.1 coordinate 1,518,316, forward strand.
ATCCTTGAATTGTACATATTTCTTTATTTTTCTTTTTATTATTTTATCACTTTATTTGGTCGGTTAAACATTGAATTAAAAGAGATTAGTGTGTACTTGTTAATTTGAGGATCGATACTCGTTAATGCCCTTACTATACTTATGATGAGTATACTTGCTTGTATATATATTTTGGAATTAATGTTTTAATTAAAATTTGACTAACGGATGGATTTAAATTTGATAATTTTTATACACCCAAAATTTACGCATCAAGTTGTTGGCACTGTTGCTATGGAACAATATCATGAATGCTTGGATTTTGTTGATTTAACCTTGTTTATATGTTTATATTTCTATATGTGAATATGTAGATATGTTCCTTGTATGAATAGGTGCCATATTTTATTTTCTTGTATATTTGTAATTTAATGTCATTGCATGTTGTAATTTTTCTAACTTAATTTGTGAATATGTACTAACTGTCTAGCTTGTATATTCTGTAATCTCACTATCTTCTATTTTCTGTAGACCTTGCTGTTAGAGTATGACCCGACGATGTAAAGCTGACATAGTTGATCTTGATCCTAAGATCAAGAGAACCCTCACAAAATTCTGAACGGTTGTAAGTAAAAGGGTAAGAAAAGACATAATGGTGAATCAACCCAACAATGGTGGTAATGGTGGAATTAACAGGCAGACTATGGATGACATTGTGAAACCCGCAATTTCTTATACAGGCTCGAGTTTTACGAGACCTAGGATAAAGACTAACAACTTTGAAATAAAGCCCAATGTAATCCAAATGATCCAAAACATGGTCCAATTTGGTGGGTTACTTGAGGAAGATCCTAATGCCCATCTTGCGAGCTTTTTAAAAATCTATGACACGTTTAAAATGAATGGTGTTTCTGAGGATGCTATTAAACTAAGACTTTTTCCCTTTTCTTTGAGAGATAGAGCAAAATCTTGGTTAAAATCTTTGCCAATCGGATCAATTAACATTTAGAATGTTTTAGTTGAAAATTTTGTGGCAAAATATTTTCCCCCAGCTAGAACATCCAAGCTTAGGATTGATATTTTTACCTTCCAACAGTTGAAATTTGAGAATCTTTATGAGTGTTGGGAGAGGTTTAAGGATATGCTTAGAAAGTATCCTCATCATGGGTTTGAGTTGGGCATGCAAATACAAACCTTTCATAATGGTTTAAGCTTTGCTACTAGGCAATTAGTTGATTCATCTGCAGGAGACTCCATTAATTCTAAAACCTCGGAGGAGGTATTTGATTGGATCAAAAATTTTGGCAACAAATAACTATGCTTAGGAAAGTTCACGGTCAAGAGCTCGTGTCCATGGGTACACAAGGTAGATGCAATGGCAGCTTCAGAGGCAAAGGTTGAGGCACTAACATAAAACATAGATCAACTAGTAATATCCCCTTCCCAAAGGCAGGTGATGAATGTGAGTTGTGATTTTTGTGGGAAAGGGGCATCTAAACCATGAATGCTAAGATATGGAGTCATCACAAGAGCCATTAGAACAAGCTGCGTTTGTGGGTAATGGACGACCAAAATTGTTGGGAATATGCCCTCTTAGACTAGTTTTCTGATGAAAATATCGAACATGTTAATAAAAGAACTTATTTGTCAGAAATTATTTGTGAAATAATTTTTTTTATTTGTGTACATTTGCAATTGGAACAGACCTATTGTGTTTGAATAAGTGATTCATGTGAATAGAGGTCTTTCACAATAAGGTTTTGATCATGGATTATTTAAACACATAAACAGTTGTTCTTAACCGATTGAAGAGAATGGGAATCTCTTCATGTTTAGGTTATTATGTTATGAGTTTCAAATGGGGAATGACTTACCTTTAGCCAGTGAGTAGTCCACTCACTTCATAATATAAGCGTATTTTGAATACGTAGAACAGGACTTGTAGTAGTGGTTACTAAAAAGTACTATATGGTAGAAAGCTAGACTACTACCGCTACAGCGTGGACTAGTACTCTATGACTTGAGTATGAGTTGGTGGTCTGGCGAAGCTGGAAGCATATGCTTTGATATACTATAATTGAGGTTCTATCGGAGGGTCAATATACTTGTATGTTGGATATGTGTGACTAGTTAGTTAAGACAGGCTTGTACAAGATAGTTTTTACACTATATCGCCCCTTGTGGTTGTCCGGATGATCTAAATATCCAGGGCCCTGAGAAACGTGACTTGGATGTTTGCTTTAGGGTTGCTCCCTTGGAAACTGGAAACACTCCAGGAAGTCGTGGATCATTGGACTAGAAGCTTAAGGATGGTAGATGTCTTTTAGAGAGGTGTTAGTACACTTCTTCCTCTCTAAATGTACGGCGATGTATAGAGGGGTATTTTAGTCATTTCACTTGTAAGTCGAAGACTTTGCTAATGCAGCATTGTCCTCGGGGTCAATATTTCTTTATGGTGATATTAGAAAATATTTAAAATGAAAAATACATCTATTTATATAGTAGGAGTATTTTAGTCATTTTAGTAGCCAATGCGGTGTGTCTTTTTGGTCCTCGGAATAATTCGTAAGTCCTAATTAATTTTTGGGTTGAGAAATTGATCTCAATTGAGAGAGTTTTTTTTTTATTCGGGAAGTCTAATTTATTATTAGACTGGAATAAAATAAATGGAGAGAAATTTATTTTCTGTTTTAATTAGTTAATTAATTATTCAGGACATGGGTCCAGTTTGAATAATTAGAAAATTAACAAGGACTTAAATTAGAGAAAAATAATTATTACTTAATTATTTATTGGGTTATTTATTTAATTAAATTCCAAGAAATAAATAATTAAAGTTTAATTATTTTTTGGTTCATTAATTATTTATGGGTTATTTATTTAATCCCAATGAAAATAATTAATGTTTATTATTTTAGACTTTTCGAGTCCAAGAAAAATAATAAATATTATTTTTCCTAATAGCCTGGACCATAGGATTTTTCTAGACACAGTTTAGAAGAGTTTAGGGTGAAGCCAAAATTTATTTTGTAAATAACATTCGGGTATTAAATCATGGGAATATTATTTTTATCAAAATAATTATTTTTAGTTTTATGACTCTTGGCTTTCTGTGTGAAAAAATAAAATAAAATAAAATAAAAAATAAAATAAATGTCTCTTGGCTTTCTCTCTTTCTCGTGCCTGTTTGTTATCCTAGCTTTTGGTTTTCTTCACTAGTTTTGGTTTTATTTGAAGAAATCGAGCCTGGAAATGGATAGCTAGAAAACTGAGGAAAAATGGTCTGATTTTTTTTTTTTTTCCCTTCAACTCTTTGTGTGCTCACCAACTGGAAAATTAGGCTGGGAATATTCCGTGAATTAAAAAGCCTAACATTAAAGCTTCACCAGATTAGAAGGAAGAAATGCAGTGCACTGGATAGTGGAAGCTTCACTGGATGTTCATGGATGGGTGATAAAGAAGCTGTTTTTCCAGGTTCAAAGCTTTCTTCAATATTTTTCAAGTTTTAAAGTTTCCAACAGGTATGTTTCAAGCCCACCATGATGCTCTCATACTCTGTATATTGTTCATGTTCTTCCATTTTCGTCACTGTGAACATGCTCTGTGATTTCGTCAATTCCTTCAAGTGGTATCAGAGCATGAATTTGATTGACTTAGGGAGCATGTTAGTTAATAAATATGGAGAAGAACATTGTTTGGAACTTAAATATGTGATCTTTCATTGTTTATGGTATGGGATATGTCTTCTGTGAATTTCACAAACTCTCTATAATTTTTTGCTTTGATGAGTTTGGATCGTGTAAACCCAATTTAAATGGGTATAGGTGGTTGTTGTTTTGGTTTGGATGAGTTTTTGTAATGAAAATGGTCCATAAAAGCCAATAGAAATCATCCACAGAAGAAAACGTAGAAGACAGTACGCAGAAACCTCATTTAGGAGAAGAAGAACTATTCCTAAGCTGCGACCGAGCCGTGCATTGTGCATGTGAGACAAGCCATGCCGATGGAGCTAAGCCGAGCCTTTTACTGTAGCAATTCAAGCCGTTTTCAAAGTGAAAATCGCAATTGAATTGCGCAGGTTGCAGCTGGGTCGGATGCACGAAACTAGTTCCACGCGCGGGTCGGCAGCAGAGGGCAAGCGGGCACTGGTCGCTCCACGGGTTGTGGCTGGCACGCGATCTGGTGTGGTGCGGTGCACCACGGCCACGGTGGACCACAGGCCAAATGGGCCCAGATTCGGTGCGGTGGGTGCAGTGGACCGCCAGTAAAAAATAATTTTAATTTTTTTTTAATTTGGGTCCTATACTAGGCGAAGTTAATATTTTTGCAATAGTTTATATTCTTGAAATATATTTTGCATAAAAAATATTAGTAAATGATTTTAGGATTAAACAAGATAATTAATTAATTAATTAATGTGTTTAATTCTATTATTTGGGCACATAGGTTTAAAAATAGAAAAGTATGAAAACGTTTACTGTTTTCTGGCATGCTATTTATTTTGTGTACCTATGTGCGCGGTTTCTCAAAGACCAAAGTCTTTGGGAATATTTATGCAAGGAAAACATTTTTCTTTAAAAAAATTAAATAGTTATTTTAACTTGAACAAAAATTAATCATTGGCATAGAAAATATGTTGGATTTAGATATTTTTGTAGGTCAAAATAGAAAGCCATTTTATTTTATTTCGCATAAGAAAAATTGTTTTGTTAATTAAAAATGAGACCAAAGTCTCGAGAAAAGTTTTAATTGGAAAATTTTTGAAATCATTAAGTTTTAACTTAAATAAAATTAGTCCATGGAAAAATCTCTCAAAGGATATAATCCTTTGGCATAGAAATTTTAATAGACTTGGATATTTTATTTTTAAGTTAAAGAAAAACTTAATAGAAATTTCAAAAGGATATTTTTTCAGAAAACATTATTTTAAATGACTAAGTGGGAGAGGGGTTCCAACGGCCCCACGGCTTCCATCACGATCCTCATTAGAGATTGTGGGTCCCCTCGCGTCACCCTGGGAGTAAACCCGTATAGGATGGGGATACCACAAGGATTTAGATCTAATGGAAGGATGTAATTAATAACCCGGGACACGTTCTACAATCGGCCAGCCCACGTTGAAGGTTATAGTGCGAGGAATGTCCATAGGAAATAAGAGGAAATGGCCATCCCATGATGGAGTTATTCACTAGATCATTACCTAAAAGGAAAATTAATTTGTGGTGGTTATTACACTTAGTTTAGGGAACTGTTAATCTTCCAAAGAAGCTATGTCAATTTTCCTAAAAGGAAAATTAATTTCTATGCACAAATTTATTTTTACAAACTAAATCGTTTATTTTATTATTCGATTTTTCGAAAATTGTGGGAGGTTCTTTTAGTCCTTTGGTTGTAATTCTCCGTGAGAATAAGTTAACGGGACCAAACTATGTGGACTAGAAGAGGAACCTAGATATAATATTCACAGCCGAGAAGTATAAGTATGTCCTTTACGAGACCTACCCTATAATCGGGGATGGTTTCACTGACAAAGAGCGAGAGGCTGAAAAGGCATGGAAGAAGGCTAATAAAATGGCACGTTGCTATATACTAACCTCCATGTCTAATGTGCTCTAGTCTAAATACGAGCACATGGCTTCTGCATATGACATTAGTCATTCATTGGCCACTATGTTCGTAGAAAACAGTCGGCCCGCAAGGCAGGAGGTTCTTCGAACTATAATAAACTCTAAGATGGCTGTGGGAACATCAGTCAGGGAGCATATACTCAAGTTGATTACTGCTTTCGAAGAGACAGAAATCTTAGGGGCTATCATTGACCACGGGAGCCAAGTGGACATAGTTCTCGAATCTCTACCAGGTTCCTTTACTCAGTTCAAACTGAACTACAAGTTAAATATGAGTTTGAATAAGTTGATAAAAGAACTTCAGATGGTAGAGAAGGTTACGAAGCCACATTCAATGACCATGATTGCTAAGGCTTCTTCCTCCAGAACTAGGTCTAAGCCCAGAAAGTTCAAAAGAAAGAAGGGAAACGCAGTAGCGCAGCCCAAAGATAAATCAAAGGGCAAGTGCTTCAAATGTGGGAAAAAGGGACACTGAAAAAGGAGTGTCCAGATCTTCAAGCCAAGAAAAACCCCACATGTAATGTTCACTATCTAGAGTCTATATCAATGGTTGGATCAACTTCTACTTGGATTGTTGATTTAGAAGCCACTGATCATATCTGTAACTCCTTGGAGGGGTTTAGGAAGATAAGAAGACTCAAGAAGGGCGAACATGGATTACGCGTGGGAAATGGAGCACAAGTTTGGGCCCTTGCAGTGGGAGAGCTGGATCTTATTTTTTATTATAATAATAAAGTGGTTTTAATATATATTTTATATGTACCTGATTTTCGTCAAAACTTGATTTCAGTTGCAAAACTTATTAATCAAGGATATTCTGTATATTTCCATTCTGGTATTTCTATCAGTAGAGATGGAGAAATATTATGTATTGGGCACATATATGGATATCTATTCTATTTAAACCCTATTAACAATCAATCAAATAATGCTCAATCTGAACCTTTAACTAAGAAGAGAAAGACCAATATCAATGACTCAAATCTTTGGCATCTGGGGTTGGGTTACATCAACTCAATCAGGATTCAGAGGCTAATCCATGATGGGCCTTTGGGCATATTGAGATTGGAAAATTGGCCTCAGTATGAATCTTGCCTAATAGGAAAAAGGTCTTTTATCCCAAAGGCGGATAGTACCAAGGAGGTACAGAGTTTTGTTCACACTGATGTGTGTAGTCCATTGTCTACACCAACTAGAGGAGGTTTTTGAGTACTTCACTACTTTCACGGATGATTGTACATGGTTTGGTTACGTTTACCTGATGAGATGCTAGTCTGACTCTTTTGACAAGTTTAAAGAGTTTAAGGCTGAAATGGAGCGTCGGACAGGTAAATTAATCAAGACCTTACGATCGGATCGTGGTGGAGAGTACCTCCTAGGTGAATTCAAGGATTACACGGTACATCATGGGATAGTATCCCAACTCTCTGTGCCGGAGACACCCCAGCAGAACGGAGTAGTTGAGAAAAGGAACAGGATATTGATGGAAATGGTCAGAAGCATGATGTCTCATGCTATTCTCCCAATTTCTTTTTGGGGATATGCCCTGGAAATAGCGACATATATTCTGAACTTGGTGCTTTCCAAGTCAGTACTTAGGACTCCCTATGAGATGTGGACTGGGCATAAGCCAAGTCTGAGTCATCTCAGGATATGGAGTTGTCCAGCTTATGTACTGATCAAGAGAGACGAGTTGGAACCAAGATCAAAATTATGCTATTTTGTTGGGTATCCAAAAGGAACAAATGGTGGTTATTTTTATCATCCTAAGGAGCAGAAGGTACAGGTTAGTACCAATGCTAGATACTTAGAGGATGATCAAAGTACTTCCACGAAAGATTCAACTAGGTTGGAACTCGATGAGAAGTTATCTTCGGAAGCAACTTCTTCTGACCCGATTATGGAACGAGAAGAGGCACAACCTCAAGAGCCTGTACAAATGGTGCCTTGTCGTAGTAGGAGAGTGTCTAGGTTCCCGATATATGGTATGGAGTAGCTTTTAAGCTGGTCTCTGACCATCAGGAATAAGACCCCACTAGATACGATGAGGCAATTGCTGATGTCGATGCGAATCTATGGCATGAAGCAATGAAAGCTGATATTAAGTCTATGTACTTCAATCAGGTTTGGGATCTTGTAGCTTCACCTGAAGAGATAAAACCCATTAGATGTAAGTAGGTATACAAGAGGAAGAGGGGAGCTGGATGGGAAGGTGGATACCTTCGTAGCTAGGCCTGTGGCAAAAGGGTATACTCAGAAAGAAGGGATCGATTATGAGGAAACCTTTTTCCCTTGTGGCCATGCTTAAATCCATCCGTATCCTCCTTGCCATCGCATGTCACTATGACTATGAGATATGACAAATGGATGTCAAGATGGTATTTTTGAATGGCCATCTTAGCGAAGACATCTATATGTCCCAACTGGAAGGTTTTATTGCTGAAGGCCAAGAACATATGATTTGCAAGCTTAAGAAGTCTATTTATGGATTTAAGCAAGCATCGAGAGCGTAGAACATTCATTTTGACGAGACTGTGAAGTCTTATGACTTTATTCAAAACGAGGATGAACCATGCGTGTACAAGAATCTTGAGGGGTTTAATATGGTTTTTCTTGTCTTGTGTATATGTGGATGACATTCTATTCATTAGAAATGATGTAGGGTCATTGTTATCTACAAAGGTTTGGCTATCTAGTTAATTTAGTATCAAGGACTTGGGATAAGTCAGCTACATTCTCGGAATTAGACTTCATAGAAATAGAAAGCAGAGAATGTTAGGATTATCCTAAGTCGCATACATTGACAAGATGCTGGCCAAGTACAGCATGGACTCATGCAAGGGTACTCTAATCTCTTGCAGATATCGGTTGTCTCTTTCTTCAAGGGACTATCCTAAGTCTCGAGAAGAAAAGGATAGGATGAGTAGGATTCCCTACGCTTCGATTGTGGGAAGTCTCATGTACTCCATACTGTGTATTAGGCCAGATATCTGCTTTGCCATAGGCTTAGTTAGCATATATTAGTCAAACCTTGGGAGAGGTTCATTGGCAAGCTGTAATGCATATTTTTAAGTACCTCAAAGGAACCTTGGAACCACAAGGAGGGGAAGCATATAGTGAGGTAGTACCACCTGGACCGGGATTTCCAGAGGCGGGAAGTCGTGGTGAAACAGATTGCCTCTGAGAACAATCTAGTAGATCTATTCACCAAGCCTTTGGCTGAGGGTCTTCAAGAGACACTTAGACGCCATTGGGGTGGGCACCTATGGACTTACTTATTCTTAGAGTGCAAGTGGGAAATTTTTGGGAATATGACCTCTTAGACTAGTTTTCTGATAAAAATATTGAATATGTTAATAAAAGAATTTATTTGTCAGAAATCGTTTGTGAAATAATTTTCTCTTTTTTTTGTGTATATTTTCGTTTGGAATAGACCCATTGTGTTTGAATAAGTGATCCATGTGAATGGAGGTCTTTCACAGTAAGGTATGGATCATGGGTTATTTAAACAAATAAACAGTTGTTCTTAACCGATTGATGAGAATGAGAATCTCTTCATATTTAGGTTATTATGTTATGAGTTCCAAAGGACTCATCCCCCCTGCCTTACAATGCACCACCACCTAAGCTATCATTGGAAGAGTTGGTCAATCAATTGGTAAGTGGGACAGAAACTCGATTTCAGGGAGCAGATGCAACCACAAGAAACTTGGAGGCATTTATGCGCAACCGTAAAAATCAAATTGGTCAACTGGACAAACTCCTTGGATATCGTCAAGTGGGATCCCTTCCAAGCAATACTAAAACCAATCCATATGATCCCAATTGTGTAAAGAAATGATTCTGATTGATTTATTGTTTTTACTTTGGGACATCTATTTAATTCTTATGTTCTTTTACTTATCTTCATGTATTTTTTTCATAATTTTATAGTTTCCATCTTCTGATTTTTTGTATTTATTTATATTATTAAATAATAATAATAATTTCGGCCCAGACCAGGGCCGGCACCGGCCAGGCTGCACGGAGCCGGCTCCGGCTCTTGCTCCTGTTGGCCAAAATGCTTTAAGTGGCCAATTTAGCCACTTTGTTTTCAAATCAACCAACTTCCCTCAATTTTTCTCTCAAGCTGGCGTCGTTTCTACACCCCCAAATACCATCGGTTCCATTTTAACCTTCAAAAACATCAATCCAACACAAAATCCTCTTGTTGTTGTTGAATCTATGGATCCAAATTCTAAAAAATCTCAACTTTTTCTTCAAAAACCCACTTTCAAATCTTTCCTTTTCAATAAGGCTTTCATAAAAAAGATTGCAAATTTTTCTTGCCCATGCATTGTAGAACACAAAGGTATGATTTTTCTTGCATTCCTACAGTTAAATTCTTGCAATTTGAATTTTTCCTATTTTTGGGCATATTTTCTGCCAAAAATTGCATGTATTGAAATTGATGGTTGAATTAAATTCTTTTCATGGCATTATTATGACTAGAATAGCATGAAAATAGGATTCATAGATTATTTTTACAACATGTCCATAAGTATGATCATATGTGGTATATTCTTGGTTATAGCAATTGTCTTATTGATGATTCACATAATATGCATAGCCATTCCTTTCACCTTGGGATATGGATATGTTTTTCATGTGATAATTAGGTTGTGAAGTCATTTGGAACCATGTTATAGCTTAGATTGTGGCATGCTATTATTTTTCTTGCAAGCTGAAAGGAGATTGGCTTTAATTGATATTGTGGATTGATAAAATATTGTGGAGTGTGAGATTGCGTGTGAAGTTGTGTTGTGGTAGTTTGATTCTATTGAGTGTAGTTGTGACATAGTGGTGGTAACTTAGTCATCTTCTGGATTAGCCATCCTCGTATCCTTTCTTCATGCCTAGAGAGAGGAGTCAATCGTCTAAATGGGCTAGAGCTTCATCTTTCTCTACTCCTACTTCCATAGACCCATTGTTTCTACACCCTACTGATTTCATTAATCCATCTTGCCAAGAGTGGTACACTAAGAGGGCTGCTAATAAGATTACAGTAGAGCGCACCTTCGCACCCTCATTAGACCATGCCCCTCAAGTTAGGTATCATGTTTAGATGCTTTGGGTGGGAACCAATTGTTCAACTAAAAGGACCCTATTGCCCTATTATGATAAAAGAGTTTTATGCTAACATAGTCCAAAAATGCACTAACCATCTTGAGACCATTGAGACTAGAGTAAAAGGTACCCCCATTTTTTTAGATAGAGAGAGATTAGCTGCCATCCTCCGTGCAAATGATGAAGGACCTTGGTTAGCTATAAATCACAACAACCAAAAGATATTATCTTATCCTGAATGGAAAGTAAGTGATACTAAAGCTACCTTGAGACTATATAGGAGAGGTCCCAACGGTAAGTAGGTTTTTACTCTAACAATGAATTTAAAGCAAACCTACGTGCCCTAGTCTATATCTTTGTGATATGGCCTAAATTAGTCATACATTTCCTAGTTATTTGAGGCTATTTTGTAATACATTTTGTTCAATAACTTGTCATATTCCTTCATATTTGAGATTTTATTCTTGGAAAGGTATTTTGTGCATTATTTCAGATTTTAGGGGTAAAATAAGACAAAAATGTCACACAACAGAATAGAGACGGTGCCGGTCAGGATAGAGGAACCGGCCACGTGCTGTGGGCACGGACTTTGAGACGATGAAAAATCAGTGAAACAGAGTGGAACAGAACCGAACTGGCGCCGGCTAGGAGGTTGGAACCGTGCTGGCTGCACTCTAGAAAGGATGGCACAAAAATCAAGAAAAATTGGCGAACGACTAGAGAAATAGATCACAACCAACGTCGGCCCTAGGTAGGACAGGCGGCGCTGGCTGTGCCCTGATGCTAAGGCGGTGCCTCAATTTTCATGCGCGGTTTTTGATAATTTGTAGAGTTTTAGTATTTTCCTACTTCTAGTCGGCCAAGAACCCTAGAGGAACGATCTTAGGCACTTCTAAAGCCTATAAATAAAGGGAAAACACAAGAGAAATGGGAGAATTCGCAGATCATAACATCAAATCACTCCAATCAATGAGAAAATCTTCAATTCAAGGAGGGTTGTGCAAGAAGGTCTACAAAGGAAGAAGAAGGAGGCTTGTCTATGAGTGCTTTCTTTTACTTTGTTTTCTTTTTCTTGAACAATGATGTATTAATTGTTTTATTGTAATTCAACATTGTTTTCGATATTCATAATTTTTAGAGTTACTTTGATCTTTTGATTAATTGATTATTTTTCTTAGTATTTAATTACTTGTGTTTATTACAGGATTAATTGGTTGTTTCTTTCCATTAACTTGCTGGACCAAAAGGGTTACTGGTAGTTTCAATTCATTAATTTCATATTTATTGTCTATTAACTTGCTAGACCAAGGGGGTTAGTTGATAAGAACTGGGTAATTAAAGGTTAATTGACGTCTGCCGAGACCAAGAATTCATTGGTTAGCTTCATGTTGTAAGTTTGCCGAGACCAAGGAAATTTAATCAATGATTGTGTTCAATGCGTCTTTTGGGTCAATTAGTTGAGACAAGACCAAGTAATGCTAATTTATCTAAATGATAGTGATTTCATGGATTGACCAAAGAAGTGAATCTATCTAAATCCTTCATAATGCCAAGAGAATGATTAGTTATGATAATGATTAGGTACTTTAAGATCATGTTTATTAGAATAATGGTTTGAGTTACATAATTCTCCATCATTGACATGTATATATTATTTTATTTTCCTTTTTATTTCTTTTTTACTTTATTGACTTGATTAAACAATGAAATAAAAGTAATTAATGCATACTTGTTCCTGGAGGATCGACACTCATTTGAACCCTATGCTATGTTAATGATGAGTACGCTTGCCCATATGTATAATTTGGGATTAACATTTTAATTTAAACTTGATTGAGAATGTGCTTATTTTTATATGATTTTTATACCCAAATCAAAACACATCAAGTTTTTGGCGCCGCTGTCGGGAAACAATATCATGAAAGCTTGGATTTTGTTGATTTAACTATGTGAATATGTAAATATGCAAATATGTAAATATGTAAATTTGTATAATTGTTATTTTTGCAAAAAGATGCCATATTTTGTTGTTTGTATAATTGTATTTTAATTTCACTATGTGTTGTAAATATGTAAATAGGTAGATACATGTTCATAATAACTAACTTGTCCTTGTATGTTTGTATATATTGTATATTTAGTTATTTAATTTTACTAACCTAATGTTAATGTGGAATATGTATAATCTTTGTATTTTGAATTGGATGATTTTTACGTCTATAATTTTATGTTAATACTAACTCTTCTTATTTTCAAGTTTGGATTTTTGCTAACACGATATTTTAGACGGACTAAAGTTATTTTATTTTATTATTTGTTTCTTTATTTATAATTGTTAATCTTAGTTTAATATTTAATTTATGAATTCGTGGTCATGCATTCAATTAGGATAGTTTCAGGTTAAAAAAAAAAGAAAAAGAAAAAGAGCATTAGTGTATTGGTAAAATTACAAGCTCACAGTTATGTTTTTAGTGAGACGTTATTAGAAGCATTAGTGAAATCTTTTGTTGCCAATACAAATTCATCTGTTTAGGGTCATGAAGAAGCTTCCCAATGATTATGCGATCAAAGGAAACAATTAGTTAAGATTGTTGAGGAGACTTATAAGTTCATGCTGGCCTATACACTTGAACCAGAGAATCTCCAAAGAGAGGAGAGATGCTATGAGGGACAATTATCCAATGTGGGAAGGGAGGTATTCAGTTCTTCTCTATATGCTAATAATCCTAATCTCTCTTTGTCACATGATTTCTTAGGTTCCTCTCTTTTCTTGGAGAATATGGGTCCAAATAATGATGTGTGTGACTTTATCATGCTTTAAGGAGTTGGATCTTTCAACAATATATCGTAAAAGTCCTTAAAGGATGGTGGTAATTTCTACCTTTCACCCCATTCGATGGGAGGTAACTTAGTTGTTGTAGATGTGTCAAAAAGTAAGGATTTCTTGATCCCATCTTTAAGAACTCAATTGCTAAGTTCTAAGGGGAATTTTAATTATAACAAATCTTTTGAAGGGTTAAAACGTGATTTCAAGTTTGATGTATTCTTTAGAAACTATGTGCAGTTATATGTTGACAAAAATATTTGTGTGTCTAAAGGAATGTTAGAAAAAGAGGTTTATGTGTTATGCTTTAGTGAAAAAAAATTATTTTTATAAACCTTCTATTTTTTAAAAACCTCCATTCTCTTTCTACATTCATCATGCCTATCTTCTCTTTTGAGCTTTAATTTCTTTTACAAATGTTTCATGAGGAAGCATGATGAATGGAAAAAGTGTGTGTATTTGGTTTGTGTTCAGTTTTGTTAAGTGTCTTTTCCCTCCCTGAATAAGGAAAATATTGTCCATCTTAAGTGTGGGGGAGTGAGTCGTGTCGTTATTATTATTATTATTATTTTATGATTTTTAGTTTGCTTTCTTTTAGTTAGGTCTGCTTTGTTTTGCTTTTATTTATGTTTTGTTCTGCAGGTAGGAATAAATAATTCTTGGACAAACCCTTCTCTCTATTCCATGGTTAATATTTATTAGAGCTTTATTGCACTTGGGAAGTATTGCTTAAACTTTATACCCCTTTATTAGTTTTGGTCCCTTTGGAGATGCTTTAATGTGTTAATTCTTTGCCAATGAGGGCATTATCCAATTTAAGTGTGGGGGAGTAGTTTGGTGATATTCTTTGACCAAGTTTTTGTCAATTATCTTGGAGTTTTCTTAGTATTGAGCTACTTTAGAAAATTTTGGATTAAAGGTTTTGAAAATTTGATGATAAAAGATTGGAACTTTTGGAGCTAATTCACAATGGAAGTATTTTCTTTCTTCTTTTTTCCCCTTTATTTTTGTTCCTGACAATATTTCCTTGCTCTATTTGTTTGGCCATTGAGGACAATGTCCAGTTTAAGTACGGGGGAGTGGTTAGAATGAGAATTCTTCTATGTTTCATTCTTCTTGAAATTCTTTGAACTTTTTTGAGCAAATTTTTCTAATTTTTTTCTGTTTTTCTTTGAGATTTCAAGATGTATTGTTAATGCATGTCTTTGTGATAGATCATAGAGCATATGTTATATGTCATTTGTGGCTTAGGCATAACTTTTTGCACGTACTTAGACTAAGTAGTTCTTGAGCATATGCTTTACATTGTTCTTAAACCTGTTTTTATGCAAAAATTCATTGAGCATTCTAGAACTGACTTGAATACCTCTCGAGGTGAAATAAAAAAGACATTCATGATTTAATTTAGGGATGACGGTAATAGGCCTTCTTTGGATAATGTAAGCTTTTCAAAGCCTACCTATTTTATATTATCCCTAGTGCCTTTGAGCCAAAAGTTGTCAATTTCTTTCCTAAAACCCGTTATCATACTTTGTCCATTACTTCTTTCTGAGAGTTTGATAATTCTTCCAAATATTTGATTGCTCTGGATGGATAAAAGTACAAGTAGGGGAGTTGTGAGGAGGAAAGCATGTGTAAATGTCATGACTTGTTACTTTCAATCATGCATCATTGTTGAGTGGAATTGTGGATAAAGGAAGAAAAGAAAAGAAAGAAGAAAGAGAAAAGAGAACTTGAGAAAAACCAAAAAGTTGCTAGAAGAGGTTTGAAAAAAATAAACTGAGAAGTAAACAAACGCAGCATTTGGAAGGAAAGAAAAAGAAAAAGAGAAAAAGAGAGAGAAAAGCTAAAAGAGAAAGAAAAGAAATAGCACAGGAAGAAAGTTGAAAAGAAATTGCTGAAATTTTTGATACTCTTGTGCAATATGAATGATGAGTTAAGAATTATTGGGAAAAAAAAAATGCAAGATTTGCTTGAACTATGCTATAATTGCCATACAAGGTTATGGTTTTGATTGATTTTGGAGTAGGAGAGCAAGAAAAGTTTGGAATTTCTTGGTATGTCTTGTTTATCATTTTCTTGCAAACTCTTATCCTCTTTGATATTTGATTTTTCTATCGTTCGTTTAACAAGCTACATTACAAACCCTTTAGCCTTACATTACAAGCTTGAAAGTCCTACTTGACCTAAATAGAATCATGATATGTCTTGGATTAGTGGAGAGAGTGTATGAAAAGTAAGCTTATAGAATGCATATTCTTTTTGAACTAAATTCTTTCTAATGGTTTAAGAATGTTGTTAAGTATTGAAATGGTTCTACTAGTCACTATTCAATTACATAAGGCTTGCATTCGTTATGAAAGATATAGTAGCCTGTGATTTGTTGTCTTGAATGAAGAGAGCATTGAAGATATGGTTTTGAAAGTAATTGAGTGATTTTGTGAAACCTTGTGTTGTTCCTATTTGTCTTTGGTACTTTGCTTGAGGACAAGCAAAGAGCTAAGTATGGGGAAATTGATAGGGCCTAAATTAGTAATATATTTCCTAGTTATTTGAGGCCATTTTGTGATACATTTTGTTCAATAACTGGTTATATTCCTTCATATTTGAGATTTTACCTTGGAAAGGTATTTTGTGCATTATTGCAGATTTTAGGGGTAAAAAAAGATAAAAATGTTTCAAAACAGAATAGAGGCGGTGCCGGCCAGGATCGAGGAACCGGCGCTGGCCACGTGCTGTTGGCACGCACTTCAAGAATATAAAAAAATCAGTGAAATAAAGCAGAATAGAACCAAACCAGCGCTGGCTAGGAGGCTGGAACCGACGCTGGCTACACTCTAGAAAAGATGGCACAAAAATTAAGAAAAATCGGCGAACGACTAGAGAAATAGATCACAACCGACGCCGGCCCTAGGCAGGACAGGTGGCACCGGCTGTGCCTTGATGCCGAGGCGGTGCCTCGATTTTCATGTGCGATTTTTGGTAATTTGCAGAGTTTTAGTATTTTCCTACTTCTAGTCTGCCAAGAACCCTAGAGGAACGATTTTAGGCACTTCTAAAGCCTATAAATAAAGGGAAAACACAAGAGAAAGAGGAGAATTCACAGATCATGACATCAAATCAAGGAGGAATTTTTCAATTCAAGGAGGGTTGTGCAAGAAAACCTACAAATGAAGAAGAATGAGACTTGTCTATGAGTGCTTTCTTTTACTTTGTTTTCTTTTTCTTGAACAATGATGTATTAATTATTTTATTGTAATTCGACATTATTTTCAGTATATAATGATTTTTAGAGTTACTTTGATCTTTTGATTAATTGATTGTTTTTCTTGGTATTTAATTACTTGTGCTTATTACGGGATTAATTGGTTGTTTCTTTCCATTAACTTGCTGGACCAAAGGGGTTACTGGTGGTTTCAATTCATTAATTTCATATTTGTTGTCTATTAACTTGCTGGACCAAAGGGGTTAATTGATAAGAACTGAGTAATTAAAGGTTAATTGATGTCTGCCGAGACCAAGGATTCATTGGTTAGCTTCATGTTTTAAGTTGGCCGAAACCAAGGGAATTTAATCAAGGATTGTGTTCAATGCGTCTTTTGAGTGAATTAGTTGAGACGAGATCAAGTAATGCTAATTTATCTAGAAGATAATGATTTCATGGATTGACCAAAGAAGTGAATCTACCTTAATCCTTCATAATGCCAAGAGAATGATTAGTTATGATAATGATTAGGTACTTTACGATCATGTTTATTAGAATAATGGTTTGAGTTACATAATTCTCCATCCATGACATATATATATATTATTTTGTTTTATTTTATTTTCCTTTTTATTTCTTTTTTACTTTATTGACTCGGTTAAACAATAAAAGAAAAGTAATTAATGCATACTTGTTCCTGGAGGATCGACACTCGTTTGAACCCTATGCTATGTTAATGATGAGTACGTTTACTCATATGTGTAATTTGGGATTAACGTTTTAATTTAAACTTGATTGGGAATGTGCTTATTTTTATATGATTTTTATACCCAAATCAAAACACATCACTTTGCTTATAATATTGTCCCAAAAGATTGTGGGTTCAATGAGTCCGGTGTCATTAACTTGTATATTCTTCATAGGATGATGCACACTCTTCCCATCCCGCTTACTCCTTTAATTATTCAATCGATATGGGATGTGGTCTATTCTTGCCTTACCACAAAAGCTTTTGTCTTCCCCCTTATGATAATGAAAATTCTTGAAGCCCTTTAGCATTAGCTTGGAGGGAAACTTACTAAAACTACAACAGAGCATGATATGGTTGTTGAGCAAACACTTACTAGTTGTGGTTACTAGTACAGTACGGAGGTATGGCATTAGTTACGACCTTTTGATGTGCAGCACCCGGGACAAGTCGAACTTCCACCCGAAGAAGAAGAGTATCCTATACCACCACCTCGAGCTCATGCTGGTAGTTCCCAAACCCAATCTAGGGGTGATTTTGAGGTTGAGGTGCAAGGTCAATTAGAACAGTTGAGAGTTGGCATGGAAACCCAAATGGAGATATTGCTATAGCTGCGTGAATCCATAACTGCCCTCACTAGAAGGCAAGATGGTCAAGAACAACAATAGGAGCAATGGATGCAAAGATTTCCCGGCACTCAAGGAGGCAATGGTAGCCATAAGGCCAATGATGCGGATGATCAGGAGGATGATTATGATGCTGAGGATTGAGTATTTTCCCACTACTCTATATTTCTTTTATTTAGCTTTCTTTTCTCTTTATATTTTCATGACCTTTCTTAGGATTTCTTTTTCTTTGCCTTGTTTTTTTTTATTTTGATTTTCTTGTTAATTTTCTAGATTTATGCTTCTGCTTTTCTTTCTTTTGTTTTTCTTTAGGTACAATTTCCCTTATGCCTCCTTGTGATGAATTCAAACATGTTGAAGTTAATTTGCAATAGGAGTATTTTCTGTTCTTGATTCTTCCTTTTTAATTATTTTAGAACCTTGGCTTTGCTTTCTTTGTCATATTTTTTTCCATTGAGGACAATGTCCAATTTAAGTATGGGGAAGAGTTTAGTTTTGACAGTATTTTCCATATATTTTCTAAAAGTCCATATATTTTCTGAAAAATTTCCAAATTCCATATTTTAAAAATTTTTGGTTGTTTCATAGCCTTAGCAAGGTTGGGATTATCTTTCTTTCTTGGATACAGAATGTGTCATTCATTTGGTGAATTTTTATTACTAAAAGTGGTTTATTGGATAGGAGGTGTTAAGACTTGAGAATTTAGGTTAATCTTATTTATGTATTAATGTTTGAGTATTATTTAACTCAGCTAGTTTAAATATGGATAATGGGAGGAATATGGGAAAGGTTGTTGGCTAACACTTGTATTATGGGATTAAACTTTGCTTGATTATGATGAGGAATGAGAAAATAGTGTGGAAAATTTTGTGAAAATTTTTGTGAGTTGATAATTGAGAAAAATGAGTTGAGAAAAAATAAGTTGATTATAGTTGATGAGAAAGCATTGTTTTTACTTAATTATCGGAGCCAATGTGGATAGTGAAGAGAAATCTACTTTCTTGAGGCTATTAATTCTCGAAAGCAAAAAAAAAGAAAAAATGTTGGAAAAAAATGATGAGTGGTGACTATAAGGGAACCAATACGATGTGTGAAGAGAAATCCATGCACTTGAAGCTATCAATTCCCTAAGTCAATGAAAAAAAAAAAGAATTGAGAAACTTGAAAAATGAGAGTGTTTTCCTCAAAATATGACTTAAGTTCTGCAATTTTTAGATTTATACTGCTTGAGTTGGTAGATAGCTTGACTTGTACAATTTATGTTTTCCATGTTTTTACTTGAAGGGTGAAATATGTTTTTATACTAGTATATAAACTTGTTTAATTGGATTTCGGGGACCTTGATATGCCCTGTTTAGTACTTTGTCTTGTGAATGCTTTCAGAGGTTTGAAAGAATGACATGAACACATCTAAAGTTTGAAAGATAATTGTGACTTTGTTCTAAGAAAAATATTTTTGTAAGAATGTCTTGTTTTTCTTAGTTTAAGGGCTTTACTTGAGGACAAGCAATGGTTCAAGTATGGGGAATGTGATAGCGGCAAAATTCATTTATATTTTTCTAGTTATTTGAGGATGTTTTGTGATACATTTATTGTAATAACTAGGCATATTCTTTCATATTTGATATTTTACCCTTGAAAATGTGTTTTGGAATTTTATTGTAGAAAACGACGAAAAACGATAAAACTGTCGCCATCAGAGCACGCGGTGGCCGTGACCCACAAAATTAGCACTGGCCCCAATTTGGAAATAGGGAATTTTTTAACGAAAAAAATAGAGTACGACGGGGCCTACAGAGCATCGGCCGTAACCAACGGAACTGGTGTCGGTTCCACTCTGTCCAAAGTCGGCAAACTTTTCCAATCATGTGTGGATTTGGTAATTTCCCAAGAGGTTTGATATTTTTCAATCTATACTCGGCCCAGAACTCTTAGGAGATGAATTTTAACATCTTGGAAGCCTATTTAAATAAGAAAAACACAAGACAAAAGTATGAATTCAATGATCAAATCAGAAAATCACAAATTAAATGAGGAATTCATCAAATCAAAGAGCATTATTCAAGAGAGTCTTCAAGAAAGAAGAATGAGGCTTATCTATGAGTTCTTTCTTTTATCTTTGTTTTTTTTTTCTAGAATAATGATGTAATTAATGTTTTAATTATAATTTAACAATATTTTAGGATTCATGATTTTTGTATTATTTTAGCTATATGATCAATTTTCTATCATTCTTGATGTTTGATTACTTGTGATTATAGAAGAATTGATGAAGATAGATTAACTTCTAATTGAATTGGGAAACAACGTTAGAAGTTGATTTAATTTCATTGATTTCATATTGTCATCTCTTAACGGACTTGGGAAACAAAGTTAAGTTAAAGAACCTAAGTAATCAAAGATTTGTTAATTTCGCCTTGAGTATAGGGCTGTTGACTAATTTCATGTTTATGAGGAATTGAATTTAATGCATCATTTTGGTTATGTTAGATTGATTGGAAAATCTACTAATTTAATCAAGTGATAGTGATTCCATCTATTGAGAAAGAAGTGGTGCCTATATAAGTGAATTCATGACTTGGGAAACAATTGAATTTTACTTTATATTCCTTTATGATGCAAAGATGATGACTAATTGAGATAATTGCTATGTAATACCCTGATCCAAACCACCATTAGTTCATAGGGAAAGTCATGCATAGCATAGCATTTTATATTGTATTTGATAAATTTGAACTATTTACGAAGCATATGTGATTTATGTGTTTGATATTTCATGGAGTAATTTATTAGGATATAGTTGTGCTATATGAGGTAGTAGAGCTTTTGTTCATATGGAGTAGAAATTAATGAAAGAATAATGAAGTGAGCTGAATTGGATTTATGGGAATTTATTTGAAGAATATTTACACAAAAACTATTGTGGAATAATGGTTAGAGCTTGGTGTGTATTCTTTGGTGACTTGAGTTCAAATCCCAACTCTTGCAAACCTTTTCCTTCTGTGGTTAGAGTTCCCTAGGGATTTCATAAAGAGTTTCTTGTGGTTAGAGTTCTGGAAACAGGAGAAGCTTGGTCTGTATTTTTTTTTTCCCTTCTTGGCCGAAATCCCTAGGGCTAGCCGCCATCTTAATTTCCCACTTCCTAAAAAATAGGAATGTGATTAATTTGGGTTCTTGTTAAAATAAATTAAATTTGTATTGTTTTCTAGTTAGTAATTTATTCTAATATTTTAGGAATTTAGAATATTTTAACATTTGGAATTTTATAAAGTTATTATCCAAAGGATTTATTAAGGAAAAAAAAAATATAGAAGCCTTTATCTTGGAAACTATATTTTACCTATTATTTTAATAGGAGAAAAGTCTCTACAAAGCAATTTTCTTCAAAGAGTTTTAATTGGAAATAAAGAGATGATGTTAAATTCCTAATTGAAATATATATTTCTTGGTATGGAGCTATTCTCGAAAATGAGGATTCAAGAAGAAAGAAAAATTCAGCTTTATCACATGAAAACTAGATTTTATCTCTAAATATGATTATCCTTTGATTATTTATTTTTGTCTAAAATAAATTAGGGTATTAACTAAATTATTTCTTAAATTAATAGCCTATTTTCTTTGCTTAAAATTTCTGGAAAAATTAAAACCCTCACCACCACCTTATTGAATTTTTAGTTCCACTCAAACTCTCCAAAATATAGGAGAAATCTACCCTAAGTAATTTTAACCAATTAAAATTCTTTAAGCTAATTAAACAACCAGATTTTCTTCTCATCTTTCACACTAGTTTCAACCACCATAACACACACACAATCACACGAAAATTCCAGCTTCAAACGCTCTCTTGTTTAGCCAAAACCGAAACACAAAGGACCGCATTTTTCATTCTTCTCTTTTCACACAAAGCTTGACCGAAATTCAGCCTTTTTTCTCCTCCTTTTCTCGTATTATTTTTTCCATAATAGCAACCAGAAATCAGCCACAAAACCCTTCCAAAAACTACTCAAATTCGGCTACAACAAGTAGAACCAAAAGCTATTTTTTTTCCCTTGTTGTGATCAAGAGTCCAAAACAAGGTAAACTTCTCCTAAACACTAAAACCCCTAAACCTAACCTATTTTTTTCATCAAACCAGCTTTCAATCAAACCCTAACCCCTCCCTATTGCATAAAATTCCAGCTGCCACCCTCTCCAAGAAGATCGTCCATCACTACTCTAAACATCTCCAACATTGAAAACTAAACCTAAGGTAAGTAACCTTTCAATCTCCTTCAGCTTTTATTCAATTTTTCTTCTTCTTTTCTCCTAAATTTTGAACTAAAGGGGACTGATTTACCCCTATCACTTGTGATCTTTGAACCAAGAAAACCAAGGGAAACCAAGTGGCTATTCTTCTCAAGTGATCCCAACCAATCACCAAAGGCATCACAATTGCTCTTAGTGTGACTCGTCAAGAGGTATTTTTGGTCTCAATCTCTTCTGTTTTACATAAGGTTGATTTTATAGTGACAATATTATGCATGAAGGTAGCATGATTAAATTAGAGTAATGAATTTTGATGGTGCAATATGTTGAACTAGGCATGTATGGCATTAAACATGGTTAAATATTGCTAAGATGAACTAGATCTATTGTAAGTTGGTTAAAGATGAGATCTTTGAATAAAAATAGGGTTATTATATGGATTGAATGATAGTAGACTAATGGAGATGCCATGTTGATTATTTAAAGTGAGTATATGCATGCATAATGATGAGATGCATGATAAAGGAAAGCTATAGAGATGATTTAATGAATTAATCCATCAAGATGCAAGGATGATTTATGTGATTAATAATATCATGGGGGTTAATGATGCATGATGGTAGTGAATAAATATTTAGATTCTAATTATAGAATCATTGATTCTAGATAAGGAGGAAAGTGTCAGCATTACTTTAGTTGATTATTGGGAATATTTAAGTAAGTCCCTATATAACTGTTTTGCTAAATAGTAAAGTTTACAAGTCTTTTTTACAATGATATTGAAAATGTGTCAATATGATGATTGACACATAATGAAATGATATTGTGGTATTTTGATACTTGGATTGAGAACGTGGACTTTTAATCTCTAAACGATTTTTTCAAATCTCAACTTTTAATTGAAAAATGGTTTACTTTCTTTTATGATCAAAAATGTTTTTGAAACATTGATGACAAACTTAAGTTTTGCCTAAAAACAAGTACCCCTTGCCTCTTATTGATAAGCTGTTTGATCAGTTGCAAGGTTCTTGTTACTTTTCCAAATTGGATCTCCAGTAAGGTTATTACCAAGTGCAAATAAAAAAGAAGGATATTCCTAAAATAGCCCTTAACACTAGATATGGGCTCTACGAGTTTGTAGTGATGCCGTTTGGAGTAACTAATGTACCCACTATTTTCATGGATCTGATGCACAGAGTTTTTCAACCATACTTGGATAAGTTCGTAGTGGTATTTATAGACGATATTTTGATCTACTCTAAAAGTCCCAAGGAGCATGCTGAGTATTTGAAGTTGGTACTGGAGAAGTTGAGAGAGTACAAGATCTATGCTAAGTTTAGCAAATGCGAGTTTTGGTTGGATTCAGTGGCATTTCTTGGTCATGTGATATCTAAAGATGGAATTAAGGTGGATCAAGCAAAAGTCAAAGCTATCTCAAATTGGAAGTAACCGGAGAGTATAACTGAGCTTTAAAGTTTCCTTGGACTGGCTAGATACTACTGTCGGTTTATCAAGAACTTTTCTGCTCTAGCCACTCCAATGACACGATTGCTAAAGAAAGACGTGTTGTATGTCTAGAGTGATAAGTGCAAAAAGAGTTTTCAAGAGTTTAAGAGAAAATTGATGACCGCACTAGCATTGAGTTTGCCTGAGGAAGATAAACCCTATTCGTTGTATACAGACACCTCTAAGGAAGGACTAGGGGTAGTATTGATGCAGGATAGGAAAGTTATCACCTATACCTCAAGGAAGCTAGCCGCATGAGGTTAACTTTCCAACACTTGGCTTGGAGTTTGCAGCGATAGTGTTTTTCTTGAAGAAATGGCGACACTATCTATATAGAGCAGAGTATGAAGTCTTCACGGATCATAAGAGCCTAAAGTATATCTTCACATAAAAGGATTTGAACTTAAGGCAGTGAAGATAGATGGACTTTTTGGAAGAATATAAATGTCCAATTAACTACCATCTGGGGAAGGCTAATGTGGTAGTTAATGCCTTGAGTCGGAAGGTGAGAATGGCTAGCAAGAGGATTCAAGAAGTTCAAGTAGTACAAGAACTCTTGGAGCGGAAGGCGGAAGTCAAGAAAAATAGGATCAGTTATGTAATTTAAAGTGAAACCCTAAACTGAGGCAGGAGATCGGTGATATGTAGCAGAGCAACCGAGAATTTCAGACTTTTAAAGCAAAAGAAATCAAAAGAGGAAATAAGGAGTTTAAGACTGATGAGGCTGGAGTGTTGTATTTTCGGGAACGGATATGTGTACTAGATGACTAAGTATTGAAGAGAAAGATAATGGATGAGGCTCATAGGGGTAAGTATACTATTCATTTTGGAGAAGTGAAAATCTACCAAGACTTGAAGAAGGCCTACTAGTGGCTGGGGATGAAAAAGATGTGGCACAATACGTCTCTACTTATTTGACATGTCAGAAAGTAAAGGCAGAACATAAGAAAGTAGTTGGATTACTACAACCATTACCTATTCCCGAATGGAAGTGGCAGAAAGTGATGATGGATTTTGTTACTGGATTACCTATATCGAAGACGTTAAAGGATGTCGTTTAGGTTGTAGTTAACAGATTAACCAAGACTACTTATTTTATTCCGGTAAATGTTAAGGATTTCATAGAGAAGCTAGCTAAGACTTATATTTGGGAACTAGTTAGATTGCATGGTGTCTTATCGAGTATCGTATCCGACAGGGATCCTAGATTTATTTCAAGATTTTGGACTAAATTTCAAGAGTCAATGGGAACGACTCTGAAGCTCAGTACGTCTACTCATCCGCAGACTGATAGACAGTGGAAAGAGTTATCCAGATATTGGAGGATATGCTTAGGTTTTCTGTATTGGACTTTAGAGATAAGTGGTTAGATTGTATACCCTATGCTGAGTTGGCATACAACAACAGTCATCAAGCATCAATTGGAATGGCACCCTACAAATCATTGTATGGACGGAAATGTTAGGTACCAGTATACTGGAGTTGGACTAAAGATGGACAAATTAGCAAGTCTAGCGAAGTGAACATTGAGGAAATGGCGGATAAAGTAAAGATGATAAGAGAAAGACTGAAAGCCGCGCAAAGCTAATGAAAAGTTATGCGGACAACAAAAGAAGAGAATTGGAGTTTCAAGTGGGAGATCAGACTTTTCTGAAGATAACACCTAGTAGAGGGATTTTGAAGCATCCTAAATGAGGGAAATTGAGTCCTAGATATTTTGGACCATTCCCAGTGATCGAAAAGATTGTACATGTAGCATATCGATTGGAGGTATCGGAAGGGTTAATGGGAATTTATGAAGTTTTTCATGTATCCCAGTTAAAGAAGTACAACACTGATCTGGAGCATGTATTGAATGAAAAGCTATTAATTCTATAGCTTAACTTAAGCTATGTGGAGAAACCAATTAAGGTTTTGGATCGAAGTGTCAAGAGGTTAAGAAATAAGCAAATACATATGGTGAAGATTTTGTGGGATCATCATGGCACTTAGGATGTAACATGGGAAACTAAAGATTGGGTGAAGAGGAAATATCCCAATTTGCTCAAATATATAATACCATAAATTTTGGGACAAAATTCTCTTAAGGGGGAGAGGATGTAATACCCCAATCCAAACCACCATTAGTTCATGGGGAAAGTCATGCATAGCATTGCATTTTATATTGTATTTGATAAATTTGAACTATTTTATGAAGCATATGTGGTTTATGTATTTGATATTTTATGAAGTAATTTATTAGGATATAGTTGTGCTATATAAGGTAGTAGAGCTTTTGTTCTTATGGAGTAGAAATTAATGAAAGAATAATGAAGTGAGCTGAATTGGATTTATGGGAATTTATTTGAAGAATATTTATACAAGAACTATTATGGAATAGTAGTTAGAGCTTGATGTGTATTCTTTGGTGATTTAAGTTCAAATCCCAACTATTGCAAACCTTTTTCTTCTTATCCCTAATTAAACTCTTTTTTTCCCTTTTTGGCAGAAATCCATAGGGCTAGCCGCCACCTTAGTTTCCCACTTCCTAAAATATAAGAATGTGATTAATTTGTGTTTTTGCTGAAAAGAATTTAAGTAAATTAAATTTCCATTAATTTCTAGTTAGTAATTTATTCTAATCTTTTAGGAATTTAGAATATTTTAACATTTGGAATTTTCTAAAGTTATTATCCAAAGAATTTATTATGGGAAAAAAATAAAGAAGTCCTTTATCTCGAAACCTATATTTTAACTATTATTTTAATATGAGAAAAGTCTCTCCAAAGTAATTTTCTTCAAAGATTTTTAACAAGAAATAAAGAGTTAATGTTAAATTCCTAATTGAAATAAATATTTCTTAGTATGGAGCTATTTTCGAAAATTAGGATTCAAGAACAAAGAAAACTTCAGCTTTATCACATGAAAACTAGATTTTATCTCTAAATATGATTATCCTTTGATTATTTATTTTTGTCTAAAATAAATTAGGGCATTACCTAAATTTTTTTCTTAAATTAATAACCTATTTTCTTTGTTTAAAATTTCTGGAAAATTAAAACCCTAGCCGCCACCTTATTAAACGTTATTTCCACTCAAACTCTCCAAAATATAGGAGAAATCTACCCTGAGTAATTTTTGCCAATAAAAATTCTTTAAGATAATTAAACAACCAGATTTTCTTCTCATCTTTCACCCTAGTCTCAGCCACCATAACACACACACAATCATCGAAAATTCCAGCTTCAAACCCGCTTTTGTTTAGCCAAAATTGAAACACAAAAGACCTCATTTTTTATTCTTCTCTTTTCGCACAAGGCCTTGACCAAAATTCAGCATTTCTTCTCGTCCTTTTCTCTCATTATTTCAGCCATAATAGAAATCAGCCATAATACCCATCCAAAAAATTGCTCAAATTCAGCAACAACAAGTAGAACCAAAAGCTATTTTTTTTCCTTGTTGTGATCAAGAGTCCAAAATAAGGTGAACTTCTCCTAAACACTAAAACCCCTAAAACTAACCTACTTTCTTCATCAAACCAGCCTTTAATCAAACCCTAACCCCTCCCTATTGCACAAAATTCCAGCCACCACCCTCTCCAAGAAGATCGTCCATCACTACTCCCAACATCTCCAAAATTGAAAACTAAACCCAAGGTAAGTAACCCTTCAACCTCCTTCAATTTTTATTCAATTCTTCTTCTTCTTTTATCCTAAATTTTGAACCTAAGGGGACTAGTTTACCCCTATCACTTGTGATCTTTGAACCAAGGGAAACCAAGTGACTCTTCTTCTCAAGTGAACCTAACAAATCACTACAGGCACCACCTTTACTCTTAGCATGACTTGTCAAAAAGTATTTTTGGTCTCAATATCTTCCATTTTACATAAGGTTGATTTTATACTGATAATATTATGCATGAATTTAGCATGAAGGCATGATTAGATAAGAGGTTTCATTTTGATGGTGCAATATGTTGAACATGGTTAAATATTGCTAAGATGAACTAGATCTATTGGGTGTTAGTTAAAGAAGAGATCTTTGAATGAAAATAGGGTTATTATATGGATTGAATGATAGTAGAATAATGGAGATGCCATATTAATTATTTAAAATGAGTATATGCATGCATAATGATGAGGTGGGTGACAAAGGAAAGCTATAGAGATGATTTAATGAATTAATCCATCAAGATGCAAGGATGATTTATGTGATTAATAATATCATGGGGGTTAATGATGCATGATAATAGTGGATAAATATTTGGATTCTAATTATAAAATCATTGATTCTAGATAAGAAAGAAAGTGGAATGAAGGACAAGCATTGCTTTGGTTTATTATTGAGAATATTCAAGTAAGTTTCTACATAACTATTTTGCTAAATAGTACATGTTTGCAAGTCTTTTGTACAATGATATTGAAAAGGTGTCAATATAATGATTGACATGATGATTGAAATGATGATTGAAACATGATGAAATGATATTGTGGTATTTTGATACTTGGATTGAGAACATGGACTTTTTAATCTCTAAACGATTTTATCAAATCTCAACTGTTAACTGAAAAGTGGTTTCCTTTCCTTTATGATCAAAATGTTTTGGAAAGCTTGATGAGAAAATCACATTTTGTAAAGACAAGGTATTTAGTAATTATGAAAACAAGAGAAATAATTCTACACCTAAATGTTGAGCGTTGAGTACTCAGCAGGGGTAGGCTAGTGGTACTAGTCTTGGAGAGTTAGAGTGAGTTTTCTGGCAGGAGGCTACCTCTAAAAGAGGAACTCTACTTAAAGAGACGACATTACTATTTTTTCAGGCCAGTCCGAGGTAGTATGTTGGTCCATGTGGACTTTATTTTTTCGAATTGGACAACCGGTGTATTGGGTGTAGAGATAGAGGAGTATTTCACGCTAGTGGGTGGATCACCCACTGTCCAGTGTTGAACGGTTACATTGGGACGCTATCATGATGGTAATCATGATATGGACTTGATATTATTGTTGAATTATTATTAATCCCTACTTTATGAATCTTTGGTACTGAGGATTGGATGGCTTATTGAGAATTTTTTGAATATGATGTACATTGTTCCACTCATTGACTGTTTATTGATGAAAGTTGACTTGCAAATATATTTTGTGATTTTGATAAATCTGTATACACGAAATGTTTAATGTAACATTCGTACACACAGGATTTACTGAGATGCCAATCTCACACTATTTTTATATCATGTTTTCAAGAGAGTGCTTTTATTAAGCAGGTTGAAGGAATAAGAGATGAACGTTCAATTATTTTATTTTACTTTGTATTTCTTTTGAGAGACGATTATTAGTTATGAATTTTAGATTTTTATAAGTTTTGATTTTAGATGTAAGATTACCGCATTATTTTATTTAGCCATTTTTCTTTTGTACCTCATTAAAAAGATTCCTAGTCCATTGGACGGGGTGACATCCCTACCCTTTTTAGGTACGTAGGTAGTGGGGTGTTACATGCTAAATGGTTTATTATCATGTATTCTAGGATAGTTGTCTAAATTGTATATTTTAACATCTTTAAATTATACATATTTCTTTATTATTATTATTATTATTATCATTATTATTATTATTATTATTATTATTATTATTATTATTATTATTATTATTATTATTATTATTATTATCTTATCACTTTATTTGGTCGGTTAAACAATCAATGAAAAGTGATTAGTGTGTACTTGTTCCTTTGAGGATCGATACTCGTTAATTCCCCATACTATACTTGCAATGAGTATACTTACTCGTATGTGTATTTTGAGATTAGTATTTTAATTAAAACTTGATTAAGGGATAGATTTAAATTTGATAATTTTTATACACTCAAAATTTACGCATCACTGACCATATCTGTAACTCTTTGCAGGGGTTTAAGAAGAAAAAGTAACTCAAGAACGATAAGCAGAATCTCCGTATAGGAAATGGAGACACGAGTATAAGTGCAAGCAGTGAGAGATCTAGAGTTGCTATTTGATTATAATAGAATAGCATTAAAATATATTTTTTTATATGTTTTCGGTTTTAAATAGAATTTGACTTTAGTTGTTAAGCTTATTAATCACAGATATTTGTTTCATTCTATTATGCTATTACTCTCGGTAGAAATTGAGAAGTGCTATGTACTAGGTGTATGTATGGTAATTTATTATTTGTAAATCCTATTAGTAATCGAATAAATAATACTCAAAGTGAACCTACAGCTAATAAGAAGAGAAATTCGATATCAATAACTCATATTTATAGCATCTAAGGCTGGGTTATATTAACCCGACTATAATTTCGAGGCTAATCCATGTTGGGCCCTTCGACTCATTAAGATTGGAAGCTTATCTTTAATATGAATCATGTCTTATAGGAATGATGACCAAAAAGTCTTTTGCTCAAAAAGCAGATAGAACTGAAGAAGTATTAAGTTTAGTTCACAACGATGTATATACTCCTTTGTTTTAGTGTTGTGCCCTAGAGGCAATCACTTGTACATTGTATATGACACATTTTATTTTAATAAAAGGCATTATTTATCTTACAATTTCTTTGGTTTACTTTTAAGTAATATAACTGTTCGATAAAGTCCCTAGTACAACACTGTGTTAAGGAAATCATGATAGAGATCATGATATGAGATTCCTACTACACTGTATAGTATTAGTACTTAAATAGTCCATAGTCATAGTATTAATGAGACAGGACATCATTAATACGTTAAGACTAGCATGTGTTAGACTTCCTGATTTGATCAGGCAGTGGTTCTCATATTCGTGAGTATTGAGATACTCAAAGTTAACACATGGATGCTTATTATTGGAACAAGTTCATTGGATGACCTAACTTTGAGATAATCACATGGATAACTATTTAGTGCCAATGATATAATCTCAATATAGCAAACGTGCAAGTATCCTTAGACTTGAGATCTCCAAGGTACTTTGTTTGCTGAGCATTGTACTTTGATTCCAATCTCCGGAGCTCGATCGAGGGCCACCTATGGGATGGATATTAGGTACATTGTGAGGTAAACGAAAGTAGTTGAGAGGGTCAAAAAATGATTCACCACTCCTAATAGTTGGGGCGAATATCTCACGGCCACTTGTAGGAATTACTACTTGAGAAGTCCTTGGCCAAGGCATATGTATATTGGAAATAGTTTCAATTGATACACATCTAGAGTAGTAGGTTTTTGGTACAAGTACTATTGTATTCGGGCCAGAATTAATTCTGGAGGAAGTTGGCACTAATTCCGTACTCCAAATCGAATGAGATATTATATGGTGAAAGGATTTAATTGCACTGTAGTTTGTTATTAAAGGGTTCATGTCAAGCCACTTGACTTCTTGGACTCTTGGGTGGTCATGATGTGTTGTTAGATACCGCTCATGATCTGAGAATATGGGTTTATTAATTGATGAATTAATAAACCAATCCTGATTAGAATTAATAGGATTAATTCTAATTAATTATGGATTATTAATCTCAAAGACGTTTGGATTAATTCTTGTTCTCTACCAATTGACTGGGAAACTTAATAGGTCACACACAATAGAGGATTATATACTCAAGATATTATTTGATAACATAGTGGGGTTAATTGAGAGAAAGAGAAGTTCTTGTGGACAAATTATAATTAGTTATAATTTGTGGTCCAAAATATAATTGTAAGAACTTGATCTTTCTAATTACAATTAGGGAATTCTAACTGTTTTAGAATTCAATGATGGAGGATTTTTCAACAAGTTTTTTGTGTAACATATAGATGGGACATGAAACCCTAGCTGATATACAACATACGAAATCTCTAACGCTAGACACACAACAAACATTCTTCTCTCTCTTTCTCGTTTTGTTGAAAATGTGAAACAGCCCTAGCCACCACTTTTTCTGTTAGCACAGGAAATTTTCGTGCTTGAGTATTCCTCTGTGTGGATTACTGTTAGAGATAATCACACACTGTGATTAAAGTGGTTAGACGTTCAACTCTCGTGAAGTTGGATCAAGAGGATTGCTGGATCACGCCTCAACTTGAAGAAGAAATTTTTGTTCTTCGGACGATCAAACAAAGGTAAAAGTTGTTACCTTTATTATCTTTATGTCTTGTTTTCCATACATAGGCGGGTTCTGGGATGGTATCTTGTTTATTTTCCACTGCGTCATATGGGATACGAGCCTAAGATACCCAACACTTTGTTTACGCCAGTTAGAGAACGTTTTGAATACTTCATCACTTTCACAAATGATTATACAAGGTATGGTTATGTTTACTTGATGAGGTGCAGTCTAACTCTTTTGGTAAGTTTAAAGAATTTAAGACTGAAATAGAGTGTCGAACAAGTAAGCTAATCAAAACCCTTTGATCGGATTGTGGTGCAAAGTACCTCCTGGGTGAATTCAAAGATTACATCATACACCGTGGAATAGTATCTCATCTTAATGTACCTGAGATACCCTAGCAGAATGGAGTAGTTGAGAGAAGAAATGGGATATTAATAGAAATAATTAGAAGCATGATGTGTCATTTAATTCTTCCTATTTTCTTTTGGGAATATACTCTAGACACAGCCGCATATATCCTAAACATGGTACCTTCAAAGTTAGTGCCTAGGATGCTCTATAAGATGTGGACTAGGTGAAAGCCTAGTCTAAATCATCTTAGGATATAGGGATGTCCAACTTATATACTGATCATGGGATATTTGAAGGGAATAAAGGTTGGATACCTTTTTCATCTAAAAAATAGAAAGTACTAGCAAGTACTAATTATAGATACTTAGAGCATAAACAAAGTACATTCACTAAACGTTCAAGTAGAATAGAACTTATGAAGAAGTTATCTTCTAAGTTTACTTCTAGCAACCCAATTGTGGAACAAAAACGATACAACATAAGAATCCTATACAAAAGGAGCCTCATCTTAGTGGAATGATATATAAGGTTCTAGAATGATGGACAAAAGAGGCCTTTCTAGTTTCTGAACATCAGGAACAAGATTCTGCTAGGTATGAGAAGGCTATTGCTAATGCTAATGCAAATATATGGCATGAAGTAATGATAGGGCCTAAATTAGTCGTATTTTTTCTAGTTATTTGAGGCTATTTTATGATACATTTTGTTCAATAACTAGTCATATTCCTTCATATTTGAGATTTTACCCTTAGAAAGGTATTTTTTGCATTATTTTAGATTTTAGGGGTAAAATAAGACAAAAACGTCGTAAAACAGAACAGAGGCGACGTCGGACAGGCCAGGGGATCGACGTCGGCCACGTGCTGTTGGCATGCACTTCAAGGCGATGAAAAAGAAAGTGAAATAGAGCAAAACAGAACCAAACTGGCACCGACTGGGAAGCTAGAGGCAGCACTAGCTGTATTCTAGAAGGGTTGCACGAAAATTAAGAAAAATCAACGAACAACTAGAGAAACAGATCACAACTGGCGCCGACTGTGAGGCTATAGGCGGCACCAACGTGAGGCTATAGGCGGCGCCGACTGTGCCCTGATGTTGAGGTGGTGCCTCAATTTTCACACGCATTTTTTGGCAATCTGTCGAGTTTTAGTATTTTCCTACTTCTAATCGGCCAAAAACCCTACACCAACAAATTTTGGCACTTTCTAAGCCTATAAATAGAGGAAAAACACAAAGAAAAAAGGGGAATTCACAGATCTAAGCTTAAAATCACTCAAATCAAGGAGGATTATGCAAGAGGGTCTACAAATGAAGAAGAAGGAGGCTTGTCTATGAGTGTTTTCTTTTACTTTGTTTTCTTTTTCTTGAACAATGATGTATTGATTGTTTTATTGTAATTTAACATTGTTTTAGGTATTCATGATTTTTAGAGTTACTTTTATCTTTTGATTAATTAATTATTATTCTTGGTAATTAATTACTTGTACTAATTACGAGATTAATTGATTGTTTCTTCTATTAACTTGCTTGAAAAGGGGGTTGATGGTAGTTTTAATTCATTAGTTTCATATTTGTTGTCTCTTAACTTGCTTGAAAGAGGGGTTAATTGCTAAGAACAAGGTAATTAAATGTTGATTGATGTCTACCAAAATATGGATTCATTAGTTAATTTCATATTTTAAGTTTGCCAGAATACGGAGATTTAATCAAGGATTTTATTTAATGCATCTTTTGAGTGAATTAGTTGAGATAGAATATGTAATGTTAATTTGTCTAGAGGATAGTGATTCCATGGATTGAAAAAGAAGTGAATCTATCTTAATCTTTCATGATGCCAAGAGAATAATTGATTATGATAATGCTTAGGTATTGTAATGTCATATTTGTCAAAATAATGGTTTAAGTTACATAATTCTCCATCCTTGACATGCATATATTATTTTATTTTATTTTATTTTATTTTATTTTTTATTTCTTTTTCACTTTATTGGGTCGGTTAAATAATAAAAGAAAATGGATTAATACATACTTGTTCCTGGAGGATCGATACACTTGCTCATATGTGTAATTTGGGGTTAACGTTTTAATTAAACTTGATTGAGAATGTGCTTATTTTTATACGATTTTTATACCTAAATTCAAACACACCAAGTAACGAAAATCGAGATTGAGTCAACGTACTTCAATCAGGCATGGAATCATATAACTTCACCTGAAAGGATAAAACTCATAGCGTGTAAGTGAATATACAAAAGAAAGAGGGTGAAGATGGGAAGGTAGAAACCTTCAAATGCTGGTAGAAAAGAGTTACACTCAGAAAGAGAGAATTAGTTATGAGGAAACCTTTTGTCTAATAGCTTTGCTTAAGTCCATTCATATTCTCTTCGCGATTGCATATTATTATGACTACGAGATATAGTAAATAGATGTCAAAAGGCCTTTCTTAATGGTTATCTTAGTAAAGACATCTATATATCCCAATCGGAAGGATTTGTTGCTAAAAAACAAAAACATATAGTTTGCAAGCTTAAAAAACCCATTTATAAACTTCAGTAGAAATCAAGAGTATGGAACATTCGTTTTAATGAAACTATAAATCGTATACGTTTATTCAAAGTGAAGATAAACCATACATATATAGAAAATTGGAAGGCACAAATATGGCTTTTCTTGTATTATATGTCGATGATATTTTACTCATTGGTAACGGTGTAAGGATATTGTCATTAACAAAAGTATGGCTTTCTAGTCAATTCAGTATGAAGAACTTGAGAAAAGTCAGTTATATTCTCGAGATCAAGCTTCTTAGAAACAAAAATGAAAGAATGTTAGGATTATCTTAAGCTAATATAATGATAAGATGTTGGCCAGATTCAGTATGGTCTCATGTAAAATGGCTTAAATCCCTTATAGACATAGGTTGTCCTTTTTCTTCTAAAGAGTGTCCTAAGACATAGGAAGAGAAGTCAGGATGAGTAGAATTCTATAGGCTTCAGTTGTAGGAATATGTACACTATACTGTGTACTAGGCCAGATATCTATTTTAATGTGGTAGTAGTCAATAGATATCAATCAAACCCAAGAAAAGTTCATTAGTAAACTGCAAAGAATATACTTAAATACCTTAAAGGAATAAGGGATTATATGTTAATTTATAGAGCTGATAACTTAGTTATAATACAATACATAGACTCAAACTTTCAGGCGAATAAGAATAAAAAAAAAATCTACTAGTGAATATATCTTTATCTTGTCTGGAGGGACTATTTCATGAAAAAGTATCCAGTAATTTTGTATTACTGATTCAACCATAGAAGTTGAGTAAGTGAAAGTTTCAGAAGTATCTAAGGAGGCGGTCTGGATCCAAAAATTTCTTTTTAAAATTGGGGTCGTGCCAGAGATGGACAAACCTATTGTATTCTATTATGCCAACTCCAAAGCTATCTCACAGTCAAAAAGAACTGAGAAACCATAAGAAAAAGAAGCACATTGAAAGAAAGCACCACCTGATCTAATTTATTCAGAGACAAGAAATTATGGTGGAGCAAATAGCCTCCGAAAATAGTCTAGCAGATCCTTTAGCAGAAAGTGTAACGCCCCAAACAAAAAATAAATAAACAGCAAAAGCATGTAACAGCATTAGGGGTCACCCCATCCAGTTACTCAGACAAGGGACCTTTATAATAATTAGAGCCAAAAATGAATATTAAGTATTATAAAAGTTGTATAAAACCTATATTATATTGCACAGCCTAGAATAGAATACATAGTTTCTTTCACTACGACTATAGATATATGCATAGATAGACTAAAGAGATTACAGACTCCAAACACAACACTATCTTTAGTGCAGCTGAGTCCCAGCTCCAGATCCTAGGAGAACAAAGCAAAGCAGGTGTGAATGAAAAATCACTCAATGAGCCCCATGTGTGCTAGTGACTTTCTCATAGAATAAAGAAAAAAGATGTTTTGAATGTTTTCTTATTGAAACATAAGCATAAATTTTATCATGTTTTCCTATTGAAAACAACTCCACGGCTTGTTATAAAAAGATCTATCAAAGAGATTTTTTAGGGTTTTCAAGCATATGTGAAAATTTGATTTTTGTTGAAAAATAAAATTTGCCTCGCAGGCTAGGTATAATTGGAAAATCAAGTTACAATTAGAAATCTTGTCCCAATTGAAAAAATACATGCACTTTTCTCAATAGAAGGTCGGTCTGTGTGCAAAGCTTTGCCTTCAACACCATAGTCGTATTGTGCTGATAGACATACCTTCCACACTTGAGTATACATTGTCGGAGCGATAAGTGCATATCAGTGTAATACCTCAAAGTTAGAATCTTTTGCTTACCACCATAAGCCCAGAGGTCCTAATCCTAACATCAATCATTATCGAAGTGCCAAGGGATTGAATTCGCCAGGTGCTCCCACCCAGCATCCGTGAACAACCATAAACAATATGCATATAGGCATAAGGCAATTGACATGTGCTAAACAACTAGCCAGGATGGTTAATCTCAATATCCTATCACTCCATTTGGAGTAAGATAATCCCTAAAACTAGGCCTGGTTACTAGGGTCATCTATCTCTAACGTGAGCTAGTACAATGATCAAAGCTATCGCTAAGTACTCAATGCCTTCACTGGTGCACACAACCAATCTAATATTGCATTCCCGAAAGGGTAACGATAATTCCCAAAGGAAGATCACAATTCCCAAAGGAAAGCTAATAAAACATTTTTTTAGGGGGGGTCAAAATATCATTTTCCAAATGTAAATTCCATACTAAGGAATTGTTCTCCAAAACTATGGCATAGAAGGATAAAAAGTCCTTCTCGTGTGATTAAATCATTCCTTAAGGGCATTTGGGTAAATTATGCATTTTAAATATACCTGAGTCCTAAAGGAATTACTTTCAACCAATCTAGAGTTTTAAATCCAAAAAGGGAATTAAATTTCAAAGATTTCATAATCTACTATGCCTAAATATTGAAAAATAATATATTATCCCATTAAAACAAGAAATCACAAATTTGCCTGCATTATTATTAAACATAGAACGAAATACATTTGTGCAAGTAAAATACTCATTTTGTCACATAATATGTGAAAAGAAATACTTGTGATGCATATTTGTATTTAGATTCATTCATAGTAGAAAGAATTCCAAAAGCTTTATAGAAATAGACCATTTTCAAAAATTCAACCATTTTTAGTTTAGAAGAACCAAAACTTGTTTAGGAAAACCATACTTTGGCTCAAAGAGGCCAAAAGGTTTATTTTCCATACTTTCATGCTTCTAGGGAAAATAAACATTATTAAATAATATTCGTAACCATAAAGGTCCATTTTCCCAATCAAGATATAGCATGACCCATGATTGTTCTTGCTTATAAAAACCATATTTTTTAGTCTGGAAAACCAAAAAAAATCATGACATTCATGTAGCATATGAACACAATATGTTTTAGCAAAATTGCTAGCACAAACGGTATTTATAAAATTGGTGAGACTCACCTTATATAGTCTATCGCTTAGCAATGTAAATATTCCTCAATTTTGTCACAAACTCCTTAAAGTGAATGGCCTACAAGAATGATCAATCTAAATCTCATTTAGTATTCTAGGATTCCCAACTAAAATATATTGCTAAATACATATATCTAAGGAAAATTACTTAATTTTTTATTTCATTTTTTGCTAGAAATGAAATGTATTCCTTGCAATACTTAAAGTCAATTGCCTTATCTCAACTTCTTCACATAAACACAAGGTCTTCATAAGTCCTTATAACTTCTCATTCATCTATTAGTGTAAATAAAATCATTCCATGGATTTATTTCTTCCAACTAGAATTCTGCATTTTTCCAGCTTTGACACACTTTTTTTTTTTTTATCATAACTTTCAATTCACACATCCAAATCACTTCAAATTTGTACCAAAATGCTCGTAGAAGCCTTAACTTTAATCCTATTAACTTTCTTTACCCAATTCCAGAAATGTGACAGAATTACTGGGAGAAAAACTGCCCAGTATTTTCAGTAATCCATCAATTTTCTTACCAAAACGTATTATATCTCTGTTCTTCCTTCACCATAGCATAAAAATATCATTTAATCCATTCAATTTCTTCCTTAAACATCATCTAATCATATGATTTTCAGTCATGAACACAGCAGTGTTTTCACAAACAACGACAACAAAACCGGCAGCTTTGTTCAAACATAGCAATCTTGCATTTTTCTCTACAAATGATCTATTTCTATTTCATTTCTTTCTTCCTTCTTTTCTTCTACATAAGCAGCCATAATCATTTCTTCATAACCTTCAAAACCCTCTCAAAAATCATACAAAACACAGCAAACAACCTTTCATTTCCACCGCCACACAGCACACAAAAAAACAGCCACACAACATAGATTTCCACTAAGCATATTTTATAAATCATGCATACTTCCTTGTAAAATTTATACCAAAATGTTCACCATAAGCTAGCTAACAAGTTTAATTCAAAAGGAATAGCTTTTTACCTTGTAGATAATGATCTCCAAGCTTTTCTTTCCTTTTCTTCTCCCTGTCTCTCAGAAGTTTTCTTTCTCTTCTCTCTATTTTCTTTTGTTTTTCTTTCCTTCTCTCTTGTTGCTGCTATTTTCCGGATGGCTGAAAGCCATTTCTACTACCATTCTTCACCTTATAATGGAAAATTTTGTCATGGAGTCAAAATAGCATTAAATGGCCCAAAGCTATTTCATGAATTCCTATTGGTCCATGGAACTACTTAGGTGGCATATGGAAATTTGTAGAATTCCCTAGAATTTTTTGCATGAAATCTCATGCAACCAATGAATTAATAACACATTATGTATACAACCAATCACAAAATGGCATGTGTTCTCTTTTAATTCCTTTTTCACTTTATTTCTTCAGAAATACTCTTAATTTAGCTATTGTCGATACCAATTACGAAAACTTTTTATTTTACCAATACGACCTACGTGTTGAACTGATCGCAATGGTGTCTCTCAAAATTCTCAAATTCTCACTCAGTTTCCTACAATTTGTGATCAAAATTCCAACAATACCCTGAGAAATTTTATGGTACTAAAGCCTTCATCTTATTTAACTGATCATTTCTTATTCTAGCTTTACATACAAATTCTCTTTCTATATAATGTAGTCACACTTTGAAATACAAAACTTGGGATATCATAGAAAGGGTATTTAGAAAACACTTAGATACCATAGGGGCAGGTACCTATGGACTTACATAGTCTTAGAGTACGAATGGAAGATTCTTAGAATGTATACCCTCAATTACTATGTATATGATATACATCCACATTAAAAAATAAAGCTTTATTCTTAACAATGTTTGTGTTCTTTACTTTAATTTATAATGCACAATTTTTTAATGGAAAAGACCTATTGTGTTAAGTAAGTAATTTATATGAATGAAGGTCTTTCACAGTAAAGTATGGATCATAGGTTAATTGATGAGAATAGAAATATCATTATGATAAAGTTATTATGCTATGAATTTTAGGTGGGGAATGACTTATCTTTATCTAGTGAGTAGTCATCTCATTTTATTGTATAAGTGTATTTGGAATACGTAGAATTGGACCTATAGTAGTGGTTTCTAAAAGTACTAATATAAGAGAAATCCAAACTATTACTACTACAACGTGGACTAATATCCTATGGCTTGAGTATAGGTTAGTAGTATAGCAAAGCTAAGAGTATGTACTTTGATGTACTATAAGTGAGATTCTATTGTAAGATCGATATAATTGCATATTGGGTATATGTGACAAATTAGTTAAAATGGATTCATGTAAGATGGCTTCTATGCTCCTAGCTAAAGATATTGCCCTTTGTAAGTGCCTAGGTGGTCCATAGATTCTAGGCCTTGGAAATATGACTTGGATGTTTACTTAAAAGTAGCTCCCTGGTAAAACGAAAATATTTTAAGAAGTCGTAGATCATCGGACTAGAAGTCAAAAGATGATAGAAGGTCATTTAAAGAGTATTAGTATTTCTCTTTTCATGATTGGCGTTATATAGAGGGGTCTTTTAGATATATCTATTATTTGTTTGTGCACATGCTCTCATGGAATAGAGAAACGCATCCAAAACTCAATCAAATTCTAATTTAAAATACTAATTTAATCCCTATAATATACAAATCGGGACAAACATATCCATCATATAGTATAGAGTTGTGTTGGTAAGTATCGAAGAATTCCTAGGAACCACCTTAGCTATCCTAACTTCTACCTTTGTTTTATTGTTTAATCAACCAAAATAGATAAATAAAGTCACTAACCACAATTAATTCTAACTAATTACCGATGAGTACAACAAGAATACTTTAATCCAATCACAAGGTAGAGGCTATAAGATCACAAGAGTAAGATGTAAGTAAGAAAATGAGATTGGTT
Source organism: Voacanga thouarsii (assembly GCA_026120185.1). Lineage (NCBI taxonomy): Eukaryota > Viridiplantae > Streptophyta > Magnoliopsida > Gentianales > Apocynaceae > Voacanga > Voacanga thouarsii. The sequence continues at coordinate 1,559,048 of JANUWF010003370.1, forward strand.
AGGTAATTAAAGTGAATTCCCCTAAATAAAATCAAGCATCAAACATTACTCAATCAATTGAATCAAAATCCAAGTATTAGGAAAGGGCTCCCTAAAATGAAAAATTTATTCTCTCTCAAGTAATGAGTTCCCTATCCTAGAGCCCAACTCATAGATATCTCTATCGTATAAATTAAATCCAAGAAGCATTAAAATAAAAAACCCACAAATCTAAAGCCAAAAAGTGTAAAGCCCCTCTCTCTAGGCGACCAAACAACTCTATCCATCACAAAGTTTTTATCTCCCAAATCTTTTCTCAAGTTCATCAAGGGAAAATAATTTTATTGAACTAATATAAATGGGTACCCATCTCATAAATCATTTTTTCAAAGTGAATGCAAGGGAATAACCCAATCAACCAATTTAATCAAATAAGCCAAAGTGATAGATTACACAAATAAGATTCAATTAATTAAATAGTAATCTAACATAAAATCAAATCAAGATACAACCTTTTAATTACAATTAGATCTAAGTAAATATAAACATCACCAAATCAAAATTACAAAGCAAAAGTAAAAAGAAACCTATAGACAAGTACCCTTCTACTACTTTAGATTCTCTCTGGGATGCTTCTCCTTTCCTTTAATCTTGCCTTGATCTTCATTTCTAGCCCTTCTTTATGTTCCAAGAGGCTTCTCAGATGTAAATCTTATGTGGCTCTCCTTTAAAATGACCCTATTGATGGTTATTTTTAGCTTCCTCTTGAAAATCCCTAAAATCTGTAGAACAAAGCTAACTACAATATTGCACGGCGTCATCCAAGGTACTTTACACGGCAACGTGCATGCTTTATATTAATGATATAGCTTCCCACGACATAATATAACATGATCTTGACGGTGTGATGTAGTTTTGCACAGTGAAGTCCAAAATGATTGCATGACACTGTCAATTCCTAGGACTTTCAAATTTTTAAATCTATGAAGCTACACAGTGTTGTAGAAGGTGGACAGTATGATACCATTAACTCCTAGTACTTTCATTCTGAACTTTAGGTACACGGTGCCATGTAGAACGATGACGACACCATGTATGTTCCTCAAAACTCTTTTGAAGTTCTTTTTCATTTTGCTTCTAATTTTATTCCTCAATCAATGCAACCTACTTCAAACAATATGAAAATAGGGAGATAAGTATTAATCTATAATAGATTTCTAAAGACTTTGAAGTATAGGTAATATATACAATATGCATATGATGAGTAATTATCACTCCCTCATATTTAAGCTTTTGTTTGTCCTCAAGTAAATTAGAACTAAAAACCACAAGTAAATAGCTTTCCCCAAAAAATAAATTTTCATAAGGTAAGGTTTTTGAAAGGAGTTTAGCTAATATGGTAAAGGTATTATCTTTCTTTTGATTTAAGACTCTAAAAACATCCAAGCCAACTTTTGTGTAAACTAGTATATACAGATAGATATAACTATAGCCATCAAAATTAAATTCAACAAATTTATATTTATTGAACACATTCCACCCCATTTCCTAAGTCAAGCATACAAACCAAGTGATTCATATAAATAAGGAATAATGAGCTAACTTAAGTTTTCTGACTTCCAAAACTACTACAATCATAAGTAGTAAACAAAGGATTTGTCCATATGCTCACCTTTTCAAAGTAATATATATGCCTAGTAGAGATGGATAAATAAGGATCTTTCAACTTTTACAATACCCTAGTTAAACTCTCATTTTCTTTTTAGGGTAAGGCAATATGCCTAATAAAGGTATGTGAATTATAATTTTTCAACTTTTTGTATTACCTTACTCTATCTCTTATTTTCCTACCCCAATCTATATTTATTTAAACCCAGAGTTAGAACTAACTAGAAGATCATATAACATAAAAAAGTCAAAATTTCTAGATTATATTTCATCACAAGTTTCTCATATATTCCCAAGAGATAAAGTGTCATAATACTTACTAAACATAAACAAAGTTAAAGCAAATTTTCAAGACTTAGCATTTTACATCTAATATACAAGTTTATCCAAAAATAAATGATGTGTATTTATTTGGATATAAAAATCATATAAAAATAAGCACATTCCCAATCAAATTTAAATTAAAATATTAATCCCAAATTACACATACGAGCAAGCGTACTCATCATTAACATAGCATAGGGTTCTAACGAGTGTCGATCCTCAAGGAACAAGTATGCATTAATCACTTTTCTCTCATTATTTAACTAACTCAATAAAGTGAAAAAGAAATAAAAAATAAAATAAAATAATATAATATAATATATACATGTCAATGATGGAGAATTGTGTAAATTAAACCATTATTTTGACAAACATGATCTTAAAGTATTCAATCATTATCCTAACTAATTATTCTCTTGGCATCATGAAGGATTAAGATAGATTCACTTCTTTGGTCAATCCATGAAATCACTATCCTCTAGATAAATTAGTATCACTTAGTCTGTCTCAACTAATTCACCCAAAAGACGCATTAAACACGGTCCTTGATTAGATTCCCTTGGTCTGGCAAATTTAATGCATGAAATTAATCAATAAATCCTTGGTTTGGCAGACATCAATTAACTATTAATTACTCAGTCCACAGCAATTAACCCCCTTGGTCTAGTAAGATAATCGCCAATCGAATATGAAATTAATAAACTGAAACCACCACCTTTGGTCTAGTAAGTTAATGATAAGAGACAACCAATTAATCTTGTAATAAGTACAAGTAATTAAATACCAAGAAGAACAATCAATTAATCAAAAGATCAAATAACTCTAAAAATCATGAATACCTAAAATAATGTCAAATTATAATAAAACAATTAATAGATCATTGTTCAAAAAAAAGAAAACAAAGTAAAAGAAAGCACTCATAGATAAGCCTCATTCTTCTTCCCTTGTAGACCCTCTTGCACAACCCTTCTTGAATTGAAGAATTCCTCCTTTGATTTGAGTGAGTTTCTGTTATGATCTATGAATTCTTTGTTAGTGTTATGCCCTAGAGGCAATCACGTGTACATTGTATATGATGTATTTTATTTTAATAAAAGGCATTATTTATCTTACAGTTTCTTTTATTTACTTTTAAGTAATATAACTGTTCGATAAAGTCTCTAGTACAACACTGTGTTAAGGAAATCATGATAGAGATCATGATATAAGATTCCTACTACACTATATAGTGTTAGTACTTAAATAGTCCGCAGTCATAGTATTAATGAGACAGGACATCATTAATGCATTAAGACTAGCATGTGTTAGACTTCCTAATTTAATTAGGCGGTGGTTCTCTTATCCGTGAGTATTGAGATACTCAAAGTTAATACATAGATACTTGTTAATGGAACAAGTTCATTGGATGACCTAACTTTGAGATAATCACACAGATAACTATTTAGTACCAGTGATATAATCTCAATATAGCAAACGTGCAAGTATCCTTAAACTTGAAATCTCCAAGGTACTTTGTTTGCTGAGCATTGTACTTTGATTCCAATCTCCGGAGCTTGATCGAGGGCCGCCTATGGGATAGATATTGGGTACATTTTGAGGTAAACGAAAGTAGTTGAAAGGGTCAATAAAGGATTCACCACTCCTAATAGTAGAGGCGAATATCTCACGGCCACTTGTAGGAATTACTACTCGAGAAGTCCTTGGCCAAGGCATATATGTATTGGAAATAGTTCCAATTGATACACATCTAGAGTAGTGGGTTTTTGGTACAAGTACTATTGTATTCGAGCCATAATTAATTCTGGAGGGAGTTGGCACTAATTCCGTACTCCAAACCGAATGAGATATTATATGGTGAAAGGAGTTAATTGCACTGTAGTTTGTTATTGAATGGTTCATGTCAAGCCACTTAACTTTCTGGACTCTTAAGTGGTCATGATGTGTTGCTAGATACCACTCATGATCTGAGAATATGGGTTTATTAATTGATGAATTAATAAATCAATCCTGATTAGAATTAATAGGATTAATTCTAATTAATTATGGATTATTAATCTCAAGGACGTTTGGATTAATTCTTGTTCTCTACCAATTGACTGGGAAACCTAATAGGTCACACACAATAGAGGATTATATATTCAAGATGTTATTTGATAACATAGTGGGGTTAATTGAGAGAAAGAGAAGTTATTGTAGACAAATTATAATTAGTTATAATTAATAGTCCAAATTGTAATTGTGAAAACTTGATGTTTCCAATTACAATTAGGGAATTCTAACTGTTTTAGAATTCTGAGATTGGAGTCTATTTTTGAGCAAGATTTTTCGTGTGATATAGAGATAACACACGAAACCCTAGCTAAGGTGTAAGACATGACTCCAACCCTAACAACACTTGACATTCTCTCTTCTTTCTCTCTCACAATTGTTCTTGAGATACCCTAGCCGCTATCTTTTTCTGCTAGCACAGAAAATCTTGGTGCTTGAGTATTCCTCTGTGTGGATTACTATTAGAGATAATCACACACTGTGATTATAGTGGTTAGACGTTCAACTCTTGTGGAGTTTAATCAAAAGGATTGCTGGATCGTGCCTCGACTTGAAGAAGAAATTTTTGTTCTTCGGATGATCAAAGAAAGGTAAAAGTTGTTACCTTTGTTATCTTTATGTATTGTTTTCCACACATATGCGATTCCTGGGATAGTATCTTGTTTTATTCTTCCGCTGCGCCGTATAGGATACGAGCCTAAGATGCCCAACATTCCTCCCCTTTTTTTCTTGTATTTTCCATCTATTTATAGGCTTAGGAAGTGCCTAAATCTAATGGTGTAGAGTTTTTGGTCGAGTAGAAGTAGGAAAATACTAAAATTCTACAGATTATCAAAAATCGCGTGCAAAAATCAAAACACCACCTCAACATCAGGTCACAGCCGCCGCCGCCGTGGCTGCCTAGAGCCAGTGCCGATTGTGTTCTGTTTCTTCAGTTGTTCACCAATTTTTTGCTTGATTTCCTTGCAATGTTTTCCAAAGTACAGTTCCCAGCCTGCGCTAGTTTGGTTCTATTCCGGCTCGTCTTATTGATTTTTTTCGTCGCCTCGAAGTGCGAGCTAACTTCACTTAGCCGGCGCCGCCTCTGCTCTATTTTGCGACGTTTTTGCCTTGTTTTACCCCTAAAATCTAAAATAATGCACAAGATACCTTTTCAAGGGTAAAATCTCAAATATAAAGGAATATGGCCAATTATTGAATAAAATGTATCACAAAATAGCATCAAATAACTAGGAAAAATATGACTAATTTAGGCCCTATCATATTCCCCCACACTTAACTCTTTGTTTGTCCTCAAGTAAAGTATCAAAGACAAGTAGGAAAACACAAGTTTTTAAAGAATCACTCAATCAGTTTCAAAATGATATCTCTCATGCTTTCTTTATTCAAGATAATAAAACACATACTAATACATCTTTCATAACAAACGCAAGACTTGTGTAAGTGAATAGTACTAGTAGAACCATTTCAATACTTTAACATTATTTTCAAACCATTGGAAAGAATTTAGTTCAAGATAAATATGCATTCCATAAGCTTACTTTGCATACACTCTCTCCACTAATCCGAGACATATCATGACTCTACTTAGATTAAGTAGGACTTTCAAGCTTGTAATGTAAGGCTAAAGACTTGTAATGTAGCTTGTCAAACGAAGGATATAGGAAAATCAAATATCAAAGAAGTGAGAGTTTGCAAGAAAAGGATAAACAAAATGTATCAAGAAATTCCAAATCTTCGTGCTCTTATATTCTAAAATTAATTAAAACCCATAACCTTGTTTAGCAATTATAGCATAACTCAAGCAAATCTTGCATTTTCATCAATAATTTTTTCACAAGATCATTCAAACATTTCAACAATGGTGCCAATGACTTTATGTGAACCCAAGTTTTTTTCAGAAATACTTATAGCTCAACCACCGTACTTCTTGTGCTCTTTCTTATCTCTCTTTCTCAATTTTTCTTCCTTTTTCTATTCTTCCTTCACATGCTGCTGTTGTTTAGTTGTTAATATTTCTTTTTCAATACTTTCTAGCAGCTTTTGTTTTCTCAATCGTTCTTTTCTTTTCTCCTTTCCTAGCTCAACACAACTATTGACGCATGACTGAAAGTAACAAGTCATGATCTTTACACAAGTATTCTCCTTCAACATTCTCCTACATGTACTTTTATCCATCCAGAGCAATCAAAGATTTAGAATATACATCAAACTCTCAAAAAGAATGGACAAAGTATGACAATGAGTTTTAAGAAAGAATTTCCAAATTTAGGCTCAAAATAGGCACTAGGGATAATGTCAAATAGGTAGGCTTGAAAAGCTCAAACTATCCAAAGAAAACCTATTACCATCATCTCTAAGTTAAAGTATGAATGTCTTTCTTATTTCACCTTGAGAGGTATTCAAGTAAGTTCTAGAATGCTCAATGAATTTTAGTGGAAAATCAGGTTTAAGAACAATGTAAAGCATATGATCAAGAACTATTTAGTCCAAGTGCGTGCAAAAAGTCATGCATAAGCCATAAATAATATAAAGCATACGCTCTATGATCTATGATCTATCACAAAGACATGCATTAAAAATACCTCTTGCACTACTAAATTATAGAGCAAATACGACGGCCATTGAGCCGTCGTATTTGATGCTGCAGCCGTCGTATTTGGCAAATACGACGGCTAAACGACGGTTTTACAGCCGTCGTATTTGATCTCGTCGCTTTTGATCGGCAACGGCTACAAAACCGTTGTATTATATGACGGTTTTATAGCCGTCGTATTTGCTCTTGTTGCTTTTGCTTGCTGCGGTCATTTTTTGCGACAGTTTTGATAAACCGTCGCTTTTGGTTACCAAATACCACGGCTACATAGCCGTCGTATTTGTTCCAGTAAAATACGACGGTTACATGGCCGTCATATTTGTTCCTGTCAAATACGACGGCCATCGAGCCGTCATATTTGTTCACACTCAAGCTAATACGACGGTTGCAGCCATCGTATTATGCCTAATTTGGTTTGTAAATCATTTTTTATTTGGACGAGATCCTGTACACGTACAATTTAAAGCCAAATATAATAAAATTAACGAATTCAACACCAAATATAACAAAACACAATCTTCTCATGCTAAACAACTCAAAAGCAATATCCTCAGTAGACAAATCATAACGAATACAAATACAAATACAAACAAGTACATCATCATGACAAACAAGTATATCCTTAGTATACAAAAGCAATAGTACAAATACAAATAAGTAGGAATGAAATGAAAATGTCAGTCATCATGACGGATAGGCTCGCCAGGATCATCCGATCTAATAGGTAGAGAAGTGGAACCAACACCAGGAGATGTCGTAGAAGCACTAGATGGAGGTATAGGCAGTACATCAAATGCGCCTGCATCCAATCTGCGCTCCAATGCTTCCATGGTAGTCTGAAGCGCAGCTATACGTAACTCGTAAGCCTCTCGCTCACGCTGCATCTCAGCTCGCATCTCAGTCTGCATAGTATCTTGCATACTTTGCATATGTGCCTCAACCTCTATCCTGACGACCTCCTCAACATTTGTTCCAGAACTTGATGATTGACCGACTGACGTTGGTGTTGGACCATTTCCCTTATACCTAACATGACCTCTTGTTTCTGGACCGAACAATCGCCGAAATATATGATCCTTTGCTTCCTCTGTGCACTCAAACTCAGGCAATGCCTGCTACTCTGTCTCTAATCGGTTCTACAAAATTAAGAAACATTATATCAAATTTATATTAGGTTAATATAATATCGTTATCATATTTTAATAACTCAGAAAAATTAGCATTTGAATATAACTTATAATCATCTCTGCAGTCAAACTATCAGCCTGCCAACTGTGCCACCTTCATGTCGCAAGGAACATATCATATTGTGATGTTGGTTGGCCTTGTGAGGCCATCTATAAAGACGTGTCAAAAATTTCAAGTAAAGTAGATAAATTTCATCTGAATAGTGTATAACATAAACTGAATACCTGATCCTGTATAACAAAATGTGGCATTCTTCCTGTGACCGGTGGATATGCCAAATGCGATCGATTTTGTCTATTCCGGTCAGCCTCCATCTGTGATTAATTATAATAGTTAACATATAAAAAAATTAAACAAGTTATGAGACATAAAAGTAGTCAACTTTTATGGTACGACTTGTGTATTCTCCAAACGCCAGTAATCAACTAACATCCTCTATTGATTTTTGTCAACCCGTTTATCTTGACAAACAATAGGCTCTGTACTTTGCTGGAAAGGAACGTAGTATTTTTGTTTTAACTTCGAGTTAAAATCCTTCCACGCTGCGCATATCATCTTCATTATGACACTGCGTCCTTTTGGTGACATCATGGTGTTGTCTTTGTAGGAATTTTAACAAATAATTAAATAAACAAAATGTTAATTTTTGAAGAAAACACTCTTGGCTATGTTAGAATAAAATTAGTTACCTATATTTCTTGCCAAACTTCATCTTTGAGTCTCTGAGGTATGGAATGTCAATCCCTATAATTCAGAGGGAACCTACTGCTCATGCGCGCAAAACAGCCCACCACTAAACCATAACGAGATGCATCTAACCCAACAAGCCCTCCGTGTTGGTTAACACCAACATCGTACTTGGGAAACCCTGGCTCACCCCATCCGGAAGGTAACTTTCCAGCCCCGCGAGAACTCCTCACTGTGGAACCTACAAAATATCAACAGACTTATTAATTGAAATATCAACAGACATATCGTAATATTTACTTCATATTAACTTAGCACACCTGAGGCACTAAGGTCTGAGGAAGAAGGTCCTGTGCCACTGGGACCTACATCAGAAGTAGGTATAGTTGTCGCATGATTAGATTCCTGATCCGTGGAACCTGTGCGGACACTTGTATGCGATCTCTGTCCGACCTCGTGTGCTGGAACTGGTGTCTCTATACACCATGAGGAACTAGTGCCTGGTCTTGTAGCAACTATGGCATCCTGCATCGATCCACGTCGAGCACGCTTGTTTACCATCTGCAAAACAAAAAGATTTAATATTGAGTAAGAGATTTTAACAGCTGCAGCATATTTAGTAAATGATTAAGTGATTTAAGTACATTTAAATTGGAGGTTGTATTCTTCTTCCATCTAAATCTACTTCCTCCCCAGAAATCCCATCTCTAACCCATACGACATCTACTTCGCGCGAAACAAGACGAGAATCTAACTGCTGCACAGGAAAAGTTTCTAGATCATGGTCCCTTGAATACACATCATAATTATCTTTTCTCATCATTGGCATTACCACATGCCAATCTCTTTCTTTAGGACAACGAGAAAACCAAACTTGTTCCGCTTGGTTTGCTAGGATGAATGGCTCATCCATCTCTTTATTTTCCCGATACAACAAACGGTCCAGATTCACTAACGTAAACTTTAGTTCGTCAACTCTAACACCTCGATGAACATCAACCCAATCACATTTGAATAACAGAAATTTCAGTTCACTACTATATCGGATCCTTATAATATCAGTAAGCACTCCATAGTAATTGACACCAGCTGCTATGGGATTCATATCTCTTGGACTAGAATAACTCATAGTATCAGCTTCACACATGACGCTAGAATTTTAGGTTGACTTGTTAGCCTCGTATGTTATTGTACGAAATCGGAAGCCATTCACGTTGCATGCATTATAGCAATTATTTGGACATTATCCCAGACTTTGCATTCCATTCCTAACACATTCGTTATCTTACTAGCCTCGTAGTAATTCTTGGGAATTTTCACTCCCATCTCACTAAAAGCATCCGTTAGAAGCTCAAGTAGTATATCAACTAACTTGTTTGACCACCCATTCAGGACTTTTAAATGTAACAATCTCATAATGAATGAAAGTGAAGAAAATTTAGTACAACCAGGATACAATTCTACATTAGCCTCTCCCAACAATTCATGTATCTCTCTCAAATCATCAGGCTCTTCAGTTGCATTATCGAAGTCACTAATGCCACTAATATCTTGAAGCATTCCAACCATATCATCCCCATGTTCATTTTCAGTTAAAGGGATGTTGCTAGGTGTATTGTGAGAAGATAAGTATATTTCCCTATGAACACTCCACTTTTTGTACTAACGCATGAAACCCCACATTTGGCAATGCTGTTTAACATCTATTGTACCATAAAGATACCTATTCTGGCACTTTATACAAGGACAGTGGATTTTGGATCCATTGGGTTTGTCTCTTAGCGCAAATTCTACAAAGGCATCCAGACCTTTACTATATTCATCACCTAAACGGTCTTGTAAGTCAATCCACGATCGGTCCATCTTCCTATTCATTTATCCATATTTTCAGTTGATCTACAAGTTTCGTTATAATAAACATATTCAAGAATGAATGGAAATGAAGGGAAATGAAATTTTTGGTAATAGGTCAAGATATCTTGTGAGTTTTTAAAAGAGAGAAAATAAAAGATTTAACTAATCAAGAGAGAAAAAAATTTTGACAGAGTTTTCCCTATAAAATGAATATTTTTCAGGCACTAGGCCACCTCAAAATGCGCAATTATGCAATTCAATCAATCATGTTTATAACAAATTTCCAAGTAAAACTTCGCTCATCCAACTAGGTCCTCTTCCAAAACACATAATTAAGTTGCATTTTTGTTTCAACACATAATTTGTATAGTGAAAATTGGTTGTTAAAATAATAAAACCCCCATTCTAATTCATATAGGAATGTATCAACTAAACATTCACTCCCACAATTCATAACTATCATTATAGTGAAATTATTTAATATGACTCAAGATTAAATGTAAATAAATTTTAACTTGTTAAAAAAAAAAAAAGATGGTTGGAAAAAAAAAAAGCTCACTTGTCATGACCGAAACTTATTCATCCGGAAAATGGTTCGTGACAAATTCAAGATTATGTCACAAAAACATTCTAAGATAACTACAGGTGATGATTTTAAGCTCCAAAAAAGTTTTTGTGACTAATTTTTATCATTTAGTGACAAAATTCATCATCACTAAAAATCAATTAGTTGTAGCACAAATTGATAATTCGAATACATTACAATGAAATGTATCATAATGCTTGCTCAATAAGATCCAAGTGAATCACAAAATAACCATGACAAATTAAAGCAATTAGAGCTTTCCCTTTGAGAAAAATGAAACTGTTTAACCGATTACAAGGTAGATAAATGAAAATATGGCATCTATATTTCAACACTATTGATTGTAACGTAGCATAAAAATTAGAAATCAAAAAATGCAAATCTAAGTCAGAAGAAATGAACAACCAAAATAAGGTTGCATCAAATAGTGAAACTTCAACAGACCAAAGCATGAAAACAATTTCAGATGCACAGCAGAATCAAAGATTTGCAAGGAAAAAAGTATCCAGACCTATCTCCAGCATTAAAAAAAGAAACTGGAATTAAAAGGAAATAAATTGAATAACCAACTGTACAATTCATATTAAAATAGCGGTAGACAAAGAAAAAATCAATTAAAACGCAGCTAAGAATACCTAAGAATAAGAATAAGGCTGGTCTACGGCCATTAAACAAGCTTCTCTGCAAAATTAAATCCCCTCAAGCAATTTAATTTCAGCTTTTCTGTATTTTTAATATTGAGGAAGTCTATATTTATAGGTCCCGAAAATCATTCGCAAATATCTTGAAGCAGTAAACCTAAAATGCCACAATATCTTGATGTAATTAATAAATGGGGGTCAAATCAAGCAAAAAGATGTTATAATACCTGATATCTTCAAATGCGGCCCGGTTGCGATGTGGAGGCAGAGACAGCCCGGAGAAGAAAACAGTCGTTCTGCCGAGAAGATGACCTACCGGAGAAGAAGACTGCTGGAGAAGACAAGTTGCTGACCGAAGAGAACCGCGCGGCATCGACGACCTCAACAAAAAAGAGAGAAGCCAAGGCAAGCAGACAAAGGAAAACAGACAACGAAAAGCAGATCAGAGCGTTTTTACTTAAGCGGTTACATATGACGGTTGTAATAACCGTCATATTAGGTTAATTTAATACGATAGTTACTCAATAACCGTCATATTAATTTGCACAAATACGACATTTATTCAATAACCGTCTTATTACTTTGCACAATTATGACGGTTGTACATGGCCGTCATATTTAATGAGACATAAAAAATAAAAAATTAATTACTTTTTAATTTATATATATATATATATATATATATATATATATATATATACACACACACACTAACATGACACAAAATTACATTAAATTTAATTCTACAATTTTAATGATATTATATATACTACATAAAGATATACGCACACGCATGCATATTTGTAATTAAAATTTTTCATATTATGTACTTCATCCGTTCACCAATAACTGACCTAATTGTAAAAATTATGCATTTTAATAAAGTGTGAAATTATATAAATAATGATTAATATGTCCATTGCTTCCTTATAAAACCGTGCTAAGGGTTAAATTAGAAACAATATTATAATTAAATACAATCTACTTATTTTTAAAATAGGCAGTTATTTTTGGACAAATTGAAAAGAAAATTAGGACATTTATTTGTCGACGATGCATGGAAGGAACATATTAATCTTAATACTCACTAATTAATAAGCATATGTTATAATGTATAAAAGTATACACAAACAAACAAACACACACACACACACACACACACACACATGTATATATATAGACACACAAAAAAGATACCATAGAATAATTAACTAACAAAATGAAATTCAAACTCGATCTTTAATACAAATATAAGAAAATTGAATTCATAAGATGCAAACTAAAATTTATTTACAAGATTAATGATCTAAGTATTAGCTAGCTAGATATAATATTTATACCAAATTTAATTATACCAAATTTGAAAGTCATTTGTTTTATTTTATCACATTTTTTAGTAATACTTATAAAGTAGTAATTTAAAAAAGTGTATTTACAAATATAAGCATATATCAAATTAAGAACCAACCGTTAAATTTATTAAAATCATTACTAAAACTACTAACTAAATTTGAACATAGATAGATAAAATTCAAACTACTTTCGACTCATTTTATTTTACTTCAAAAATTAAAATACAAAGCATAAATTACAATTTGACTCATACGACGGTTGTCAAAGCGTGATAATAATAAAAATCAACCAAAATTTAATTAAATTTAACTATTAAACTAAATACAACGGTTATAAAACCGTTGTAATTGGTTCACTAAATACGACGGTTATTTTAAACCGTCGTATTATGTCCACTTTTTGCGACGGTTGACTCAAGCCGTCGTAATTGTTTGATCTAATACGACGGTTTAGATCAAACCGTCGTATATACTTGTATAATACGATGGCTTCTAAACCGTCGTTAAAGGCCTTCAATTACGACGGTTTGTGGCCATCGTAATTGATGTGGTCGTATTTGTTGGGGTTTTTTTTTTTTTTTTGTAGTGTTGAAATCTCAAAGAAAATCAGAAAATTTTTTCGAAAATTTGCTCTCTCACAAGAGTCCAAAGAAGAATTTCAAGAAGATTAAAGAAGAATGAAGAACAGAAGAATTCTCAATCTTACCACTCCCCCACACTTAAACTGGACATTGTCCTCAATGGCCAAATAAATAGAACAAGGGAAAACAATGCCATAAGACCAAAAATAAAGAGGACAAGATAAGAAAGAAATTACTTCCATTCATTGTGCATGCCTCTATACAAGAGTGGAGTTCCTGGAGAAGGAGGTTTTGGCAAAGTACCTAAAAAGAAAAATACAAAAGAACACACCAAAGCATAAAACTAGAAAAGAGAAATAAATCAAAGCAAAAGAAAGAAAATAGTACACCAAGAAAAGAAAAGTACACCTCCAAAATAAAATGACATGAAAATATGAAGGAAAAAGAACAAAAAGAGAGTGATAAGTAGGGATATGTGTAGAATAAGCATCTCAATCCATCCCATCATCATCATCAGGTGCGAACGTGCCCTCACCACCATGTTGTCCCGAAAATTGCTATCTCCATTCTGCCCATTACTGCTCCATAGTAGCTTGCCTTCAGGCAATGTCGTCGATGGAGCCCTGTATGTGTAATAGCATCTCCGTCTACTGGGATAATTGTCCCAGCACGGCAGTCTCAAAGTCAGTCCTGGATTAGGACTGGGAACTACTAGCTCTAGCTCACGATGGTGGTGGTGGGTGGTCCTCCTCCACAGGTGATGGCCTAACCTGACCGGGATACCTAACCTCATGGGGCGCAAGCTACTTCTTCAGCTCCTGATTATACTTGTACCCGCAACTCATCAGTGTCTGCTCCATAATCATATCATGCTCAGTAGTAGCTTCCATCAATTCTTCCTCAGTACTAACACCAAAGTCTCTCAGAATTTTCATGATGGCTAGAGGAAAAACGAATGCTTTTGTAGAGAGACGGTAATGAACCACATCCCTAATGGATTGCATAATCAAGAGTGCAAGAGGGATAGGCAGGGTGTTCATCATTCGATGCAAAATGTATGTATCAATAAGGCGTGTCTTATTAAATCCACTGGCACGGGGTATAACATTAAACCCAAACATGTATACCAGAGCCCTAAAGTTTGCATCAAGATCATTGTTCAAATAAAAGCTGTTGGCCTAGAAGGCATTGTGCTTGTGCAATCCTAAAGTGGCTCTAGTCCCACTAGCATCCCAATGAGGGTCAGAAAGGATCTTTTGATTGTTAACGTCTATCCCTTGCCAAAAATCACCATCATATACCTGTAGAAGATTAGCTAAATGGTCTCGTGTGATGATGATGGGGATTCCTTTCACTCTTGTCTCGATGTGGGGAAGGTGTTTATTGCCCTTGTCAACTATGTTGGCATAGAATTCTTTGATTAGTACTGGATAATAATTCCCTTTTAGCTGTACTATAAATCCCCAACATAGCCTTCGGAACATCATTCCAAGTTTAAGAGCACGGTCTAGGGTTGGTGCGAATGTACGCTCCACAATGATCTTATTTAACGCCCTCCTATTATACCATTCCTCACAAGATGGGTAAATGAACTCAGCTGGCCTAAGGAATAGAGGGGTCTATAGATGAAGAGGCTAAGGAAGAAGAAGCTCGAGCCCTCTTTGAGGCTTGACCCCTTGCTCTAGACATACTGGCAAGTAGGTAGTGGTGAAAATAGAAGGATAAAAACTAAGAAGCTCAAAGATTGCATCAGGGCTGTATGTCCCTTATTTCAAACACAATACACAATACCCTCTCAACTCTCAACCAACTGACAACAACAATGCCCAAACTCCTTTGTGACACCCAACAACAACCAATTCAATTCCTTCAATCAATTCAATACAACCTACAAGATTACATAAAAAGCTCACTGTAAAGCAAAAATGTGTTGAAAAACCCACTGTATTTTGAATGTGCATACATGATCATGTGAATAAATGCATCATCATGGCATTAGAATGATCAAGTGGAACACAATTCAAGGACAATGTGAATCATCCTACCCTTAAGCATATGCATAAACTCCTTAATGATCATGTGAATGAATCAAATACTCAAGAATCATTAACTTATAATATATCCAAAGTTCTGAAGCTAAAGAGTTAATTCACAATGCAAGAGAACATTATATATCCCAATTTTCGGCCAAAAATATACTCAAAATTAGAAAAATTCATCTACAACATTTTAACCGTGGGAATTCAATAAAAATCATGCCTTTGTGCTCTCTTATGCATAGGCAAGCAAAAGATACAATCTTTTCCCAGAAATCTAAGCTCGTTGCATGCAGATTAAAGATTGGGTTTTTGTGAAAAATGGAAGGTTTAGAGAATTTTGAACCGTAAAACCAATGACAGAAGGATAGATTGATGTTTTAAAAGTGTTTGGGAGGTGAAAAATCTAATCTTGAGAGGTTTGGAAGGTGAAGCCGGCGCTGGTTAGAGAGAATTTGAGAAGGAGTTGGAGAGTTTGAAAGAAAAAAGTGGCCAAAATGGCCTATTTAGAGTGGGATGCCCGACAGGAACTGAGGCCGGTTAGGTTTCTTTTTTTTCCAAAATAAAAACGATGAACATGCAGTAATGATGAATAATGCAATTTACTTCATGAAGAAATAGTAAAAGAAAATAAAACAAAACGGTGAAAATAAAAATTGTTCCAAATCATAAAAACTGAAAGTAAAAAAAAAATGACTTCAATGTTTTCCACGGCCTTGATCTCGTGGATTTTTCTCAGTATTTCCTAGTAATGTCCTCACTGGATGATCCCCAAGTAACTTAGCAAGTTGGCCAATTTGGTTATCCAAGTTGCACATGGAAGCCTCTAAGTTCTTTATTATTGCATCAACCCCTTGGAACTTAGTCTTCATTATACTTACCAATTGGCTAATCAAGTCCTCCAATGGTGGCTTGGAAGGTGCTGCATTGTTGTTCATAGGAGGTTGGTTCCTTTGATTTCCCCCAAAATTGAAAGAACCCCGCCTAGGTTGGTTTCCATTGCTCCACAAGAAATTATGGTGATTTCTCCAACCAGGATTGTAAGTAGAGCTATAAGTATTGTTACCTAGAAGGACATTACCTGCAAAGGTTGTTGTTCCATGGTTTCTTGGAGTGAACCCATATTTTGGCACTCATGATTTGGGTGCCCTTCTCCACAAAAATTACAACTTACGTTGAACACCTGGCCTAGAGGCATTACCATTTGTTCCTTCTTTTGAGTCAAGGCATCCAACTTAGCCTCCAAAGCTGCCACAGCATCCACTTTGTGCATTCCTTACATACGAGCTTTTGACTTTGCACTTCCCTAAGAATAGTTATTAGAAGCCAAATTTTCAATGAGCTCAAATACCTGTTCCAGGGTCTTATGATTGATGAAACCCTCTGTAGAAGGGTCCACCACTTGGCGTGTTGCGAACATCAGGCTATTAAGAAATATGAGCATCTGCATTCCTAGCTCAAATTCGTGGTGTGAGCATTTTCTCAACATTTCATTGAATCTCTCCCAACTTTCATACAAGGGTTCAGAATCTAATTGTTGGAAGGTAAAAATCTTGTTTCTAAGTTTGGCGGTCCTAGCTGGAGGGAAATATTTAGCAAGAAATTTTTCAGCTAGGGCATTCTAAGTAGTGATGGAACCTATAGATAAAGACTTTAACCAAGATTTGGCTCTATCTCTCAAAGAAAAAGAAAAAAGTCTTAACTTTATGGCATCTTCAGAAACACCATTCATTTTAAAAGTGTCACAAATCTCAAGGAAACTAGCTAGATAGGCATTGGGATCTTCTTCAGGTAGCCCATCAAATTGAACCATATTTTGGATTATCTGGATAATATTAAGCTTTATCTCGAAATTGTTCGCATCCACCCTAGGTCTAGTGATACTCGAGCCTATGCCTGAGATTGCAGGTTTCAAAAAGTCATCCATAACCCTCCTGTCATTTCCAGCATTGTTATTTTGAGCACCATCCATGTCTGCGATCAAGTTCCTTTAGATTGTCCGGCGGATTTTTGATAGTGTCCATTCGATCTCGGGATCAAAATCGACTATCTCACCTTCAGATTTTCAGGTCATGTACTAAGGATAATACCTAGAAAAGATAAGAAGCAAGTTAGATAACATAATTCATTATTACAATAAAATTAAAGGAATACAAAGTTAGGCAAGAGAGCATAGTCAAAGTTAGTAAGTTATATTACAAAGGTATACAAATGATACAAAAGATGGCACCTTGTTACATAAAGAACAATTGTACATATTTACATATTTACATATTTACATGGTTAAATCAACAAAATTCAAGCTTTCATGATATTGTTCCCCAGCAACAGCGCCAAAAACTTGATGCGTATTTATTTAGGTATAAAAATTATATAAAAATAAGCACATTCCCAACCAAGTTTAAACTAAAACGTTAACCCCAAATTACACATATGAGCAAGCGTACTTATCATTAACATAGCATAAGGTTCAAACGAGTGTCGATCCTCAAAGAACAAGTATGCATTAATCACTTTTCTCTCATTGTTTAACTGACTCAATAAAGTGAAAAAGAAATAAAAATAAAAATAAAATAAAATAATATATACATGTCAAGGATAGAGAATTATGTAACTTAAACCATTATTTTAACAAACATGATCTTAAAGTATTCAATCATTATCCTAACTAATTATTCTCTTGGCATCATGAAGGATTAAGATAGATTCACTTCTTTGGTCAATCCATGAAATCACTATCCTCTAGATAAATTAGTATCACTTGGTTTGTCTCAACTAATTCACCCAAAAAAACGCATTAAACACAGTCCTTGATTAAATTTCCTTGGTCTGGCAAATTTAAAGCATGAAATTAATCAATGAATTCTTGGTTTGGCAGACATCAATTAACCATTAATTACTCAGTCTTCAGCAATTAACCCCCTTGGTCTAGTAAGTTAATCGCCAATTGAATATGAAATTAATAAATTGAAACCACCATCAACCCCTTTGGTCTAGTAAGTTAATGAAAAGAGACAACCAATTAATCTCGTAATAAGCACAAGTAATTAAATACCAAGAAGAACAATCAATTAATCAAAAGATCAAATAACTCTTAAAATCATGAATACCTGAAATAATGTCAAATTACAATAAAATGTCAAATTAACATATCATTGTTCAAGGAAAAGAAAACAAAGTAAAAGAAAGCACTCATAGACAAGCCTCCTTCTTCTTCCCTTGTAGACCCTCTTGCACAACCCTCCTTGAATTGAAGAATTTCTCCTTTGATTCGAGTGATTTTCTGCTATGATCTATGAATTCCTCCACTTTTTCCTTATATTTTCCATCTATTTATAGGTTTAGAAAGTGCCTAAACTCGTTGGTGTAGGGTTTTTAGCCGAGTAGAAGTAGGAAGATACTAAAATTCTACAGATTATCAAAATCCGCATGTAAAAATTAAAACACTGCCTCAACATTAGGTCACAGCCGGCGCCGCCTTGGCTGCCTAGAGTCGGCGCCTGTTATGTTCTATTTCTTCAGTTATTCGCCAATTTTTTTCTTGATTTGCTCGCAATGTTTTCCAGAGTGCAGTTCCCAGCCGGCACCAGTTCGGTTCTGTTTCAATTCGTCTTATTGATTTTTTTGTTGTCTCGAAGTACGTGCCAATAGCACGTAACCGACGCCGGTTCCTCTACCATAGCCAGCGCCGCGTCTGCTCTGTTTTGTGACATTTTTACCTTATTTTACCCCTAAAATCTGAAATAATGCACAAGATGCCTTTCCAAGGGTAAATTTTCAAATATGAAGGAATATATCATAAAATAGCCTCAAATAACTAGGAAAAATATGTCTAATTTAAGCCCTATCAATAAACTCATCCAGAACGATTTTAAACTAAATTTTCATGCTAAAGGAAACACAATACCAATACCATCAAAGCCAAACTTATATAAAATTTTAAAAAAACCAATTTCCAAAATAATTTCTGAGATTTTGCACTACACATAAAAATCCACAAAGGTAAATGAAACCTGTAAAGAATATCAACTAACCTCTCCCCTACACTTAAAGTAGACAATGTCCTCATTAGCTGACAACACATGCAATAACAATATATGCAATGGGACTAAAAATGATAAGAAAGGAAAAGTAAAGTAGTACTCTCTAAGTGATTAAAAGCACTAATGTGATCATTAGAAGAAATAAGAAGATCATTCATAAGGAGGGATTTATATACAATCGTTAAAAAAAATAAAGTACTAAATAAGAGAAATAAAGTGAAATAGAAAAAATAAAATCTAGAATCAAATGACATAACAAGATAAATTATTAAAAAATGATAAAAAAGAGAATAAAATCTCTATCCTTATCCTCAGAAATGGCCTTTGCCTCCTTGATAACTTAAACCAACTCTGCCATATGAAAATCCAAGACTAGCTTGCTTCGGGTGCTTCCACATCTCACGAAATAAAAGATCAGCTCCTACCTACTTATTCTGAAGAACCTCCAAATTATTGTTGATGTTCTTCTATGCCTCTCTAATCATCTCCAATTGCTCTCCATGGTCAGAAGATAACTGGATATGGTTTTCTAATATCTGCACCAAGCAGCTGATCATCTTTTACTATTGAGCAATCATCTGACTTTGCTACTGCACAGTGCCTCTGAGTGGGTGCTTCCCTATAGTAAGCATAGTAAAATGAGTACACACCTCAACCTAAAAATAAACTGTAGTAGTAGGACGTCCTATATTAGGGCAAGGAGCTCATGAGGACTCTGTTGATGGTGGTTGTTGCCATTGTAGTGGTCTCTAGCCAATCTTTTCTTTAAATTCACTGAGGGTCTGCCACCTCTTCTCATTCTCATCATAACTATATCCACAACTCACTAGTATCCTATCTGTCACTATCTCACTAGTACTAGTGGTAGCTGACACCTCACCCTCCACTAGCATCTAAAAGTGTTCAAGAATCTCAGTAATGACCAAAGGAAAGGTAAATGCCATAAAAGGTTGGGTGGAGAAAACAACGTCTCTCATGTAGGAGATGAGAAAAGAGTCTGAATATGTATCAACTTGTGTAAAATATAGATGTCTACCAATCTCTCCTCATTGAATCTAGTTACCTTATGAGCCACATTGAAAGATAGCATAAACAATCAATCAATAATGTGGAGGGAGGTTGGTGACATGAAGCACCTTAGCCTAACTAGCCAACTAATACTGCAAATGTAGATCCACTCTGCCATTATTGAAACTCCAATCTATATTAGAAATAACCTTCTTGTTATAAGTGTTAACATCTACCCATGCCCTCTTATCTCTAATGCCTAAGATGTTAGCCAACAACTCCCTAGACAAATGGATAGGTACCCCTCGCACAGTAGCGTCAATGTTCCTTAGAAGTTGGTGTTTCTTATCCTCCATATTCACATAGAATTCTTTCACCAGATTAGGATAATAAATATCATTAAGTCCTAAAATGGGTGCCCAACCAACTTGCCTAAACATATCAGTAATCTTGAATTCATTATTCAAAGTAGGGTCAAGGGTTTTCTCCAAAATCATTTTCTTGTTCACTCTCTTATAAAACTATTCTTCACATTGAACACTCACAAATCTATTGGCATTAGAGGGTTGCTATGAAGAGGAAGAAGAACCCTTACCCTTCTTTCTTTTGAAAGGTAGCTTGGTAGCAATGTATTCAAGAGCCATAGGATTTCTAAGAAAAGAGTAGGAAAGGAAAAGAAAAGAAAAGAAAATGAATTGATAATAAAAAGAGAAAGTGAAAAAATATAGTTTTAACTCTTAAGACACCTTGCAAAAATCTCAACTCAAATACTTCTAAATCAATTCAATTTCACTCCACTAATTTACATAGAAATCACAGCTTCAAATCACCAATCAAATAACACAAATCAAACTCTTTCTGCATAAGTTCAACAACACCAACTCCTTTCACTAACTCATCCAAACCAACCACCATAAAATAATCTCAACGAATCAAATCAAATGTACCTCAACAAAAATTAGTTCAAGCTCAAACAAAATTATAGAAAATTTGACAACTAACCCCATAAATTTTAAATGGAATTCAATACCTCAAAGATACTTAATAACATTAACTACTAATAACTTAAAATTTAATCCAAAGATTCCAAAGTTCAGAAATCATCAAAAATAGCAGAATGATTTTACCCACAAACTCTATAATGTTAGAAGCAGTGACTCGAGGTGCAATTGGAAGAGTAAGCTAGCTCTGAGTTCTTCAATCAACTGCTTTAAAAGCTTGTAAAAATTTGTTTTCCCAAGGTTTCTATTACAAAAAATCAAGAAAGGAAGAGAAAATAGTGGTTGAAATAAAGGGTAAATTCGATTGATTGGGGTAAAGAGAAGAAGAATCGGCAGTTTTGAAACTGTTGAAAATGTTCAAATTTTGCGGTAACTTTGATTGTAAGAATTGATTTAAGCAATGGGTAAAGCAAAGAGGGTAATGAGGGTTCGCGTCGTCGAAGGGTTGTAAGAGAAATAGCCAAAATGAGGTCGATAGATCTATTTTATTTTTTTTTTAATTTGCAAGTGCACATCGCCAAGAGGATTGATCTACACATCACCATCGAACTATTATACTTGGAGATCCTAAAACAAAATGGCATTGTTAGTCTTATGAAACTGATGCACATTACCTGTAGAGTGAACCCCATGATGTTGTGTAAACTATTTATGCACTACCAACTTTTAACTAAACAACAACTTTTTTATCCAATAAGATGCATGGCGATATCGCACATGAGGTGCACAACACCATCACCTTTTAGGGCTTTTAATTTTTTGAATGCCATGGCATCATAGACTATAACAGCCACAACGCCATGTACTTTCAGAAAAAGTAAACCATCCTTTTTTTTAAATTAAATAGGAAATAAGGTAAATAAAGCTAACATAAAATACCAAACTAAAAAAAATGAAATAACCTAAGGAGAGAAAAACAAAACATAAATACACAAAAAAATAGACACACCAAAATAGAACAAAACTAAATAAAATAAAACTAAATATTATTTAGGTGTATGAGCATAGTAAAGAAGAGATCATGTCTTTCCACGTTCATTACGTGGATTACCTTTAGAGTTTCCTACCATTGTTCCCATTTGTCTTTCAAAAAGCATCTTAACAAGCTGTCTAATTTGACTATCTAGATTGTAGATAGACGCTTCTTGATTTCTCATAAATGCTTCAACATCTTGGAAATGTGTATCTATGGAAGTAAGTAATTTAGTAACTAAATCCTCCAAAGATAGTGTAGGTGGTGCTTGTGGAAGTGGTAGAGGTGGAGCACAGTATGTCATATGAGCTTAAGGTCTTATGGCAAAATTTGCTTGTACACTTTGTAGCCTCACTTGATTTTGTTCTTGAGTACTCAATGAGAAATTTGGATGGTTATGCCAACTTGGGTCACAAGTGTTGCCAACTGGAACATTATCTTATCTTGCATTCCACAAAAATCATAGCTCATAACTTGTGATTGAGAATTTACATTCATCTTATCTACTTTTTTTTTTTTTTTTTATGAATGCCTCTAATTTTGTCTCCAATAAAGCTATATTATCTACATTGTGTATTCCTTGTATCTTAGCTCTTGGCCTTTGCATACCCTATGAGTGGATGTTCAAAGTAATGTTTTCTATCAACTCAAAAAAAAAAAAAAAAAATCGGAGTCTTTGAAGAAGGTGTACCTCCCGTTAAAGCATCAATCATTTGTTTAGAAGGAAAATTCAACCCATTGTAGAAAGTTAATATTTGTAATCTAAGATCAAGACCATGATAGGGACACTTTCTTATCCTTTCCTTATACCGCTCCTATGAATCATGAATTTTCTCTCCCTCCATGAATCATGAATTGTCTCCCTCCAATTAATAGGGGTGTTACATAATTACCATTAAGTACAACAAGAATACATCAACCCAATCACAAGGTAGAGTCTAAAAAATCACAAGAACAAGATCCAGTGTACAACCAGGCAACTCGCAGATCCTCTAGGCTTGCCAAAGCCAAAGTATCTGCAATGGCTGCCACGGTTACTACATATGGCTGGCATGCAATCAAGCACTTTTCGAATGAGTTGCATGTCAACCTTTGGACACTTCAAAGTGGATCAAAAAGCATGTGTACTCTATTCTTTTTACCTTGTACCCTCATATTTTGACTCATTTTGAGGATTCTATTTGTCACAACTAGTTAATAGTTGCATTACTATTAACTAGTAAGATCCAGTGTACATACACTTTGATCAATATATATATTTACATTTTGATCAAAAAAAGAAAATGAGATTGGTTATGTAATTAAAGTGAATTACCTTAGACAAAACTAAGCATTAAACATTACTCAATCAATTGAATCAAAATCTAAGTATTGGCAAATGGTTCCCCAAAATGCAAAACCCATTCTCTCTCAAGTAATGAGTTTTCTATCCTTGAGCCCAACCTATAGATATCTCTATTATACAAATTAAAACCAAGGGGCATTAAAATCAAACATCCACAAATCAAAAGCCAAAAAGCTCTAGGTGACCAAGCAACTCCATCTATCACAAAATCTCATCCCCCAAATCCCTTCTCAAGTTCATCAAAGGAAAATAAATCTATTGAACCAATATTAATGAATACCCATCTCATAAATCCTTTTTTCAAATTTAATATAAAGGAATAACCTAATCAATCAATTCAATCAAATAAGCCCATGTGATAGATTAGTCAAATAAGATTAATTCATCAAATAATAATCTAATGTAAGATCAAATCAAGGTACAACCATTTAATTACAACTAGCTCTAAATAATATAAACATCATCAAATCAAAATTATAATGCAAAAGTAAATGGAACCCAATGATAAATTCCTTTCTTCTACTTTGGATTCTTTTTAAGATACTGTTCTTCTCCTTCAATCTTGACTTGATCTTCTCTTCTAACTCTCTTTGATGTTCTAAGAGGTTTTTCATATGTAAATCTTGTGTGGCTCTCCTCTTAAATGACCTTATTGATGGGTATTTTTAGCTTCTTCTTGAAAACCCCTAAAATCTGTAGCATAGGAGATGACTGCAAAGTTGCACAACACCGTCCAAGGTACTCTACACGGCAATATTCATGCTTTGTTATTGCATCAACCCCTTGGAACTTAGTCTTCATTATACTTACCAATTGGCTAATCAAGTCCTCCAATGGTGGCTTGGAAGGTGCTGCATTGTTGTTCATAGGAGGTTGGTTCCTTTGATTTCCCCCAAAATTGAAAGAACCCCGCCTAGGTTGGTTTCCATTGCTCCACAAGAAATTATGGTGATTTCTCCAACCAGGATTGTAAGTAGAGCTATAAGTATTGTTACCTAGAAGGACATTACCTGCAAAGGTTGTTGTTCCATGGTTTCTTTGTATTAATGATATCAGCTTCCCATAGTGTCATGCAACATGATCTTTACAATGTGATATAACTTTGCATGGCAGGGGTCTAAAATAATATGCACGGCACCGTTAATTCCCAATACTTTGAAACTTTTAAAACTTTGAAGCCACGCGGTGCCATGGAAGATAAATTGCATGACATCATTAACTTCCAATACTTTGATTCTGAACTTCAGGTAACGACAAGATGTCCTGCATAACAATCTCAACGACTCTATGTATACTCCTTAAAACTCTTTTGAAGTTCTTTTTCACCTTGCTCCCAATTTTATTCTTCAATCAATGCAGCCTACATCAAACAAGATGAAAATAGAAGGATAAGTAGCAATCTATAATAGATTTCTAAAGACTTTAAAACACAAATGATATATAAAATATGCATATAATAAGTAATTATCAATATCCATGTAGGTTAGAGACCTTGCTAAGTGCAACATTATCTTTGGGATCAATATTTTCTTATGGTGATAGTATAAAATATTTAGAATAAAAATACAGCTATTTATATAGTAGGGTATTTTGATCATTTTAGTAACCAAAGATGATGTGTCTTTTAGTCCTCGAAATTACCCGTAAAGCCTTATTAATTTTTAAGCTTAGGAAAATGGTCTTGAATAAAAAGAATTTTTTTTTATTGTAAACCTAATTTACTGTTTGGTTGAAATAAATAAAAAGCCCAAGAGTGAATCAATAAAAGCCTAATTTATTGGTTAAATAATTAAAGTTAGCCTAATGAGAGATAGGCCTAATCCAATCAGGTTGTTTAATTATTTATTTTTGGACCTGTTCTTGTCCAAGATAAAATAGATAAATAAAAGCTGACCTAATAGCTTGGATTGGAGTCCAAGAAATAAGCCCTAGCTTATGTGGGCTAGGGCTGGCCAGCTAAGGGCCATAGGGAGGCCTACTATGGCCTTGTGTAGCCTTAGCTAGCCACCTTTTATGTAATAGAGGGTTTTTGGTTGGTCTGTTATGTTATATCTTGAATAATCAATTAACCATTATTTTGATCAGAAAAAACCCTAAGATGATTCTTCACTATTCTAGACCATCTCTCTCACTCTTTCTCATGCTATTCTCCCCCCACCCATAGAAAAGCTTGTAGCTTTCTTGTAATGGGGTTGGTTTTTTCTTGACTTTTTGTTTATAGAAGTTCGAGAGATTATTTTTTTGATATTGCTTTGTAGCAGTGAGTCAAGAGAAAGTTAAGATCCTAAGCCCTTAGCTTTCATCAGCTAGCAACAGGTAGGGTTATATTCCAAAAGAACGAAAGATCAAGCTTTAACATGCTAGAGTAAAAGGTTGGCAATCTTCGAGCTAGAATCTTCAAAGAGAAAGCCTGAAGCCCAATAGTCTGTTGTGTTGGAATATGTGCCCAAAATGTATTATGTATTTCTATATTTTAAAAATTAATAAAAATTTCATTCATTAATGACTATTTGTTTACATATATTCACACATTAAAGGTCTAAGTATGTTAGTAAATAATCTACGTGATTGGGTCATACTTTCACAGTTAGATATAGATTATGGACTATTAATACATAAGCGAAAAAAAATTATTTTTGATGGATTGATGAAGTTGGATACTTTATCAAGGTTTAGATTATTACACTATAGCTTCCATATGAGGAATGATTTACTTTTGACCAGTGAGTAAGCCACTCACACCAATAGTGTAAGCGTATTCGGGATACATAGAACTAGACCACGTGATAATAATCTTTAGTAAAGTACTCAAATAAATAAAGATTGGTTTATTACAGCTACTGCGTGGATGAGTACCCTACGACTTAAATATAAGTTGGTGGTCTGGTGAATCTGGACTTGAACACTTTGATGTATGTTGAGTGAAATTTTCCAATAACTCTATATATTAGGTGTATGACTCTAGTTAATTAAGACGGACTTATACAATAGAGTTTATATGCTTTATTACGTGAAGAAATCACCCCCTTTTGATTGTCCAAGATAATCTAATAATCCAGAGTCTTGGGAAACATGACTAAGTATGTATGCTTTTAGGCACCTCCCTGTAATAAATGGATACGTATTGGAAGTTGTGGATTATCGAACTAGTTATTAAAGGATGGTAGATGTCATAGAGAAAAATGTTAATACTATTTTCCTATCTCAATGACGGATGTTAAGTAGAGGGATATTTTTATCATTACACCTGTAGGTCAGAGACACTGCACTTGCAATAGTATTCTCAAAATCAATATTTTCATATGGTAATATGTCTTTTAGTTCCCAAAGTAGCTTAAATAATCATAGTAAATTTATTTACTATATAGACTTATTGGATAAATTTATTATTGGAAGAATTATTCTAGGAGTCTAATTATTTATTTATTTAAGCTAGACTAATTAATTAAGCTAATCTAATTAATTAGTTTATTAATTAATTATCTTGAATAATTTTATATTGGGCCCAAGTAGTTTAATTAATTAATAAAAAACTAATTTAATTAATTAGTTTATTAATTAATTATCTTGGATAATTTTTTATTAGGCCCAAGTAGATTAATTAATTAATAAGAGAGTTATTTAATTAGTCATTGGACTAATTAAGAGAGTATGGTCCATCAAGGTTTTGATGGAAGCCACCATGTAAAAAGAAAAAAAGGAAAAGAGGAAAATGAAACAAAAGAATTATAGGTGGTTAGTTTTTGTTTCTAAAAAGAAAAAGGAAAGCTTATATATAGGCATCTCGTGTGCCTTTATGAAGGTTGACCACGTCAAAAATTAATTGTAGCACTTTCGGTTTTTCGAGTGAAAAAAAATAGCCACTGTTTTTCCTTAGGTTTTCTATTTCCTTCAGTTTTTTTTTTTTTTCTTAATGTTTAGCTCTTTCGTTTTATTTCAATTTTCTTCACCCTAATTCTACTTTCACCGATAGAAGTCCACCGTTGTTAGAAAATACTCTAGAAGGTTAAGAACTTGCAAACGTGGTAAGCATTTGATGCGAAGAGCCGACGGTTAGCAGGTGTCCTTACGGAACAAGTAGACGTTCCTATTCAATAAGGTCTATTGAACCTGAATTCAACTTCGGTTATTAAAGTTAATCATCTTAGAAATAAGTATTTCTAAACTTTGACTTGAAAAAAAATTTAATTTACTATCTTCCACTGTGTATTTAATTTTTTTGCGATCCTATAAATGGTATCAGACGCTTGGTTAAATCTAGGAGCATCCTTAGGGTTAATAACCAAAAAAGGTGGTTCTTTTACTAAGAAAAATATAATCTTTGTGATTGTATGGATCCCTCGTGGTTTTTTATATGGATAGATTTTGTGTACGTCTCGCGCATGGAGGCATAGGCACCCGTAATTTATTTTTTTATTGATTTCGTAGAAATCGTGTATGCCTCATTTTTAAAGGTATAGACATTTGAAATTGTATTTTTAATTTATTTACGATTTTTCTGTAACAAAAAAAATTAATTGGTGCCTAAACAAAAAACCCCTAAAGAAGATTGTAAGGGGAAAAAAAAAAAATAGAAGCTGCCCGAGAAGACCAGCTGCGTGCACCTCGGGCAGCTTCTGGAAGGCTTATACATAAGCCTCCCAAGGCTTGTGTGTTGGAAAAGACAAAAAATGCAAGTCGCGTGGATGAAGTTCCTGGGAGCCATTTGATCCTTGGGAGGATTATACTAAGCCTCCCAAGGCTTGCATGGTTAGAAAAAGACAAAAACACAAGGCTTCAGTAGCAGTTCAATGGCTTGGTGGTTCAGGTCGCAAGTTCTATGTTTTTTCCATTTTTCTTGTATTTTCTTTTCTTTTGGGGTCTATATCGCATGAGGTTATTTTTTCTGCAATGGTTTATTTATTGTCATAAATAATTTTTCATAAAAATGGTTATTAAAAGGGAACCACCTTAGGATTAAACAAGATCATTTTAATTTTATTATTATGTTTAATCCATTATTTGGTCACATAAGAATTAAAGGTTACAAATATCATGTAAACATTTTATTTTTGGAGCATGTTTATTATATTTAATTTTGTGATTAAATGCACAAAAGTTTTTGAGAAATTGATTTTTTCTCTAGATAAAACAATTAAGGAAAACGTTTTAAATTAGAACTATGCAATTTAAAAATAAATGTATGGTTTACTCTTCCAAAGGTTTTTATCCTTGACATGGAAAATACTTTTGAATTTAAGTATTTTAAATTTAGTTCTTAGAAAATGGTTTTAACTTAAGTAGTAAAATTAAAAATTCATAATTTATTTTCTTAAAAGGTTTTATCCTTGACATAGAAAATAATAGTTGAATTTTTAGATTTTCACTAAAGTTAATAAAAACCCATTAATTTTAAAGAAACATTTTTCCTAAAAACTTATTTTTCTCAAAAGATTAAGTGAGAGAGGGGTTCCAACGGCCCCATAGCTTCTATCACAGGATCCTATTAGAGATTGTAGTTATCCTCGTGTCATTCTGAGCATGACCCCCTATAGGATGGATTTTTATGAAAATCTAGGCCTAACGGAGAAATTATAATTAAAGCATATAATAAGTATT
Organism: Voacanga thouarsii; assembly: GCA_026120185.1. NCBI lineage: Eukaryota > Viridiplantae > Streptophyta > Magnoliopsida > Gentianales > Apocynaceae > Voacanga > Voacanga thouarsii. Next base: position 1,588,557 of record JANUWF010003370.1, read on the forward strand.
AGTGTTGGCCAACTTATCATTGAAAGCATTAATGTTGAATTATCCGTAGGTGGCAAGAGTAGTGGCCATCATATCGATGAAACTATTTTTAGATAATTACCTATTAAAGAAGTTTAATTTGTGATGGTTACACACTTAACTTAGAAAATTGTTAACGTTCCTACGAAACTCTGTCAATTTTTCTAAAAGCCAAATTGTTCATATTTTTTTATAATGGTTTTAATAGGTTAACCATATCATAGAAATAATATGATGTTTCAAATGTGTATTTTTATGTGTTTATCAAAACAAACATTTTTCTGAATGAAGTTTTTTTGCCAAATCAACAAAAATGTTTGGTTCAATTATTTGTCCATTATTCTGAAAGAGAATAAGTTAATTGGACCTAACTACATGGACTAGAAAAGGAATCTGAATATAGTACACATTGCGAAGGAGTACAAGTATATTATAACTGACCCCTGTCCTGAAATTGGGAAAGATTCCATGGATTAGGATCGTGAGACGGTGAATGCATGAAGGATAATTAATGAAATAACTTGATGCTATATGTTGGTTCCATGTCCAATGTTCTCCAATCTAAGCACGAGAACATGCCTACTATGTATGACATCGATATTTCATTGCGCACTATGTGTGTTGACACGAGTCGGCCTGCAAGGCAGGAAGTTCTTAGAGCAATTATAAATACTACGATGCCTGAGGGGGCATCGGTTCACAAGTATATGCTTAAGATGATTGCCCACTTTAAAGAGGCCGAGGTCCTAGGGGCAACAATCGATCCTAAGAGCTAAATTAATATGGTTCTTGAGACTTTGCCAAAATCGTACTCTCAGTTTAAGTTAAATTATAACATGAACGAGTTGAGTATGTCTTTACCAAAGTTGATGAAGGAATTTTAGGCTGTAGAAAAAATTATGAAGCCTGACTCAAAGATTTTGGTTAATCATTCTGGTTCATCTTCTAGAACTGGGCCTAAGCCCAAGAAGTTCAAAAAGAAAAAGGCCCAGAATAATGCAGAGGCCCACCTTAAGGCATCCAAGCTCAGTCCATCTAAGCCCAGCAACAAGCCTAAGGGCAAGCGTTTCAAATGTGGCAAGAAGGGGCACTTCAAAAAGAATTGTCCAAACTTCTTGGCAAAGTCCACCTTAGGTATTGCTCTTTACTTAGAGTCTATTTTGATGGTTGGATCATCATTCATTTGAATTATTGATTCTAGGATCACTGACCATATCTATAACTCCTTGCAAGATAAGGTGACTTAGTATAGGAGAGCATGGACTTAGAGTGGGCAACGGAGTACAAGTGTGGGTCGAAGCAATGGGAGACTTAGAGCTATTATTTGATTATAATAGGGTTTTAAATTTGAAAGATATTTTATATGTGTCTATTTTAAACATAATTTGGTTGTAATTTCTAAATTGATTAATCAAGGATATTCTGCTTCTTTCCATTCTGGTATTTCAATCAGTAAAAATGAAAATATTATTTTTTCTGGAAACATGTATAGGAATCATTTGTATATTAATCCTATTAATTGTTAAATAAATAATATTCAAACAGAACCTAAAAATAAGAAGAAAAATGTCACATCAAACAACTCTTATTTATGGCACTTGATATTAGAACATATAAATCCTAATCAGATTCATAGGTTAATCCAAAATGGGTCTTTGGACTCATTGAAATTAGAGGAATAGTATCAGTGTGAATCTTGTCTTAGGATTAAAATGACCAAAAGGTCATTTGCTCAAAAAGTAGAAAGGTCCAAGAAAATATTAGAGTTAGTTTATACTGATGTTTTTGGTCCTATGTCTTCACTAGTTAGAGGAGGTTATAATTATTGTATCACGTTCACAGATGAGCACTCACATTTTGGTTATGTTTACTTGATAAGGCACAAGTCTTATTCATTTGATATATTCAAGGAGTTTAAGGTTGAGGTGGAGCTCCAAACTAGTAAACTAATCAAAAAGCTAAGATCGGATCATGGTGGAGAATATCTCCTTTGTGAATTCAAGGACTACTTGGCACGTCAGGGCATAGTATCTTAGCCAATTGCACCTAGGACTCCCCAACAGAATGGAGTAACTGAGAGAAGAAACAGAACGTTGATGGAAATTGTTACAAGCATGATGAATCATGCAACTCTTCCTTTTTTTTAGGGGGGGGGGGGGGATATGCTCTGGAAATAACAATATATATTCTGAACTTGGTGTCTTCCAAGTCAGTACCTAGAACACCTTATGAGATATGGATTGGATGAAAACTCAGTATGGATCATCTCAAAGTATGGGGTTGTCTAGCTTATTACTGACTAAAGGAAGTAAGCTAGACCTAAGTTTAGAATTATGCTACTTTATAGGGTATCCAAAAGAAATAAATGGTAGATGCTTTTATCATCCCCAAGAGCAAAAGATACTTATTAGTACTCATGTTAAGTACTTGGAAGATGAACAAAGTGTACCCACTAATGTTTCAAGTAATGTGGAATTAGAAGAGAAGTTGATTGACACTTCAACTTCTAGCACTGATTGAGGAACCAAAAAAGGCATAACCAGATATTCCTATATAGACTAAGCTGCGTCGTAGTGGGAGAATATCTAGGGTTCCTGAGAGATGGAGTGCAGAGGCCTTTGAAGTCATCTCTGATCATCAGGGACAAAATCCCACTAGATACGATGAAGCCATTATTGATGTTGATGTGGACAAATGGTAAACTACAATGGATGTTGAGATTGAGTCTATGTACCTCAATCAAGTCTGGAATCTTGTCACTGCACTTGAAGGGATTAAACCCATAGGGTGTAAGTGGGTATACAAGAGAAAAAGAGGTATGGATGAAAAAGTGAAAACCTTTAAAGCAAGATTGGTCACAAAATGTTATACTCAGAAAGAAGAGTTCAATTAAGAGGATACATTTTTACCTGTTGCCATGCTTAGATGCATACGCTTTTTCTTGGCCATCATATGTCGGTATGACTACAACATATGGCAAATGGATGTTAAGACAGCCTTTCTTAATGGCTATCTTAGTGAAGACATCTATATGTCCTAGGCTGAAGGATTTGTTACGAAAGGCCAAGAACATATAGTCTGCAAACTTAAGAAGTCCCTTTATGGACTTGGCAAGCATCACGATATGGAACATATGTTTTGATGAGACCGTAAAGTCTTATAGTTTCATACAAAATGTGCATAAAGCATGTGTATATAGAAAGTCATATGGGAATAATGTATCTTTTATGATACTCTATGTAGATGACATTCTACTCATTGAAAATGATATAAGGACATTGTCATCTATAAAGGTTTGGCTATCAAGTTAATTTAGCATGAAAAATATGGGAAAAGCTAGCTATATTCTTAATGTTAAGCTTCTTAGAGATAGGAAGTAAAGAATGTTAGGTTTATCCCAATCTACTTATATTAACAAGATATTAGCTAGGTTTAGCATGGATCAGTACAAAGGGCAATCATACCTTTTAGGCATGGATTAACCTTAGTTTCTAAGCAGTTTCCTAAGATATGGGAAGAAAATGAGAGGATGTGTAGGATTTTCTATGCCTCGGTAGTGAAAAGTCTCATGCATGCTATGCTTTATACTAGGTCGGATATTTGCTTTGCAGCAAACATGGTGAGCAGGTATCAATCGAACCCTAGGAAAGAACATTGGCAAGCTGTAAAGTATATACTCAAGTACTTAAAGGGAATGCGGGATTATATGCTAGTTTACAAAGTAATGACTTAGTTCCTACCAGTTACACGGACTCAGATTTTCAAGCGGATAAAGATGAAAGAAAATCCACTAGTAGATAAGCCTTCACTTTATCTGGAGGGGCTATTTCATTTAGAAGTGTCACGCAATCTTCTATTGCTGATTCTACCATAGAAGTTGAGTATATGGCAACTTTAAAAGCTTCTAAAGAAGTGGTTTGGCTCCAGAAGTTCCTCATAGAAGTTGGAGTTGTGCCATATATAGATAGGCCCATAACAATATATTGTGACAATTTTAGAGCTGTGTCATAATATAAGGAGCCAAAAACATAGAAAATGCAAGCACATTGAAAGGAAGTATCACTTGATTCAGGAATTCATCCAGAAGCAAGCGATAGTGGTTAATCAAATTTCCTCAGCAAACAATCTGGCAAACCCGTTAACCAAGCCTTTGATGGAAAAGGTGTTCAAAAGACACTTGGACGTTATAGGGGTAGACGTATTCGGACTATCATAGTCCATTTAGTGCAAGTGGGAGATTGTTGAAATATATGCCCAAAATGTATTATGTATTTCTGTATTTTAGAAATTAATAAAAGTTTTATTTATTAATGGTTGTTTGTTTACATATATTCATACATTAAAGGTCGAAGTGTGTTAGTAAGTAATTTACATGATTGGGTTGTGCTTTCACAGTAAGGTGTAGATTATGGGCTATTAACACATAAGTGAAAAAAAAATTTATTCTTGATCGATAGATGAAGCTAGACACTTTATCAAGGTTTAGATCATTACACTATGGTTTCCAAATAGGAAATGGTTTACTTAAAACTAGTTATTAGTCCCCTTGCATCAATAGTGTAAGCGTATTCAGGATACGTAAAACTGGACTACATGATAATAATCTTTAGTAAAGTACTAAAATAAATAAAAATTGGTTTATCGCAGCTACTGTGTGGATGAATACCCTAGGATTTGAGTATAAGTTGGTGGTCTGATGAATCTGGACTTATACACTTTGGTGTACATTGGATGAGGTTTATAGCAAGGTTAATAACTTTGTACATTAGGTTTATGACTCTAGTTAATTAAAACGAGCTTATACAATAAAGTTTCTATGCTTCATTATGTATAAAAATCACCCCCTTGTGATTGTCCGAAATAATTTAATAATCCAGGGCCTTGGGAAACATAACTAAATATGTACACTTTTGGGTAACTCCCTGTGATAAGTGGATACATACTGGAAGTAGTGGTTTATCGGACTAGTTATTAAAGGAAGGTAGATGTTATAGAGAAAGGTGTTAGTCCTATTTTCCTACCTCAATCAATGACGGGTGTTACGTAGAAGGATAATTTCATCATTACACCTATAGGTCAGAGACACTACACTTGCAATATTATTCTCAGGGTTAATATTTTCATATGGTGATAAATAAAATATTTAAAATGATTAAAATACAAGTATTTGTTAGTATGGGTATTTTGGCCATTTTAGAAGTCAAGAATAATATGTCTTTGGGTCCCTAGAGTAGCTCAAATAACTTTAGTAAATTTATTTACTATATGGGCTTATTGGGTGAATTTATTATTGGAAGAATTATTCTAAGAGTCCAATTATTATTTATTTAGGCTAGAATAATTAATTGGGCCAATTTAGTTAATTAGTTTATTAATTAATTATCTTGAGTAATTTTATATTGAGCCCAAGTAGTTTAATTAATTAATAAAAGAAATAATTTAATTAATTATCTTGAGTAATTTTTATTGGGCCCAATGGGATTAATTAATTAATTAAAAAGTTATTTAATTAGTCATTGGACTAATTAAGAAAGCATGGCCCATCAGGGTTTTGATAGAAGCTGCCATGTAAAAAGAAAAAAAGAAAAAGAGGAAAAAGAAAACAAAAGAAATATAGGTGGCTAGTTTTTGTTTCTAAAAAGAAAAAAGAAAGCTAATATAATATATAGGCATCTTGTATGCCTTTATGAAGGTTGACCAAATCAAAAATTAATTATAGTACTTTCAATTTTTTCCAGTGAACAAAATAGCCATTGTTTTTCCATGGGTTTTTTGTTTCCTTCATTTTTTTTTTTTTTAACGCTTAGCTCTTTTGTTTTGTTCCAATTTTTTTCAACCTAATTCTACTTTCACTGATGGAGGTCAGTAGTGGTTAGAAAATACTCTGTAAGGTCAAGAGCTTACAAATGTGGTAAGTTTTTTATGCGAAGGAGCCGATAGTTAGCTGATGTCCCTACAAAATAAGTAGACGTTCCTATTCAACAAGTGTCGTCGAACTCGAATTCGACTCCAGTTATTAAAGTTAATTGCCCTAGAAGTAAGTATTTCTAGACTTTGGCTTGGAAAATTTTTAATTTGTTATCTTCTGCTACGTATTTAATTTTCCCGCGATACTACATGTTGAACCTTAGCCTAAACACTCCAAGGCAATACCAAAACGAAAACATAAAAATTTTAAATTTTTGCTTCATTTATTTCAGTTAGGTTTTTATAATGATCATTTCAGTAAAACCATTATCAAGTGCTCCGTATGCTTTTCTTTAGATGATAAATACCCCGAATGTCATTAATGAATACCATTACAAACTTGTTTAACATAGGCTTGAAGACTCGATTCGTCAGATCCACAAATGCTGCTAGAGCATTTGTCAATCTAAATACCATGACCTGAAAATCATAATGTTCATAACAAGTCTAGAAAGCACTTTTAGGTATATCCTTTCATTGATCCTTAACTGATGATACTCAGAATGCTGGTCAATTTTGGAAACACATGTGCACCCTTCAACTGATTAAAGAGATCATCTATCTAGAGAAGGGATATTGGTTCTTAATGGTGATCTTATTAAGTTCATGATAGTTGACACAATGTCTCGTACCATTATCTTTTTTTTCACAAACAAAACTATAGCTCTTCATGGGTATGCCCTTAGACATATAAACCCCATATCTAATAACTCTTTAAGTTAATTCTTTAATTCTCATAATTCAACAGGCACCATCTTATATAAGGCCTTTGATATTAGTTCAGTTCCCAGAATCAAAACAATCTCGAACTCTATTTCTTGCTCAGGGGGTAGTCCAAGTAATTCTTCCGAAAATACATCTAGAAAGTCACATTTGGTATATCTTCAAGTCTTTGACCCTTCTTTTGTGTATCCATGGCATAAATTAAGAAACCTTTGCACCATTTTTAAAGATCTTTACCTTCTTTTATTGCTTATATGTCAAATTACCTATCCATTTCTCCAACTTCCCTAAAAATGAAATTTGTCTTTTTCTAGTATTACAAAATTTACCTTTTTACCTTTGCAATCAATCAATGTATAGTTGTGAGATCGCCAATCCATTCCAATGATCATATCAAAATCCCTTATGGTAATTTAGATAAGATTAGTATCTAACTTTTTCTTCTCAATTTCTACCTTATATATCCCCACGATACTGTTGGAATAAATGCCCAAAATATACTATGTAATTTCTGTATTTTGGAAATTAATAAAAGTTTCATTCATTAATGGTTGTTTGTTTACATATATTTACAAATTAAAGGTTTAAGTGTGTTAGTAAGTAATCTACTTGATTGGGTCGTACTTTCACAGTAAGGTGTAGATTATGGGTTACTAACACATAAGTGAAAAATTGTTCTTAATCGATTGATGAAGCTGGGCATTTTATCAAGGTTTTGATCATTACACTATGGTTTCTAAATGGGGAATGGTTTACATTTAACTAGTGAGTAGTCCACTCGCACCAATAGTGTAAATGTATTCGGAATACGTAAAACTAGACTACGCGATAATATTCTTTATCAAAGTACTAAAATAAATAAATATTGGTTTATTGCAGTTACTACGTGGATGAGTTGTTATGTTTCGTGGACTCCTAAACATGGAAAACATCCACGAATCCCTTCCGAGGATCTAAATAAACGATTAAGAAGACCTTAGGTTTACAGAATTACCTCTCTTCGGCGTAATCGAGATCCTTCGATTCTGATTGTGCTGTGGTATGTGCAACCCGAATGATTACCAGACGCTGCAGTGTGCGAACGTCCTCTATAGGTACACATGGTGAACTAACTCGTTGCCCTGAGAGTGCTAGCGCCTAGGGTTTGAGAGGATTTTTTTTTCCCTTGTGAATAGAGGCACGAAATTTTTAACAGAACCGAACTATTAAGAAGACGGCTAGAGTTTTCTTAAAACCTTCCGAATCCCTTAGAGTCCAAATCTGACAATATCTTATCATATTTTAATTTAAATTCAAATTAAATTAAAAACTAATGTAATAAAATTCTGTCATTATCTCGATAATTTAACTAATTAATTTATCGAGTCAAATTCTTATAATCTGGACATCATCCAAATACATCGAATGTGGACATATTTCCAAATTCATTGTATCTGGTAAATTTTCTAGGTTCGATTAACTTAGACATATTTCCAGATTTATCGAATCTGGCTGCCAGAAAAATAACCTAACAAGTTCACTTATTGTGTGACCCTATATGTTTATTTAACATTGGCAGTGTGCCTAAATTATATTTAAATGACCCACAAGTTATAAGCGATTTCTAACAAAACATTATAACTATCCAGGTTAAATGAAGATCAGTGATCTCTTTAAACCAAACCACAATTTTATATTTAGTCCTTTTGTCATACAATATCTAGAATAAGCATAAGGCACAGAACATGTCATCTTTATTAAGCTTAATCAATTGTTTCTTGATTTCATAGTAGACAGTTCAAACAAATGATATCAATATCTTATATTGATATATTTGAGTACGGCCATGCATTTTAACAGTCTAACTTATCAAGGGGCCCATGGATATCTCTCCCATAATTGAGAGGGACAAATTCCTTCACTACCAATCATACTCCTCTCCTTGATTTATTATATATTCAACAATAGTCTAATTTATTATCTGGTTAAAGACAACTTTAGACAACGTCAAAATATAAAATTTATTAAGTAGGAAACTTATGATAAATTTAGGTCGAAGGACTTTTAATATCATTATGGCTAGAAAGTATATATGACATGTTCCATGAAGTACTCTCACAGTGGGTCATGTCCAATACAATGTTCTCTAACATTTATTTATGTTTTGACTTGATATTACAAATATCTATGACCAGTAAAACATAGCCATCTAGTCACAAACATATTAATCTTAATTTATTATTATTCCAATAATAATAATTGATTAGGGACTGTTTTAGAATAGTCATTGTATTTATTGTTAGATTTTACTATTAAGTCACGTACTTGATAACCACAAAACAAAATGACTATTCATGAAAAGGAAAACCTCATATTATTATATAAAACACAACGACAATAGTATAAGTACAAATTGACTCTAGTTCATATCCCTAACATGAGTACCCTAGAACTTGAGTATAAGTTGGTGGTTTGGTAAAGTTGGACTTGTACACTTTGATTTATGTTGGGTGAGGTCTTATTGTAAGGCCAATAACTATGTACGTTGGGTGTATAACTCTAGTTAATTAAGACGGATTTATACAATAAAGTTTCTATATTTCATTACGCGAAGAAATCACCCTCTTGTGATTGTACGGAATAATCTAATAATCTAGAACCTTGGGAAACATAACTAAGTATGTACACTTTTGAGTAGCTCCCGTAATAAGTAGATACGTACTGGAATTCATGGATTATTGAACTAGTTATCAAAGGATGGTAGATGTCATTGAGAAATGTGTTAGTACTATTTTCTTATCTCAATGATGACTATTACATAGAGGGGTATTTTTGTCATTTCACTTGTAGGTCGAAGACGTTGCACTTATAATATTATTCTTGGGATCAATATTTCCATATGGTGATAAATGAAATATTTAAAATGATTAAATTCCATATATTTATTAGTAGGAGTATTTTGATTATTTTAGTGGCCAAGAATAATATGTTTTTTTATTCTCAGAGTAGCTCAAATAACCTTAGTAAATTTATTTACTATATGGGTTTATTGCGTAAATTTATTATTGGAAGAATGATTCTAGGAGTCTAATTTTTTTATATATTTATTTGGGCTAGAATAATTAATTGGGCCAATTTAATTAATTATTTTATTAATTAATTATCTTGAATAATTTTATATTGGGTCTAAGTAGTTTAATTAATTAATAAAAGAAATAATTTTATCTATTTATTTATTTATTTATTTATTGTCTTGGATAATTTTATGTTGAACCCAAGTAGTTTAATTAATTGATAAAAGAGCTAAAATTAATTATCTTGGGTGATTTTAATATTGAGTCCAAGTGGATTAATTAATTAATAAGGAAAGTATTTAATTAGTCATTGGACTAATTAAGAGAGCATGGCCCATCAGGGTTTTAATGGAAGTAATCATGTAAAAGAAAAAAAGGAAAAAAGAGGAAAAAGGAAACAAAGATATTGAGGTGGATGATTTTGTTTCTAAAGAGAAAAGAAAGCTAATAATTAAAAGGGATTTTCGTGTGATTTAGTTAGTTGACCGAATTCCAAAAATTGAAAAGAGTTTTTCAGATTTTTTCAAAAAAAAGAAAAAAGCCACCGGTTTTGTGTTATTTTGTTTCCTTCATTTTTTCTCAACGTTTAGCTCTCTTGTTTTGTTCCAAATTTCTTCACTCTAATTCTACTTTCACCGGTAGTGGTCCATAACAATTAGAGCATACTTTGGAAGGTTAAGAGCTTGTAAACTTGGTAAGTGTTTGATGCAAAGGAATTGATGGTTAGCTGGTGTCCTTGCAGAAAAAGTAGACGTTCCTATTCAACAAGCGTCATCAAACCCGAATCCGACTCTGATTATTAAATTTAATCACCCTAGAAGTAAGTGTTCCTAGGCTTTGTCTTGAGAAAAAATTTTAATTTGCAATCTTCTGCTGCGTATTTATTTTTCCCACAATCCTACAGATACAAAGTTGGACACTAAGACTTTCCCACTAGAAATAGATACATGGAAAGGATCAACTACAATGGTATGGGCTAATTTAAGGGTTTTAGCAAAATGTTGTGATACAAAAGAATGGGTAGCACTACAATAAAAAAAGTGTAAAAGTTGGTACAAAATTAATCAATAAAGTACCTATTACCATATCATTTGTAGTCTCAGCTTTCTATTGTGTTAGAGCAAAAACCTTAGCATTTGGCTTCTTTTGCTCTATTGTCTTTATGATTATATAAGTAGTAGGTTTTGGTGCTTCTAGACACATCATCGATACTTCCTAATATGGTGTCTTAACTTTCCACATCTAAAGCAAGTCCTAGTCTTCCATCTGCATTTACCAGGATGTATATGCTAACAAGTTGCACAAATCTTCTTTTTATCATTTGCAGCTATTGATGGAGTGGTTTTGGGCAGTAAACATCTCTTCGTTGTTGGCGATCTTGCTAACGAAGGTTTTGAACCCTGGCCCTAATAGAATATAGGCCTAAGTCTCTTCTTTTCCTTTTTAGTATCATCTTTCTTAATCTTTACCTTAATATGCAAACACATGGTGTTCGACTCTTTGTAGTACTTTGAGAGCATTGAGGATAGCCGATCCTTGATTCTTCTCTATAGTCCACTCTTCAACCGTCGCAGCTTTAGGGTTTCACTGGCCATAAGTTTTTGTGCAAACTGTCCAAGAGCATTAAATCTTGATGCACAACTTACTACACCCATTTCCTCTGTCTAAACCAAGTCAAAGAACTCATTTTACTTTTGTAGTCTAATTGCTATCGAGAAGTAATAATCGAGAAATGCCTTCTTGATTATTTTCTAAGTTATAGATCTACCTTGAATGTATGTTGGCTTTACCTCTCCCCACCATTAATTTGCATCTCCAATAAAAAATAGGGGTGTAATCTTCCACTTGACATTATCGGGTATCTCTAGAATTTCAAAATTCTCTTTCAATTCCTCCAACCACTTGCTTGCTTTATCGGATATGCAACTCCATCAAAAGTGAGCATTCCTATTTTCTTAAGTATCTCACAGTGAGCTCTAGGCCCCAATGTTTGTCTCCGTTGTCCTACTCTCACTGTAATTGTTGCTACTATTGCTGCACAAATTGTTGATTTTGCATAATCCGTGCTATCATATTTAAAGTCACCATCAACTCTAGTGCCATCAGTATGGGTGTAGCTGTTAGCATAGCTTGCAAGGGAAATCCGACAAGCGGTACGGGCACATGCTGACTAGTACTGTCGGTAGTCTAGCATGGTATTCTCCATCCCTATTCAGCAAGTGGTACATTCACATCAACCAACTTGGTGCTAAGGCCCTTATCTTGACTTTCATAATTATTTCCATGTCTTTTCTAACGTCCATCCATCCCACCCACACAATACACAATTATGTGATAATTAATATCACAAAATGACATAATGAATAAATGAATTAGTAAATAGGTAGGTAAAATAATTAATGAATAAATATCAAATAAAATAAATAAGTAGATACATAACCAACTAATGAATGAATTATAATAGTTAGCCATAGAAATTCTAATATTCTATCTCACCTTAGAGTTCATAATACTAGTAAACTATAATCTAATATTAAAGATCGTGAACATACTGCTTTGATACCACTAAATGTACCAGCCTAAATCCAGAACCGAAATTTGTATTTGAGACGCCACACGACGACATCTCCAAGGAAATGCCAATCCTCTAACATAAGAATAATGTCTAATAATTTTAATTGAAACTAATTATCTCTAAAGAAAAATCTACTTCTCAACATGTATTTTATTATATAATTTATGTCATATACTAAAATTTCATGAATAAATAAATGTCTTGCCCAATCTTAACTAAAAGATAAGGAGTTTAATACTGTTTAACTCAAACTAATAAATAAACTATTACTAAACCAATCAGCCTATAAATGCATCTAATCCCATGTGTTATCACAATTCTCATCATATTCTTAGCTATCATCCACTAAATATTAAATAGAATGAATTATACTAATCCAATAAGTAGTTCAAATATCCTTTTGGAATGAGCAAGTTACATATAATAATATATTTTTTAAATAAATACATTGAGTAGTACAAAATAATTAAATGGAACTTGTATTTCTATAATTGTATTTATTTAAATACATAATGAAATAGGACTATAGTCCAACATTAAATAGAATAAGAGTATAATCTAATTTTAAACTTAAGAAATAAGTATAACCAAACTTTACAATAAGATATATGTATAACTCACTTTTAAAATAACAGAAATTTAGCCCAACTGTAAAATAAACATAAGTTTAAATTAATTTTAAAATAAAATATAAGAATAGCTCAATTTTCAAATAATAGATTGATCCAAAATACACAAAGGAAATACACACATATATATATATAGGCTTTCAAATTGAAATAGACAATTTCAAATTAAAAAAAAAATGAGATCGTATTTTTTTATATATAAATTCTAAGGCCTGCCGTAGTGGCCCACTGTCATGGCCACCAGGCTAACCCACGTAGTAATCACCTCAAGATTTTTATTTTTATTTTTTATATTTTTGTTTAGGGGGACATAACAGTCCTCACGTTAGACACACACACCGCAAAAATAATAATAATAATAATAATAATAATAATAATAATAATAATAATAATAATAATAATAATAATAATAATAATAATAATAATAATAATAATAATAATAATAATAATAATAATAATAATAAATAACAAAAAACAACTGGACCAGACTATGGTTTCCCGCAGAAGCAAAGAAAGAAGAACAATTTATTTTTTTGTTTTCCTCTCACAAGGGGACATCTACCGTCCCCACAACACAACACAGCACAACACAAAAGTTTCCCAAAAGAATTTGGTGAAATACGAATATTTTTTATTTTTTTTAAGCCTAAACAAAACCCAAAAAAAAAAAATAGAAATAGAAACGTGGTTAAATAAAATTTCAGAACCCCGTAACCATTAGAATCATTCACCTTTCACAATATTTAAAACTAATACCTCCAATTCAATTCGAGTCAAATATTCACTGTAATTGCTTCCTAACACCAAACTACAATCATATTAAAATTAATTAAAAAAAATTATAATCCTGATAAATCAATTTAACTTAGATTTTAAAATTCTAAAAATAGAAAGAAAAAAATATCTTAACATCTAACTATCACCATCTAACTATTATTCTCTAAACAAATTAATAACTAGAATTTATAGAAATTACTTTTAAAGTTAAAATCTCAGAACTTTATTCCCCAGTATTTAAGACCTTATATGACTAGTTTATATAATTAACGATAAAAACAAAAAAAAAATCATTTGTATAAAAAGACATACGATTAAAATTTTAAGAAATTGAATAGGGTGGCGATACTGCCAGAGCTATTCTCCTCCTGCCAGAGCAAAAATTATTTTAATGACCATATTATCCCTCTACTTAATTTACAAGATTTCATTAATAATTTACTTATAAACTCCTCTTGCCTCCCTCCCCAGAATTTCAGCTGTCTTTCATCTCTCTTGTGCAAAAAAAATTTCTCGATCAATTCTTTTCTCCCCATGCCCCCTCCCTACCCCCATTCCCCCATGCCCACCGCGCTCTCTGAATTAAACAAACACCACGAAGCATAATTTCTGAAGAAATAAGAACTGATTTTTTTTTTTTTTCTTTTGGAACAAAACGTTAAATTTAGGATGGAACTTGGGAAAAAGCCTTAATATCAAACATTTGGATTACAAAATTTCACATACAGTAATGTTGTCATTGATTGGTCATTGGTTCATATTTGCTCCTCTTCTTGAAAAATTTAATACCAAAAGTTTCTCTTTTTAATTTTAAGTATTAGTATTTAATGCGAATGTTTAAACCTAAAGATTTTAGTTTTGTTGTGTCTTGTTCAAATTGAAAGATGGAAAGGAAGAAAAATAAAATCGAGACAGTGTGGTGGTACTGGAGTGGAGGTAGATGGAGAAGAAGGGATGACTGCTAGAATCGACAGGAAAGGCGAACTAAAAGAGGCAAAGGTAGAGGTGCGGTTTAGGCAAAGGTTAGGAGTGGGAGGGAACTGAAAAAAGAATGGAGGATAAGAGGATATTCTGTCTTCAAAGATGGAGAAAAATTTCTCTTGGTGGTTCAAAGTGTTCATTGTAGTGATTATCTCAAAGAGGGTGTTAGCAGTGATGGTCTTTAAAGACGTCAAGATTACCTTACAAAGTCGGCACGATCAAAGGTGATGTTGCGAGGTGACGGCCAGCAAGAGAATAAAAAATTGTAAATTAAATAGAGGGACAACACTATCATTAGAGCAAAAATTGCTTTGGCTTGAGGAGAATAGCTCTGGCAATATCACTAGCCAATTGAATAATATATTCACATTTCTAATTTAACTTATTCATTTATTATTTCAGGATTTAGGTTATATCCAAAAAAATAAGTCATAATATGAACCACTTAATAGAATACTACACCCAAATTAATTTGAATAGGGTATTTACACATTCAAATTTGATTTTGAAAGAAATAGGACCAAACTTAAATGCAAATAAGTCAAAATTCATCAAATGGGACCACCAAATACATAAATATTTATCTTATCTCCCTTTTTAATTGAGATTTCCCTGAATGAAAATCCAAGGTTTGACGGCTTCCCATTCACATAAGCACCTGTGGATTCGGCCGTTTATATGTTTTTGCTTTAGAGTCATCATTTTAACTTGAATGTGGATACCCAAAGACTGAGGTTTGAAATTGATTGACACGTTCATTGTACATTTATTATTCAAAGAAAAGAAAGGTTGGCAACTCGACGATTTTAACCTATTCGTTAACCAATTTTCCATTCATTCATAGAAGTATTGATATTCTTTACCCATAATAGATGATTAAAAGTTTTATATGCCACGCCAAAGTATGTTTATATATATAAATAGTGAGTGGATCAGAACCAGGAAATTGGTAAGTAAAAGGAAGAGGAGATTTTTCTACCATTTTTTGTTGGCTGTTTATTTGAAAACTTCAAAATGGGATCTGAAAAATCAAAGAATTCATGTCAAAGCAACCTCTCCATAAGACGGAATTCAATAGAAGGTCCCATGAGTGTTACTAAATATGGTGATTTGCAATATAGTTTCCCCTCAACTTGTTTGTCCAGAAAAGCAAGTTCAAATACCATATAGTTTCCATAGAAATCAAAGATCTGTAAAGGTTCAGCAAGAACCAGGAAATGACCAGGAAAAGAGGGAAAAGAAATTATGGATTAAGAAATGGCTTTCGAGAAGAGCCAAAATCCTGACTTGGAACCTTAAAAGCTGAGGTTGAGGTATATAACTTCTTGAAATATCTGAAAATTAATGTTCTTTGACACTAGAAAATGGAGTACAGAAAGATACAAATACTTTCATGAATAAAGAGATGAGATAAGTTTGTCCCTGAAAGACTAAGGCTACCTGAGGGAGAGAGGTAACTGGGGTCACTGACTTTCAGCCATCTCAAATTGGACACTGATTCTCAATTGGAATCACCTCTGCAATCCAAAATTCAGCATTAGTTTAGCAGCATTTAATCCCTACAACATCTGTTTCTGAAATATATTTTCCCATTTTTCTCACTTATCTCTAAAGACTTTGCCAACTTCCCGAGTCACCCCGTTCCAGACGTATACGCATGGCATTAGATTTCGTTTCCTGACTTCAATCTAGACTTGGTAAACCTATATTGACTAAACTAATAATGTGACATTGAAACAGAATAAAATATAGAAATTGACCAACTGCCTCACAGCAGGTAGTAAACTTGGTCATGCAACATGACGTCTTCAAAACCAGTTATTTGAAGAGCTACCTGTTTATTCTAACATGCAGGCTTCTAGTATACATAGGCAAACAGGATAAGAAAATTCATATGCACAGGGTATGTCATAAAACATCGTATGCCCATCATATGCACAGCCACGTCAAGAAAATCCATACTGTATCCACCGCAGTCAGGGCAAAGCATGATGCTGACCCTCCACCGTTAATACACCACATTATTGTATATACGCGTTAAACAAGAAGTAATTGATTGCTTAGGAACTTAAGTATTTTCTCATCCATGAGCGGAAGCGTGACCAAGCTAGCTCAACCGCAGCATTATCTTCATCATCCATTCCCATATTCTTTCTCCTTTGCAACCCTTCAGGAGAATTGTTCATAAAAGCATGTCTAAGCCCAGGATAGATGTAAACCTCGTGCGGGACTCCTCCTGCCTTCAGCGTTTCCTCCAATGCTTTACCAGTCTGGGAAAACAGAATGAACCACAAAATTCGTTAGACAGAAACACATGTTTTTTCCATTACTAATTAAAACATATCCACAAAGGCATCCCAACTGTGATCAACAAAATTACAATCCAAATCATATTTTCCAGACCATATTCACAAAGACAACAATCAAAATGAACTAGCAAAATTTTGGGAGTTGTACATTTTCTAGTCTTGTAATGCAAAATAGCCTTTGCTATAACTGTAAACAATAGATGGCAAGAGAAATATTCTCGAAGATCACACAATTCTGATAAACCCCCTGCCAAAGTTTTATCTACCATGGCTTTAATATTTATTTGTAAAGCTAATTTCAGGGATCTGCCCCACAACCAAGAAGAACTGGGCTCTCTTTGAATTAGTCTTTGTCTTAGAATATCTTCTTATCTTGGAACATCCTCTCCATGAACCAGCAAGAAATACCCTGTAATTCTTCCTCTTATTCTATAAGAGAATTAGGTGGTCTAAAGAAACAGAGAAAAAGGGGAAGAGGGTGCATAAACCTGTAAGGCATCATAAGACCAAACAATGGACAATGATCAAACGTTATGGTCCTGGACTCACGAGTTAAAAGTGATATAATTCAACCTTTAGCATAATATAAACCGCCTCCACAATTTTTCTTTACAAACAGTATGTTCTCCTAAAGTCACATTGGAGGTCTCTTTCAAGTTATGGTTAGCCTAGCATAAGCATTGACTTATTACATGTTTATCTAAGTCACTAACCGACCAAATTTAACATATAAATACTTAACTTTATTTCTCTATAGAACTACATAAAAACCTTTATTTTGAAAATTGGCTACTTCTACCTTCCTAACAATCTCAGGATCCACATAAAACAACTTTAGGATTAAATTACTGCATGATTTTTAGCTACAAAAACACATATACTTCAATTTCCAAAATATATAGAGATAATCCAGACCACAAGCTTTCAATTGTATTTTGAGAAAAAGAATGAGCTTATCAGAATTATTTGCTTCTTGCACCAACCATTTTCAGGATTCAGATCTACCTATAAAGGAAATATTTTAAAGACAGGATATGAGACTTATTTGAAATCCCTCTTGAAAGGTAATACGAAAAAGATTTTTTGCAAAAAGAATATGAAGTACTGGATCATGGAGATATCAACTAAAACATAGAAAAAGGTAGTCGTTGATAATATTACCAGTTATTAGATATTCATAACTCAATGGATACTTGTTGCTCCCTGTCCTGAATTCTGTGTCATGGTATGGATCTCCAACACCTGATGTACCGTAAAAATTTTGTACTAGAAGGAATCAAGTTGCCCACATGCATCTTTAATCCAAAATCAAGCTGACTGGGTTTTACTTTCCGGGTAAAACAACTATTTTAGGTTTTCAGCCAACCACAGTCCCAGGCATTACCCTTTGGCATCAAAAGTCATGGGAGACTAATCAGTTGTTAGTCCTTGTTTTTTATATTTTACTTTTGTAACATGAGTCGGAGTTTGGACTGCAAAGAATTGTGATGTTATAGTAGGATCAGGCTAGAAATTTACTGGGGATTCCATTGTATTTCAGGGAATCCAAGGCTATTACACTATACCATAAATGCTTCCGAAACCCCCTTTCCAAATTTCTGTACCAATATACCCTCAGAGAACGTGTTTAACCAAATTTCAATGACATTCTCCAAATTTATCTTCATTAGAACAAGAAGCAAGCACCGGAACCATATAAGCTTCAGACAAAATCAACATTGCAAGCTTACCAATAAGTGTAACCCAATTTGAAGAACACAACCACCATTATTGTTTCAAAATGAAAAAACATGTAAGACCAAGGGATGCTTCTATGAAGAGAATTGCAGGATGAAGGCAAGATAGTTTGGACAGAGGTAGAGACACACCTAAGACGATAAAAGTGATTAGAAGAGATATATCTCTGTTATATTTGGATGAAAATATGCCGATAGATAGAAAGAAGTGGAGAAAGAGGATTCATGTGAATGACCACTTGCAATCGTGTATTGGTTCATGTAACCGGTACCAAGTTTTTAGAAACTAAGGCTTAGTTTTGTTGTTGTATCTTGAATGAGTCATCACGGTATCTTGTGTAAGTATTGTTCCATACTTTTTCCTTAAATTGAAGTTAATGATGTAAATTCAGATTGAAAAGTGGTTCTAATTTAAGAAAGATAGAAGAGGTTCTATTTTAAGCAAGTTTGCATTGTCATAGAACATGCTAAACTAGAGATAAAGAATTTTCAAATGGGGGGAGAACAATCTAGCCTTTTAATGAATCAATTCCCCCCCCCCCCCTCTTCTCTGTCAGCTGAATGAAAAATCATTGTAGAGATAATAAACTCATAAACATTATTTTATATTCTCCCTTTTTGACTAGCAAGTTCTACTACAATACTGCAACCTCAAAGTGTTAAAAAGAAGGCTCTCAAGGATATTAATACTTTGCATTCAAGGTAAACACTGATGCACAAATTTGAATATTTCCCATACCCATTTCAAAGTCTGAAACTCCCAACCAAGTGTGTGAGAAACTGGTTATGGAGAAGGAATTAAACTCAGAAACAGGACCGATTGCATTAGGTGGCTTAAATGCAACAGAAAACTTGCTACGCTGAAAACAGATTAACTGTTTTAGTCAAGAGTCATGATATGATCTCCAGAATACCTTTCAAGCAAGAGCTTAGCATATATATTCTCAATTTTATGGTCTAAAGCAATGGCGACTAGCATAGACTGACTCCAATTTGTGATTTTTATTCTAGTGATGCATTCACGCCATTGCCAATTTTATTTTCCACCTTTTACAACGAGAAAGATTCAAAGCCACCCATATGTCTCCTCTACTGTCTAAATTGTCCTGGTAATGCAAATACAAGCTTTGCCCCTCCCCATGCTTTTCTTTCCCCAAGCAGCTTACATCAATGGAGCTAACATGTAAAATGCTGATTGTTGTTGCTCCTATGCATTAATGCTCCTTCTTCAAAGCTTAAGAACTGAAGACTTTATCTCCTCTATTATCACAATAGATCTCTTCCCTTTGCTGTTTAAATTCTCTTTTGTAGTTTCTTCATCCCAAGAATCCCATGCAACAAACCTTTGAAGTTAACATTGAAATTGAAGGAAACGCATAAAGGCAAATGCTCCACTACTATCATACAGATGTCATGCTTGTTGCCTGCAAACAACAGTTTCTAAGTGATTGCAATTAAGACAGATGAGAAGATGACCCAAAGGCCTGCATTCATCATCCTTGGTCTGATCCCATTACTTTGCCCCACAGGGAAATGATCTAATTCCAAAAACCACGAGAATCCTCTTGAAGAACTATGCTGCAATTGTAACCCCTAAAAGGAAATGCCCACTCTCTGCCCAGACCCCTAGAAAAGTGTATCTCTCTTCAATACACTAACCATAAGGGGAGAATATCTACAATCCTTTAATCAAGTGGATCATCATCATAGGAACAAAAGAAGATGGCATGTCAATATGTTATATAATGGATAAAGGTTTATCCAAAATATTTCAATCCCAAATATCTAAGTTTACTGATTACAATGAGTATGCATTCTACATATTAAAGTTTAGTAGGATCAGATTAGGACTGTTTTCTTACTGTAATCAGTAATCTACACAGGGATGAAAGAGTAGTCACCAAATTGTAGAATTATGTAAGTACTAATGGAAGAAAAAGGGAAGGCAGAGGAAATCAAAGAGAGAGAGAGAGAAAGAGAGAGATTAAAAAAAAATCAGGGAGTTTGTAGAAGAAGATACAGAATCATCACAATCAATCATAATTCATCCACTCATTAATTACCATTCCACATGTACAATTGCGATTTTGCAAGCTTATATGCAGGAAAGTAAAATTTGAATGCCTAGATAACTTAGTAGCAAAGCAAGCTTGACGGCCATGAAGAGCAACCAAAGGACTGAAAGCTTGAAAGCGACCCCAAAACTCTAAAATCAACCTTTACCCTAACATGACCTAGAGAAGACTTCTTGACTCACTTTAGGCAATAGATGAAACCAATCTTCTCTAAAATCTAAGAATTCGTGAAACAAGATTAAACCTAAAAAATTGTGTCCATGGAATGCTAAAGTGATCAGATCACCTGCAAAGGGTTTGCATATTTAAAAGATATAACGGCCATTTGAAGAACAAATGCCAGTTATACCAAAGGACTGGAGGATACCAGGAATGATGCCCATAAAACAGATCCCACATTCATCTCATAGAAGTCAAGATTCAAGCTTAAGAGCCGGGACTGGGAAATTTAAGTTCAAACTATCATTTTATAATTTCACAGCAAGTTCATACACCACAATACCTTTGCATCTGCGAATCCAACAAAATCATCAAGCTCCCCAAAATGAGCCTGTACAGGAGCTTTGGCATTTGCAGGATCTGCAAGCTGTGGTGAAGGAACACCATAGAAGGATACAACAGCATCAACTCCAGGGACCAAAACAGAACTTGCAATGGAAAGGGCACCACCCATGCAGTATCCAGTTACAGCAACCTATTCAGATAATCAGTTATTCATCTCAAATTTGAATAAAGCACTTAAGATATCTATATGGCAGGAATTCTATCAACAGGATATTAAGTCTACGCATAGGGAAAGATCAATAGCACACTTTGGCTATTCCTCCTCCTTTCTAATGAGGTATTAATCAAGCATTTGAATTCAGAAAAGATAGAACTTATATTTTACTTCATAGTAACATGATAAGTCAAAATCAGAATAAACCTTCTTTGAACCATTTGACTTAAGCCAGTTAACTGAGGCTTCAATGTCCTTGACAGCTCCTTGCCAGTCAAGACCATCCATTAAATGTTGTGCTTCTGCAACATCAAGACCAACCTTCCCACGGTACAAACTACTTTGGAAATAGAAATTAGTAAACACTAATAATCAAAACATTAAGACATAGTTCTTAAATATCAGAAGCACAGTATTACACAATGAATTGTAACTAAGCAAACTTCTTACTCGGGTATAAGTGCTTTATAGCCATTGTCAAACTGGGAAATCTTCTGGGCATGGTTCTTGACCTCAAAATCTACTCCCCACCACTCCTGAAGCACAACAATCCCAGGAGCATTGTCCTTTCCAACCACATATGCATCAAATGTCTGCTAAGAGAGAGAGGGGGGGGGGGGGGGGGAGAAAATCCAACATTTAGAAACCCACATAAGGAGGGGCAGGTTGTGGGGAGCGACAAGAAGAACAGACATTTTCTCAAGACCCACAAATTCAGAGCCATTCTTTCAGACAGATTAGGAAGGGAAAATTCTTCAAGGGTGGTTATGAACCGGCCTCCGATTAGCAAATTGATAGACTGGTGATGGATGGATGGATGGGTGGAATTCACTAAAAACTTGAGACCTAACTGTGTTAAACAATGTGCTAGTTGCCATAGTGACTTCTAATGTTTGACAAATATAAAAAGTTTGGTATCTTATTTTCCCAATTGTCTTTTATGAAATTTTGATGTTGTCAGCTTTGTAATTTTGAACCTCTGCCTTGTAAAGTATCTAATATCAACTTTCTGAAAAAAAGGAAAAATATTTCGAAAAATATTTCTATTATAACGACTTGGAAGTTTTCTAATTTTATGACAATATTAAGTTGCCATGTATGTGTAAATTCTTGTATTACTAGTTCTCATATTAAATTTCATCAATTTAGCTATCCTACTAGGCTTCTAGAATTATTCATATTGCCATTCTTTTGTTCTTTTAGTTTAGATTAACAATCTCATGCTTCATTCTCTCTCCCATAGAACAAGGGAGATCTGGAATCCTAGCTCCAAAATATCTATTGAATCCAGTGGTGAAATCCTACTAAAATTTGATATTAATATTTGAATGTGTTACAATTAGTCCAATTTCATCTCATCACTTTTAGAAGTCGACAGTTTTTTTTTCCATTAAATATTGACGTATAAACAAGTAGGCCTTTTTAATACTGCTAACATACATACATAAAACACCTCAAAGAAACTAAACCAATAGTTTAAATTAGGCCCAAATATTTATCCAAAGATCTACTAAACTCAAAATCTTAATGTCCAAAAAGCTATTGAAACTGCCCCTAAAAACCATCCTTCTTATTCTCTCCATCTAAGTCATGAATCAGTTGTACTTCAAATTTGAGCTATTACCTAAGCAAATTGTATCATTCCATAGTTCTTTATCTTTCCTTCCTCAATATCAGTACCATTTCAGTTATTAGTTTTGTTTAACATCAAACTCCGAACATGGAACAAATTTGGATTCTTAAGATCATCGTCAATTACTGAGACTTGAGACTGTCGACAAATAAAACACCCACCAACAAATCCCTTTTCCCCCAAACTCGGCTGGAAAAAGAAAAGGCAGCTATCTTTACCCCACCCAGCTTTGGCCCAAGTTGCAATAATTCAAAATTACTCTCTACCATTAACAATTCAATTTCATTAACTAGTCTCATACCAAGAAAATAATCAAAAAAATACTGGACAAATTCGAGAACCAAAATATAAAAGAACCCATCCAGCATTTGCTTAATTTGGTACATGCATCTTTACAATAGAATAAAAAAAAATTAAAAAATTAAAATAAAAAAAAAACAATGTGGTAGAAACTCACGGTGTCGCCCCTTTGAATTTGGACTTTGTAGAAGGGAGACGATGTAGCAGAAGAGTCCGCCATTGCACGAACTTGATGAAGAGAAGTAGACGAAGATAGTTTCTTCAAGAGTGAGAACGCTAAAGGAGAAATGGGGTTCTTGTGAAGATTCTGGAAGAATATATGGAGCACATTGAGGTCATTTCTGCCAAGCAAGAGCATTACCAACCGAGTCCATGTAGCTGCAGATGGTGAATGTTAACGTCTTTTTTTCCCTTTTATATTCTCTCTCTCTCTCTCTCTATATATATATATATAAATCGCCTAATCAATAATGAATTCTCAAAAAATATTCCAAATGTCTATTAAATCCACAAATAAAATTATAATTGTTATTTCGTTTGAATTTGATGTATTCATTTTAATTTTACATAACAATATAGAAAAGTATTTAATTATGAGTAACTATTTAATTTGTTATAATAACTGTTTAAATTTTAATTTGATCAAACGAATCTTAAAATCAAGAATTATTGAGAAAAGAAAAGAAATTTAAAACTCAATTAAAAACACAGTCAATTATACTTAGACACTTTAAGTAAGGATAACTAAGTATAGTTATTTGACATTTTTATGTGTAAGATAACTTTGTATTCTTGAAGTAAAAGAAAACATTATTAATCTTCACCAACCATTTTCTTTCTTTTTTTTTTAACACAAAAAAGGAAAGGATAAATAAAAAAAAAATATTATATTGGTTCTTTACATCCTTGTGCAAAGGGTTATTTTTCAACATTTATTCAGCTATAAATATAGTTGGATATTTACACTCAGACATAAGCTTATCCTTTAAAATTAGAGAAGTTTTATCCATTAACGTAAAAGATTATTGAGAAAAAGAAATGCAATTAGGAATACAGTCCAATAAATATAGTCATAAGAAATGTTCTAAGGATTTCTTAACATTTGATAATAATAAGAGAAATAGAACATTTGTAAAGAGAATATACACAAATTGTGAAATTATCTAGTTGTTTTTTATTTATACTAGTTTAATGTCCCGTGTGTTGTACGGGTTGTTATATTATTAAGATTTAATATATTAATATTAAATATATATTATTAATTAATTTAATTAATGATTTAATTAGTTAAAATTTTAAAATAAATTTAGATAGTATTCAAAGAATCACATATTTCAATGTATTAATATTATATATATATATATATATATAATATTTAAAGAATCACACTTTTCAATATATTAATTTAGATAATATTCAAAGAATCACACATTTTAATATATTATTATTAAATACATATATATTTTATTAATTAATTTAATTAATTAAAATTTTAAATGAATTTAAATACAATTTTTATTTTTCTTTAAAAAAAATCATTTAACCACGTGTCACCTTATGATTCTTTCATGTGTCATAATGGTATACTTCATCTTTGACTTTTATATATATATATATATATATATATATATATATATATATATATATTTCACCTCCTGAGGCCCAATTCATTCGCAAGCCTCCTTATCAAGTTGATGCATCAAAAGGGAACATTCGGGAGCACATACCTTGGCATTAAGGTATCAACTCGTATGGCTAAAAGTGCTAGGGTGGCATTGAATATAGTATAACTTTGGATTTTTTTCCCCCCTTCTCGAAAAGGGCAGAGATTCCGCTAAATGGTGGCGTTTTGATGTCGAATTACGACAATGGGGTAGAATTTTGTAGAATTGCGTTTGTAGCGTGGAATGCGACCTTGTAAAATAAGGTAATGCGACCAAAAATTCTACTGAAATCGAGCATTGAGAATTTTCAATAAAACAGGTCGCATTATTGTAATGCGACCTCAAGTCATATCCCCTCACCCGCGACGCTACGACCATTCTTCTTCTTCCCCATTTCCTCTTCTCGGTGCGATCTCTGCATGTTGTGACAATCCTATTCCGGTAGCACCATCTCTGCTACAGCTTTGGCCAAACGCGGGAACCTATTTGCTATGACTTGTTGTTAAAGCACTAGACTGAGGTATTATTCCCCAAACAACAACGTTAATCAATTTTTTTTTTTTTTAGTTGAAGTTTTGTATTTGATATGTTTTGTTTTTTCAGTTGTTTTTACTAGGATTTTGAAGATTTTCTTGCTCTTGTATAGCTTTAGTTAATTGGTTGATATGTTCTAAATTGTTGATTTCATTGAGCATTTTTTCCACCATTTCAAATGATAGTAGGATATAACAAAACAATTTAAGTGGACTAGAGGGTGAAAGAAAATGCTTTAAGTGGCTTGAAGCCAAGACACAACAATTTTGGTTGATTCATTAACTAGTTGATTGCTACCATTAATGAGTTAATTTTGGTTTCTATTTTGGAATTCATTTTTAGTTAAATGATTAAATTAATATTTAAATTTAGTTTATATTTTGGAATTCATTTCTAGTTATTTTGTTGGTTTAGGGTTTAGAAGATCTATTCAAGATTTGAAATTTCATTTTACACACAAATAAAAACTTATTTTCAAGATCTTTCATTTCTTTTCATTTTATTTTCCACGATTTTATGTCCTTTTCTTTTACTTTTCCACCTTCTAACTCTTTTCATTCAAGGTCTTACGTTAATTGTTTCAATTTACTTTAAATAGGTAAGATGGATCACATGCTCCCCGCCCTCTTGTAGGTGGTTTATTATCTCTTCAGCCGAGTCACCATTCTTCATTGGTATGGTCTGGCGATCAGCATGCCTGTGCGACTCCACTAGACGATACGATTTTGTATTTTGGGAGCACACTCCCCTTTCATGCAGAGTCATGGAGTTGGTGAATAGTGCTGATTTTGGGAAAGTTAGACAAGTTGGGTATATACAAGTTGATCACGCCCTCATTACTGCACTAGTAGAGCGATGGCGGCAGGAGACTCATACATTTAATTTACCAGTAGGAGAGCCTACCGTGACATTAGAGGATGTAGCACTTTTATGGGGCCTTCGAATATATGGGGATCCAGTTGTAGGGGCACCTTTTCACTATAGTAAATTTGATTAGATTGATCTTTGTGATAGATTATTTGGTATTAGACCACGAGCAGAGCACATTCGGGGGAATAGGATTAGGAAGGCTCCTATTGAGGAGCACTTGGACATTCCTTTGGCAAATGACGATACTAATGGCGTTATACAACAGTGTGCTCATTGTCTTATCTTCTTGCTGATCGGGGAGTTATTATTTTCTGATAAGTCCGGGAATTTACTACACTTGAGATATCTACCTATTATAGAGGATTTGGATGCATGTGGCACCCTGAGTTGAGGCAGTATAGTCTTCGCATACCTGTATAGATATTTATGCCAAGCTGCTATTGGGTCCGCTCAGGAGATTTATAGCCCAATGATCTTAGTTCAAGTAAGTTTGAATTTGGTCCATTTTTGTTTTTAAAAATTCTTGATAACATATGTAATATTTCTAATACCTTTATGTAAATACGATGTAGCTATGGGCCTGAGAACGTTTTCGGATTGTACGACCAGAGCGGGGTAGACCCCACAACAAGTTACCACTGCTTGCACTATATGGAGCTTGATGGGATGTAAGTTTACATCTCTATCGCACGTCCACACATGTTTTGGTGTCATATCGCTCCCAACTTAATACCCTTTCTGACGAGGATGTAAGTATATATGTTATGTATACATACTTTATTTTTAACCCCATCTATGTGTACGCAATCCTTATATGTATTGTGTGTGTTGTAGTTTATTTGGTAGCCATATCAGTTGAATTTGGTGAGTGTCCTCCCCCCACACTATTTGGATGGAGCCGATATCTGGAGGTCACGCACAATGCTTATTAGCTGGGAGGTGGTCGAGCTTTACTTTTCGAACTGGGTCATGTAGCAGTTTAGGATGCTGCAGTCTATACCGATAGACTGTGATACATGGGTTGACCTCCACGATATTGATAGATGGAGCAATCTTACCAAAGATTATGTCAGATACCATAGGCTATATCTCCAAATGTGGGCACATCAACTAGAGTACATACTAATTAGTTTGGTAGGTGTCTCAGTTGCTGTGGACTACATGCCATCTTCAGATCGGGAACCCCATTTCTCGTGATGCACTACAATCGGGATATCAGCCTACCGGATTTAGTACAGTTGTATTGGTAAGTACTTATGATTTAATAAGTTACAACATGTTTAAATATATAACTAAATATTAAATGTATTTTTTAGGCCGATATTGTGCAACGTGCTATGGTAGTGGCAGATCGCCATATTCATAATGCCGACTCGATTTCTCAAAAGGTGTTTATTGATATACGAGATATGTGTGCTCGAGGACTGACAGCATGTC
The DNA here is from genome assembly GCA_026120185.1 of Voacanga thouarsii. NCBI lineage: Eukaryota > Viridiplantae > Streptophyta > Magnoliopsida > Gentianales > Apocynaceae > Voacanga > Voacanga thouarsii. The sequence goes on from JANUWF010003370.1 coordinate 1,616,556, forward strand.
ATCAACCGCACGATAAATATCCTAGCCCAATCGAGTCAGACGAGCCAACTATCGCAGTGAGTTAGCCTACTTCGAGGCCCCGGGAGCCTATTGATGACCGTGCACATGCTGGGGTGAGGCGAAGAGGCAAGAGACCCCGAGCGCAATCACATCCTCCACAGGATCATCATGACCACGAGGCCACTGTTGACAATCATAACCAGGAGGCAGGGGACGGTTTGCACCCCGATTTTGGTCCGGAGAATTGCTAGGGAATGATTCCATGGTGATTCCGGTTCAGTCTCCATTTACGACTGAGACAGGCATTCCAATAGGCATGGATCTCCCCGCTATTGATGGGTAGGTAGATCCTTTTACATGCATTGATGACCTTCCTATTCGACCTTTTCGCGGTATTGTCTGTACTAGGCGAGGAAGACGGGTTGCAGATCCTCCCCAGCAAGAAGACCCACAGCCTGCCCATTCTCTCCAGCTAGAACCACAACCTGTCCTTTCCCCAAGGAGAAGCAGAGCCCGCCCATTCTTTCCAGCCAAAACCATAACCTGTCATTTCTCTCCAAGGAGAAGAAGAGCCCGCCTATTAAGCAGGAAGAACCACAACCTAATACTGCTGGGAGACCAAGGAGAAAGATTAGGCCTCGTAGGCCATGTATACTCTCGCCGCATTAATCGTTCTTTACTTGAGTAGATGTAGTCTGAATGTATATAATGTTTGACCTTCTTGTTTGAATGGTTTTGGTGTTTAGATTGTGTTTGAATGGCTTTGGTGTTTGGATTGTGTTGGAACGATTTTGGTGTTTGGATTGTGTTTGAATGGTTTTGGTGTTGGAATGATTTTAGTGTTTGAATGGTTTTGGTGTTTGGATGGTTTTTGACTGATTTAAATGGTTTTAACTTGATGGAGATTGTTATTTATTGTATAGGATATATGCAGGAAATCTATTTTTGTAAATGCAGGGAGTTTGTTATTATGTTTGTTGGAAATTAGTTAAAAAAAAAAAAAAAGCACTAAGGTCGCATTATATAAATGTGACATTTGTTGACAATAACCCTCCCAGATCTATGGCTATTTCACATAAATCTACAAAAAACATTGCCGGCCAGATTATTTTCTCAATGGGCAATCTCTGTGAATACCGATTATGTTGATGGCATTTGATTAGTCATTTTACTAATTTAGGTATTAAGGTAACTTCATCCATCCACATACATTTATTTTCTTTGCATTTTTCAACCAATGTGCTATGCCTTGTTGTGGTTTTTCAAATTGCTATGTTTTGGTGTTTGATTTTTAATTTTCTTATAATGGTATAGCATCTTGTAAATTTTAGATTGTGCCAACTCTATAATCATGGATGTTTTGGAACCACCTATTGTGCTATGCTTTTTTTAGGATTGTCAAATACAGTGCGATTATCGGGGCTCAATATGGTCTGATGGAGCCATTAAAAAAACTTGCATTCTCCGACGTCAAATATCTTACTCGGAACTAATAGACAAGGTTTGTACATATCCTGGATTTGGAGGACGAAATGTGACAAGGGGACTATATTGAGGCAAATTGTTGGTTGTGTCTACTTGGGATGCAAATAGTCGTCTCTTCCCTCTTGCATTTGCCATCGTGGATGACGAGTCATTGAAGAGTTAGAGCTAGTTCTTAAAATTACTACGTCAACATATTATTATGGAAAGACATATATGTCTGATTTCAGATAGACATAAAGATATAATCAATGTTGTACGACATATGAATGAATAGCAAGAACCTTTGGCTATCTATCGATATTGCCTCAGGCATATTAAGGGAAATTTTCGTGCTAAGTTTAAGAACACTAATTTGACAAATTTGATGTATGCTGCAGGTTTAGAGCGTAAGAGGACCGAATGTCAATCATAGTTGGATGAAATTAGAATTCGAAAAGAAGATGCACTTAAATATTTGATGGAAATTGGTTTGGAGAAATGGACTTTGTCATATGATGAAGGCATAATCAATGTTGTACGACATATGAATGAATGGTAAGAACCTTTAGCTGTCTATCGATATTACCTCGGGCATATTAAAAGAAATTTTCATACTAAGTTTAAGGACACTAATTTAACAAATTTGATATATGCTATGAGTTTAGAGTGTAAGAGGACTGAATGCCAATCATATTTGGATGAAATCAGGATCCGAAAAGAAGATGAATTTAAATATTTGATGGAAATTGGTTTGAAGAAATGGATTTTGTCATATGATGAAGGGCATAGATATGGTTCAATGACTACTAGTTTGTCTGAATGCATGAATAGTGCAATGAAGAAAGCAAGATTTCTCTCGCTGAAAGTTTTAGTTGAAACTTCATTTTATAAGTTAGTTAAGTATTTTAATGAATATAGAGATGAGGCATCCAATTTGAGACACCCTTTGCTATATGAAATGTGGAAGTTGTATTCTTATTTTGAGGACAAATCCAGAGGGTATGTTGTGACTGAATTTAATGCACAGACTGGAATGGATGGGATCAAATCATCTGTCCAACAAAGGGGTAGAAGTCCAAATGTTTACAATGTCAATTTGATGGAGAGATCATACAACTGCCAAAAGTGGAGCATATATGGTATACCTTATTCTCATGGGTTTGTAGTATGTCGTCACAGATGTTGGAACCCCATTGATTTTATTTTGGAGTTCTATACCAGATGGAATTACAAGTTGATATATAAGGGTCAGTTTTTCCCTGTAGCAGATGAACAATATTGGAGGCCTTCAACTTTTACGCTTACACCTGTGGAAGAAATGATGAGGAATGAAATTCCTAGCCGTTCACAAACATCGAGGATACCTTATGATATGGATTATCGAATACCCAACTCTCCCCCAAGATGCAGCAACTGCCATAGGAGTGGACATACTAGGAGAAATTGTAATAATAATATTTTTACTATTTCTAGAGATTAGGCAATTTCTTCAAATGTTCCTTCGTATTCTATTTTATTGTATTTTAAGTATGATTTCTCAATGGTATTTTGTGATGTTGGAATTTATATTTTGAAATACTTTCATACTTTATATATATATTTTTATATATAGGAATCAAATATATTCATTCAATGGAGGCCTTAAATGAAGAAATGTTCATAGAAGGTGGCATTTAATGCAACCATAAAGTCGCATTAGAGTAATGCGACCAATAGGTGGCATTAAATTAATGCAACCTATAATTTACTATACTTGCGAATTTTGTTAAGTGTAGATCAAATGAGCCGTTTTTGGTCGCATTTCTATAATGCGACCTTATTTTTTGTAAGGTCGCATTTTAGAAATGCGACCATGCTACAAACGCAATTCCGCAAAAGTTCACCCCACTGTCGTAATTCGACACCAAAACACCACCATTTAACAGAATCTTCGTGAAAAGGGTTAATCAATGGCACAAATTTGCAAGTTAAAATGTCCTTGGAAGGGCTAGAAATTGACCATATCGCAAAGATAAATAAGACTAGGCAGACTTTTCTTTTTTTTTTTCCCTTTCATTTTTGTTTTCCCACACTTTTAAATAGAACATGTGTAATTTTTAAGAAAAACATTTAAATATATTTAATATTAATAAATCACTAAGAAAACTTATATGACATATATTATATGTTGTGTGCCTTCTAAAAGGATCTAATTTTTTTATACATGTGGTACACAAAGATCATGCTTATATGTGTAACTTTAGGATGATTTTTTTTTTTTTACTTTCTTTTTTCTTCTCTTTATTTTTGTATTAAATAATAGCTAAATCAAGTGTCTAATAAGCCAGAACATAACTCAAATGTGCATTAGAGAATGTTCAATTTGTCACTTTTCTAAATATAATATACTAAATGTGAAGAAGGGATATCATCATCATAAGATATTATTTTGAAAATTCTTCAATTTATTTTCCTTGAAAGCTTTTTAAATTTGGTGATTCAGTTTCCAAAATCTCACAAACGGATGGGTCAGATTTCATCAAAAACTTCAAATAACTCCTTCTAAGGTCTAGTTTCATTTGGTCAACGTTAATAATTTGGTCATTTTGTAGTATTTCTTATTTTTCTATTTCCATGGTTTAGATTTTGATTATCCAGATAAATTTAAATTAAATGTTCGACTCAGATGTAGTGAAAATTTATAAAGAGTTTGACCAATCCTTTTCAACTGACCATCCCACCTCCCATTTGTTCCACTCTTTCTTCTATGATGGCTTGATTTCATTTCCAAGAGCTTATTAGAGGTCTTTGATGTTCCCAAAAAAAGCAAAGCAAGCTGTAACTTGTTCAAGTAGAAAATTTATATTTGTAAGAGATATGTGATAAATACTTTTGCTCGAATTTCTACTCAAATTACCTCTACCCAATTACACTCAAATATCTTAACAAGTTTTCTTCAATTGTGTGGCCGCTAAATGTTGTTAAGAAGGGTTGAAGCCATAAAACATAAAGTTGGGAGTTTTACATTGAGGTAAGTTGGGGGGAGGGGGGGAGCTAATTCTAAAATCTTTTGGGGAAATTCCTCACACTAGATCTGCCAAAACACCAAGAGAAAGAAGAAGGAAGTAGAAGAAGGTGGTGGATGAAGAAGAAGAACACAAGTTGCTTGGTAGAGTAGTGTTAGAAACACCACACCTCCCCCATATTCATTTTCCCTTTTTAGATAGATTTATCTCTTCCTCTTTGACATTCTTCTCTCTTCTATTTTCAACATCTTCTTTTGACTCACATCTGATATACTAGAGATTGTTTTCATTTGTATTTGTCCTGCTATACAATGCATATAATGTGCTTATGTTTGTGCTTCTTTATGAGTATATGTTTGTTTTTCTAATGAAAGGATTTTACATTAAAAAAGATCCTAATTACAAACATGATGATTTCAATGACATGAATTTTAAGCTTGAGAAATGAAGATGATTTCTTTGACTTTCTAACAATGAATTTGCTAAATTTCTCTATAGTAGGAAAATGAAAAGCAATAGCTATGATGATTTTAATGGAAAATTGATTTTGGATATTGAGGAAATTTTAGCCTTATATTAGCTTGAGGAAATTTATGCCTTATATTAGCTTGGTAACCTAGATAATGACTTAAGTGGGATTTTCTATTTGCAAACATAAGCCCAATGTTCACCCAAATTCTTAGCATTTAAGGGTAAGATATCTACTGCAATTTCAGCCTAAAGTTTTCCTTGAAACAAGAGGATACTCTAGATGAAACACAAAAAAAATAAAAAAATAAAAAATAAATAAATAGAAAGCTAATATCACACATACACGCCAAGTTTTCATCATGGGAGTTTGCGGAATTCTTGCAATTTTGTGTGGGCTTGTTTTCTTAATTCAATAATGGATTTGCATTTGAAATGCATCATTTTAACCTTAAGGAATCAAGTCACATAAAGTTAAATCAAAATAACAATTATTTAGGCATAGAGATTACATAATATTGCACAAAAAATTCTAGCAAGCCCTAACTACTTTCACATAGCAAGAAGATGAGTTCTTTCACCCTATTTCTTTTGAAAAACAACTTCACAACATATATAAGTTGTAAAAGAAATTCACCAAGCCAAGCCCTAGCAAAACCCATTCAAAATGCATGCAAGAGACCATCCTAAGATGGCATGAAAATTTCCAACAATAGAGCATGGTGTTGGCATTCATGATGAGGGGAAAGTTGAGATTTTTCATACCTTTCTTGAGGAGAAATCATGTTGGGCAACCTTTGAAAATCACGGAACACGTTTCTTCTGCAAGAATTAAGGCTAGAGTTTTTTTGGGAAATGGGAGAAAATCATTGAAGTAGAGAGGATAGAGAGTGACAGTTAGGAGAGGCATGAATATGGAAGAAAGATTATTAGGGTTAGGATTTTGGAAAGTCTTTTAAGAAGTCTTGCATAGACTAAGCCTCCTTGTTGAGCAAGGGTTCCAATCCTAACCCAACGTTGTTTGTTTCATAATTTCAAGAATAACTTTCTAGCCTAAAAAATTTTTCCAAAATAACATTCTTAGGATAGAAATTTTCTTAGAAATCTATTTGAGTCCCTTCAAACTCAAAATTGAATTTTTGTTAATAAAAGCGATTTTCCACTCAACTAGCATTTAAAATAATAATTCTCAATATTGATACCTTATTCTATTATACCTTGATAAGTGCTCACCATTCATATATTTTCTATGGTATTTATAGTTTATTTGTGACAAATCATACTCAATTCACCACACCTTTTTCACCTTGTTTTTGTTTAGGAAATGAAAAAGATCAATTGAAGATGAACAAGGATGAAAAGAGATAAAAAAAAAAAAAAGCAAAAATGAAAGAATTGAATAGAAATAAGGCAGCTTAGAGAGGTTCCACCTCCCTAGGCTACCTAGAGGCTTTATTTGGGCATCCTGGACTAGAGAGTTCATGGCCTCCTATGCCGCCATTTTGTTCGAAGACTAGGCGGTGGCCCAGGGCTACCCACTTGTGTAGAAGAGCTGCTGCTCTGACTGTTTTGAAGACACACAAGATTTTGGGCTATAAATACAACTTTATAGCCTCAAATTAAAGAGAGAAACATTTTTTAGGAGCCATCTTAGAACCTTAGGTTCTTTCCAAGAACCTAAGGGTTGAGAGTTTGCACACAAGAAGAGGAGGAAGACCAAGGGATTCAAGGAGAAAAAGAGAGGATTGCAAGGAGATCTCAAGGAAGAGGAAGAAATGGCTTGTCTATGATGTTTACTTACCTTTCCTTTGTAATCTTACTTTGTAATTTTTGTGCTAAATTTTAGTTTTTAATTGTAATGAAGGGTTGTACCCTATTTTATTTTTTGAGTTGATATATTTTACTTGAATCTATGGTTTTTATTTTATGGCATTTGGTTATTTATGGTTATTGTGCTATTTTGGTTGAGTTAGGTTTTAATTGATTTTTTTCAATTATTTGTTCTACCATAATGATTTTGAGAGATATGTTTAAGGTTTGAATACCTTCTTGACTAACTTAATGTTTGCCATCCTTGATTAACCCCAGAAAGAGGTCGGGGATTAGGGTTAATGACCAAGGAATTTATAAAATTGCCTAGAGATGGGATTTTGTAGCTTTTGGATGATTTGGGTTTGTGAGTGGTGTTTAATACTTCATTGGGCTTGGTTAATAAGGTAGATACACCAATTAATCAAAACTAGGGATTAGGGATCTTATAACTTGAGAGAGATTGGGATTTATTTTTTACTCATATCGGTGTCTAGAGTTAGAATTTATAGATCCAAGGAGTACTCATCTCTTAGGTGTTTGCTAGGGGAATTCCTTTTGTTACATGGCATTTATCTCTTTCTAATTCCTTAATAAACTTGTAACTCTTTCTTATGTAAGAATTTGATAAGTCTCCTAGTGTAATTAATTAATTTTACCCCACATATTTATTCGGCTAAACAATGAGAAAAAGAAGGAAATAGAGATAATTGCCATGTTCCTTAAGGTTCTTTAATACTTGCCAATGCTATCGTTACTACACGATAGGTGCACTTGCTGATAGGGCTTATTTGTCATATATTTTTTAGTTATTTGAGGCCATTTTGTGATACATTTTGTGCAATAACTGGTCATATTCCTTCATATTTGAGATTTTATCATTGGAAAGATATTTTGTGCATTATTTCAGATTTTAGGGGTAAAATAAGGTAAAATCATCACTAAACAGACTAGAAGCGGCGTCGGCCAGACAGGAGAGGCGGCGCCGGCCACATGCTGCTGGCATGCACTTCGAATTGAGAAAAATAGGAGAACGGACAGAGAGACAGAATGCAATTGGCACCAGCCCTAGGCAGGATAGGTGGTGTTGGCTGTACAGTGGTACAGAGGCATTCCTTGATTTTCATGCACATTTTTGATAATTTTCAGAGTTTTGGTATTTTTCTACTTCTATTCGGCCAGAACCCTAGAGGGACGAATTTAGGATTTCTAAAGCCTATAAATAGAGAAAAAAAAACAAGTCAAAAGGATGAATTCAAGGAGAAAAACATAAAATCACTCAAGTTCAAGGAGGAATTCAGCAAATCAAGAAGGATTGTATAAGAGAGTCTACGAAGGAGGAAGAATGAGGTTTGTCTATGAGTGCTTTCTTTTAACTTTGTTTTATTTTCTTAAACAATGATGTATTAATTATTTTATTGTAATTTGACATTATTTTTGGTATTCATGATTTTTAGAGTTACTTTGATCTTTTGATTAATTGATTGTTATTCTTGGTATTTAATTATTTATGCTGATTACGAGATTAATTTGTTGTTTCTTTCTATTAACTTACTTGGAAAAAGGGTTGATGGTGGTCTCAATTCATTAATTTCATATTTATTGTCTATTAACTTGCTTGGAAAAGGGGTTAATTGCTAAGAATTGGGTAATTAAAGGTTAATTGATGTTTGTCAGGATATGGATTCATTGGTTAATTTTATATTTTAAATTTGTCAGGATATAGGGGGATTTAATCAAGGATTGTGTTTAATATATCTTTTGGGTGAATTAGTTGAGACAAGATATGTGATGCTAATTTGTCTAGAAGATTGTGATTTCATGAATTAGAAAAGAAGTGAATCTATCTTAATCCTTCATGATGCTAAGAGAATGATTAGTTATGATAATGATTGAGTACTTTAAGGTCATGTTTGTCAAAATAGTGGTTTGAGTTATATAATTCTTCATCCTTGACATGTATATATTCTTTTATTTTATTTTATTTTATTTTTTCTTTTTATTATTTGTTTACTTTATTGAGTCGGTTAAACAATGAAAGAAAAGCGATTATTGCATACTTGTTCCTTGAGGATCGATACTTGTTTTAAACCCTATGGTATGCTTAATGATGAGTACGCTTGCTCATATGTGTAATTTGGGGTTAATGTTTTAATTTAAACTTGATTGGGAATGTGCTTATTTTTATATGATTTTTATACCTAAATTCGTACACATCAAGTTTTTGGCGCTGTTGCCGGGGATTAAGATATTTTTCTGTTTCATCATGGAGGTATTTTTGAAAACTTAATTTAACATCAAGTTTTTTGCGCTGTTGCCGGGGAATAATATCACGAAAGCTTGGATTTTGTTGATTTAACCATATAAATATGTAAATATGTAAATTTGTACAGTTATTCTTTTTACAAAAAGGTACTATCTTTTGTATATTATGTATCTTTGTAATCTAATTTACTAACTTTGACTGATGTTTAATTGACTAATTTGTTCTTTTAATTTTGTTTGAATTGTGAATTCCGTTATCTAACTTTATTCTTGTCTTTTCTAGGTGATCAAGGCAGTGGAAAGCATTGAAGTCTTTCTTGCTTTAAGTTTTTGTGATTTGGAATAATTTTTTATTTTCTTTATTTTGTTTAACTTTTATTTATTTCTTTATGAATTGAATTGCATTATTCATCACTTCCGTGTGTTCATTATTTTTATTTCATTTTTCACCAAAAAAAAAAAAAAAATCGGAGCCCGAACAGCCTAGGGCCGACACTGGCTTTTATCCCGAGAGGCACTAAAAACAGGCTAATTTAGCCATTTTTTCTTTCAAACTCTCCAACTCCCTCTCAAATTCTCTCTAACCCGCACTGGCTCCACATCCTAAACCTTTCACACTTTGATTTTTCACCTTCCAAACACTTCTAGAATATCAATCTATCATTCTTTTGTTGATTCTATGGATCAAAATCCTCTAAATCTTCCATTTTTTACAAAAACTCAATCTTCAATATGCCTTCAAAGAGCTTTGATTTCTGGAAAAAGGATGCATATTTTGCTTGCCCATGCATAGGAGAACATAAAGGTCCACTTTTTCTTAAATTCTCACGGTTAAAATGTTGTAGGTAAATTTTTCTAATTTTAGGTATAGTTTTGGCCGAATTTTGGGATATTTAATGTTCTCTTGCATTGTGAATCAATTTGTGAGCTTCATGACATTGGATATATTATGAGTTGATGATTCTTGAGAACTTTATTCATTTACATGATCATTAAGGAGTTTGTGTATTCGCTTAAGGGTATGATTATGGCTATTATGATGATTGAGTAACTAGTTGCACATTGGACTTGAATTATCTTACACTTGATCACTATAATGCCATAATGATTCCATAATTCGCATGATCATGTTATGAGCATCTAGATGCATTGGGTTTGTTCAGTACATTTACGCTTTCCAGTGAGATATTATACTTATTCTTGCAGGTTGTGTGAAAATTGTGGTGGATTGATTGGAGGAGGTTGAATTGGTTATTGTGTTGGTGAAAAGTATACTTTAAGGAGTTTGGGAATTGTGGTGTGAGCTAGTTGAGAGTTAAGTGTGGTGTTGTGCATTGTGTTTGAAAAAGGGGAGATTAAATTCTTCTAAAATCTTTGAGCTTCCTAGTACTTATACTCCTATCTTCACTACTATCTACTTTCTAATATGTCTAGAGCACGGGGCCAATCATCCAAAAGGGCTAGAACTTCTTCTTTCTCAACCCCTTCGTCTATAGACCCCATGTTCTTCAGGCCAGCAGATTTCATTGATCCATTTTGTGAGAAGTGGTATGATAGGAGGTCCTCAAATAAGATTATTGTGGAGCGTACCTTTGCACCTACCCTAGACTGTGCCCTTAAACTAGGAATGATGTTTAGGTGACTAGGGTGGGGACCTATAGTACAGCTTAAGGGAGATTATTGTCTAGTGCTCATAAAAGAATTTAATGCTAACATGGTTGCAAAGGACAATAACCATCTTCCACATATTGAGACACGAGTGAAGGGAACACCCATTTTCATCACAAGAAACCATTTTAGCCACTCTTCTCTATGTGTATGATGATGATTTTTGGCTAGGAATAGATACTAATTATTAAAAGATTCTTTTTTACCATAATTGGGATGCTATTGGAACTAGAGCTACTCTAGGGTTGCGCAAGAAAAATGCTTTCAAAGCCAACAGCTTCTACTCTAACAATGATCTTGATGCCAACTTTCGGGCTCAGTATACATGTTTACTTTTAATGTCGTACCCCAAGCCAATGGATTTAATAAGACACACACTATTAATATGTACATCTTGCATAGGATGATGACCACTCAGCCTATCCCTCTTGCCCCATTGATTATACAATCCATTAGGGATGTGGTTTATCATCGTTTCTCTACCAAAGTCTTAGTCTTTTCTCTAGTAATCATGAAAATTCTGAGAGATTTTGGTATTAGTACCGAGGGGGAATTGACTGAGACTACCACTGAGCATGACCTGGTCACAGAGCAAACGTTGATGAGCTGTGGGTACAAGTATAGCCAGGAGATGAAGAAATGGCTAAATCCCTATAAGGCAAAGCATTTCGGACAAGTTCAGCTACCACCTATGGAGGGGCAGCACCCATTCATCACCACCATCGTGAGCACGAGCTAGTAGTTCACAGTCCCAACCAAGGATTGACTTTGAGACCGTGATGATGGGACAATTAGCTCAGCAGACGGAGATGTTGCTACACATGTAAGACTCCATTGATGACATTGCCCAGAGGTTGACTATTCAGGAGCAGCAATGGGCTCAATGGATGTAGCATTTTCTGGGACCGCATGGCACTTCAGCACATGATGATGATGATAGGGAGGACTGAGATGATTTTTCTGCACTTGTTCCTACTTGTCACTCTTTTTTTCCTTTATATTTCATGACTTTTCTAGTTATTTCTTGTACTTTTCTTTTTCGTACTATTTTCTTTACTTTTTGCGCATTTTTCTTTTCTAATTTTTATGCTTTGGTGTGTTTCTTTTGTGTATTTTTCTTTCTAGGTACTTCAACAATACTCATTTCTGCAGGAATTCAACTCTTTTGTAAAAGAATGCACAATGCAATGGAAGTATTTTCTTTCTTCTCTTTTCCCTTTATTTTTAGTCCCATGGCAATATTTCCTTGCTCTATTTGTTTGGTCATTGAGGACAATGTCTAGTTTAAGTGTAGGGGAGTTGTTAGAATAGGAATTCTTATTGAAATTCTTTGAACCTGGGAATTCTTCTATGGCTTCATTCTTCTTGAAATTCTTTGAACCTTTTGAGCAAAATTTTCAAATTTTTTTCTGATTTTTTTGAGCTTTCAAGATGTATTTTTAATGCATGTCTCTGTGCTAGATCATAGAGCATATGTTCTATATCATTTGTGGCTTATGCATGACTTTTTGCACGCACTTGGACTAAGTAGTTCTTGACCAAATGCTTTACATTGTTCTTAAATCTATTTTTTTACTAAAATTCATTAAGCATTCTAGAACTTACTTGAATACCTCTTGAGGCGAAATAAGAAAGACATTCATGATTTAACTTAGGGATGACGGTAATAGGCATTTTTTAGATAATTTAAGCTTTTCAAGCCTACCTATTTAATATTATCCCTAGTGCCTATTTTGAGCTTAAATTGTTAATTTCTTTCTTAAACCCGTTATCATACTTTGTCCATTACTTCTTTCTGAGAGTTTGATTTACCTTCTAAATCTTTGATTGCTCTTAATGGATAAAAGTACAAGTAGAAGAATTATGAGGAAGAATGCTTGTGTAAATGCCATGACTTGTTACTTTTAGTCATGCATCATGTGTTGAGTTGGAGGTGTGAAAGGAGAAAGGAGAAAGAAAAAGAAAGATTGAGAAAAACAAAAAGCTGCTAGAAAAATGTTGAAAGAAAAAATTGAGAAACAAACAAAAGCAGCATTTGAAAAGAAGAGAAAAAGAAAAGAAAAGCTGAAAGAACAAGAAAAGAAGAGCACAGGAAGAATGTTGGTTGAGTTGGAATAAGAATTGCTGAAATTTTGATGATCTTGTGCAATATGATTGATGAGTTGAGAACTATTTATGAAATGAATGCAAGATTTGCTTGAACTGTAATATGATTGCTATACAAGGTTATGGGGTTTTGATTGGTTTTGTGATAGGAGAGTAAGAAAAGTTTGGAATTTATTGGTATATTTTGTTTATCCTTTTCTTGCAAACTCTCATCTTCTTTGATATTTGATTTTCCTATATCCTTCGTTTGACAGCTACATTACAAACCCTTTAGCCTTACATTATAAGCTTAAAAGTTCGATTTGACCTAAGTAGAATCATGATATGTCTCAAATTAATGGAGAGAGTATATGAAAAGTAAGCTTATGGAATGCAAATTTTTTTTTAACTAAATTCTTTCCAATGGTTTGAGAATGATGTTAAGTGTTGGGATGGTTCTACTAGTCATTCTTCACTTACACAAGTCTTGCATTTGTTATGAAAGGTATACTAGCATATGTTTTATTGTCTTGAATAAAGAAAGTATTGGAAAGATTATTTTGAAATTGATTGAGTGATTTTGTGAAATTTTGTGTTTTTCTACTTGTCTTTGATACTTTGCTTGAGGACAAGCAAAGAGCTAAGTGTGAGGGAATGTGATAGGACCTAAATTAGTCATATATTTCCTAGTCATTTGAGGTCATTTTGTGATACATTTTGTGCAATAACTGGTCATATTCCTTCATATTTGAGATTTTACCATTGAAAAAGTATTTTGTGCATTATTTCAGATTTTAGGGGTAAAATAAGGTAAAATCGTTGCTAAACAGACTAGAGGCGGAGTCGGCCATGACAAGAGAGGCGACGACGGCCACGTGCTGTTGGCACGCACTTCGAATCGAGAAAAATCGACAAACGGATAGAGAGATAGAATGCAACTGGCGCTAACCCTAGGCAAGACAGGTGGCGCCGGTTGTATACTGGTACAAAGGCGGTGTCTCTATTTTCGTGTGCATTTTTGGAAATTTTCAGAGTTGTGGTATTTTCCTACTTTTATTCGGCCAAAAACCCTAGAGGGACGAATTTAGGACTTCTAAAGCCTATAAATAGAGGGAAAAATACAAGTCAAAAGGATGAATTCAAGGAGCAAAACATAAAATCCCTCAAGTTCAAGGAGGAATTCAGCAAATCAAGAAGGATTGTACAAGAGAGTCTACGAAGGAGGAAGAAGGATGCTTGTCTATGAGTGCTTTCTTTTAACTTTGTTTTATTTTCTTAAACAATGATGTATTAATTTTTTTCTTGTAATTTGACATTGTTTTCGGTATTCATGATTTTTAGAGTTACTTTGATCTTTTGATTAATTGATTGTTATTCTTGGTATTTAATTATTTATGCTGATTACGAGATTAATTTGTTATTTCTTTCTATTAACTTGCTTGGAAAAAGGGGTTGATGATGGTCTCAATTCATTAATTTCATATTTGTTTTCTATTAACTTACTTGGAAAAGGAGTTAATTATTAAGAACTGGGTAATTAAAGGTTAATTGATGTCTGTCAGGATATGAATTCATTGGTTAATTTCATATTTTAAATTTGCCAGGATATGGGGATTTAATTAAGGATTGTGTTTAATGCATCTTTTGGGTGAATTAGTTGAGACAGGATATGTGATGCTAATTTGTCTAGAAGATTGTGATTTCATGGATTGGAAAAGAAGTGAATCTATCTTAATCCTTCATGATGCCAAGAGAATGATTAGTTATGATAATGATTGGGTACTTTAAGGTCATGTTTGTCAAAATAATGGTTTGAGTTACATAATTCTCCATTCTTGACATGTATATATTCTTTTATTTTATTTTATTTTTCATTTTTATTCTTTTTCACTCTATTGAGTTGGTTAAACAATGAAAGAAAAGTGATTACTGCATACTTGTTCCTTGAGGATCGATATTCGTTTTAAACCCTGTGCTATACTTAATGATGAGTACGCTTGCTCATATGTGTAATTTGGGGTTAACGTTTTAATTTAAACTTAATTGAGAATGTGCTTATTTTTATATCCAAATTCATACACATCACTTGCCTAAATGTGTGTGTTGTGTGAATTGACTTGGCATTTTAAATTGTGAAACTTGTGTGATTGTAGGGTGTTATTAAATTTATTTCTATATATACAAACGAACGCATCACATCTATTTGGTTACTATACCCATAGATAAGATATTCTAGTATATATAAATTAAACATTCATTGTAATCACAAACACACGTAACGATCAAGATGCATACACATGTACACCTAACATTTATTTTCCACATAGAATGCACAATTGTTGCATGGTTAATTATTATTTAGGTGTGAAAATGGTGGGGCATTACACTATTCCTTGCACCTCCCATTTATTTCCTTTTTTCTATGGTGGCTTGATTTCATTTCCAGGAGCCTGTGAGAAGCCCACCATGTTTCCAAAAAAAAGCAGAGTAAGCAAAGACTTGTTCAATTAAAAAATATTTATTTCTAAAAATTATTTGATTGTTACCTCCATTTAGATTTTCACTCAGATTACCATTGCCCAAATACACTCAAATAACCTAATATCTTTGTGTTTGGGATGGATCCCAATAGCAAACCAAAACTCTAATGATAAAAACTACACAAGATGATAAGAAAGAAATAAAAAAATAACAAAAATAGATAAATAAAACAATTATAAGGGAAATAAAAGAGAAACACAAGAATTACATGGTTCGGTCAAATAACCTACGTCTCTCGGCATAAAAGGAACAAAATTTCATTATGAAGAAGATAATATAATGCTTTTAAGAAAACATTCCTAAACTCACAAATACTACTAGTACAAAACAAGAGAGATACAAAAACAAGTGACCAAAAAAGGACTACGAAACTCCCTTGTATTTTAGTGTGTTCCTTATAGCTATACAAAACTCACATTTGTAAGCCTCAAAAGGTAGTGGAAATATGTTGGCAATTAATGTGAGATGTGGGAGGCGAGGCATCTTTCAACAAATCTATTAACTTGTGTTGCAAATCCAAACATATCAATTTTGCTCTACCTTCTCTACAAAAACTCCAGAGACTACAAATCACGAATAGTGTATACCAATCAAGTCAAAGCTCTACTTGTAGTTAGGAAGAGGCTTCATAAGTAGGTTAGTAGGATGTCTTTGGTATTGATCTTTTGAATAAAAACTTTTCCCCCTAGTAATGATACCTCGAATGAAGTAAAATTTTGCATTAATATACTTTATCCTTGCATGACATATTTGAAGGATCATGGAAAAACATCAAAGAAAAATGCAATGGAAAATTTTTAATTTTTCTGAGCCATATCTAGAAGAGAGTACTTAATTTTTCTTAATGGTTGTGGATGAACCAATGTGGGGATGGGTTGCACTGGTATTTCTTGCATTGGAAGCGAAAAAGAGGGTGCTGCAGTTCAATAGGAATTTTTACTCCTATGCATCAAATGTTTTTCCTCTTTGTCTTCCGGAGAATGGCTCTACCTTATTCTTGGTGTAAGCTTGGTGAAAGCACCTTCTTGGATAATTAAAACACTCTCCAAGAGAGAAGGGAGAGAAGGGCAAAAACCAGAGAGAGAGACGACAGCACACTAGAGGAAAAAACTTTAAAAAAAAAAAATAGTGGGGCTTTTTTTTTTTTTCTCTTCTTATTTTCGGCCAGCAGCCAACCTTAGGGCTTCTATAAGCCCTAATGGCCGAAAATCATCAAGCCCTAATAGGCCAGGTGCTATGCTAAAAAATCAATCCAAGACTGGCCCAATATTCTTAATTAAATAATTATCGTTTTTGGGTCTCATTAAATACCCAAGGCTAATTAATTAATTAATTAATTCTTAATTGGACTCTTAATATATGTCAACATATATCAACTCAATTAATTAATTTATTCCAGCCCAATTCTCGTAATTAATTAATTAATTATCTTTTCTAGGCCTTATTAAAAATCTAAGACTAATTAATTAGTTCTAATTGGACTCCTAGAATAAATTTTATTTCTCTTCCAAATAATTATCTATTAAGCCTAGATTGTGTCTAAACAACACCAAGGTAACTTGAGCTACTTCGGAGACCAAGAGACATATTATTCATGGCTACTAAAATGACCAAAATGCCCTTACTATTAAATAGCCGCATTTTATCATTTTAAATATTTTGATTTATCACCATATGAAAATATTGACCCTAAGAATAATATTGCTTAAAATAATGTCTCCGACCTACAGGTGAAATGACAGAAATACCCCTCTATGTAAACCCATCAATAAAACGGGATAAATATACTAACACCCATCTCAAAGACATCTACCATCCTTAGATCTCTAGTCCGATAATCCATGACTCACTTGAATGTACTTGCATACTATTAGGAGCTATCCAAAAGCACACGTTTTGGAGTTACGTTCCCAGGGCCTTGGATCATTAAAATTATCCTGAACTATCACAAGGGGATGATTAAACCTCACTAAGTGAAGTATAGAAACTCTTTTGCATAGTCCGTCTTAACTTACTAGAGTAATACTTCCAACATATAAGGATATTGATCTAACAAGAAAAATCTCACCCAACATACATCAAAGTATAAAACCATAGTTTCGCTAGACCACCAACTCACGCTCAAGTATGAAGGTATCTGTTCATGCTGTAGTAGTAATAGTCTTGTCTCATAATTGTAGTATTTTAAGAGAGACCACTACTACTGGTCCAGTTCTACGTATTCGAAACGCACTTATGCCTATGATATGAGTGAACTACTCACTGATTCAAGGTAAACCACTCTTCATTGGAAAATCATGGCATAATAGTCTTACCTTGATGAAATGCTCAGTTCCATCAAACGACTAAAAACTTAATTCTATTTGTGTGACAAGTACCCATGGTCTACATTTTACTATGAAGAACGACCCAACATATAAACTATTACTTGTCATACTTGGACCTTTAAACGTGCAATAATATAAGAAACAAATAAAATTAAATGAATAAACACTTTATTGTAATATGTTGATACATAATACATAGTCTTTGAGGGCATATTTTCCAATAGTCTCCTACTTGCACTACAAAGACTAAGAAAGTCCATAAGTGCCTACCCCTATGACATCTAAGTATTTGCGAAACACCTTTTCTGTTAACTAATCTTGCTTTATAGGTTTCAACCTTTCCATCTGCATCTCTTTTTCCTCTTATATACCCACTTACACCTAATGGATTTATCCTATCAGGCGCAGTGACAAGATCCCAAACTTGATTGAGGTAATTAGACTCAATCTCAGCATTCATAGCTAGCTGCCATTTGTTTGCTTCAGCATTAACAATAGCCTCCTTGTATCTAGTGGGATATTGTTCTTGATGATTAGAGACTAGATCATAGATCTCCTTAATCCACCTTTCTGAAACTTTTGTGATCCTTCCACTACGATGAGTCTAGTTTGTAGAGGAACATCCGATTGTGTTTCTCTTAGTTCTTGGATCAGAGAGTTAGAAGTACCTGAAGTTAAACCAGTGACCAACTTCTCTTCTAACTCTATTATGCTTGAACTCGTGATGGAAGTAACTTGTTCATCCTTTAAGTATCTAGCATTAGTACTAACAAGTACTTTATGCTATTGAGAATGATAGAAATATCCACCTCTCATTTTTTTTGGATACCCAACGAAGTAGCATAACTCTAATATTAGTTCTAGCTTACTTCTTTTTGCCAGTACTTAAGCTGGACAACCCATATCTTGAGATGATTCAGAATGGGCTTTCGTCTAGTCTACATCTCATAGGGTATCCTAGGTACTGATTTGGAAGGTACCAAGTTCAAAATATATGCCGCTATTTCTAAGGTATAACCTAAAAAGAAATAAGAAGAGATACATGACTCGTCATACTTCTAGCCATTTCTATCAAAGTTCTATTTATTCTCTCAGCTACTCTGTTCTGTTGGAGAGTCCCAGGCACAATTAACTGAGATACTATTCTGTGATGTACCAAGTAATCTTTAAACTCACTGAGGAGGTACTGTCTACCAAGATCCTATCTCAAAGTTTTAATTAGTTTACCTATTCGACACTCCACTTCAGCCTTAAACTCCTTGAATTTATCAAAAAAGTCAGACTTCACCTCATTAGATAAATGTAACCAAAACGAGTGTGATCATCTGTGAAAGTAATGAAGAATTCGTAACCTCTTCTAGCTAGTGTAGTCATCGGACCATAAACATCCGTATGAACTAGTGCTAGTATTTCCATGGCTTTATCTGCCTTTTTGGTAAAGGATCTTTTGGTCATTTTACCTTTAAGGAAAGATTCACGTTGAGACCATTCTTCCATTCTTAATGAACCTAAATGCCCATAATAGATTAGCCTCTGAATCCGATTGAGATTTATATATTCCAATCTAAGATGCCACAAATGTAAGTCATTTGATACGACCTTTCTCTTTTTATTATTAGATTCAGTTTGAATATTGTTTACTTGATTTCGAATAGGATATATATAAAAAAAGATTCCCATACATGTTTTCTAAACAAATTAAATTACCATCTCTACTGATGGAAGTACTAGAATGGAAAGAAACAGAATATTCTTGATTCATCAATTAGGAAACTGAAATCAAATTTTGTTTAAAATAAGAAATATATAAAATATCTTTTAAAACTAACTTTCTATTACAATAAAAAATAAGCTCAAGATCTCCCACTACTTTAGCCCATATTCTTGCTCCATTGCTTACTTGAAGTCCATGCTTGCCTTTACTGAATCTTTTTGTCCTTCTAAACCCTTGCAAAGAGTTAGACATGGTCAGTGGCTCTAGAATCAACTACCCAAGAGGATGCTGATCCAAAATTAAAATAAACTCTAGGTATAGAGCAATACCTAAAGTAGACTTGGCTAAGAAGTCCGGATAATCTTTCTTCCAATGCCCCTTCTT
Source organism: Voacanga thouarsii (assembly GCA_026120185.1). NCBI lineage: Eukaryota > Viridiplantae > Streptophyta > Magnoliopsida > Gentianales > Apocynaceae > Voacanga > Voacanga thouarsii. The sequence goes on from JANUWF010003370.1 coordinate 1,636,286, forward strand.
GCCACACTTGAAACATTTTCCTTTGGGCTTGGCCTATCCAGATGCTTTGGACTAGGCCCCTACATTGTTCTGGACCTTCTTCTTCTTAAATTTCTTAGGCTTCGCCTGAATTCCAGAAGAAGAGGCAGAACGAGAAACCAAAACTTTTGACATAGGCTTCATGATCTTCTCTACCCCTTGGAGCTCTTTCATAAGCTCCGTGAGATTCATATTCAATTTCATGTTATAGTTTAACTTGAACTGAGAATATGAGTCAGGCAGAGTTTCAAGAACTATGTCAATTTGGCTCTCGGGATCTATTGTTGCGCCTAGGATCTCGGCCTCCTCGAAGTAAGCAATCATCTTGAGCAGATGCTCTCGAACAAATGCCCTATCAACCATCCTAGTGTTCATGATTATTCTAAGAGCTTTCTGTCTTATGGGCTAGCTCTTATCAACAAACATGGTATGCAATGACAAATCAATCTCATATGCAATAGCGACGTGCTCATGCTTAGATTGGAGTACACTAGACATGGAAACTAATATGTAGCATTTAGTCATCTTATCAGTTTTCTTCCATGCCTTCTCGGCCTCTCGATCCTGATTAATGGATTCTTCCCCAATCTCAAGACAGAGATTTGTAAGAACATACTTGTACTCCTCGGCAGTGAGTACTATGTTCAGGTTACTCTTTCAGTCCACATAATTTGGGCTTGTCAACTTATTTTCCTTGAGAATGATTGACAATGGATTGAAACCAGACATTTCTGAAATATTGCAAAAAACATTTATTTAGTTTGCAAGAAATAAAAATGCACATTCTTTATATTATTTCTTTGATAATAGATAACTCTTAAAACCATTATCAATAATATAAATAGTTTGGCTATTAGAAAAGCTAACAAAGCTTTGTAGGAAGATTTGTAGCATTATAAGTTAAGTGTATAACTGTCACAAATAAAAACTTCTTAAAATAGGTAATGGTCTAGAAAAAGTTCTACGGATAGGATGGCTACTAATTCATACTACTTACGGGTAATCTAATGCTAAAAACCTCCAATGTAGGTTGGTCGATCCTAGAAAATACCCTAGATTTTTAATTTTACTCTTTCATTAGTTCTAGATACTTGTAGAAATCCATCCTACAAGGGGTCATGCTCAGCATGACACGAGAAAATATACTATTTCTAGTGAGAGTTGTGATGGAAGCCATAGGATCGTTGGAACCCCTTTCCTACTTAATTTTTTATTGAAAATAGAATTTTTTGCCCAAAGAACATTTTCTATAATCTTATGGTTTCATTAACTTTAGTAAAAATCTAAAATTCAATATTATTCTCTATGTCAAGGGTTATACCCTTTAAGAGAATAAACTATGAATATATTTTAGTATTATAAGTTAATAACCAAATAAAACATTATTAAATAACCTTAAGTTCAACATTATTCTCTATGTCAAGGATTATATCCTTTAAGAGAATAAACTATGAACTCTTTTATTTTTAAAGTTTCTTAGATTAAAACGTTTTATCAAAAACCCGTCCTACCTATAGAGACTTTCGTCTCTCAAGAACTTGTGCATTTGATCACAAAAATGAAATAAGCATTATACCAAAAGTAAACTTTTTCATGCTCAAACTATTCATTTATTCCTAAGTGACCAAATAATGGATTAAATATCATGAATTAAAAATTAATAATCATGTTTAATCCTAAGGTGGTTCCATCACTTACTATTTATTTTCATGCAAATAATTCATTTATAGATAAATAAAACTATTGCAGAAAATTAACCTTATACAATGGTTTCAAAACATAATTACATCAAGGAAAATTTGAGGAACAAAATTTCAGCAGTGCTTTCCTATTTCTTGGACAACTGGCCAAACTGTCCCCTATTTTGCTCTACATGTCAGACCCGTTTTGCCATTCCTGAGAGGAGTCGACGCCAGGTCTAACTCCTGCAACCTGCGATGGCTGCACTCTGGAGTTTGCCGGTTTGCCTGCTCGAAAATTCCAACACAGCCCACAGTTTATGCAAGCACACCTTTCGCACCTAAAAAAAAAAAAAAAATCCAGCAATCACGTTCTTCCAGTCCCCAAAGTTTACAGATTATAAGAATACAAAGAATCGGAAAAAAATAGGCATAAAGAACATGCCTTTACAAGCGCCTATACCTCTAACCACGAGACGTATATTGAATCTACTTAAAATAAAAAAAACAATGGAAGAAAAAAAATAGAATACATGATCCTATGCCTTAATTATGAAGAGTACATGAACTCTAGAAATCAATGTATAAGGGATCATATGAAATCACGAAAGATTCATTTTTAAATAGTAAATGAACCACTTTTTCTAGTTTTAACCCTAGTACATGCTCCTAGATGAAAACAGTGGCTTTGATACCACATGAAGCATCATGGAAAAATATCAAAGGAAAACGCAGTGGAACATTTTTAGTTTTTTCGAGTCATATCTAGAAGAGACTACTTACTTTTTCTTAATAGTCGCAGATTAACCATCGTGGGGACGGGTTACATTGGTATTTCTTGCGTTGGAAGGGAAAAAGAGGGTGCCTGCAGTTCAACGGGAATTTCTGCCAATATTCTACTCCTACGTATCAAACATTTTTCCTCTTCGTCTTCTGGAGTATGGCTCTACCTTATTCTTGGCATAAGCTTGGTGAAAGAACCTTCTTGGATAATCAAAACACTCACTAAGAGAGAAGGGAGAGAAAGGCGAAAACCAGAGAGGAGAAAGAGATGGTGACACACTAGAGGAAAATAAAACTAGTAGGTTTGTTTTTTCTCTTCTTGTTTTCAGCCAGCCTTAGGGCTTCCATAAGCCCTAATGGCCGAAAATCATCAAGCCCTAATGGGCTAGGTGCTGTACTAAAAAATCAATCCAAGACTTGCCCAATCTTTCTAATTAATTAATTATCTTTTCTGGGCCTTATTAAATACCCAAGACTAATTAATTAATTATTTCTTAATTTGACTCTCAATATATGCCAACATATACCAGTCTAATTAATTAATTTATTCCAACCCAATTCTCTTAATTAATTAATTATCTTTTCTCGGCCTTATTAAAAACCAAGACTAATTAATTAATTCTAATTGGACTCTTAGAATAAATTTTATTTCTCTTCTAAATAATTATCTATTAAGCCCAGATTGTATCTAAACAACACCAAGGAAACTTGAGCTACTCCGGGGACCAAGAGACATATTATTTATGGCTACTAAAATGATCAAAGGGCCTTTACTATTAAATAGCAACATTTTATCATTTTAAATATTTCTATTTATCACCATATAAAAATATTGACACCAAGAATTAAAACAATGTCTCCAACCTACAGGTAAAATAACGAAAATACCCCTATATGTAATACCCATCAATGAAACAGGATAAATGTACTAACACATATCTCAAAGACATCTATCATCCTTAGATCTCTAGTCCGATAATTCATGAGTCACTTGAATGTACTTGCTTACCATTAGAAGCTACCCAAAAGCACACATTCTAGAATCACGTTCCTAGGGCCCTGGATATTTAGATTATCCTGGACAATCATAAGGGATATCATCCTTAGATTTCTATAACTGACAAAGCATAAGCAACTAAATTTGTTTGCCTTTGCGGTGGCCGAATCTCCCTTTATGGTCTATTTTTGGCTACAAAATACTCATCTACTGCATCTTCTTCATCACTATGAACTACACTTTACTGAATAGAATAAGTTAACTTAGAAGGACTAGAACTACCAATTTCAAGCTCTACTTGCTCCTACATACCATCTTCATCTGTACAAAAAGAACTAACATATTTTTTTATATAATTTAACATAGATAATTATAATATTTATGTTGATTACAAATTTTAAAAATTTAGGATCAGGGCACTGTATCCTTTCACCCAGAAGCATACTCAAGAAAAATAAGTTTCTTAGCTTTAGGCTTTAATTGCCCATCATTTACATATACATAAATTGGATACCCAAAAAACCTTCAAATTCGAGTAATTAGCATGAGTACATGACTAAATTTCCTTAGGAGTTTTAAAATCAAGAGTTGCAGAAGGAGTGTGGTTGACCCTACATTTAAAATCATACAATATGCTCTTTTCAAAAGAGTTTCTATTCATACATTTAGTAGCACTATTTTGTTAAGGCATTAATCCCACTGTATGATGTTGAATAGTTCCTTCACTCTTACAAAATTTATCAAAATTTTTTCACAAAATTCCATACTATTATCTGTCCTCAACTATTTATTGAGCAATAAAAAATTTTTACTACTTGAAAGTTAGGTAAATATCACTATTATGCTTCAGAAAATGGGCTCAAACTTTCCTTGAGTAGTTATCAATAGAAGTCAACATGTACCACCCGTAGAAGGAGTACAAGATGGAACCCAAAGATCTGAATAAATATAGTCCAAGGTACTTTTAGTCTAATAAATTGTTGGTGAGCTGAAGTTGACATTTTTTTGCTTCCTAAAAATATAGTGCTCATAGAAGTTTAATACCTCGATATATTATCCATTGAGAAGGCTTTTCTTGCTCAACCTATGTAAACCTTTCCCACAATTTAGTTATTTCAAAATTAGATAAAGTTGACATAAAGACTGCAACAGAATATATGACAGTAGTTCCCTACAAAGAATACAAACTACCTGAATTGCAACCCTTCATAACAACCAAAACACCTTTACAGACTTTCCTAACTTCACATTCAACTGCATATTTACACCAAGAGCCTTAAGGATACCTAAAGCGATCAGATTATTTTTCAAATTAGACACATGTCTAATATCTATAAGAGTAATCACCATACCATCATACATTTTAATTCAAATGTACCCTTACCCACAACATTACAAATAGCATTATTACCCATCGAAATAGCTCCATCTTTACAAGTTTCATGAGTGAAAAATAAATCTCTATTGGGACACATATGATCAGAATAACTTAAATCTAAAATCCATTCATTTTTAGACCTTGTTCTACTATCAGTCGCAAAAAAAAAAAAAAAAAAAAAAATTTCTTCACTCACATCTGCTAGTACACTAACTTTAGTAGCATTATCAAATTTTGTTTTCTTATGCTAATCCTTATTTTTTTTAAACTTAAAGCATTCAAACTTAATATGTCCATTTTTATGACAATAAGCACAAACTAAATTTCTCTGTCTAGATTTGAATCTAGATTTCAGTTTACTACTACCATAAATTTTATTCTTGAATCTACAATTGGCTACTAAACCTTTAGCTTGATTTCCACTAACTTTCCCAATTAAATCTCTATCATTCTTCAATTTTAATTTCAAAGTAGAGTTATATTTTTTATAGGAGATAATTTCTTTTCTATACATCATAGTATCTTAAAAAGACTTAAAATATTAGGGAAGGGAAACACAACAATAAAATTGCCTACTCCTCATAATCTATTTTCTTATCAATATTATTCATATAAAGAAAATCACATGTATTAAGATATAAGATAATACATGTACCTTTAGTCATCCTAAGAGTAAACACAGTTTGCTTTAAGTAAAGTTGATTCTCTATTGTCTTTTTCAAATATAAAGACTTCAAATTTTACTGCATATCTTTAGCTATAGTCTCAATGTAACTTCTTTTAAAATCTCATTAGAGAGATTTGAAATAACATTTGATCTCGCCTTTTTATTAGATCATCAAATACCATTGCTATCATCTCTACTGGCTTTTTCTCCATTCATTTCAAAGCTAAATCAAGTCCGTCTACTACAAAAAAAAAAAAAACTTTTTTTAGACATATTTATTTATGGAGATAATTGAGTCATCGCAAATGGTGGCTATATACTACAGACCGTTGTATAAAATAATTAAAAATGACGATTTCGAAAGCCATCATATTTGATCTAATATTTCCATTTGATCATCGTTTATATTATTATAAATGCGACAACCTGTGGTTAAAGGTTATTATAGATTATAGTTGTGACATCATCATAAATGTATGGTTATATATGATAGTTTTCAAGCTATTCATGACGGTTTTTGGCCGTTGCAAAAATAAAGTATTTACGATGGTTCTTTGATGATGCTTTGGTGAGTGTCTATCATAAAAAGGTTATTATATATACGATAGCCCTTAGGACATCATAAATGTAAGGATATATGTGAAGCTTAAGTCATTTGATATGACGACTCTATTGGCTCCATAAAATATGCAACATTTACTACTTATTTTTCATATTATTTACGACAGTGCTTTGCTGTCGTAAACATTATAATATTTTTTACAACAATTTATTGTATTTATGAAGGATTTTATTTTCATATATGACGGTTTTTTATGCATTGTAAATAGTTCATTTTCATACAAAACACTTCAATGTATACTTTAATTTTGTCTTCTTTCCTTAAAATTCTGGTTGCTTACTTCGTACAATTAGTTTAATATATTTGATAGTTGAATCTTTAATTTGTTGAACAAATATTCATATAGGCATTAGGTTTTGCAAGTTAGATGTTATAATTAAACTTCATAGCAAATGTATTATTTCATAGCAATGTAATTTATCTCTATTGTCAGCTAACATTGGTATACATAACTTATTCAACTTATTTGTTAAATCTAACAGTTGGATTTTGAATTTGCAAGCTAGAACTATAAATATTAGTTAGGTTTATAGTTATAAGAATATGAATAATGTAAAACTTTTTTGATAAGCAATCAAACTGCATCTAATTGTTTTCATATTTGGTTTTCATGCATTTCTAATTGTCTTTAATAGACCCAATGGTTAGATCGTTAATATGTCATCTAGAATATATATATATATATATATATATATATATATATATATGAATGTATATTGATATATAACTAGATATTTATATGTATAATAATATATACAACATACGAATATTGTTATATTAGATATATACTTATTTAACGATATATATGTTTGACTTTTATTGTGTTTAATTAGCGATGATTAAATATAATATACTTTATATTTAGATAAATATATATACCAGAAATTTTGTTAATTAATAATCAATTACACAAAAATACAATAGATCTAGAAAGTAACTAAAAAAAAAAAAAAAAAAGCTTTACACTTAGTAAAGAATTAGGAGGGAAAAAGTAAGGGAATAAAGATCTCCCATTTCCCTACTTAGAAAAAATAAGCTGAGTGTACTTGGAGTCTATATTTAGGCAAATTTCCTTTGCTTTCCCTTCTACTTTACCGTTGTGGAGCTAAGTGCATTGAGCTGTTCAATCACTTCCCATCTCGTTTTTCTTCTCTTCTACGACTGCTCTCTTCCCTTCTCGTATTTCCCACCTAACTGTGCTACCATTACAACAACACCCTGTTGCCACAAAGACTCCATTTTCTCTCTCTTCAATTTGCTATAGAGAAATTCCCCCCATTTAACCTTTTCAACTCCGGTGATAAGGTGGTGGAAGCAAACCTCGAATAGGAGTCAAAATCAAGCAAAAGCTTCAAACTTCTTCAGGTAAATTATCTATGGTGTCTCTGGATTTTTTGTTTAGTTCTCGTGATTCTTCCCCTTCTCTTGCTTATTTTTCATGTAATAAAGAAGATTGCTTGGTTGATAGTTGGAATATTTGATCTCTCCTTGATTGATGTCTTTTAATATGATTTATTGTGTGAGATTTCCTTTAATGAAGAAATTAGAAACACTATTTTCTCTATGAGTTCCCAGAAATGCCCTAAACCTGATGGCACGTTATCTTTATTTTTTAAAACATTACGAAATGTTATTGTAAAAAATACTATAACTGATGTTAATTCTTCTTTTAGAATGGTCATCTTCTTAAATGAATGGATTTGGGTTTAGCCATTCCTGCATATTTGCTTTGAGAACACAAATACATTTAATTGCTGTTGATTGATAATTCTTTTTGATCTAGCAATTATGATTTTCACCTCTCCAAGCAACTAATACCTCCCAGTCACCCCCCTCCCCCAAAGAATAGCAACCAACTCCATAATTGATATTTTTCCTAAATTCTAAATATGAATTTCTACTGCAAATTTAGGTTATGCAATTAATATAACTAATTAATCTTATACCAATTACAATATAGCTCTATAAACCTCCAGAAATCCATATATTTTCTTATCAAACTTGAGTCAAAATTTTGAAAATTAAAGTTGAGGCCTCTGAATCTTTGTCCAACATGATAGAATATTTTGATTCTTCTACTATCAAAGATGAGAAGCTTCTTTATAGGTTTCAGGGACGTTACAATTGTTTGAGTTGTTTTATGTCATATCTATATATACATGGTGTAAAATCATGCATTGTTTACATTTTTTTTTTTAAATATTGTTCAACTCTATTTTAATTTATTTTCTACATTCTACCTTTATGTCTCAAACCCATATGTTCATAGCAAAGACCTAGGAAATTTGCTATCTCAAATGGAAGAATGCAAGTAATAGCACCCTAAATGGAGAGTCCAAAATGGTGATGTCAAATGAAATAAGATAATTATAGTAGTGTGTTTACATTCCATAATTTCCTAGTAATATGCAACAATTGGAATGATAGGGAACAACAACCGTCTTGAGGAGTGATTTGGCTAAAAATATAAAAAAGATAAAAACGAGTTTGCAACTACATGCTAATTTTACTAACAAAATATATTAAATTGTATAATATAAGAGAAAGCTATTGAATTCAACTTCATATATTGTTCATGACACATACAGCAAAATTCTAACCATAGAATTAGACTAGCAAAAATGAAAGCTGTTCATTTCACATAATATTATTAGCATATTGTTTGAACATTGTGTTTGAGAGTGTTTTTATATTTGATCATGTTTTCTTGATGTAATAGGCAGCATGGATAGGTCGTGGATTGATCTTTCCAATTACTTTTTCAAAGAATATGATGATAGACTTAATAGGTTTCTTGACTATGCATGCAAAGATAAATCAGAGGGAAAAAAGATACCTTGTCCATTTACTCAATACCAAAACTGTTACTATAAAAAACTAGTTGAAATAAATCAACACTGTAAAATGTGGGGGTTCTTTGGGTGGTATAAGAATAGGCATTATTGTGGGGAAGATTTTGTTTCTTTAACTACAAATGAATCTGCAATCCCATCTTTTGAATGTGCTTGGGATGTTGATGACATGGTGGGCATGTTAAATAAGGGTGTTGGTATTAACCATGATACAACTAATCATAGAAATGCACCAAAAGACATGAAATAAATCCTTAGGGTATTAGAGGCTGCGAATATAGACTTGAATCAGAGTTGTAAAAAAAATTTATTCTTCATCATTTCTCATGTGATTGTTGCATATAAAAGTTTTGAATGGGTGTCTAATAAGTTGGTTGGCATGTTGCTTAAACTGTTGAATGAGGGTTTTGAATATATGGGGATATAATTACCTAAAAACTACAATGAAGCAAACAAGATAAGGAATGGTTTAGGAATGGAATGCATAACTTATGGTGCATGTTAGAATAATTGCACATTATATAGAGGGGATGATGATAGTCTAAGCAAGTGTGATATGTGTAAAACTCCTAGGTATACTAAATAGGGTGGAAAAATTGCATGTAAATAGGTTATATACTTCCCATTAAAGCCACTATTACAATGGGTAATTATGTAAGGAAAAAAAGCATCACTAATGAGATAGCACTAGGAGGGATAAGTGAAAGACGGGGTGCATAGACATTCAACTGATTCTGAGCAAGGAAAATGTTTGATGAGCTTCATCCTCTATTTTCTAATGATTGTCAGAATGTTAGGCTTTGTAACACCCCTCTTATTCATGCATAAAAAAAAAAAAAAAAACACTAGTGAGGTTGCATTCATTAGCATATTATTTGGTGGGAATTTATTTGATTAAATTGCATGACTAATTTTTATAGTATTTGTTTATATTTGAAATATTTGTGTAGGAAACATACACACAGTTATATGAATATATTGTGATGTTTTGTAGTGAATAGTTTTATGTTTGGAATAGAGAATTATTTATTAGAAATTAATATAATCATTTATTTAGTGAAAAAAAAAACTATGTTTTTAGAGTAAATCTTAGAAATCAGTTTTACAAAGGACTCAAATTTGATTTTTATTAAATATAAGAACTATTTCAATATTTTGACTATTTTAATTTTTTACTTAAATTAATTTTAACTCTTGTATGACCAAGACCATGACCCCTTTGAACTTTTTGAACTATGTGTGAACTATTTGAACTTTTACTTATTATTTTTGTATAAAACTATTTTTATTGAATTAGTTATTAATTCATTAAACCCTAGTGTACCTATAATCTTGCAAAATTCCTCTTTCACTCCCTTAATGTGTTGCCACCTCTTGTGCATTATAAGCCTTTGGATTGTTTTAATCTTAACCATTCATTTCTTATAAAATCCTAAACATTTATTTTATAACTTATCCTAGGTTTTAATCTCCATCACCCATTTTTTTTAATCTTACCCATACACTTGAAATGATCTCAACCTTACATCTTGTTAAATCCAAGACACCTATTTGTACACCGTGTTCAAATTAATTAATCTACACTATCCAAGTGTTTTAAATCACTACCTTGCACTTGATTTAATATCCACCCTTCAACTACATTAAATATTAGCGTTTAATTTTACTTCTTGAGCAAGCAAAACAATCTAGACCCTTGATTTCATTACATAAAAACTAAAATATCAGACCTAGGGCCTCATTGTGTTTCAGCCAAGCCTTTCTTTTCACAAGAAAGTTTCATTTTTCATTTCCTCCTCTCCTCTCCCAACCAGCAACCCCTTTTTCCCCTCTTGTTTCTTTTATTTTTCTTCATCACAAAGAAGAACACTAGCTAGAAAAATGAAGTTGAAGCCTTTGTTTGCTGTAGATTAAATATATTAAGTGGTTTCTCTAAGAAGGTAATGCTTTTAAACCATTTTTCTCTTAAAATTTCAAGTTTTGTGAAAAAAAGGAATTTCTAGATAGATTTTTGCTCTATTGACAAAATATAATTCTTGGTTGTTTTGATGATGGAAAAAGGATGAGATATTACTTATAACATGTGGATCTAAGGTTGTGACGTTGATTTTTGGTGTTTTGTGGAGTATAGATGTAGAATTGATGGTTAATTTTGCTTGGAAAGAAAGATGTTATGCTAAAATTATTATTTATGTGAAGTTTTGGCTTCAGTACTAAAAAATTTCACTAACAAACTTGCTATAATTTGTTTCTATCTAAAAATACTGTATTTTATGAGTAATTTTTGTTGGATTTTCTCAAATATTGTGACACAATCTTCGGAAGTACCAAAACTTGTGGATTAAACTCAAGAATAAGGACCCTACGAAACCCACACACAAGAATACTAAAATGCAGGTAAATTAATACTCTTATGATAATGTGAATCTAGCCTACTTCAAAGACTCCTAAACACCTTAATCTAACAAGAGATTAGAACGTCAAGGATAGGAATTTGAAGGCACCTTAACTTAAATCTAAAAAGAACCCTAGAATGGATGAAATCCTAAGACCCAATTTAGAGTAGAAGTTGAAGATTATCCCTTGAAGTTTATAGATAAGATCAAAGGTGGGACTAAGCCATTTGATTTGGTCTTGATGAATATGGGAATCACCTAAGAGGATCACCCTCAAGAACTTTCTCTAGAGAGAACAAATTTGATTTCCCTATTCAAAATATCCAAGGTTATGTTTACAAAGCTAAAATAGGGTATTTGTGGTCCCCCAATATACCCTAACTAATTAGTAAGCTAATCATGGAATTAGGTAGCTTTAATATAACTATTGAGGCCCTATTACATGCATTAAAATAACACACGCAACAAAGACCTGAAAAGAACCCGTGACATAACTTTCACGCAAACACAGAGATAACATAATATGAAATAATTTCATCAAGCAAAAGCATCCAAAAATCACATATAACTTGTCTCTGATACCACTGTTGGTTTACACGACCATGTATCAGATTTCATAAAGGATATAAAATTGAGAAAACCTCCAGCAGATCACTCATACATGAAGGACGGATGCAAGAAAAAGGAAAAATATCATTCTCTGTGTCGTCACTGTAGTTTCAAAATTTCCTTCTTCTGTGCTACACTGATGGCGCGATCCAAAAAGTGTCTATTGCTTGTTCGAAACAAGACTTACCATGATCATCCAAGACAAGCCATTGAAGTCCAAGTGCAGGACTCCCTCTAGCAGTCATCCACACAAGCATTTAAAAGTAAGAACCGCCTAATTCTGATGCTAACAAGAAATAGTAGGCGGCTAGGATTTTTGGGAAGAAGAAGAAAGAACACAACCGCATTTTTCTGTTTTGGTGTAAGATAAAAAAATCCCACGTCGAAACCACAACTAATGTTATCTAATATTACACCATGCGTTTTTCCAGAATTATAAACAATTTAGGATTTTATAATTATGATCAGAACCTATAGGTTTTCATAATTATATTTTAACCCATAAATTATAACTAGTTATAATTTGACCACATAAACTTCTTGTTCTCCTAATTAACCTTGTTACGTTATCAAATAACATTTCAAGTCATCAATCCTCTATTGTTGTGACCTATAAGGTTTGTTGGTCTATTGGTAGTGAAATATGAATTAATCCAAATATCTTTAGGATTAATAACCCATGATAGTTTGAAATAACTTATTAATTCTAAATGGGATTGATTTATTAATTCTCTAATTAATAAATCCATATTCAATAGATTATGAGCAATATCTAGTAACACAACATGACCACCCAAAAGTCTAGAAAGTCAAGTGGCTTGACATGAACATTTCAATAGCAAACAACAGTGCAATAAACTCCTTTTACTATACAATATCTCATTTGGTTTGAAGTATGGAATTAGTGCCAACTCCCTCCATAATATGAATTAATTTTGGCTCGAATATTTTAGTACTTTTCTCAAAATCTACTATTCATCATATGTATCAATTGATATTATTTCTAATACACAGTCGCTTTGACCAAAAACTTCTCGAGTAATGATTCTTACAAGTGGCCATGAGATATTCACCCATAATAATAGGAGTGGTGAATCTTTTATTAATCATATCAACTACTTTCATTTACTTCGCATTGTACTCAATATCTATCTTCTAGTCAGCCCTCGATCTAACTCCAAAGATTAGAATCAAAGTACAATGCTCAACAAACAAATTACCTTGGAGATCTCAAGTCTAAGGATACTTGCACGTTTGCTATAACGAGATCCTATCACTGACACTAAATAGTTATCCATGTAATTATCTCATAGTTAGGTTATCCAATATACTTGTTCAAGTAATAAACATCCATGTGCTAATTTTGAGTATCACTATACTCACGGATGTGAGAAAGATCGACTGATCAAATTAGGAAGTATAACACATGCTAGTCTTAACGCATTAATGATGTCCTATCTTATTAATACTTAGGGATAATTTAAGTATGAACACTATCCAGTGTAGTAGGAACCTCACATCACGATCTCTATCATGATTTTCTTAACATAATATTGCATTTAGGACTTTATCTAACAGTTATATTCACATGAAAGTATAAATAAAACAAATTGAAAGATAAAAAAAATACCTTATATTATTAAACAAATATACAATATACAAAATACATATGATTACTTCTAGGGTATAACACTAACAGCTGACATGCCTAGGAAGAAGATGAGGATTGAGAACTTCAATAGTAACACGAATGATGCTTCCGGAGACTTCAAGATTAAAGATCCTTTGGATGATTCGGAGGATAAGGACTTAGCTCTAGATATTGAGAGAGACAGGGAGAGAGAGTGAGTTCAATGATAGTGAGTGAGATTTGGGTAGAATTAGGAAGATTTAGGTATTTGAGAGATGTTTGAGTACTTATTTCTTGTTATATGTTTTGAGGATGTGTTTATGTTTATGAACATCCTTTGTAATGCTTTGTTATGGCTTATTGTGATTATATATAAATGAAATTTACAATTGTTTGTATATTTGAAGTTTTCATATGAGTACTTGTGTTTATGATTACCTAGAAATAAACATGACATAAGCATATAGCATGCACGTATGAGAACATATTAGCCATAGAGGTGATAAGATTACTATATTTGCGATACAAAGGTGCCTATAAAGGCACGTTCTACGACACATGCTAATAGAGCTTCTACGGTGGAATAACTAATATGAGGACCTAATCTCAGGCGAACCCTCCACCAAGTGTTTGTTCTAAAAAGAAGCAATTGAGGTTGAAGGAATCAAAGAAGATTTTGTTACCTAAGTCTTTGGGAAAATGATAGAGATACTACAAAGCTTGATTGAGAAGAAGGGACCATGGGGCAACGATGAAGCATTGAAAAGATTTTTGAATTTCCAATCCCCTATTTTCTTGGGAGAAGTTGAAGAAGACCAAAAAGTATAGTTTTGGCTTGAAAGTGATATATTCAGAACTCTACAGTATTCTAAGAAGAGAATGGTTAACTTTGTGGGTTTTTGTTTATAAGGGCTAGTATGAGATTAGTGGACAAGAGTCCAAGAGGTATAGGAATAGAGCATAATGGAGTGGAGTTGAATACCTTTGTGATGGTTTTCTAGACTAAGTATATACCAGAATAGGTGGTTGAGAAGCGTGAGAATAGATTTCAAAACATGAAGCAAGAGAACATGACTACGGTGCAGTATATTACTCAATTTAACCAATTGTCGAAGTATTGTCGCTTTTTGGTTGATACCGTTCAAAACCATACTAGACAATTTGTGAAGGGTTTAAGACCAGAATTGAGAAGAGCACTAGCTTCCTTTCTACTGAGTACCTATTCTACTATTGTTGATGCTAGACTAGAACAAAGAATGAAGATAGGATTAGATTTGGAAGTAAAACTGCATACCTTGTCAAGAAATTTCCTGTTAAGAGGCCGTTTGGGCAACAGTAGATCAACAAAAGAAAGTATGTTCACACTATTCCAATGGGAAATACTTCAAATAAAATAATTTATCATGGTTGTGGAAGAAGAAGACATATGGAGAAGGACTGCTGGAATAAGAATAATCATCATAAATGCTACAATTGTGGATATCCTAATCACTTGAGGAGTATGTGTCCAAAGTTACTGCAATTTGCTTAGAAGAACCCCACCCCACTGGTTAACAAATTCAATGGAGGAAACAATGTGAAGAATGGAAAAAACTATCCAAAGCCACAAGTTAAGGCAAAGGTGTTTGCATTGGACATACAAGTTGGGAGCTAATCTTGCTGGTATCTAAGCTACGCTCACTATTCAAGATTATATAATAAATGCATTGATTGATCTTAGTTCTACTTATTCCTATATAAATAAAGGTTATGTATGTCATTCAAGATGGGATAGGTTAGAACTACCTTATACATTGTTAGTGAGTACGCCCCTAGGAAAATTAGTTAAAGTCGGGAAGTTTATACTCGGATGTATGATTAAAGTAGGAAAGAAGAATTTGGCAAGAGATTTGATTGTAATGCCATTTGAAGATTATGACCTTATTCTAGGTTTGGATTAATTGTCTGAGCTTCATGCTCGAGTTGATCGTAAGAATAAGATGGTATAATTTGTTAGACCAAGAAGGATGTTTTGGAATTTAAAGGTAATTAGGTAAGAGAATTGAAATATTTAATATCGAGAACGAAGGCCTATAAACTTCTCAAGAAAGGCTATCAAGGATATTAGGCATATATCAAGGATATTAGGCATATCTTATTAGCCAGCCTAAGGATCAATGCACAATGGAGAATAGGACTATAGCGAAAGAATATCTGGATGTCTTTCTTGAAGGACTGACGACTTTGCCTTCTCTATGAGATGTGGAATTCACTATTGATTTGGTACTTGGAGCTGAATCCATTTCTAAGAATCCATATCGAATGGCTCCATTAGTGCTTAAGGAGTTGTACGAGCAATTGGAAGAATTGTTGAAACAAGTTTATATTCGACCTAATATTTCACTTTGGAGAGCCCCAATATTGTTTGTGAAGAAGGATGGAACCCTACAGTTGTGTTTTCAATATCAAGGGTTTGAATAACTTGACAATTAAGAACAAGTACCCTATTCCATTCATAGATGAGTTTTTTTTTTTTATCAAATTCAAGAACTGAGTTATTTTTCGATGCTGGATTTATGGCCAGGATATTATTAAGTTCAAATATGTGAAGAAGCTATACTGAAGATTGCATTCAATACGCGGTATGGTCATTATGAGTTCATAGTGATGCCGTTTGGGTTGATAAATGCCCCAATAACTTTCATGAATTTGATGTATCCCATTTTCAGACTGTATTTGGATAAATTTGTTGTAATTTTCATTGATGACAGTTTGATATATTTCAAGAATCCGGAAGAGCATGTAGAACATTTGAAGTTGGTGTTAGAGAAGTTGAGAGAATATCAACTTTATGCTAAATTTAGCATGTATTTTGGTTAGATTCGGTTTTGTTCTTAGAGTATACTATGACAAATGAAGGAATTAAAGTAGATCTAGCTAAAATGGAAGCAATTGTCAAATGTCAGCAACTGAAAAATATCACAGAGATCAGAAGTTTCTTGGGTGGTTAGCGGGATATTATCGACGCTTTATTAAAGGATTTTCATCTCTTGCGCATCTGTTGGCCCATCTTTTGCATATGAATACACCATTTTTGTGGAGCGATAAGTGTGTGAAGAGTTTCAAGAACTCACGAAGAGATTCATAATAGCACCTATGTTGAGTTTGCTTGAAGAAATGAAATCTTACTCTTTATACATGGATGCATAGAAAGAAGGCCTAGGAGCTGTGTTGATGTAAGACAGAAAGGCTATCATGTATGCTTCACGTAACTTGAGACCTCATAAAGTTAGTTATCATACTTATGATTTGGAGTTAGTAGCTATTGTTGTTGCTTTGAAAGTGTTTACAAACCTCAAAAGTTTGAAGCATATATTTACTCAAAAGAATCTGAATTTGAGACAGAGAAGGTGGATAGAATTTCTGGAAGAGTGTCGATGTCCAATTAGCTATCATTTTGGAAAATCTAATGATGTTGGTGATGCCTTAAGTTGAAAGGTGAGTTTGGCTAGATTGAGGGTGAAAGAAGTGAAAGTAGTGCAAAAAGTAATATATTTTGAAGTTGAAGTGGAGAATGTGAAGATTTGGCTGAGGAATTTGATAGTTATTCCTTATTTGAAGCAAGAAATTATTAACAATGAATTGAATAATCAAGATTTTCATAATTTTAAAGATAAGGAGATGAAAAGAGGAAGTTAAGGCTTTCGAGTGGATAATTGCTGGGTGTTGTACTTTCGAGAGAGGTTGTGTGTGCCTAATGATGAGGAGTTAAAGAAGAAAATTTTGGGAGAAGCTCATAAGAGTTGGTATACCATTCACCCTGGAGAAGTGAAGATATATTAGGATCTAAAGAAACTATTTTGGTGGCCTAGAACGAAGAGAAATATTGCTTCATCCATATCTGTGTACTATACCTAAGAAATTGTGAGACTGCATAGAGTGCCTACAAGTATCATTCGGATTGAAATCCCAAATTTACTCCTAAATTTTGGGATAAATTTAAAAAATCTTTGGGAATGGCTTTGAATTTCAGTAAATCTGGACATTCATAGACCGACGGAAAGTTAGAAAAAGATAATTTAAATTTTGGAGGATATGTTAAGATCCTATGTGCTAGACTTTAGAAATCAATGAGTAAAAAGTATTCCATTTGCAGAATTGGTGTATAACAACCATTATCAAGAATTGATATGAATAGCCCCATTTGAAGCATTATATGGTTGAAAGTGTCTAACACTATTATATTGGGGTAAGGAAGAAGACAAGACAATTAATAGTGATGGGAAAGTAAGCATTCAAGAAATGGATGGGAAGGTAAAATTAGTGCAAGAATGGTTGAAAGCTGCAAAAAGTCGACAGAAGGGTTACGCTAATAATAGAATAAGAGAATTAGAATTTCAAGTTGGAGATTCAGTATTTTTAAAGTTGACTTCAAGTAGAGGAATATTAAGATATCTGAAAGGCAGAAAGTTAAGTTGCTATACATCGGACTTTTCTTGATTATTTAGAGGATTGAACCTATGGCGTATAGATTGGATCTATCTAATGGTTGAACTGAAATTCATAATGTGTTTCATGTTTTGCAACTCAAGAAATACAATCTTGATCCTGAGTATGTATTGAATGATGTGCCACTTTAGTTAATTGAAGTTATGAAGGAGAGCTGGCGAAGATTTTGAAGTGGAGTATTAAGGAATTGAGAAACGTATATGGCTAAAGTGTTATGGGAACATCATGGAATTCAAGATGCAACTTGGGAAACCAAAGAATGGTAAAGAAGAAATATCCGAATTTGATCAAAAAATATCGAGGATGAAATTCTTTTAAGTGGGGAAGGATGTAACACCCCTTTTATTCATACATAAAAAAAAAAAAAAACACAAGCGAGGTTGCATTTATGAGCATATTATTTGATAGGAATTTATTTGAATAGATTGCGTGACTAATTTTTATAGTATTTGTTTATATTTAAAATTTTTGTGTAGAAAACTTGTGCATAATTATGTGAATATATTGTAATACTTTGTAGTGAATAATTTTATGTTTAGAATAGGAAATAATTATTTATTTAGTAAAAAAATTATGTTTTTAGAGTAAATCTTAGAATCAGTTTTACAAATGACTCAATGCTGATTGTTATTAAATATAAGAACTATTTCAATATATTAACTATTTTAATTTTTTACTTGAATTAACTTTGACTCTTGTATGACCAAGACCATGAACCCTTTGAACTATGTGTGAACTATTTGAACTTATGCTCATTATTCTTTTATAAGACTATTTTTATGGGATTAATTTTTATTTCATTAAACCTATTATACCCAAAAGCTTGCAAAATTTCCCTTTTACCCCTTTAATGTGCCTCCACCTCTTGTGCATTATGGCCTTTTAGATTATTTTAATCATAGCCATTTCTTTCTTATAAAATTCTAGACAATTTTTTTTTATAACTTATCTAAGTATTTTAATCTCTACCATCCATTTATTTTTAATCTTATCTATGCACTTGAAACGATCTCAACCTTACATCTGTTGGCATTATGCCTTAGAGTCAATCAATTATAATGTATTTTGTACATATATAATTAAACAAACATTCTTTATCTTTCAGTTTTAATTTGTTATTTTATATGTGTATAAAATTGATAGATAAAATCCCAAGTACAATATACAATATTAAGAAAATCATAATGGAGATTGTGATGTGAGATTTCTACTACACTATATAGTAGTTGTGCTAAAATTATCTTGAGTTATAGTATTAATGAAACAGAACATCATTAATGTGCAAAGACTGGCACATGTTATACTTTTTTATCCGATCAAGCATTGGTTCTTACACCTGTAAGTATAGAAATACTTAAAGTTAATATGTGGATACTTGTTAAATGAACAAGTACATTGGATGACCTAGCCATGAGATAATCATATAGATAACTATTTAGTGCCAATGATAGAATCTCATTATAGCAGATGTGCAAGTATTTTTAGACTTGAGATCTCTAATGTACTTTGTTTGCCAAGTGTTGTACTTTGATTCCAATCCTTGGAGTTTCATTGAAGATTGCCTATATAGGGTCGACATTGGGTGTAACATGAAGTAGACAAAAGGAGTTAAGATGGTCGACAAATGATTCATCGCTTCTAATAGTCGGGGAGTATATCCCATGGCCTCATGTAGGGAATCATTATTCAAAAAGTCTTTAGCCAAGATGACTATGTGATGGAAATAGTTCTAAGATGATACACATTTTAAGTAATGGATTCCAAGAACAAGTACTAAAGTATTTGAGCAAGAATTAATAATATTCTAGAGGAAGTTGGCTGGATGATATATACTATGACGAAATGAGTTTATTGCACTAGTATATGCTATTAAAAGGTTCATATCAAACCACTTTACTTTCCAAACTTTTGGGTGGTCGTGATAAATTGCAAAATGTAGCTCTTGATTTTCTTAATATGAATTTATTAATTAGAAAATTAATAAACTAATCCTATTTATTGAGTATTACTAATCTTATAATTGGTAGGATTTTTGCTGCCAATTGACTAGAAAACATAATAGGTCACACACAATAAAGGATTTAGTACTCAAGATATTGTATAATAATATTATGGGATTGTTTTGTGAGAAGAAAATAATTTCATGGGCAAATTATAACTTGGTAATAATCTTATAAGCAAATTATAAAGTGTTTATAATTTGAGGGTTTAAGTGCAATTATTTACATAACCCTAAGCCCCATAAGTTTCTATAAATTGCTCACTTAAGGGGGCTAGCTGCCAAAGGAGAAGTTCTAGAAAATCATTTTTACAATACCCTATTTTTCAATCGTCTATTGTTTCTTTTGGAACTATCCTAGCTGCCACCAAGCCTACTAACACTGGCTAATGATGTTGTTGCTTGAGTGTTGTCCACATGTGAATACTACTAGGGTCATTCCTACGCTTAGGACGTGGTGGTTGAATACGAACAACAGAAGTGGAGTTTGATCCATGGCTTTGAGTTTGTCATGTTGTTGGATTGTATGCCCTTTTAGACTAGGTTTCTGATGTAAAATCGAATATTTTAATGAAAGAATTTATTTTCAGAAATTGTTTGTGAATTTACTTTTTGTTTGTGCACGATTTTCATTTGGAACAGACCCATTGTGTTTAAACAAGTGATCCATGTGAATGGTGGTCTTTCACAGTAAGGTATGGATCACGGGTTATTTAACACATAAACATTTGTTCTTAACCTATTGATGAGACTGGGAGCCTCATCATATTTAGGTTATTATGTTATGAATTCCAAATGGGGAATGACTTACCTTTACCCAGTGGGTAGTCCACTCATTTCATGACATAAGCATATTTCAAATACGTAGAACAGGACCTGTAGTAGTGGTTTCTCAAAGTACTATATGGTAGAAACCTAGACTACTACCGCTACAGCGTGGACTAGTACTCTACGACTTGAGTATGAGTTCGTGGTCTAGCGAAACTGGAAGCATATACTTTGATTTGCTGTAGTTGAGGTTCTATCGTAGGGCCAATATACTTGCATGTTGGGTATGCGTGACTAGTTAGTTAAGACAGACTTATACAAGATAGTTTCTGCACTATATCGCCCCTTGTGGTTGTCCGAATGGTATAAATTATCCAGGGTCCTGGGAAACATGACTTGGATGTTTGCTTTAGGGTAGCTCCCTTAGAAAGCGGAAACACTCCAGGAAGTCGTGGATCATTGGACTAGAAGCCTAAGGATGGTAGATGTCATTTAGAGGGGTGTTAGTACACTTCTTCCTCTCTAAATGTACGGCGATGTGTAGAGGGGTATTTTAGTCATTTCACCTGTAGGTCGGAGACTTTGCGAATGCAGCATTGTCCTTGGGGTCAATATTTCCTTATGGTGATATTAGGAAATATTTAAAATGCAAAATACAGCTATTTATATAGCAGGGGTATTTTGGTCATTTTAGCAGCCAAGGCGATGTGTCTTTTTGGTCCTCGGGATAGCCCGTAAGTCCTAACTACTTTTGGGTAGAGGAATTGGTCTCAGTTGAAGAGGATTTTATTTTATTTTATTTTATTTAGGAAGTCTAATTTATTATTGGACTGAAATAAAATAAATAAATGAATAAAATAGGAGTTGAGAGAAATTAATTATCTAGTTTATTTGGTTAATTAATTATTTAGGGCCTAGGTCCAGTATGAATAATTAAGAAATTAACCTGGGCTTAAACTAGGGGAAATAATTAATGTTTAAATTATTTATTGGGTTATTTATATATGTCCAAGAAATAAATAATTAAAGATTAGTTATTGTGGTTCATTTGGGCTTCTTAATTATTTATTGGGTTGTTTATATAAGCACAGGAAATAAATAATTAATGTTTATTATTTTGGGCCTTTTGGGTCCAAGGAAAATAATAAATATTTTTCTGGCCCAATAGCTTGGACCTTAGGGGTTTTCCAGATACGGTTAAGAGGAGTTTAGGGTGAGGCCAAACAGATGCTCAGGATAACCTCCGGGTGTTTGAAATATGATATCCCGGGGATATGTTTATCAGATAATGAGAGACCTGTTTTTGGCAAACCGATAAACTAGTGAACCCTTAATTCCCAAGACATCTCAGTGAGTCTCACGTCTCTCAGGGGTTCTCACGTCTCTCTCTCTGGTCTCTTACGTTTTCCTTTCTTCTGGTTTTCTCCTTGGACTTTGCTAATCAATAGCGAGTGAACCAAGGAGATTTGAGACCATTTTTCTTCTCCATAGTGTTCACCAACTAGAGGTTAGGTTGAGGAATATCCCGAGAGCTGGAGAGCTAAGCGTTAATGCAAACAAGGCGAAGTAGAAGGCTAGCGGGTGTTCAACCGGAAGCTCCTTCAAGTGTGCAAAGCGAGGCAATTCCAACCGTTCAATTTGTTCCTACGCAACCTAGGAGGGTTAAGGAACGCAAAGGTATGATCTTCACGCTTCCGCATAGCCTTTAAGGCTCGCGTTTTATTTTTCTGCAATTTTTTTTAACTTACAGAGCATGCCCCTGTTTCTCGGTTTCCCATCAAAGTGGTATCAGAGCCACTGGTTTTGATCAATATAGGGAGCATGGTAGTTAATAAAATGGAGAAGATGATTATACCTGTGATCCTTCGCTGTTTTGGTATGGGATAGATGGTTTTGTAAGCTTCACCGTTGAAGCATAGGAGCTCTCTGTAAATTTTTTTGGCTTTCAAGTTTAATCATGTAAACCCAATTTAAATGGGTATAGGCGGTTGTGGTTTTGTTTTGGATGTTTTTTGTACGTAAAAATGTCCAAAGAAGCCGAAATTATGAGCAAAATATGAAGAACAAAGGCTCTGCAATTTTTCGCGCGGAAAGGAAGAAAAACGAAGAAGGTGCACTGTTCCTAAGTCGTGGAGTCGAGCCGAGCCGCCGATCCGAGCCGCTGCTGTTGGTGAGAGGAGCCGGTTGCAGCTGAGCCGAGCTGCTGGGAGAATTGGGAGCCAATTGCGCCGATTGTATGAAATTGCAATTGCAAATTGCAATCGTGCGCGGGTCGAGCGGTGGGTATCCGGGCGAGTTCGCGGGTCGTGTGCAGAGGTGAAGCGGGCGCGGGTGAAGTCCACGGGGTCGTGGTTGGCGTGCGATTCGGTGCGGCGCGGTGCACAGCGGCCGCGGTGGACCGCAGGGCATACGGGCTTGGATCTGGTGCGGCTGGTGCACTGGAGCGCTGTGAGCCGACAGAGCAAATGGGTCCTGATCTGGTGCATCGGGTGCACGTGGACCGGCAGCTATTTTTTGCATTTTTTTAATTTTTTTCCTTTTTCGTTTTGGGTCCTATACCAGGCGAAGTTAATATTTTTGCAATATTTATATTCTTGGAATATATTTGCATGAAAAATATTAGTAAAGGATTTTAGGATTAAACAAGATCATTAATTAATTAATTAATGTGTTTAATTCTATTATTTGGGCACTTAGTTTTAAAAAATAGAAAAGCATGAAAACGTTTATTGTTTTCTAGCATGCTATTTTTTTTTATGTACCTATGTGTGCTTTTTCTCAAAGACCAAAGTCTTTGGGAACTTTTTGTTTTGGCAAGAAAAAATATTTTTCTTTAAAAACTAAATGGTTATTTTAATTGGTACAAAAATTAATCCTTGAATATTTTCTCAAAGGATTTAATCCTTGACATAGAAAATATATTGGATTTATATATTTTTGTAAATTAAAATGGAGAGCCATTTTGTTTTGTTTTGGACTAGAAAAATGATTTTGTCAAATAAACTTGAGACCAAAGTCTCTAGAAAGTTTTAATTGGAAAATTTTTGAAATCATTAAGTTTTAACTTAAATAAAATTAGTCTATGGAGGAAATCTCTCAAAGGATATAAGCCTTGACATAAAGATTTTATTGGATTTAGATATTTTATTTTTGAGTTAAGAAAAACTTAATGGAAATTTTAAAAGGATATTTTTCAAAAAAACTTTATTTTAAAAGACTAAGTGGGAGAGGGGTTCCAACGGCCCCACGGCTTCCATCACGGTCCTCATTAGAGATCGTGAGTCCCCTCGTGTCACCCTGGGAGTGAACCCGTATAGAATGGGGATACCACAAGGATCTAGATCTAATGGAAGGATGTAATTAATAACCCGGGGCACGTACTATGATCGGCCAGCCCACGTTGGAGGTTATAGTGCGAGGTATGTCCATAGGAAATGAAAGGAAACGACCATCCCACGATGGAGTTATCCTCTAGATCATTACCTAGAAGGGAAATTAATTTGTGGTGGTTAATACACTTAGCTTAGGAATCTGTTAATCTTCCTAAAAAGCTATGTCAGTTTTTCTAAGAGCCAAATTATTTTCAGTGCATAAATTTCATTTTGTTTTCACAAACTAATTTCTTTCTTTTATTTTTGATTTTTAGAAATGGTGGGAGGTTCTTTTAGTCCATTGGCCGTTATTCTCAGGGAGAATAAGTTAACGGGTCCAAACTATGTGGACTGGAAAAGGAACCTGGACATAATACTCACAGCCGAGGAGTATAAGTATGTCCTTTATGAAACCTGCCCTGTTATCAGGGAAGGTTCCACCGCTGAAGAGCGAGAGGCTAAAAAGGCGTAGAAGAAAGCTGACGAAATGGCACGTTGCTATATGTTAGCTTCCATGTCTAATGTGCTCCAGTTAAAACACGAGCACATGGCTTCTGCATATAACATAAGTCAATCATTAGCAACTATGTTCGCAGACAAGAGCCGGCCCGCAAGGCAGGAGGCTCTTCGAACTATTGCGAACACTAAGATGGCTGAGGGAGCATCAGTCCGAGAGCATATGCTCAAGATGATTGCTGCTTTCGAGGAGGTAGAAATCTTAGGGGCTGTCATTGACCCCGAGAGCCAAGTGGATATGGTTCTCGAATCTCTACCGGGCTCTTTCACTCAGTTCAAGTTAAACTATAACATGAACAAGTTGAACATGAGTTTGACTGAACTGATGAAGGAGCTCCAGATGGCGGAGAAGGTCATGAAGCCGCAGTCTAAGGCCATGATTGCTAAGGCTTCTTCTTCAAGAATTGGGCCTAAGCCCAGCAAGTTCAAGAGGAAGAAGGGGAATGCAGCAGCCCAGCCCAAGGACCAGCCCAAGGACAAACCAAAGGGCAAGTGCTTTAAGTGTGGCAAGAAGGGACACTGGAAAAAGGAGTGTCCAGATCTTCAGGCCAAGAAAAACCCCACAGGTAATGTTTACTATCTAGAGTCCATATCAATAGTAGGATTAACTTCCACTTGGATTGTTGATTCAGGAGCCACAGATCATATCTGTAACTCCTTGCAGGGGTTTAGGAAGATAAGAAGACTCAAGAAGGGCGAACATGGGCTTCGAGTGGGAAATGGAGCACAAGTCTGGGCCCTTGCAATGGGAGAGCTGGATCTTATTTTTTATTGTAATAAGATAGTGGTTTTAAAGGATATTTTATATGTACCTGGTTTTAGTCAGAATTTGATTTCAATTGCAAAACTTATTAATCAAGGATATTCTGTATCTTTCCATTCTGGTATTTCTATCAGTAGAGATGGAGAAATTTTATGTACTGGGCACATGTATGGAAATTTGTTCTTTTTAAACCCTATTAACAAACAATCAAATAACGCTCAGTCTGAACCTTTAACTAAGAAGAGAAAGACCAATATCAATGATTCATACCTTTGGCATCTAAGGTTGGATCATATAAACTCAACCAGGATTCAGAGGCTAATCCATGATGGGCCTTTAGGCTCATTGAGATTGGAAAGTTGGCCTCAGTGTGAATCCTGCCTAATGGGAAAAATG
The DNA here is from genome assembly GCA_026120185.1 of Voacanga thouarsii. Lineage (NCBI taxonomy): Eukaryota > Viridiplantae > Streptophyta > Magnoliopsida > Gentianales > Apocynaceae > Voacanga > Voacanga thouarsii. Next base: position 1,662,218 of record JANUWF010003370.1, read on the forward strand.
ACCAAGAGGTCATTTACACCAAAGGCGGATAGAGCCAAGGAGGTGTTGAGTCTTGTTCACACTGATGTGTGTGGTCCATTGTCTACACCAGCTAGGGGAGGTTTTGAGTACTTCATCACGTTCACGGATGATTGTACGAGGTATGGTTACATTTACCTGATGAGACGCAAGTCTGACTCTTTTGACAAGTTCAAAGAGTTTAAGGCTGAAGTGGAGCATCGGACAGGTAAATTAATCAAAACCTTACGATCAGATCGTGGTGGAGAGTACCTCCTAGGTGAATTCAAGGACTACATGGTACATCATGGGATAGTATCCCAGTTCTCTACGCCGGGAACACCCCAGCAGAACGGAGTAGCTGAGAGAAGGAACAGGACGTTGATGGAAATGGTTCGAAGCATGATGTCTCATGCTACTCTTCCAGTGTTCTTTTGGGGATATGTCCTGGAAATAGCTGCATATATTCTGAACTTGGTGCCTTCCAAGTTAGTACCTAGGACTTCCTATGAGATGTGGACTGGGCGTAAGCCAAGTCTGAATCATCTCAGGATTTGGGGATATCCAGCTTATGTACTGATCAAGGGAGACAAGTTGGAACCAAGATCAGAATTATGCTATTTTATTGGGTATCCAAAAGGGACAAAAGAAGGCTACTTTTATCATCCTAAAGAGCAAAAGGACTAGTCAGTACCAATGCTAGATACTTGGAAGATGATCAAAGTACTTCCACTAAAGGTTCAACGAGGTTGGAACTTAAGGAGCAGTTATCTACGGAATCAACTTCTTCTGACCCGATAGTGGAACAAGAAGAGGCACAGCCTCAAGAGCCTATGCAAATGGAGCCTCGTCGTAGTGGGAGGGTGTCTAGGGTTCCAGATAGATGGATTGGAGAAGCTTTTGAGCTGGTCTCTGACCATCAGGAACAAGACCCCACTAGATACGAGGAGGCTATTGCTGATGCCGATGTAAATCTGTGGCATGAAGCAATAAAAGCCGAGCTTGAGTCTATGTACCTCAATTAGGTTTGGGATCTTGTAGCTTCACCTGAAGGGATAAAACCCATTGGGTGCAAGTGGGTATACAAGAGGAAGAGAGGAGCGGATGGGAAGGTGGAAACCTTCAAAGCTAGGCTTGTGGTGAAAGGGTATACTCAGAAAGAAGGTATCGACTATGAGGAAACCTTTTCCCCGGTAGCCATGCTTAAATCCATCCGTATCCTCCTTGCCATCGCATGTCACTATGACTACAAGATATGGCAAATGGATGTCAAGACGGCATTCTTAAATGGCCATCTTAGTGAAGACATCTATATGTCCCAACCGGAAGGCTTCATTGCTGAAGGCCAGGAACACATGGTTTGCAAGCTTAAGAAGTCCATTTATGGACTTAAGCAGGCATCAAGAGCATGGAACATTCGTTTTGATGAGACTGTAAAGTCTTATGATTTTATTCAAAATGAAGATGAACCATGCGTGTACAGGAAACTTGAAGGCATTAATGTGGTTTTTCTTGTCCTGTATGTGGATGACCTTCTACTCATTGGAAATGATGTAGGGTCATTATCATCTACAAAGGTTTGACTGTCTAGTCAATTCAATATGAAGGACTTGGGAGAAGCCAGCTACATTCTCGGGATTAGGCTTCTTAGAAATAGGAAGCAGAGAATGTTAGGATTATCCCAAGCGACATACATTGATAAGATGTTGGCCAAGTATAGCATGGACTCATGCAAGGGAGCTCTAATCCCTTGCAGACATGGGTTGTCATTTTCTTCGAAAGACTGTCCTAAGTCTCAAGAAGAAAATGACAGAATGAGTAGAATTCCTTATGCTTCGGCTGTGGGAAGTCTCATGTATGCCATGCTGTGTACTAGGCCAGATATCTGCTTTGCCGTGGGCTTAGTTAGCAGATATCAGTCAAACTCAGGGGAGGTTCATTGGCAAGCTGTAAAGCATATTCTCACGTACCTCAAGGGAACGAGAGATTATATGCTGGTTTACAGGGCTGATGATTTGGTTCCTACAGGATACACAAACTCAGACTTCCAGGCAGATAAGGATGAGAGAAAATCCATTAGTGGATATGTCTTCACCTTGTCTGAAGGAGCAATTTCATGGAGGAGTATTAAGCAGTCTTGTATTGCTGACTCAACCATGTAAGCCGAGTATGTGGCTGCTTCGGAGGTATCCAAGAAAGCAGTCTGGCTCCGGAAGTTTCTTTCAGAACTTGGAGTCGTACCACATATGGACAGGCCGGTTGTGATGTATTGCGACAACACTGGAGCAGTATCGCAATCTAGGAAACCTCGGAACCACAAGAAGGGGAAACACATCGAGAGAAAGTATCACCTGATCTGGGATTTCATCCAGAGACGGGAAGTCGTGGTGGAGCATTACCTCAGATAACAATCTAGCAGATCCATTCACCAAACCTTTGGCTGAGAGAGTCTTCAAGAGACACTTAGACACCATAGGGGCGGGCACCTATGGACTTACCTAGTCTTAGAGTGCAAGTGGGAGATTGTTGGATTGTATGCCCTCTTAGATTAGGTTTCTGATGTAAAATCGAATATTTTAATGAAAGAATTTATTTTCAGAAATTGTTTGTGAATTTACTTTTTGTTTGTGCACGATTTTCGTTTGGAACAGACCCATTGTGTTTAAATAAGTGATCCATGCGAATGGTGGTCTTTCACAGTAAGGTATGGATCACGGGTTATTTAACACATAAACATTTGTTCTTAAACTATTGATGAGACTGGGAACCTCATCATGTTTAGGTTATTATGTTATGAATTCCAAATGGGGAATGACTTACCTTTAGCCAGTGGGTAGTCCACTCACTTTATGACATAAGCGTATTTCGAATACGTAGAACAGGACCTGTAATAGTGGTTTTTCAAAGTATTATATGGTAGAAACCTAGACTACTACCGCTACAGCGTGGACTAGTACTCTACGACTTGAGTATGAGTTCGTGGTCTAGCGAAGCTGGAAGCATATACTTTGATTTGCTGTAGTTGAGGTTCTATCGTAGGGCCAATATACTTGCATGTTGGGTATGTGTGACTAGTTAATTAAGACAGACTTATACAAGATAGTTTCTGCACTATATTGCCCCTTGTGGTTGTCCGAATGGTCTAAATTATCCAGGGCCCTGGGAAACATGACTTGGATGTTTGCTTTAGGGTAGCTCCCTTAGAAAGCGGAAACACTTCAGAAAGTCATGGATCATTGGACTAGAAGCCTAAGGATGGTAGATGTCATTTAGAGGGGTGTTAGTACACTTCTTCCTCTCTAAATGTACAGTGATGTGTAGAGGGGTATTTTAGTCATTTCACTTGTAGGTCGGAAACTTTGAGAATGCAGCATTGTCCTTGGGGTCAATATTTTCTTATGGTGATATTAGGAAATATTTAAAATGCAAAATACAGCTATTTATATAGCAGGGGTATTTTGGTCATTTTAGCAACCAAGGCGATATGTCTTTTTGGTCCTCGGGATAGCCCGTAAGTCCTAACTACTTTTGGGTTGAGGAATTGGTCTCAGTTGAAGTGGATTTTATTTTATTTTGTTTTATTTTATTTTATTCAGGAAGTCTAATTTATTATTGGATTGGAATAAAATAAATAAATGAATAAAATAGGAGTTGAGAGAAATTAATTATCTAGTTTATTTGGTTAATTAATTATTCAGGGCCTAGGTCCAGTATGAATAATTAAGAAATTAACTTGGGCTTAAACTATGGGAAATAATTAATGTTTAAATTATTTATTGGGTTATTTATATAGGCCCAAGAAATAAATAATTAAAGATTAGTTATTTTGGTTCATTTGGGCTTCTTAATTATTTATTGGGTTGTTTATATAAGCCCAGGAAATAAATAATTAATGTTTATTATTTTGGGCCTTTTGGGTCCAAGGAAAATAATAAATATTTTTCTGATCCAATAGCTTGGACCTTAGGGGTTTTCCAGATACGGTTAAGAGGAGTTTAGGGTGAGGCCAAACAGATGCTCAGGATAACATCCGGGTGTTTGAAATATGATATCCCGGGGATATGTTTATCAGATAATGAGAGACCTGTTTTTGGCAAACCGATAAACTAGTGAACCCTTAATTCCCAAGACATCTCAGTGAGTCTCACGTCTCTCAGGGGTTCTCACGTCTCTCTCTCTGGTCTCTCACGTTTTCCTTTCTTCTGGTTTTCTCCTTGGACTTTGCTAATCAATAGTGAGTGAACCAAGGAGATTTGAGACCATTCTTCTTCTCCATAGTGTTCACCAACTAGAGGTTAGGCTGAGGAATATCCCGAGAGCTGGAGAGCTAAGCGTTAATACAAACAAGGCGAAGTAGAAGGCTAGCGGGTGTTCAACCAGAAGCTCCTTCAAGTGTGCAAAGTGAGGCGATTCCAGCCGTTCAATCTGTTCCTACGCAACCTAGAAGGGTTAAGGAACGCAAATGTATGATCTTCACGCTTCCGCATAGCCTTTAAGGCTCATGTTTTATTTTTCTGCAATTTTTTTTAACTTACAAAGCATGCCCCTGTTTCTTAGTTTCCCATCACATGTGTCAGTAGTTTTTGTGAAATCAACAAAATGTAAAAAGAACTTTGATATGTGCCATCAGATTTTTGCAGAGGGTTATGGCATTCATATCATTGAAAGTTGTGTTTTGAAATGGATACTAAAATCCCTCCCTTATCTGATCTATTTTATTTACATATACGTGATCCTCTTGTTTGGGATTCAGTTTCATCCTTCCATAATTACTTCCATTGCAACATTGTTCATGTCGACGAATCTCAACAATGGTATCAGAGCTATCTCATATGTGACATTATGAATCGCTTACGTGTATGTTGATCTTATGTTTTGGACCGTTCTCGATTCTATGACTCTCGTATGATCATTATATATATATATATATATATATATATATATATATATCAGAGTGTCTTATAATGGATTTACTGACAAAAGAATTGATCTTTGGTGAGTTTTATTTGCATGTGTGTTGTTGAGATTTTGTCCAACAAAAAGGTTTCAAAATTCATGTATGCGTTACTTTTCTATGTGCTTTGTGTGTGTGTATGTTGTATGAGTTAATTTGGCATTTTAATTTGTAAAACTTGCGTGATTGTGGGTATTGTCAATATCATTTCTTATACGCATAAACACATCTATCACAACCATAAAAAAAACCATGCTAGGTAGTCATCAATGATGGTAATTTAGGGAGGACAACTTCAATACTTGAAACTGTCTGAGTTAAAAACATCTCAAGAGGACTATTGCCAAAGCCTTAATTTTCCAATCGTCATTAATGGCATCTTAGGCAGTAATCGAGCACCACTGTCAGTATGTTGCATGTTCTCTATCTGTCTATCCACTTCCAACTGATCGTTTGATCGAACTCCTTCAATTGCCATATTGTTCACTATCTGAGAAACATCACTATCTTGGGGTAAAGACAGACTAAGGCTTTGATCACCGATCTCAACAAATGGTTCCCCAACAACCTCTCCATCCCGACCATCGTACATTGCTCTTGTAGCCTATGGCTTTATCTACCGGACTCAGCAACTAGTTCTCCTGCGATCTCTCCTTCCAAGCGATCGCACAGTTGATTAGCAGATTCACTATAGGACTCTTTTTCTTTGTCAATCTCCTGAACAACATTGGCTTGTGGCAGCACAGATTACTAATTCAAGGGATTCACCAAACTAGGATTCCTTAACTAAGGATCATCAAATATAGAGTTATCCGACTCAAATGCTGTGTCCACTAATAGGAACAATGGCAATCTAGGACTTCATTCACTGGTCTTAGTAATTAGTTCTCCTACGACCTCTCTTTTCTAAATGATCACACAATTGAGCAGTAGATTCTGTGAAAGACTCCTTCCCTTTCTCAACTTGAACAACAACTATCTATAGTAGTATACATTGCTGATTTGTTATAGCAGCATTCACCAAACTAGGGTTCGTAAGAAAACCCTTATGGCATGCAGTTTCTTTGGATGGCTGAAGAACAATTTCTAGTGATGAAGAATCAGTAGTAGAATGCTTAGGAACCTATCTTTCTGCTAAGTTTACCTCTCTATTAGAATTCTTGCAATTCTGGCAATAGGTTGAAGAAGCATACCTAATCCTATTGCAAGACTTGCAATACAATAGGAGATTCTCATAAGTAATATTTTGACCAAAAAAAAAAAAAATAGAATTCCCTTCTGCAATCCAAACACGCTTTGGATTCGATCCAAGGAAATCAATCTAAACACAGACCCGAGCCACACTGGGTCTTAGGAGATTAGTCACTACTTCATCATCTTTAAAGGCTTGCCAACAACTGAAGCAATAGAAAAGAAAGCTGATTTGTTAAACAGATGTACTAAAAGATTCTTAAAACTCACGAAAGAGAAAAAATAGATGAATCAGAAGAAATCTTGAAATCCTTGGTCCATTTCAAAATTTGCACCTGGAAACCCATTAGAAACTAAGTGTACTTCTTAAACCATAAATGAAAATAATATTCCTCAAGTGAAGGTTGTAGCAGAACATGGCAATTATCAAGCAGCCTATTGAAACATCACCCTTCAAATTGATAGTTTGTATCTCTTTTCTAAGAGATTCCATGAATGGCTTTCCTTGGGAAAATTTTGTAACAAGGGCATAACGAAAAAGAACAACTTTGTAATCAACTTCTGCATTAGAGAATTCAACTCTGGGTTCTCTCTTATAAGAGGATACAATCTTGGTTTTTTCAAGAGAAGAACCTATTTCAACTAGGAATAAGCCAGCAAAGAATTTCTTCCTCTAGTTGCTAGTTGGTAAATAGGTAGGAGGTAGCTGAGACAGTGGCTCAACTGCGATAAAATTCAAAATTCAAAAAGTAGCTAAGATGATAGGAAAAATGGGAGAGAAGAAAGGAGAACATTTGAATTGATATTGTCTATTATGGACTAAAAAATTTTTCTTAAATTTTCTATTGACTTTTTATAAGGTAAAAGTCTTATTTTCATTGTTACTCGATAAGTTCTAGTTAAGAAAGTCCAATTAAAATAGGATCATATATTTTAGAAAAATATTCATTTTTAGTATTATCATTATACAATCGAGTTCTTGTTTCTAGTATATCTAGAAAAAAAAAAAAATGATTCCTTGTCTAAAGCTTCAATTTAAATTCTAAATTCCCTACTTATATTAATCTTTTTTTTTTATGTTATTGGCATAAATCCAATGGTTATCAATGGGGGCTTTTGCTATTGCTGACCAATATATTTATATATATATATATATATATATATATATTTGTATTCAAAGTAACTAGAACAATAAATTTTATTTTGGTGAAAAAATATTAAAATCTAAATATGCATAATAAAGGATGGATAGCACTTTCAAAATAGCTTAAAAGCTTTATATGAAAATTACTCATAAAACATACATACCATTTGTCAGAATGATGTTCTTTTTACTTTGTGCCTCCATTCGGTGAGCTTTGGATCAAGAGTAAATCTTTGTTGTCTTTTTGATAAAGGAACCATTCATAAACTATTTTTCTTATATATTTTCTTGCATTTTAACAAATAAACTATAACACCTTCCCCCGTGAAAAGTCTTATAATAGGGTTTAGGAGAAAAGGGACCTTACTGACCAAGGTTTTGATTTCTTAATATTTAATTTATTCATTATAGAAAGAGGATAAGCATGAGGCCTAAGATTAACAAATGTTTGGTTTAATTAGTGGGAGTGATTTGTGCGATAAAAATTTTAAAGGGGTCCTGCTGCCCACTAACTCTAAATATGGTTAGGCGAGTACAAGCCATGGTTAAGAAAAGTAGTTAAGGGAAGAAAGAGGAGATAGACATTATTACTCGTCAATTAAAATACCGAAAAAGAAAATTCAGGAGAAGTGAGAAAAAGAAGAAGGAAATACTTAGAAATTCCTTAAGGAGGAGTAAGGGGTAATTTTAACTTCAATTTGAGCAAAACATAGAAGAGTTAAGCTTGAGGTAAAAGACACAAGAATGTCTCATTTAACGTGTATAAAATATTTTTTTAAATAAAAAGTTTTCAAAGGTAGTGTGAGTAGTAACCTGAATTGTGATTAATTAAGGATAATCCTTATTAGCATAAGAATAATCATGATTAATCTTTTCTTAAACTCTAGATTAGGATACTCTTGATTAACATTGACAAGCATGTTTAAGGGTTGATTAAACATGATTAAGTTTGATTAAACTAGATTAAGGTTGATTAAGCTAGGTAAATTAGCGCCAATGATGTCTTAACCTATTAAGCCTTTGAATTATCATTCCCTTGGAATTCAGTGTGAAATCACCAAAATGCCCTCAAAAAACCATTCTGGAAGCTTTTATACCTTCCACATTCTTCTATTCATCTAGCCCAAAAAAGAAAAAGAATTTTGTTCTCTCATTTCTCTCTCTCAGCCCTAAAGGTTTTTGCAACCTTTCCACCACCAAAACTTAATGTTTATCCAAAAAAAAAAAAAACATCATTTCCAATCCATGAGAACTATATTACATCATTGCCTCTTCATTTTGATAGCAAATTTGACATGTTTGGACTGATTTTGGTGACTACAGAAGTAGCTTTTCTTCACACCTTCAACCATAAAGTTTTTTAGGTGAATTTTGATTTCCTAAAGTGGTTTTCATTAAGGAAAATGGTGTTTGTGAATTTCTATACATTTATGATATCTTGGGAGTGTTATAGTAATTTATTTCATCAGTGTTTAGTGGAAAAAAGATAGGATACAATTTCAATTTTCTTGAAAGTTCAAGGATGTGAATGGTTTTGATGTTTGGTTGTTAACTGAAAGCTTTAGGCATTTAATTTGTTATTTGGGGATGAAAATTAACCTAATGAATGTTCCAAATGAAGTATTGAAATTGAAGAGGAAAACATGAATGGTGTTTGAAGAAATTTAATCTATTATTTAGGGATGAAAATTAACTAAGGAATGTTCCAAATGAAGAATTGAAATTGAAGAGGAAAACATGAATGGTGTTTGAAGAAAGAAATGAAATAAGTAGACCACATGCTAGATTTTGGTTACCAGAAATTTTGGTTGATCATCTAACTATTTGATGAATATTTTATATCAAATGGAAACTTTTTATAAAGGCTTATGAAATTAATTTTTTAGATAAATATCTTAGAAATATTTTGGAATAGACTTGATATGAATTGGATTAATATGTTAAAAGAAATAGACCAAATACTAAAGGTGGGTCAGAATAGGGAAAATGTTAGCACCTCACTATTTTGAAGTTGTAACATGAGATTGTGATGTTCTTGTTGAGGTATTAGTATTTTGAAACATAATTAGGAATCTAAAGTATTCATATGTAGGGTTGTAGATTTTGAAATGTGTAAGATGGTGAAATAATTTCTAAAACTCAAATAGTCAATTAGGAAAGCTAAACTGGAAACCATACATAGTGTGTTCAAGCACATGTTTCTCTTGATATATGCAACCAAACTAAGCCAATGTAACCTTTAAATATTAATTTATGATTTGTCATTTTGAATAGGATCATTATTTGTTAACAATGGATATTTGTGGCAAGTGTTATAGGCCTTTAAAATTTATTGTGCAAAATTGGACAATGTAGTAATGAAATTATTGTAGTGATGACTTAATAGGTCTATATTTCCCTTATTAATTATCCATTTTGATTTATTCTTGACACTAAAAATATCAGTTCTGAACATAAGGATGATATTCTTATTTGCTGAGTTCTAATATAGATACTAGCAGAATCAGGCTTTTAAAATTTATTGCCAATTGTAGTAATTCCTTAAATAGTTCATAGAACTCTTGTATGAAGTTGTATGTAAATCTGATTATGTCACGATCAGTTGGAAAAAGTTTAAATTTGCTATGTAGTTTATAGGTTTGATATGTTTAAAGGATCTACTGAAGGATCAAATAGTTAAGAAGCATAACATTATTTTAGAAGAAATAGAGATCATACGTGTGGTTCTAAACATCTATACTTTTTAGTTCTTAACTTTATACCTTTTAATTAGTTAGAATTCATCAAATGGTTGAGAATAATATGTAGTGTTCATGTAGGTGATTATGAAGTGCGAAGCCATTTTACTAAAGAGGTGTACATAACAAGAACGAGGTGAGTTCTACTATTTTACAAAATGACATTTTATTAATGAGTTGCTAAAATACCTAAACTTATGCATTGTTGTCAAAACATTGATTGCATAATGAATTGTGGCATTCAAAACCCTTCCTTCAATTTTATAAGCTGCAAGGAATTTTATACATGATTAACTTGTGAGTTCCACTACTTTACAACTAGCATTTTTGACAACTAGTTTCTAAAATGCTTGGAATTTAACATTTTTCTCAATATATCAATTGTTAAACCTTCACTAAGATTTATGAATTGCAAGACATTTCATAGATGAATATTTTGCAAGACCCATTAGACATTTTACTTGAAGAGTAAGTCAAGTTTTGAGATATGCCAAGCATGATTGGTACACATACATGATGAGAAATTATGAATCGCTCCTTACTAATTAAAGTGAATTCGAATTGTGTTATCTAAATCCTTGTATTTCGATCTTCACAAAACATGAATTTACAAAACAAGGAAAATACTTTGAACCATTTGACAAGGAGTTTGATAATGAATTCATATTCCATTTTTCTAGAAATCAGATGGAGCATAAGAATCTTATTGAAAATGTTGAGTACTCATTGAGGGCTTTGACCATTGTACTAGCTCACGTTAGAAATAGATAACTCCAAGTAACTTAGTATAGTTTTGAGACTTATCTTACTTCAAACAAGGTAACCAGACAATAGAATTAGCCATCCCTAGATAGTTGATCTATCCCTTAGCCAGGTTGAACTTCTACAAAGAGAAGTGCCTACTTTCACATGGTTGAGTGCTTGCTTTTTGGATGGTCATTTGTTTCACATATTTTTAAGCACATGTTCGCAACTATTTTGTCATAATACAACATGTGATTTGGTACATAATTTTCATTATGAGTACACAGAACTCACTGAACTTGGATCACACATTTTAGTGATAATCTTTTTGCAGGTTTTTAAAAGAGGTCTGAAGGCTAATAATGCTCATGATTTTTTTAGGCAATCTTGTAGATGCTGGCTTTACTTTATAGGGAGAATTGGATTCTTTTCAATACAGGAAGGTTGTAATTACTTCTTGAGAGATTATTATGAGTTTAAAATTATCTTCCACCTCTATTTTGATTCTAACCTAAGTATGGATTTATAGGTTATAAAGACTCCATGTCTAGAGTATAGCTATATGGGGCACACCCTAAACATTACATATTACATATTCCTTGGTATGGGATGTTACAAAAACTAATTCAGTTCATCAAAAAGTTGAACAAAGTTTATTATAGACATAACTAGATTAATACATGGACACTACTCTTCTCCAGTTAGTAAAGATAAGAGCTAGGTCATGCATAGCAAAATGTTCCTTAAATCATGGATGAGAAATAATTTCTTATGCATAAGGGATGAAACTGTGTGTATTATATTGAATGGGGAATATAAGAAAGGATCTTGGTCCAAACATTAAAAAGTACAAGCTCCAAAATCAATTAGTTATAAACTAATCAAAAAATAACATTTAGAATCAGACATAATTTGCAAAAATACAATTAGTATACTAGGATGTATGTGAATTAATGCACATGATATGCCTTCAAATCACTTATTAGGGTGACATATATGTATATGTCTTTGGGTGGTTCCTATTTCCTTTTTGTGCTAATATTTATGCATTGATGCTCGTGTTGCGTGTATAGAAAATCCATATCAATTAAGCCCCATATACATACAAGTTTTAATAACTAAAATGCCAATTAAAATTACACAACACACATGCACACATATATGTAAGTGCACCTATCATGTAGTCAAGTATCGTTGGTAAGTATCGAAGAACCTTAGGGAATGTGGGCTACTACCCCTACTTCCTTCTTTTCTTATTGTTTACCCAAAAATAAATGTAAGGTATAACACTAACTACAATAGGAGAAAGGTCATGTTCTAGCACAAAATAAAGAGTCACAATTTCCTCAAGGAATAAGAAAGAGAAAAACCCATGTGGCAAAGAAATTCCCTTATTCAAGACCTAATAAATGAGCATCATTTGAATCCATACTTCCTAATTCTAGGCATCGGAGTGAGTTAAATATCAATCTCACTGTCCCTTGAGTTATGACACTACAAAAAAAAGGGCAAATACGACGATCATATTACGACGGTCACTAAAACCGTCGTAATAGTTCCCTTTATACGACAATTGAGTAACCATCGCATTAGTTACGGTTTATATAATGGTTTAATAATAACCGTCGTATTAGGTTGAACAAATACGACAGTTCTTCTAAATCGTCGTAATATATTAGACCTAATACGACAGTTTCTATAAACTATCGTATTAGGTTGGATCTATTACGATGGTTCTGTTTAACCATCGTATTAGGTTGAAATAATAATATCTTTTGAAATTAAATTGTGACTTTTTAAAAATACTACACTTTTTCAACCGTCGTATTAGATCAAAAGTATTGTCATTTATACTTAGATAAAATGACGGTTATGGTCGTCATTTTTTTTTTTCAAATTATAATAAAATCAATCAAAAGTAGTTTGGATTTTATCTAATTATTTTCAAATTTAGTCACAATACTTTTTTTAATAATTTTAACAAATATATAAACTTGTTTTAACTGTATAAATATATCTAATGGTTGGATCATTGATTTTTCAAATAAAGTTTTGTTTACATCTTAAGTTTTCATATATTTGTATTAAAGAGTTTGAATTTTATTTTATTAGTTATTCTATTGTATATTTGTGTGTGTGTGTGTGTGTTTATATATTAATATGTTACATAATATATAGAATTTTAATTGCAAACATACATATATGTGTGTGCATATCTATGTGTGCGCGCACACACACACACACACACATATATATATATTGTAGACTCTCTTAATTATTACATTCATTCATACATATACATTCTATGTATTTATATGCAGTATAACATATCCTTACTATTGTAAAAATAAAATTTATATAATTTTATTTGTCACATTAGTTATATATATATATATACACACATACATACATACATATATATAACACAAATTAAAATCTATAACTAAAAATTTATTAAGATTTTAACTACGTAACCATTATATTTAATGCAATTAATACGACGGTTAATGATTAACCGTAATGCACCTAATACGACGGCTAATTAATACGACGGCTAACGATTAACCGTCGTATTTGGTCTTGATAAGCCTAGCTTGCTCGATTTCAGCCTTATTCTTCATTCTCCTTCTTCTACAGTGGCCTACATTTTTTGCAAGGGACTCTGGCGCTGGTCTGTCTTCTTCGGTGGGTTGTTAGCCGTTCTTCTCTAGCGTGGGTCTTTCTTGTCTAGTGCTTTGGCTTCCTCTCTTCTTCATCACTGGCAAATCCCTCTCTTTTTTCTGTCACTGGCAACTCCTCCTCTCTTCTCCATCGCGGCCAAGCCTCCCTCTCTTCCTCGTCGTCGGCAAAGCTCCATCTCTTCTCTGTCTCGGGTAAAGCTCCCTCTCGTCCGCATTACCGACTTCAATTGCTAATTTGGGCTACTGTATTTCACATTTAGACCACTCTACAAGTACGATTAGTGGCTTCAACTCTAAAGTAATTGATAATTGTTCAAATTCTTCCAGCATTTCTTGAGAAATCTAACTGAAATTTGACTAAAATTATTCATCTTAACTACTTTATTTGTGCTACATGTTTTTTTAGTCTATTTATTTTTTCTATCAATTGGAAACTCTGCTAACATTTTTTAGTCTATTTATTATTTTTATAATTACTTATTATTGGTTAATTATACATCTTTTTAAAAAACTACTGCATCTATAGTATATAAATATTACATATGAATATCTACTTTTTTTTTTAATTTAATCCAAATTGATAGAAAAATAAGAAGGACTTTTTTTTTTTAATTTCATTAAATTGGAAATATATTATTATTTGAAAAAAAAATTGTACGAAGTTATTGCCAAATCTTTTTCTACTTCTACAAATATTAATAAAATTAAAGGCTTTACTTTGATAGACGAGTTTTTCATTTTGTGTGGTATTTAGAATGCATTAGGTGAATTTGCTTTAGACAGTGTATATTGGATACCTTTGAGAGTGCTTAAATTGTTTCAATTTCGATGAGGTAATTGATTTTTAATTTCTTTGAGAAGGCTAAGGTATGTTGGATTTCAGGGTATAATGCACATAAGTTGAGTTAGAATGCACATAAGGATTGTTAACCTGTATTATTTTCTTGGGAATTAATTTACATTATGGAAAAATTACTTTTGAATATGTATATCTTGGCTATAATTTGGTTTTTGGGATTTTGTGACTAATGCAATCTAGTTCCATTGCCTTTTGTGGCTATTGAGTTTTGCCCTGTTTTGTGACAGTGGAGATGTTGAGTTAATTTGGAGGAGATTAATTTTGACACACACACACGCACGCGCGCGCACACACACACACACATATTGGTTGTCTTTCTTTTGTGGGCTTTTGTGAACCAATGAGATTTATTATCTATTTTCTATTGAGCTATAGAATTCCGTTTTATTTTTATTTTCATTTATTGCTTTTGATTGGGATTTTAGTTTGTGAGGCCAAGCTCAGATTTAAAATATTCATTTTGAGTTCGGGTTGAGCTTCAACTTGGAACAAGGCTGAATTGATAGGTCTAACAAGGCTAAATTGATAGGTCTAACTCCTGCAAAATTGGTAAAACAAAACTCAAGAAGAAGCTATAAATGAGCTTGTTTGATTTTGCCCTTAAACATAACTCTGGTGAATTAAACAGCTTGGAGAAGTTTACCAAATCCCAATCCCAAAATTGATTACCATTTTTAATTTTGTATTTGGCAAAATGATAAAGACATATCAAATTTTCATATTGCTTTTAGGATTAATTGAGGGTGGATAAGGAATGGAAGTAGGAGAAAATTGTTATCTTACTTTATGCACCTTCAATTTTGATAATTGGCCCTGTCTCTCTATTTTTTGTCCAAATGGTATAGAAAAATTAAAAAGAAAAAGAAAAATGTTTGGATTGCCCTTTTATATTTATGAAACAAAAAGCAAGAATAGAATATAATGAAAATGAAAAAAAAAAATTCCAATTGCCTAATTATTTTTTGATGAAAATATATCTTTGTATATTCAATGATTTTTAAGTAAATGATTCATAGTGTCAAAAATTATCATATGTCTGAAAGCATACCTTATATTTTATTGTCGTATTGGGAGTGACAATTAGTTTTGTTTTGATCTCAAAGCCAATACAACAATAATGCATAGTAATGCACTTTGGCTAATAAATCAAAATTCCTCCCTTTAATAATGTGCCTTTATTCTTTTTTTCTTCTTAGTTTTATTCTTAGTAAGAAAATCATTTTGATATTTCATTTTGATAGTCCTCCCTTCCTAGTAAGAAAGTCATTTTGATATTTCATTACTGGATCCCCATGAAATCATTAAGTTTTTTTTTTCTTTCTGTTTAATGAAATCATACTTACGGACTGACCTGTTTTGAATTAATTTTTTTATTAATATTTTATAGGTTTCACGTCGAGAAGTTCTCACGGGGGCAGAAGGTTACCCTCCGGATGGGGTGAGCTAGGCTTTCGAAAGTACGAGGTTGGTGTGAACTAATACGGAGGTCTTATAGGAGTGGATGCGTCTCGTTATAGTTCAGTGGTGGGTTGTTTTGCACGTATGAATAGCAGGCTCCCTCTGAATTATAGGAATTGACATTCTATACCTCAGAGACTTAAAGATGCGGTTTGGGAAGAAATACAGGTAACTAAATTTATTCTAATACATATAAAATTATTTTCTCCATAAGTTAAAATTTTAACTAATTATTTGTTTGTTTAACGTACAAGGACAACACCACTATGCCACTAGAAGGACGTAGTGTCACAATGAAGATACTATGTGCTGCTTGGAAGGATTTTAAATCTAAGTTGAAGCTGATATACTACACTCCTTTCTAGACATGTACAAAAGCTATACTTTGCGGAGATAGGCGAGTTGACAAAAACCAATGGAGGATGTTAATTGATTATTAGCGCTTGGAGAATACATTGGTTATATGTATAAAAGTTGATAATTTTCCCTCTCATAAATGTGTGCATAGCTGTAATAATTATTATATACTTATTTTTTTATATTAACTATTTTAGATACTCACAGGCGAAGGCCGAGTGAAATAGACAAAATCGATCACATATTACATATCCATTGGTCACAGTAAGAATGCCATATTCTGTTATACAGGATCAGGTATTCATTTTCTCTTACACACCATTCATTCGAAAATTATTTAATTTGCTTAAAAATTCTCAAAAATCTTTACATATGGCATCATAAGGCCAACCGACTTCCCAGTATGATATGTTTCTTGTGACACGGAGGTGGCATAGTTGGCAGGCTGATGGTTTGACTGTAGAGATTATTGTAACAAATTTTTTAAAATTAATTTTCCTGAATTATTAAAATGTGACAAATACAATTCATTTACTAATTTTAATTTGATATATTATTTTATAATTTTGTAGCATCGATTAGAGGAAGAATAGCAGACACTGCCTGAATGTAACACATTAAGGAAGCGAAGGATCAGATCTTCCAACGCTTGTTCGGTCCTGATATGAGAGGTCGTGTAAGGTGCAAGGGAAAAGGACCAACACCAATCTCAATTAGTTAATTATCCACTTCTACAAGCAATGTTGAGGAGATCGTCAGAGCTGAGGTTGATGCTCGTATTCAGAGTATGCGAGAAATTATGCAACCTGAGATGCGAGCTGAGATGCAAGTTGAGATGCAGCGTGAGCAAGAGATTTACGAGACATTGATAGCAGCGCTTCAGAGTATCATGGAAGCGTTATCTAGTAGATTTGATGTAGGTGGGTTTGCTACAATGCCTATACCACCATCTAGTGCATCTATGACAACTCTGGGTGTTGGTTTCACTTCTCGATCCATTAGATTGTGTGATGTTGACGAGACTGCTCGTGATGACTGACATATTCTCATTTTCTTCTTGTTTTACATGTACTACCATTTTTGATAAATTCCTTGTCATTTCCTATTTATCATATATGTAGTATTACTTCTCTTGTGGAGTTTACAGATTATTTATGATTTCAATATTCCAAATACGAAGTTGATTTTGATTTGTTTGGTATTAAGCAAATTGTGTTTTTTTGTGAATGGTGTTGAATGGATTATATTCGATTTGAAATTGTTGGTGGATAGGGCAAAATACCAAGCCACTATTTTTAGAAAAATTGAATAATCAAATATAACGGCTAGAACCGTTGCATTTGGTCAACATCTAAAAATGTTGCATATGATTAACCAAATACAACGGTTGATGCTACAACTGTCATATTTGGAATGAAATACGACAATTAATGGCCATCGTATTTGGTAAAAAATGACAGTTAATGGCTGTTGTTTTAAATATCAAATACGACGGTTCCTACTGTCATTTTAGTCATCAAATATGATGATTCCAATCGTCATTTTAGTCATCAAATATGATGCTTTTTCCATCTATTACGACAATTTACCGAACTGTGTCTTTAAACCATCCGTAGTGACTTAATACGATGCTTATATATAGCTGTCGTATTAGGTAGTTGTATTAGCCAAATACGAAGTTTTTGTAGCCGTTGTGGAACAAAAACGACAAGATCTTTTACGACAGTCACCGAACCGTCGTTTAGCCATCGTTTTTTGCTAATACGACGGTTTGTATGTCAAATACGTTGGGTTATTAGCCGTCATTTTTTATCTATTTTTTAGTAGTGAGATTTCTAACCCCAAATTTAGTTAATTGATATCTCTACCTAACTAACCAAACCTAAAGATACCTTAATCATCACTCACCATCCCAAATCATCTAGAAGTCACAAAATCCCTATCTATAGGAAATTTCATAAACTCTTTGGTTATTAGCCCTAATTCTCAACCTCTCTCTACATTAATTAAAAATAACAAATGTTAAATTAGTCAAGTGGGTATCCTAACCTTAACCCCATCTCTTGAAATCATTAAAGAAGAATAATTAATTGAAACAAATCAATAAAAATCCAACTCAACTAAGATAACCAAGTAAGCTCAAATAGCCAAATACCTAAGAACAAGAATCATAGATCTAAAGAAAATACATCATTCTCAGGTACAAAAATAGGGTACAACCCTTTATTATAATTAAAAGTCAAATTTTACCATAAGAATATAAGTAGAATTACAAAAATAAGAGAAAAGTAAACTCATAGACAAGCCTCCTTATTCCTCTGGAAATTTTCAAGTAAATCTCCTTTCCTCTTCCCTAGAACTCTTGGTCTTCCTCTCTTCTTGGTGCTCAAACTCACAAGAACTAGGGTTTTTGAGAGAAACCCTTGTCTTTCCCAAACTCTCCTCTCTTGATTTTGTGTGAAAAGAATGATTATATAAAGGTTTGGCCCTGTAGATCTCACAAAAATGCACTGCAGATGATTTTCCTCACTAGTGGGCTGCCCATAGAACTTGAACTTTCCCAGGCCACCAAGTTTTTCTAGAAACATGGCGGCGCCTAGGTTTTGGAAAAATGCCTCTTTGAAAGAAGACTAAGTGGCCTAGGAAGCTAGATTTCCCTGGACCGCCAACCTAAAGCTATATATATACATAAAAAAACCAAGCGGCCTAGGGAAGTGAAAGCTCCCTAAACTGGCACTTGAAACTAATACACTCATATTTACAATAACGCAGGCATACTAGAGAACATTCCCTAGGCTGCCAGCTTTCTAGAAATTTTCATCAATATGAAGATTGCCATTAGTTCCCTAGGCCGCTTAGTATCTGGACAAAATGGCTTTGTGTTGTTCATTTGGCGGCCTAGAGAAGTTGGAATTCCTTTGGTTGCATATTTATTGGATAATCTACATACAAGTTCCTTGGTTTCTTCAATCTCCAATTATTGAAATTTTCTTTCTTTTTCTTCATTTTTATCTTTAATTGATATTTTCCATTTTCAAGCAAAAACAAAATAAAAATGATGTATTGAATAGTGAATTACGTAAGAATTTATCTCAATTGAAGCACAAAAACACACTAATATATATATATATATATATATGTATATGTATGTATATATGTATGTGTGTGTGTGTGTATGATGAAGTCTCATCACATACCCCACATTTAAACCTTTGATTGTCCTCAAGAAAACCATAAAACACTACAAGCAAATGGTTTTTTAAAAATAAGATGAGATTTTTTAACATAAGTTGGCTAAGATGGTAAAAGTTTTATTTCCCATTTGATTTAGGAATCAAGTTAAAACCCAATTAGCCAAGCCAATTTTTATATAAACTAATAAATTAGGAACGAAATGATCAAAGCCATCAAAGTTAAGTTAAACAAGTTTATGCTCATTCAAGGTGTTCCATCTTGATTATTGGGGTTTCAAAAGTGAGTAGCATAATTCTGTTAGTATTATGCCCTAGAGGCAATCACTTGTACATTGTATATGACACATTTTATTTTAATAAAAGACATTATTTATCTTACAGTTTCCTTTGTTTACTTTAAGTAATATAACTGTTTGATAAAATCCCTAGTGCAACACTGTGTTAAGGAAATCATGATAGAGATCATGATATGAGATTCCTACTACATTGAATGGTGTTAGTACTTAAATAGTCCCTAGTCATAGTATTAATGAGACAAGACATCATTAATGCGTTAAGACTAGCATGTGTTAGACTTCCTGATTTGATTAGGCGGTAGTTCTTATATCCATGAGTATTGAGATACTCAAAGTTAACACATAGATGCTTGTTAATGGAACAAATTCATTGGATGACCTAGCTTTGAGATAATCACATGGATAACTATTTAGTGCCAGTCATTTAATCTCAATATAGCAAACGTACAAGCATCCTTAGACTTGAGATCTCCAAGGTACTTTGTTTGCTGAGTATTGAAAATGATTCCAATCTCTGGAGCTCGATCGAGGGCTGCCTATGGGATGGATATTAGATACATTGTGAGGTAAACGAAAGTAGTTGAGAGGGTCAATAAAGGATTCACCACTCATAATAGTAAGGGCGAATATCTCACGGCCACTTGTAGGAATTACTACTCGGAAAGTCCTTGGCCAAGGCGATTGTGTATTGGAAACAGTTCCAATTGATACACATCTAGAGTAGTGGGTTCCTGGTACAAGTACTACTGTATTCGGGCCAGAATTAATTATGGAGGGAGTTGGCACTAATTCCGTACTCCAAACCGAATGAGATATTGTATGGTGAAAGGAGTTAATTGAACTGAAGTTTGTTATTGAAGGGTTCATGTCAAGCCATTTGACTTCCTGAACTCTTGGGTGGTCATGATATATTGCTAGATACCGCTCATGATTTGGGAATATGGGTTTATTAATTGATGAATTAATAAACCAATCTTGATTCACTACAACAAAAAATGGCTTTTGTGACATAGTTTTAATGACATATTTTTTTGAATTTTAAAATAAATATTTATTATGACATTTACTATTCAACACATATTACAAATATAGTTCAATAACGTAATTTTAAAATAGTATGAAATTAAATGTAATAATAAATATATATAATAACATTTATTATATGTCATAATTATAGTATAATATTGTTTAAAAAAAATCTTAATTTGTAATATTATTTATAGGCAGAATACTTAGACAAAATTTACAGTTATAAGTCAGGAAATTTTGACAAAAAAAAAAAAAAAAACTTTCCTGGCCAAAAATAACTTAGGCAAAATTTTGACACAGCCAGGGAAAAAGGTGCTAAAATTATATGCCAAAATTTGGCCAAAATTTGCCTAATTATTTTTCGCACCAAAATTAGCTTTCTTCTTCTGCCCGAGCATCGTTCTTTTGCTACTGCCGATCATCATTCTTCTGCTGCCGCTCCGATCATCGTTCTTCTGCTGCCGTTGATTCCAGCCTTAAACCACTGGTTGCTTCTCTGTTTGCTTTTTTTTTTTTTTCCGCACCAAAACTCCATTCTCTTCTTAAACCACCGGCGGCTTCTCTGTTTGCTTAATTTTTTTTCGTACCAAAACTCCATTCCCTTTCTTCTTCACCGCGTCGTTCTTCTGCTGCCCTATTCCAACATTAAACCACCGGGCGGTTTCTCTGTTTAGACTCAGAGTCCGGTTAAGGTGCGCGTGCATTTGGTGGCGTTCGGGTTGGTAGCTGAATTCTGCTTCGGCAAGGTTGGTGTGTTTAAGGTTTGGGTTCTCTTCTCTATCCTCTACTGTGTTTTTCAAGGGCTGGAAGTGGTCTCTACTTTCCCCGATTCTGCATTGTCATTTTGAACTGCCCCTTCAATTGCTACCCGTTGTACTGTTGCGATTTAAAATCAGCCATATGGGAAAATCTACTTTGTACTTTCCCAATTCTGCGTTCTGATATATATATATATATATATATATATATATAATCCTTATGGATTTTGGAAATTGAAGTGCGATTTTGTGCAAGGAAACCCGTTTAGTGTTACTGATAATGTGTTTTGTTTCCCCTCCTTGATTCTCGTTGCCCCATCTTTTGAACATAATTGGCATGGTGGAATTGTAGATTGTAAGGTTGTTTATTAGTCTTTCTCTATTAATTCTGATAGGTTAGTTTGTCTAACGACAGTTTTTTCTATAATAACTTTGAATTGAAAAAAATTTGGGACATTTGTATGTGCTTTGTGTATGTTTTTCATGTTATATGGAGTTGTTGGAGGTAAAGGAATTGGGTTCCTTTTGGTATTGCTGGTGTACTTTGGGAAAAATAAGCTCTTTATTAAAGTTGTAGCATGTGCTGTATGAATTTTCTATAATAGCATGTGTTGTTGGAATTTTCTATGTATGAATGGCTGCTTCGCATCTAAGCAGTAATATTTTGGGTAGTAATATATCCTTATGCTGTTTTTTTCCAATGATTGGCAAGTAATATTGTGTTATTTGACTTTAAATGGAGCTTCTTGTTATAGGAATGTAGAGCTTTATCACTTCAGTGTGCATTTCTTCCATTCATGCTAACAAGAATAGATATTTTTGCCTAGCTCTTGAGTCTTGAATTTGTGAAGAAAAGACCTGATTTACTGCTATAGCAATCAATCACTTTTCCTATATTAGACCATCCAAGTCTATAGTTACCTTATTTTGCATTGTAAAAATACTGAGTTTAGACTTATACAACTAGTTCTTAGTAGGTTCTTCATCTTGTCTTTTGAACTTGTGACCTAACTTATGGTTGAATGAGTCTTTAGACTGGATTTTTAGCTTTTGTTTCCCTACCATAAGCAATTTCTTACTAAGCTAGGATAATGTTTTATCGCTTTGTGGTTGATGGCATGTGTTTGTTTGTCATGTTTCTATTTTACTTACTTCAATGCTCTGACCAAGAGACAAAAGTATTGCTATGTATGTGAAGATTAATAGCCTATTAAGTTTGTATAACTAGTTTCTGTGGTTTCTTCATTGTTTTTAATAGGTTACCTTACTGTTTTGCAAGGATTTGTGAAATTTTATTTGTTTGAGGTTGAATAATTTTTCTTCTTTTTTGGTTGTTAAAGCAATTGATTCTGAAACCCTTTTGCTATAGTATTTGATTCACCTTTCTATTGAAATGGTAGTAAAAATAAAGAATACAAAACATTTGTCTTACAAAGTGTTTATTCTTTGTTCATCTCCTTTCTTTTTTTTAATAAAGTCATCTTCTTATGTAATTTCCCAAATTTAAGCTATCAACTACAGCAGTAGATAGGAATTATTTAACATTTTTAGCAATTTTAAAGATGAAGTAATGTGTTTGTTCTTTTTTTTGCATCTTTGCTTGTATTTGGTTTTCAGCTTTTTATAATGGATAGACGATGGATGAATCTGCCAAGAAATAATCCTAAGTATGAAGAAGGAGTTGAATACCTCTTAAGCTTTTCTTTTGCCAATTCAGCTATAAATAGGAGGATTTCATGCCCATGTAGAGATTGCAGAATGTGAATAGTGGTTTCTAGGCAGGAAGCCAAAGAACACTTAATTGTTAGAGGTTTTATTAAAGGGTACACACACTGGGTTGCGCATGGTGAACTTACTTATACTGATCCGTCAACAATTAATTTACATTTGAATATAGATAGCCGGTCTAACAACGTTAACAATATTAAAGGGTTAGATGAGATAGGAGGGTTGGATGACATGGAAGGATTGCTGCATGACACATTTGGAGTCCCAAGAACAGATCATGTGGAGGGTGATAACATAGATTTTAGAGAAGAATTACCTGACAAGGAGGCTGAAAGGTTTTATAAACTTTTAGATGATTCTCAACAAGATTTGTATTCGGGATGTAAAAAATTCTCAAAACTTTCTTTCATTACTCGTTTGCTTTATCTCTAGTGTAGTGGTAAGTGGAGTGATAAATCCTTTAACATGCTTCTTGACTTGTTGTGAGAAGCATTCCCTGAGACATTTTCAAACTTACCTAAAAATATGTATGAAGCTAATAGATTGATGAAGCAATTAGGCATTGGCTATGAGAAAATAGATGCATGTCCCAATGATTGCATTATTTATTGGAGGGATAAAGAGAGTTGGAAGGAATGCAAGACATGTAACCATCTTAGATGGCAGCCATTTGAAAAAGATCCCATAGGTGAGAAGAGAAAAATTCCTTACAAGGTATTGTGGCATTTTAAACTAAAGCCTAGATTGCAAAGGTTATTTATGTCGCAAAAAATTGCTGCCAGTATGAAATTGCATAGTGAATGCCGCACAAAAGATGGATGCATGAAACACCCAGCTGATTCCTCTTCTTGGAAGTCTTTTGATCATCAATATCTTGAATTCAGTGAAGAGCCTAGAAATGTTAGATTAGGTTTGGCATCTGATGGATTTAATCCATTTCAGAATATGAGTGTATCTCATAGTACATGGCCTGTTGTATTAATACCTTATAATTTGCTACCATGGATGTGTATGAAGCAATCGTATTTCATGTTATCATTGTTGATACCTGGCCCTTTTGCCCCTGGAAACAACATTGATGTCTACTTGCAGCCTTTAATTGCTGAATTGAAAGAGCTATGGGATGTTGGGGTGAAGACCTATGATGCGTCCATAAATCAAAACTTCCAAATGCGTGTAGCATTACTTTGGATGATTAGCGATTTTCCTAGTTTTGCCACTTTGTCAGGATGGAGTACAAAAGGGGAACTTGCATGTCCAATTTGTCACAAACACACCCATTCTCAGTGGTTAAAAAATGGTGGAAAGCATTGTTACATGGGACATCAAAAGTTTTTAGACCGTAATCATCCTTATCGAGGAGATGGTAGATCTTTTGATGGTAAGGTAGAGCATTGGAGACCTCCACCTATACTTACTAGTTCAATAGTGGTAGAGGAGCTGCAAAATTTTTTCATAAAGTTTGGAAAATTAGTCAAGGACAATGAAACGTTACTTTTTAATTGAAAGAAGAAAAGTATTTTCTTTGATTTACTGTATTGGGAATGGAACATTATACGCCACAATCTTGATCCGATGCATATTGAGAAGAATGTTTGTGACAATGTCATTAATACTTTGTTAGATGGGGATAAATCAAAGGATAATGCTAAGTCTAGACTTGACTTGGTTGAAATGGGTATAAGACTAGATTTACTTCCTATTCAAAGGGAAAATGGAAAAGTTTTCTTACGTCCTGCTTCATTTACATTGAATAGGAAAGAGAAGTATAATTTCTGTAAAGTGCTGAAAAAAGTGAAAGTTCCAGATGGATACTCTTCTAATATTTCACGTTGTGTGCAACTTAAGCCACCAAAGATATCTGGCCTCAAAAGTCATGACAATCATATTTTGATGCAACAACTGATGCCAATAGCTTTGAGGAAATCTTTACGTAGATCTGTGAAGTCTCCACTTATTAGATTAAGTCATTTTTTCCGAATGTTGTGCTCTAAAGAGATTTTTCCTCAAGATGTGGTTCAACTTGAAAAGGACATCATTATTATACTATGCCAACTAGAAAAGGTTTTCCCTCCTTTTTTTGATGTGATGGTGCATTTAACTGTACCTCTAGTAAGAGAGGTGAAAATTAGGTGGGCCTGTTCATTATTGTTAGCACATTCCTATATAACATGCCAATACATTAATGATGGCGATATATATATATATATATATATATATATAGAAAAACAGTGGCAGATAACATAATTTTTCTTGGACATCGTAAATCAAACTTAGAACCTATTTGCTTGATAAGAGGTGTTTTTAACCAATTGATAAGTCTTGTTGTCACATAAATAGCATCATTTTGTTAGCTTTTATACAGGATTGTAACAATCAAAATTCAGTGTAAGAATGATTATCTAACAAGTTTACTCGCTATGATCAGCATACAAAATATACATAGAATGCATAATGTAAATTGATGTCAAAATTTCCTAGTTTATGAATTATGACACGTCCTGCATTTGTTGATCATCTACTGCTACTGTTGAACCAAAGAATTGATGAGATTTGGAGGAAAGAAGTTTATCTCCAATTGATTGATCAGATATTTGACCCTTTTCCAATGAATTTTAACTGATCTTGTTACATGAGTGTAAGAATCTTGTAGCATCTGTTTGGCAGTTGGTTCTCTTCCTTCCCTGTTTTGGACATTGTTATGTTCATCTTCCTCTGCAGAGAAGGTTTCAAGGGATAACAACAAAAGTGAAAACTAAATACTCTGATCAATTTATGCATTTTTCTTTGAAATTATAGGATTATGGTTTTCTAAATTTGGAGAAATCTAAAATTTATTTGCACTTAAAGTGGATTTGAGGTTTGAACCAGATTTGTAACTGCTTAAAACATCCTGGGAGTTACTTCTGTTTGAACATTTCCATTTACCTTATCTCTCAGTTTGTCTCAGTTTGTCATTGACTGCACTCTGCTTACAAATATGGTTACAAATATGATTGCCCAAAAACAGTCTCATGGGAAGTTTTTGGTATGAGATGTCTGTCTTTTTTCTGTTGTTTTGAAGATTCTACTATGCAAAGGAGATATGAGAAGGCACTGTGATTTGCTCATACTTTCTTGTCATGATTTGCTCATAATTTCTTGTCATGATTTGCTACATTTGATTTTTGGATCAGCTTCATGTCTTGGTCTGCTATTTTGGTCTTGAACTTTTTGTCATTATTAATTTTGAATATTATACTTTTTCCAGATTCTTATTCTATCTAGTTAAGTGAATGGAGGTGAATTTTGCTGCTAAACACCTTTTGAACATTTGACTGCACTTTGCACGACAAGAGAGATCAATTCCAGATTTCTAGAACCAGGATTTCAGTTTGCTGGTTAGAAGTGGAGTTGTAGAACCTCCGGGACTGCTGCTCTTTTTCTGGTGACATAAGCACTAAATATAGGTAAGGAAAAAAAATAAAAAAATAAAAAAAGTCTCTCCAAAGCCTGCCTTCCTTTATTTGTATCTGTGACCAATAGAGCATAATTGAGCGAAGGCTCATCCATAGGCCACATATGACTCCACGGGCAAAAAGTACTAGTGCAGGTATACATAGCTGGTTTCTCATTAGGTTTGAGCTATTTACTTGAATATGCTGTTCCTTCTTTCCTCACGATTGTGCTCCCACTGACCTTCTTGTATACACAAGGCTCATCCATGTTTTGAATAAAACCAAACTCTTTGATTGTTTCATTAAAACGGATGTTCCAACTCCTAGAAGCTTGCATAAATGGACCTTTTGCAACTTACACACCTTTGTGCCCTTATTTGATGGGAAACCCTCAAGTTGTATCATACACACTTCCCCAGTCAGATTTCCTCAAGTTGAATATCACTCTACTTCTTGCTTTCTTGTTTCAAAAAGACGAGTGGATTCAAGCACTTTCTTCACTTTCTCTTTAAATTTAAGTTAACTAATATTTTGATTCCACATTTTTCTTCCCTTTCATTTCAAAGTATTATGTATATATATTTTAACTTTCCTTTTAAAACCATGCCCTATCAAACTAAGAATCTGGAACTGGGTAATGTTCTCTAACATATTTGTTGCTTCTGGATTGACCTGATGAAACATGACAGCTTAATTTGTGTGAATATGGATTAGCTGCCAAGAGCTATAATTTTCTTACTTTTTGGTTGATCCCACCCACCCATCCGCCTCCCCCCCAAAACACCCCAACATGTCAGTCAATTTGCAAATTTTGTAGCAGTCCTTTGCTGTTTGCCTACAAAGATTACATTGCAATTAATATGCTTGTGTTTCTGACTGACTATCACTTGGCTAGTAGGCTGCAAATAGAAGAATAATAGCTTTTCTGCTTTAAGGACTTATTTTTGTTAAAAAGAGGTTAGGTAAAAAATCTGCTAATAAATCCATACAGATATAGCAGTCAAAAGGTTGTTGAGCATAATTGTTATCAGACAAAAAATAATGTCATCCTTATATTGTGTGAGATGCACTAACTTAAATTCTTATGGAGGTGGAAGTTCTAAGTCAAGGCATTGATACCAAGTACAGGTACATTTTGTTCATTTCTTGCAAGTAGCTCATGAACCGTTCAAAGATTAGGCTAGATGAATGTTTATTTATTTATTTTTTTTAACTACAAATTTATTTCTCATGTCTGGTTAGCCAGGCTGGTGATAAATAAGTTATTCTAAAAAAGGAAAACCAAAAAAGGAACACTTTAGTTATGCTTTCATGTTAAAGATTTTTAATTTTTTTCCCTTTTACTTATATCATTTTTTTCTTTTTTTTGGTGCTAATTGTCTAGGAGTATTGCTAAATAATAAAACTTTGCTATTTAACCCTAAAAATCCTTTGCATTGATTATATATGTATATATTGTTATGTTTTGTTTCCCCTAAGAGTGATATTACCTAAAGGATACATTGTTTAACTAGATGAGAACAAGTGGCTGAGTTTTCCACTATTGCTGCGGTCTTGTTCTTTGTCAAACCTTTGGTCAGTGATTAATTGATATTTAATACTGGAAGAATATTTATACCCTGGAAATGTTTCTTTCTAGTCATGTTTGGCAGGTTGTACTTCATTCTCATGGTACTTAAATTTCTCGATTATCATCTCTCTTTGTTACTCTTGTCATCCTCTCTTTAAAGGTTGCTATAAGGCAATACATTTTGTTACTTGGTACCAAGAGGCAAAGTTGTATACACTAAAACAAGGAGAGATACATTTATAACTGTTATGGACCCTGACTAGGTAAATTTGTACTACAGAGTCAGCTGACTGAAGACAAAGAACTAAATGAGTTGTCAAACTTTTATGAGTGTAAAATAGTTGAAAGTACTTTGCTATGATGCTAGAATGTAAAATCTTTGTCTAATTGTTACTTGATGAACTGTTAGACAAGAAATCTGTGGGGATTAATCTCTAGATTGTGTTGTGTTCCCTGGAGTTTAACAAATCAGTTGATTAGAGGAAACTTGTACATGATGTATTTGAGACAACTATGCATGTGGTTGGGATAATTTCCATTGCTCTGTGTGTTGGCACCCATCTGTGTGTGTGTGAAGCCGATTGTCTGAGCTCCTGAGTCCTGCTGATATTCTGAAGCTCAATAACGCATTAAAAAATAATTTGTAAATGAAGTTCTCTGAACTGAAGATGCCTGTGAGTTCCCCTATTTGGTAATTGCAGAAATTCCTTTTCTTATTAGACTGCTAGACAGGGAAAATAAGATACTTACAGATGCATTTTTGCAACTTGACAATTTAAGCCTTTCATAAAAGTGCCAGCAAAAGTTCTTTTGGAAAGTATATAGGATGTCTAGGCCTGGATGCAAATGTTTCAATGTACAAACTACATAGAAATGGGTTCTTGTTGGACATAAAATATGCTTAAAACATGCATACAAGTTGGTTGATATGGGTTGGTTCTTACTTCTCAGATATTCTGTTGCTCCCAAATTCTCCCTTGTCCTGTTAAATGCATGAATTGGTTTATAGGCTTCAGTTAATACCAGAACTCATAAAAAACCACAGGACATGAGGTTGGCCAACCACTCCAGGGGAGGAGTTTAGATACACAAAATAGCATGCTGGAGTACTAGTCTTTTCCTTGATGGAATGTTTATGATATTTTAATTACCAAATTTGTATCAAATGGTAATTTGCCTATTTAACGCTGCAGTATGTGGTGCTAGAATATTGCCTAGTATTTTCATATATCATGCCAACTTTGGGTAAAGACCAGTTGATGGCACACACACCATCTCATATATCAAATATCTATCTTAAGTGCTTTGAGATTATGACCGGCAGTTGGCCATCAACTAGCAAACCTACTTGCAAATCAACGTGTAGGGAAAACTAATGGTGTACTTTTATTTTTTACAAGCAGCTTAGATACGCGAACCCTTAAGATGATATCATGATAGTGCCTGTTGGATTTATTTTCCTTACATTTAATGATTACTGGTTCAACTGTTTAGTTATTAATCTGGAAAAATATACTTGAAATTCAACTTCAGAGAACTTGGTGAAAACTATCAAACACATGTTAAAGCTTTGTGGGACTTGGGCTGACCTTTTACCATCATCAATGACTTACACCAAATTGAAGCCATTCTTTACATTATTGCACCATATAATCACTGGCATTTGTCATGGATTGAAGCATTTGACATGCATAGACTTATGTGTTGAAGCCGAATATGCCATACTGTCTAGGGATAAATCTAGAAACCATATAGTGGGAAATGACTCATAATGAATCTTGCTGCCACATTATTCTTCAACAATGAAAAGGACTTTTCAGATATTGTCACTGCTTATATTCTTGACTGCACTCTGCTTATAAATATGGTTACATTTTGAACACCATTAGAATTTGCAACTACATACCATGTACACGGTTTTGCTGCTGAATGTGTTAAACCATGAAATCAGGCTTGTAAAACCATGAGACTGTTTTGATGCTGAACACCATTTTTCAGTTTGACTGCACTTTGCACTCTGCACAATTTTGCTGATGAAGATATAAAGAGATATATTAATTGGTCAGTTTTTTTTTTTTTTATAGCAGTGAACTGAACCTAGCAGTACTAAAGCTTGGGAAGTGAGGAACAACAGACATAACATGTAGACATAATATGCTTTTTATTAGACATTACATGCTTTTTTGTCAGAAATTCAGTGCTCACATGTCATTTGTTTACTGATTATGGTTTTCAATCTATGTAAATTCTACGACTTTATAGGGTCAGTAGCATCATGATGTTGAAAATGGAGAAATGCTCTTCTTGGATTTTGATCCCCAGAGATGGGGTTTGGGTTAATTAAAGTTACCTGTTAAATGGTAATTGATTTTTCTTGTCTTTTTATGTGTAACAGTTGTCAATGGGATTGATAAAGACAACAACGGCCATGATGGAGTGGCAAAGAAAAAAAGAGGCCCTACATTCATTACTGGACTTTGGGGTAGGCCAAAATGTTTGAACTGCATAGAAGTTGAGTTTGATGAGACAGGTGTACCTATTGGAGATAATGCTGCAAAATTAAATGAGTTTTTGGGAACAGTAGTCAGAAATGGCAAGGATGCTCCTATAGACATCATAGATTGGTGTTTGGTACAAGCAGAGAACAAATTAAGAATGATAAATATGGTGAAGGTATCAAAAGATAAGTTTCAATAATTGTATAACTTGTCTACTTTTATAAATCTTGTAGTTAAAGGCCTTATGTCTACATACTCGATTCTAATTATTGAAATTGATTGTTTCCTAATTTTATATATAATATACTTTAATTATTTCTTTCAATTACAGAACATATTTAACCTTCCTCCTGGTACTGAAGATTGGGTCTACAAATCTATGGGTAAGAAATGGAGAAGCTTTAAGGCATATTTGAAGGCTAAATATTTTGATCTAAATCAACCTGTGTCAGCTCAACTTGCTTCTGGGGATTAGCGTCTCATACAAGACCAATTTGTTAGACTTTTAGAGTATTGGAGCACAGAAAAAGGCCAGGTATAATATATGTGATTTTTTTTATTTATAAAAAACTAAAAGTAATTACATCTTAACCTTTTTCTTTATTCATTTTTAGTGTAGAAGTGCAAAGAATAAGCAAGCTAGGGCATGCAACAAGATGAATCATTGCATTGGAAAGAAATTATATGGCCGAATTCGCAACGAATTGGTAAAGTTACCCAATCTAAATTTATATTTGACAAATTTAATATAACAGAATACATTGGGAATCAAATATCTTAATTTGTATTTAGGAAAAGAAATTTGAACGTCCTGCATCCCGGGCTGAACTGTTCAAAAAATGCTACACATGTGCTAATGGTGAACCTTCTGGAAACGAAGTTGCTACTGCTTTGGTAAGGATTTTCTTCCCTCTTTCCTTGATTCCATTTAGTTCTATGATGTATTGTATATGTTCCATCTATATTATTGAATTTAAATATACTTACATTTTAATTCACTAATAGGGGGAGTTGACAAAACGTACTACTCAACTTCCTCCAGATTCCGTTGATAGTATTAGTCCAAATGACATATTTGGACAAGTTTTAGGTAAAGAAAAACGTGGTAGGGTGCGCATGTTTGGATCGAATGTTCCTACAACAGACGAATGGGGTTAATTGCTAAGTAAAAGTGCATCTTACCGCATAATCCATGAGCAACGCCAGGAATTGTTAAGGGTGAACGAAATATTAAAAGAGCAAGAAAATAGATTTGAGGAACAAGGCAACCTTATACAACAACTGAATGCTACAGTTACACAGCTAAGAGTTGCCTCACAAGCAGGATTTCCTTCCTCTTCAACTAGTATATTCCCAAGTCATCTAATGGTCAAGTTATAAGTTCAGCTACTCTTCCAAGACGTTTGACGGTATATTTTACTCTTTTAACTTTTATACATTTAGAGATTTTTTCATTAATAAAAACTATCAACAATATTAAATTTCTTTTTGTTTTTCTCTTTTTTCTTATTCAGGTTCATGCTTCTGTGTCACTTAAAAGTCTAAATGACCCAAATAAGATTGTTGCAAAAGGCTATATTGTGGACATGAATCGACAAAAAAATGTGGGCGGACATATTTTAGGTCCTAATTGGTGTGAGGTTAACATACAAGTTGTTATTTGAGCATGAAGAATATTTGGTTAGACCTTACTCATTGTTGGAGACCATTGGAGATGCTCTTGGCACTAATATTGCTTGGCCAAACTCTTTGGTATATTACCAATTCACTTGCACTCTATGTCAAAATTATTTTTTTTTCCAATTAATTGACACACACACACACACACACACACACACACACACACACACACACACACACACACACACATATATATATATATATATTTATGTAGGTGGAAAGAAATGCATATTGAAGCAGGCTTGTTGACTAGGAGCAGACATTAGTCTACAGCTCTTATAGGATGCATGATTTTATGCTTCTTGTGCAAACTTATAGAAATTAATAAATTTAGGATTTTTACAGTTTAAGTACTCTTACATTTGATGTTTATTTAGTTGATACCAGGATATTTCATAATAAATGTATTTTGGTGGTACATTGAATTTAAATTAAATTTATGGATATTTTCCTTTCTTTCAATGTAAATTGTTGTCGCGGGGATTAGTTGAAATTGGTCTAACATGTTAAATTGTTACAATATTTAAAATATAGTGACATTTATATATCAGGGCTATTAGAATAAGAGAACAGATATAAATGTTATCATATTAGGGATAATATGTCACACACAAGTATTATGAAATGTATAATTACCGACATAACAATTTGTCACATTAGAATAAATATGTTCTATACTAAATGTCAGAAAACAATATTTTTTGTCACAATTGTTTATGCTATATTTGGAACAATTATTAACATTATAAAAGGTCATAAAATACTTAAATTCTAATGTATGTAGATGTCACCATAGCTGCATAATGTGACAATATTATGTATTAAAAAAGATTTAAATATTTGTTTTGTCTTAACTTTATTATAACACTAACAAATGTCACAAGAAGAATTTATAAGCACATTTACG
Organism: Voacanga thouarsii; assembly: GCA_026120185.1. Classification (NCBI taxonomy): domain Eukaryota; kingdom Viridiplantae; phylum Streptophyta; class Magnoliopsida; order Gentianales; family Apocynaceae; genus Voacanga; species Voacanga thouarsii. The sequence continues at coordinate 1,695,438 of JANUWF010003370.1, forward strand.
TATGTTATCATAGGTTCTTATGGTAACATATGTTTATGATATTTATATATGTCACAGACTTTTCCTGACATCACTTTAGATGACACTCTTTATATGTGTCATAATAGATTAAATGTCAGAAAAAATTCTCCATAGTGACACATAAAAATGTCATTAAAAGGAAAAAATGTCGTAGTGATTAGAATTAATAGGATTAATTCTAATTAATTATGGATTATTAATCTCAAAGACGTTTGGATTAATTCATGTTCGCTACCAATTGACTGGGAAACCTAATAGGTCACACACAATAGAGGATTATATACTTAAAATGTTATTTGATAACATAGTGGGGTTAATTGCGAGAAAGAGAAGTTGTTGTGGACAAATTATAATTAGTTATAATTTGTGATCCAAGTTGTAATTGTGGGAACTTAATGTTTCCAATTACAATTAGAAAATTCTAATTGTTTAAGAATTTTAGATTTTCAGTGGATTTTGGAACATATATTGGATATACTCGAAACCCTAATCCAAGGGTGATTCACACGAAAATAAGAGCCACAAAACAAACCTTCTCATCCTCTCTCTCTCTCTCTCTCTCTCTCTCTCTCTCTCTCTCTCTCTCTCTCTCTCTCTCTCTCTCTCTCGATTGTTCTTGAGAAACAACCCTAGCTACCATCTTTTTCTGCTTGCACAGGAAATTTTGGTGCTTGAGTAATCCTCTATGTGGATTACTATTAGAGATAATCACACATTGTGATTATAGTGGTTAGATGTCCAACTCTCGTGGAGTTTGCATAAGAGGATTGCTGGATCGCGCCTCGACTTGAAGAAGAAATTTTGTTCTTCGGACGATCAAACAAAGGTAAAAAGCTGTTACCTTTATTATCTTTATGTCTTGTTTTCCACACATATGCGGGTCTTGGGATGGTATCTCGTTTTATTTTCCACTGTGTCGTATAGGATACGAGCCTGAGATAACCAACAGATTCATATAAGCTAGGCCCAATAAGTTAATTCTAAATTCTATGATCTCCCAACCACCCTAAATAGATAAATGTGGGATTGGTCCATAAGCTCCCTTTATTCTCTCAATACTTTTTTCAATTTTTTCTTTTTTTTTTCTTGTAGTAAGGTAATGCAAAAGCCTAGTAAAGATGTGTAATAAGGATATTTTAGCTTTTGCGTTACCTTACTTCAGAAATTTTTCTATTTTCTTTTGGGTTAGATAAGGTAATAAAAAGGCCTAATAAAGATATGAATAAGGATTTTTCAGCTTTTGTATTGCCTTGCTTTATTCTGTCATTTTTTTTTATATATAATAGTATATGTGTCCAGCTAGCCTTTCTAATATTCGATCAATGAAGGGAAGAGGAAAGCGGTCATTTCTTGTGGTGTCATTTAGTTTTCTATAGTTAATGCACATTCTCCATCCTGTAACAAGCCTCATTGGAGTAAGCTCATTCTTCTCATTAGGTGCTACTGTCATACTTCCCTTTTTTGGTACCACTTCTATAAGGCTCAACCATATACTGTCTGAAATAGGATATACAATTACTGTATCCAACAACTTAATAACTTTGCCCTTAACTACTTCCTTCATGTTTGGGTTCAATCTCCATTGGGGTTGTACTACAGGCTTTGCATATTCTTGAAGAAGAATCTTATGTATGCAAAAAGAAGGACTAATCCCTTTTATGTCCATGAGTTTCCATGCTATATTCTTCTTATGATTTTGCAGAACTTAAACCAAATGTAGTTTTTGCCCTTCCTTCAAATCTTTTGCAATTATCACTGGAAAATTGTTCCTTAAGGCTAGAAATGCATAATCAAGATGATTTGATAGCTCTTTCAATTCTAACTCTGGTAGGTCCTCAATAGATGATCTCATTCGCCCAAGACTTGATCTCTCTATAACCTCAAAAATTGATGGCTCAAGTTTATCTTTGGAATCCTCCATATGCACTAGTAGTTCTTGAGATACTGTTAAACATCTTCCACTAACCCATCCTCAATTCACCGAACAAAGTGTTCTTACACAAAATCAGAAGTGTAATTATCTAAAATGTTAATTATAAAGCAATCATCTTGTAAGGAAAAATGTTTCATGCTGTCTGAAAGTCTTATGATAACTTCCTTCTTCTTGACTCTTAGTGTCAGCTTTCCCTCATAAACATCTATAACAGCTTTTGTAGTAGCTAGGAAGGGTCTACCTAGAATCAATAGAACTTTGGAATCCTCATCCATATCAAGAATAACAAAATCAACTGAGAAAATGAATTTGTTAATCTTAACAAGCATATCATCTACAATCCTTCTAGGATATTTAATAGGTCTATCTATTAATTAGATATTCATCCGAGTGGGTTTTGGTTCCCTTAGGCCTAACTTAGAAAAAGTGTTATAAAGTAACAAATTGATGCTATCCCCTAAATTTGCCAAAGCTATGCCAAAAGTTACACTACTAATTATGCAAGGAATGGAAAAACTCCCTAGATTTTTCAATTTCGGCGGCAGCTTTTCTTTGTGTTAGAGGAAGGTAGAACACTCTTTATTCAATGTAATGGTAGACAACTCATCCAGCTTCCTTTTGTTGGTTTGGATATCTTTCAAAAATTTTGCATACTTGGGCATCTATATTAGGGTCTTAACAAATGGAAGATTAATTTGCAACTATTTGAATAACTCCAAGAACTTTTTGAATTGCTCATCATCTTTTCCTCTTTCCAAACAGTCTAGATATAGAACAAGAGAAGGGTGTTTTTGTTTTTTTTTTCTGCTCCCTTTTTCTCAGGTAGAGGTGTAGCCTCTTCTGTTTCCCTTGATGGTATTGCACACGAGTTAGTTCTTCCTCTTGCTCGTCTTCTATTCTCTCTTTATCATTATCATTATGTAACATTATCACAGGATTAGTCAGCTCTTTACCACTTCTCAATGTGATTACCTCTACAAGTTCTTGGGAAGCATAATCTTCAAGATTCCTAGCAATTCACTTAATCTCATCTCCTAGATTTCAGATTAATACTTCTTGATGCCTTATCAATGCCTCTGCCACGTTAAAATGTGAATGGCTGAAATAACAAATTACTCTACAAGAGGTTTAAGTGATGAACTATAACTTATCTCATGAATTCCATGGATATCATTGACCCCCTCACTATGAATTCTATGGACATCATTCCCCTATAACCATATTCCTTCCCTCTCATCATTATCCATATTACAATGTAAAATCAACCTCACAAAAATAATTTAAAGCCAAAATCAATGTGTAGTGTACAGATTCCTCAAGAGAAACGCAAAAGATCAATAACCTCCAAGATATATTAAACCTTACTATTGCAAGATAATAATAAATTCCATAGAAAATTAGTAAATCCCAATCTCCAAAAGATGGACAAAAAGTTTGAGTCAAAAAGACCTATTCATTTATTAGGTAAAAATACAAAATAATATTATTCCTAAAATAAATCCAAGTCACATATTAACATGCATACTTTATAAGAGAGGAAAAAATTTCCAACTCTAAAAAGAATGAACAAAGATGAATTATAAGCTAAATTATTTTTCCCAAAAGATGAATTCATCCATCCAAACCACACACACACACACACACTCTCTACACATATCTACCTTCAACATTTCACCTTCAAAAATTTCAATTTCAAGTAACCATGAATATAATCTCCATCACACCAATTCATTTCCATTTTTCAACCCAAGAAATCCAACACAATAAAATACATACCACAAACCTCCGAATTCCAACAAATTCCTCATAATCATACTCAACCAACTAAAGAATAAGATATAAATGAATAAACCAATAAATGAAAATGAAATTACTCAAAGTCCAAATGAATAAATTATACAACAACAACACAATAATCAAAGAATTCTTCAAATACAATTTTAGTCAAAATAAAATAAAATCACAGTACACATAGAATAATGATTTACAAACACGTTAGTGATATGTGCAAATGTATATACAAATATAACACTAAATCAGCAAGAATTAAAGTTTCTAGAATATATCCTAAACTGTTCCCCATTAACGGCGCCAAAAACTTGATACATGTGTCGTGTGTATAGAAAATTTATATCAATTGAGCCCCATATACACATAATTTTTAAAAATTAAAATGCCAACTAGAATTACACAATGCACACACATACAGGCAAGTGCATCTATCGTGTAGTCTAGTATCGTTGGCAAGTATCGAAGAACCTTTGGGAATGCGGGCTACAACCCCTACTTTTTTCTTTGCTTATTGTTTAACAAAAAATAAATGTAAGGTATAACACTAAATACAATAGGAGAGAGGTCATATTCTTGCACAAAATAGAGAGTCACAATTTTCTCAAAGAATAAGAAAGAGAATAACTCATGTGACAAAAAGAATTCCTATATTTAAGACTTAAGAAATATGCATCCCTTGAACCCATAATTCCTAATTTTAGGCACCATAGTAAGTCAAATATCAATCTCACACTTTCTCGAATTATGAGAGTTCTACAACCAAATTTTGGTAATCGGTATCTCTACCCAACTAACCAAACCTTAAGGTGCATTAATCATCACTCACCATCCCAAATCATCCAAAGGCTACAAAATTCCTATCTCTAGGTAATTTCATAAACCCTTTAGTTATTAGCCATAATTCTCAACCTCTTCTTCGGGTTAATTGAAAATAGTAAATGTTAAATTAGTCATGTGGGTATCCTAACCTCAACCCCATCCCTCGAAATTATTAAAAAAGAATAATTAATTGAAACAAATCAATCAAAACCTAACACAACTAAGATAACCAAAGAAACTCAAATAACCAAATACCCCAAAACAAGAAATCATAGATCTAAAGAAAATACATCATTCTCAAGAACCAAAATAGGGAACAACACTTCGTTACAATTAAAAGTCATATCTTGGCATAAAAATACAAGTAGAATTACAAAAAGAAGAGAGAAACAAACTCATTAACAAGCTTCCTTCTTCTTTCTCTCGAAATCTTCAAGCAATCTCCCTTTCTCTTCCTTGGATCTCTTGGTCTTCCTTTCTTCTTGGTGCTTAAATGCGCAAGAACTTGGGTTTTTGAGAGAAACCCTAGCCTTTTCCAAACTCTTATCTTTTGATTTTGTGTGAAAATAATGATTATATAGAGCTTTGGCCTTATAGATCTCACAAAAACGCACAACGGATGATTTTCCTCGCTAGTGTGCAACCCAGGGAACTTGGACTTCCCTAGGTGGCCAATTTTTTCTACAAACAAGGTGGCCTAAGGAAGTCCAACTTCCCTAGGCCACCTAGGTTTTGGAAAAATAGCTCTTTGAAAGAAGACCTGGCAGCTTAGGAAGCTAGACTTCCTTAGGCCACCAACCTAAAGCTATATATACATAAAATAATCAGGCAGCCTAGTGAAGTCAAAGCTCCCTAGGTCGCCATATGAAACTAATACACATGTATTTATAATAAAGTAGGTAGCCAAGGGAACTTTGGCCACCAGTTTTATAGAAATTTTCATCAATGTGAAGATGTGAAATCCCAGTCGAAACCAACCTTAGAGTAAGGGGGTTGGGATGCATATCATATTTTATTGCATGTTTAAATATATTTTTATATAATTTTCTATGCTTTGGATTTGTGTGTTATAGTCTCGAGGGCTTAATTATGTTTATTGAGTAAGAAGGGCGAAATGGTAATTTTTGTTTGAGGTGAAAATAGGGAGATAGCTTGAGAATTAAATAGAAAAAATATTTTAGAGAGAAAATAAGAATAATAGTTGTTGTGGTTTAGTGGTTAGAGCTTTGGAATGAATTCTTGAGGTCTTGGGTTCAAATTCCATCATTAGAGCGTTAGCATGATTAAATTTTATTTTTGTTAGGGAAGGTTAGATTTTCATCCTTGAGTGCTCTAGAGAAGGGTAAAGGTGATGTCCTAGGGGAGACATGATAGGAGTACCTTAATCCTACTCTTGTACCCTACAAAAATTCCTAAGGGAATTCATATTCTCAATCTCTTAAGTTATTCAATTTATTCAAGCCAATTCATTCCAGAAATTTTAGTAAAGTGTTGTGGCTTTGAAGGTTCAGAATGTCTAAGGGAAAGACATCTTATGGTCTGAAAATGTGGAAGAGATGGGGAAGGTTCCAAGAGAATTAATTCCCCTAGTGAACCTTCAAATCTTCACTCTAGCTATGCACATTTCCTTCATATAATGATTTGAAAATTTTCCAGCTTCTTATGCATGCAATGTGTCAAAATTCTTAGCCATTATTCCCTCCTAAATGCTGCCAGGAAATGGCCCTTTTGACCAGCTTGAAATCTGAAATTTACTAGCCAATTTCGGACTGCACAAATGCTGTGCAAAACCAGAAAATTTTCTGGGCAAAATCGCAGCATGTATGAGCTTAAACCAAGCTGTTTTCTTCCAGTTTTCTCCCTACTCCTTAGCCACGTTATTCCTCCATGAAGAAGGCTGGAAGCCAGCCTTGAAAGACCTCTGAATGCCCCTTCAAACACCCTGTAATCTGACTGGAAAATGACAGCAAAGCTGCCCAGAAAAAATTCCAGCACTTGCGAGACCTGTACTGGATTTTTTTTCCAGCTTTGATTCCTATTCCAGCCCTGGGCGAAACTTCATTCTTTTTCTGCACAAACCTCTCTTGAACAGCCATGAACTGAACCCCATTGTCTTCCCCAAGCTTCTACACGAAAACCACCCTAAAATATCTCCAACAAATTACTCCAATCATGCCTTGATTGGATACCAAAATTCCAGCAATCCTAATTTAGAAAACTTCCATAAAATAACCCTTAAACAACCAGACCTTTCCTTCACCATTGCACCCCCTCTTTTTAGCCACCATTATCCTTCTTTAACCAGCTTTCATCCAGCCAAATCACTAAGCAATCAGTCGGCCATTACAGCTCCAAAAAGCTCTCCATTGATAAAAAATATTCTTGCTATATTTTGTTTCCAAATTTGATTCCCATAAATATTCTTTTAGGATTTCAACAACCAGCCTTTCCTTTTCCTTTCAAACCAGAAAAATCATCTACCTAAACTACCCAACCAATTCGGCCACTGCACACACACATAATTTCGACAGCTTCAAATCTAAAATCCCTCCATTCTCTTCAACCTTCAAGCACACATAGAACACCAAAAACACCTACTCACTTCTCTCGCCTAATACCTCTCCAAACCACTTCAATCTCCTTCAAAAAAAAATTCCAGATTTCATCTACTCACTTTCGTGAGTCCATCCATACCATTTTTAACATCAAACTCCAAAATCCAACTCTCTCTTTTGGATAAAAAATCAGTATTTTTGTGAAGGTTCAAGAACACCTTCAAGGTAAGTTTATTCAATCAACTTCATCTTCGCTAATCTTCAATCTCTAATGAATATATATGTGTGTAAGCATGCTGATGGACTCTCTTCTTCTCTTTTCTCTCTGTCTCTCTCTCTCTCGTGGCCGAATGAATTCTTCACCAATGGCCATGCTTCCTTCATCTCTCTTAGACGGATTTAGTCATCTAGGAGTTGAGATCCATTCGAAACTCCTTCAAGGTACTCATCAATCATGTAAGCCTTTTCAACCCTCCTTTTTAATTCTAGATTCATGTCTCTAGGATGATATTGGTAGGAGATGGATTATGAATAGGATTTGAGCATGTATTGTTGTGATGAGTTGAGATTAAAGTATGAATAAATGTGTGTATATGATGGAGATGAGATTTATGCATGAGTTGGTTATCTTGGTTGATTGTATGGTGTTTTTAGGGTTTAATGCATGTCTCCACGTCATAAGTAGTATTTGTGATCAAGTATGTTAGAGATTATGTCACCTATGGTGAATAGGATTTATATTCATGTATGGTTGTTAAAGCCATGATTATGTTTGTGCTAGTAGAGGTTGGATCATGCCTTGGTCAATTTAGATCTATGCTTTTATTCATGATTTGGATGATTTGATAAATTGAAGTGGAGTATATGTTCATGATTGTGGTTAGCAATAGAAATATGATCATAATCTAGTTGTCTCTAAGCTAATTTTATTTCATCAATAAAATATTTAATATTATAATTTTTGCTAGTAAGGTAGACTTGGATTATTATATATAATAAGGATATTTTAGTCAAATAAATGATAGCTTTTATTTCAAGAAATAAAATATATAGATATTATATATATAATAATAATATCAAATAAAGCCTTTTATAAAAATAATCATAATAAGTAAAATGTTAATTTTGTAAGTCTTATATTCATAAATATCATTAAAATTTATTATCTTTTAATCTCACAACCTATTAAAATTTATTTAGTATCTTTCAATCAAGACCCATTAAAATTTATTTTCAACTAATTTTAGATATTAATTATTTTCAAACAATTAATTATTAATAAATCATTATTTTACCTAATACCACCTAGGACTCTTCATCAAATAAACTCTAAATTATTCTTAGCAAGATTTAAACCTTCAACTTATTAGTACCTATTTCCCGAAACAATAATTATTTTAAATATCAAATCAGACTTAGCTTATAAACCCTTTTTATTTAGTATTTGGCCTTAAAGCTTGGGACACTAGGATCATGGTAGTAGTGAGTTGAGCTAACTTTATTTGTGAAAGTGGATTTTAGCTTGAGATTAATTATGGCTTGTATTTACCCCAGGCGGGGTTAGGTCAGCTGTTGATGACCTTTATTTTATCTCAAGCTAAGGATCAGGTAAGCTACTGCATAAAACTTATTTGATGCAAAATGTTTATTTAGGCAAGCCAAATGTAGAGTGCATGGACACTCATTTCTGTAAAGGCAATTGAGGATTGTCTCCTGTCTTATTTCCGTCAAACAAATTATTTGAAAATCAATAAGCAGATTTACTCAAACTCAAAACTCTTTCTAAAACTAATTTTAACAAAGGCTTTGGAAACCCTTAATTGCCATTTTCAAGTGGAACTCTGTTTTGTTCCTTTTCCTCCAAATGGGGTATGTTACGTTGAGTACTCAATAAGGGTGGACTGCTAGGACTAGTCTTTGAAGGGTTAGGGTGAGTCTCTCAGTAGGTGGCCACTTCTGAGGGGTAAGTCCTTCTCGGATAAGATGTCAATCCAGTAGGTCGTGCTGGTCTGAGCTAGCAATTTTTTTTTCAGTCAAGTGACTGTGTGTTGCTGGAATGGACAACCAGTTGTTGTTTGGGTATAGAGAAGGAGGAGTATCTTGCCTGGTAGGCCGATCACCTACCTTTTGTCAGTCTGCACAAAGTGTCGGCATTCTGACCGGTGATGGGGCCTAACGTGTGGTAACCCATGATCATTTCTTTTGAGTGGTTGATTTTATTGATTATGTATAGTTGGAAAAGCCAAAACACCACTCTTGATTTTGACTATTGCTTGCTAGTTTTTCTCTTATAAAGATTTATATTTTGCATTCATGAACTGTTTTCACTGGCACTCAAAGCACACACGGACTTACTGAAATTTTTGTCTCATCATCCTTTTTACCATGATTTCAGGTCGATCCTACTGTGGGGATGAGTAGCTAGATATTACCTACCTTGGAAGATTTTTCTGATATTGAATTTGTGAAATGCTTTGGGGAGTTGAGAGTGGATAATTTTATTATGGATTTGATTTTAGAATTCTTGGATTCATTCATGGATTGTAATAAATTTTAAGTTAAAGTATTATTTTTATTCTGCTATTTTGATTGTGTGACCTAGTTATAAAGACCCCTTGTCATTTGGATGGGGCGACAACCGCGGCCCTGGTGGGCCTAGGTAGTGGGGTGTTACAGAAGATTACCAAGCCTCTGGACAAAATGGCTTTGTGTTGTTCACTTAGCGGCGTAGGGAATTTGGAATTCCCTTGGCTACCTGTTCACTAGACAATATGCACACAGTTTCCTTGATTTCTTGAATCTTCAATTTTTATATTTTTTCTTTTTTCTTCCTTTCTATCTTTAATTGATATTTTCCATTTCCTAGCACAAATAAGATAAAAATGATATGGTGAGTAGTGAATTATGTAAGAATTTACCTCAATTAAATTTTAAAAAAATACTACAAAATGTATATATAATGAAGCCTCATCATGTGTATTCTAATTGTCAATATAAAATTAAGCCTATCAGGAGTCTAAGGATGTTGTCCAGTAAGTTTGCTCAACGTATTATTCTTTGCACCAAATTATGCTTGTATTATTCTTTGCACAAAATTATGCGAACTCCAACATGTGTGTAGGTGTGTGTGTGTGTGTGTGTGTGTGTGTGTTTTGGGTAAGACCACCAAAGTTTGGTGGAGAATTTGGTGGGACCCCTACTGGTTTATTGAGAAAAACAAGTGGCAAAAACTACATGGGATAGGGGTGCAAAAGACATGGGCTCTAAACCATATGTGTTTGCTATGCCAAAATACAACAAGCAAGAATTTCCTTATAATTAATATTAAAACAAGAAATTGTTGTCCACTTTCACTCTACCACATAAATTATTAAATCCCCCACTTGCCTAATAGGAATCAATTAACGCAAAAGGAAAAAGTCTAAGAAGGGGGAAGGAAGACTATCGCCCAACTCAAGATACCTTGGTTAATATCAAAGATGAAGAGGTTTCTGGAACGCTTACAAGCTTACATGGAAGAAGCTTTAGAGTTTGAGGATTTTTGGGAAGTGAAAGAAAGCAAAAAAAAGTGCAAGTTCATAATATCCAAGTGAAAAATCAAAGGAATTAAAAGAAGGTCAAGGAGATGTCAAAATGCATGTTTTTAGAAGCTCAGGGCATGAGTTACATTGCATGATACACAACCATGCAACAACATTTAGAAATATAGATCTAGAAGATATGCATGGCATAACGCATGCCTATGAATCAAATCACATATGAGAGGAAGTTGCTCATCAAAGAGATGTAAAACCATGCATGGCCTTACATGGCTGTGCAAGCCTATACATAGTCATGCATAATTACAAATAGCTAAAAGTTTAATACAGATTTTAACTTTTGTTTTTGAAACTTGTAATTGAAAATGTTTAAACTCTTAAAATATTAGGGACTTATCTTGCAATTACATTAGAATTTAATTTGTATAAATACTCTCTTTGCAAAAGAAAAGAAATAAGTTTGAGATGATGATGAATTACTGAATGTTGAATGAACATAGTGGAGTATCATTGAACTTCATTGTTCTTCCTTCATCAAGGAAAAATCAAAGGGATTATTCCTACATTTGAATAAAACACAAAGGATAATCCATTCATTCTCTCTAATTTGGGTTTTAGTTTCTTACCTATTTTGGGTTTTAGTTTCTTAGCTATTCTAGGGTTCTTGTTAGGAGCTTGGTTGGTGCCTTCAAATTTTTATTCTTAGAGTTCTAATTTCCTTAATGAAATTGGAGTGTTATGCTTATTTTGAGGGAGACTAGATTCACTAAGTCAAAGGACTTAGTTACTTTATTCTTCTAGGGTTCTTAGGTTGTGATCTGATTCAGGGCTATTTGAGTTAGAAATTTCGTGGTTATTTAAGCTAGGTTTGAACATCTAAATTTCAAATAGCTGTAGATTATTTTCTAGACTATTTTGTGTTGCAAAATTTTTGTGTTTATTCTTCACATTTTGGGCAATTTGTTTGTCTATTTTTTACTCATTTCTACTCATACTACTATCTTATTAAACTTAAAAGAATTAGTTGGATACATATCAAGTTCTATCGTAGATCCTTATGACCACCTCGATTGCTTTTATAGCTTATTCTATAAATATATTCATTTAAATTTTATTGTGTGTGACTTTCTAGGATCATTATTAAATTGACAATGGAAAATAATATTAAACACTTTTAATTTTATTTAAAACATTTTTAAAATTTGAATATACTCCCAGCATATACTCAAAGCTTTCATGGATCATGAGCAATGGCTAGCAATGTCAAGCCGCATGGCTTTCGGTTCGAGAATGTGGCTTATAAGTCTAACAACACTTATAGTTGAAGGCATAGAAAGCAGGAAACACGAAGCACACAGCGGAAGCGAACATAAAAAAAAACTAGAAAAACAAGAATAGGGATTCCAGGGCAGGGCCGATGCCAGCTCCGGCTGTAATTAATAATTAATAATTAATTATTAATAAACTAGTCTAATAAATGAGCTTATATTAGTTTAGTCCCAGGTTAATCTTTAATTATTCAAACTGGGCCAAAACCCTGAATAATTAATTAACCTACTAAACTAATTTAATTAATTCTCTCTCCATGGACCTTTATTTTAATCTAGCCCAATAATTAAATTAGGCTACTTAAATAAAATAATTCCATTTAATTTAAGATCAATTCCTTAGCCCGTATTTAATTTGGATTCACGTTCTATACTGGGGACCAAAAGACACACTGCCTTGGCTACTAAAATGACTAAAATACCCTTGCCATATAAATAGCTGTATTTTGTATTTTAAATATTTCCTAATATCACCATAAGGAAATATTGACCCTAAGGACAATGCTGCGTTAGCAAAGTCTCCGACCTACAGGTGTAATGACTAAAATACCCCTCTATACATCGCCGTAGATTTAGAGGGGAAGAAGTGTACTTACACCTCTCTAAATGACATCTACCATCCTTAGGCCTCTAGTCCAAAGATCCATGACTTCCTGGATTGTTTCTGCTTTCCAAGGGAGCTACCCTAAAGCAAACATCCAAGTCATGTTTCCTAGGGCCCTGGATATTCAGATTATTCAGACGACCATAAGGGAGTAATAATATAGAAACTATCTTATACAAATTTGTCTTAACTAACTAGTCATACATACCCAACATGCAAGTATATTGCCCCTACGATAGAACTTCAACTATAGCATATCAAAGTATATGCTTCCAGCTTCGTCAGACCACCAACTCATACTCAAGTCGTAGAGTACTAGTCCACGCTGTAGCGGTAGTAGTCTAGGCTTCTACCATATAATACTTTTAGAAATATTACTACAGGTCCTATTCTACGTATTCGAAATATGCTTATGTCATGAAGTGAGTGGACTACTCACTGGCTAAAGGTAAGCCATTCCCCATTTAGAATTCACAACATAATAACCTAAACATGATGAGATTCTCATTCTCATCAATCGGTTAAGAACAAAAGTTTATATGCTAAGTAACCCGTGATCTATACCTTACTGTGAAAGGCCTGTATTTACATGGACCACTTACTTAAACACAATGGGTCTTTTCCAAATGTAATTGTGCACAAATAAAATTGTAAATTCACAAACAATTTCTGAAAATAAATTCTTTTATTAAAACATTCAATTTTTACATCAGAAATCTAATCTAAGATGGCATACATCCCAACAATCTCCCACTTGCACTTTAAGACTAAGTAAGTCCATAGGTGCCTACCCCTATGGCGTCTAAGTGTCTCTTGAAGACTCCCTCAGCCAAAGGTTTGGTGAATGGATCTGCTAGATTGTTCTCAGAGGCAATTTGTTCCACCACGACTTCTCGTCTCTGGATGAAATCACAGATCAGGTGGTACTTCCTCTCAATGTGCTTTCCCTTTCTTGTGGTTCCTAAGTTCTTTTGATTGTGATACTACTCCAGTGTTATTGCAATATATCACAATCGGCCTGTCCATGTGTGGCACTACTCCAAGTGCTGAAAGGAACTTCAAGAGCTACATTGCTTCCTTGGATGCCTCCGAAGCTGCCACATACTCAGCTTCCATGGTTGAGTCAACAATGCAAGATTACTTGATACTCCTCCATGAAATAGCTCCTCTAGACAAGGTGAAGATATATCCACTAGTAGATTTTCTCTCATCCTTATCTACCTAAAAGTCTGAGTCTGTGTATCCTGTAGGAACCAAGTTATCAGCCCTGTAAATCAGCATATAATCTCTCATTCCCTTGAGGTACTTGAGTATATGCTTACAACTTGGTAATGAACCTCCCCACGGTTTGACCAATATCTGCTAACCAAGCCTACGGCAAAGCAGATATCTGACCTAGTACATAGCATGGTGTATATGAGACTTCTCACAGCCGAAGCATAGGGAATCGTACTCATTCTGTCCTTTTCTTCTTGGGACTTAGAATAGTCCCTTGAAAAAAATGACTACCCATGTCTGCAAGGAATTAGAGCTCCCTTACATGAGTCCATGTTATACCTGGCCAGCATCTTGTCAATGTATGCTGCCTGGGATAATCCTAACATTCTCTACTTCCTATTTCTAAGAAGTCTAATCCCGAGAATGTAGCTGGCTTCTTCCAAGTCCTTCATACTGAATTGACTAGACAGCCAAACCTTTGTAGATGATAATGACCCTACATCATTTCCAATAAGTAGAATATCATCCACATACAAGACAAGAAAAACCACATTAATGCCTTCAAGTTTCTTGTATACGCATGGTTCATCCTCGTTTTGAACAAAATAATAAGACTTTACAGTCTCATCAAAACGAATGTTCCATGCCCTTGATGCCTACTTAAGTCCATAAATGGATTTTTTAAACTTGCGAATCATATGTTCTTGACCCTTAGCAATAAAGCCTTCCGGTTAGGACATATAAATGTCTTTACTAAGATAGCCATTTAAAAATGCTGTCTTGACATCCATTTGCCATATCTCTTAGTTATAATGACATGCGATGGCAAGGAGGATACGGATGGACTTAAGCATGGCCACCGGGGAAAAGGTTTCCTTATGATCAATTCCCTCTTTCTGAGTATACCTTTTCGCCATAAGCCTAGCTTTGAAGGTTTCCACCTTCCCATCTATTCCCCTATTGCTCTTGTATACCCACTTACACCCTATAGGTTTTATCTCTTCAGGTGAAGTTACAAGATCCCAAACCTGATTGAGATACATAGACTCAATCTCGGCTTTCATTATTTCATGCCATAGATTTGCATCAGCATCAGCAATAGCCTCCTTGTATCTAGTAGGGTTTTTTTCTTGATGGTCGGAGATCAGCTCGAAAGGTTCTCCTATCCATCTCTCCGGAACCCTAGACACTCTCCCACTATGACGAGGCTCCATATGTACAGGCTCTTGAGGCTGTGCCTCTTCTTGTTCCATAATTGGGTCAGAAGAAGTTGCTTCCGAAGATAACTTCCCCTCCAATTCCAACCTAGTTAAACCTTTTGTGGAAGTAATTTGATCATCCTCCAAATATCTAGCATTGGTACCAACTAGTACTTTCTGCTCCTTAAGATGATAAAAGTAACCACCCTCTATCCCTTTTGGATACCCAACAAAATAGCATAATTCTGACCTTAGTTCCAACTTGTCTCCCTTGACCAGTACATAAACTGGACAACCCCATATCTTGAGATGATTCAAACTTGGCTTACGCCCAGTCAACATCTTATAGAGAGTCTTAGGTACTGATTTGGAAGGCAACAAGTTCAGAATGTATGCCGCTGTTTCCAGGGCATATCCCCAAAAAGATACTGGAAGAGTAGTATGAGACATCTTGCTTCGGACCATTCCTGTTCCTTCTCTCAACTACTCCATTCTGCTGGGGCGTCCCCGGTGCAGAAAGCTGGGATACTATCCCATAATGTACCATGTAGTCCTTGAATTCACCAAGGAGGTACTCTCCACCATGATCCGATCGTAATGTTTTGATTAATTTACCTGTCTGACGCTTCACTTCAGCCTTCAACTCTTTGAACTTGTCAAAAGAGTCAGACTTGCATCTCATCAGGTAAACGTATCCAAACATTGTACAATCATCCGTGAAAGTGATGAAGTACTCAAAACCTCCTCTAGCTGGTGTAGACAAAGGACCACAGACATCAGTGTGAACAAGACTCAATACCTCCTTGGTTCTATCCGCCTTAGGGGGCAAATGACCTTTTGGTCATTTTTTCTATCAGGCAGGGCTCACACTAAGGCCAATTTTCTAATTTCAATGAACCCAAGGGCCCATCATGAATCAACCTCTGAATCCTAGTTAAGTTGATATGACCAAACCTTAGATGCCAAAGATACGAGTCATTGACATTGGCTTTTCTCTTCCTTATTAAAGGTTTAGATTGAGCGTTATTTAATTGATTGTTAATAGGGTTTAAGAAAAATAGATTCCTATATATGTGCCCAGTACATCATATTTCTCCATCTCTACTGATAGAAATACCAGAATGGAAAGATACAGAATATCCTTAATTTATTAGTTTTGCAACCGAAATCAAATTCTATCTAAATTCAGGTACATATAAAATATCTTTCAAAACCACTATTCTATTATAATCAAATACAAGATCCAGCTCTGCCACTGCAAGGGCCCAAACTTGTGCTCCATTTCCCACACGTAGTCCATGTTCGCCTTTCTAGAGTCTTCTAATCTTTCTAAACCCCTACAAGGAGTTACAGATGTGATCAGTGGCTCCTGAATCAACAATCCAAGTGGAAGTTGATCCAACCATTAATATAGACTCTAGATAGAAAACATTACCTGTGGGATTTTTCTTAGCTTGAAGATCCGGACACTCCTTTTTCCAGTATCCCTTCAGTCTACACTTGAAACACTTGCCCTTGGGTTTGTCTTTGGGCTGGCCCATTGCGTTCCCCTTTTTCTTCTTGAACTTTCTGGGCTTGGGCCCAATTCTAGAAGATGAAGCCTTAGCAATCATTGCCTTTGATTGTGGCTTCATGACCTTTTTTACCATTTGGAGCTCCTTCATCAACTCAGTTAAACCCATGTTCAACTTTTTCATGTTATAGTTCAACTTGAACTGAGTGAAGGAACCCAGTAGAGATTCGAGAACCATGTCCACTTGGCTCTTGGTGTCTATGACAGCCCCTAAGATTTCCGCCTCCTCGAAAGCAACAATCATCTTGAGCATATACTCTCTGACTGATGCTCCCTCAACCATCTTAGTGTTTATAATGGTTTGAAGAGCCTCCTGCCTTGCGGGCCAGTTCTTATCTGCGAACATCGTGGCTAATGATTGGATTACGTCATACGCAATGATCATGTGCTCATATTTGTATTGGAGCACATTAGACATGGAGGCCAACATGTAACAATGAGCTATTTCGTCAGCCTTCTTCCATGCCTTCTCAGTCTCACGCTCCTCAGTGGTGGAACCCTTCCCAAAAACAGGGCAGGTTTCGTACAGGACATACTTATACTCCTTGGCTGTGAGTATTATGTCCAGGTTCCTTTTTCAGTCCACATAGTTTGGTCCAGTTAGCTTATTCTCTAACGGCTAATAGACTAAAAGAATCTCCCACCATTTCTGAAAAATCAAAAAATAAAAGAAAAAGATTCAGTTTGTGAAAACAAAACAAATATGTGCACTTTATCCTTATTATCAAAACTGATAATAATCAATTTGGCTCTTAGGAAATCTAACATAGCTTCTTGGAAAGATTAACAGTTTCCTAAGCTAAGAGTATTAACCACCACAAATTAATTTTCCTTCTAGGTAATGATCTAGAAGATAACTCCATCGAGGGGATGGCCATTTCCTCTCATTTTCTATGGACATACCTCGCACTAAGACCTCCAACGAGAGGCTAGCCGATCATAGTACATGCCCCGGGTTATTAATTACATCCCTCCATTAGATCTAGATCTTTGTGGTATCCCCATCCTATACAGGTTTACTCCCAGGGTGACGCGAGGGGACCCACGATCTCTAATGAGGATTGTGATGGAAGCCGTGGGGCTGTTGGAACTCCTCTTCCACTTAGTCTTTTAAAACAAGGGTTTTCTGAAAAATATCCTTTTGAAAATTTCCATTAAGTTTTTCCCTTAACTCAAAAATAAAATGTCTAAGTCCATAAAAATTTCTATGTCAAGGCTTATATCCATTGAGAGCTTTTCCCATGGACTAATTTTATTTAAGTTAAAACTTGATGATTTCAAAAATTTTCCAATTAAAACTTTCTAGAGACTTTGGTCTCAAGTTTATTTAACAAATAATTTTTTTTATGCCAAATTAAAACAAAATGGCTTTCTATTTTAACCTTACAAAAATATCTAAATCCAATATATTTTCTATGTCAATGATCAAATCCTTTGAGAAAAATCTAAGGATTAATTTTTGTTCAAGTTAAAATAACCATTTAATTTATAGAAAAATATTTTCCTTGTCAAAGCATTCCCAAAGACTTTGGTCTTTGAGAAAACGTGCACATAGGTACAAAAAATAAATAGCATGCTAGAAAACAATAGACATTTTCATGCTCTTCCATTTTTAAACCTAAGTGCCCAGATAATAGAATTAAACATATTAATTAATTAATTAATTAATTGTCTTGTTTAGTCCTAAAATCCCTTACTAATATTTTTCATGCAAAAATATTCCTTGAATATTAATTATTGCAAAATATTAACTTCGCATGGTATGGACCCCAAAACCAAAAGAAATTGCAAGAAAAATTACAAGGAAAAATTTTTAAAAAAATTTCCTTGGTCCACTACACCCATCGCATTGGATTAGCCACCCATTTGAACTGTGGTCCATTGCACCCACCGCACAGAACCAGGGCCCATCAGAAACCAGCACGTGGACCGGCCTTCCAAAGCAAAGTCGGCTCCAATTCTAGCATTCCAAGCCGGCGCCGGTTCCGTTTTGGATGCCGGATCCTACAGTTTTTTTTTTCTACAAATTTCCCTATTTTTCTGCACAGTTTTTGGTGTCCATAGCTCTCCGATTCCAATCCAAATACAATGAAATCAACCAAAACCAACAGCCGCCTATACCCATAAAAATTGGGCTTCACGATTTGCTAAGAAAAAACAGTAAATTACAATCTCCTATACCTCCACCCACGAGGTTTAACAGAGAATCTATTCCTACCATAAAACAGTGAAGGATCACAATTTTAATCGCACATATGTGTCTAGTTTTATTCATCTAGATGCATGCTCCCTATATTTTCACAAAACCTTCATGCTCTGATACCAATTGAAGGCACGGAAAGTGGGAAACACGGAGCACACAGCGGAAGCGAACATAAAAAAAAAAAACTGGAAAAACAAGAACAGGGATTCCAGGGTAGGGCCGGCGCTAGTTGCGCCTTGTCCCAATCCCGAGGTTTTAAAAATTTTACATCTCCTTCTGGTTCTCAGAGGTGGTTGGACCGGAACGTGCGCAACTGGGGTAGGTGTGCTGGTGGAAGCCTCTGGTGCGATTCCTGCAAGCCTCCTGCTCCGCCTTTGCATGTATGTGACGCCTAACTCTCGGTCTTCCAGTATATGACCTGCCTAACTACCGTTTGGTAAACAACTAACAGGCTAGGAAAATTTTCTGGAGAGAGAGAGAGAGAGAGACGTCTGGCTCTACAGAGAAGAAGTTGTCTCAGAGTATGTGTGTTATGTCAACAACGATGTATCCAATCCTCCTGTTTAGCCTAAATAAAAATCCTAGGTTAAACTGAATTGGGCCATTGTACTCTTAGTTTAACTTTTTGGGCTTAATTAGTTATTCTAATTAGAACTACATAAATGGTCCAATTAATAATTAATTTTTCAGTCCAAATAAACTAGTCTAATAAATGAGCTTATATTAGTTTAGTCCTAGGTTAATCTTTAATTATTCAAACTGGGCCAAAGCCCTGAATAATTAATTAACTCACTAAACTAATTTAATTAATTCTCTCTCCATGGACCTTTATTTTATTCTAGCCCAATAATTAAATCAGGCTAATTAAATAAAACAATCCCATTTAATTTAATATAAATTCCTTAGCCCGTATTTAATTAGGACTCACGGTCTATATTGGGGACCAAAAGACATACCGCCTTGGCTACTAAACTTACCAAAATACCCTTGCCATATAGATGTATTTTGTATTTTAAATATTTTCTAATATTACCATAAGAAAATATTGACCTCAAGGACAATGTTGTATTAGCAAAGTCTCCGACCTACAGGTGTAATGACTAAAATATCTCTCTATACATCGCCGTACATTTAGAGAGGAAGAAGTGTACTAACACCTCTCTAAATGACATCTACTATCCTTAGGCCTCTAGTCTAATGATCCATGACTTCCTGGATTATTTTCGCTTTCTAAGAGAGCTACTCTAAAGCAAACATCCAAGTCATGTTTCCCAAGACCTTGGATATTCAGATCATTCAGACAACCACAAGGGGCGATATAGTATAAAAACTATCTTGTACAAGTCTGTCTTAACTAACTAGTCACACATACCCAACATGCAAGTATATTGGCCCTACGATAGAACCTCAACTATAGCATATCAAAGTATATGCTTCCAGCTTCGTCAGACCACCAACTCATACTCAAGTCGTAAAATACTAGTCCACGCTGTAGCGGTAGTAGTCTAGGTTTCTACCATATAGTACTTTTAGAAACCACTACTATAGGTCCTGTTCTACGTATTCGAAATACGCTTATGTCATGAAGTGAGTGGACTACTCACTGGCTAAAGGTAAGCCATTTCCTCTTTAGAATTCACAACATAATAACCTAAACATGATGAGATTCCCATTCTCATCAATCGGTTAAGAACAAAAGTTTATGTGCTAAGTAACCCGTGATCCATACCTTATTGTGAAAGACCTGCATTTATATGGACCACTTACTTAAACACAATGGGTCTTTTCCAAACGCAATTATGCACAAATAAAATTATAAATTCACAAACAATTTTTGAAAATAAATTCTTTTATTAAAACATTCGATTTTTACATCAGAAACCTAGTCTAAGAGGGCATACATCCCAACAATAGTTAACTTCTTGGCTACTATCCTTATTAAGAAAAATGGATATGATATTTAAAATTGACAATGGATACTGAGATCCATTCCTATACAGCACTCGCACATTCTATGATATCTCACAATCACCTCCTTAAGGCCTAAGCATCATCATTAGTCTAAATTGAACGTCAAAGCCTAAGATGAACCTAGTAAATAGGATTCCAGATGTGGCTTTCACTGCCCACATTGTCACACTTAGCTCAAACAAAGCACATGCCAACCTAGTGGTAGCTTCTACTATGCATAATGTAGCACTTAACTCCACACCTGAGGTTGGTTACCTACTCTAATACTAATTAGACAGGAAGGACTCTAGAAGTTTCCCTTGTTGGAAATTATGCCCGAAAATGACTATGTAATTTTGTAAAGATACTTATAGCTGCAATAGTAATAGTGATTTCTTTTATAAGTTTGTTTTCACATTTTCATACATAAAGGTCTAAGTATGTTAATAAATAATTTATGCATTGGGTCATGCTTCACAATAAGGTATAGATTATGGTTATTTAACATACAGATAATAGTGGACTTGATCGGTTGATGAAATTAGAAATTTCATCAAGTGAAGATTATTACACTATAGTTTCTATTAAAGAATGATTTATCTGTAATCAGTGGTGATTTATCTCACCCCATAAGCATAAGTGTATTTAAAATATGTAGAATTGGACTTGTAATAGTAGTATTTAGTAAAGTACTATAAGAATAGATATTAGACTATTAGTACTATAACTTGGACAAATATTCTATAATTTGAGTATGCGTTGGTGGTCTAGTGAACCTAAGGGTATATGCTTTGATATATGATGGCTGAGATTTCTACTATGAGATAATAACTTTGTATGTTGGGTATGTATCTTTAGTTAATCTTATACAATAAAGCTTCTATGTATTTATCTGTGAAATGATTAATCACTCTTTTGTGACAGTCCAGAATAATCTATATAAAATCTAGGCATGAGATCATAACTAAGATTGTAATATTGTAAGGGTAGCTCTCTTAGATATGCAATTACAATATTGGAAGTAATAGATTATTGGATAGGATGTCAAATGTTGTAGTTGTCATTGAGAAATGTAATAGTACACATATATCCTATCTCAATGATAGGTGTGACATAGAGAAATATTTTCGTCATTACACATGTAGGTCAAAGACATTACTATCATAGTATTATTCTTAGGATTAATATCTTTATATGGTGATAAAAGAATATATTTAAAATAAATAAATGTAGCTATTTGTTAGCAACGACATTTTAGTCATTTTAGTAGTAAAAAATAGTATATCTTTTGGTCCCCAAAGTAACTTGAAAAATCGTAATGGCTATTTTAGGCATTACATAGATTGTTGAATTTTTAGAAAACAGAGAGAAATTAATTTATTCTAGAAAGTACAGACTAATGTATGGGTTAGACTAATTAATTAATTCTAGAAAGTCCAAATTTATATATAGGCTAGAATGAAATAAATATTTGGCCTTGGGTATGGATTTATTATTTTAGATCTTTCTTTCACAAAGAATTAAAAAAGGTCTAGATAAAATAATAAGCCGGTGAGATGGGATAAAACCCTAGCCCATCATGGACTAGGGTTCAGCTAAATATAAAGTTAATAAAAACCCCTAAGAAGGCTATCCAAAAGGTAAAATGAGAAATCCCAACCCCTTACTCTCTCTTTATTTGATTTCTTTATTTTTTCTTAGATAAACATCCTAACTATTTTCACCAGTAAAACAATTTGTAAGGTTAAGAGAATACATTAGAAGGTAAAAAAAGAGAAAGCTTTAATGTTTCATACGTTGGAGTCTAAAGTTGGTAGGTTTCTGTGTTAGTAATACTCCTGAAAATGTAATTCGGTCAAACTTTGAGTAACTTGTGGTTCAACAAAACCCAGTGCAACCCTTGATTTCTTTTAATTTGAAAAAGAAAAGTAACCATATTCTCCTAATCTCTAATAATTTTCAGTATTTATTACAATTAGTTCAACTTATTTAATCCTCCAATTGGTATCAGTGCTTGGTTAATAACATAGAAGTATGTTTTAGGGTAAATAACCAAGGTGATTCCATAATAAAAATTAAATCCTTATGTGATTTGTGTTTTCCTTCTATGATTGGTTTCTAGATTATATATACACCTCACGAGTGGAGATACAAGATCTTGTAATCTAATTTTATTATTGGTTTTGGTTTTTTTTTTTAATAGAATACAATGTACACCTTACTTGTGGAGGTATAATCGAATGTAAAAATTATTTCATTTGATTAAAGCCTTTATCTTTATGCATATTTTGGTTCTAAATGCTGAAAAACTGAAAGGTACCAGTAAGCAACAGCAGAAAAACTTTAGAGAATTGCGAAATGGAGTAGAGTCAACTGTCCCACAGTTCAAGAGGAGATTCGGCACCAGATAGGGTAGCATAAAAAGCACCAAATGCATCTTGTATTGGTGCAATTATTTTTTCAATATTTTTCAACTTTTTAAACCAATCACATAAGATCTTTTTTTATGCATATCTTTTATTTATTCTGATAAATAAATTGCATGAAAAAGTAAACATTGGAACTACCTTAGAATTAACAAGATCATTTATTTTTTTATATTTTATCCTATTTTATTTGGTCACATATGTTAAAAGAATAGAAAAGCATGAAAATATTTTTTGGGTATACTTTATTCTTTTATATTGTGAACAATTAATTTTCATTTTCCAAAGAAAATATGGTAATTAAAAAATTTAACGATAGATTCATAATTTATTCATTTAGAAGATGTCTACCCTCAATATAGAGAATAATTTAATTCTAGGATCTTTGAAAATAATTACCTACATTATATAGTAAAGAAAACAATCAGCAATTTTTTTTTTAAAAATAAAATATTAAATGGGAGAGAGATTCCAATGATCCCATGGCTTCCGTCACTATTCAATGTTAATGATTTTAGATCTTCTTATGCCACCCTAGGTATGACCCCTTGTAGGATGGACGTCCATAAGAATATAGATTTTAATAGATTGAATTAAACTAAAATCTAGGGTAAGTATTATATTCGGCTAGCCTACATTGAAGTCTGTAACACAAGATTACGTATAGTTCATTAAGAAATAGTGGCCATCCTACAATAGAACTAATTTCTAGATTATGAACTAAACGATTTTGATAAGTGATGATTATCCTTTCAACTTAGTAAACCTTTAACTATCCTACAAAGCTCTATCAATTTTTCTAAGGCAAAAAATTAACATTCTGAAAATAGTTTAAAAAGGCCATCTATTAATAAGTAAAATGTTATGTGGAAAACTTTATGTGTATGTTTTATGTGAATGATTTAAGGCCTATTTGGTAACTCAATTAAGTATTTAGAATTAATTAATTAAGTACTTATTTTACTAAGAGTGTGTGATAATGAATAATATTACGTGTTTAATTAATTAAGTATGTTTAATAACAGATTTTTATTGTCACTTAATTGATTAAGACATACTAAAATCCAATTATAAATTTTAGGTGAATTAAAAGGTACTTAAGTCAAAAGTTTGAATTTATTAAATGCTTATCTAATTATCAACATTCTTTCATATTTAATCAAAATTGTAATAAAAATAGTTTAAAAATAAATTATAATTAATTCAAACTTCTGATTTAAATTTTAGATTTTAGAATTTAGCCTTCAGACTTTAATTTTAAAAAATTTAATACTTAAATATTTAAATTTCAGTTTTATCATACAAACCCTTAAACATAAACTCATCAACTATTATTTGCAAATTACTGAAATGTCTAGTACAAGTTTTTTAGTCATTTGGCCATTATTCTCAAAAAGAGTAAGTTAACTGGCCCAAACTACGTGGCCTAGAAAAAGAACTTGAACATAGTACTTACTATCAATGAGTGTAAGTATGTTCTTATAGACCTTTATTCCAAAATTGAGGAAGATTCTACTGATTAAGAGTGTGAGGCTAAAAGGTTATGGAAGAAAGTTGTTGTTAGATGCTATATGTTTGCTTCTATGTCAAATGTGCTACAATCAAAGCATAAGCATAAGCACAAGGCTATTGCATATGAGATAAATTGCTTTTTTAGGAATATGTTTGCTAATAAGAGGGAAACTCACAAAGTAAGCAGCTCTTAAAATAATAATGAACATAATAATGGTTGAGGAAGAATTAGTAAAAAGGCACATGCTCAAGATGATTTCTATTTTCAAAAAAGTTGCAGTTTCTGGTGCCCACTTTCTAGTAATGTGCCATCATCGATCCTGAGAGTTAGAAAATTATGGTTCTTGAAACTTTGTCAAACTTGTTTACTCAATTGAAATTGAATTATAATATTAACAAGATGAGTGTGACTCTGTCTGAGTTAATGAAGGAACTCTAGGCAATAGAGAAGATCATAAAACCCAAGTGTCTAGTTTATGTCTTAAAAGCTTCATATCTTGGAACTAAAGCCAAAGCTAAGAAATTCAAGAAGAAAAAATGCTAACACATGTGGTCAAGCCAATGCTGGTTAGAAGAATCCCAACACTAAGCCTAAAAGAAAGTACTAAAAGTATGGCAAGAAATGACAGCGGAAGAAAGATTGTCCATAAGTTTTAGCCAAGAAACAGGGTAGTTTTCTAGTTGAGTCTATTTTGTTAGTTGGATTTTCATCCTCTTAGATTGTAGATTCTGTTGCCACTATCCCTGTAACTCCTTGTAGGGGTTAATCTAGATAAAGAGATCTAATAAGGGAGAACATTGACTGTGGGTAGGAAATAGAGCCAAAGTATAGGCAGAAGGAGTGACAGACTTAACTTTGTGTTTTGATTTGAATAGGATTGTATATTTAAAAGATGTTTTATATGTTCTAGTTTTGAAATAGAACTTGATTTTAATTTCTAGATTGATATATTATGGTTGTTCTATTTTTTCCGTTCTAGTATTAATATCAATAGAGATGGAAATATTTTTTATTTTGGGAATATGTATGAAAACTTATTCTATTTGAATCCTATAAGTTTTCAAATTAATAACATAGAAATGGAACCAACTAATAAGAAGCGAAATACCATAGAAAATTATTAGTATTTATGGCACCTGAGATTAGGATATATTAATCTTAATAGGATTCAGAGGCTTATCCATGATGGGCCTTTAAGCTTATTGAGATTAGAAGAATAGCATCAGTGTGAATCATGTTTTAAAGAAAAAAATGACAAGAAGGTCATTTAGCTGAAAGGTAAAAAGGGTTAAAGAAATACTAAGCATAGTTTATACTGATATATGTGGTCTAATAACCACACAAGCTAGATGAGATTTCAAGTACTTTATCACATTTACTAATGATAACTCACGTTTTGGTTCTGTTTACTTGATAAGAAGTAAGTTTAACTCTTTTGAGAAATTTAATGAGTATAAGGCTGAATCAAGGCATTAAAATCAAATCATGGTAAAGAGTATCGTCTTAGTGAGTTTAAGTATTATTTAGTGCATCATAGGATAGTATCTCAGTTAACTTTGTCTAAGACTCCCCAACAAATCGGAGTAACTAAAAGAATGAATAGATTAGTGCTTGAGATGGTTCTGAATATTATGAGTTGTGCATCTCTTTCTATATCCTTTTAGAGATATGCCCTAGAAACAATAACATACATCTAGAATTTAGTACCTTTCAAATTAGTACTTTTGACTCTTTATGAGATGTGGACTAAATGCAATCTTAGTATAAATGATCTCAAAATAAAGAGATGTCCAACTTATATACTAATTAAAGGAAATAAGTTAGAACCAATTAGAATTAGTTATTTGTTAGATATCCAAAAGGATTAAAGATAGATATTTATATCATCCTAAGGAGCAAAAGATACTTGTAAGTGGTAAATGTCTATTATACACATATTTTATACATAATTTGTTCTTAAATTGTAAAAAAATATATTTAAGATTGCAACTTAATTCCTTACTTTCTCCTTATTTTATGTAGCATGAAAAAATTGAGATTAGATAAGGATTTAAGGAGAAAAATGACTAAAAAGAGCTAAAACGAAGAGCCCTTATACTACACGTAGCTGTTAGCTTTAGAATTTTAGAAGTCAACATTTTGGGAGTCGATGATGTCGTGCCCATCACCTTACATGTCATAGTACTTCATCAAAATGCAGAAAATGTAGAACATTTGAAAACTCCATAGTGTCGTGCCAAGCATTGTCCCCATCGCCGTGCATCATTCCAGCACATGGCAACAATTAATCCCAAAAAACATTGTTTAAAGCTAAAATTAAAGGATCAAAGCATACATGAAGCCGTGTAGGCCATTTTTTATGAACGTACAACAACACAGATTGCCTCCTGTTCTGTAGAATTTTAAGGATTCGAGAGGGAACCTATATATACCCTATTTTCTGAGAGTCTAAAGGAGAGTCACCCAAAAAAATCATCTAAGAGACCCTTTGGAACACAAGGAAGAGAAGAGGAGAGAAGAGAAGAGAAGAGAAGATCAAGGAAGATTTAAGGAAGAAAGGGCAACTTCAAAAGAAGATTAAAAATGTAGAAGAGAAACTTTGTCTATAAGTTTCCCTTCCCCATTTGTGACTTGATTCTATAGTTTTGAGATTTATTCGATTTAAGTTGTAATTAAAGTAATTTACTATTGTATTAGATGTTTATTTGATTAACTGATGTCTATTTTGAGCAATTTGTCACTTGGGTTTAATTGATTGAATTAATTGATTGGGTAATTCTCTTATGTTGAGCTTGAGAAAAGATTCATGAGATGAGTTCCCTTTTATGTTAATTTAATAGATTTATTTTCCCTTGATAATCTTGATAAAAGATTTAGGAGATTTAGAACTTGGTGATAGATGAGGTTTTGGGGTAACCTAAAGATAGGGATTCTAGGGCTTTTTGGCTTGTAATTAGATATTCTTGATTTTATGCATCCTTGGGTTTAATTTGTATGATAGAGATATGTATAGGTTAGATCCCGAGGTGGAAGATTCATTACTTGAAAGAGAGTGGATTTTACTTTATTTTGAAAATCTTACCAATGATTGGATTTAATATTAACTGATTGCATGGTGTTCATTATTTGAGTATTCTTGGTGGAATTCTTGTTTAATTATATGACCAATCTCTTTTCCTTACTTGAATATTGCATTGTGATCTTTTAGTCTTTACCTTGAGAATTGGTGATATGATCTTAGGGTTGTTTTCACAATCAATTTCGTGGCTAAATTTGGGGTAAAATGCAAGACCCATTTAAGAACTTAAAATAGAGAATTTTGTGAAGAAACAAGACACCCAATTCAAATACTAGGACCCTAAGCCAAAATAAAGAACTTAGAACACTATAAATGAGAATCAAGTAATCCAAATCACAAATAAAGACCCTTGATTCAACAAGAAACCAAGAAGACTTTGAAGTAAATGATTTAGGTAGCCGACTTTACCTCTAATAAGAACCTTAGATTAGCTATAACTTAATACCTAAATTAGCAAGCTAATTTATCCTAAAAGGGTTTATAAATTTAATATATAGGGAAGAATTAGGCCCTAAGAATGGTCTTGATGTTTATAGGATTTACCTAAGAGGAATCACCTCTCAAAAGCTCTCGAATGAGACTCTTTGATTTATTTCAATATCCAAAAATTGTCACATTTGAAGAGTTATGATGCCATATATATAGGCATCTAAACCTAACTAATATGAGATGAAACTCAGCCATTCAAGCCTTTAAAAGGTCTAAAATATCCCTATTACATAATAAAAGTCGTGAAAATTTAATTGGGGACAAAACCATACAAAATAAGAAAATTATACAAAAAATTGGGTATTGCCCAATTAGGGCCGATGCTGATACAGAGGCCCAGCCGACGCCGACTGTGGCCTGATTTTCGTTGCTCCCAGAATGGGGCCGGCATTAGTTCCACTCTGTCTGGTCTCCCCTGTTTGCAATCCTAACTTCATTGGCTTGATTTTGGAGCCCTTTTCTGAATCAATATCATCCAAGCCTTTACTTTGGAACTCTTAGAACTTGGTTGATCAATTTCCTTGGCCTTCCATATGGTGTGTTGTTTCAATTGAGCACCAATCACTCTTCTCTGTGGCAACCATTTCTTCACCATTCTCTTAACCCTTGGCTTGGGGAAAATGGTGCAAGTAGATCGACATGTGAAAGATTGTAAAATTGATGTGGGGAGAGAAAGTCTGGAGGGAGACTTGTAGTATTGGACATTTAAGATTATGATTTGATATTGGGGATGGATTGGTTAGCCAAGCATGGGGCTAGAGTAGATTGTAAGAATAAGTTGGTCCAGTTCGTTAGACCAAGTTGTGATGTGTTGGAATTTGATGGCAAGAGAGTGAAAGAACTAAAGTATTTAATCACGGGGGCTAAGGCCCGGAAATTGCTGAAGCAAGGATGTCAAGGGTACCTGGCTTATGTGACAAACAGGCCGAAGGACCAGTGCACTCTGGAGGACACCGAAGTAGTGAAGGATTTTCTCGATGTGTTCCCAGCGAAACTTGATTTTTTACCTCCCAGCCGAGAGGTGGAATTCACTATCGACTTAGTTCTGGGAGCGGAACCAGTATCATAGACCCCGTACCGGATGGTACCAGCAGAGCTGAAAGAGTTGAAGAAACAGTTAGAGGAGTTAGTGAGTTAAGGCTACGTCAGACATAGCACGTCACCCTGGGGAGCGCCTGTGCTATTTGTGAAGAAGAAGGACGGAACTCTAAGGCTATGCATTGACTATCGGGGTTTGAACAACTTGACGATCAAGAATAAGTATCCCCTACCGCTGACTGATGAGCTGTTCGATCAGTTGCAAGGGTCTAGTTGCTACTCCAAGTTGGACTTGAGGCAAGGGTACTACCAAGTACAGATAAAAGAGGAGGATATCCCCAAGACGGCTCTTAACACCAGATATGGACATTATGAGTTTGTGGTAATGCCGTTCGGGATGACCAATGCTCTAGCAGTATTCATGGACCTGATGCATCGGGTATTCCGACCCTATCTGGACAAGTTCGTGATGGTCTTCATCGATGACATTTTGATTTACTCCAAGAGTCTAGAGGAACATGTAGAGCATCTGAAGCTCGTATTGGAGAAGCTTCGGGAGCACAAGCTGTACGCCAAGTTTAGCAAGTGAGAATTCTAGTTAGACAGTGTAGCATTCCTTGGCCATGTGGTGGGTGACCAAGGAGGGAATCAAGGTAGACCCGGCAAAGGTCAAAGCGGTGTCAGACTGGAAGTAGCCAGAGAATATCATCGAGATCCAAAGTTTCTTGGGATTGGTTGGTTACTACCGGAGGTTTATCAAAGGGTTTTCAACGCTCACATTGCTAATGAACCAACTGCTGAGAAAGGATGTTCCATTTATGTGGAATGAGAAATGCGAGAAAAGTTTTCAAGAACTGAAGCGAAGATGAATGATAGTACCAGTATTGAGTCTGCTAGAGGAAGAGAAGCCTTACGCGCTATATATCGACACCTCGAAAGAAGGATTGGGAGCAGTATTGATGCAAGACAGGAAGGTGATCGCTTACGCTTCTCGAAAGCTGAGACCTCATGAAGTCAACTATCCTACTTATGATCTAGAGCTGGCAACTATCGTGTTTGCCCTAAAGAAATGGCGACACTACCTGTACGGAGTTGAATATGAGGTGTTCACTGACCACAAGAGTCTGAAGTATATCTTCACTCAGAAAGATTTAAACTTGAGGGAGGCAGCGAAGATGGAAGGAATTTTTGGAAGAATACCGTTGTCCGATCAACTACCATCCAAGGAAGACCAACGTTGGGGCGAACACCCTAAGCAGAAAAGTCGGTATGGCCAGGCTAAGAGTGTAGGAAATTCAAGTGGTTCAAGATGTGTTGGACAGAAGGGTGGAAGTGCAAGAGAAGAGGATTGTTATTAGTAATCTAAAGTTGGTACCAGATCTAAGATGGGAAATCGTGGAAGCTCAGCAAAGTAATGCTGAGTTTCAACTTTTCAAGGATAAGGAGCTCAAGCGGCCAGGCAGTGAATTCCGTCAAGACGAGGTGGGAGTTTTGCATTTCAGGGATCAGTTGTGTGTACCCGGAGAGCAGCAATTAAAGGACAGAATTTTGGAAGAGGCGCATAAGAGCAAGTACACCATTCATCCGGGGGAAGTCAAGATGTATCAGGACTTGAAGAGAGCTTATTAATGGCCCAGACTGAAGTGAGATGTGGTCAAGTATGTCTCGACCTGTCTCACCTGTCAGAAAGTCAAAGAAAAGCACAAGAAGTCAACGGGACTACTGCAGCCATTGCCAATACCGAAATGAAAATGGAAGGAGGTGACTATGGATTTTGTCACCGGACTTCCCATGTCAAAGACCCAGAAGGACGCCATATGGGTAGTGGTGGATCGACTGACTAGGTCGGCCCATTTCATATCGATAAATGTAAGAGACTCTATGGAGATGCTGGCTCAGACTTATGTTCGAGAGATAGTCCAACTGCACGCAGTGCCTTCAAGCACAGTGTCTGACTGAGACTCGAGGTTTACATCTCGATTTTAGAAAAAGTTTCAGGAAACAATGGGGTTGAGTTTGAAATTCAGTACGACGACGCATCCGCAGACCGATAGGCAGTCATAAAGGGTTATACAAATATTGGAAGATATGCTGAGAGTCTGTGTTCTGGACTTCGGGGATAAATGGATAGAATGTGTACCGTACGCGGAACTGTCACATAACAATAGCTATCAAGCTTTAATTGGGATGGCACCTTATGAGGCTTTGTATGGGCGCAAGTGTCAGGTACCGCTATATTGGAGTTGGTCAGAAGATGGTCACATAAGCAGAACCAGAGAAGTCTGTGTCCAAGAGATGTTGGCTAAAGTAAAATTGATCAGAGAAAGGTTGAAGGCGGCTCAGAACCGACAGAAGAGCTACGCGGATAACCAGCAGAGAGAGTTGGAGTTTCAAGTCGAGGACATTGTATTTCTGAGATTGACGCCGAATAGGGGAATTTTGAAGCATCCGAAGGGTGGAAAGCTAAATCTGAGGTATTTGGGGCCGTTCCCGATTAAGGAAATGATTGGGCCGGTAGCATACTGATTGGACCTACCAGATGGGTTGATGGGAATTCATGATGTGTTCCATGTGTCACAATTGAAGAAGTACAATGCTGATCCCGATCATGTTCTGAATAATGGGCCATTAGTGCTGCAACCCGATCTGAGCTATGTGGAGAAGCCCGTGTGAATATTGGACCGTAGTATCAAAAGTCTTCGGAACAAGCAGATACCAATGGTCAAGGTTCAGTGGGAGCATCATGGCACGCAGGATGCCACATGGGAATCAGAAGAGTGAGTTAAATGGAAGTATCCCGATCTAAAATAGAGGTATGCTTGAATTTCGGGGCGAAATTCTTCTAAAGAGGGGCGGATGTGAAACCCCAGTCGAAACCAACCTTAGAGTAAGGGGGTTGGGATGCATATCATATTTTATTGCATGTTTAAATATATTTTATATGATTTTATGTGCTTTGGATTGGTGTTTTATAGTCTCGATGGCTTAATTATGTTTATTGAGTAAGAAGGGCAAAATGGTAATTTTTGCTTGAGGTGAAAATAGGGAGATAGCTTGAGAATTAAATAGAAAAAATATTTTAGAGAGAAATTAAGAACAAGAGTTGTTATAGTTTAGTGGTTAGAGCCTTGGAATTAATTCTTGAGGTCTTGGATTCAAATTCTATCGTTGGAGTTTTAGTATGATTAAAATTTACTTTTATTTGGGAAGGTTGTATTTTCGACCTTGAGTGCTCTAGAGAAGGGTAAAGGTGATGTCCTAGGGGAGATATGATAGGAGTACCCTAATCTAACTCTTGCACCCTACAAAAATTTCTAAGGGAATTCATACCCCTCTTGATCCTTAGTTTTCCTTACTTCTCAATTTCTTAAGCTGTTCAATTCATTCAAGCCAATTTCATTCTAGGAAAAAAAAAAAAAATTCCAGCAAAGTGTTGTGGCTTTGAAGGTTCAAAATGTCTAAGCGTAAGATATCTTATGGACCGAAATTGTGTAGGAGTTGGAGAAGATTCCCAAGAGAATTAATGTCCATAGTGAACCTTCAAAACTCCACTCTAGCTATGTTCATTTTCCTTCATGAAGTAATCTGGATTTTTTTCAGCTTCTTGTGCATTCAAAGTGTTGACATTTTCAGCCATCATTCACTCCCAAATGCTGCCAGAAAATGGCCCTCTTGACCAGCTTGAAATCTGAAATTTTCTGGCCAAATTTGGACTGCACAAATGCTGTGCAAAACCAGAAAATTTTCTGGGCAAAATCGCAGCATAGGTGAGCTTAAACCAAGCTGTTTTCTTCCAGTTTTCTCCCAGCACCTTAGCTACGTTTTTCCTCTATAAAGAAGGCTGAAAACCAGCCTTGAAAGGCCTCTGAATGCCTCTTCAAATCATCTACAAACTGGCTGGAAAATGGCAGCAAAAGCTGCCCAAAAAATTCCAGCAGCTTGCGAAATTCTGTACAGAATTTTTCAGCTTTGTTTCCTTTTCCAACCCTGACCGAAACTCCCTCATCTTTTTGTTCAAACCTCTTTTGAACAGCCATGAACTAAACTCCATTATCTTCCCCAACCTTTTGCTCAAAAAACCAGTCATGGCTGCCACAAAAATATCTCCAACAATTACTCCAATCAAGCCTTGATTGAAGACCAAAATTCCAGCAATCCTAATTTAGTAAACTTTCATAAAATATCCCTTAAACAACCAGACCTTCCTTCACCATTGTACCCCTTCTTTTTGGCCACCATTAAGCTTCTTCAACCATCTTTCATCCAGTAAAAACACTGAGCAACAGTTGGCCATTACAGCTTCCAAAAAGTTCTCCATTGATCAAAGATCTTCTTGCTATATTTTGTTTCCAAATTTGATTCCCAAAAATATTCTTTTAGGATTTCAACAACCAGCCTTTCCTTTTCCTTTCAAACCAGAAAAATCATCTACCAAAACCACTCAAACAATTCGGCCACTACAATCCCACAGAATTTTGGTAGCCTCAATCAAAATCTCTCCATTCTCTTCAACCTTCAAGCACACATAGAACACCTATTAGTTCCATACACCTAATACCACTCCAAAACACTTCAATCTTCTTCAAAAAAAATTCAGATTTCATCTACTCACTGCCGTGAATCCATCCATACCACTTTTAACATCAAACTCTAAAATTCAACTCTCTTTCGTAGATAAAAAACCAGTATTTTTATGAAGGCTCAAGAACACCTTCAAGGTAAGCTTGTTCAATAAACTTCATCTCCACTAATCCTCAATCTCTAATGAATATATATGTGTATAAGCATGCTAATGGACTCTCTTCTTCTCTTCTCTCTCTCTCTCTCTCTCTCTCTCTCTCTCTCTCTCTCTCTCTCTCTTGGCCGAATGATTTCTTCAACAATGGCCATGCTTTCTTCATCTCTCTTGGACGAATCTAGTCTCCTAAGAGTTGAGATCCATTCGAAACTCTTCCAAGGTTCTCATCAATCAAGTAAGCCCCTTCAACTCTCTTTTTAAATTCTAGATTCATGTCTCTAGGGTGATATTGAAATGAGATGGATTATGTTTGAGGGTTGAGCATGT
The DNA here is from genome assembly GCA_026120185.1 of Voacanga thouarsii. Classification (NCBI taxonomy): domain Eukaryota; kingdom Viridiplantae; phylum Streptophyta; class Magnoliopsida; order Gentianales; family Apocynaceae; genus Voacanga; species Voacanga thouarsii. The sequence goes on from JANUWF010003370.1 coordinate 1,729,781, forward strand.
ATTGTTGTGATGGGTTGAGATTGAAGAATGAATAAATGTGTGTATATGATGAAGATAGGATTGATGCATGAGTTAATTGTCTTGGTTGATTGTATGGTGTTTTTATGGTTTAATGCATATCTCCATGCCGTGCATGGGTTGTATGATCCAGCATGTTAGAGATTATATCACCTATGGGGAATAGGATTTATATTCTTGTATGATTGTTAAAGCTATGATTATGTTTATACTAGTAGATGTTGGATCATGTCTTAGTAAATTTTGATCTATGCCTTTATTCATGATTTGGATGATTTGATGAATTGAAGTGGAGTATATGTTCATGATTGTGGTTAGCAATAGAAATATGATCATGATCTTGTTGTCCCTAAGCTAATTTTATTTCATCAATAAAATATTTAATATTATAATTTTTTGCTAGTATATTCGAAAACCCTAGGAAGGTAGACTTGGATTATTATATATAATAAGGATATTTTAGTCAAATAAATTATAGCTTTTATTTCAAGAAATAAAATATATAGATATTATATATAATAATATCAAATAAAGCCTTTTATATAAATAATCATAATAAGTAAAATATTAATTTTGTAAGTCTTATATTCATAAATACCATTAAAATTTATTATCTTTCAATTATTATCTTTTAATCAAAACCTATTAAAATTTATTTATTATCTTCCAATTAAGACCCATTAAAATTTATTTTTCAACTAATTTTAGTTATCAATTATTTTCAAATAATTAATTATTAATAAATCATTATTTTACCTAATACCACCTAGGACTCTTCATCAAATAAACTCTAAATTATTCTTAGCAAGATTTAAACCTTCAACTTATTAGTACCTATTTCCTGAAACAATAATTATTTTAAATATCAAATCAGACTTAGCTTATAAACGCTTTTTATTTAGTATTTGGCCTTAAAGCTTGGGACACTAGGATCATGGTAGTAGTGAGTTGAGCTAACTTTATTTGTGAAAGTGGATTTTAGCTTGAGATTAATTATTGCTTGTATTTACCCCAGGCGGGGTTAGGTCAGCTGTTGAAGACCTTTATTTTATCTCAAGCTAAGGATTAGGTAAGCTCCTGCATAAAACCTGTTTGATACAAAATGTTTATTATGGCAAGCCAAATGTAGAGTGCATGGACACTCATTTCTGTTAAGGCAATTGAGGATTGTCTCCTGTCTTATTTTCGTTAAACAAATTATTTGAAAATCAATAAGCAGATTTACTCAAACTCAAAACTCTTTCTAAAACTGATTTTGATAAAGACTTTGGAAACCCTTAATTGCCATTTTCAAGCAAAACTATGTTTTGTTCCTTTTTCCCCAAGTGGGGTAAGTTACATTAAGTACTCAATAAGGGTGGACTACTTGGACTAGTCTTTGAAGGGTTAGGGTGAGTCTCTCAGTAGGTAGCCACCTTTGAGGGGTAAGTCCTTCCCGGATAGGATGTTAGTCCAGTAGGTCGTGCCGGTCCGAGCTAGCAGTTTTTTTTTCAGTCAAGTGATTGTGTGTTGCCGAAATGGACAACCAGTTGTTGTTTGGGTATATAGAAGGAGGAGTATCTTACCCGGTAGGCCGATCACCTACCTTTTGTCAATCTGTACAAAGTGTGGCATTCTGACTGGTTATGGGGCCCAACGTGTGGTAACCCATGACCGCTTTTGAGTGGTTGATTTTATTATATCTGTATGGTTGGAAAAGCTAAAACACCACTCTTGATTTTGACTATTGTTTATTGCTTGCTAGTATTTCTCTTATGAAGATTTTATACTTTGCATTCACGAATTGTTTTCACTGGACACTCAAAGCACACATGGACTTACTGAGATTTTTGTCTCATCACCCATTTTACCATGATTTCAGGTCGATCCTATTGTGGGGATGAGTAGCTAGTTATTACCTGCCTTAGAAGAAATGTTATTATTTATTTTTGTGTAATACTTTGGGAGCTAAGAATGAATAATTTTATTCTAGATTTGTTTTTGAATTCTTGGGATGTAATAAGATTTAAGTTTAAATTATTGTTTTTATTCTATTATGTTGATTGTGTGTCCTAGTTATAAAGACTCCTTATCCTTTGGAAGGGGCGACATCCCCAGCCCTATTGGGCTTAGGTAGTGGGGTGTTATAGGGATTACTTAGCTAGGGTTAGGATAGTATAAATAGCACATTTAATGATTTGACAATACAATTCACTTCACTTTAATTCAAATTTGAGAGAGAATCTTGCGAGACCCTAGCCTCCTTGTTCATCTTGTTCAAAACTAAACTTAAGGGTTAGTCCTCCTTTTGTAAGAGTTTATAAATCTTTTAGATAATCTAAAGTTGTTTTCTTTGAATGGGTCTTAGTTGCTTTTGACGGGTAGAAACAAAGGAGCATGCTTGAACAAAAAAAAAAAAAAAAAACAGAGGAAAAAAAAAGCAACCCTTAAAGGCCGTACGGAAGCGTTAAGATCATACCTTTGCGCGCTTTAAACCTACTAGGTTGAGTAGGAGTGGATTGAAGACAGGAATCGCTTCGCCTTGCCCACTTGAAGAAGCTTCTGGTTGAAAACCCGCTAGCCTCCTACTTCGCCTTGTTTGCATGAACGCCAAGCCTTTCAGCTCTCAGAATATGCCACTGCCCAACTTCTAGTCGGTGAACATAACGGTGAAGAAGAGCGGTCTCAAGTCTCCTTGGTTCTCTTGCTATTGGTTAGCAAAGCTCCAAAGAGGACAAACAGAGGTGAGGAGATGTGAGAGTGAGAGAGCTGCGTGACTCTTGTTGTTGTTAGAGAGATTAGGGTTTTTCTTTCTCCAGAGACTTGTTTATTGGTTAGCCAAAACTAGGTCTCTGATTATCTGATAAACATATCCTCGAAATATCATATTTCAAACACCCGAATGTTATCCTAAGAATAAGTTTGGCTAAACCCTAAACTCATCTGAACCGTATCTAGGAAAAACCCTACGGTCCAAGCTATTGAGCTGAAATAATATTTATTATTTTTCTTGGACCCAAAAGGCCCAAAATAATAAACATTAATTATTTATTTCTTGGGCTTATATAAATAACCCAATAAATAATTAATCTTCAATTATTTATTTCTTGGGCTTATATAAATAACCCAATAAATAATTAAACATTAATTATTTCCCCTAGTTTAAGCCCAGGTTAATTTCCTAATTATTCACACTGGATCTAGGCCCTGAATAATTAATTAACCAATTAAACCAGATAATTAATTTCTCTCACCTCTTATTTTTATTTATTTATTTATTTATTTTATTCCAGTCTAATAATAAATTAGACATCCTGAATAAAATAAAATAAAATAAAATAAAATCCTCTTGAACTGAGACCAATTCCTCAACCCAAAATTGTTAGGACTTACAGGCTATTTCGAGGACCAAAAAGACACATCGCCTTGGCTGCTAAAATGACCAAAATACCCCTGCTATATAAATAGCTATTTTACATTTTAAATATTTTCTAATATCACCATAAGGAAATATTGACTCCAAGGACAATACTGCATTAGCAAAGTCTCTGTGTAACACCCCGCTACCTAGGCCCGCCAGGGCCGGGGATGTCGCCCCGTCCAAAGGATAAGGGGTCTTTACACTAGGTCACACAAATGAAATAGCGGAATATAAATGATACTTGAACCTAAAATGTATTACATCCCAAAATAAATATCAATCCAATAATAAATCCCAAAATACCAAAAACAAATCCATAATAAAAATTTATCCACTCTCATCTCCCTAAAACATTACACAAAAATAAATCATCAAAAAATCTTCCAAGCAGCCATAATCTAGCTACTCATCCCCACAGCAGAATCGACCTAAAATCATGGTAAAACGGGTGATGAGACAAAAATCTCAGTAAGTCCATGTGTGCTTTGGGTGTTCAGTGAAATCATTTTGTGGATGTAAAGTATGAAATCTTTACAAAAGAATTGCTGGAAAGCAATAAACATTAGTCAAAAGCAAGAGTGGTGTTTTAGCTTTTCCAAGCATACATAATCAATAAAATCAACTACTCGAAATAAATGATTTTTGGTTACCACACGTTGGGCCCCATAACCGGTCAGAATGCCAATACTTTGTGCAAACTGACAACGGGTAGGTGATCGGCCTACCAGGCAAGATACTTCTCCTTCTCTATACCCAACAATAACCGGGTGCCCATTCCGACAAAACACAGTCACTTGACTGAAATAAAACAAACTATTAGCTCGGACCGACACGACCTACTGGACTGACATCTCATCCGGGAAGGACTCACCCCTCAGAGGTGGCCACTTACTGAGAGACTTACCCTAACCCTTCAAAGACTAGCCCTAGCAGTCCACCCTTATTGAGTACTCAACGTAACGTATCCCACTTGGGAAAAATGAACAAAACACAGTTCCACTTGAATATGGCAATTAAGGGTTTCTAAAATCTTTGTCAAAAACAGTTTTAGAAAGAGTTTTGAGTTTGAGTAAATCTGCCTATTAATTTTCAAATGAATCATTTATCAGAAATAAAACAGGAGACAACCTTCAATTGCCTTTACAAAAATGAGTGTCCATGCACTCTACATTTGGCTTACCATAATTTAACACTTTTCATCAATCAGGTTTTATACAGAAACTTACCTGATCCTCGCTCACAACAATAGGTCTTTAACAGCTGACCTAACCCCGCATGGCAAAAACAAACTGCAATCAATCTAAAGCCACAATCCACTTCCTCAATTTTAAATCAACTTAACTTACCACTACCACTATCCCAGTGTCCCAAGCTCTAAGGCCAAACAATAAATAAATAGGTTTATAAGTTGAGCCTAATTTGATATTTAAAATAATTAATGGTTTGGGAAATAAATTCTAATAAGTTGAAAGTCTAAATCTTGTTAAGAAAAATTTAGAGTCTATTTGATCAAGAGTCCTAGGTAGTATTAAATAAAATAATGATTTATTAATAATTTAGTTGTTAAAAAAATAATTGATAGCCAAAATTAGTTAAAAATAAATTTAATGAGTCTTGCTTGATCAATAGTAGATAAATTCTTAATGGATATTAATTAAAAGATAATAATTAAATTTTTAGTAATAAATATTTTATTAATTATAATTATTTCCATAAAAGGCTTTAATTGATTTCAATATTTTAAATAATATCTATATATTTTATTTTTCTAACGAAAATTATTATTTACTTGACTAAAATATCCCTTATATATATAATAGTCCAAATCTACCCTTCCTAGGGTTTTTTCAAAATTACCAGCAAAATTATATTATTAAATATTTTATTCATGAAATAAAAATTAACTTAGGGACAAGTAAATCATGATCAAATTTCTATTGCTAACCACAATTAAGAACATATACAATCTTTCAATTCATCAAATCATCCAAATCATGCATATAAGTATAGATCTAAATTTATCAAGATATGATCTAACCTCTACTAGCATAGATATGGCCATGGCTTCAATAATCCAACATGAATATAAGTCCTAATCACCAATAGTGACATAATCTCTAGCATACTTCATCACAAATACTACATATGACATGAAAACATGCATCAAACCCCAAATCATCATTCAATCAAACAATATAATCGTTCCATGCATAAATCCCATCTCCTTCACAATCATACATATATTCATGCTTCAATCTCAACAATACATACTCAAATCCTATCACAATCCACATACTATCAACATCATCCTAGAGACATGAATCTAGAATTTAAAAGAAAGATTGAAGGGACTTACTTGGTTGAGGGATGCCTTGAAGGAGTTTAGAATGGATCTCAACTCCTAGATGTCTAAAATCGTCCAAGGAAGGTGGAGGGAGCATGGCCATGGAAGAAGAAGCCATCCGGCCAAGAGAGAAAGTTTCGGCCATGAGAGAGAGAGAGAGAGAGAGAGAGAGAGAGAGAGAGAGAGAGAGAGAGAGAGAGAGAGAGAGAGAGACCATTAGAATGTCTATTCACATATATTTTCACTAGAGATCAAGATTGGAGAAGATGAAGTTGTTAGAACAAACCTACCTTGAAGGTGTTCTTGAACCTTCACAGAATTTTCTGGTTTTGGTCCGAAGTAGTGAGTTGATTTGTGGAGTTTGATGTTAAGAATGGTGTTGATAGACTCACGGTAGTGAGTAGGTCAAATCTGGAGATTTTAGAAAAGGTTTGAAGAGGTTTGGAGGGGTATTAAGTGAAAGGAAGAAGTAGGTGTTCTTGGTGTAGTGTGTGTGTTCTTGAAGGTTGAAGGAATTTGTGAGATTGTAGTTTGCAGCTACCGAAATTCTGTGAGAACTAGGGCTGGCTGAATTTTTGTAGGGTTTAGGAAGATGATTCTCTGATTTGGAAGGGAAAAGGAAAGGTTAGTTGTTAAAATCCTTGAAGAATATTTTAGAAAGCAATTTTGGAAACTAAATAACCTAGAATATCTTGATTATTGGAGAGCTTTGGAAGTCTGCCATGGCTGACTGTTTTGAGCAGAATTTCGGTGGGATTAAAGCTGAGTTAAGGAAGCTTATAGTGGCCGAAAACAAGGTGCATAATGGTGGAGAAAAAGTTTGGTTATTTGTGTGAAACCCCAGTCGAGACCAACCTTAGAGTAAGGGGGTTGGGATGCATATCATGCTTTATTTCATGGTCAAATATGTTTTCATATGATTTCTATGTGCTTTGAATTTGCTTTTTATTATTTTGAAGTCATGTTAGTGAGTGATGTGTGAGAGGGGCAAAATGGTAATTTTTGCCCGAGGTGAAAATAAGGAGATAGCTTGTGGATTGAATAGGAAATAATTTTTCTAGTAGAAATAGCAACAAGAGTTGTTGTGATTTAGTGGTTAGAGCCTTGGAATTAATTCTTGAGGTCTAAGGTTCAAAGTCCATCATAGAAGCTTTAGCTTGAGTAAATTTTATTTTGCTTGGAAAGGGATGGTTTCGGCCATGAGGGCCGAGATCAATGTGGTGATGATGTCATAGGAGAGACATGTTAGGAGAATTCTCACTTCACTCTTTTGTTCTTCGCGAAATGCCAAAAGGGAATTCATTCTCCCTTGATCTTCAACTTTTCTTAAATTCCAACTCCTTAACTTGAGCAAGGTGTTCTATCCTTTACCATTCCAGAAAAATTCAGTAGAGGACTAAGGTCTTTTAGGATCAAAATGTCCTAGTAAAAGGCTTCTCATGGTTTGGAAAATATAAATGATTTGTGGGAAAATTCAAGAGGAAAATCACTCTTGAAAGCTTACTGAATTTTTTCCTCAAACTTAGTTCATTTATCTTCATGAAATGAGCTGAAATTTTCCAGCTTGTTGTGCCTTCAAAAGGTCGAAAATTCTAGCTCACATCTCCCCTCAAATGCTACCAGAAAAATGGTCTTTAGGATCAGTTGAAACCTGAAAGTTTCTTGCCTAAATTCGGATTGCACAAGTTAGAGCAAAGTAGGAAAAATTCCTGTACGAAAATCGGTTTTGAGAGCTCAAAACCAAGCTGTTTTCTCCCAAATTTTGTGCAGCACCATAGCCATGTTTTTCCTCGATAAAGAAGGCTGGAAACCAGCCTTGAATACCCCTGAAATCCCTTTCAAACCTCGCTGCAAACCTGCTGGAAATGGCAGACGAAAATTCTACCAGGAAATTTCTGTACGGAGAAAATTCCTGTGCAGATTTTTGTCCAGCTCATTTTCTCTTCTTCTTCCAACAGAAACACCAAGCTACTTCTGCAAAAACCTTCCTTAAACCTCCCCCAACAGAGCTCCATTGGGCCCCTTGAACTTCTGCACGAAATTCCAACAATGGCTGACCGAAAATCTCTCTACAAAATTCCTGCAATTAAGCTTGATTGGTTTCCAAAATTTCGGTCATCTTATTTAGCAACCTTCCATAATATTTTGCTCAATGGACCAGACTTCTTCTTCATCATTGTACACCCTACTTTCAGCCACCATAAGCCTCCATAAGTCAGCATTAATCCCACGAAATTCTGTCCAAACAATTAGCCATGGCAGACTTCAAAGCTGTCCAAACAAATCAAGATATTCTTAGGATATCTACTTTCCAAATTCACTTCCTAACAATAATCTTCAAGGATTGTAACAACTAACCTTTCCTTTTCCCTTCCAAATCAGAGAATCAACTCCCTAAACCCTACTAGAATTCGGCCAGACCTATTCCCTCAGAAAAATCGGCAACTGCACAAACTCTTCCTCTCTCTCTCGATTTTCTTCAAGCAACAAGAACACAAACACACTACACCAAGAATACCTACTTCTTCTCTACACCTAATAACCCTCCAAACCACCTTAAACCCTCACGAAAATCTCCAGATTTAGTCTAATTATTGCTGTGAATCCATCAACATCAATATTAACATCAAACTCCTCCAAACATCTTGCTACTTCGGATCAAAGCAAAAATTTCTGGACAAGAACATCTTCAAGGTAAACTTATTCTAACAACTTCATCCTCTTCAAACTTAATCTCTAATGAAAACCTATATGAATAAGCATGCTAATGATCTCTTCCTCTCTCTCTCTCTCTCTCTCTCTCTCTCTCTCTCTCTCTCTCTTATGGACCGAAAATTCCTCATTTGACCGAATGATCTCTTGTTCCATGACCATGCTTTCGCCACCCTTCTTGAACAAGATTAGCCATCTAGGAGTTGAGATCTTCTCTAAACTCCTTCAAGTCATTCATCAATCAAGTAAGTACCTTCAATCCTCTTTTTAAAATTTAGAATCATGTCTCTTAGTTGATGAATGGCGATGGGGTTGTGTATTTGATGTTATTGATTGAAGCATGAGTATATGTATGATTGAGATGGAGATGGGATTTATGCATGGAAGGGTTATATTGGTGGATTTAATGATGAGTTGAGATTTGATGCATGTTATAGGTAGTATTGTGATGAAGCATGCTAGAGATTATGTCACCATGGGTGAATAGGATTTATATGCATGATTAGATTTTGAAGCCATGATCATGTTTATGCTAGTAGAGGTTAAATCATGTAATAATAAATTTAGATCTATGCCTATGTGCAAGACTTGGGTGATTTGATGAATTGAAGGATTGAGTATGTTATTGATTATGGTTGACCAAGGAATCTTGATCATGATCTAGTTGTCCCTAAGCAAATTTTATTTCATGAATAAAATATTTACTAATAATTTTTGCTAAAGAATTTCGAAAACCCTAGGAAGGGTAGATTTGGAATTATAATATATGTAAAAGATATTTTAGTCAAAAAAATAATGATTTTTCTAGAAAATAAAATAAATAAATATTATCTAAAATAAGGCAAATTAATTAAAGCCTTATGAAAAAGATTCATACTTAATAAAATATTTACTAGACCAAAACCCTTAAGGATTTACTTATTATTTTCCAAAAAAGACTTATTAAATTTAATCTTAACTAGTTTTAGCTGTCAATTATTTTCTAACAACTAAGCTACCATTAAATCACTATTTTACCTAGTACCACCTATGGCTCTTGATCAAATAAACTCTAAATTTTCCTTAACAAGATTTAAACTTTCAACTTATTAGAATTTATTTCCTAATCCATTAATTATTTTAAATAACAAATTAAACTGAGCTTATAAACCTATTCAATTATTGTTTTGCCTTAAAGCTTGGGACACTAGGATCATGGTAGTAGTGAATTGAGTTGATTTAAAATTGAGGAAGTGGATTGTGGCTTGAATCTGATTAAGATTTGTATTTGCCCATGTGGGGTTACGTCATCTGCCCGAGACCTTGTTATTGTGAGCAAGAATCAGGTAAGCTCCTGCATAAAACCTGTCTATGTGAAATGTTTTCTTATGGCAAGCTAAATATGGAGTGTATGGACACTCGTTTATTTGAAGACAATTGAGGGTTGAATTCATCTGTATTTCCAACGCTGGAATTATTCAAAAGTTAATGAGCAGATTTTCCAAACTCGAAACTCTTTCTAAAACTGATTTCGCTCAAAGCTTTGGAAACCCTCAAGGTGTTATTTTCATGAAGCATAATGCTTTGTTCATTTTATCCCAAGTGGGAAATGTCGTTGAGTACTCAATAAGGGTGGACTATTAGGACTAGTCTTTAAAGGGTTAGGGTGAGTCTCTCAGTAGGTGGCCACCTCTGAGGGGTGAGTCCTTCCCGGATAAGATGCCAGTTCTAGTGAGTCGTGCCGGTTCGAGCTAGCAGTTTATTTTGTTTCAGTCAAGTGATTGTGTTTTTGCCGGAATGGACACCCGGTGGTTGTTTGGGTATAGAGAATGAGGAGTATCTTACCCAGTAGGCCGATCACCTACTTTTGTCAGTCTGCACAACGTGTTAGGCATTCTGACCGGTTATGGGACCCAAAGTGTGGTAACCCATATCCCTTTCTTTCAAGTGGTTGATTTCATTACTTATGTATGGCTAGAAGAGCCAAAACGCCACTCTTGCTTTTGACTGATGTTTATTGCTTGCCAATGTTTCTCTTATAAAGATATCACACTTTGCATCTACAAACTGTTTCTGCTAAATACCCAAAGCACACACGGACTTACTGAGATTTCTGTCTCACCACATTTTATCATGATTTCAGGTTGATCCTGTAGTGGGTGAGTAGCTACTTTGGAAGAGGATGTGTTTTTGAATTTATGTACTGCTTTAGGAGACGAGTGTTGATGATTTTAATTATGAGTTTTGTTTTGGAATTTCATGGATGTACTTTGAAAGTATTTATTTTTGGGTTGTAATAAATTCTTTTAGCTTGAGTATTATTTATTCCAGCAATTTTTATTTGTGACTTAGTTATAAAGACCCCTTGTCCTTTGGACGGGGCGACATCCCCGGCCCTGGCGTGCCTAGGTTTTCCGGGGTGTTACAATTTGAGGGATATATTATGGAAGGTTGCTAAACTATGGTGGCTGGAAATTTGGTAATCAATCAAGCATAATTGCAGGGATTTGTTGGAGAGATTTTCGGGAAGCCATGTCTGAATTTCGTGCAGAAGCTTAAGGGGAATAATGGAGCTTAGTTACTGGAGGTTTAAGGAAGGTTTATGCAGAATAATGATGGTGTTTCGGCTGGAGGAAGATTAGGAAACAAAGCTAGACAATTGGACTGCATAGAATTTCTCTAGGCTGGAATTTCTGGATAGCTCTTTTCGGCTGCCATTTTCCAGCCATCTTGCAGCAAGTTTGAAGGGGAATTTTAGGGGTGTTCGAGGCTGGTTTCTAGCCTTCTTCATGGAGGAAAAACTTGGCTAAAGTGCTCAACAAAATTTGGAAGAAAACAGCTTGGTTTTGGACTCTCAATGTTGCGATTTGTACAGAAATTTTTCCTGGTTTTGCTCTAGCTTTGAGCAGTCCGAAAATGGCTAAAGAATTCAGGTTGTAAGCTGATCTAAAAGACCATTTTTCTGGCAGCATTTGAGAGGGAATGTTAGCTAAGAATCTCGACACCTTGATGGCACAATAAGCTGGAGAATTTTCAGTTCATTCCAAGAAGGAAGATGAACTAGCTAGAGTGAATTTTCAGCAAGCTCACTAGAGGAATTTTTCCTCTTGGAATATCCCACAACTCTTCCACATTTTCAGGCCATAAGAAGTCTTTTACTAAGACATTTTGATCCTACAAGACCACAGCACTTTATTGAAATTTCTGGAAAGAAAATGACTAGAACAACTTGATCACACTAATGAGTTGAGAACTAAGGAAAAATTCGAGTAGGGCAAGGGAGTAGAATGAGGATACTCCTAACATGTCTCTCTTAAGACGTCATCACTCCCCTACTCTAAGCACTTAAGGCCGAAATTATTACTTCCCAAGCAAAAATAAAATTTAACCAAGCTAAAGCTCCTATAATGGAATTTGAACCCAAGACTTCAAGAATTAATTTCCAAAGCTCTAACTATTACACCACAACAACTCTTGTTGTTATTTTCACTAGCAACTTATTTCCTATTCAATCCTTAAGTTATCTCCCTATTTTCACCTCAGGCAAAAATTACCATTTTGCCCTTCTCACTCAATATTCACCAATAAGCCTCCAAGACATTAAAACTCAAATCCAAGGCATATAAAATCAAATAAAAATATATTTAATCATGCAATAAAGTATGTTATGCATCCCAACTCCCTTACTCTAAGGTTGGTTTTGACTGAGGTTTCACACTCTGACCTATAGGTGAAATGACTAAAATACCCCTCTACACATCGTCGTACATTTAGAGAGAAATAAGTGTACTAACACCCCTCTAAATGACATCTACCATCCTTAGGCTTCTAGTCCAATGATCTACGACTTCTTGGAGTCTTTCCGCTTTCCAAGGGAGCTACCCTAAAGCACACATCCGAGTCATGTTTCCAAGGGCCTTGGACATTTTAGACCATTCGGACAATTACAAGGGGCGATATAGTGTAGAAACTATCTTGTACAAGTCTGTCTTAACTAACTAGTTACATATACCCAATACACAAGTATATTAGTTATACTATAGAACCTCAACTATAGTATATCAAAGCATATGCTTCCAGCTTCGTCAGACCACCAACTCATACTAAAGTCATAGAGTGTTAGTCCACGCTGTAGCAGTAGTAGTCTAGGTTTCTATCATATAGTACTTTTAGAAACCACAACTACAGGTCCTATCCTACATATTCGAAATACGCTTATGTCATGAAGTGAGTTGACTACTCACTGGCTAAAGGTAAGCCATTACCCATTTGGAATTCATAACATAATAACCTAAACATGATGAGATTCCCAGTCTCATCAATAGGTTAAGAACAAATGTTTATGTGTTAAATAACCCGTGATCCATACCTTACTGTGAAAGACCACCATTCACATGGATCACTTATTTAAACACAGTGGGTCTATTCCGAACAAAATTTGTGCACAAATAAAAAGTAAATTCACAAATAGTTTTTGAAAATAAATTATTTTATTAAAATATTCGATTTTACATCAGAAACCTAGTCTAAGAGGGCATACAATCCAACAGCTTTGTTCATTTGTTTAAAATTCAATATTTGGGTGCCTATTTTCTCTATTCTATTTGTTCTTGCTTGCCTTTGTTGCTTTAAAGATATTAGGGTGAGATTATTGTAGAACTTTCTACTCATCTTGAGGGTTTTTGAGGTTTTGTTCTTCAAGGATTTGAAAAAGTGTAGGTAGTTATTTAGTTTTCTCCTTTTTGGTCACAAGAACATCTATTTTTGTTCCTTTGAGTTGAGTTGGAACATAGCCAACAAAAATCACCAACAACACCAAGAAAAGCCACCAAGAATTCATATCAAAGAGTTTGGTATCAAAGCAAGGAAAAGATTGATTCCCATCAAAGCTTGAAAACAAGATAAATGAGCCCTACAAAGTGAAGAAAAGAGAAAAACAGAAAATCCCGTCACTCAAAACTTGCTCCAAAAAGGTCTTGAAATTTTTGTTATATCTTGAATTTTCTGTTGGGAAATTGCTCCTTGATGTTGTTATAATCCTTGGGTACAAATTTATCTTGTGATTGTGTTGAAAATTGGCTTGAATATGGGTGAAATTTCTGGTTGCTCTTAAGTAACAAGATTGCAGCCAAAGTGTTTGATAAATGTTCCATGAGAGTGTTTTTGGCTATAGTTGGGAACTTTGATTCTTGATTTTCATTCATTGGGTTTTTGTAACTTAGTATATCACTCTAATGTTGAATTCCATAATCATTGAACTCAATTTCTCTATTGCACACTAGTGACCATCTTGTTATTCATCATCCTAGTTCTAGTCATTCTTGTTTCTTTGTTCTTGATAATTCTTGTTTGTTTCTTGCTTAGAAGTGTTTCTTTTGCATCTAGTGCTTGATCTTGTTAAATTGAGTCCACTTTTCTTGAAATTCTTGGCTTAAAACTTGTTTTCTTAAAGGTGCCCTACAAGTGTTTGTTGAAATTCCCCTAAGACCCCCTAATTGAAAAATTCTTTTGATTTGTGTGATTCACTAAGTTGGACTAAAACTTTAGCCATTGGGGAGAATTGGGATTGAACAAGAAGGCTTGAGTGTTGAGAAAAAGGCAAGAGGGTGAGCCTATTATTAAAAGAGCCTTAGAGAGTAAACACGAGGGTGGAGTGAACAACTTTGAGAGCCAACACGCAAGAAAGTGCAGTGAGGATCGATTTGTCTTTCTAATCTCTTGTTTTGCAGGTATAGACAAGTAAATACTCTACCACCATGGCCCATGAACAAGAGATCTCTAGGCCTAACCCAAGTGGACCTAGTAGACCTCAAGAAGAACAAAATGATGTTAGGGGCTACATGATGATTTGCAAGCTATGATAAGGACAATGCAAAGCGAATTTCAAAACATGACAAGGGAGTTGATAAATCATCTTGGACAATCTTCTACCGTTGCACAAAGGAGAGGCTAAGAGTGCTTTGAAGTGCCAAGTCTAAGAATGAGGGATAGAGATGCCCATACTCCTCCGTTACATGCTCAACAAGGGGAAGAATGGGATGAACACTCTATTGAGGGTTTCCAACAAGCTCCTATGAGAGGACGAAGACATGGCTTGAGAGGAGGACGAGGTAGAGGCCAAGGAAAGAATGGAGGGATCAACATAAGGGGGCTAGAAAGAGAATTTGAGGAAGTTGATGAGTGGTATAAGGGGAACAAGTTGAGGCCTTTGGGGAACAACATAGAGGATGGGGCAATAGAGGAGGAAGGAGAGAAGGAAATGATGTGGAGAGGGAGTTGAGCCATATTAAATTGAAAGTACCCACATTCTATGGCAAGAGTGACCCCAAAGCTTATTTTGAGTGGGAAAGCAAAATGGAGATATTCCTAGAAAGCCAGACCTATAGTGAGAGGTCAAAATTAAGGTTGGCTATTTTGGGATTCTCGGAGTATTCTTTGGTATGGTGGGAGCAAGTTAGTGCTCAAAGGAGGCAAATAGGAGTAGAAACTGTGGCTAGTTAGAATTTGTTAGAAGACATGATGAGGGCAAAGTTTATACGACACCATTACTACAACGATATTTACCAAAGGCTCCAGTCTCTCAAGCAAGAAAACAAGAGTGTCAAAGATTGCCATAAGGAGATGGAAGTTATGTCGATGAGAACTCAAATCCATGAAGATCCTGGAGCAACAAGAGTAAGATTTTTGGGAGGATTAAATAGGAAGATTGCCAATTTGGTGGAATTGCACCCCTATGAACGATTGGAGGATATGGTACATGCCGCCATGAAGATTGAAAGGCAATTAAAGAGGAGGACATTTACTAGACCCCCACTTCCAAACCCCAGCTCTACTAGCAAGTTGTCAATTAAGAAGGATGAAGCCCCTAAGCCATTCCAAAGAGATTTCAACAAACTAAGGGAGGCTTGGAAACCTAGGGAGGATTGGAAACCTAAGGAAGGATGGAACAAGGACAAAAGGAAAGCTATGGAGAGGCCACAAAGGAATAGAGATGTCAAGTATTTTAAGTGCCTTGGATATGGACATACTTCCCATGAGTGTTCAAGCAAGAGAACGATGTATACCAATCCCTATAGTGAGGTTTCTACCGATGAAGAAGAAGAGGAAGAAAGGTACCAAGGAAACCAATAGGGAAATGGAGATAAGGAGAGTGATGAAGGGGAAGTTGTTGGTCAAGAATACTCATTGGTCGGAGTCATAAGAAGGTCATTGAGTTCACAAGCCATTGAGGATCAAGACTACCAACAAAGAGAGAACATCTTCTACATTAGGTGTCTAATCAACAAGACCCCTTGTAGTATCATTGTGAATAGTGGGAGTTGCACTAACGTGATTAGTGCAGATTTGGTTGAAGAGTTAGACATGAGTTGGATTAAACACCCCAAGCCCTACAAATTACAATGGTTGAATGATAGTGGGGAAATGAGAGTAAACAAGCAAGTGATGGTGTCTTTTGAAATGGGGAAGTACAAAGATGATGTGTTATGTGATGTGGTACGCATTCAAGCGAGTCATTTACTACTAGGAAGGCATTGGCAATATGATAGGCATGTAAAACATGATGGGCAAAAGAATACTTATTCCCTACTCAATGAGGGAACTAAGTTTAACCTCACCCTCATGGCCCCTAGTGAGGTGAGCAAAGACCAAAGAATCATGAAGGAAAAAGAGAAGAAGAAGGGAGCGCAAGAAAAAGAGTTGAGAGAGAGGATGAACAAGTAAGTGCCATTGACAATCAAGGATAGGAGTGAGCAAGGACAAGAGATGTGAGGTAAAAAGAGAGCGAATTTCTTTGCAAAAGAGAGTGAGGTCATAGAGGCTATAGAAGCTAAGGAACCGGTCATTCTTCTTTTATGTAAAGGTTCTTATGTTTCTACTAATGAATCCACATTATCTTTGCCTCATGAAATTGCAGCTATTCTTTAAGAATTTGAAGATGTTTTGCCAAATGAGATGCCCGGAGGACTACCACCATTGAGAGGAATTGAGCATCAAATCGATTTTGTGCCTGGAGCCGTTATCCCCAACCGACCGGAATATAAAAGCAATCTGGAGGAATCTAAGGAATTGCAAAAGTAAGTGGAGGCATTACTTGAGAAGGGACATGTGAGAGAGAGCCTAAGCCCATGTGCGGTTCCAATTCTCTTGGTGCCCAAAAAGGATGGGACATGGCGTATGTGTGTGGATTGTCGCGCTATCAACAACATAACGGTAAAATACCGCTATCCCATTCCTAGGCTAGACGACTTGCTTGATTAGCTATTTGGTGCAAGCATTTTCTCAAAAAATTGATTCGAAATCTGGTTATCACCAAATTAGAATAAGAGGAGGGGATGAATGGAAAACAGCTTTTAAAACTAAATAAGGGTTGTATGAATGGCTTGTCATGCCCTTTGGATTGTCCAATACTCCTAGTACTTTTATGCGATTAATGCACCATTTTTTGAGGGAATTCATTGGGAAATTTGTTGTTGTGTACTTTGATGATATCTTAATTTATAGTAAATCATATATGGATCATTTAAATCATGTTCAAAGTGTGCTTGTTTCCCTTTAAAGGGAGAGGTTATATGTGTTGGATTGTATGCCCTCTTAGACTAGGTTTCTGATATAAAATTGAATTATTTAATAAAAGAATTTATTTTCGGAAATTGTTTGTGAATTTACTTTTTGTTTGTACACGATTTTCGTTTGGAACAAACCCATTGTGTTTAAATAAGTGATCCATGTGAATGGTGGTCTTTCACAGTAAGGTATGGATCACGGGTTATTTAACACATAAACATTTGTTCTTAACCTATTGATGAGACTGGGAACCTCATCATGTTTAGGTTATTATGTTATGAATTCCAAATGGGGAATGGCTTACCTTTAGCCAGTGGGTAGTCCACTCACTTCATGACATAAGCGTATTACGAATACGTAGAACAGGACCTGTAGTAGTGGTTTCTCAAAGTACTATATGGTAGAAACCTAGACTACTACCGCTACAGCGTGGACTAGTACTCTACGACTTGAGTATGAGTTGGTGGTCTAGCGAAGCTGGAAGCATATACTTTGATTTGCTGTAGTTGAGGTTCTATCATAGGGCCAATATACTTTCATGTTGGGTATGTGTGACTAGTTAGTTAAGACAGACTTATACAAGATAGTTTCTGTACTATATCGCCCCTTGTGGTTGTCCGAATGGTCTAAATTATCCAGGGCCCTGGGAAACATGACTTGGATGTTTGCTTTAGGGTAGCTCCCTTGGAAAGCGGAAACACTCCAGGAAGTCGTGGATCATTGGACTAGAAGCCTAAGGATGGTAGATGTCATTTAGAGGGTGTTAGTACACTTCTTCCTCTCTAAATGTACGGCGATGTGTAGAGGGGTATTTTAGTCATTTCACCTGTAGGTCGGAGACTTTGCTAATGCAGCATTGTCCTTAGGGTCAATATTTCCTTATGGTGATATTAGGAAATATTTAAAATGCAAAATACAGCTATTTATATAGCAGGGGTATTTTGGTCATTTTAGCAGCCAAGGCGATGTGTCTTTTTGGTCCTCAGGATAGCCCGTAAGTCCTAACTATTTTTGGGATGAGGAATTGGTCTCAGTTGAAGAGCATTTTATTTTATTTTGTTTTATTTTATTTTTATTCAGGAAGTCTAATTTATTATTGGACTGGAATAAAATAAATAAATAAATAAATAAAATAGGAGTTGAGAGAAATTAATTATCTAATTTATTTGGTTAATTAATTATTCAGGGCCTAGGTCCAGTATGAATAATTAAGAAATTAACCTGGGCTTAAACTAGGGAAAATAATTAATGTTTAATTATTTATTGAGTTATTTATGTAGGCCCAAGAAATAAATAATTAAAGATTAATTATTATGGTTCATTTGGGCTTATTAATTATTTATTGGGTTACTTATGTAAGCCCAGAAAATAAATAATTAATATTTATTATTTTGGGCCTTTTGGGTCCAAGAAAAATAATAAATATTTATTTGGCCCAATAGCTTGGACCTTAGGGTTTTTTCCAGATACGGTTAAGAGGAGTTTAAGGTTAGGCCAAACTGTTTCTCAGGATAACATCCGGGTATTTTGAAATCCCGGGGATATGTTTATCAGAGATTGAGGGACCTAATTTTGGCTAAAAATAACAACAACTCTTTGAAAAGAAAAAAAACCCTAATTATTTTCCTTCCCAAGCAAAGACTCACGTGAGTCTCTCTCTCTCTCACAAAAGCTCTCTCCTTCTTCTTGTTTTTCCCTTGTTCTTTGCTAACCAATAGCGAACGAACCAAGGAGAATTGAGACCCTTCCTCTTCACCATAGTATTCACCGACTAGAGGGTAAGCTGAGGAATATCCCGAGAGCTGGAGAGCTAAGCGTTAATGCAAACAAGACGCAGTCGAAGGCTAGCGGATGTTCAATCGGAAGCTCCTTCAACTGTGCAAAGCGAGGCGATTCCAGTCATTCAATCCGCTCTTACTCAACCTAGAAGGGTTAAGGAGCGCAAAGGTATGATCTTCACGCTTCCGCATGGCCTTTATGGCTCGCGTATAATTTTTTTTTTTGTCTCTGTTTTTATCCGTCCATGGCTCCCTGTTCTGCGTTTTACCATCAATATGCTAATCTTAAGAAACGCTCTTTTTGTTTGGAGAGGATTACGTTCCTTGGGTATGTTGTGAGTGCCAAAGGGATTGAGGTTGATGAGGAAAAAGTGAAAGCCATCCAAGATTGGCCAACCCCTACCACCATTACCCAAGTCCATAGTTTCCATGGGCTAGCTAGCTTCTATAGGAGGTTTATCCAAAATTTTAGCACTATAGCAGCCCCTCTAACCGAAGTGGTAAAGAAAAAGGTAGGATTTAGGTAGGAGGAAGCCCAACAACAAGCCTTTCAAACCCTCAAAGACAAATTAAGCCAATTTCTAATTCTTATTCTTCCTAATTTTGAGAAGACTTTTGAGATAAAGTGTGATACAAGTGGGGTGGGAATAGGTGCGGTCTTGACCCAAGATAAAAAACTCATTGCATACTTTAGTGAAAAATTGTCCGGGGCAGCCCTCAATTATTCTACCTATGACAAAGAGCTTTATTCCTTGGTGAGGACCTTAGAATATTAGCAACACTGCCTTTTGCCAAGAGAGTTTATCATTCATACTGATTATGAGACCTTTAAACACCTTAAGAGCCAACAAAATTTGAACAAAAGGCATACAAGTGGATGGGGTTTATTGGGACATTTCCATATGTCATTCAATACAAGAAGGGTTAAGGAAAATATGGTAGTGGATGCACTATCTCGAAGGTATGCACTTCTCAATTTTTTAGATGCTAAACTTCTTGGTTTTGAATTTGTGAAAGATTTGTATGTTGATGATGAGGAGTTTAGAGATATTTTCCATACTTGTGAGAAAGGTGCATTTGCTAAATATTATAGGCATGATGGTTTCTTGTTTAGGGAAGCAAGGCTTTGTGTGCCAAAGGGTTCCATTAGGGTGTTGCTAGTTTGGGAAGCCCATAGTGGGGGACTAATGGGGCATTTTGGTGTTGCAAAAACCTTAGACATCCTTAAAGAGCATTTCTTTTGGCAAAAAATGAGAAAGGATGTAGAGAGACATTGTTCTCAATGCATTACTTGTCAGTGAGCTAAGTTTAGAGCTCTTTCACATGGTTTTTATACTCTTTTGCCCACACCTAATGTGCCTTGGGTTGATATTTCAATGGACTTCATCTTAGGATTGCCTAAGTCCAATGGGGATAAGGATTCTATATTTGTGATTATTGATAGATTTTCCAAAATGGCTCATTTTGTGACTTGTTCCAACACTAATGATGCATCCTATATTGTAGATTTATTCTTTAAAGAAGTGGTGAGAATGCATGGGATTCCAAGGACTATTGTTTCGGATAGGGACACTAAATTCCTTAGCCACTTTTGGAAAGTTTTATGGAATAAACTTAGAACTAATCTCTTGTTTTCCACAGCTTGTCATCCCCAAACGGATAGACAAATGGAGGTAGTCAATCGAACACTCATCCAACTCTTGCGGGCCATAATCAAGAAGTACTTGAAAAATTGGGCGGAGTGCTTGCCTCACATTGAGTTTGCTTACAATAGGGCTATTCACTCTACCACTTCTTATTCTCCTTTTGAAATTGTATATGGTTTTAATCCTCTAACTCCTTTAGGTTTGGTTCCTTTGCCTATAGATGAACGGTTGAACCTCGATAGAGCTAAGAAGGCGGAGATGGTGAAGGCCCTCCATGAGAAGGTGAAAGCAACCATTGCAAAATGGAATGAAGAGATTGCCCAAAAGCACAATCAAGGAAGAAAAAAGGTGTCCTTTGAGCCGGGCGATGGAGTATGGGTGCACCTTCACAAAGAGAGATTTCCCACACAACGAAGAAGTAAACTCGATCTAATGGGGGATGGACCATCTCAAGTTCTTGCCAAAGTTAGAGATAATGCTTACAAGATAGATCTACCGGGTGAGTATCATGTTAGTGCCACCTTTAATGTTAGTGGCCTCTCTCCTTTTGATGTAGATGATGCCAATGATTCGAAGACGAATCCTTTTCAAGGAGGGGGAGATGATGAGACTCCACTTCATCATGGAGGACAAGGACAGATGACAAGAGTGAGGACCAAGAAGCTTCATGGTAATTTTCATTTGATCATCAAACCATGCTTGAGGATGAAGGAGGATTGGAAGGTTGAGCAAGCTAGCCAAGAGTTCGTGTTGATGGCCATCTGCGAAGGACCCCAACAAGAACTCAAAGCAGCAATGAAAGGGGATGAAATTTGACAAGGGAGGCTTTCCAGAGGACAGCCGGCACCGGCTCCATTTTGTCCAGCAACACCTCAAATCACAACATGAACCAGGCGAAGACAGATCCAAACTAGCGCCGGCTGTGAAGTCCGAACCGACATCGGCTTCCCCCTGGGCAACCGACGTATGCTCCGCGTTTTTAATGCTTTTCTCCGGTTTCTTTCACTTTTAATTGCTTGTAAAAACTTTTTATGACCCAAAACTGTAATTAAACCACAGGGATTACTTAGCTAGGGTTTGGATAGTATAAATAGCACCTTTAGTGATTTGACAACACAATTCACTTTACTTTAATTTAAATTTGAGAGAGAATCTTAAGAGGCCCTAGCCTCCTTGTTCATCTTGTTCAAAACCAAGCTTAAGGGTTAGTCTGCCTTTTTGTAAGAGTCTATAAATCTTTTGGATAATCCAATGTTGTTTTTTTTTTTAATGGGTCTTAATTACTTTGTTCTTCTAAGGTTTATTTGAAATTCAATATTTGGGTGCCTATTTTCTCTATTCTATTTGTTCTTTCTTGCCTTTATTGCTTCAAGGATTTAGGGTGATATTATAGTAGAACTTTCTACTCATTTTGAGGGTCTTTGAGGCTTTGTTCTTCAAGGGTTTGAAAGAGTGTAGGTAGTTATTTGGTTTTCTCCTTTTTTGTCACAACACCCTCTGTTTTTGTTCCTTTGAGTTGAGCTGGAACATAGCCAACAAAAATCACCCACAACACCAAGAAAAGCTACCAACAATTTGTATCACTTTTCCTATCTCTCCCATTTGTTGGAATTTTTTGAAAACCTTCCATAAAATGTTCTCTACATCCCTTCATTGGTTGCTCTTATAAGAGGGGTGGAGGGTACTCATTTTTCACTCTAAGGCTATCTCCGCTTTTTGCATTCATTGAGGTTTAGCTTTGGTTAGATTTTATCCCCTCAATGTCTCTCCTCATGCCTTCCATTTTTGCTTAAAAAATTTTAAAGGCTGCTCGAATATCAAATAAAGTTCCTCGGGACATTGTATTGAGAATTTCAAGGGTTCTCACGTAGAAATTTTGGATAAAAGGATAAAGTAATTTCTCACAATCACTCCCTCACATATATGCACTCAAGAATTAATGCTCAACCCTCATGCTTAACTCTCATTTGGCTTTTAACAAGAATAAGTTCACACTCTTTCTTTTTTCAAGCACCCAATTTCCTTAATAAGTTCTTTCCACAAAAATCTCCCTAATTGCTTAGTTGCTAGTCTAAATTTGATAAGTTTACTAACCTTCTAAGGATAACCAACTAGACTTAGATGGAAGTTTGATCATCAATATCAATAAGCCTCAAGAAGATTATATCAAGAGTCAATGAATTCAAGAGAGTTCAACAACTTCAATGACTAAGGAATGGGTGAATGGACAAGACCTAACAAGATTTTGAATAAAAGTTTTGGAAGTTCAAGAACATAACACTTAAGTACAAGAGTAAGAATTCAACAACTATAATGATTTCAATTGGTTAAGTAATTCCCCCAAAAACATGAGTTTTCAAGAGTTTAACAATAAGACAAGGTGTTGACAAAAGAATTGATCAAAATTTCAAGGCTCTAAGTCCACTTAAACAAAATATCATACACTGGAGGTGCAACCTCGTAACTGAAGGGGTTTCAAAATTTTCACACTTGTAGCAATCCAAAAACTCAAGAATCATAAGAAAAATTAATCCCCAATAATTATACTAACATTAAGTAATAATTTCTCAACAAATAGAAGTAAAAAGCATGCGTTTTATAGTTCACAAATTTAGCATGAAAACGAGTTACGAGATTCTTTTTTAGCTCAACAAATTTGCAGTAAATAAACCTAAAAAACTACAAGATTTATGCAAGTTAAAGTTTCAGATATCTACTCAAGCATCAACCTAACATACAAGATCAATTTATCAAGAAGAAAATCAAGAAAAATTAAAGTTTTGAAGACCTTTTTGAAGCACCTTCCTTATTAACGAGTTTGCTTTGTTTTTCTTGAAACTTTGAAGCCTTTTTCTTGAAGAACTAAGCCTTGATAAGAATCAAAGTTTTTCTCGCTCTGATACCAAACTATTTGATATGATCTTGGGGTTATTTTCTCAATAAATTTTGAGGCTAAATTTGGGGTAAAATGTAAGACCCATTTAAGAACTCAAAACAGCGAATTTTGTGAAGAAACAAGAAACCCAATTCAAATACTAGGACCCTACGCCAAAATATAGAACTTAGAACACTAGAAAAGAGAATCAAGTCATCTAAATAAAAAACAAAGACCTTTGATTCAATAAGAAACTAAGAACACTTTGAAGTAAATGATTTAGGCAACCAACCTTACCTTCAACAAGAACCTTGATTGGCTAAAACCTAAAATCCCAATTAGCAAGCCAATTGATCTATCCTAAAAGGGTTTATAGACTCAATACATAGAGAAGGACTAGGCCCTAAGAATGGTCTTGATGTTCATGGGATTTACCTAAAAGGAATCACCTCTTAAAAGCTCTCAAATGAGACTCTTTTATTTCTATCAATATCCAAAAGTTGTTACATTTGAAGTGTTATAATGCCATATATATAGGCATCTAAACCTAACTAAGGTGAGATGAAATCTCAACCATTCAAGCCTTTAAAAGGTACAAAATATCCCTATTATATAATAAAAATCGTAAAAATTTAATTGGGGACAAAACATTACAAAACAAGGAAATCGCACAAAAAACTGAGTATTGCCCGACTCGAGCCAGTGCTGGCTGTGGACTAATCTTCACTGCTCCCAAAATGGGTCCAGTGCTAGTTCTGATTTCTCAAGTCGGCACCGGTTTTGCTCTGTTCAATCTTCCCTAATTGCGATTCCAACTTCCTTGGCTTGATTTTAGAGCCTTTTCTGAACCCATATCATCCTAGCCTTTTTTACCTTAGGATTCTTAGGACTTGGTTGATTAATTTCCTTGGCCCTCCATATGGTGTGTTATTTCAATTGAGCACCAATCACTCTTCTTTTTAGCAACCATTTCTTCACCATTCTCTTAACCCTTGGCTTAGGCCCCCCGTTTGCTTGAAATCTCCTTTGATCATCCTTGAATTGTGGAGTATTCTTTGTCATTATAGGTTGTAGCTTGAATATTTTTCCCCTTTCTTTAGCTTTGGTATGATGCTTGGGTGGATTCCTATCAATTGGGTTGATGTATTTGTTTGGTACTCTATTATCCTTAACAATTGTAATTAGTCATTTTACTTTTTTTTAGTTGATTAAACAATATAATTCAAGTGGATGTAAGAGTAATTGATCTCGTTCTTGAGGGACTTTGATACTTACTAATTATACTCTATACTACATGGTAGGTATACTTGCCTAAATGTGTGTGTATATGAGTTAAATTGGTATTTTATTTTAAAAATTAGTTGAGCATTGGATCTATTTTCTAAAACATAGCATTAGCACAAACTACACATAAACAGTAAGCACTCATGCTAGACAGTTGATCACTAGTGGTTGTAGCTTGAATATTATCAAAAAATTATCACTAGTGGTTCAAGTCAAGTGGAATTAGAAGAGAGTATGCTTACCTCTTCAGTTGATGAAACCCTGATTGAAAAATCTGGACAGATACAACTTGATATTCCTATTCAAGCAAAGCCTCATTGTAGTAGGAGTGTTATTTGAGTTCCAGAAAGATGGATTGGAGAGATCTTTAATCTAATCTATTATCATTAAAAACAAGATCCTATTAAGTAGAGGAGACTATTATTGATATTAACACTAACAAATGGCTAGAAGTAATGAATGTAGAGATTAAATTTGTGTATATGAATTAGGTTTCGGATCTTGTTATAGCTAATGGGATTGAACCTATAGGGTGAAAGTGGATATATAAGAGAAAAAAAAAAAGAAAAGTAGATGGGAAGGTTAAAACCTTCAAAGTAAGGTTAGTTGTAAAAAGGTATACTTAGAAAAAGGAAATCGATTATAAGAAAACTTTTTTAGCAATAGCCTTGCTGAAATCTATCAGGATCATCCTTACCATCACTTGGCATTATTACTATGAGATATGTTAAATGGATGTTAAGACTACTTTTATTAATTGCAATATTAGTGACAATATATATATGACCTAACTAGAAGGATTCGTTGCTAGAGGTCAACAACATATAGTCTGTAGTCTTAAGTTTAAGCAACTTCAAGGGCATAGAACATATGTTTTGATAAAACTACATAATCTTATAGTTTTATATAAAATGTAGATAAACCATGTGCTTAAAAGAAATTAGACGGTGAGAACATATCATTCTTGGTATTACATGTAAGTGATATTCTACTAATTGGACATGATATACGAACACTATCATCTATTAAGATTTAGCTATCTAGTTAATTTAGCACAAAAGATATGGAAGAAGCCAATTATGCTCTTGATTTTTTGATTATTAGAAATGGAAAACAAAGAATATTGGCTTATTTTAGCCTACATATTATTATATTTCGATTATGTAGAAAAGTTTATGTGTAGCGAAAATTAAAATGAAATCCATGTAACAGGATCACTCGTATGTAATTAAATAGGTCAACGGAGAGGAGAAAATTTTGTTACCTGAAAAATGCTACTTTAAAAATTTTTCTCCCCACAAATTCCTCTAGAGATTTATCCAAGTCGTGAACTATTAAATTCCAAGTATAGGAACTTCTCTAATAATAATCCATACAAGGAATTATATTTAAGCTCTATACCAAGAACCTATACTAGTAGGATAATGATTGTGGTTGCGGGGATTTTATTCGTTACAAGAGAAGAATAAAGAAAAACATTAGGTTTCTATACCTTTTTCTCATATGCGGCATCTAGAACATACATGTATATATATACATGTTCTATTAACTACCTCATGCCAAAATATAGAAAGCAATTTCATAATTTTAATGGCTTTAGGGATTTAAAATTACAACCAAGCCGATAAGCTTTTAATAATCATAATTTAACCCCAAAAAGTTACAACCATTTATAATTTGCCCATAAAATTACTTCTTTTCACAAATTAATCCCATAATATTATCGTATAAGATTTTGAGTACCAATTCATCTATTATGTGTGACCTATTAAATTTTTTGGTGTATTGCTAGCAAAATATGAACTAATTCTAATCACTATACAATTAGTAATCATTAATAATTAAAATTAATTATTTATTAATTTATTAAAGCTTCAATTAATAAATTCATATTTAGCATATTATGAGTAGCATCTAGCAATGCATCATGACCACTCAAAAATCAAAAAAGTTACGTGGTTGACATGAACCTTTCAATAGCAAACATTAGTGCAACAAACGACTTTTATCATTCTATATCTCATTCGGTTTAGAGTATAGAAGTACTGCCAACTCCCTCTAAAATATAATTAATTATAGAAAGAATTTATTAGTACTTGTTCTAGAATCTATTACTCAACATGTGTATCATTTAGAACTATTTCCAATATATAGTTGCCTTGGCCAAAGACTTTTTGAGTAATGCTTCCCTATAAGTGGCCATAAGATATCCTCTCCTGCTATTAGGAATGATGAATCATTTGTGGATCTTCTCAACTACTTTCGTATAATTTATATTTCACCCAATGTCCTCCCTATAGGCCATCTCAAAGAGATTCCAAGGATAAGAATTAAAGTACAATACTTAGCATACCAAGTACTTTGAAGATCTCAAGTTTAAGAATACTTGTACTTTTGCTATAATGAGATTCCATCACTGGCAGTAAATAGTTATTAATGTGATTATCTCATAGCTAGGTCATCTAATGTACTTTTTCATATAACAAGCATCCACTATTAGCTTTGAGTATCACAATACCCACAGATATGAGAACAACTACTTGATCTAATAAAAAAGTCTTACACGAGCTAGTTTTGGTACATTAATGATGTCTCGTCTCATTAACACTATGACTAGGGAAAGTTTAAGCACAAGCATCACATAGTGTAATAGTAATTTCATATCATGATCTACACCGCGATTTTCTTAAAACTATATATTGTGCTTGGGACTTTTTCTATTAGTTTTATTCTCATACATATATGAAATAAAGAATCTAAAAGATAAATAATGCCTTTACTAAATAAATATGCAAAATACATCGTACAAATAGATTAGTTATATGGCACAAATCTAATAATCTCCCACTTACACTAGACCTAATCATTCTTGTGTCAAATACCAAATAACTAAACATAACTATCATGTTTCTTCTGGGGTAGTGCTTTAGTAAGCGAATCAGTTATTTTTTTTTTTATCAATTGAGAACTTTCTCTATCTTTACATCTTTTTTATCAATGATTTTATGAATCAAGTGATAGCGTCTAAGTACATACTTAAATCACTGATGAGACCGTGGTTTCTTTGCTTGTGTAGTGGTTCTATTGTTATCACAATACAAATGTATGAGATCAACAATGCGAGGTACCACTCCTAGCTCTGTTACGAACTTCTTAATCCAGACTGTCTCTTTTGCTACCTCAAAAATTGCTATGTATTTAGCTTCAGTGGTTGAATCGACAATTTTGGCTTATTTGGAACTTTTCTAACTAACTGCCTCATCGCTAAATATGAACACATAGCCTGATTTTAACTTGAAATCATTTTTATTAGATTGGAAATTGGCATCAGTATGCCCTTTGACTTGTAAGTCTTCCTCTCCATAGACTAAGAATACATCATTTGCCCTTATGAAGTGCTTAAGAATGTTCTTAACAGTCATCAAAAGACCTTCTTCAGGGTCAAATTGGTATCTGCATGTTAAACTAAGAGCATAAGATATATTGGGCCTAATACATATCATACCATACATGATAGAATCAATTGCCAAAGAATATAAGATTCTACTCATGTGATCCCTTTCATCATGTGTTTGAGAACACATAGATTTTGAAAGGCTTATCCTATAGGTCATAGGTAAGAATCTCCTTTTGAATTGATCCATGCTAAATCTCTTTATCATTGTATGTAGACTGTGAAAGACTAAGCAGCCTCTTTGATTTATCTTTATAGATCCTTATTCTTAGAATATAGGTTGCTTCTCCAAGGTCTTTCATAAAGAATTTCTTTGATAACCAAATCTTAACTAATGCACGAGTAAAGATGTAACACCCCACTACCTAAGCCCAATAGGGCTGGGATGTCGTCCTATCCATAGGACAAGGGGTCTTTATAACTAGGTCACATAAAAAAAATAAAAGAAATACCTTAAAATTAAACTTATTACAACCCAAAAATACATGAATAAATCGAAAATAAATTGTTTGCTACAATATCTCAAAACAACACATAAGGAAATTAAAATAAAGTCTTCAAAGCATAGGTAACAAATCTAGCTATTAACCTCCACAACAGGATCGACCTGAAACAATGGTATAAAAGGTGATGAGATAAAAATCTCAATAAGCCCGTGTATGCTTTGAGTGTTTCGGATAAAACAGTTCATGTATGCAAGTTGTAAAAAATTTCACAAGAGAAAGTGCTGGCAAACATTAAATAAATGTTAAAAATAAAGAGTGGCATTTTGCTTTTCAAACCATACATGTGCACACTAAATACAACCACTCAAAGAGGTAGCCATGGGTTATCACACGTTAGGCCCCATGACCACATGGTCAGTATGCCACACGTTGAGCATACCGTCGGTCAGACTGCCACACGTTGAGCAAGCTGACAAAAGGTAGGTGTACGGTCTACCGGGTGAGATACTCCTCCATCTCTACACCCAAACTTACCAGTTGTTCACTTCGAAAACACACAGTCCACATGACTGAAACTTGCTAGCTCGGACCGGTATGACTTACCGGACTGGCATCCTATTCGGGAAGGACTCACCCCCTAGAGGTGGCCACCTACTGAGAGACTTACCCTAACCTTTCAAAAACTAGTCCTAGTAATCTACCCTTATTGAGTACTCAACGTTGTTTGTCCCACTTGGGATAAAATTGACCATATATTGATTTACATGAAAATAGCTATTAAGGGTTTCTAAAATTCTTGTCAAAGTTGGGTTTTACAAAGAGTTTAGCATTTTGTGTAAAACTACTTATTTAATTTTCAAATGATTTGGTTGATTGAAATAAAAAGAAAAAAAAAACAGTCCTTAATTGCCTTTCCAAAATGAATGTCCATACACATCGCATTTGGCTTGCCACAATAAGTTTTGGTCTTCAAATAATTTCATGCAGGAGCTTACCTGATCCTTTGCTTACTTGAATTCAAAAATTTTCCAAGGCTAACCTAACTCTGCCTGGGGTAAACACAAGACATAAGGTTATACTCAAGCAATACCTGCTTACATAAATAATCCCTAGTTCAACTAATTTCAATCATGACCTTAATGTCCTAAGCTTTAAGGCTAGATGATAAAGAATTTTATAAAATTAGTCTAGCTTGATAAGGACTAGCGCCGGAGTGACTGCAGAATTTCCTATTAATATCGAGGTGCATCAAGGATCAGCGCTTAGCCCTTTCCTCTTTGCAACCGTTATGGATGAGTTGACCTGCACTATACAGGAGGCTGTGCCATGGCGTATGTTGTTTACGGATGATATTGTATTAATTGATGAGACTAAAGCCGGTGTAAATGCTAAATTGGAGTTATGGCGGCAGACATTGGAATCCAAGGGTTTCAGAATTAGTAGGAGTAAAACAGAGTATTTGGGATGCAAATTTAGTGGTAGCAGAAACATAGCCCAGAGTGTAACTTTGGAAGGTAGAGATATACCGTTAGCTGATTGTTTTCATTATTTAGGATCTATTATTCAGAAAGACGGAGAGCTCGATAGCGACGTTGCGCATCGAGTTAAGGCGGGTTGGTTGAAATGGAGGAGTGCGACTGGTATTCTTTGTGATCGTAATGCACCGTTGAATTTAAAGGGAAAGTTTTACAAGGCAGTCGTACGACCTGCTTTGTTATATGGTACGGAATGTTGGGCAGCTAAAAGGTGTTATATTCAAAAAATTAAAGTAGTTGATATGCGTATGTTACGGTGGATGTGTGGATATACTAGGAAGGATAGAGTTAGAAATGTGATCATTAGGGAAAAGGTGGGTGTGGCATCTATTGAGGAAAAGATGAGAGAAAGTCGTTTGCGTTGGTTTGGACACGTTCAGAAAAGACCGAGGGATGCTCTTGTTAGGGCGATGGAGAGAGTGAGGCAGGATAGGTTAGACAGAGGAAAAGGTAGAGGTAGGCCTAAAACGGCATGGATAGAGGTAATTAAGAGAGATATGTCTTTGTTAGATTTGGATGAAAGTATGACGTTCGATAGAAGAAAGTGGAGAGAGAGGATTCATGTGGATGACCACACGTTGCCTGACATTGGTTCATGTAGCCGATCCCAAGTTACTTGGGATTAAGGCTTAGTTTGTTGTTGTAGTCTAGCTTGATAAGTTAAAATAACTAGGGGTTGTAAAATAATTACTAATAAGTTATAGGCTCAAATAATAAATCTTGAGTGTTATTATTAATAAATAAACTAGTGTTTGAATATTGAATAATACTAAGTCCTAAAAAATATTAATAAATGGTAATTTTTAAATAGTATTACCATAAATAAATAATAAATTACAATTAATTTTTAATTAATAATTAATAGATAATAAATAATTAGTAATAAATAAAATTAATAATAAATGAATTATATTAAAATTTTTATTAATAGATAACAAATAAAATTTAATATAAATAAAATTTATTATTATAGGTAAAAGTTTAAACTATGGCCAACAAGGTCATTAATATTTTATTTTTTTATTAATGATTATATAAAAGACCTTATTTATTACTATACATATATACATATATATATATATATATATATTATTTTAATAAAAGATATTATTTATTTGACTAGTAAAATATCAATATTTCATTTAATAATCCAATTCCAAAACTTCCTAGGAATTTCGAAATCTTTAGAGAAAAAAATATAGTAATAATTTTAATTAAGGTAATAAAATTTGTTACTAAAAACAACCTAGGATTAACAAGAAAATAATCATGGTTTTCCTATTGCTAAACAAGAATCATGAACACATTCTCCAACATCAAACAATAACTAATCCATTTATGAACATAGGCTTAAATCAACACATGCTATCACATGGCCAAATCCTTACTAGACATAATCATAATCATGGCTTCAATGGAGATAAGAACATAAAAATTCTATTCACCAAAGGTGTCATAACATCTAACATACTTTAAACATCCATAATTTTCTTAAGACATGATGAACACGCATTGATTCTCAAGAGAATCCATATAGCTTAAACATACACAACCATTCTCATGTCCTAATCCCAACTCCTTCATCTACATGCATATATTCAATCCCCCATTCATATTCTATTCTTCCTATCAACATCTAAGAGACATGAATGCAGAATTAAAAAGAAGGATTAAGGAGAAATACTTGATTGATGATTACTTCGATGAAGATTTAAGAAGGTCCACGCGATTGTGAGCCTTGAATTGTCCAAGAGGAAGAAAAATAGCCATGGTTGTTGATCAACCATTTCGACTGTGAGAGAGAGAGAGAGAGAAAGAGATTAGTATGATACATTGAAGGTTTAATGGAAGAAGATGAACAAAGGAGTTGTTCTTAGTTACCTTGATGATGTTCTTAAGACTTTAAGAAAAAAAAAACTAGTTTTGATCCGAATGTTAGTTCTTTTTTTCGAGATTTGGTGTTACAAATTCCAGAAATGAACTCTAGGGAGTATGAAGGAGTAATCTGGAGCATTTAAGAGGGATTGGAGGTGTTTAGAGTGGGTTTTGGCTTGAAGAAAGGTGGTGTGTGTTCTTGGTGTTCTTGGTGAAAAATGGAGAGAATTTGAGAAAAAGGTGTGCACGAATTTTGGAGAATGCTGGCCGAATGGTTTAGGGAGTTTAGGGATTTTAGTTTTCAGCTTAGAGAGGAAGAGAATAATCTGATTGTTTGAAATTCAAATGGAGAGATTTAAGGAGTGGTTTGAGGTATAGGATATGTTAATGGTGTTTGATGGATGGAGGTTTCTTGGAGCTACAATAGAGCCGACTGGACTGGTTTGCTTTGCTGAAATAAATGAAGATTGATGGAGCTTTAAGGCTAGCTAAAATTCAGAGTTTAATGGCAGAGGAATTTTTGGTTGCGAAGCTTAGTACAAGAGTGTTTTCATGGAGCAAAATGCTGAAAATTTTTGAAGTTCAAATGTAGTTTGAATGAAGTGATCTTAGGAGATATTTGAGGTGTGGTTATGGAGTCCAAGTGTTCATGGTAAGTGGAGAGGTTAATGGTGTTCTGTTCATGGCTGAACAGGGTTCATTTTACAGAGGTTTGAGGGTGGTTTTTCGGCCAAGGCTTAAGGGAACAAAGCTGGAAATTTTCTGGTTTCATGGTGTTCAAGGTTCGAATGGTTGCCGCATTTTTCTGTGCAGAATTTCTGCACTTCTTTAGCCCATTTTACAGAGGATTTGGGGAGGTGTTTGAGGGTCTTTTAAGGCTGGTTTCCAGCCTTCTTTCTGGAGGAAAAGCAAAGGAATTTTGCTGAGTTGATGACAGAAGAAAACAGCTCCATTTCCAGGCTGCTATGTAGCGAAAACTGCCTAGAATTTTTTTCTAGTTTGTGCAGTTTTTCTGCAGTTCGAATTTGCCCAGAAATTTCAGTCTTCAAGCTGAATGAATTGGTCATTTTTCTGGCAGT
This sequence comes from Voacanga thouarsii, assembly GCA_026120185.1. Classification (NCBI taxonomy): domain Eukaryota; kingdom Viridiplantae; phylum Streptophyta; class Magnoliopsida; order Gentianales; family Apocynaceae; genus Voacanga; species Voacanga thouarsii. The sequence goes on from JANUWF010003370.1 coordinate 1,762,771, forward strand.
AAATGAGCAAGAAACTTGGCTGAGTTTTCTGGAAGTTAGGCTGCTCAAAAATTTAGAAAATTTCCAAGTTTCCTTCATAAAGATCATGAACACTATGAAGATGAGTTTGAAGGTTCAACCATGGTGATTAATTTCCCTTGGGAACCCTTCCTAACTCCTCTCCTATTTAAGTCAATCCTCCACCTTCCAAGATCAATTTTCGAAATTCAAAGCCAAGAAATCCTCACTGAATTTTCTGGAATTAAAAAGTGAATTTTGATAAATTTTGAACAAATTTAATTTGTGAAGATGTTAGGACAAGCTAGAGGTAATAAAAGGACAAGAATTCCTCTAGAATTTTCTTTAGGACATGATGATAGGATTAAGACATTCTCTTCATGTCTCCCCTAGGACAACACTCCTATCTTTATGGAATGTAAGAAAATAAAATTTTCAAACTTAACTAAGATAATCATGAATAAAACTCAAGTGATGGGATTTGAACTCATGACCTTAGAGATTAATTCACAAAGCCCTAACCACTTAACCACACTAACTCTTATTCTTATTTTCTCATCCAAATATTCTTCTTATTTAATCCTCAAGCTATCTTCCTATTTTGACCTCAAGCAAAATTACCATTTTACCCTTCCTACTCAATAAGCATAACTAAGCCTTTTAACCTATAAATCATAATTCTAAAGCACATAAAATCATTCAAATATATATATATATATATATATATATATATATATATTCATGAAAAATAATATGATATGCATCTCGACCCCCGTACTCTAGGGTTAGCTTTAAGTGGGGTTTCACAAGAGATATCATTTCCTATTAGTAACATGTCATCTACATATAGCAATAGAAAAATAATTTCACTCCCACTAACATTTTTGTATACACAAGTTTAATCCATCTTTGTACAAAACCAAATTACTTAATTATTTAATCAAAACGGATGTTCTAACTCTTACAAGCTTACTTTAGTCTATAAATGGATCTTTACAGTTTGCACACTTTACTGTGCTCCTTGGATGTTAAACCCTCAGATTGTATTATGTACATTTCTTCAATCAAATCTCTATTAACGAAAGGTGTTTTTATATCTATTTGCTAAATCTCATAGTTATAATGAGTTGCAAGTACTAGTAGTATTCTAATGGCTTTCAAAATTGCTACTGGTAATTTTTTTTCTCTAAGAAGATTGCATATTTTGAAGCAACCACTTTGTTTTTTGAGGGGAGATAGAAATAATATCTATATGATTCCTTTGAATATCTAAAAAATAAAAACTTATCAGACTTATTCTCAAGTTTGTTTGATTTTTCCCTCTTAACATAAGCAGGATTTCCTTAAATTTTCAAGTGAACTAATTTTAGTCTCTTACAAAAAAATAACTCAATTAGGGTAGTATCAACTATTTTTTACAGAACTCTGTTTAAAATATAAATAGCAATTTCCAGTGCATATTCCCAAAATGTATTGGTAAATTTGCAAAAGTCATCATGGTTCGAACCATATCTAATACAGTTTGATTCTTTCTTTCGGATACACCATTATGCTGGGGTGTATGCCGTGGAGTCCATTGAGATAATATTTCATTATCTCTAATATATCTTTGAAACTCTTGGCTTAAACATTCCTCTTCTTCATGGAATCTTAGAATTTTAATACTTTTACCAAGTTGTTTCTCTACATCATTTCTGAATTCTTTGAACTTGTCATATGCTTTAGATTTATATTCTATTAAATACAAATACCCAAATCGAAAATAATCATCAATAAATGTTATATAATATTGATAATTTCCTCTTACTTGCAATGTCATTGGTCCACATTGTAACACCCCTAGCGAAAATAATAACGGAAGGATACCATAAATCAGGTGTCGCCCAGTTCAATTGCCCAGACACGGGGTCTTTATAATGATAATAACTAATAAATGAAATAAAATCCAAACTGATATAACAAAACCATACTTACTTAATACACGGTACATAATGAGGTTCGGTATACTCTGATATCAGTAATATGTCAAAACCATAATGTACATATACAAAAGATAATAGTAGTCGAATCTAGCTGTGGTATCGTCTCTATCTCTGACTATGGTCAATAGCTCCGGTTCTTATAAAATAATGAAAAACCTTGGGGGTGAATAAGGTTTTTGGCAAACAATAGTAGATTAGAAAATTTGATCCCCTTAAAATTTTGAACAAAGTAGCACATATGCTTTGTAGCTTTGCAATTTCAAAAGTTCGGATATGTGTCTATTAGATCAGCACAAAACGATAAGAAATGAAGATGGGTAGTTGAGACATCAAGGACAAGTTTAAATCAGAATGCAAAGGTCATAAATGAGTTATTGATTTCAGAAGAAAAGACGCAGCATTTAAGATTTGAAAATAGCGAGAAATGCAGTTAAGAATTTTGGTGAAATAGCTCAAGAAAATGCTCAAGAATATATAGTGGTCCGATCCTCAAATAATCTACATCCACTTTTTTAAGTTCTCACTTAAGGATTTCAGAACCACTTACTAGAATCCTTTTCCCAACTTAATGGTGGTAGGTGATGCCAATCTTACATAAGAGGATTACCAATCTTAGTTTTACACCCAACATCTTTAATCACAACAATCAAGGCTCACCCCAACTGGATTTTACCTTCTCAACCTTGATACAAGTTAGAATGAAGGAAAGTTTACAAAAATAGCTCACAAGTTTGAGCAGATTGTGAACAGATGACTACCAACAACTTTTTACCTTTTATGCAATTTAATTTCACTTTTGAAACACAAAAGAAAAGGGAGTTTTTGTATTCTAAAATATAAGAGTGTTTCTGAGAAAGATAGCACAAAAATCTACTTCAAAATCGAGTTTGGAAAGCTTTTATAGGAGCAAAAAGTAAGACAGCAATGGCTACTAACGACTAGTTTTTTACTGTTAGATATTCCAGAGTTTTGAGATCAAGGATCAGAAGAAAGTGCATCCAAAAAGTGGTCCAAAACGAAACTTTTTTAGGCAGAACATTTTGACACTGTTAAAAAGTTTGGGATGAAGCTTTTAGCTGTAGAGTCCATCCAAACTACTCAATCCAAACATCTAAAAGCTTACTCTTTGAAATCATTTTATTTGTGTGCTTCAAGATAAAAATAAACTGAATCATAAGGTAAAGGAGACATAGGAAATTACACATAATACCTTGATAAACGATTCCTAGTCTAAAGTTCCTTCACAAGGACTTCATGATCTTGCAAGCTCTTAGAGTTGTACTTAATCAATCGCTTCTTTGGATTCTATTTGCTTGAGAGCTGCTTAGCAATCTTATTTGCATGCCTTGAAGGAACTGAGGTCAAACATGTCCTATCACATATAAATCACATAAATTAGTTCTCATCAATGTTTGTCATAAGTCAAAATAGAGAAAAATGCCCTTAGGGCTAACAATCTCCCCATTTTTGAGTGATGACAAATTTGATGGGATTGTGATATAAGAACAGTGATATGTACAGTACAGACATATTAGATCGAGAGAAATAAGAATATTTTTAACTAAAATACATTCTCTTATTATAGGACTCAAAGAGTTCTTATGAGATTAAGATAAGAAAATTTAAGTATATACTCATAAACATGGCTTAATGAGCCTATGGCCCAACCCACCTCCTTATCCTCCTTCTTTCCATCAAACACCTATTTCACAAGGAAATAGCCATGCGAAGGTCACACAAAAGAGTTGTAAAGTTATGTACATAAAAGAGTGTTGAAGATAAATCATAAGATGTAATGCTCCCCCTATGTATGTGCATATATGAACAGAGGATAATAAGATGCTAGTTATGAAGTGCATTTGAAAATAAAACTAGATTTCAAGATTTTGGACTTCCAAAACATGTATCCAAAATGAGGCAAAATAAGGCAGAACCTAGCCCTTTGAAAAGTCATTTTTGGACTGTTATTTTAGATTGAAGAAATGCAGGTCCAAAACTCCCCTTGTGTTTGTTTAGGGTAAAAAAAAAATTCCCAAGAGTATAGATCAATATTTTTCCTGGAATTGACCGAACTCATTTTTCTTAAGGTAACTTAACATGGGATTTTTTTTTTTTAGCAACCAAAAAGAAATAAGATAGATTGCATAAGTATTCAGTTGAATATCCTTATCATCCAAACAAACATTTTGTAGACTGCATATCACAACCATATTCAAAACAATTCATTTAACCAAATCTTAATAAGTCAGAATGCACAATAAACTTATACCCACACTTCAATCTCCTTAGTCCATAACAACGTCTTATCATAGTCTCCACTAAGTTACCTAATTCTTTACAGTACAGTCCTAAGTAATCTATAAATCTATAACATATATTCTCAATTCCGAATCCACCACCATCCATACTGCACAATTCACACCACAATTCAACGATTCACAATCTACCACTATTCATACTTCACAATATATAATCTTCCCCTTTTTCATCAATCAAAATGCAAGAAAGATGGAATAAAGAGATCAAACAGAAAAAAATACTTATGGTCAAACCACAATCAGGAGAGTTGATAAATATAGTCAGAAGGATCAGTAGGGGATAAATGCAGAAATAAATTGTTCAAGTACTAGTGCAGAAATTATAAAATTATTTGTCAATAGGAAAGCAATAAAAGTTGTTCAGCATAGAAAATCTGTAAGCAGCATGTAGGGTTGGTCAGTCAAGAAATGTGGATTGTTGCAAACTTAGTCTCGACACCCTTTTTTGAATGCTATCCAGCAACTTGGTTGGACTTTCTTTTTACTACCACATGCTTCTGTCATTTGCCAGATGAGCTTCCAGCTTTGGTTGGCTTGGGAGCATGTACTGCAGTAGGGGTAGCAGAGGTGGGGACTTCATTCTCCTTCTTGCTTTCTTCTTTTTTCTCTAATTCATTTTCCTGCTCTGGTTGTGATTCTTGCTCAATCTATTTATCAGGTGTGTCTTCATCGTAAGGAGTGGTAGTTTCTTTTCCAATCATTTATTCTTCAAGCGGAGCTTGTTCATCATAGACTCCCTTAGTGGTCTTTTCTTCTTTCTTTTCTTCCACATTTCTCAAGTTCCTAAATTCTGTAATTCAGTTGTGACCTCTACCCAAAAGATGTCAAACTTTTTAGCTAAGTAGTTCAAAGCATTTAGGATGCCTTGAGTCAAGCTACTTTCCTCCATCTATTGCTTCCATCTTTTGCTCCCTTGTTTAAGGATTCTTCTTATGTCTTAGACTTTTGTTTCATCCCCGTTTGGGCAGCAAGTGTAATTCTTTTTCCTTAACCCTTGATTTTTAACAGCTTTTCTTTTTCTTTATCAGATACATCTCTAAGTAAGACCCATTCCCGGTTCATTTAAACAAAACCCATTTTTTTCAAAAGATTTCATGTTATACACATTTGTCTTAAGCTGAATAGGTGCACAAGTATTTAGATCCACATTGAAATGCTTGAAGACTTTGGTCAATAGATTGCCATATGAGAGTGCCTTGTAAGATATATTTCTTGACTGTATCATCAACTTAACTGCCAAAAAGCTAAAACAAATCTATCGACCTTTAGATAGGGCCAACATCAGTATCATTTACATGATACTTACTAATACCTTGTGCCCAAAACTTGGAGCAACTATAGTCAACACTATATGATGCAAAATCCTTCCAGCACCATTTAACCATTTTGAATTTCTGTCACTTAAGTTCTTAAAACTCTTTCCACCAGTAAATCTCTCCTCAAATCTTCCCAAATCAAAAGGTCTGACCCTTCAGGGAATTTGTTCATTTTGAAAACTGAATCCCTCTATCTCTCACTCCAAAAATTTGATTTAACAGCCGATGGTCAAATTCCATATTCGCATATCCTCATCTACTACTCTACGATTGCACCATAAAACCTCCCTCTTGTCTCTTCTAACCTTCCCTTTTTCAAATTTGCATTATATTCCCAAACCAGATGAGCATGCAATTCCTCATTTAATGACAACAAAGCTCCCCAACCAAGATTTTCAAACACATTCAGAATGTTAGAAAAGTTCAAAAATCCATTAGCATCAACCCGATATCCCGCGACCACTGTCCCATTTCTAGACAACCAATCATTAAAATTATACTCGTATTTTTTATCAAGAAAGCACGGTATCTAGGTTTCAAAGCTTTCTGGTGCAGTGTGTTCTATTGATGAGTTGGATCGTGAGGCTTCTTCAACGATTTTCTTTTCTTTCTACTTGGTGCCTGGTTGTTCAGCAGTAACACCTTTTGTCTTAGCCGCTGCTTTGCTTTTCTGGCCCATCTTGGTCTTTTGCGTGGTTCTTTTGTCAAATTTTGACACTTTTGTCATGGCAAAAGCGAGATGTAATACCCTGCATTTTTACCTTCGATTAGCTGGTACTTGTAATATGATGAGAATTTATTTCAATGGCCAAAACAAAGATGATCGGTGTAATGAAATGAATATTTTGGTATAATAACATTTTGTCGGGACTTGGATATAATTATTGAATTTGTTCTACCCATACCCTAAATTATTTGAAGGCTACTATTGTTAATAAAATAATAATTTGAGGATAATCTAAGAATGAAAATTGATCAGTGTGATAAAATGCACGTTATGATGTGAAATGAGTTATTCTGGTTATCGGGGGCATTTTCGTCATTTTGACCGCACCTACAACTTTGTCCGCAAATTTGACCAAACTAAGAAAGAATTATAGAATTTAAGAATTACCAATGGATTCAGTGAAATTTTTGGAGTTGAATAGTGAAATAAAATTTTTTTTCATTTCGGACCCATTCTTCGTCATTCCTGAGAAAAATTGAAAATGCAATTGAAAAAGGGGACGTGTGGCTTCTTGTGATTAGTGGCCAAGGACAAGTGTCAAATAATAAGAGGATGCATGGAATATTCATGTATGAAAAGGTTGGTACATAAATTTTATAAAATAAAAAGAAAATAGGTGAAAACAAATGAAATTTGGATAAATGTAGAGTGGCCACCAAACAATTAATGAAATGAAATGCAATTGGTCCTCAATTTGACCAATTTGAGGCAGTGAGAAGGCTAGAAACTGGCAGCCACAATAAGAAGAAGAGAAGAGAAAATAAGAAAGAAAAAGTTGAGAAAATTAAGGAAAAATTGGAAAAAAGAGAGAAAATATTGTTCTTGAGAAGTTGGAGGTTCTTGGAGCAAATTCAAGCTAGAACACCTCATACACAAGGTAAAATCCTATGCTTCAAGAATTAAAGTTGTAGATTTCATTACGGTGATCGTTTTAATATGAATTATAACATAAAAACGTGAGATTTGTGATGATTAAAATGATTATTGTGTACTATATGAGACTTTCTGTGTGCAAGTATGTGTACCAATTGGATGAAGGATCTATAAGCTATATTTTGTATAGTAAATAAGGGTATTTGAATGGTAATTTAAAGGGTTGATCATGATTGCAAAGAAATGTGGTAGAATTGGGATAACAACGGGGTTCAACATTAAAGAAAATAGATTATGGTTGTTTTTTAACATTGATGTTGATTATATGTTATTTGCATAAGAACTTAGTAGCTTTCTTGAACCTGAAAACCTGAAGAATTAAGGTTTTTTGAAGGAGAATGAAGTTGATTAAGGGTTATATAGGTGTTATAAATCAAGAAGCATAAGTAGGTGAAGTTGTTTTGTGAAAATAGACTAAAAACCATAAAACTACTGTGGCAGTTTTTGCCCTGTAGCGTGTCACCAGAACTAGGACTCAAAAAAAGGCTTATATATTATTAAATTTAAGAGTCTTAGGTTGTTTTAATACATCATAGAGCCAAATTGGAGTTGTGGATTGAAAGTTATGTACAAAACAAAATTGTGTGTCAAAGCAACGAAATTTCAGGATTTTGGTTGGAAAGTGAATGAACTTAAGGAAGAATAATTATGTGATTTTGGGATGAAATGAAGGGGAAATATGAAGCTAAATCCTTGTTCATGAAGGGAGGAAAGATATGGAAAAAAGGAAAATGAAATAATTGAACGAACGATGAAAAAACGACGTGAGCAAAAGTTTAACATTTTCCTTAACCGTCGGTTGGACGTCGGCTACCCGTCGGGCATGTCGGCTACTTTTCGACCACACATGATTTAACATAAAAATGATATTTGGTGTAGGTTTATTAGTAAATGCCAACAGTACAAGGACCATGAACGGAAAAAGTTTATTTAGGACACGAGGTAAGTCCCTTTAACTTCTAAAACCTTTTGAAAGCTAGTATGCTTTGTTTTTTTTCATGAAATGCTATGTTTTATATCGTTTTGGAAATCCCTGAATATATTTAAGGTTTATCTAAGTAAGACTTGTTTTAAGCCATTTTGGACTCGAATGAACATTATAATTGGCTTGGAAACCTTAACGGATGATTAAAGCATGAATTTTGTGAATTTAGTACTTTTTGGAATCGTGTACTCACAAATTGATTAGAATGCCCTTATTGGAACATTTTATGAAAACATGATTGGAAACTTTGAATTTAATCCTCTTTTAGGATTAGAATTCTGGATTTCTTGAAATAAGTTCATTTGGAAAGCGGGTATTTGGAAAACGATTATTTTATGGAAACCTTTGGAATCGGGTATTCAATAAATGACCGCAATATCCATATTACAACTTTTGTGAACACATTTCAAATTAGATATGGGTAAAATGATGCGAATACCCTTGGAAACGAGTTTTGAGATCGGGTCCAAGCAAAATGACCCAAATACTCTTGGAAACTTGTTTTAATGTATAAAAAGAACCCTGTTTCAACACGATTTTGGAAAATGATATCTTGATATGAGATTGACTTTTGAAAAATGACATTTTGATCCTGAAAATTACTTTATTAACCTGGTGTGCCTATGAAATGAATTGATTAGCCCTGCAGAGCCTATGGAATTTATTATTTAACATGTGAGTCAGCGGGAACAATTTCTGGAAAATGATATTTTGCCCCAAAAATATTTGTTTTGAAAATCCTGCGGAACAAATGACTCTCTATCCTGATCAGTCAATAGGGGTTAGTATTGGTAATGTTGAGTACTCAGCAAGGACTTTAATCTTTTTACTAGACTACGTTAGAGTTAGACTACCCTAGTAACTTGACCTAGTTCTAGGGATTGTCTTACTCTGAATGGGGTGACAGGACATTGCCATTTAGCACTAGCAATTGCCGCATCTATGGGAGCATATTTTTTTAAGTCGTTCGCTGATTGCCGGGCAGCGAAATGATAGTGTTATGCCCTAGAGGCAATTACTTGTGCATTGTATATGACACATTTTATTAAAAGGCATTATTTATCTCACAGTTTCTTTTGTTTACTTTTGTGTAAAATAACTGTTAGATAAAGTCCTTAGTACAACACTATGTTAAGAAAATCATGATATGACATTCCTACTACACTGTATAGTTTTAGTACTTAAATAGTCCCTAGTCGTAGTATTAATGAGACAGGACATCATTAATGCATTAAGATTAGCATGTGTCAGACTTCCTGATTTGATCAGGCGGTGGTTCTCATATCCGTAAGTATTAAGATAATCAAAGTTGACATATGGATGCTTGTTAATAGAACAAATTCATTGGATGACCTAGCTATGAGATAATCACATGGATAACTATTTAGTGCCAGTGATATAATTTCAATATAGCAAACGTGCAAGTATCCTTAGACTTGAGATCTCCAAGGTACTTTATTTGCTGAGCTTTGCGCTTTGATTCCAATCTTTGGAGCCAGATCGAGGGCCACCTATGGGATGGATATTGGGTACATTGTGAGGTAAACGAAAGTAGTTGAGAGGGTCAATAAAGAATTCACCACTCCTAATAGTATGGGTGAATATCTCACGGTCACTTGTAGGAATTACTACTCGAGAAGTCCTTAGCTAAGGCGACTGTGTATTGGAAACAGTTCCAATTGATACACATCTAGAGTAGTGGGTTCTTGGTACAAGTACTATTATATTTGGGCCAAAATTAATATATATTCTGGAGAGAGTTGGCACAAATTTTGTACTCCAAACCGAATGAGATATTGTATAGTGAAAGGAGTTAATTACACTATAGTTTGTTATTAAAAGGTTCATGTCAAGCCACTTGACTTCCTGGACTCTTGAGGTGGTCATGATGTGTTGCTGGATACCGCTCATGATTTGGGAATATGGGTTTTTAATTGAATAATTAATAAACCAATCCTGATTAGAATCAATATGATTAATTCTAATTAATTATGAATTATTAATCTCAAAGACGTTTGGATTAATTCATGTTCACTACCAATTGACTGGGAAACCTAATAGATCACACACAATAGAGGATTATATACTCAAGATGTTATTTGATAACATAGTGGGGTTAATTGCGAGAAAGAGAAGTTGTTGTGCCCAAATTATAAGTAGTTATAATTTATGGGCCAAGTTGTAATTGTGAGAACTTGATGTTTCCAATTACAATTGGGGAATTCTAACTATTTTAGAATTCTCAGTTGGAGTATTTTTCCAGCAGATTTCGTGTAATATATAGAGGATATATGCACGAAATTTCTGGAGAGTGTAAGACACGAAAATAACTCCAAACCCTAGGGCAACTTACGACATTCTTTCTTCTCTCTCTCTCTCTCTCTCTCATTGGTATTGATCAAACCCTAGCCACCATCTTGTTTCTGCTAGCACAGAAAATCTTGGTGCTTGAGTGTTCCACCGTGTGGATTTCTGTTAGAGATAATCACACACTGTGATTATAGTAGTTGGACGTTCAACTCTCGTAGTGTTTGATCAAGAAGATTGCTGGATCGCACCTCAACTTGAAGAAGAAAAAAATTGTTCTTCAGACGATCATAGAAAGGTAAAAACCTGTTACCTTTGATCTCTTTATGTCTTGTTTTCCACACATATGTGGATCTTGGGGTGGTATCTTGTTTTTTTTTTTCGCTGCGCCATATATGATATTCATGAGATACCCAATAGTGGTATCAGAGCCATGCTATGTGTTGTTTGCAGATATTGTTTTGGCATGGAAAGCTATTTTCATGTATTCATTTTTGTCTTTGTTCACTGTGGAAATTGTTTTCACTCTAGTTGAAATTGTTTCAAGGATTGTAGGTTAAGTCCGTAGCACAATATGATTGTGTAAAAGTTACAGCATATTTCAAAAAATGGTTTCTTTATTTGCTGAAAGTTATTTTGCAGAAAACTGTTTTCTTGAACATGGTTGTTGCCTTCCGTTATATCCTAATTTTCTATTTTGTTTAAACTAACAAATTGGCTGTTGTTTTGAGCTTCAAAACAGAAAAATTCTACTGAGAATTGTTCTCACCAAACTTTTGCAGATGATGAAGGCCCCAGAAATTGTTTCTGGAAAATTTCTAAAAAATTTTAAAAACCTGCCGCCTCTTCCAGACTATAGCCGGCTCCGACCCCTTTACCGGCACCGGTTGTGTGTTGTTTTGCAATATTCAAAAATCGTTTCTGAAGAAAATTTTTTCCTTAAAACCAGACTGCAGCCGGCGCCGCTCTGGCTTCCAAACCGGTGCTGGTTCTACTCTGTTTCGACGTTCCAATAAATAAAAAAAATTTAAAAAAAGAGGATTTTGAAAGGGAAAAATCTCATATAATGAGAGGCGGTAAAATAAAATTTTCTTTCAAGGGGTGCTGTCCCCTTGACCGCCGTTTTCACTACCAAAGACAGGACCCGAAAGTATTTTCTCAAAATTAATTTTGAGACAATTTTATTTTTCAAAATAGTGATTTTGAAAATTTAAAATTAATGTATTTTTCTAAAATATTAATTTTAGAATTTGTTTTATTTTTCCAAAATAGTGATTTTGGAATAATAAAAATTACATGTTTATTTTGTTTAAGCATAATTAATTGCATGGTGGATGGTTATGGACTAAAACCAATTATATCTGTTCATGCATTTTACAATTTTGATTTTTTATGAAATAGGGCCTGCGTTTCCTACATTCTCTAGAATTCTTATGTAATTCTCCTCTCATCTAACTCTCCTCGAATGTAACTCGAGGTTTTCTCTCTTTAGAAAATTATGTAATTAGTTTACATAGATTAGATAAGAGTAGAATTATTTTATTAAGGAGATGGCAACCAAAATAAGGCGAGAAAGTAGGACCTTCTACTTAAATCATGCATGAACACATAGGGTTAACTCTATTAATTTCTTTTATGGCTCAAAGAAATTAATTTAGGGTAAAGTCAATAACCATATCACATAATCACTTTATTACCATGATTATCAATTTTGTGATTTATTGATTTTTTTTGCATGTCATTTATTGAAATCACTAAAAGGAACAAATTCCTCAATTAATATTAAACCTAATTCCTTCCATTAATATAGTAAGAATGAGAGTCCTTTTTCGAGACTAGGTTGTTGGGCAAACCCAAGCCTACTTGACATCGGGCATGTTCAAGCTATGGAATTAAATTCCTGATTAATGAGTCGGGTTTAACTAAATTCTTTATCCCGATTGGGCAAACTCAAGCATAAAGAAATTTAGAGGAAACGTTGGGGTAGCTCAAAAGGCTTTAAGATTAAAAGCTATTAATTACCTAATGATCTAGTAGTTACATACGATGTAATTGGTATTGGATACCTACCAATGAACTCAAGCATAACTTGTTAGGTAAACCCAAGGTTATTCTTGAAGAATTTGAATACCGGTCCACTAAGAAAGATTCCAATGAGCTTTCCTAAATTAGTAGTAAGGGCTATTGGTTTCAGTAAAATAGTGTAGTAAAAATACGTTTAATTAAAGTCCTAATTATTTGCATTTCATGTGCATATACAGTAGCTAATCCTCTCTATCTTTACATCTATTTTACTGAAACCAATAGCCCTCACTACTAATTATTTACATTGCATGTGCATATACAGTAGCTAGTCCTCTCTATCTTTACATCTAGGTCATTTGCATCATGTCAACAAACTTAAACCTACGTAGCATCTTGGAAACCAACAAGTTAACCGAATCAAAATACCTCGACTGGTATAGAAATTTGAGAATCATTCTCAAATCAGAAAAGTTGCTCTACGTGCTAGATGCTCCTATTCTGCCACCACCAGTTCAAGATGCTCATGTTGATGAGCATACAATCCACAAAAGGTACAAGGAGGATAGTAATACAGCATCATATATTATACTGATATCCATAACTCCCGAGTTGCAAAAACAGCACGAGCATATAGATGCTCAGTCGATTATACTACATCTTTGAGAGCTGTTTAACGCCCAAGCCAGAATTGAGAGATACGAGATCTTAAAGCAACTATTCCATTGCAAAATGGCAGAGGGTTCTTCTGTTGCCACTCATGGGCTAAAGATGCTGGGCTTGATAGAAAAGCTTGGATCTCTCGGGTTTGTAATGGATCATGACTTAAGTGTTGACTTAATTCTACAGTCTTTGCCTAATAGTTTTCACAATTTATGATTAACTATCAGATGAACAAGATTGAGTCCACCATTCCTGAGTTGATCAATCTTCTCAAAACTGCGAAGTCATCCATGAAGAATGATTCCAATGCAGTTTTAATGGTAGAATCTTCTTCTTCTAAGAAGATAGATCAAAAGAAGAAAAAGAAGGCTCCCATGAAGCCCAAATGTGGTGTGAAGAAGAATGACGCAACTACTAAAGGCCCATGCCATCATTGTGGTAAGATGGGCCACTGGAGGCGCAACTGCAAAGCCTACTTAGAGACCATTAAGGACAAGAAGCAAAAGGAGAAGCTTACAAGCACTTCTACTTCTACTCCAGGTATGTTTATGAATGATATAAATACTGCTTTTAGAAATGAAATATGGGTATTAGATACCCGACATGGATCTCATTTGTGCAATAACTTGCAGGGACTAAAGAGCAGTAGAAGGCTAGAGAAAGGCGACGTGGACCTACGTACTGCAAATGGGGCAAAGGTTGCTGCACTTGCTGTTGGGACATACGAGCTAAACCTGCCTTCAGGATTAATTCTAGAACTATAAAACTGTTATTATTTACCAATTTTAATGAAAAATAGTATCTCAATTGCATGTTTAGACTTAAATGGATTTTATTTTATATTTAAGAATAAATGCTGTTCTTTTTCATTGAATGATATTTATTATGGTTCAACAACTCTAGTTAATGGTTTATATGTTCTATACTTGGATAGTCTAGTTCTTATTATAAACAATAAGAAACCTAAAATGGATAAATCTAACACCTCGTACTTATAGCATTATCGTTTGGGCCATGTAAACGAAAATCGTATTTCTAAGTTATACAAGTTTTGTGACTTAGGGTCATTTGATTATAAATCATATGGCACATATGAATCTTGTTTACTAGGTAAAATAACTAAAACTCCTTTTTCAGGAAAAGGAGAATGGGCCAAATAGTTATTAGAACTTATACATTCTGATGTATGTGGCACAATGTCAATACAATCAAGAAGAGGTTATAACTATTTCATAACCTTTATCGATAATTTCTCACAATACGAGTATTTGTATTTAATAAAATACAAATCTGAGGCCTTTGATAAGTTCAAAGACTTCAAGAATGAAATAGAGAAACATGGCAAAAGTATTAAGACTCTAAGATCTAATCGAGGAGGAGAATACTTGAGCCAAGAGTTTCTGAGTTATCTTAGAGATAATGGGATATTATCTCAATGGAATCCATCACATATATCTCAACATAACGGTGTATCTGAGAGAAGGAATCGAACCTTTCTAGACATGGTACGGACCATGATGGCTTCTGCAGACCTACCAAAATCATTTTGGGGGTATGCACTAGAGACTTCTGTTTATATACTAAACAGAGTTCCGACAAAATCAGTTGATTCTACCCCATTTGAGATGTTCTTTGGTAAGAAACTAAAGTTTTCTCACTTGCGAGTATAGGGTTGTCCTGCCTTTGTGAAAAGGCCATAGTTAGACAAACTTGATAGTAAGTCTGGCAAGTGTTTGTTTGGGGATATCCAAAAGAATCTTTCAGATATTACTTCTACCTACCCTCTAAAAATAAAGTGTTTATTTCAAAGTATGTCGTCTTCTTAAAGAAAGAGCACATGCTCAAAGGAGATAGTGGGAGTAAAATTGAACATAGTAAAGTTCAAGAAGATCAAATAAATAAAGATCAACCGTCTGATCCCACATCTATTGAGAGAATAGATGAACCTTCTACTACACAAAAACCTTGTAGGTCTAATAGGATACGTGTAGCACCTAAGAGATATGAATTTCTCATCAGTGATCACAATAACGTATTGCTTATAGACGAAGATGAGCCTACCCCCTACAAGGATGTTCTGAACAGTTCAAAATCTAGCAAATGGCTTGAGGCCATGAAGTCGGAGATGGATTCCATGTGCAACAACCAAGTATGGACTTTGGTTGATCCACCCAAAGTAATTAAACCTATTGGGTGCAAATGGATTTTCAAGAAGAAAATGGATATGGATGGTAACTTAGTTACCTATAAAGCACGTCTAGTGGGGAAGGGTTATCATCAACAATATGGTATTAACTATGACGAAACTTTCTCGCTAGTAGCCATGTTAAAATCCATCAGGATACTCCTAGCCATTGCTACTCGTTATGATTATGAGATTTGGCAAATAGATGTGAAAACAGCTTTCCTAAATGGAAATCTAACTGAGGAAGTGTATATGACACAACCTGAGAGTTTCACATCCAATTATAGCACAAAGGTGTGCAAGCTGCAAAGGTCCATTTATGGACTTAAGCAAGCTTCTAGGAGTTGGAACATCTGTTTTGATGAAATAATCAAAGAGTTTGGTTTCATTCAAAATATGGATGAGCCTTATGTGTACAAGTAGGTTAGTGGGAGTGCAATCATTTTCTTATTACTTTATGAAGATTACATATTGCTAATAAGAAACGATATACCTGTCTTGCAAACAGTTAAAATTTAATTGTCCAAACAATTCTCCATGAAAGACCTTGGAGAAGTAACATATATTCTTGGAATAAGGATCTATAAAGATAGATCCAAAAGGTTGTTAGAGCTTTCGCAGTCTACATACGTAGATAAAGTGCTAAAGAGGTTTAGCATGGATCAATCCAAAAAGGGATTCTTACCCATGTCACATGGTATAAGCCTTTTAAAGTCAATGTCTCCCAAGACAAAAGTTGAAAGAGATCACATGAGAAAGATTCTATATGCCTCAGCAGTTGGATCTATCATAGATGTTATGATATATACTAGGTCCGATGTATCTTGTACTCTCAATTTGATGAGCAAATACCAATCTCACCCTGGTGAGGGTCATTGGGCGACTGTAAAAAACATCCTTAAGTACTTACGAAGGACTAAGGATATGTTCTTAATATATGGAGAAGGAGATTTAAAAATAAATGGGTATACTGATACCAGTTTTCAATCTGATAAAGATAGAGAGAGTTCCCACGGATGAGAACATAGCTGACCCACTTACAAAAGTACTATCCCAAAAGAAACATGATTGTCATGTTGAGTCATTCGGTATTAGATACATGAATGATTGGCTCTAGTGCAAGTAGGAGTTTGTTAGTATTATGCCCTAGAGGTAATCATTTGTACATTGTATATGACACATTTTATTAAAAGGTATTATTTATCTCACAGTTTATTTTATTTGCTTTTGTGTAAAATAACTGTTAGATAAAGTCCCTAGTACAACACTATGTTAAGAAAATCATGATAGAGATCATGATATGAGATTCCTACTACACTGTATAGTGTTAGTACTTAAATAGTCCCTAGTCGTACAAGACATTATTAATGCGTTAAGACTATCATGTGTTAGACTTCCTGATTTGATCAGGCGGTGGTTCTCATATCCGTAAGTATTGAGATACTCAAAGTTAACATATAGATGCTTGTTAATAGTACATGTTCATTGGATGACCTAGCTATGAGATAATCAAATAGACAACTATTTAGTGCCAGTGAAATAATCTCAATATAGCAAACGTGCAAGTATCCTTAGACTTGAGATCTCCAAGGTACTTTGTTTGCTGAGCTTTGCGCTTTGATTCCAATCTCTGGAGCCAGATCGAGGGCCACCTATGGGATGGATATTGGGTATATTGTGAGGTAAATGAAAGTAGTTGAGAGGGTCAATAAAGGATTCACCACTCCTAATAGTAGGGGCGAATATCTTACGACCACTTGTAGGAACTACTACTCGAGAAGTCCTTGGCCAAGGCGACTGTGTATTGGAAATAGTTCCAATTGATACATATCTAGAATAGTGTATTCCAGGTACAAGTACTATTATATTCAGGCCAGAATTAATATATATTCTGAAGGGAGTTGGCACTAATTCCGTACTCCAAACCGAATGAGATATTGTTTGGTAAAAGAAGTTAATTGCTCTGTATTTTGTTATTGAAGGGTTCATGTCAAGCCACTTGATTTCCTGGACTCTTGGGTGGTCATGATGTGTTGTTATTGAAGGGCTCATGATCTGGGAATATGGTTTTATTAATTGATGAATTAATAAACCAATCTTGATTAAAATCAATATGATTAATTCTAATTAATTATGGATTATTAATCTCAAACACGTTTGGATTAATTCATGTTCACTACGAATTGACTGGAAAACCTAATAGGTCACACATAATAGAAGATTATATACTCAAGATGTTATTTGATAACATAGTAGGATTAATTGTGAGAAAGAAAAATTGTTGTGGCCAAATTATAAGTAGTTATAATTTATGGGCCAAGTTGTACTTGTGAGAACTTGATGTTTCCAATTACAATTAGGTAATTCTAACTGTTTTAGAATTCTCAGTTGGTGTATTTTTTTTTTAGCAAATTTTATGTAGTATATTGAGGACATATGCACGAAATTTTTGGAGAGTGTAAGACATGAAAACAACTCCAAACCCTAGGGCAACTTACGACATTCTTTCTTCTCTCTCTCTCATTGATATTGATCAAACTGTAGCCGCCATCTTGTTTTTGCTAGTACAAAAATCTTGGTGCTTGAGTGTTCCTCCATGTGGATTTCTGTTAGAGATAATCACACACTGTGATTATAGTGGTTGGACGTTCAACTCTCATAGTGTTTGATCAAGAGGATTGCTGGATCGTGCCTCGACTTGAAGAAGAAAAATTTTGTTCTTCAGATGATCATAGAAAGGTAAAAAGCTATTACCTTTTATCTCTTTATATCTTGTTTTCCACACATATGCGGATCCTGTGGTGGTATCTCATTTTTTTTTCCGTTGCGCCATATATGATATGTGTGAGATACCCAACAGGAAACTCAGTAGCATTTGACTCCTTGCTGCCTCGATGGTTGAGACCCTTGGCTTACTATGGCAAGTAAAAGATTTAGTGTGCTGCGGTACACTTGGTATGCTACTGTATACCTATTATTTATTCTTAGTAGTACACAACGGTGTACTTACTTTTCGGCGATGCATGGTTGAGTGCTGTAGGCTGCAGTCTAGGTACAATAATACATGGCACCAACAGTGAAAACCTGAAGAAGTAAGGTTTTTTGAAGGGAAAATGAAGTGGATTAAGGGTTATATAGGTGTTATAAATCCAGAAGCATAAGTAGGTGAAGTTGTTTTGTGAAAATAGATTAAAAACCATAAAACTATTGGGGCTGTTTTTGCCTTGTAGTGTATCACAAGAACTAGGACTCAGAAAAAGTCTTAAATAAAATTAAATTTAAGAGTCTTACAGTTATTTTGATATATCATATAGCCAAATCGGAGTTCTGGATTGAAAGTTATGTACGAAGTAAAATTGTGTGTCAAAGCAGCGAAATTTCAGGATTTTGGTTGGAAAGTGAATGAACTTAAGGAAGAATAATTATGTGATTTTGGGATGAAATGAAGGGGAAATATGAAGCTAAATCCTTGTTCATGAAGAGAGGAAGGATATGGAAAAAGGAAAACAAAATAATTGAACAAACGATGAAAAAACAATGTGAACGAAAGTTGAACATTTTCCCTAACAATCGACTAAATGTCGGCTGGACGTCGGCTACCCATCGGGCACGTCGGCTGGACATTGGCTACTTTTCGACCAAACATGATTTAACATAAAAATGATATTTGGTGTAGGTTTATCAGTATATGCCAATGGTACGTTGGAAACGGTGAGAACGATAGTCGAACGACAAGAACGGAAAAAGTTTATTTAGGACACGAGGTAAGTCCCTTTGACTTCTAAAACCTTTTGAAAGCTAGTATATTTTATTTTTCCATGAAATGCTATGTTTTATACCGTTTTGGAAATCACAGAATATATTTAAGGTTTATCTAAGCAAGACTTGTTTTATGCCATTTTGGGCTCGAATGAAGATCATAATTGGCTTGGAAATCTTAACATGCGATTAAAGTATAAATTTTGTGAATTTAGTCCTTTTTGGATTAAATACTTGAGATTTTCGAAAAATGGTTATTTTTGCAATCGTGTATTTACAAATTAACCAAATACCCTTATTAAAACATTTTATGGAAACATAATTGGAAACTTTGAATTTAATCCTATTTTACGAATAGAATTCTAGATTTCATGAAAAATGTTCCTTTGGGAATCAAGTAGTTGGAAAACGATTGTTTTAAGGAAACCTTTCGAATCGGGTATTCGGTAAATAACTGCAATATCTTTATTGAAACTTTTGTAAACACATTTCAAATCAGGTAAGGGTAAAATGACCAGAATACCCTCAGAAAGTCTTTTGGAATCGAGTATGGTAAAATGACCTAAATACCCTTAGAAATGACTTTTGAAATCGGGTACAGGAAAAATGACCCAAATACTCTTGGAAACTTGTTTTATGTGCAAAAAGAACTCTTTATCTTGTTTTATCACGGTTTTGAAAAATGATCTCTCAATATGAGATTGACTTTTGAAAAACGACATTTTGATCCCGAAAATTGCTTTATAGACCTAATGTGCCTATGGAATGAATTAAGTGGCCCTGCGGAGCCTATAGAATTTATTATTTAACTTGCGAGTCAGTGGGATCAATTTTTGAAAAATGATATTTTGCCCCAAAAATATTTGTTTTGAAAATCCTACAGGAACAAATGATTCTCTAGCCTGATCAGTCAGTAGAGGTTGGTATTGATAACGCTGAGTACTCAGTAAGGACTTTGATATTTGTATTAGTCTACGTTAGAGTTAGATGAACCTAGTAACCTGACCTAGTTCTAGGGATTGTCTTATTTCAAATAGGGTGATAGGACATTGAGAAGAATCATCCTGGCTAGCCATTTAGCACCTAGCAATTGCTGCGTCTACAGGAGCATATTATTTTGAGTCTTTCACTGAATGTTGGGTAGGGACACTCGGTAGCGTTTGAATCCTTACTTCCTTAATGGTGATTGACATCAGGATTGGGACCATTGGCTTACGGTGGCAAGTAAAAGATTTAGTGTGCTGAAGTACACTTCGTATGCTATGGTATACCTATTATTTATTCTCAGTAGTACGCTCCGATTTATTGACTTTTTGGCAATGCATGGTTAAGTGTTGTAGGCTGTGGTCTAGGTATATTGATACGTGGCGCCAAAGGCGAAGTCTTGCGAGCTTTGCATACAGGCTGACCTTCTATTGAAGAAGTTCCTGTGATTTGAAAATTGGGGCAATGATTTAAAATTGAAACATAGTTTTTCAAAAATAATTGAGTTTTAAATAAACTCTTCTTTAGAGAGTTTTAGAAATGTTTTCGAAGAGGAAAATGTTATGCTCTTCCACGAAGATTTTATGTACCTTGTTTCTTTTATAAAGCACTAGCACACACAGGACTCATTGTGTGATTTTTCACTCACACGTGTCTTTTATCTTACTCTTTTGTAGGATCCGAAGTTGAGTAAACCTACAGATAGAAGGATGATACCATAGTTACAACAGCCTAGGTCTTGACCATCTCTTTTTTTATCATGTACTTTATCACTAATGTAGTGTGGAGATTTCATGTATGAGATTCTCTATTTTATATATATATATATATATATATATATATATATGATAATGTTAGTATGAATCTAGACCTTGTATACTCTTTTGGTCTTCGTTATAAAGACCCCTTATCTGGGTAACTGGATGGGGCGACACCCAGTTTGGTATGCTTCCACTGTTACTTTTAGCAAGGGTGTTACACGAGAGGAAGATGAAAGATTTTTAGTTTAGTTTGGAGAAGTTGAAGATACAATTGTGAGAGAACAATGATAGTTTCGAATTTCTAGGAAAGAGAAAGAGATGGCCTTTTTGTGATTTCCTAGGTTCTAGAGTGGATAAGTACAATCAAGTACTTTTTATCAGAGACTTTTCAATAGATATAAGGTCATTTTTTTTTTTTTGATAAAGCGCGGACATTATTTTTGAAAAGTAACTTCCAGACTTATGTTCTCTTTCTTTCGAATAACAAAAAAAATGGGCTTTTCATGAATTTTAGGCTACTGCTATTTCGAATTCAGACTGAGTCCAAATTAGTTTTTTCAAAAAGTAGAATAAAGAATGTTCAGTTGATGGGATTTTAGATTCATGTTTCTTAGATATTGCGTCCAAAATCTCTGTTTGAAAGGTGTATCTTCAGTAGTTCTGCAAGAACAAACATACATATCATTAGCAAAATAGTTAGTTACATAATTCTAGTAATTCCTAAACCCCTTCTCAGATGATTAAATCTATTTTCAGCCAGAGGCTTCGTAAGGATGTCTACAAGCTGTTCATTGATTGGAATGTATTCAACATACACATCACTCTTAAGAACATGATCTCTAATAAAATAATGCTTAATTTTAATATGCTTAGTTCTAAAATGCTGAATATGATTTTTGGTTAAATTAATAGCACTAGTATTGTCACATAAGATAAGCACATAATTAAAATTTAAACCAAAATCAAGTAAGGTGTTTTTCATCTATAGAATTTACGTGCAACAACTACTAGCTGCTATGTACTCAGCTTCGGTTGTTGAAAGAGAGATACAGGCTTGCTTTTTGCTATACCACGAGACAAGGGAATGTCAAAGAAATTAGCAGTGACCACCAGTACTTTTTCTTTCAACCTTACAGCCGGTATAGTCAGCATCCGTATATCCTATAAGATCAAAAGAATTAGTTTGAGAATACCACAAGCCATAATCATGAGTTCTAATTAGGTATCTAAGGATCTATTTTACAACACATATATGAGCTTTTTTTGGATATGATTGAAATCTAGCACAAAGACATACCTAGAACATAATATCAGGCCTACTAGTGATAAGATAGAGGAGAATTCTGATCATACCTCTGTATTTTGATTCATCCACTCTCTTACCTTTTTCATTTTTATCAAACTTTAATGAAGTGCTCATTGGTGTGCTTATTTCTTTTACTTCATTCATACCAAATCTTTTGAGCAGTTCTTTAGCTTTACTTGATTTAAGAAGATTTCGTCTTTGGTTTGCTTGATTTGAAGACCAAGGAAGAAATTTAGTTCTCCCATCATGCTCATTTCGAATTCTTACTGCATTGTCTTGGAAAATTTCTTTCACAACGAATCATTAGTAGTAGCTACAAATATAATATCATCAATATATATTTGTACAATTAAGTGTTATCAGAATTTTTAGACTTGATGAATAAAGTGGTATCAACTAAGCCTCTTGAAAAACCTTTTGAAAGAAGAAATCCACTTAGCTTTCCATACCATGCTCTTGGAGCTTCTTTTAAACCATAAAAGGCTTTAAAGAGTTTAAAAACATGGTTTGGAAAACATTCATGAGTAAAACTAGGAGGTTGTTCCACATATACTTCTTCTTCAATAAAGCCATTTAAGAAAGCACTTTTGACATCCATTTGGTAAAGCATAAAACCTTTGAAAGATGCAAATGCAAGCAACATTCTTATTGATTCTAATATGGCAACAGGGGCAATGGTTTAATTATAATCAATGCCCTCTTCTTGATTGAATCCTTGGACAACTAATCTAGCTTTATTTCTAATAACACTACCGGATATCTAGTCCATGCCCTACATAGCATCGTAACCCTCTATAGGCCAACTTATCAAATCTCCTCCCAAAATTTCATTCTCCAACAAAGTCTTACATTCCTTATGTACTTTCTCACTATTCATTCACTATCCCAATAGGGTACTAACAATCATTTCATAATGAAGTTTCTTCCCCTTTTGTCCCTATAGCATCAAGAAATGAATTGGCAACAAAGGAATACAAAGAACCGGGATCTACCAATATTCTAGCATCATAATTCAAAATAAAGAACGTACATTCCACTACTATGGCATAATTATCTGTCTTTTCCAATGTAAGCACTCGAACATTCATTTATGGTTTAGCAGATCCAGGTCTAAAGATAGAAGCTCGTCCTAGGTTCTCTCTTTCTAGTCCTGACCTCTGTCCTTGATTATTTCCTTCCCGATCAACTTCATTCTCCTATCCTTCAAGGGTGAGGGCAATTGAATCCCTTATGCCCTATCTTCCCATAATTAAAGCATCTAAAAGAGGGTTGTCCTTTAGTTAGGTTCCCTTCCTTTACATCTTTCCTTTTTTTGGCCATTGGGGTCTCCAAATCTTTTCTGACTTATACCTCGAAGTTTACTTCAATTTCTCCTACTCATATTCTCATTTATTCCAGCATTCTCACTGGCTCTAGTAATAGTCTCAATCTATCGTTGAATGGTATCAGCCATTTTGTGGATGGTTTAAAACATAGGATTATCCAAAATTATAAGGTGCGGACCTTCCACATGCGGTTCCTCCACCGTTGGCTTAGTGTTATTTCGAGTAGTTCGTAGTGATCGTCCAAAAGTTTATTTAGAAGACATCTGTATAGTCCATACAATTTTGCTGGTAAAATGATATAGCATAACTTAAGAGTAAGTACAAAAATGGATATAATGCACATAGCAAGATCATAACATATATTCATTCTCATCAAACACAAAGACAGTACACAATTTGTGTCAAGCACACAATCATATACACTGGCCGAATTGTACAAATCCCACTACATATATCCACATCTCATTTGCCTACTCTTCATCATCGCTATCCGAAAACGGGAGGTCCTAAATCAATAGAAACCATATAGGACTCGGCTGCATTAAATCCCTCATTTCCATCTATATCAGGGTGCCAGCAAGCCAATATCTCTAGGTCTATCTCCAGTTCCTCCTCGAGCTCTAGCATAGGCATCATTACCTCGGGTACTTCCTGATCCCCTCCTATCTCAGTAGCCTCTAATCCTGACATCTCTTTCTCTAATACTCCCAGAATATTCCCGCCAAATACCTCCTCATCATCCTCAGACAACACTGCACCGTTAGGGACACTGTCCTTCTTATCATCATCCTGATGTCATGGTTCAATGTTGCTATCAACCTTATCAGAATCGCCACCTACCTTCTCTATCCGACTATATGGCGACGATGTCCTTTCGGGAGTAAGTGTCCTCTCTAGACTAAGGTCTCGAGCAAATAAGGTAATGACAAGTACTGCAGGGTCAAATGCATTCTCGATGAGACAGGGTGTATGATGAAGGCCAAGGCTAGGTCCTGTTGAAGTGAAACGTCCTGGCACACTGGCTCAAAAGATAGTCCTAACCTCCTAAGATCTTTTCACACCTGAATTCCCCACCTATCTCTTTCTTCCCATAATCACTATAATCATCCATTGGACGCTTGCCCTTATCACTCCTATCCGTCATACCTTTACAATGAAAGAGTTCCATCAATCCCTATGATGATACTACAGTTCTATAATACTAAGCTTTGATACCAATTGTAACACCCCTACTAAAGGTAACAGCGGAAGTATATCAATACCGGGTGTCCCCCCATCTAGTTTCCCAGACAAGGGGTTTTTATAATGAAAACAACAGAGTATACAAGGTCTAGGTCTATACAATAACCCATACTGATGGTCACATACACATATATAACAGAAAATCTCATACGTGAAAATGTTCGCTTCACATAAGTAATAAGGCACATTATCAAAAGAGGAACATTCGGACCTAAATTGCGGTCATCGTGGTATCATCCTTCTATCCGTAGGTCTGCTTAACTCCGAATCCTACAAAAGGATAAGATAAAAGATACGAGTGAGTAAAAAATCCCCCAGTGTGTCCCATGTATGCTAATGCTTTAATAAAGAGACAGAGCATATAAAACTTTTGTGGGGAAAGAATTTCATTTGTTCACTGGAAATAATTCCAAAACTCTCTAAGAAGAAGTTTATTCAGAACTCAATCATTTTTGAAAAACTATATTTTTCTTTCAAATCATTGCCCTTATTTCCAAATCACAGGCACTTCTCCCATAGAAAGTCGACCTGTATGCAAGTCCCATAGTCCTTACCTTCAGCACCACATATCATTGTACTGAGATCGTAGCCTCCAGTACTCAACTTACACATATCATTGTACTTAGACCGTAGCTTGTAGTACTCAGTCCGTGCGTTGTTGAAAAATAAGTACATGCAATGTACTACAATCAATAAGTGCATGCAGCACATTGAATCTTTTACTTCCTGTCGTAAGCCAGGGTCCCAATCTTGACGTTAATCACTGTTAAGGTAGCAAGGGGTTGAACAATGCCAGGTGTCCAACACAACCCGTGAACAACCTAAATCACAAAGTGCACACAAGGCACGACAATTACCAGGCACTAGACGGCTAGCCAGGATGACTCATCTCAATGTCATGTCACCCTATTCGGAGTAAGACAATCCCCAGAACTGATCGAGTTACTTGGGGTCATTTATCTCTAACATGAGCTAGTATAAATATCAAAGTTCTTATTGAGTACTCAATGTTACCAATACCAACCCCTTCGATTGATCAGGCCAAAGGGTTATCTGATTCCGTAGGATTTCAAAACAAACATTTTTAGGGCAAAATAACATTTTCCAAAATTTGATCCTACTGACTCACAAGTTAGATCATAATTCACATAGGCTCCGCAGAGCCAATCAATTCATTCCATAGGCATATCAGGCTAATAAAATAATTTTCGGGAACAAAATATCATTTTTCAAAAGTCAATCTCATCACGAGAGATTATTTTCCAAAACTATGTCGAAACATATTAAAGAATTCTTTTCATACATCAAAATAAGTTTTCCAAGAGTATTCAGGTCATTTTACCCGTATTCGATCACAAAAGTCATTTTCAAGGGCCTTTGGGTCATTTTACTCATGCCCAATTCCAAAAGACTTTCTGAGGGTATTCTGCTCATTTTACCTTTACCCGATTTGAAAAATGTTCACAAGAGTTTCAATAAGGATATTTCGGTCATTTACCGAATACCCACTTCTAAAAGTTTTCATAAAACATTCCAATAAGGACATTTGGATCATTTTCTAAATACCTGATTCTAAAAGGAACTCATTTCAAGAAATATAGAATTCTAATCCCAAAAGATGATTAAATTCAAATTTTTCAAACACATTTCCATAAAATGTTCCAATATGGGCATTCCAATCAACTTATGAATACCCGATTCAAAAATATACCAATTTTCAAATATCCCAAGTATTTAATCCAAAAAGGACTAAATTCACAAAATTCATGCTTTAATCATCCGTTAAGGTTTCCAAGCCAATTATGATATTCATTCAAGCCCAAAATGCAATAAAACAAATCTTACTCAAATAAACCTTAGACATATTCAGGAATTTCTAAAATTGTATAAAACATAGCATTTCATGGAAAATAAAGTATACTAGCTTTCAAAAGGTTTTAGAAATCAAAGGGACTCACCTCATGTCTATCGTTTCTATCGCTTCTCTTTCCGATAGCAGCCGGTCAACCCCCGTTTCTACCGTTTTCAACGTTCCGTTGGCCGTTTATCGAATAAACCTACAACAAACATCGTTTTTTAGTCAAATCGTATTTGGTCGAAAAATAACCGACGGTTAGCCAATGTCCAGCTGACATGCTCGACAAGTAGCCGACGTGCCCAACGATTAGCCGACAGTTAGCCGATAGTTAAGGAAAACGTTCAACTTTCATTTATGTCATTTTTTCGTCGTTTGTTCAATTCTTTCATTTTCTTTTTTCCACATCCTTTCTCCCTTCATATACAAGGGACTAACTCCATATTTCTCATTCATTTTATCCAAAATCACATAATTATTCTTCTTAAGTTCATCCATTTTTTAACTAATTTTCTAGAATTTCACTGCTTGACACACCTTTTTCAGAGTCCTGGTTCTCGTGACACAATACAGGGCATAAACAGTCCCAGTAGTTTTGCTTTAATTCTACTATTCATGTTTTCCTTTGTTTTCCTTTAGCCTTTAACACCTTGAGAACATTGATTTATTCAATTTTCCTTCAAATCATCCTTGATCCTGTGATTTTCAGATTCCAATAGCTCACAAGAGTTATGCTTATTCAACACAAATTCACTACTTCAAATCAAAAGCTAGTATAATTTATTTTCCAACCAAGTAACTTCCATTTTCATCCTATTTTGGTCATCATCTCCTTAACCAATAGCAATCCTTTGAAATACCATGAATATTTAGTTCTTCCTTACACAAAATAATGTCCATAAAGCTTCTAGACAGCCGACACACGTAGACACATATAGAGTTCATCAATAAAGTTTATAAACCCTAGCTTTGATCCAAAATCAAGACATGAAAAATCATGTTTTCATGTTAAAATTGATATCACAGTGATCACCATTCACCCAACAACATCTTTAATTCAAGTAAGATAGGCTTTTACCTTGTATGTAGATCTCTTTAGTGTGATTTGCTCCATGAACTTCTCAAGAACTCACACACCACGCCAAGAACACACACTAGCTACCTTTTCTTTCTTTTTGCTATTTTCTCTTGATTTCTTTTCCTTTATTTCTCTCCCCTTGAGGCTGCCAAAATTCTGGGCTATATAACAACCTTGCCACTGCCATTCTCATCAGATTTTTGGCCAAGAGAATTTTAAATCAATTAATTGTATAGTGGCTAATGTATTGGTGTGTTCCAATGAAAAATTTACACACCAACCACTTATTTTCCTCCTTAAAAATTTCCCTTCATTTCTCTTGTATGGATGCCAATTTTTAGCCATTCAACCACCTTCTCATGGTCCAAGTATTGGCCAATCACATTGCACAAGACCTTAATTAGAGGGCCCACAAATGATGTGCTCCAATCACAAAAATTACACATCATTCTTTATTTATTTTGTAATCCTTTAATTCCATGTGTCTTGCATGAATTATTCATGCAACTCTCTTAAATTGACACCTATTCATGGACTACCAATCATAAAATGCCACACATACCGTTTCTATCCGCAATTTCCTATTTTCTTCAGAAATGACAAAAATCGGGTTTGAAATGGAAAAATATTTTATTCTACCATTCAACTCCAAAAATTCTATTGAATTCATTGGTGATACTTAAATTCTTCAATTCCTTCTCAATTTGGTCAAATTTGCGGTCAAAGTTGCAAGTGCGGTCAAAATGACAAAAATGCCCCCGATAACCCGAATAACATAATTCACACCAAAACGTGCATTTCGTTACACTGATCAATTTCTCTTCTTAGTATACCCTCAAATTATTATTTTATTAATAATAGTACCCTTTCAAAGATTTACGATACGAGTAGAACAAATCTAATAATTATATCCAAGTCGCGACAAAATATTATTATACCAACATATTCATCTCATTACACCGATCATCTTTTGTTCTGACCATTGATATAAATTCTTATCCTATTTCGAGTAGTGGCGAATCAAAGGTAAAAGTGCGGGGTATTACACAGCACAATATATTCATTGCCTGAAAATTCAGGGTCATTTTTGAAATATCCTCATTGTCATATTCATCACTTTGTTTAGGCACTTTTCTGCCTTCAACAAACTTTGACGGAACAAATAGTCCATTCTCAATCAAATTCCACAACTCAAAATTGATTGTGCAGACATAAATCTTCATTCTATTTTTTAGAATGTATAGTTGCTTCGATTGAACAAAAGAGGTCTATTTGTTGAAGATCTTTTAACATAAGGAAGAGCAGATGCATTCGCCATAAGGATCTTTTCTACATGGTTGTTAGACCGAAAATAGAGTAGACCAACGCTCTGATACCAATTGAAAAACCTTAGGGGGTGAATAAGGTTTTTGGCAAACAATAGTAGATTAAAAATTTTGATTCCCTTAAAAATTCGAACAAAATAGCGGATATTCTTTGTAGCTTTGCAATTTCAAGAGTTCGAATATGTGTCTATTAAATCAGCACAAAACGATAAGAAATGGTTATGAAATAAAGATGGGTAGTTGAGATGTCAAGGACAAGTTTAAATCAGAATGCGAAGGTTATAAATGAGTTATTGATTTTAGAAGGAAAGATGTAGCATTTAAGATTTGAAAATAGCAAGAAGTGTCATTAAGAATTTTGGCAAAATAGCTCAAAAAAATGCTCAAGAATATATAGTGGAAGGATTTTAACACCACTCACTAGAAACCTTTTCCTAACTTAATGGTGGTAGGTGATACTAATCTTCTTACACAGGAGGATTACAAACCTTGGTTTTACACCCAATCTCTTTAATCACAACAATAAAGACTGACCCTCAACTGGGTTTTACCTTCTCAACCTTGATACAAGTTAGAATAAAGGAAAGTTTATAGAAATAGCTCAAAAGATTGAGTAGAATGTGAACAGATGACTACCAACAACTTTTTACCTTTGGAACAATTTAATTTCACTTTTGAGGCATGAAATAAAAGGGAGTTTTTGTATTCTAAAGTATAAGAATGTTTCTGAAAAAGATAATAGAAAACTCTATTTCAAAATTGAGTTTTGAAAGCTTTTATAGGAGCAAAAAGTAAGACAGTAATAGCTAGTAACGGCTAGTTTTTTGCTATCAGATTTTTTAGAGTTTTGGACTCAAGGATTGGAAGAAAGTGCGTCCAAAAAATGAGTCCAAAACAACACTTTTTTAGACAAAAATATTCTGACACTGTTACAGAGTTTTAGACAAAGCTTTTGAATGCAGAGTCCATCCAAACTATTCAATCCAAACACCTGAAAGCTTACTCTTTGAAATTATTTTATTTGTGTACACCAAGGTAGAAATAAACAGTATCATAAGGTAAAAGAGACGTAGAAAATTATACATAATACCTTGACAAACAATTCCTAGTCTAAAGTTCCTTCAAAGGACTTCATGATCTTGTAAGCTTTTACAGTTGTACTTGATCAATCACTTCTTTGGATTCCAATTGCTTGAGAGTTGCTTAGTGGTCTTATTTGCATACCTTGAAGGAACTGAGGTCAAACATGTCCTATTACATATAAATCACATAAGTTAGTCCTCATCAATGTTTGTCATAAGTCAAAACACAAGAGAATGCCCTTAAAGCTAACAAATAAGATAAAAAACACGTGTGAATGAAAATTACTCAGTGAGGTGTATGCTAGTGCTTTGTAAAAACAAAGGGATACAAAAGTATCATACTTTTCCACTAAAAACAATTCTACTACTTACTAAGAAGGAGTTTTTTTTTTTTTCAAATCCAACCATTTAGGAAAAATCAGTTTTTATTCAACATCACTGCCCCAATTTCAGAAATATAGGCACTTCTCTCAATAGAAAGTTAGCTTGTGTGCAATGCTCTCAAGGCTTCCCTTTCGATATCACAGTCTTATTATAAAGATCACATGCCAATGGTACTCAACTGCGCGTTTTCGATACAATAAGGGTGTATCAGTACAATACTGAAGTAAAAGAATATTTTACTTGCCACTATAAGCCTAGGTATCCCAATCTTTACGTCAATCACCATTGAGGTGGTAAGGGGTTGAACACGCCAAATATCCCTACCCAACTCTGTGAACAACCCAAATCAAAGTTCACACAAGGCACAGGCAATTGCCAGGCGCTAAACGGCTAGCTATGACAACTTATCTGAACGTCCTATCGCCCTATTTGGAGTAAGACAATCCCCAAAATTGATCAAATTACTTAGGGTCGTCTACCTCTAATATAAGCTAATATAAATATCAAAGTTCATGCTGAGTACTCAATATTTCCACTGGTTCACAAAACCAGTACCAATTCCATGTTCCCAAAAGAATTCCAAATAAAAATTTTTTGGGGCTAAAGTATAATTTTTCAAAAGTTGATCTCATACCGAGAGATCGTTTTCCAAATCTATAGCGAAAAAGGATAAAAGTCCTTTTCGCGTCACAAACTGTTCCAACAAGGGTATCCGTGTCATTTTATCCATACCCAATTCCAAAAGAAGTTTTATTCAAAAATTCTAAAATTCTAACCCTAAAAGAGGATTAGATTTGAAATCTCAATTATTAAAATATTCTTATAGGGGCATTCTAGTTATTTCCCGAATACCCAATTCTAAAAGTTAACATATTCCAAAAATCCTAAATTTCTAATCCTAAAAGGATTAAATTTATAAAATACATGCTATTGTCATTCTTTAAGGGTTCCAAGATAATTATGATATTCATGACAACTCATTCTGGCCAAAACACTACTTTCTTGCTCAGAAAACTTTAAATCTAATAAGGGATTTCAAATGGTTCACA
The DNA here is from genome assembly GCA_026120185.1 of Voacanga thouarsii. Classification (NCBI taxonomy): domain Eukaryota; kingdom Viridiplantae; phylum Streptophyta; class Magnoliopsida; order Gentianales; family Apocynaceae; genus Voacanga; species Voacanga thouarsii. The sequence goes on from JANUWF010003370.1 coordinate 1,794,356, forward strand.
ACGTGTTACTTCGCGAAAATTAAAGCAAACTAGCATTTAAAAGTTTAAGAATCTAGTGGGACTCACCTTGTGTCCTAAAGTAATATAGCTCATCGAATATCGTATCTAACTCATCACCGATCGTTTACTATGAACCGCCTACATTAAATGTTATTTCATACTTAGTTTGGTATTCTAAGCTTAGATTAATACTTAGCTAACATAAATATAAGGAAACCACTTATTCCTTACTCCTTTATTTTCCTTTGTATAGTACACACATATATACACGTATATTATATATCCGATCCTTCCATTACTCTTCTAATTCTTCCATTACTCCTTCCCTTTTGCATGTAAACAAACTCTCTTGAGTTTATTACATTTAACATAAAATTCTGCATTTTTTCCATTTAACACGTCATTTTGTTTTGTGCATAACTTTTGATCCACAACTCCGATTCAGCTCCATTTTATATCAAAACGCTCATTAGACCTTCAACTATGCTTCTATAAATTCTATTTTCCTTGCCTTGATTTCGTTCAGAAAATACTAGGGAAAAACGATCCCAATATTTCCTTACTTTAATCCATTTTTTTCACAATTAACATTTCTATCTTTTTCTCCTTTGTCCTTTGCACCTTTTGGACATTTAATCCATTAAATTTTCCTTCAAAATACCTTCAATTCTTTATATTTTCAGGTCAAGAAAACTACCAACTTCATGCTTGAACAATATAATCATCAATATAAAGCAAAATAGCTATAGTATATTTTCACTATATCTTCCTTTTCTTTTCGATTCTAACATCTTTCTTTACAACTATGAACAACCTTTTAAATCACCATCCAAATACTTCTATTCACTACATAAAGCATAGCACATACCTTCAAATAATTGGCACACACACTTGCACACACAAACTTCACATAGTTCACAAGTAATACTACACATAATCATAAGCTTCATGATTTCATGTTAAAATTTATATTAAAATGAGCACCGAGAAGAAATATATAACTTTAATTCATGAAGTATAGCCTTTTACCTTGTTTATGAGATTATTCAAACTTGATTTCGTTCAAGAACAACTTTCTCTTTCTCCTTTCTATTTTTCTCTCAATTTTCTCTCAATTTTTTTTTTCCTTTTTCTTTCTTTTTTCTTCCTTTCTTCTTCCTTTATTTTCTTGTCGATTGCCTTCTCACTCCACCCCCTTGGCATGGTCCAAATTGTGACCGATTAGCTCACAATGCATTTTGGGCTTCTTTACACATGTCGTCGTATCATTTTTCCACCTATTTTTCATATTTATTTTGTGAAACTTATTTGATAAGCTTTATTTCAAGAATAATTCGTACTACCTCTCATAAAATGACACTTGTCTCTATCCACCAATCACATAATATGTGAAACCCCAATCAAAACCAACCTTAGAGTAAGGGGCTTGGGGTGCATATCATATTTTATTGCATGTTTAAATATATTTTTATATAATTTCTGTGCATTCAATTTGTGTTTTATGGTCTAGGGGGCTTGATTATGATTATTGAGTGAGAAGGGCAAAATGGTAATTTTTTTTGCTTGAGGTGGAAAAGAGAGATAGCTTGAGGATTGAATAGGAAAATATTTTTAGAGGGAAAATAAGAACAAGAGTTGTTGTGGTTTAGTGGTTAGAGCCTTAAAATTAATTCTTGAGGTCTTGGGTTCAAATTCCATCATGGGAATTTTAGCTTGGTTAAATTTTATTTTTGCTTGGGAAGTATTATTTTCGGCCTTATGTGCTTGGAGTAGGGTAGAAATGTTGTCCTAAGAGAGACATGATAGGAGTATCCTAATCCTATTATTTTGCCCTGCACAAAATTCCTAAAGGGAATTCATTTCCTCTTGATCCTTAATTTTTTCTATTTCTCAATTCATTAGCTCGTTCAAATTGTTCAAGCCAATTTTATTCTAGAAAAATTCCAGCAATGTGCTGTGGCTTTGAAGATTCAAAATGTCTTAGTGAAAGACATCTTATGGACCGAAACCATGGAAGAGATGGGGAAGGATTTCAAGTGAATTAATTTCCTTAGTGAACTTTCTAAAAACTTCACTCTAGCTAGGTTCATTTTCCTTCATGCATGGAACTGAAATTTTCCCAGCTTTGTGTGCCTTCAAGGTGTCAAAATTCTTAGCCATTATTTCCTCCCAAATGCTTCCAGAAAATGGCCCTTTTGATTAGCTTGAAACCTGAATATTTCTGGCCATTTTCGGACTGCACAAAAGCTGTGCAAAACCAGGAGAATTCCTGGGCAAATTCACAGCTTTGGAGGTCCGAAACTAAGCTGTTTTCTTTCAATTTTTGTTCAGCATCTTAGCCATGTTTTTCCTCCATAAAGAAGGCTGGAAACCAGCCTTGAAAGACCTCTAAAATCTCCTTCAAACTCCCTGCAACCTGGCTGAAAAATAGCAGCCGAAACTGCCCAAAAAAATTCCAGCAATAGTGAAAATCCTATGTAGAAATTTTTCAGCCTTGTTTCCCAATTCAGCCCTGGCCGAAACTCCATCTTTCTTCTACACAAACCACTCTTAAACAGCCATGATTAGAGCTCCATTGTCTTTCCCAAGCTTCTGCACGAAATTCAGACATGGCTGCCCAAAAATCTTTCCAAAAAAATTACTGCAATCATGCTTGATTAGTTACCAAAATTCCAGCCACCATAATTTAACAACTTTCCATAAAAATATTCTTCAAACAACCAGACCTTCCCTTCACCATTATACACATTATTTTCGGTCACCCTTAGCCTCCCTCAACCAGCATTCATCTAGCCGAAACTCTGCACAGAAATTCGGCCATGGCAGACTTCCCAAAAGCTCTCCAACAATTAAAGATATTCTTGTAATATTTAGTTTCCAAATTTGCTTCCCAAAAATATTCTTCAAGGATTCCAGCAGCTAGCCTTTCCTTTTCCCTTCCAAACCAGAAAATCAGCTACCAAAACCCTTCAAGCAGTCGGCTTACCCTAAACCTTACAAAATTTCGGCAGCCTTCAATCCCAAAAGCTCTCTACTCTCTTCAACTTCAAGAACACATAATACACCAAGAACACCTACTCCTTCCTTTCACCTAATACCTCTCCAAATCATTTCAAACTACTTCTAAAATATCCAGATTGAATCTACTCACTGCTGTGAGTCCATCAACACCCTTCTTAACATCAAACTCCAAAATACAACTTGCTATTTTTGATCAAAAACCAAAAATTTTGTGAAGGCTCAAGAACACCTTCAAGGTAGGTTTGTTCTAACAACTTCATCTTCTCCAATCTTGATCTCTAATGAATATATGTATGAATAAATATGCTAATAGTCTCTCTCTCTCTCTCTCTCTCTCTCTCTCTCTCTCTCTCTCTCTCTCTCTCTCTCTCTCTCTCTCTCTTGGCCGGATGGCTTCTTCTCCAATGGCCATGCTTTCTCCACTTTCCTTGGATGGATTTAGGCATCTAAGGGTTGACAACCATTCGAAACTCCTTCAAGATATTCAGCTATCAAGTAAGCCTTTTTAACCCTTCTTTTAAATTCTAAATTCATGTCTCTGGGATGATGTTGATAGAAGATGAATCATGAATAGGGTTGAGTATATGTTGTTGTGATGAGCTGAGATTAAAGCATGAATATATGTATGAATATGTTGGAGATGAGATTTATGCATGGATGGGTTATCTAGGTTGATTGTATGATGTTTTGAGGTTTAATGCATGTCTCTATGTCATAGGTAGCATTTGTGATCAAGTATGCTAGAGATTATGTCATCTATGATGAATAGGATTTATATTCTTGTGTGATTATTGAAGCCATGATTATATTTATACTAGTAAAGGTTAGATCATGCCTTAGTAAGTCTAGATCTATGTTTATATGCATGATTTGTATGATTTGATGAATTGGAGGGTTGTAAATGTTCATGATTATGGTTAGTATTAGAACTATGATCATGTCCTAGTTGTCCCTAAGCTAATTTTTATTTTATGAATAAAATATTTCATAATATGATTTTTGCTAGTAATTTTGAAAAACCCTAGGAGGGGTAGATTTGGATTATTATATATAATAAAGATATTTTAGTCAAATCAATAATAGCTTTTGCTAGAAAAATAATATATATATATATATATATTTGTATATATGTAGATATTATATAAGCTAATGAAATCATCTAAAACCTTTTATGATCATAATTAGTAAAATATTTATTACTAAAAATTTAATTATTATCTTTAATCAAAACCCATTAAAAATTTATTTATTATTTTTCAAGCAAGACTCATTAAATTTATTTTCAACTAATTTTAGTTATCAATTATTTTCTAACAATTAGATTATTAATAAATCATTATTTTACCTAATACCACCTAGGACTCTTTATCAAGTAAACTCTAAATATTTCTTAGCAAGATTTAAACCATCAACTTATTAGTACTTGTTTCTCAAAACATTAATTATTTTAAATATCAAATTAGGCTTAGCTTATAAACCTATTTATTTATTGTTTGACCTTAAAGCTTGGGACACTAGGATCATGGTGGTAGTGAGTTGAGTTGTTTTAAATTGAGAAAATAGATTTTGGCTTGAGTTTGATTGCGGTTTATATTTGCCTATGCAAGGTTAGATCAACTGTTGGAGACCTTATATTGTGAGCAAGGATCAGGTAAGCTCCTGCATAAAACCTGATTGATGAAACATGTTTATTATGACAAGCTAAATGTAGAGTGCATGGACACTCAGTTTTGCAAGGGCAATTGAGGATTAACTTCTTCTTAGACAAACAATTTATTTGAAAATTAATAAGTAGATTTACTCAATTTCAAAACTCTTTCCAAAACTGATTTTGACAAAGACTTTGGGAACCCTTAATTGCCATTTTCATGTGGAACAGTGTTTTGTTCATTTTATCCCAAGTGGAAAATGTCGTTGAGTACTCAATAAGGGTGGACTACTAGGGCTAGTCCTTGAGGGGTTAGGGTAAGTCTCTTAGTAGGTGGCCATCTCTGAGGGGTGAGTCCTTCCCGGATAGGACGTCAATCCAGTAGGTCGTGCCGGTCCGAGTTAGCAGTGTTCTTTTTCAGTCAAGTGACTGTGTGTTGCCGGAATGGACACCCGGTTGTTGTTTGGGTATAGAGAATGAGGAGTATCTTGCCCAGTAGGCCGATCACCTACTTTTGTCAGTCTGCACAAAATGTGGCATTCTGATCGGCGGTATGTACAAAGTGTGGTATGCTGACCATGCGGTTATAGGGCCCAACGTGTGGTAACCAATGATCATTTCTCTTTGAATGGTTGATTTTATTGATTATTTATGATTGGAAAAGCCAAAACACTACTATTGTTTTTTACTAATGTTTATTGCTTGCCAATGATCTCTTATAAAGAATTTTATACTTTGCATTCACGAACTGTTTTCTCCCGACACTTAAGCACACACGGACTTACTGAGATTTCTGTCTTACCACCATTTTTACTATGATTTTAGGTCGATCATGCTATGGGGATGAGTAGCTACATAGTGCCTACTTTGGAAGATTTTCTGATAATTTATTTTGTGTAATGTTTTGGGGAGACGAAAGTGGATAAATTTTATTATTGATTTGTTTTTGGTATTCTTGAATTTATTCTTGGACTTATTTTTGGAATGTAATAAATTTTAAGTTCAAGTATTATTTTTTTTATTCCGCTATTTTATTTGTGTGACCTAATTATAACGACCCCTTGTCCTTTGGACGGAGCGACATCCCCGGCCCTGGTGGACCTAGGTAGCGGGGTGTTACATAATGCCATGTGTCCGAATTTAGACTAAGTTTCTAATTTTTTTTCTCAAAAATGAACTAAATCCAGTCCGTATCGGGAAAATATTTTATTCCACCAATGGAATCTATAAATTTCACTGAATCCAATGGTAGGAGTCAAAATCCTTAATTCTTTCCAATTTGCGGTCAAAATCCAATCACGGTCAAAATTACAAAAAAAAACCCATGATGACTTAATTTATACCAGAATACTCATCTCATTGCACTGATTAATTTTTGTTCTAAATGTACCCCCAAATCTTCACTTTATTAAAAGTAATCACAATCTGAATATTTAGGGTGCGAGTAGAATGAATTCAAAATTACATCTAGGTTCCTACACATTTTTGTCGCACCAAAATATTCTTCATATTACACTGGTCATCTTTTGTTCTGGCCACCGATACAAGTTCCTATTCTATAAAAAATAGTAGTCAGTCAAATTCGAAAATACAGGGTATTACAACCTCTCTTCCTTCAAAAACTTTCGTCTTCGAAATTAGCTTATTCTTGGAACAATTCTAGATGCTTCTTCTGCATCTTTGTTTTTGTCTCCCATGTAGCATCTTGCATGGGATGATGATTCCATAATATCTTCACAAGTGGAATTTTCTTATTTCGTAACTCCTTCTCAGCATATTTCAAAATTGTAATAGGTTTTGCCTCATACTCCAAGTTTGGGGTCATTTCGATGGGCTTTCCATTCAAAACATGTGTAGGGTCAGCAACATATTTTCAAAGTTGGGAGACATGAATACATTATGAATACCATGACACTACAAAAAAAGTGACTTTTGGCAACGCCAAAGAAAGTGTGGCGAAAGTGGCCAAAACTGTGGCATATATGCTTTTACCATGGAAATGCCACGGTTTTTTAGGCGTGGGCATTTCGGTCATTGAAAAAGTTTGGCACAGTTGTGTAGCTGTGGGGAATACCTTTTGCCACGAATTTACCACAGTTTTGGAGTCGTTGTAAATAAAGTGTGGTGTTTGTTTATGGACTTTTGCCACAGTTTTTCCCAACGGTTATTAATTGTGGGCAAAGATTTTAATTTTTTGTCGTGGATTTTCCAACATTTTACAACCGTGGAGAATATTATTTGTTACAATTAAATTTCTGTTGAAAATAATCCTTTTTGTCACGGTTCTTTTCTAACTTGACATAACTGTGGGTAATATCCATTTGCAACGATTTACTTGCTGATGTAATTAATACTTTTTGGCACAATTCTTTTCTAAATTGACATAACCGTGGGTAATGCCCATTTGCTACATTTTGTTGCTATTGTAATTAATACTTTTTGCCACGGTTCTTTTCTAAATTGACATAACCATGGGTAATGCCCATTTGGTATGATTTCCTTGTAAGTAATTAATACTTTTTTTGCCACACTTTAAAGCTTCAAAAAAAAAAAAATGGTGCACAATTTTTGAACAACGTTCCATATTTTTTACATCTGTAGTGAATGAACATTGAATTCAATATGATGATATTGACAAATTGTTTTTCCTTCTACTTTAATAAGATCATGTACTATACATATAGAACTATGAAAACATCTAATATTAACAATCAACTATCATCCATTGAATAAACATTCAAAATGCTATCTTCCATTAATAATAACTTAATATATACCAAAAAAACTAAATGGGGTCTGATAATTGCATGAATCTAATCCTTGATATTAGTTCAAAATAGTCCAAAACAAAACCACAATTCTAACCATGACATCCATCAGAAGTCATAAAAATTCATTGAGGACAAAAAATAATGCCATAGTTAAATGAACCTTCAGCCACCTTGATCTTCATTCATCCTGTCATTAAGAAAAAAAAAGGACAAGATTACTTCTTAATAAAACTATAATCTGAACTTCTAAAGTAACTACAAAACTTGTCTTAGATATATATAATCATCCACTTTAACATAAAATTCGAAATCATAAAGCACATAAGCAGCTTTGAAGAAATCTAATGTGCATTAACATAAAGTGAAACTTAAAATGCTATGTGTCTCCACATTTGCATGCATTTGAAGCATTTGCATGCACCAGACAAAGATCATTTAAAAGTGAATCACAGAAAATTCTCAACAATTCTAGTCCCAACAGGAAATCTCAAGTGCAATTGCCAGCAAATGATAAACACAGGAGGATCATAATATCCGATAAAATGAAGATGCATTACTATATCATTCAGGTGGGAATTTTCCAAAAGTTAAACATCCAATAAATGAAGCTCCAATTTCCTCATCACCGTAACAACACCATACATAAGCTATAATAAGTTATCCATACATCATCATTATTTGAAACTAAAAGACTAATTAGACAAAAGAAAAAAGAGTAGAATTAATCTGTGAGCTCTTGCTAAAATGGTACTCTTATGTCAACTAAGTAAAACAAAGTACATCCAAATAAAATTTAGCCAAACAAAGGTAATGTCTTTTCTCATGTTATTGAAATAGAAATTCCCAAGACCTCATGTTAGTGAAGGTAATCAGATACATTTTGCCATATTATATAGTATAATCTCAATATAAAAGCCCATAAGCTAACGCATTTACAAAGATAAGGACGTCAAATTAATGATCCAACCGTTGGATTTGGTAAAATTACTATAAAAAATATTATGACCAAATTTAAAGATAATCGGATATATTTTTCCACATAATCACGAATAGTCTCTATATAAAAGCCAAAAACCTAATACATTTTTAAATATAACCATATCAAATTAATGATCCAATTATTAGATTTGTTAAAATCGTTTAAAAAAAAAGTGTTATTACCAAATTTGAAGGTAATCATATATATTTTTCAAGATAATCTAGCAAATCTCTATAGAAAAGTCCACAACCTATCACATTTACAAATAGAAGTATATCATCTTAACAATCAAACCGTTAGATTTGTTAAAATTACTAAAAAATATTTTATGACCTAATTTGAAAGTAATCAGATATATTTTGACACAAAACATAGTATAATCTCTATATAAAAATCCATAAGCTAACGCATTTAAAAAGATAAGGACATTCAATTAACAATCTAACCGTTGGATTAGTTAAAATTACTATAAAAAATATTAGGACCAAATTTAAAGATAATTGGATTTATTTTACTACATAATCTTGAATAATCTCTATATAAAAGCCAAAAAACTAATACATTTTTAAATATAATCATATCAAATTAACGATCCAACCGTTAGATTTGTTCAAACAATAAAAAAAAAAAAGTGTTATCACCAAATTTGAAGGTAATCAGATATATTTTTCATGATAATCTGGCAAATCTCTATATAAAAGTCCATAACCTAACACATTTATAAATATAAGTATATCATATTAATGATTCAACTATTAGATTTCTTAAAATTACTAAAAAAAATGTTTTATGACCTAATTTGAAAGTAATCAGATATATTTTTCCACATAATATAGTATCATCTCTATATAAAAGCCCATAAGCTAACTCATTTACAAAGAAAATGACATCAAATTAATGATCCAACCGTTGGATTAGGGAAAATTACTATAAAAAATATTATGACCAAATTTAAAGATAATCGGATATATTTTGCCACATAATCACGAATAATCTCTATATAAAAACAAAAAAGCCTAACGCATTTTTAAATATAACCATATCAAGTTAATGATTCAACCGTTAAATTTGTTAAAATCATTTAAAAAAAAAAGAGTGTTATAACGAAATTTGAAGGTAATCATATATATTTTTCCTGATAATCTAGCAAATCTCTATATAAAAATCCATAACCTAACACATTTATAAATATAATTATATCATATTAACGATCCAACCGTTAGATTTTTTTAAAATATTAAAAAATATTTTATGACTAAATTTGAAGATAATTAGATATATTTTAATATAGTATAATCTCTATATAAAAGCTATAAGCTCATGCATTTACAAATATAACGACATCAAATTAACGATTCAACCGTTGTATTAGTTAAAATTACTTTAAGAAATATTATGACCAAATTTAAAGATAATCGGATATATTTGGCACATAATCAAGATTAATCTCTATATAAAAGCGAAAAACCTAATGCATTTTTTAATATAACCATATCAAGTTAACGATCCAACTGTTAGACTTGTTAAAATCATAAAAAAAAAAAGAAAGAAAAAATTTTATGACCAAATTTGAAGGTAATCAGATATATTTTTCCTAATAATCTAGCAAGTCTCTATATAAAAGACCGTAACCTAACACATTTATAAATATAAGTATATCATATTAACGATCCAACCGTTAGATTTTTTAAAATTACTAAAAAACGCTTTATGACCTAATTTGAAAGTAATCAGATATATTTTAATATAGTATAATCTCTATATAAATTCCCATAAGCTAACGCATTTACAAAGATAAGGACATCAAATTATCAATCCAACCGCTATATTAGTTAAAATTATTATAAAAAATATTATGACCAAATTTAAGGATAATTGTATATATGTTGCCACAAAATGTCAAATAATCTCTATATAAAAGCAAAAAACCTAATGAATTTCTAAATATATCCATAACAAGTTAATGATCAAACCGTTAGATTTGTTAAAATCATTAAAAAAAAAAGAATGTGTTATGACCAAATTTGAACGTAATCAGATATATTTTTTTGGATAATCTCGCAAATCTCGATATAAAAGTTAATAACCAAACATGTTTATAAATATAAGTATATCATATTAACGGTCCAACCGTTAGATTTTTAAAAATTACTAAAAAATATTTTATAGACTAATTTGAAAGTAATCAGATATATTTTAATATAGTATAATCTCTATATAAAAGAACATAAGCTAACACATTTACAAAAATAAGGACAACAAATTAACGATCCAACCGTTGGATTAGTTGAAATTACTATTAAAAAAATTATGACCAAATTAAAAGATAATCGGATATTTTTTTTCGCCATAATCTCGAATAACCTCTATATAAAAGCAAAAAACCTAATGCATTTTTAAATATATCCATATCAAATTAACAATCAAATCGTTGGATTTGTTAAAAATATATATATATATATATATATATATATATATATATAAAGTATTATTTCCAAATTTGAAGGTAATGAGATATATTTTTCTAGATAATATAGCAAATCTCTATATAAAAGTCTATAACCAAACACATTTATAAGTATAACTATATCATATTAAAGATCCAACCATTTGATTTGTTAAAATTACTAAAAAAATGTTTTAAGACCTGATTTGAAGGTAATCGGATACATTTTGCCACATAACATAGTATAATCTCTATATAAAAACCCATAAGCTAACGCATTCACAAAGATAAGGACATCAATTAACAATCCAACCGTTGGATTAGTTAAAATTACTATAACAAATATTATGACAAAATTTAAAGATAATTGGATATATTTAACCACATAATCTTGAATAATCTCTATATAAAAACCAAAAACCTAATACATTTTTAAATATAACCATATCAAATTAACGATCCAAACGTTGGATTTGTTCACAAAAAAAGTGTTATCATCAAATTTGAATGTAATCAGATATATTTTTCAAGATAATCTGGCAAATCTCTATATAAAAGTCCATAACCTAACACACTTATAAATATAAGTATATCATATTAACGATCCAATCATTAAATTTTTTAAAATTACTAAAAAACATTTTATGATCTAATTTGAAAGTAATATTTTAATATAGTATAATATCTATGTAAAAGCCCATAAACTAACGCATTTACAGAGATAAGGACATCAAAGTAATGATCCAACTGCTGGACTAGTTAAAATTACTATAAAAAATATTATGACCAAATTTAAAGATAATCGGATATATTTTTGCCACATAATCTCGAATAATCCCGATATAAAAGAAAAAAAAAAACCCAATGCATTTTTAAATGTAGCCATATCAAGTTAACAATACAATTGTTATATTTGTTAAAATCATAAAAAAAAAAAAGTGTTATGACTAAATTTGAAGGTAATCAGATATATTTTTCAAGATAATCTAGCAAATCTCAATATAAAAGTCCACAACCTAACACATTTATAAATATAAGTATATCATACTAACAATCTAACCATTGGACTTTTTAAAATTACTAAAAAATATTTTATGACCTAATTTAAAGGTAATCAGAGACATTTAACAACATAATATAGTATAATCTCTAAATAAAAGCTCATCAGCTAACGCATTTACAGAGATAAGGAAATCAAATTAATGATCCAACCATTCGATTAGTGAAAATTACTATAAAAAATATTATGACCAAATTTAAAGACAATCGGATATATTTTGCCACATAATCTCGAATAATCTCTATATAAAAACAAAAAAAACCTAATGCATTTTTAAATATAACCATATCAAGTTAATGATCCAACCGTTAGATTTGTTAAAATCATTGGAAAAAAATGTTTTATGACAAAATTTGAAGATAATAAGATATATTTCTCCCGATAATCTTGCAAATCTCTATATAAAAGTCCATAACCTAACACATTTATAAATATAAGTATATCATATTAATGATCAAATCGTTAGATTTTTTAAAATTACTAAAAAACGTTTTATAACCTAATTTGAAAATAATCAGATATATTTTAATATATTATGATCTCTATATAAAAGACCATAAGCTAACACATTTATAGAGATAAGGACATCAAATTATCGATCCAACCGCTAGATTAGTTAAAATTATTATAAAAAATATTATAACCAAATTTAAAGATAATCGGATATATTTTACCACATAATGTCGAATAATCTTTATTTAAAAGCAAAAAACCTAATGCACTTTTAAATATAACTATATCAAGTTATCGAACCAACCGTTAGATTTGTTAAAATTAAAAAAAAAAAGTTTTATGACCAAATTTGAAGGTAATCAGCTATATTTTTCCCGATAATCTAGCAAATCTCTATATAAAAGTCCATAACCTAACACATTTATAAATATAATTATATCATATTAACGATCAAACCATTAGATTTTTTTAAAATTACTAAAAAATATTTTATGACCTAATTTGAAAGTAATCAGATATATATTAATCTAGTATAATCTCTATACAAAAGCTCATAAGCTAACGCATTTATAGAGATAAGGACATCAAATTATCGATCCAACCGCTATATTAGTTAAAATTATTATAAAAAATATTATGACCAAATTTAAGGATAATTGTATATATTTTGCCACAAATTGTCGAATAATTTTTATATAAAAGCAAAAAACCTAATGCATTTTTAAATATAACCATATCAACTTAAAGATCCAACCGTTAGATTTGTTAAAATCATAAAAAAAAAAAAAGTTTTATGACCAAATTTTAAGGTAATCAGATATATTTTTCCTGATAATCTATCAAGTCTCTATATAAAAGTTCGTAACCTAACACGTTTGTAAATATAAGTATATCATATTAACGATCCAACTGTTAGATTTTTTAAAAATACTAAAAAAACGTTTTATGACTTAATTTGAAAGTAATCAGATATATTTTAATATAGTATAATCTCTATATAAAAAACCATAAGCTAACGCATTTACAGAGATAAGGACATCAAATTAACGATCCAACCATTGGATTACTTGAAATTACTATAAAAAATATTATGACCAAATTTAAAGATAATCGGATATATTTTGTGACATAATCTCGAATAATCTCTATATAAAAGCAAAAAACCTAATGCATTTTTAAATATATCCATATCAAGTTAACGATTAAACCATTGGATTTGATAAAATTATATATGAGAAAAAAGTATTATTTCTAAATTTGAAGGTAATAAGATATATTTTTCCAGATAATATAGTAATCTGTGTATAAAAGTCTATAACCAAACACATTTATAAGTATAAGTATATCATATTAATGATCGAACCATTTGATTTGTTAAAATTACTAAAAAAATGTTTTAAGACTTGATTTGAAGGTAATCAGATACATTTTGCCACATAACATAGTATAATCTCTATATAAAAACCCATAAGCTAACACATTCACAAAAATAAGGATATCAAATTAACAATCCATCCGTTGGATTAGTTAAAATTACTATAACAAATATTATGACAAAATTTAAAGATAATTGGATATATTTAACCACAAAATCATGAATAATCTCTATATAAAAACCAAAAACCTAATACATTTTTAAATATAACCATATCAAATTAACGATCCAACCGTTAGATTTGTTCAAATAATGATAAAAAAAAAGTATTATGACCAAATTTGAAAGTAATCAGATACATTTTTCCTGATAATCTAGCAAATCTCTATATAAAAGTCAATAACCTATCACATTTATAAATATAAGTATATTATATTAACGATCCAATCGTTAGATTTTTTAAAATTACTAAAATACGTTTTATGACCTAATTTGAAAGTTATATTTTAATATAGTATAATATCTATATAAAAGCCTATAAACTAACGCATTTACAGAGATAAGGACATCAAAGTAACGATCCAACCGCTAGATTAGTTAAAATTACTATAAAAAATATTATGTCCAAATTTAAAGATAATCGAATATATTTTTGCCACATAATCTCAAATAATCCCAATAGAAAAGAAAAAAAAAACCCCCAATGCATTTTTATATGTAACCACATCAAGTTAACGATCCAATCGTTAGATTTGTTAAAATCATTAAAAAAAAAAAAGTGTTATGACCAAATTTGAAGGTAATCAGATATATTTTTCTTGATAATCTAGCAAACCTCAATATAATAGTCCATAGCCTAACATATTTGTAAATATTAGTATATCATATTAATGATAAAACCGTTAGATTTTTTAAAATTACTAAAAAATGTTTTATGACCAAATTTGAAAGTAATAAGATATATTTTAATATAGTATAATCTCTATATAAAAGCCCATAAACTAATTCATTAACAAAGACAAGGAAATGAAATTAACGATCCAACCGTTAAATTTGTTAAAATTATTATAAAAAATATCATGACCTAGTTTAAAGATAATCGGATATATTTTGCTACAGAATCTCGAATAATCTCTATATAAAAAGAAAAAAACCTAATACATATTTAAATATAACCATATCAAGTTAACGATCCAATCGTTAAATTTGTTAAAATCATAAAAAAAAAAAATGTTTTATGACCAAATTTGAAGGTAATCAGATATATTTTTCGTAATAATCCTGCAAATATGTATATAAAAGTCCGTAACCAAACACATTTGTAAATATAAATATATCATATCAACGATCCAACCGATAGATTTTTTAAAATTACTAAAAAATGTTTTATGACCTAATTTGAAGGTAATCATATATATTTTGACACATAATATAGTTTAATCTCTATATAAATGCCCATAAGCTAACTCATTTATAAAGATAAGGATATCTAATTAACGATTCACTCGTTGGATTAGTTAAAATTACTTTAAAAAATATTTTGACCAAATATAAAGATAATCGGATATATTTGGCACATAATCTAAAATAATCTCTATATAAAAGCAAAAAACCTAATGCATTTTTAAATATAACCATATCAAGTTAACGATATAACCGTTAGATTTGTTAAAATTATATAAAAAAAAAAATTTATGACCAAATTTTAAGGTAATCAGATATACCTGATAATCTATCAAGTCTCTATATAAAAGTCCGTAACCTAACACGTTTATAAATATAAGTATATTATATTAACGATCCAACTATTAGATTTTTTAAAAATACTAAAAAACGTTTTATGACTTAATTTGAAAGTAATCAGATATATTTTAATATAGTATAATCTCTATATAAAAACCCATCATCTAACGCATTTACAGAGATAAGGATATCAAATTAACGATCTAACCGCTGGATTAGTTAAAATTACTATAAAAAATATTATGACCAAATTTAAAGATAATCGGATATATTTTGCCACATAATATCGAATACTCTTTATATAAAAGCAAAAAACCTAATGCATTTTTAAATATAACCATATCAAATTAACGATCCAATCGTTAGATTTGCTAAAATCATAATAAAAAAAAAAGGTGTTATGACCAAATTTGAAGGTAATAAGATATATTTTTCCAGATAATCTAACAAATCTCTATATAAAAGTGCATAATCTAACACATTTATAAATTTAAGTATATCATATTAACGATCCAACAATTAGATTTTTAAAAATTACTAAAAAATGTTTTATGACCTATTTTGAAAGTAATAAGATATATTTTAATGTAGTATAATGTGTGTGTGTGTGTGTGTGTGTGTGTGTGTGTGTGTGTGTGTGTGTGTGTGTGTGTGTGTGTGTGTGTGTGTGTGTGTGTGTGTGTGTGTGTAAGCCCATAAGCTAATGCATTCATAAAGATAAGGAAATCAAATTAACGATCCAACCGTTAGATTTGTTAAAATTACTATAAAAAATATTATGACCTAATTTAAAGATAATCAGATATATTTTGCCACATAATCTATCATAATCTCTATATAAAAGTCCATAACCGAACATATTTATAAACATAAGAATATCATATTAACGATTTAACCATTAGATTTGTTAATGTTGTTAAAAAAAAAAAGTGTTATGACATAATTTGAAGATACTTGGATATATTTTGCAGAATAATCTCTACATAAAAGCCCATAACCTAACACATTTATAAAGATAAGCATATCAAAATAATGATCTAACCATTAGTTTTGTTAAAATTGAAAAAAAAAAAAAGGTATTATGACTAAATTCGAAGTTAATCGGATATATTTTCTACATAATCTAGAATAATCTCTCTATAAAAGCAAAAAACTTAACACATTTTTATATATAACCATATCAAATTAACGATCCAACCGTTAAATTTGTTAAAAATCACCCAAAAAAAATGTGTTATGATCAAATTTGAAGGTAATAAGATATATTTTGCCATATAATATATAGTGTAATCTTTATATAAAAGTCTATAACCTAATGCATTTTATAAAGATAAGTATATCAAATTAACGATCTAATCTTTAGATTAGTTAAACTTGTAGAAAATGGAGTATCCTTCCTCATACAATGGTCGCTAACTATAATCACAAATTGGAGTGTACTAAAATTTATGAAATTCCACTTTCTACTTTTATTTCTCTTTGTTTGATTGTAGAAAGTTGATTTTGTTCTAGATAAATAAAGAATTAGGCAAAAAGTGTACACAAGTAGTTGGTCCAAAAATATATATATAAATTAATAAAATAGTAATATAAAGATTTGAACACACAACTATTTGAATATAAACAATTACCTCAACTATGATATCTAAGAAAAGCTTCCATTTTATATTGATATTCTTTAATATTTGATAAAATAAGAAAAAATATGCTTTTTCCACAGTTTAATGAAACTATGGGTAATAAAGATTCTTTATCAACAATTTCAAATAGCTGTGGTAAAAAGTTATTTTTACCCACACGATTTTTAAATATGTGGTAAAAAAGAACTTTTACCTACAAAAATTATAGGACCTAAATTAGTTATATATTTTCTAGTTATTTGAGGCCATTTTGTGATATATTTTGTACAATAACTGGTCATATTCTTTTATATTTGAGATTTTACCATTGGAAAGTTATTTTGTGCATTATTTCAGTTTTTAGGGTTAAATAAGACAAAATCGTCGCTAAATAGACTAGAGGCGGCGTCGGCCACGTGCTGCTAGCACGCACTTTGAGGCGATGAAAATCGACAAAATAGGGACTGAACAGAATATAGTTGGCGCTGGTTGAGAGCCCAGACATGGCGTCGGCTACGACCTAGAAGAACTTGACACGAAAATTGAAAAAAATTGATGAATGGATAGAGAGACAGAATGCAACTGGCGCCGGCCCTAGGTAGGACAGGCATCGCCGACTGTGTACTGGTACAGAGGTGGTGCATCGATTTTCTTGTGCATTTTTTGTAATTTTCAGAGTTTTGGTATTTTCCTACTTCTATTTGGCCAGAAATCCTAGAGGGACGAATTTAGGACGTCTAAAGCCTATAAATAGAGGAAAAAACACAAGTCAAAGGTATGAATTCAAAGAGCAAAATACAAAATCACTTACGTTCAAGAAGGAATTCATCAAATCAAGGAGGATTGTACAAGAGAGTTTATAAAGGAATAAGAAGGAGGCTTGTCTATGAGGGCTTTCTTTTAACTTTGTTTTCTTTTCTTGAACAATAATGTATTAATTATTTTATTGTAATTTGACATTATTTTCTGTATTCATGATTTTTAGAGTTACTTTGATCTTTTGATTAATTGATTGTTATTCTTGGTATTTAATTACTTATGCTGATTATGAGATTAATTTATTGTTTCTGTCCATTAACTTGCTTGGAAAAACAGTTGATGGTAGTCTCAATTCATTAATTTCATATTAGTTGTCTATTAACTTGCTTGGAAAAGGGGTTAATTGGTAAGAACTGGGTAGTTAAAAGTAAATTGATGTCTGCTAGGATATGGATTCATTGGTTAATTTCATGTTTTAAATTTACTAGGATATGGAGATTTAATTAAGGATTGTGTTTAATACATCTTTTGGGTGAATTAGTTGAGACAGGATATGTGATGCTAATTTATGTAGAAGATAGTGATTTCATGGATTGGAAAAGAAGTGAATCTATCTTAATCCTTCATGATGCCAAGAGAATGATTAGTTATGTTAATGATTAGGTACTTTAAGGTCATGTGTGTCAAAATAATGGTTTGAGTTACATAATTCTCCATCTTTAACATGTATATTTTATTTTATTTTATTTTATTTTCCTTTTTATTATTGTTCACTTTATCGAGTCGGTTCAACAATGAAGGAAAAGTGATTAATGCATACTTGTTCCTTGAGGATCGATACTCATTTTAAAGCCTATGCTATGCTTAATGATGAGTACGCTTGCTCATATGTGTAATTTGGGGTTAATGTTTTAATTTAAACTTAATTGGGAATGTGCTTATTTTTTTTAATGATTTTTTATACCCAAATTCGTACACATCAAGTTTTTGGCGTCATTGCCGGGGAATAATATCATGAAAGTTTGGATTTTGTTGATTTAACCATGTAAATATGTAAATATGTAAATTTGTACAATTGTTGTTTTTACAAAAAGGTGCTATCTTTTGTATCTTGTGTATTTTTGTAATTTAATTTACTAACTTTGACTGATGTTTAATTGACTAATTTGTTCTTTTAATTTTGTTTGAATTGTGAATTCCATTATCTAACTTTCTTCTTGTCTTTTCTAGGTGATCAAGGCTGTGGAGAGCATTGAAGTCTTTCTTGCTTTAAGTTTTTGTGATTTGGATCAATTTTTTTTCTTTATTTTTATTTATTTCTTCATGAATTGAATTTCATTATTCATCACTGCTGTGTGTTCATTATTTTTATTTCATTTTTCACAAAAAAAAAAAAAACCAGAGCCCGGACAGCTTAGGGCTAGCGCCGGCCAGGACAGGAACCGACAGCGGCTCTTATCGCAGGAGGCACTAAAAATAAGCCAATTTGGCCATTTTTTCTTTCAAACTCTCTAATTCCCTCTCAAATTCTCTCTAACCGGTGCAGGCTCCACATCCTAAACCTTTCAAAATTTGATTTTTCACCTTCCAAACACTTCTAGAGTATCAATCTATCAATCTTTTGTTGATTCTACGGATCAAAATCCTCTAAATCTTTCTTTTTTCACAAAAACCTAATCTTCAATCTGTCTTCAAAGAGCTTTGATTTCTGGAAAAATGATGCATATTTTGTTTGCCTATGCATATGAGAACATAAAGGCACGTTTTTTCTTGAATTCCCATGGTTAGAATGTTGTCGGGAAATTTTTCCAATTTTAGGTATATTTTTTGGCCAAAATTTGGGATATTTAATGTTCTCTTGCATTGTGAATCAATTTGTGAGTTTTATGACATTGGATATATTATGAGTTGATGATTCTTGAGAACTTTATTCATTCACATGATCATTAGGGAGTTTGTGTATTCGCTTAATGGTATGATTATGGCTATTATGATGATTGAGTAGCTAGTTGCACATTGGACTTGAATTATCTTACACTTGATCACTATAATGCCATGATGATTTCATAATTCACATGATCATGTTATGAGCATCTAGATACATTGGGTTTGTTCAGCACATTTACGCTTTCCAGTGAGATATTATGCTTATTCTTGCAGGTTGTGTGAAAATTGTGGTGGATTGATTGGAGGAGTTTGAATTGGTTATTGTGTCGGTGAAAGGTATACTTTAAGGAGTTTGGGAATTGTGGTGTGAGCTGGTTGAGAGTTGAGTGTGGTGTTGTGCATTGTATTTGAAAAAGGGGATATTATATTCTTTTGAAATCTTTGAGCTTCCTAGTACTTATACTCCTATCTTCACTACTATCTACTTTCTAATATGTCTAGATCACGGGGCCAATCATCTAAAAGGGCTAGAGCTTCTTCTTCCTCAGCCTCTTCATCTAAAGACCCCATGTTCCTCAGGCTAGCAGATTTCATTGATCCATCCTGTGAGGAGTGGTACAATAGGAGGTCCTCAAATAAGATTATTGTGGAGTATACCTTTGCACCTACTTTAGACCGTGCCCTTAAACTAGGAATGATGTTTAGGAGACTAAGGTGGAGACCTATAGTACAGCTTAAGGGAGATTATTGTCTAGTGCTCATAAAAGAATTCTATACTAACATAGTTGCAAAGGATAATAACCATCTTCCACACATTGAGACACGAGTGAAGGGAACCCCCATTTTCATCACAAGAAACCATTTAGCCATTCTTCTCCATGTGTATGATGATGATTCTTGGCTAGGGATTGTTGGGATGTATGCCCTCTTAGACTAGATTTCTGATGTAAAAATCGAATGTTTTAATAAAAGAATTTATTTTCAGAAATTATTTGTGAATTTACAAATTTATTTGTGCACAATTACATTTGGAAAAGACTCATTGTGTTTAAGTAAGTGGTCCATGTGAATGTAGGTCTTTTATAGTAAGGTATGAATCAAGGGTTACTTAACACATAAACATTCGTTCTTAACCGATTGATGAGAATAGGAATCTCATCATGTCTAGGTTATTATGTTGTGAATTCTAAATAGGGAATGGCTTACCTTGTTAGTGTTGTGCCCTAGAGGCAATCACTTGTACATTGTATATGACACATTTTATTTTAATAAAAGGCATTATTTATCTTACAGTTTCTTTTGTTTACTTTTAAGTAATATAACTGTTCGATAAAATTCCTAGTACAACACTGTGTTAAGAAAATCATGATAGAGATCATGATATGAGATTCCTACTACATTGGATGGTGTTAGTACTTAAATAGTCTCTGATCATAGTATTAATGAGACAGGACATCATTAATGCGTTAAGACTAGCATGTGTTAGACTTCCTGATTTGATCAGGTGGTGGTTCTCATATCCGTGAGCATTGAGATACTCAAAGTTAACACATGGATGCTTGTTAATAGAACAAGTTCATTGGATGACCTAGCTTTGAGATAATCACATGGATAACTATTTAGTGCCAGTGATATAATCTCAATATAACAAACGTGCAAGTATCCTTAGACTTGAAATCTCCAAGACACTTTGTTTGCTGAGCATTGTACTTTGATTCCAATGTCCAGAGCTCGATTGAGGGCCACCTATGGGATGAATATTGGGTAAATTGTGAGGTAAATGAAAGAAATTGAGAGGGTCAATAAAGGATTCACCACTCCTAATAGTAGGGGCGAATATCTCACGACCACTTATAGGAATTACTACTCGAAAAGTCCTTGACCAAGGCAATTGTGTATTGGAAATAGTTCCAATTGATACACATCTAGAGTAGTGGGTTCCTGGTACAAGTACTATTGTATTCGGGCCAGAATTAATTCTAGAGGGAGTTGGCACTAATTCTGTACTCCAAACCGAATGAGATATTGTATGATGAAAGGAGTTAATTGTACTGAAGTTTGTTATTGAAGGGTTCATGTCAAGCCACTTGACTTTCTGGACTCTTGGGTGGTCATGATGTGTTGCTAGATACCACTCATGATCTAGGAATATGGGTTTATTAATTGATGAATTAATAAACCAATCCTGATTAGAATTAATAAGATTAATTCTAATTAATTATGGATTATTAATCTCAAAGACGTTTGGATTAATTCATGTTCTCTACCAATTGACTGGGAAATCTAATAGGTCACACACAATAGAGGATTATATACTCAAGATGTTATTTGATAACATAGTGGGGTTGATTGAGAGAAAGAGAAGTTGTTGTGGACAAATTATAATTAGTTATAATTTGTGGTCTAAGTTGTAATTGTGAGAATTTCATATTTCCAATTACAATTAGAAAATTCTAATAGGATTAGAACTCTCAGTTTGGGGGGGGGGGGGATTTCGTGTAATATATAGTAGATATAAAACACGAAAACCCTAGCTAAAAGACACATGAAAAACCAAGGGTCACGAACCAACAGTTTCCTCTCTTTTCTCTCTCGATTTGATTTTGATCAAAGAACCCTAGCCGCCATCTTGTTTCTATTAGTACAGGAAAGTTTGGTGCTTGAGTATTCCTCTGTATGGATTACTGTTAGAGATAATCACACACTATGATTATAGTGGTTAGACGTCCAACTCACGTGGAGGTTGATCATGAGGATTGCTAGATCGCACCTCTACTTGAAGAAGAAATTTTGTTCTTCAGATGATTACCCAAACGAAAAAGTTGCTACCTTTATTGTCTTTATGTCTTGTTTTCCACACATAGACAGGTCCTGGGATGGTATCTCGTTTGTTTTCCACTGCGCCGTATAAGATACGAGCCTGGGATACCCAACATACCTTTAGCTAGTGAGTAGTCCACTCACTTTATGACATAAGCGTATTTCGAATACGTAGAACATGACCTGTAGTAGTGGTTTCTAAAAGTACTATATGGTGGAAACCTAAACTACTGCCGCTACAGTGTACACTAGTACTCTACGACTTGAGTATGAGTTGGTGGTCTGACAAAGCTGGAAGCATATACTTTGATATGCTATAGTTGAGGTTCTATTGTAGGGCCAATATACTTGCATGTTGGGTATGTGTGACTAGTTAGTTAAGGCAAACTTGTACAAGATAGTTTCTATAATATATCGCCCATTGCGGTTGTCTGAATGATCTAAATATCCAAGGCCCTAGGAAACATGACTTGGATGTTTACTTTAGGGTAGCTTCCTTGGAAAGCGAAAACAATCCAGGAAGTCGTAGATCATTGAACTAGAGGCCTAAGAATGGTAGATGTCATTTAGAGAGGTGTTAGTACACTTATTCCTCTCTGAATGTACGACGATGTATAAAGGGGTATTTTATTCATTATAGCTATAGGTCGGAGACTTTGCTAATGCAGCAGTGTCATTGGGGTCAATATTTCTTTATGGTAGTATTAGGAAATATTTAAAATGTAAAATACAACTATTTATATGGCAAGAGTATTTTGGTCATTTTAGTAGCTAAGGCGGTGTGTCTTTTAGTCCGCAGTATAGACCGTGAATCTTAATTAAATACGAGCTAAGGAATTGATCTTAAATTAAATGAAATTTATTTTATTTAAGTAGCTTAATTTAATTATTGGGTTAGAATAAAATAAAGGTCCATGGAGAGAGAATTAATAAAATTAGTTTAGTGGGTTAATTAATTATTCAGGGCTCTGGCCCAATTTGAATAATTAAAGATTAATTTGAGACTAAACTAATATAGGCTTATTAATTAGACTAGTTTATTTGGGTTGGAAAATTAATTGTTAATTGGGCCATTAGGCTGGTTCTAATTAGAATAATTAATTAAGCCCAAAAGGTTAAACTAAGAGTCCAATGGCCCAGTCCAGTTTAACCTAGGATTTTATTTAGGTTAAACAGGAGAATTGGAAACAATGTTGTGGCAGAACATACACTCTCTAAGACGGCTTCTTCTTTGAGGAAAAGCCAGACGTCTCTCTCTCCATCTTTCCAGAAAAAAAGGTTTCTTAGTCTATAGTTGTTCACCAAACGGATTTAGGTAGGCCATATACTAAAAGATTGAGGGATTGGCGTTCACCTACATACAAAGACGGAGTAGGAGACTTGCAGGAATCGTACCAGAGGTTACCACCAGCACACCTACCTTGGTTGTGCACGTTCTGGTCCAGTCAACTTTTAGAACGAGGAAAAGAGGTAAAAAAATTTTTAACCTCGGAGTCCCGCCAAAGCACAATCGGCGCCGGCTTGGGCTGCCGGAGCTAGCGCCAGTTCTGATCGGGATTCCCCTGTTCTTGGTTTTTTTCCAATTTTTTATCTTCTCTTCCTCTGCGTGTCCTGTGTTTTTCGCTTCCTATGCCTTCAATTGGTATCAGAGCATGAAGGTTTTGTGAAAATATAGGAAGCGTGCATCTAGATAAATAAAACTGGACACATATGTGTGATTAAAATTGTGATCCTTCGCTATTTATGGTATGGATAGATTCTTTGTTAAACCTCGCGAGTTGAGGTATAGGAGATTTGTAATTTATTGTTTTTCTTAGCAAATCGTGTAAGCTCAATATTTATGAGTATAGGCGATTGTTGGTTTTAGTTGATTTTATTGTATTTGGTTTGAAATGGGAGAGCCATCGAAGCCGGAAGCTGTGCAGAAAAACAAGAAAAATTCACAGAAGAAATTTGCAGAAAAAAACTGCAGGATCAAGTGTCCATATCGGAACTGGCGCCGGCTTGGGGTGTTGGAACCAGTGCCGGCTAGGGCCTGGAAGGCCGGTCCGTGCGCTGGTTTCCTGTGGGGCCTGGTTCTGTGTGGCAGGTGCAGTGGATCATAGTGCAGATGGGGTGTATGATCTAGTGTGGCGGATGCAGTGGACCAAGGAGAAATTTTTTATTTTTCCTTGTAATTTTTCTTGCGTTTTCTTTTTGTTTTGGGGTCTATACCAGGCGAAGTTAATATTTTGCAATAGTTAATATTCAAGGAATATTTTTGCACGAAAAATATTAGTAAGGGATTTTAAGATTAAACAAGACCATTAATTAATTAATTAATTAATTAATGTGTTTAATTATATTATCTGGGCACTTAGATTTAAAAATAGAATAGCATGAAAACGTCTACTATTTTCTAGCATTCTCTTTATTTTTGGTACTTATGTGCAGGTTTTCTCAAAGACTAAAGTCTTTGGGAATGTTTTTGACAAAGGAAACATTTTTTTTTTGCAAATTAAATGGTTATTTTAACTTCAACAAAAATTAATCCATAGATATTTTCTCAAATGATTAAATCCTTGATATAGAAAATATATTGGATTTAGATATTTTTGTAAGGTTAAAATAGAAAGCCATTTTGTTTTAGTTTGGCACAAGAAAAATTATTTTGTTAAATAAACTTGAGACCAAAGTCTCTAGAAAGTTTTAATTGGAAATTTTTTGAAATTATTAAGTTTTTAACTTAAATAAAATTTGTCCATGGGAAAAACTCTCAAAGGATATAAGCTTTGACATAGAGATTTTTATAGACTTAGATATTTTATTTTTGAGTTAAGGGAAAACTTAATGGAAATTTTCAAAATGATATTTTATAGAAAACCCTTGTTTTAAAAGACTAAGTGAGAGAGGGGTTCCAATGGCCCTATGACCTCCAGCACGATCCTTATTAGAGATCATGGGTCCTCTCACGTCACCCTGGGAGTGAACCCGTATAGGATAGGGATACTACAAGGATCTAGATCTAATGGAGGGATGTAATTAATAACCCGGGGCACGTACTATGATTGGCTAGCCCCTTGTTGGAGGTCATAGTGCGAGGTATGTCCATAGGAAATGAGAGGAAATGGCCATCCCCTCGATGGAGTTATCTTCTAGATCATTACCTGAAGGAAAATTAATTTGTGGTAGTTAACACACTTAACTTAGGAAACTGTTAATCTTCCCAAAAAGCTATGTTAGTTTTCCTAAGAGCCAAATTGATTATTATCAGTTTTGATAATAAGGATAAAGTGCACATATTTGTTTTGTTTTCACAAATTGAATCTTTTTTCTTTTATTTTTCTAATTTTTTAGAAATGGTGGGAGGTTCTTTTAACCCATTGGCCATTATTCTCCGAGAGAATAAGCTAACGGGACCAAACTATGTGGACTGGAAAAAGGAATTTGGACATAATACTCACAGTAGAAGAGTATAAGTATGTCCTTTACGAAACCTACCCTGTTATCAGGGAGGGTTCCACTGCCGAGGAGCTTGAGGCTGAGAAGGCATGGAAGAAGGCTGACGAGATGGCTCGTTGTTATATGTTGGCCTCCATGTCTAAGGTGCTCCAATCCAAACATAAGTACATGACCACTGCACATGACATAACCCAATCATTAGCCATGATGTTCGCGGAAAAGAGCCAGCCCGCAAGGTAGGAGGCTCTTCGAACCATCATTAACACTAAGATGGCTAAGGGAGCATCAGTCAGAAAGCATATGCTCAAGATGATTACCGCTTTCGAGGAGGCAAAAATCTTAGGGGCTGTCATTGACCCGAGAGCCAAGTGGACATGGTTCTCGAATCATTATCGAGTTCCTTTACTCAGTTCAAGTTGAACTATAACATGAACAAGTTGAACATGGGTTTGACTGAGTTGATGAAGGAGCTCCATATGGCGGAAAATGTCATGAAGCCACAATCTAAGGCTATGATTGCTAAGGCTTCATCTTCTAGAATTGGGCCCAAGCCTAGGAAGTTCAAGAAGAAAAAAGGGAACGCAGTGGTCCAGTCCAAGACCTAGCCCAAAGACAAACCTAAGGGTAAGTGCTTCAAGTGTGGACTGAAGGGACACTGGAAAAAGGAGTGTCCAGATCTTCGAGCTAAGAAAAACCCCATAGGTAATGTTTTCTATCTAGAGTCTATATCAATGGTTGGATCAACTTCCACTTGAATTGTTGATTTAGAAGTCACTGATCATATCTGTAACTCCTTGCAGGGGTTTAGAAAGATTAGAAGACTCCAGAAGGGCGAACATGGACTACGTGTGGAAAATGGAGCACAAGTTTAGGCCCTTGTAGTGGGAGAGTTGGATCTTGTATTTGATTGTAATAGAATAGTGGTTTAGAAAGATATTTTATATGTACCTGAATTTAGATAGAATTTGATTTCGGTTGCGAAACGAATAAATTAAGGATATTCTGTATCTTTCTATTCTGGTATTTCTATCAGTAGAGATGGAGAAATTTTATGTACTGGTACATGTATGAGAATCTATTTTTCTTAAACCCTATTAACAATCAATTAAATAACGTTCGATTTGAACCTTTAACAAAGAAGAGAAAGATCAATGTCAATGACTCTTATCTTTGGCATTTAAGGTTGGGTCATATCAACTCAACTAGGATTCAGAAGTTGATCCATGATGGGCCCTTGGGCTCATTGAGATTGAAAAATTAGTCTCAGTGTGAGTCCTGTCTGATGGGAAAAATGACCAAAAGGTCTTTTGCCCCTAAGACGGATAGAGCCAAGGAGTTATTGAGTCTTGTTCACACTGATATGCGTGGTCCCCTGTCTACACCAGCTAGAGGAGGTTTTGAGTACTTTATCACTTTCACGGATAATTGTACAAGGTTTGGTTACGTTTACTTGATAAGTGCAATTCTAACTCTTTTGACAAGTTCAAAGAGTTTAAGGCTGAAGTAGAGCGTCAGACAGGTAAATTGATCAAGACCTTACGATCAAATCATGGTGGAGAGTACCTCCTTGGTGAATTCATGGACTACATGGTACATCATGGATAGTATCGCAGCTCTCCGCATCGGAGACACCCCAGCAGAATGGAGTATCTGAGAGAAGGAACAGGACATTGATAGAAATGGTTCGAAGCATGATGTCTCATGCTATTCTTCCAGTGTCTTTTTAGGATATGCCCTGGAAACAGCGGTATATATTCTGAATTTGGTGCCTTCCAAGTTAGTACCTAGGACTCCTTATGAGATGTGGACTGGGCGTAAGCCAAGTCTGAATCATCTCAAGATATGGGGTTGTCCAGTTTATGTACTGGTCAAGGAAGACAAGTTGGAACCAAGATCAGAATTATACTATTTTGTTGGGTATCCAAAAGGGATAAAGGTCCTAAGAAGCAAAAGGTACTGGTTAGTACCAATGCTTTATACTTAGAGGATGTTCAAAGTACTTCCACGAAAGGTTCAACTAGGTTGGAATTCGAGGAGAAGTTATCTTTGGAAATAACTTCTTTTGACCCGATTGTGGAACAAGAAGAGGCATAATCTCAAGAGCTTGTACATATGGAGCCTCATCGTAGTGAGAGAGTGTCTAGGGTTCTAGAGAGATGGACTGGAGAAGCTTTCGAGCTGGTCTCCGACCATCAGGAACAAGACCCCACTAAATACGAGATGGCTATTGCTGATGCTGATGCAAATCTGTGGTATGAAGTAATGAAAGCCGAGATTAAGTCTATGTATCTCAATTAGGTTTGAGATCTTGTAGCTTTACCGGAAGGGATAAAACCCATAGGGTGTAAGTGGGTATATAAGAGAAAGATGGGAATAGATGGGAAGGTGAAAACTTTTAAAGTAAGGCTTGTGGCAAAATGGTACACTCAGAAAGAGGGAATCGATTATGAAGAAACATTTTCCCTGATAGCCATGCTTAAGTCCATCCGTATCCTCCTTGCTATCGCATGTCATTATGACTACGAGATATAGCAAATGGATGTCAAGACGGCATTTTTAAATGGTCATTTTAGTGAAGACATCTATATGTCTCAACCGGAAGGCTTTATTGCTAAAGGCCAAGAGCATATGGTTTGCAAGCTTAAGAAGTCAATTTATAGACTTAAGCAGGCATCAAGGGCATAGAACATTCATTTTGATAAGACTGTAAAGTCTTATAGTTTTATTCAAAACGAGGATGAATTATGTGTGTACAGGAAACTTGAAGGCATTAATGTAGTTTTTCTAGTTTTGTATGTGGATGACATTCTACTCATTAAAAATGATGTAGGGCCATTGTCATCTACAAAAGTTTGGCTGTCTAGTCAATTTAGTATGAAGGACTTGGGAGAAGCTAGCTACATTCTCAAGATTAGACTTCTTAGAAATAGGAAGCAGAGAATGTTAGGATTATCTCAAGCGGCATACATTGACAAGATGCTGGCCAAGAATAGCATGGACTCATGCAAGGGAGCTCTAATTCCTTGCAGACATAGGTTGTCATTTTCTTTAAGGGACTATCCTAAGTCTCCAGAAGAAAAGGGCAGGATGAGTAGGATTCCCTACGCTTCAACTGTGGGAAGTCTCATGTACGCCATGCTGTGTACTATGCCAGATATCTGCTTTGTCGTAGGCTTGGTTAGCAGATATCAGTCAAACCTTGGAGATGTTCATTGGCAAGTTGTAAAGCATATACTCAAGTACCTCAAGGGAACGAGAGATTATATGCTAGTTTACAGGGCTGATGACTTGGTTCCTACAAGATACACAGATTCAGACTTCTAGGCAGATAAGGATGAGAGAAAATCCACTAGTGGATATATCTTCACCTTGTCTGGAGGAGCTATTTCAAGGAGGAGTATCAAGCAATCTTGCATTGCTGACTCAACCATGAAAACTGAGTATATGGCAGCTTCGAAGGCATCCAAGGAAGTAGTCTGGCTCTGGAAGTTTCTTTTAGAACTTGGTGTCATGCCACACATGGACAGGCCAATTGTGATGTATTACGACAACACTGAAGCAGTATCGCAATCCAAAGAACCTTGGAACCACAAGAAGGGAAAGCACATCGAGAGGAAGTACCACCTGATCCGGGATTTCATCCAAAGACGGGAAGTCGTGGTGGAACAGATTGCCTCTAAGAACAATCTAGTGATCCATTCACTATGCTTGTAACTGAGAGAATCTTCAAAAGACACTTAGACACTATAGGGGTTGGCACCTACGGACTTACTTAGTCTTAGAGTGCAAGTGGGAGATTGTTGGAATGTATGCCCTCTTAGACTAGGTTTTTGATGTAAAAATTGAATGTTTTAATAAAAGAATTTATTTTCAGAAATTGTTTGTGAATTTACAATTTTATTTGTGCATAATTATGTTTGAAAAAGAATCATTGTGTTTAAGTAAGTGGTGCATGTGAATGAAGGTCTTTTACAGTAAGGTATGGATCACGGGTTACTTAACACATAAACATTCGTTCTTAACCGATTGATGAGAATGGGAATCTCATCATGTTTAGGTTATTATATTGTGAATTCTAAATGAGGAATGGCTTACCTTTAGCCAATGAGTAGTCCACTCACTTTATGATATAAGCGTATTTCGAATACGTAGAACAGGACCTGTAGTAATGGTTTCTAAAAGTACTATATGGTAGAAACTTAGACTACTGCCGCTGCAGAGTGGACTAGTACTCTACGACTTGAGTATGAGTTGATGGTTTGACGAAGCTGGAAGCATATACTTTGATATGCTATAGTTGAGGTTCTATTATAGGGCCAATATACTTGCATGTTGGGTATGTGTGACTAGTTAGTTAAGATAGACTTGTACAAGATAGTTTCTATACTATATCGCCCCTTGTGGTTGTCTGAATGGTCTAAATATCCAGGGCCCTGGGAAACATGACTTGGATGTTTGCTTTAAGGTAACTCCCTTGGAAAGCCGAAACAATCTAGGAAGTCGTGGATCATTGGACTAGAGGCCTAAGGATGGTAAATGTCATTTAGAGAGGTGTTAGTACACTTCTTCCTCTCTGAATGTACGACGATGTATAGAGGGTTATTTTAGTTATTATACCTTAGGTCAGAGACTTTGCTAACACAACATTGTCCTTGAGGTCAATATTTCCTTATGGTGGTATTAGAAAATATTTAAAATGCAAAATACAGCTATTTATGTGGCAAGGGTATTTTGGTCATTTTAGTAGTCAAGGCGGTGTGTCTTTTGGTCCCCAGTATAGACCATGAGTCCTAATTAAATACGAGCTAAGTAATTGATCTTAAATTAAATGAAATTTATTTTATTTAAGTAGCCTAATTTAATTATTGGGTTAGAATAAAATAAAGGTCCATGGAGAGAGAAATAATAAAATTAGTTTAGTGGGTTAATTAATTATTCAGGGCTTTGGCCCAGTTTGAATAATTAAAAAGTAACTTGGGACTAAACTAATATAGGCTTATTAATTGGACTAGTTTATTTAGGTTGGAAAATTAATTATTAATTGGGCCATTAGGTTGGTTCTAATTAGAATAATTAATTAAACCCAAAAGGTTAAACTAAGAGTCCAATGACCCAGTCCAGTTTAACCTAGGATTTTATTTAGGTTAAACAGGAGGATTGGAAACAACGTTGTGGCAGAACATACACTCTCTAAGACGGCTTCTTCTCTGTGGAAAAGCCAGATGTCTCTCTCTCTCTCTCTCTCTCTCTCTCTCTCTCTCTCTCTTTTCAAAAAAATGGTTCCTTAGTCTATAGTTGTTCACCAAACGGATTTAGGCAGGCCATATACTAGAAGATCGAGGGATTGGCGTTCACCTACATGCAAAGATGGAGTAGAAGACTTGTAGGAATTGCACCAGAGGCTACCATTAGCACACCTACCCCGGTTGCGCATGTTCCGGTTCTGCCAACTCTTAGAACAAGAAAAAGAGGTAAAAAAATTTTTAACCTTGGAGTCCCGCCAGAGCACAACCGATGCCGGCTCTGATCAAGATTCCCCTGTTCTCGGTTTTTTCCAGTTTTTGATCTTCACTTCCGCTGCGTTCCCTATGTTTTCCGTTTCCTATGCTTTCAGGGATAGATACCAATCATCAAAAGATTCTTTTTGACCCTAATTGGGATGCCATTGGAACTAGAGCTACTCTAGGGTTGTGCAAGAAAAATGCTTTCAAAGCGAACAGCTTCTTCTCTAACAATGATCTTGATGCCCACTTTCGGGCTCTAGTATACATGTTTGCTTTTAATGTTGTACCCCGAGCCAGTGGATTCAATGAGACACGCACTATTGATATGTACATCTTGCATAGGATGATGACCACTCAGCCTATCCCTCTTTCCCCATTGATCATACAATCCATAAGGGATATGGTTCATCATCATCTCTTAACTAAAGCCTTAGTCTTTCCTCTAGTAATCATGAAAATTCTAAGAAAATTTGGTATTAGTACTGAGGGGGAATTGATTGAGACTACCATTGAGCATGACCTGGTCACGGAGCAAACGTTGATGAGCTGTGGGTATAAATATAGCCAGGAGATGAAGAAAATGGCTAAATCCCTATCAGGCAAAGCATCTCAGACAAGTTCAGCCACCACTTGTGGAGGGGCAGCACCCACCACCATCGCGAGCACGAGCTAGTAGTTCACAGTCACAACCAAGGACTGACTTTGAGACTGCGGTGATGGGACAGTTAGCTCAGCAGACGGAGATGTTGTTGCACATGCGAGACTTTATTGATGACATTGCCCGGAGGCAGACTATTTAGGAACAGTAATGGGCTTAGTGGATACAGCATTTTTTGGGACCGCATGGCGGTGATGGCACTTCAACACATGATGATGATGATGGAGAGGCCTGAGATGATTTTTCTGCACTTGTTCCTACTTGTCACTTTCTTTTTCCTTTATATTTTCATGACTTTTCTAGTTATTTCTTATACTTTTCTTTTTCATACTATTTCTTTACTTTTTGCTTATTTTTCTTTTCTTATTTTTATACTTTGGTGTGTTTCTTTTGTGTATTTTTCTTTCTAGATACTTCAACAATGCTCATTTCTGCTGGAATTTAACTATTTTCTAGGAGAATGCACAATGCAATGGAAGTATTTTCTTTCTTCTCTTTTCCCCTTTATTTTTGGTCCTGTGGCAATATTTCCTTATTCTATTTGTTTGGCCATTGAGGATAATGTCCAGTTTAAGTATGGAGGAGTGGTTAGAATGGGAATTCTTCTATGCTTCATTCTTCTTGAAATTCTTTGAACCTTGGAATTCTTCTATGCTTCATTCTTCTTGAAATTCTTTGAACCTTTTGAGCAAATTTTTCAAAATTTTTTCTGATTTTTTTGAGCTTTCAAGATATATTTTTAATGCATGTCTTTGTACTAGATCATAGAGCATATGTTCTGTATCATTTGTGGCTTATTACTTTTTGCACGCACTTGGACTAAGTAGTTCTTGATCAAATGTTTTACATTGTTCTTAAACCTATTTTTCTGCTAAAATTCATTGAGCATTTTAGAACTTACTTGAATACCTCTCGAGGAAAAATAAGAAAGACATTCATGATTTAACTTAAGGATGACGGTAATAGGCCTTCTTTGGATAGTTTGAGATTTTCAAGCCTACCTATTTGATATTATCCCTAGTGCCTATTTTGAACCTAAATTATTAATTTCTTTCTTAAACCCGTTATCATACTTTGTCCATTACTTCTTTTTGAGAGTTTGATTTACCTTTCAAATATTTGATTGTTCTTGATGGATAAAAGTACAAGTAGAAGAATTATGACGGAGAATACTTGTGTAAATGTCATGACTTGTTACTTTCAGTCATGCATCATGTGTTGAGTTGCAGTTGTGAAAGGAGAAAAGAGGAAGAAAAAGAAAGATTGAGAAAAACAAAAAGCTGCTAGAAAAATGTTGAAAGAAAACAACTGAGAAACAAATAAAAGTAGCATTTGAAAAGAAGAGAAAAAGAAAAGAAAAACTAAAAGAAAAAGAAAAGAAGAGCACAGGAAGAATGTTGGTTGAGTCGGAATAAAAATTTGTGAAATTTTGATGATATTATGCAATATGATTGATGAGTTGAGAACTATTGATAAAAAGAATGCAAGATTTACTTGAACTGTAATATGATTGCTAAACAAGGTTATTGGTTTTTGATTGGTTTTGTAATAGGAGAGCAAGAAAAGTTTGGAATCTATTGGTACATTTTGTTTATCCTTTTCTTGCAAACTCTCATTTTCTTTGATATTTGATTTTCCTATATCCTTCGTTTGACAACTACATTACAAACCTTTTAGCCTTACATTACAAGCTTAAAAGTCCTATTTGACCTAAGTAGAATCATGATATGTCTTGGATTAGTGGAGAGAGTGGACGAAAAGTAAGTTTATGGAATGCATATTTTTTTGAACTAAATTCTTTCAAATGGTTTGAGAATAATGTTAAGTGTTGGGATGGTTCTACTAGTCATTCTTCACTTACACAAGTCTTGAATTTGTTATGAAATGGATAGTAGCATATGTTTTGTTGTCTTGAATAAAGAAAGCATTGGAAATATTATTTTGAAATTGATTGAGTGATTTTGTGAAAACTTGTGTTTTTCTACTTGGCATTGATACTTTGCTTGAGGACAAGCAAAGAGCAAAGTGTGGAGGAATGTGATAGGGCCTAAATTAGTCATATATTTTCTAGTTATTTGAGGCCATTTTGTGATACATTTTGTGTAATAACCGGTCATATTCCTTTATATTTGAGATTTTACCTTTGGAAAGGTATTTTGTGCATTATTTTAGATTTTAGGGGTAAAATAAGGTAAAATCATTGCTAAATAGACTAGAGGCGGCACCGGCCAAGACAGGACAAGCAGCACTGGCCACGTGCTCTGGCACGCACTTTGAAGCTATAAAAAATCGGTGAAATGGGGGCTAAACAGAACACAGTTGGTGTCGGTTGGGAGCCCAGAAGGGGCGCCGGCTGCGACCTAGAAGAACTTGGCATGAAAATTGAGAAAAATCGGTGAACGGATAGAGAGACAGAATGCAACCGGTGCCGGCCCTAGGCAGGACAGGCGGCGCCAACTGTGTACTGGTACAGAGGCGGTGCCTTGATTTTTATGCGTGTTTTTGGCAATTTTTAGAGTTTTGGTATTTTCTTACTTTTATTCGGCCAGAAACCCTAGAGGGACGAATTAAGCACTTCTAAAGCCTTTAAATAGAGGAAAAAACACAAGTCAAAGGTATGAATTCAAGGAGTAAAACACAAAATCACTTAAGTTCAAGGAGGAATTTATTAAATCAAGGAGGATTGACAAGAGAGTCTACGAAAGAAGAAGAAGGAGGCTTGTCTATGAGGGTTTTCTTTTAACTTTGTTTTCTTTTCTTGAACAATGATGTATTAATTGTTTTATTGTAATTTGACATTGTTTTTGGTATTCATGGTTTTTAGAGTAACTTTGATCTTTTGATTTATTGATTGTTATTCTTGGTATTTAATTATTTATGCTGATTACGAGATTAATTTGTTATTTATGTCTATTAACTTGCTTGGAAAATGGGATTAATGGTGGTTTCAATTCATTAATTTCATATTTGTTGTCTATTAACTTACTTAGAAAAGGGGTTAATTGCTAAGAACTGGATAATTAAAGGTTAATTGATGTCTACCAGGATATGGATTCATTGGTTAATTTCATGTTTTAAATTTTGCCAAGATATGGAGATTTAATCAATGATTGTGTTTTATGCATCTTTTGGGTGAATTAGTTGAGACATGATATGTGATGCTAAATTGTCTAGAAAATAGTGATTTCATGGATTAGAAAAGAAGTGAATCTATCTTAATCCTTCATGATGCCAAAAGAATGATTAGTTATGATAATAATTGGGTACTTTAAGGTCATGTTTGTCAAAAAAATGGTTTGAGTTACATAATTCTCCATCCTTGACATGTATATATTCTTTTATTTTATTTTATTTTTCTTTTTATTCTTTTTCACTTTACTGAGCCGGTTCAACAATGAAAGAAAAATGATTAATGCATACTTGTTCCTCGAGGATCGATACTCGTTTTAAACCCTATGCTATGCTTAATGATAAGTACGCTTACTCATATGTGTAATTTGGGGTTAACGTTTTAATTTAAACTTGATTGTGAATGTACTTATTTTTTTTTAATGATTTTTATACCCAAATTCGTACACATCAAGAAATATATAGTCGTGGCAAAATAAAATATTACGAAAAAGGTTTATATACCACGGAATTCAAAACTGTAGCAAAAAACAAGTTTTCACCACAGATTTTTCTATGTTGCAAATAAAAGTGTTGCCAAAAGCCATTTTTTTGTAGTGTGAAGCTCGATTGGTAACTCCAAATGGTAAGCCACTCTTCCAATTTTTTCAACAATGGGAAATGGTCTAATATAGCTGGGTGTCAACTTTTTTCCTTGTCCTCTATTCCCTAATTGTTGTTGTGGAGTTAATTTCAAGAATACTTATCTCCTTCTATAAACTCCAAATCTCTCATTCATTGATTAGCATAACTCTTCTGCCTACTTTGAGCTGTTTCTAATCTAGCTTTGATTAATTCTACAGTCTACCATACTTCTTCAAGGTTAAAAGCATCCTGTCCATTTGGTCTCTGCTCTAGACTTTCCCAATAAAACGGTGACTGACATTTTCTTCTTTATAGAGCCTCAAATGAAGCCATTCCAATTGTTGATTGATAACTATTGTTGTATGCAAATTTCACATATGCTAAGTTATCAATCCACTTGGTTCCAAAGTTCAAGGTACATGCCCGCAAGTCTTTTAAAATTCTATTTTCTCTCTCTGTTTGTCCATCGGTTTGTGGATGTGTTGTTGTATTGAACTTCAATGTTGTTCTATATCTCTGTTGCAACTTAGTCTAAAATTTTGAGGTAAATGTGGGATCTCAATCAGATATAATGCTAGAGGGTGTCTCGTGTGATCTGATTAATTCTTCCATATATAATGCTTAGCTTTTCCAAAGAATCCCATTGGTTGTTGGGGATAAAATGAGCAGACTTAGTTAACCGATCCACCACTACCTATATAGCATCTCATTGTCCAGCCGCCAGGGGTAGTACCATTATAAAATCCATGATAATCTCATCCCATTTCCATGATGGGGTAGGTAATGGCTATAATAGCTCTCCAGGTTGTTGTTGATCGGTTGTTACTTGTTGGCAAGTCAAGTATCGGGCTATAAATTTTGAAATATCTCTCTTCATACCAATCCACCAATAATGTTATTTCAAGTCCTGGTACATCTTTACTACTCTTGGGTGGATAGTATACTTACAACGATGTGCTGCAATTAAAATATCTTGTTTCATCGTAGCTTGTCTCGGGATATAGTACTGATCTCGATAATAGAGAATTCCATCATTACCTCTTCGAAAATCACTATTCTACTTATTGGCCTCCAATAACTTCTCCAATACTTTGCGAAGATTCTGCTCATGTTCCTGAGGATTCTCTGAGTATACCAAGATATCATCTATAAAAAGGACAACCAAACTATCTAAATTTCGCTAAAATATTCGATGCATCAAATCTATAAAAGTAGCGGGAGCATTGGTAATACCGAATGGCATCACTATGAACTCAAAATGTCCACATTGGGTGTTAAATGTAGTTTTCGGTATCTTCCTCTAAAATTCGAACTTGATAATATCCCTGCCTTAAATTTAACTAGGAAAAACATCCTGCTCCATATAGTTGGTCAAATAACTCGTCAACTATAGGTAGTGGATACTTATTCTTCACCATCACTGCATTTAATCCTCGATAGTATATACACATTCGTACTGATCCATCCTTCTTCTCAACAAATAACATAGGTACTCCCTAAGAAGAAGTACTTGGTCGGATAAATCGCTGCTCCAATAACTCCTGTAGTTACTTTTTAAGCTCTTGCAGCTCCGTTAGTGCCATTCTATAAAGAGTCCTTGAAACTAGTTCCACCGTTGGTATTAAATCAATAGAAAACTTTACTTCCCTTTCCAGGGGTAGTTTCTTTAGTTATGCTAGAAAAACATCCAATTATTCATTTACCATAGGGATATCTTCTGGTTTCTTAGCTTCTCCTGGCTTATTCGTCACATAAGCTAAGTATCCAGTACATCCCTTTCTGATCAACTTCCAGGCTTTAAATTATGATATTAAACAATTATTCTTCCTCCCGATCCTACCTACAAATTCTAGTACAGTTTTCCCAGGTTTGCAAAATTGTACCACTTCATATCTACAATCAAACTGAGCATGATATTAGGATAACCAGTCCATGTTTAAAATCGTATTGTAATCTTCTATAGGTAGGTATATCGGTCTCCTTCTAATACTACATTTCTTATTGAAATCTTACACCCCAAATGTATCTTATCACTACTCATTCGTTTTTTGTTTTCCCAACGGGGTACTAACAATCATCTTATATGGAGTTTCCTTCTCTTTAGCCCCTATAGTTTCAAGAATGCATAGAGCCTAGGTCTATCAATACTTTAGCTTCTTTATTAAAAATAGGGAGCGTACCTTCTACAATTGCAATATTCATATCTACTTTGTCTAGGGCAACCACTTGAGCATTCACTTGTGGCTTAGTCAATCCTAGCTTAGATGTGGAAGCTTGTCCTTGATTTCTTCTTACTGGCCCCAACTTCTATCCTGTGTTGCCTCCCTATGGTTTTACCCATCTAGATGATCTTCGAGGATGAAGGCAAGTAACAACTTTATACCCTAACTCTCCATAATTAAAATATTTGATTGGTGGTTGTTCTCCAGTCGGGCCTCCATTCCTTCGAAATTTCCGCTTCCTTTGTCACTGAGGCCCTCCTGGTCATTTTTGATATATATTTCTAAATCTACTTCAACTTCTGTGCCCAGCCTGCTCTATGCCTATCATTTTAGTCCTTGAAGTAATCTCTACCATAGTGTTATAACTAAATATGGCCATACTTGCAAGTATTCTTTTCAATTCAGGTGGCAAGCCTTTTACAAAATGTTTAATTCGATTTGCCTCTGAGTGTACTAATAGTCGACAGTATTTTGATGATATGATAAATTTAGCTACATACTAGCCTACTGTACTACTTCCTTATCTAAAATTTTGAAATTCATCTTCTTTCTTCTCTACCACCTAACTAGGAATAAATTCCTTTTTGAAATTGGCCTTAAAATCATTCCACTCCCACTCCTATTATTCCATTTCTCTATCCCGCTAATCCTTCCCAGGTCCATGTTGCTAAAATGTTGCAAACTGTATTTTTCTTTGTTCTGAATAGTGTTGTTTTCACTCGCTGTTTTTTTTCTCAACTCAAATCACATTTTTCAACATTCTCCCCAATCTTTCCTCTCAAAGATCTTTTTGCAGCTCATTTTTTTCTATCATAACTCAAAGCTAGCAAAATTTAAACTCATAATACAAAAGTTAGCCAATAAACTCTTCCAATATTCGCCATATCTTTTATATTTCAACTGGATAAGTCAACTAACATTCAAACATCAATGCATAAACAAGATTAATCAAAATTCTCAAGTCTTGACAAATATCTTTTCTAATAAACCCAATTTCATCAAATTCCACCTAATGAATTGCAAAACTTATATCCAAGTAAGAAAAAGAATTACAACCTTGCTTAACAATGAAACCACTGGAATTTTAGAAAAAATTATCACAAATCACAACCTATATTCATCAAACTCATATGGAAAAATATTTCTTCAACCTTTATTCTCCCCCCCCTCCCCCATACTTTAAATTGGACATTATCTTCAATGGCTAAAGATAAAAGAATAAAAGTACAGCAAAAAAGACCAAGATGAAGAAAGAAGAAGAATAAAGTGAAGAGAATACTTCCATTACATTGTTGTGCCATCATGTTGAATCCATCTCAAGGAGAGATCATTACAGGAGTACCTACTAAAAGAAAAGAAACAAAAAGAAAACATAAATATAGAAAAGGAAAATAAAATAAACAAGATAAAAAAGAAAACAAATGAAATGAAACGGCGCCTACAAAAATCATTAATCAAAAAGGGTAACATTGAGATGTTCTAGAGGGTTGAGTTTGTCACCTACATAAGGTTTCACGCAATTCCCATTAACCTTAAATAGTCCCTTGTGGGGGTATGACACCTCAATAATGCCAAACGGGAAAACTTGGTGTATCTCATATGGTCCCAACCATCTAGACTTCAATTTTCCCGAAAAGAATCTAAGTCTATAGTTAAATAATAACACCTTGTCTCCTTCTTTGAACTTTTTAGGAGAATGAATATGTCTATCATGCCACTGTTTCATCCTATCCTTGTAAATGCGGGAATTATGGTAGGCATCGTTGCGCCACTTCTCCAACTCATTCACTTGAAGCATTCTTTCTTGTTCTACAAGATGAAGGTCAAAATTGACAAGCTTTATTGCCCAATAAGCCCTATGTTCGACTTCTACCGGTAGATGACATGATTTCCTATACACTAAGCGATAGGGGTTGTACCAATGGGAGTTTTAAAGTAGTCCTATAGGCCCAAAGAGTATCATCCAGCTTTAAACTCCAATCATTTCATGTATGATTTACCACCTTTTTCTAAGATTCTTTTTAATTCTTTATTGACCACCTCAACTTGGCCACTAGTTTGTGGATGATAGGGAGTAGCAACCTGATGAGTAACCCCTAAATGTTTGAGAGTTTTAGCTAGTTGGGTATTGTAAAAGTGGGTTTCCCTATCACAAATGAACACCTTGGGTACTCCAAATTGGGTGAAAAGTTTTTTTAGAATTTGACAATAACCCGTGCATCATTAGTAAGCAAGGCTTGTGCCTCAACCTACGTTGATACATACTCTACCTTCACCAAGATATATTTGTTGCCCAAAGAACTAAGAAAAGGACCTATGAAATCAACCCCTCAACAATAAAAAACTTCACAAGCTTAAAAAATTTATAATGGCATCTCATTAGATTTAGAGATGTTACCTGCATGTCAACACCTATCACAACTTTGAACAAACCTGTGAGAGTCCTTAAAGAGTGTAGACCAATAAAAATTGGATTTGAGTACCTTTCTTTCGGTGTTGTTATCTTGGTAGTGACCTTCCACAGGTCCTTCATGACAATATTTCAAGATATTAATGCTTTCCATAGAATCCACACACTTTCGAATAATTTGATCCGCACAATACCAGAACAAGTACAGATCTTCCCAAAAGTAATGCTTTATCTCAGAGAGGATTTTTTTCTTTTGTTGGGCATTGAAATCGTTCAGAAGAATTCCTGCAACCAAGTAATTAGCAGAATCCGTATACCGAGGTAGTTGAGAAATCTCACCATCAATAAGTAAAAATTGTCCATCCGGGAAGGTGTCATTGATGTCTTCCTCAGCCAATGAACTAAGGTTGGGATTCTGCAACCTAGACAAGTGATCTGCAACCAAATTTTTCGCTCCTTTTTTGTCCCTAATCTCCAAGTCAAATTCCTATAACAATAGAACCCATCTTATCAATTTTGGTTCAGAATCGTGCTTGTTTAGTAGATATTTAAGGGTAGAATGATCCGTATACACAATGACTTTGGACATAATAAGATAATAATGAAATTTATCAAAAGCAAACATTATCGCAAGCTGCTCTTTCTCCATTGTGGTGTAGTTCTCTTGTGCTGCTGTAAGAGTTTTGCTTGCATAGTAAATTGACTGAAAATGCTTATTCCTCCTTTTGTCCAAGCACTGTGCCCACTGCATAGTCACTTGCATCACACATTAGTTCAAAAAGGAAGAGATAAATCCGGTATAATTAAAATAGGATAATTAATCAGTTTTGTTTTAAACGTATTGAAAGCGTTGAGACATTTTTCATTAAAATAAAAAATATCATCTTTTTCAAGAAAAGAAGTAAGGGGTTTAGAAATCATTGAGAAATACAAGATAAACCTCCTATAAAAACTTACATGCCCAAGAAAACGTTGAATTGCCTTCACGGAAGTCGGAGGGGAAAGTTTCTCAATTGTTTCAATTTTGGCCCTATCAATCTCAATATATTTTCTTGAAATCTTATGTCCCAGTACTATACCTTCTTGCACCATGAAGTGGCATTTTTCCCAATTAAGCATAAGGTTGGTTTCTTCACATCGTTGGAGGACCTTTTCTAAATTGGTTAAACACAAATCAAAAGAATCACCAAAAACAGAGAAATCATCAATAAATACCTCCATAATATCTCCCACACGCCCTTTAAAAATAGACATCATACACCGTTGGAATGTTCCGAGGCCATTGTAAAGACCGAAAGGCATACGTCGATATGCAAAAGTACCAAAAGGGTATGTAAAGATAGTCTTCTCTTGATTCTCCAGTGCTATGAGAATTTGAAAGTATCTTGAGAAACCATCTAAGAAGCAATAAAATTCATGTCTGGCTAACCTTTCAACATTCGGTCAATGAAAGGGAAAGGAAAATGGTCTTTCCTAATTGCCTCATTCAATTTCCTATAGTCAATGCATACCCTCCAACAGGTTACCAATCTCATCAGGATCAACTCATTTTTCTCATTAGGGCTCATAGTCATTCCTCCCTTCTTTGGTACCACTTGTGCTGGACTAACCCAAATTCTATTAGGAATAGGGTAAATGATGCCGGAATCTAAGAATTTAATCACCTCACCTTTTACCACATCACTCATATTTGGGTTCATCCTACGTTGGGGTTCACTACGGGTTTAGCTCTTTTTTTCAACAAGATTTTATAAGTATAAAGGAAGGGCTAATTCCCTTAATATCCATAATTCTCCATGCAATCACTCCCTTATATTTTTCCAATAGAATTACTAATTTGGTCTTTTGGTCATGAGTAAGGTCTTTGGCAATCATCACGGGCAGTTTTTCACCTTTTGCCAAAAATGTATATTCTAAGTGCTCGGGGAGGTCTTTCAAATCTAACTCCGGTGGTTCCTCAATGGATGACTTTATCCATCCCAAACTGCCTTGTTCTATTTCCTCAAATTCCTCCACCCTAGGGCCCTCAATTGAGTCCTCCAAATATGCAATAGGTTGTTCCATATAACCTTGGACAAATGATTCCTGCACAAAGTTAAAGATAGGTTCATCAAGAATATCAATCCTTAAACAAGAATCATCACAAGAACTAGAATGTTGCATGCTTTTGTGGATTTTTAAAATGACTTCCTCATCCCTAACCCTAAGTGTTAGTTTTCCTCCATGAACATCAATTAAAGCTTTAGTAGTTGCTAAAAAAAGGTCGACCTAGGATTAAAGGCACTTTAGAATCTTTATCAATGTCAAGAATTACAACATCCATAGGGAATATGAATTTATCCACTTTAATCAAGACATCTTCAATTATTCCTCTAGGATATTTAATTGATTGATCCGCAAGTTGAATACTCATTCTAGTGGGCGTGGGTTCCATAGGCCTAGCTTTTTGAAAGTTTTATAAGGTAATAGATTAATACTAGCACCTAGGGTAGATAAAGCATTGCAAAACGTAAGAGTATCAATAAGACAATGAATAGAAAAACTCCCTGGATCACTTTCTTTTAGGGGCATTGTTCGTTGGTCCTACAAGATAACTGAACATTCTTCATTTAACACCACAGTGGATAATTCCTCTAACCTTTTTTTGTTTACAAACATTCTTTTGAGAAATTTTGCATATTTGGGCATGTGCACTAAGGCTTCACTAAGTGGAATATTTATATGTAGTTGTTTGAAGATTTTCAAAAACTTGGCAAATTATGCATCTTTTCTTGCTTTGTGTGTGCGAGTGCGGTAGGGTACTAGTGGCTGAAAATCTAGTTTTTTAGGCTATTTTTCGAAAGGTTCAAT
The DNA here is from genome assembly GCA_026120185.1 of Voacanga thouarsii. NCBI lineage: Eukaryota > Viridiplantae > Streptophyta > Magnoliopsida > Gentianales > Apocynaceae > Voacanga > Voacanga thouarsii. The sequence goes on from JANUWF010003370.1 coordinate 1,837,775, forward strand.
AATAGGGGTTAGTTCTGGCCCATCTTCTTTAGATGGTACTGGTTCCATGTTAGGATTATGTAGCTCCTTACCACTTCTTAGGGTAATGGCAGCTGAATCATGCTGTGTTTCTGCCTTTAATGGTGACTTCATCACTAAATCCGTTAAAAACTAAATTTGTCGTTCTATATTTATAACCATACCCTTAAATTTTTCTAGTGTATCTTCTATCTCAGAAAAATGCTTAGTTATATGGGTGGTAAATTTTTCCAATACCCCTTCTAAGGCCATAGAGTCGGATGGTTGAGATGTCATTTCGTGAGATATGTTAGGATATTGTCCCAAGCTTCAATTGGCCATCTTACCTATACAAAATAGCTGGTTAGTATCATATATACACACATCATAATTAAGTTAGTTAGTAAAGGTACACAAGCTAAGATACAAATTAAGTTACAAGGAATTACAACATACAGAGACATTATCGTACAAGTATACAAGAAAATAAAAAATAGCACCTAGCTATACAAGGAACATATATACATATTTACATATAAACATATTAACATGGTTAAATTAACAAAATCTAAGCTTTCATGATATTATTCTCTGGCAACAGTGCCAAAAACTTAATGCGTAAATTTTGGGTATATAAAATCATCCATTTTAAATCCATCCCTTAATCAAGTTTTAATTAAAACATTAATCCCAAAATACACATATGAGCAAGTATACTCATCGCATGCATAGTACAGGGAATTAACGAGTATCGATCCTCAAAGGAATAAATACACACTAATCACTTTTCTTTCATTGTTTAACCGACCCTAAATAAAGTGAGAAAAGAATAAAAAGAAAAACAGAAGAAACATATACAACTTAAGAATGTAGATTTATGCAATTTAGACAAATACCCTAGAAAACCTGACAATGACCTACTTAACAACTCTCACAATTCATCATCATTTTGACATCATGAAGGAATATAAAGTAATGTTCAATCATTTCTCAAGTCATGATTTCACTTATATAGACTTCACTTTTTTTCCAATCCATGAAATCACTTGTTGGGTATCTCACGCATATCATATATGACGTAACGAAAATATAAGAACGAGATACCATCCCAAGAACTGCATATGTGTGGAAAACAAGACATAAAGAGAACAAAGGTAACAGCTTTACCTTTCTTTGAGTGTGTGAAAAATAAAATTTTTCCTTCTTCAAGTCGATGCGTGATCCAGCAATCCTCTTGATCAAATACCACAAGAGTTGAACATCCAACCACTATAATCACAGTGTGTGATTATCTCTAACAGAAATCCACACGGAGGATCACACTCAAGTACCAAGATGTTTATGTGTTAGTAGAAACAACAATGGCGGCTAGGGTTCTTCTTGTTTTTTAGAAAAACAAGAGAGAGAGAAAGAAGAGAAAGAGAATTTTTGGAGAGTTGGTTGCCGTGAATCCTCTCCCAAGTAGGTTTTGTGCATATCCTTCATATAACACGGAAAAAACCCTACTAAAACCTGCGAATTCTAAAACAATTAGAATTCCCTAATTGTAACTGGAATCATCAAGTTCTCATAATTACAATTTGGTCCATAAATTATAACTAATTATAATTTGTCCACAGCTACTTCTCTTTCTCGCAACTAATCCCACTATGTTATCAAATAATATCTTGAGTATATAATCCTCTATTGTGTGTAACCTATTAAGTTTCCCAATTAATTGGTAGCGAACATGAATCAATCCAAACTTCTTTGAGATTAATAATCCATAATTAATTAGAATTAATCATATTGATTCTAATCAGGATTGGTTTATTAATTCATCAATTAATAAACCCATATTCTCAGATCATGAGCAGTATCGAGCAACATATCACGACCACCTAAAAGTCCAGGAAGTCATAGTTAATACCATGTTGTTGACGATAACCCTTCGCCACTAGTCGTGCTTTACAGGTAACTACATTACCACCCATGTCCATTTTCTTCTTGAAAATCCATTTGCACCTAATAGGTTTAATTCCTTTGGGTGGATCAACCAAAGTCCATACTTAGTTGTCGTACATGAAATCCATCTCTGACTTCATGGCCTCAAGCCATTTGCCAGATTCTGAACTGTTCAGAATATCCTTGTAGGTAGTAGGCTCATCTTCATCTATGAGCAATACGTCATTGTGGTCAGTAATGAAAAATCCATATCTCTCAGGTGCCACATGTATCCTACTACACCTACGAGGTTTTTATGTAGTAGAAGGTTCATTTATTCTCCCAACAGATGCGGGATCAGACGGTTGATCCTTGTATGTTTGATCTTTTTGAACTTCACTAAGTTCAATTTTACTCCTACTGTCCTCTTTGAGCAAGTGCTCCTTCTTTAAGAAGACGGTATACTTCGAAACAAACATTTTGTTTTCAGAGGGTAGGTAGAAGTTGTTGGGAAATATGCCCTCTTAGACTAGGTTTCTGATGTAAATATCGAAAGTTTTAATAAAAGAATTTATTTTCAGAAATTATTTGTGAATTTACATTTTATTTGTGCACAATTTCATTTAGAAAAGACCCATTATGTTTAAGTAAGTGGTCCATGTGAATGGTGGTCTTTCACACTAAGGTATGGATCATGGGTTACTTAACACATAAACGTTCGTTCTTAAATGATTGATGAGAATGAAAATCTCATCATGTCTAGATTATGATGTTATGAATTCCAAATGGGGAATGGCTTACATTTAGCCAGTTTGTAGTCTACTCACTTCATGACATAAGCGTATTTCGAATACGTAGAACATGACTTGTAGTAGTGGTTTCTTAAAGTACTACATGGTAGAAACCTAGACTACTACTGCTACAGCGTGGACTAGTACTCTATGACTTGAGTATGGGTTGGTGGTCTGATGAAGTTGGAAGTATGTACTTTGATATGCTATAGTTGAGGTTCTATCGTAGGACCAATATACTTGCATGTTGGGTATGTGCGACTAGTTAGTTAAAACAGACTTATACAAGATAGTTTCTATACTATATCGCCCCTTGTGGTTGTCTGAATGATCTAAATATCTAGGGCTCTGGAAAACATAACTTGGATGTTTGCTTTAGGGTAGCTTCTTTGAAAAGCGGAAATAATCCAGGAAGTCGTGGATTATTAGACTAGAAGCCTAAGGATGGTAGATGTCATTTAGAGAGGTGTTAGTATATTTCTTCCTCTCTAATGTACGGCGATGTATAGAGGAGTATTTTAGTCATTTCACCTGTAAGTCGAAGACTTTGCTAACGCAGCATTGTCCCCGGGGTCAATATTTCCTTATGGTGATTTTAGGAAATATTTAAAATGCAAAAATATAGCTATTTATATGGCAAAGGTATTTTGGTCATTTTAATAGCCAAGGCGGTGTGTCTTTTGGTCCCCAATATAGACCGTGAGTCCTAGTTATATATAGGGTAAAGAATTGGTCTTAAATTAAATTAAATAGAATTTATTTTATTTAAGTAGTTTGATTTAATTATTGGGCTAGAATAAAATAAAGGTCCATGGAGAGAGAGAGAGAATTAATTAAATTAGTTTAGTGGGTTAATTAATTATTCAAGGCTTTAGCCTAGTTTGAATAATTAAAGATTGACCTGGGACTAAACTAATATAGGCTTGTTAATTGGACTAGTTTATTTAGGTTGGAAAATTAATTATTTATTAGGTCATTTATTTGGTTCTAATTAGAATAATTAATTTAGTCCAAAAGACTAAACTAAGAGTTCAATGGGCCAGTCCAGTTTAACTTAAGATTTTATTTAGGTTAAACAGGAGAATAAAAGAGTATGTGGTTTTTCGCTTCTGCTTAAGGGTTAAGGAGAAAAAAAAAGATTTTTTTTTTTTTATTCCTCTTCTTCCCTGAGCAAGAAAAATTTACAGCCCCCTTTCTCTCTCTCTTGAAAATATTCCTTAGCCCTGTGAGTTGTTCATCAAACGGGATTAGGCAGGCCATATACTGGAAGATCGAGAGGTTGGCGTTCATATACATGCACAGACGGAGTAGGAAGCTTGTAGGAATCACACTAGAGGTTTCCACCAGTGCACCTACCATAGTTCCACACATTTCGGTCTAGCAAATTTTGAGAACGAGAAAAAGAGGTAAAAAAAAATTTTTCGTCAGAGTCCCGCCAAGCTGTGACCGGCGCCGGCTCCAGTCTGCATTTTTCAATTTTTAATTTTTTTTGCTTTTGCTGTGTGCTTTGCGTCCCCCTTTAAACCTTCAGAAGTAATATCCAAAAGATTCTTTCAGATATCCCACAAACAAACACTTGTCAGACTTATTATCAAGTTTGTCTGACTGTGGCCTTTTGACAAAGGCAGGACAACCCTATACTCGCAAGTGAGATAACTTTGGTTTCTTACCAAAGAACATCTCAGATAGGGTAGAATCAACTGATTTTGTCAGAACTCTGTTTAGTATATAAACAGAAGTCTCTAGTGCATACCCCCAAAACAATTTTGGTCGGTCTGCTTCGCCATCATGGTCCGTACCATGTCTAGAAGGGTTTGATTCATTCTCTTAGATACATCGTTATGTTAAGGTGTATATGGTGGAGTCCATTGAGATAATATCCTATTATCTCTAAGATAACTCAGAAACTCTTGGCTCAAGTATTCTCCTCCTCGATAAGATCTTAGAGTCTTAATACTTTTGCCATGTTATTTTTCTATTTCATTCTTGAAGTCTTTGAACTATTCAAAGGCCTCAGATTTGTATTCATTAAATACAAATATCCGTATCGTGAGAAATCATTGATGAAGGTTATGAAATAGTTATAACCTCCTCTTTCTTGTATTAACATTGGGTCACATACATCAGAATGTATAAGTTTTAGTCGTTTTACCTTGTAAACAAGATTCGCATGTGCTATATGATTCATAATCAAATGACCCTAAGTCACTAAGCTTGTGTAACTTAGAAACACGATTTTCGTTTACATGGCCCCAATGACAATACTATAAGTAAGACTGTTAGAATTATCCATTTGGGGTTTCTTATTGTTTATATTAAGAATTGGATTATCCAAGTCTAGAACATATAAACCATTAACCAGAATTGTTAAATCATAATGAATATCATTCAATGAAAAATAATAACATTTATTCTTAAATATCAAATGAAATCCATTTAAGTCTAAACATGCAACTGAGATAATATTTTTTATTAAAACTGGTACATAATAACAGTTTTGCAATTCTAGAACTAATCTCGAATGCAGGTTCAGCTCGTATTCCCTACAGCAAGTGCAGCAACCTTTGCTGTGAAACCCCACCTAAAGCCAACCCTAGAGTAAGGGGGTCGGGATGCATATCATATTTTCTTGCATGTATAAATATATTTTGAAATAATTTTATGTGCTTTAGAATTATAATTTATAGTCTAGAAGGCTTAGTTGTGCTTATTGAGTAGGAAGGGTAAAATGGTAATTTTTCTTGAGGTCAAAATAGGGAGATAGCTTGATGATTAATAGGAAGAATATTTGGGAAAGAAAACAAGAACAAGAGTTGTTGTGGTTTAGTGGTTAGAGCTTTGGAAATAATCTCTAAGGTCTCGAGTTTAAATTCCATCATTTAAGTTTTTTTTTTTTTTTTTTTTGCTATGATTATTTCTTTTTGGATTGAATTTTTCATCCCTTGCATTCCATAAGTAGAAATAGGAGTGTTGTCCTAGGGGAGACATGAAGGGAATGTCCTAATCCTACTCTTATGCCCTACAAGAATTCTTAAGGGATTCATGTCCTTTTATTCCCTAGCTTACCTCAAATCCTTTACCAATTAAGTTTGTTCAATTCATCCAAATCCATATTTTAATTTCAAAAAATTCAGCAAGGTTTATTGACCTTGGAATTTCGAAAATGACTCTTAGAGGATAGAGTTTTGACTAAAAATAGGGAGGGAGTTAAGGAAGGTTCCGAAGAGAATTAATCTCTATGGTTGAACCTTCAAACTCCACTCCTTAGTATTCATCTTCTTCATGGAAGCAATCTGAAAATTTTCCAAATTCTTGGATAGTTTAGCCTTCAAAAACTTCAACCATTTTCCTTACTTAAATGCTGCCAGAAAAATGGCCAACTTGTTCAGTTTGAAGACTGAAATCCTTTGCCAAAAATCGGACTGCCCAAAGCTGTGCAAAAAAAAAAAAAAAAAAAAAAATTCTTGACAGCTTCAATGTTTAGCAATCCAAGAACAAGCTGTTTCTTCTACCCTTCAAACCAATGGATTACCTCTGCCTTTCCTCCATAAAAAAGGCTGGAAACCAGCCTTAAAGGACCTCCAATACCTCTCCAATCTCTCTACAAATCGGTTGGAACATTGTCGAAAAAACTGCACAACAATTTCCAGCAAACCATTCGAATATCCAACCAAAAAAATTCCAGCCTTGCTCTCTCTTCAAGCCTTGTCTGAAAATCACTTCAAATCTCTATGAAATAAATCTTAGTTAGCCATGAACTGAACTTCATTACCCCCTCCACTGACCTGCACGACGGGACTCCATAGTCACTCCTTAAATTCCTCCTTCAATTACTCCAATCAAGCTTTCAATTGAAGTTCAAAATTCCAGCAATTTCTCCATGAAAACTCCCATGGATTAAGCTTCAAACAACCAGAAATTCTCCCACCATTGCACTCAAAATTTTGGCCAACCTATAGCTCTTTCAACCCTCCTTCATTTTAGCAAAACCACAGCATAACCAGTCGGCCATTGTAGCTTCCAATAACCTCCATCAATCAAACCACATTACCATATCTTCTACCTTAAAACACTCCATGAATTACTCCATTCGAAATTCAAACAACCAGATTTTCTTTTTTTCCCTAATCTGAAAATCAAATCACAAGAATCCTTCAATCATTCGGCCAAATCCCTTCAACATTTCATCCAGCTTTCTCTCCAATTCTCTCCATTTCTCCAAGAACACATACTACTTTTCTTCAAGCCTAAGACCCCTTTAAACACCTCCAATCCCTTCCAAAAACTCCAAATCATGCTTACTCACTCCCTAGAGTCCATTTCTGGATTTTATAACATCAAATCTCGAAAACAAAAATCTACAATCGAATAAAAAGCTAGAATTTTTCTTGGAGTCTCAAGAACACCATCAAGGTAACCAAGAGCGATTTTGTTCATATTTTTTGCTTCAATCTTTAACATGATATACTAACTCTCTCTCTCTCTCTGCCAAAATGGTTGCTACAACTATGGCTGTTTTTCTTCTTTTTTCTTGGACAATTCAACCTTCTAAGCATGTGGATCTCCTTGAATCTTCATCGAGATAGTCATCAACCAAGTATTTTTTTTTAACCTTCTCTTTAATTCTAAAATCACGTCTCTTAGATGTTGTTAGAAAAGGATAGAATATGATTGGGGATTGAGTATGTGCTTATGTATGAAGGAGTTGAGATTGGAGCATGAGGATGTTTTGCCATGGTTAAGTTTTATGATATTTCTTGTGGATTGATGCATGTTCTTCATGTCTTGAGTGAGTATGGATGTTTAAGCATGCTAGATATTATGCTAGATATTCATGCTAGCTCATCCTGGCCAAAAAACTACTTTCTTGCTCAGAAAAACTTTAAATCGAATAAGGGATTTCAAATAGTTCATAACGTGTTACTTCGTGAAAAGTAAAACATATTAGCTTTTAAAAGTTTAAAAATCTAGTGGGACTCACCTTGTGTCCTAGATTAATATAGCTGGTCGAATTCACCAATTGTTTTACATGAACAACCAACATTAAATGTCTTCATACTTAGTTTGGTATTCTAAGCTTAGATTAATACTTAGCTAACATAAATATAAGGAAATCACTTATTCCCTACTCTTTTATTTTTTTTCTTTGTAGAGTACATGCATATATGCACGTATATTGTATATCCGATCCTTCCATTACTCTTCTAATTCTTCCATTACTCCTTCCCTTTTGCATGTAAACAAACTCTCTTGAGTTTATTACATTTAACATAAAATTTAGCTTTTTTCCGTTTAAAACACCATTTTTTTTTTTTTTGCATAACTTTTGATCTAAAACTCCTATTGGGCTTCATTTTATATCAACACGCTCATTAGACCTTCAACTATGCTTCTATGGATTCCATTTCCCTTGCCTTAATTCTATTCATAAAATACTGGGGTAAAACGATCCCAGTATTTTCTTGCTTTAATCCATTTTTTTTTCACAATTAACATTTCTATCTTGTTCTCCTTTGTCCTTAGCACCTTTAGGACATTTAATCCATTAAATTTTCCTTCAAAACACCTTCAATTCTTTATATTTTCAGGTCAAGCAAACTACCAATTTCATGTTTGAACAATATAATCATCAATATAAAGCAAAATAGCTATATTTTATTTTCACTATATCTTCCTTTTCTTTCCGATTCTACTGTCTTTCTTTACAACTATGAACAACCTTTTAAATCACCATCTAAATATTTCTATTCACTACATAAGGTATAGCACATGGATCCTTCAAATAATCGGCACACACACTTGGACACACAAACTTCACATAGTTCACAAATAATGCTACACATAATCATAATCTTTATGATTTTATGTTAAAATTTATATCAAAATGATCACCACGATGAAATCTATAACTTTAATTCATGAAACATAGCCTTTTACCTTATTTATGAGATTCTTCAAGCTTGATTTGGTTCAAGAACAACTTTCTCTTTTTCTTTTCTATTCTCCCCTCAATTTTCTCTCAAATTTTCTTCCTTTTTCGTCTTTTTTCTTCCTTTGTTCTTCCTATATTTGCTTGGTCAGTTGCCTTCTCACTCCACCACCTTAGCATGGTCCAAATTGTGACCAATTAGCTCATAATGCATTTAATGCATTGTGGGATTCTTTCCACATGTCGCAGTATCATTTTTCCACCAATTTTTCATATTTATTTTGTGAAAATTATTTGATAAGCTTTCTTGGAAGAATAATTCATAAAACCTCTCATATAATGACACTTATCTCTATCCACCAATCACATAATGCCATGTGTCCAAATTTAGACCGTATTTCTTATTTTTTTTCTCAGAAATGAACTAAAATCCAGTTCGTATCGGGAAAATATTTTATTCCGCCAATGAAATCTATAAATTTCACTGAATTCAATGGTAGGATTCAAAGTCCTTAATTCTTTCTATTTTGCATTCAAAATCCCGGTTGCAGTTGAAATTATGAAAATACCCCTAATGACTTAATTTAAACTAGGATACTTATTTCATCACACTGATCAATTTTTGTTCTAAATGTACCCCTAATTCTTCACTTTATAAAAAATAGTCGCAGTTTGAATATTTAGGGTATGGGTAGAACAAATTTAAAATTACATCCAGGTCCTGACATATTTTTATTGCACCAAAATATTTTTCACATTACACTGATCATCTTTTGTTCCGGCCACCGATTCAAATTCCTATTTTATCAAAAATAGTAGTCAGTCAAATTTGAAAATACGAGGTATTACACACATACATCAATATGCATTAGTTCCAATAATTGCTTAGCTCCTTCACCTTTCTTATAAAAAAAGACGTTTTAGTTATTTTACCAAGTAAACATGATTCACATTTATCATATGATTCATAATCAAATGATCCTAAATCACCAAGTATGTTTAAATTAGAAATGCAATTTTCATTTATGTAGCCTAAACAACAATACCATAAGTAAGATAGGTTCGTGTTATCTTTTCTTTGTTTCTTATTGTTTTTGTTAAGAACTTGTCTTTCCATGTCTAGAACATATAAATCATTCGTCAAAATTGCAGTACCACAATGGATATCATTTAATGAAAGAGAACAATTTTTATTCATAAAAATTAAATGAAAACCATTCATGTCTAAATAAGTAATTGAGATAATGTTCTTTAAGAAAATTGGAACATAATAACAATTTGTAAGTTCTAGAATCAATCCAAAAGGTAAGTGCAGATGATAACTTCTCATAGCAAATGCAGTAACATTAGCTCCATTTTGTAGCATGTAGTCCACATCACATTTTTAAGATTCCTATTGCTCTTTAGTCCCTGCAAATTATTGCACAAATACGATACATATCCGGTATCAATACCCATATCTTATTATTAAAAGTAGTATTGATCTCAATCATAAACATACAAGGAGTAGAAGTAGAAGTGCTAACAAGCTTCTCATTCCTCTTCTTTTCTTTGACGGTCTCTAGGTAACTTTTTCAATTGCACCTCCAATAGCCCATCTTACCACAATGATGACATGGATTTTTGGTAGTATTCTCCTTCTTCTTCACACCACCTTTTGTTTTGGTTGGATTCTTCTTCTTCTTTTTAGAAACAGTTTTCTTCTTAGAAGTTGAAGAATCAACCAATATAATTATATTATTTTCTTTCTTCATAGAAAACTCTATAGTCTTGAGAAGGTTGATTAACTCAGATATAGTGGTCTCAATCTTATTCATCTAGTAGTTCATCACAAATTCCAAAAAACTACTTAGCAAAGATTAAAGAATTAAGTTGATGCTTAATTCATGATCCATACCAAAACTAAGTGAGCCAAGCTTCTCAGTCATTCCCAATATTTTTAGTCCATGTGTAGCCACAGAAGTGCCTTCCAGCATCTTAGAATGAAACAACTATTTAGATATCTCATATCTCTCTGTCCTAGCTTGTTTATCAAATAGCTCCCTTAAATGGAAGATAATAATATAAGCATCCATATGCTGGAGCTATTTTTGAAGGTCAGACATTGTTAACGCTAAAACAATGTAAGATGTTGTGTCAGCATCCTCTTAGTGCTCCTTATGGACTTCATGGTCTTTAGCAGGAGCATCATTAGTTGGAGGTAGTAGAATAGTAGCATCTAGCACGTAAAGCAACTTTTCCGACTTGAGAATGATTTTCAAATTTCTATACCAATCCAATAAGTTAGATTTGTTTAGCTTGTTTGATTCTAAAATGCTACGTAGGTTCAAGTTTGTTGTCATAATGCAAATGACCTTGATGAAAGATAAGAGACATTAGACTATGTATATGCACATGAAAATGCATGTAATAAGGTCTTTAATTAAACGCATATTTATTCCCTTATTCAAATTAATAGCTCTCATTATTGATTCGGAAAAACCCGTTGGAAGCTTTCTTAGTAGACCAGTATCTAAATTCCTTAAGAATGACCTTGGGTATGCCCAACAAATCATTCCTAAGTTCAATAGTAAGTATCCAATACAATTTGCATCAAATGCAACCACCATCATTGAGTGATTAATATCTTTTAATCTTAAAGCATTTAGTGTTAACCTAACCTTACCTTCAATATTCTTTATACATGAGTATGTCCAATTAGGATAAAGATATTAGTTAAATCTAACATATTAATCTGGAATCAAATTCCATAGCTTGAACATGCTCAATGTCAAGTAGGCTTGGATGTGCCTAACAACCTAATCTCAAAAAAGAACTCTTGTTCTTACTATATTAATAGAAGGTATTAGATTTAATATAGTTTGAGGGACTTAATTATTTATTAGTAGTCTCATCGTTTGGCATGCATAAAATCAAGAAATTAACAATATTGTAATGGACTCAATTACATGGCTTGGTTATGGACTTTACTCGATTAATTTCCTTGAGCCAAGTACGAAATTAATTTTGGTTAAACCTATAATTAATTTTGATTAAACCTGCATATTCATGTATGTTTGATAAGAAAGTCTTAACATCCTCTCACTTTGTCCTTGGTTGCCATCTCCATAATCTTGAAAAATGATTTTTATTCCTATCTAACCTATGTAATCTAATTACATAAATTCCTAATAAAGAAACTTTGAGTTACATTCGAGTAGGAATTAAATGAGAAGAGAAATTATAAGAGAATTATAGAGAAAAATAGGACTCGTTGGCCCGATTTATTAAAAAACAAAGCTGTAAATATACGTTAAAAAAAAAAAAAATTGGTCCCTAGTTCATAACCAAGCCAACATGCCAGAAAACATGCTTAAAACATAATAAGAAAAATTAAATATTGCATACATAAATCTAAAATCATGATTTTGGAAAAATAATATAGTTAGTCCCAAAATCAAATTTTGGGAAAACGTTTTGGTCCCTTTTTAAGAATGAAAAGTCCTATGGGTTGAAAGGAAAATAATTTTTTTTTTTATAAAAGCCAAATCCTGTCGATTGTTCCAGCAAGTGAAATTTCTTTCTTTCTTTCTTTTTTTTGAATGAAATCAAGCCTGTGCAGTGCTTTCTTAAGGCGATAGCCAAATGAAGGATTTCCTTCAAGTCGGTTGATAGGACCTAAATGCACCTATATTTTCCTAGCTATTTGAGGTGATTTTTTTTTTTTTTTTATGTTTTTGATGTAATAGCTAGCCAATTTCTTTACTTTTTGATGGAATTAAGATAATTGATTGTAGAAATATTTTTTGTTGAATTTTGTGCAAAATTGGCAAACTTTCGAACTCAATTTCGGCATTCCAGCATTGAATTGGCGCCAACCTATGATACTCGAACCGGTCCTGGCTCAATTCTGGAACAATATGGAAAAATAGTAGAAAAAGCAGAGCAGTTTAGCACCAGCAAAGGATAGCCAACACCGGCTCAGAGGAAGCAAGCCGGCGCCGGCCCTAGACTGGTCAGTGTCGGTGTTGAGCTTTTTTTTTAGAAGAATTAGAAAATTCCCATGAAGACTTTTGGTATCTAACTTGTGCCCAACCCAAAACTCTTAGGAAATGATTTTAGCAACTTAGAAAGTTATAAATTCAAGGAAAACACAAACAAAACATGGCAAATTGAGAGGATTAATTGCATATTCAAGATTGGAAGAAGAGAATTTATCAAAATGAGCATTGTTTTAAGAGAGTTTTCAATATGAGAAGAACATGGATTGTCTATGAGTTCCTTTTTTTTCCCCATTTGTTTTCTTTTTCTTGAATAATGATGAGATCAATGTTTTGGTTGTATTTATAAGATATTTTTAGATTCATGATTTTGTAATGATTTCGACTTTTTAATCAATTGGTTGTTATTTTTTGTATTTGGTTGCTTTTTTTTGATGAATTAATTAATTTTTTTTTCCTTATAGATTTGAAAAATGAAGTTCGGAGTGGGTTCAATTTAATTAATTTTAGATTTTATATTTATAAGGTTATTGGCTAATTTCTGTTGGATTGTATGCCCTCTTAGACTAGGTTTCTAATGTAAAATTGAATATTTTAATAAAAGAATTTATTTTCAGAAATTGTTTGTGAATTTACTTTTTGCTTATGCACGATTTTCGTTTGGAACAGACCCATTGTATTTAAATAAGTGATTCATGTGAATGGTGGTCTTTCACAGTAAGATATGGATCACGGGTTATTTAACACAAAAACTTTTGTTCTTAACCTATTGATGAGACTGGGAATCTCATCATGTTTAGGTTATTATGTTATGAATTCCAAATGGGGAATGGCTTACCTTTAGCCAGTGGGTAGTCCACTCACTTCATGACATAAGCGTATTTCGAATACGTAGAACAGGACCTGTAGTAGTGGTTTCTCAAAGTACTATATGGTAGAAACCTAGACTACTACCGCTACAGCGTGAACTAGTACTTTACAACTTGAGTATGAGTTGGTGGTCTGGCGAAGCTGGGAGCATATACTTTGATTTGCTATAGTTGAGGTTCTATCGTAGGGCCAATATACTTGCATGTTGGGTATGTGTGACTAGTTAGTTAAGACAGACTTATACAAGATAGTTTCTGCACTATATAGCCCCTGGTGGTTGTCCGAATGGTCTAAAATGTCCAGGGCCCTGGAAAACATGACTTGGATGTTTGCTTTAGGGTAGCTCCCTTGGAAAGCGGAAACACTCCAGGAAGTCGTGGATCATTGGACTAGAAGCCTAAGGATGGTAGATGTCATTTAGAGGGGTGTTAGTACACTTCTTCCTCTCTAAATGTACGGCGATGTGTAGAGGGGTATTTTAGTCATTCACCTGTAGGTCGGAGACTTTGCTAATGCAACATTGTCCTTGGGGTCAATATTTTCTTATGGTGATATTAGGAAATATTTAAAATGCAAAATACAGCTATTTATATAGCAGGGGTATTTTGGTCATTTTAGCAACCAAGGCGATGTGTCTTTTTGGTCCTCGAAATAGCCCGTAAGTCCTAACTATTTATTGGGTTGAGGAATTTGTCTTAGTACAAGAGGATTTTATTTTATTTTATTTTATTTGATTTTATTCAGGATGTCTAATTTATTATTAGACTGGAATAAAATAAATAAATAAAATAAAATAGGAGTTGAGAGAAATTAATTATATAGTTTAATTAGTTAATTAATTATTTAGGGCCTAGGTCCAGTATGAATAATTAGGAAATTAACCTGGGCTTAAACTAGGGAAAATAATTAATGTTTAATTATTTATTGGGTTATTTATATAGGCCTAAGAAATAAATAATTAAAGATTAATTATTTTGGTTCATTTGGGCTCATTAATTATTTATTGGGTTGTTTATATAAGTCCAGGAAGTAAATAATTAATGTTTATTATTTTGGGCCTTTTGGGTCCAAGAAAAATAATAAATATTTTTCTGGCCCAATAGCTTGGACCTTAGGGTTTTTTCCAGATACGGTTAAGAAGAGTTTAAGATTAGGCAAAACTTATTCTCAGGATAACATCCGGGTGTTTTGAAATCCCAGGGATATATTTATCAGATAATGAGAGACTCAGTTTTTTGGCTAACGAATAAACAAGTATCTGGAAAAAGAAAACCCTAATCCTCCTAAGCAAAAGAAAGACTCACGTCTCCTCTCTCTCTGCTCTCTCACGTCTCCATCTTCTGGTTTTCTTCTTGGGACTTTGCTAACCAATAGCAAGAGAACTAAGGAGATTTGAGACCATTCTTCTTCTCTGTTGTGTTCACCGACTAGAGGTTAGGCTGAGGAATATTTCGAGAGCTGGAAAGCTTGGCGTTAATGCAAACAAGGCGAAGTAGAAGGCTAGCGGGTGTTCAACCGGAAGTTTCTTCAAGTGGGCAAAACGAGGCGATTCCAGTCATTCAATCCACTCTTACTCAACCTAGAAGGGTTAAGGAGCGCAAAGGTATGATCTTCATGCTTCTGTATAGCCTTTAAGGCTTGGTTTTATTTTTCTCTGTGAAATTTTTAACGTACAGTGCATGCTCTCTGTGTTTTGGTTCCCTCATTTCATGTTTATATTACCTAGAATATAGGGGTATTTATTAAGGATTGGGTTTAATGCATCTTTTGAGTAAATTGGTGTGGTAGAATATATCCACTAATTTAATTAGAAGATAATGAATCCATAAATTGCAAACGAAGTGATTCAAATTTGTTCCTTCATGCTACCAAGATAATGATTAATCGAGAGATTTGTTAGTCAATCATTAATATGTCTTTAGGAATTTCTATCTGTGTATATGTCTTCTCTCCTATGTTTTGTGTGTGTGTGTGTGTGTATATATATATATGTATTTATTTATTTATTTATTTCTTCTTGATCAATTTAGTTGTTAGGTTAAATAAGGAATGAAAAGTAATTAGTGTGTATTTGTTCCTTGAGGAACGATACTCGTTAATTCCCTATAGTTTACTTAATGATGGGTATACTTGCTTATATAAGTGATTTGGAGTTAAAAGTTTTAATTAAAACTTGATTGGGAATGGATTTAAAAATGAATAATTTTATTTACCCACATTTGACGCATCACTCATTGCCGTCTTGAATGTAACACCTCGCCTACTTACGGAACCCAAAATGGGTCGGGGATGCCGCCCCGTTCTTTGGACTAGGGGTTTTTATAACAAAAGAGTAAAAGAAATTCAAATTTGAAAGAAAGTCTAAGGGAAAATTAATTTTAAAAAAAAATCAGTACTTATACAAAAGTTCCCACATAAAATTAATATTCAAAGTAAATATCTAACAAATAGATAAAGAAATTCCATAACAAAAACTTCAAGCTACAGATCTTCCAACCTGATCAAGACTTGAGGCACCCTGAAAACATGAGTTCAAAATAGTGTGAGGTTGATTATCTCAGTAAGCCCCGTGTGTGAGTTGGGCTAAGAAAATAAAACACATTTCATGATGCATGCACTCATGCCTTCTTTACAAATTTAATTCTCACCTCTTGAAAGATAGTAGTGAGAAGTCATGAAGCAAAATGCTTTTAGAATATTTTGTTTGGAAAGATATGAATAATTAAAAGATATTAAGCTTCGAATAAAATTCCAAGACACTTTATAATAGTTCCATGGAAATAGTTCATCAATTAAAAGCAACTAAGTTAGTGTGACAAGACACAGAGGTGGCTCCCACACTAGGTGAACCACATGACCCCTATTAGGTGGTGAAAGGGCATAGAGGTGGCTCTCACTTCTGTGAAGCACTTGACCCCCAACACCTGGTAGGTGTACATCCTACTGAGTGAGATTCTCCTCCCTCTCTCACTTAATCCAATCTGGCAATCCCATTTCCGGCCATCGGTTCTACTAGAACCTCATCGCTAGTTGAGGACGGCTCAACCTTCTATATTGACGCCCTAATAAAAAAGAGTCAACCTCTCAGAAGTGGCCACCTACCAGAGATATCCCCAGACCAACCAAAGGCTAGTATAAAGGTCTAGCCCCTATTGAGTACTCAACGTTATTCAATCTTCACAATTCATAAGGCTCCAAAGTGGATCCTACGAAATTAGCTCAATATAATTCCAAATAGCATTTTTCAACTCACACAAAGATTTTAGAAGGCATGATTTTAAGTCAACATTTTATTCCAAGTATTCATAGTGAAAGAGCCACATGCTCAAATAAGTCATGCTAAGATTTTCAAAAGTATATGCATGATCAAGAATTCATCTCTTGCATATTCAAAACAAATCAAAATGTTTGATGCTTGGCTCCTAAGTCATGCTTGACATATTTTAAAAATTTCTAAGTCTAGAAGTTTCAAAAATTAGAAGTTTTTAAATGTAGAAAGTTTCCAAAATAAGAAGTTGTCAAAAATTAGTTATCGTGCCATCATTTCGTGTTTGCAGGAGATACTCACCAACCCTTCTTCCAAATCAAGATAATAAAATAAAATCGATTTCATGAATGTAAAGGAACTTACCTTATCCTTAAGCTTAGGGTATGAACTCTAGTAAGTTAGTCCTTACCTTTGATAATCTTTCAAATCTAGCAAAGAGTTCATATAAATTAATCACAGTACTTCCTAGATCATCCCAAAAAAATTCAAGTCCATAGTACACATCAAGCATATATCATGCCTATACTATCCTTTGCTTGCCAAATAATGTCAATGAGCAGCAAGCATGAACTTTTACATATACTCAGCACCTAAGACCTTCCATCAATCCCTTAAAAAGCATAGAATCCACCCTTTAACATTTCTTACGAAATTAAATTAAACTTAGCAATTAAGCACAAAACCCTTAGCTGCCTTCAATTTCCAACAACTATAGTCTAAGCTCCTAAGGGTAAAAACCCTATATGAACCACTCCAATTGACCTCAAATTTTGCTGGCACATAGTTTAACATGTTATGAATGAAATACACTAAGCACATTCAGAAAATCAGACTCATACATATCATAGAAAATTCTGAACCCAAACTACTCAAATCTGACTAAATTTGGCCATGCTGAAAAGAAAATTAATAACTTCCAACCTTGACCCCATTTTAACCCCAACTTTTCCAGATTGTTTAAGCACATAAAAACTTGCATTTTCAACCTTTTACCCAGACAAACCATGCTCAAAATAGATTCCAAAATAGTGAATAGTAAATACCAAAAATCCCATGTTCTTAGTTTTTTTTCCTTTGAAAAAATTCTGCAATAGACCAGAGCAACTTCCAGAATAATACTCCACATGAAAAACATGATATTTATGTATTAAAACAAGTTTCAAACACTTCCTTTACAAATCAGCCAGTTTCCAAAAATTCTTAGGATATAATAACATGCTCCATATGTAGCAGCAAAATTCTGGTTTGTAAAACCAATTCCTATCATCCGCAAGAACCAACCAAAAATAGCACCCTTGAGCCATAATCATATTTCATGCATTGAAATCCATAAGAAGCACATATATATTGCCAAACTACCTACAGCTTCCATATGCATTCGGTCCATGAAAAGAAATAAGTAGAAGAGAACAAATAGAAGGGACAAATAGGAACAAGCATTCGGTTCATGATAAGAAACAAGTAGAGGAGACAAATTGCAGCAAGCATTCTCCATGTAAAATTCGTGCACAAAGAGACAAGTAGAAGCAATTAATAGGCCTTGCAATTTCCATTTCAAATTCATGCACAAGGAGATAAATAGAAGCAACCAGCATACCTTGCAATTTCCATTTTAAATTCATGCACAAGGAGATAAATAGAAGCAACCAGCATACCTTGCAATTTCCATTTTAAATTCATGCACAAGGAGACAATTAGAAGTAGCTAGCATGCCGGCCAAATCCATTCAAAACACATATACATGCTGCGTTTTTTCCAAGAGAAAATAAAAGAAGGATCAAGCTTGTTACCTCCTGAAATCTTTTTAGGAAAAAAGAAGAGCAACCTAGGATGTTAGCTACTGTGTGTGTTGGCCATAATAACAAAACTGAAGAGAGTTTGTTGTAAAGTTGGTTAAAGAAATATATGTGTGGGTGTCGGCTGTTTTGCTCACTATGGCAATGTTTTGTTGTTCATGTTGAAGAGGAAATCATGCACCTTAGAGAGAAGAAGCAATGCACGATGATGGTTGAAGTTCTTGAGAGTTTCAAGAGTTTCTAGGAGTGAAGGTAAGTTGAGATTTTCCTTAAGCAAAGAAAGGAAAATCGTGAAGCTAGGGGAGGTTAGGATGTATCGGTTGATAGGAGGAAAAGATAAGGTTTGTTTAATTTCAAACACACTTCTAATCAAAACATAACCCTATAGATACTAATAGTTTTTGACCAGCTCTGAGAAGTACAAGGGGCGAAGCAGAAAATCAAAAATCTTAGCACATGAACTCGTGCAAAACTGTCGGCCAAGTAAGAAGTCGTGTGATCAAAATTGCTAACTAAGTTTGTTAGGTATAACATTTGGAAATTAAAAGTGGCAGGTAGCTAGAGTTTTTAGGAGGAAGTAAGGTCTTCAAAGACACGCACAAATGCTAAAGTTTTAACTTTTCAAAGATAACAAAATCCTTGATAGATAGGTAGTGGATGTCGTCCATGGAGAGATGTAGGAAAATATAGGAGTCTTCAAGTCAAAATGTGATGGCTAAACGAGATCAACCACTTGAATACATAATTTAATATTATACAAGGAATATCTATGGAATGAAGGAAGCCATTTGGTTATAACATTATCAAGATAATATATATAATATTATTATAATTCACCAACCGGAAACAACTATAACAATATATAAGTTTTCAATAGATAATGGATAATAACAATATAGTTCTAATTAGTATAATAATAATTATTATTACTATTATAAATAATTAATAGATGACCAACCAAAAATGGAAGATATAATAGCTTTTTAGGAATGGTGATGATGATAATAATAATAATACTAATATTTTTCATGTAAAGTATTTTATGACACAATAATCAAATAATGCCTTCCACTATTCCTAAATCACTATTAAAAATTTAATGCACCACATATTCAAATAAATTTAAAATATGCACATATCACCAAAATACAATCTTGTAGATGCGTGAAACAAGCATATATCATGTTCGAATACATATGTTCATATTCAATGCATGTTAATTCTCATAAACTCGGTGTGACCAGAGTAGGGTATTACATTGAAGGTCTCCCTTCAAGCCGATTGATCTAGTTTTCAGAAAATAGATTTTCATGTTCGATTTAGGTTTGAAAAAAAAATGTTAATCTCTATTAACGTGATATTATGACAACAACATAACAATTAAATTCAACTCAAACATAAAAACAACACAGTGCACACAAGGATATAAAATCCTTTACTGAAACAATTTCAGAAACCTCCATACGTTGAAAAAAAAAGCAACTAAAAAGTTTTTTTTTAAAAGGAAATAGACATGCAATTCATTCAACATTTCAAAACCCATTACTATAACTAGTTGCAATAATTGTCCACGTAAAACTAGAACCCATTGAAAAATGAATTTTCCAAAATTAAAATATTCGTGAAACAATTTCACAGACCCAAATACATTTATGAAATAATTTTAATAAAATAATAATAGACCCATAAAAGGCATATAAGAAGGCTCTGATACCACTATTGAATTTCGATAATACAAAAATAGTTTATGCACAGTGGAAATTAAAATGAAATTCACTCAATAAAATCATTCGTATATAATTAAATGGGTCAAGGGAGAGGAGAAAATTCCATTACTTGAAAAAGAAGCTCTTAAAATTTTTCTCCCACAAACCGTGAATCACTAAACTTCAAGTATAGAAATTTCTCTAAAAATAATCCACACAAAGAATTGTACACAAGGTTAGCACCAAAAACCTATGCTAGTAGGATAATGTTTGGTGGCTATAGGGATTTTATTAATTACAAGAGAAGAATAAAGAAAAACATCAAGTTTCTATATCTTTTTCTCATGTCTGGCATCTAGAACATACATGTATATATACAAGTTCTGTTAGCCATCTCATGCCAAAATATAGAAAGCAATTTTGTAATTTAATGGGCTTAGGGATTTAAAATTACAACTAAGCCCATAACTTTTAATCAACAAGTAACAACCATTTATAACTTACCCA
This sequence comes from Voacanga thouarsii, assembly GCA_026120185.1. Lineage (NCBI taxonomy): Eukaryota > Viridiplantae > Streptophyta > Magnoliopsida > Gentianales > Apocynaceae > Voacanga > Voacanga thouarsii. The sequence continues at coordinate 1,858,542 of JANUWF010003370.1, forward strand.
TAAAATTACTTCTTCTCACAAATTAGGTTTCTGGTCTATTGGTGTGTGACCTATTAGGTTTCTGGTCTATTGGTAATAAAATATGAACTAATTTTAATCAGTATATAATTAGTAATCTTTGAAAATTATAATTAAATTATTAATCCTAATTAGAATTAATTTATTAATTCTCTAATTAACACATTCATATTTAGTAGATCATAAGTGGCATCTAATAATGCATCATGACCACCCGACAATTCAAAAAGTCAAGTGGTTTGATATGAGCCTTTCACTAGCAAAACATCAGTGCAATAAACTTCTTTCATCATACTATATCTCATTTGGTTTATAATATGAAAGTAGTGCCAAATTTCTCTAGAATATAATTAATTCTAGTACAAATTTATTAATACTTGTTTTAGAATCTATTACTCAATATTTGCATCATTAGAAACTACTTCCAACACATAGTTGCCTTGGCCAAGGATTTCTTGAGTAATGATTCCCTATAAGTGGTCGTGAGATATCCTCTCCTACTATTCGGAATGATGAATTATTTATTAATTCTCTCAACTACTTTTGTATACTTCATGTTGCACCCAATGTCCTCCCTATAGGCCGTCTCGAAGAGATTCCAAGTATAGGAATTAAAGATCTCAAGTCTAAGGGTGCTTATACTTTTGCTATAATGAGATTCTATCACTGGCACTAAATAGTTATCCATATGATTATCTCATAGTTAGGTCATCTAATGTACTTATTCACGTAACAAGAATCCACATATTGACTTTAAGTTTCACAATACCCATGGATGTAAGAACTACCATTTGATCTAATAAAGAAGTCTAACATGTGCTAATTTTGGTACATTAATGATGTCTCGTCTCATTAATACTATGACTAGGGATAGTTTAAGCACAAGCACTACATAGTGTAGTAGAAATTTCACAGCATATCTCCATTATGATTTTCTTAACAATATACATTGTTCTTGAGACTTTATCTATCAGTTTTATACTCATACACATATGAAACAAAGAAACTGAAAGATAAATAATGCCTTTATTAAATAAATGTGTAAAATTGATGAGACTCCGCTTCATCATAGAGGTCAAGATCAAGGAGGGGGAGGCATGACTATGCAAGATCTCAAGCCGGCAACAAAGACGGACGAAATTCTACCAAAAAGGAGGCCTCTAGAGGACGGCTGGCACTGCCCCAAGTAGCAGCACCAGCACCGGCTCCATTCTGCCCAACAACGGCTTTATTCTGCCATTCGACCAACCAAAGACAGATCACAACCGTCACCGGCTGTGGTGTCCAAACCGGCGCCGGCTCTATCCTCGCCCCATGTTTTAGATGTTTTCTCCTATTTTCTCCAATTTTAATTGTTTGTAAAGACTTATTATGACCCTAAACTGTAATAGAATCTCAATGATTACTTAGCTAGGGTTAGGGTAGTATATATAGCACCTTTAGTGATTCGACAACACAATTCACACACTTTAATTCAAATTTAAGAGAGAATCTTAAGAGGCCCTAGCCTCCTTGTTCATCTTATTCAAGACCATGCTTAAGAGTTAGTCCTCCTTATAAATTAGTCTATAAATCTTTTAGATAATCCAATGTTGTTTCCTTTAAATGGGTTTTAATTGCTTTGTTCTTCTAAGGTTTGTTTGAATTCCAATATTTGGGTGCTTATTTTCTCTATTCTATTTGTTTTTGTTTGCCTTTGTTGCTTCAAGGATATTAGGGTGAGATTATAGTAGAACTTTCTACTTTTTTTGAGGGTCTTTGAAGCTTAGTTCTTCAAGGGTTTGATAGAGGGTAAGTTGTTATTTCACTTTTTCCTTTTTGTCTCTAGAAGAATCTCTGTTTTGGTCCCATTTGGTTGAGCTGAACACATATCCAACTAAACCACTCACAACACCAAGAAAAAGCCCACACAAGATCATATCAAAAATATATCGTACAAATAGATTGGTTCTAGGGTATTACTTTAACACTTATATTAATAAGATTTTATCAAAGTATAGCATAGATCAATGTAAGGGAGCAATCATACCCTTTAAACATAGATTGATGCTATATTGTAAGTAGTATCCTAAGACGCAAGAAGAGAAAATTAGAATGAGTAAGATTCCTTATATTTCGACTGTAGAAAGTCTCATGTATACTATACATTACACAAGATATAATATTTGCTTTATTGTTGGCATGATTAGTAGATTGTAGTTAAACCCTGGGAAAGCTCATTGGTAAGCTAAAAGGATATTCTCAAGTACTTTAAGGGAACGAGAAATTATATACTAATTTATAGAGATGATAATTTAGTTTCAACTGGTTATACAGACTCAGACTTCTATGCAAATAAAGATGGAAGAAAAACCACTAGTGAATATATTTTCACTTTGTCTAGAGAAGTAGTTTCATTGAGAAGTATCAAGTAATCATGTATCACTACAAAAAAAAAAAAAGGGCAAATGTGACAAAAGTTAATATGACGGTCACAAAACCATCGTAATCGGCTAATATATGTGATGGTTCAGTAAACGTCGTATTAAATAGACATAATACGATGGTTATGGCATAACCATCGTATTATTTCAACAAAATACAATGGTTTACATAAATCGTCGTAATTGTTAAAATCTAATATGACATTTATTTTAAACCGTCTTATATTAACAAACTGATACGACGGTTATTTCTAACCATCTTATTTTGTTAACAAAATTGTGGCTGATATTATTTTTTGTATCTAATACGAAGGTTTTGTATCGTCATATTAGGTCAAGTAATAAGACGAATCTTTAAACCGTCATTTGTATTATATTTAATAGCACAGTTTAAAATTGAACTGTCGTGTATAACATCATAATATAATGGTCATAGCTGTTGTTTTTAGTCTATTTATAATAAAATAATTAAAAAATAATTCAAATTTATCTAATTATATTCAAATATGGTCACAATATTTTTGGTAATGATTTAAACAAATCTAACGGTTGGATCATTAATTTGATATCCTTACATTTGTAATTGCACTAGGTTTTCTTACCATGATATAGATATTAACCCAAAATTATGGTAAAATAAAGCAATTGACATTCAATTTTGGACACTGAACTTGTTTTAACTTTACAAATACATCTAGTTGTTAGATCATTGATTTGTTAATTAAAATTCCGTAAACATCTTAAGTTGTCATATATCTGTATTAAAGAGCTAAAATGGAATTTTATTTAATTATTAGTTATTCTATTATATGTTTAGATGCACCATAATATATCCTTCATTGATTAGTGAGTATTAAATTAATATGTTATATAACACAATTATAAATAAATTTTCAATTATGAACATACATATATGTATGTGCATATATATATATATATATATATAATATTTAATACACTATCTTTGTAATACCCCGCCCAAAACCACCTTTGACTATGGGGAAAAAAGTCATGCATTGCATACCATTTTACATTTCACGTGTTATCTTAGAAATTATTCTTGCATGGGTGCATGTGATTTTCAAAGTTGCTTTTGCATTTGATTTATTTGGTGAGAAATAATTGTGTTGTTTAAGAGTTGGTTAAGTGAAGTTTAGTCGAGGAGATGGAAGGATGAGAATTAGGGTGGAAAGAATTTCTTAGAGAAATATTAGTATTGGAGTTGATTTGGAATAGCGGGGAGGTTGGTGATTTCCCTTAGTGACCCGAGTTCGAATCTTACCTTTTTCGAATCTTAGTTTCTTTTCGAAAATTCTTCTCCCTAGACTTCTTCATGTCTTGGCCGAAAAAGACCTAGCCATCCTAGAGAAGTTTCAGCGCCATTACTCTAAGGAAATAAGTCTCTATAGTTGTTTCCTAAATTCAAAGATTTTTTATGTGAATAAAGATCACCTTTATTTTCAGCTTTTGTTCTCTTGGATTTTCGAAAAAACCCTAGCTGAAAAATTAAAATTCCATCTTGATTTTAACTTATTAGATTTTGTAAGGGATAGTTGGAATTAAAGAGTTATTCTCCTAGTTGGAAACCTTGTTGATATTGAACTTAGAACCTTAGCTAAAAATCTGGAAAATTTTCCAGCTAGTGCCGCCACTTTTTTAGGGAATTTTAGCTCAACTCAAACTCTTCCAACATTAGGAAATCTTATCCAAAATCCTTTAGAAAATCAGATTTTATCTTAATCCTACTTCAACTAGGTTTTGCTTCCTTTTTCTAGCAGAATTTCGACAGCCATGTGCAAACATAAGCTGTCCGAAAATCCAGCACTTTTAAGTGCAATCCAACACTTCAAACCTTAGCTCAAATCACCTAAAACATCTTCCATCAATTCAGATTATTTTTTCTGCACAAAATCAGATTTTATTCACCAAAAAACTCCAGAATTTCGACCAGCTTTTGCCCAGAATTTGCGACAGCTTCCTATCAGAAATTTCTGCCAGATTGTACTCCTACTCAAACGAAATTTTTGCACACCAAAACCTACCAAAATCCTCAAAAAATGAAGCCAATTTTCAGCACAAAAAACCCTCACCCTTTTCTCTGTAAATCACGGTAGAACAACAGCTACAAATGTCCAAAATTTCTTCCCCTTTGTTCAGCAAATTTTCGCACAGCAAATCACTGCATGCGCACAGAATTTTAGTTCTCAAAACCTATTCAAACTCTTCCTTATTTTGGCCAAAAATTCTGAACACATACAGCCCTTTACTAGATCTATATTTTGGCCAGCATAAGGGAGCAAATTGCAGAATATTTTCCTCTCATAAACCCTCCCAAATTCAGCAGCAATAAGGTGCATAGCAAGTTGCAATTTTCGCCCTTGCTGTCCAAGAAACCTAAAGCCATTAGGAGTCTTTCTAAACACCACCATCTAACCCTAAACCAATCTTCTCTAATCCTAAAATTCAGTAGCCGACTACCCTCTCCATTCTACACGAAAAATTCTAGCAAGAACCTCTCTACAATTTTCCAAAATCACAAGAATAACTCCTAGCAAGAAACTGATCACCCTCTAAGGTAAGTAAAAACCATCTCAACCTCTTGATTCATTTCTTCCATCAATTCTTCTCCCTTTCTTCCCTTGAATCACGCCACCTAAAGGCTGATTTCATCCCTTTTACTTATTTTCGGTCAAAAGGAAGGAAAGAAGGCAGCTTTCCTCTTCTAATCAAACGAACTTAGGATGATCACCATAGGAGTATCGAGATCTTGCTAACCCAGTTGTTGCAAGGTAAGAGGATACTTACCCTTGATGTCAAAATTAAAGTTTAATATGGTTGATGAGGTCCAATAGAATGATGAATGGGTAGTTTGAGTCGAGTAATTAACTAAGCCTATTCGATGGATAGCTATGCCATGTTTTATTGTGGTAATGATGAATGTGAATTGTGGTAGTCAAGTCAAGCCTTTTCGATATAATAATCATGTCTTTAATGAATATATGGTCATAGTATATGAACCTTGGGGTTTAGATAATTTATTTGGAATTAGATAGTGGATTGTAAATTGTTATGGGAATAAATGCGTTTAGAGCATGTTCGAATCGATTGAGACCCTAATCATGATATTATATAGTTTTAGATCAGGAAGATATTTTGGGAAAGCAAGTTGTGATTTTATCTCATTTGTCTGAGGCATATCAGGTAAGTCCTTGCATAAACTCTTTTGTTAAATGTTGTGATGGCAAGTTTATGTTGTAAAGTTTTGTGAAGCTATTGTTAAACTATGTTTAGTTGGGTTGTAAATGTGAATATTTATTCTTTAAACGGTTTTGTCAAGCTAACGATTTTATCAAGAAAACTATTCTTTCTTCTAAATTTTTAGAAAACTCTTTTAAAGAAAACCACGTTGTACAAAGCCAAGGTATGTAAATTTTGAATCAGAAATTGACGGATATGTTCGTTGAGTACTCAATAAGGGTAGGATAACAAAACTAGTCTTGGAGGGCTAGAGTAAGACTTCTGGCAGGAGGCCACCTCCAGAAGATAAGCTCGGCTTGAAGAGGCGATAGTATTGGTTGGTCAGGCCGGTCCGAGCTAGCATTTGTACCTGGTAAGGTATTATTCATTTTCCCGTCATAGACACCCGGATGATTTTGTTGGGTGTAAAGAATGAGGAGTATCTCACCCGGTGAGCTGTACATTCACCTTGATCAGAACGCCCAACGTGTAGCAATTTGGTCCCGGCAAGGTGCACAAAGTGTGGTGCCTTGTCCTCATGGAGCCCAACGTGTGGTGACATGACTATTTATTCGAGTGGATGATTTGTTTTGTATAAAGTGTGATTAGGAGAAAAACCCATTCCTTCTGAAAAGAAAGTATTTATGACTTGCCAAATATTTCTGCAAATGTTTTCCACTATGCATACACGAACTGTTTGAAACACCATGTGCACACACAAGACTTACTGAGATTTCATCTCACACTATTTTATAACATGTTTTCAGGAGATAGATTGTGCTGAGCCAGCGGGGCATGTGATAGTTGAAGCTTTTGTTTTCTTTCCCCATTTTGTTCTACGAACCAGTTGTTGTTTAAACTTCTGAATGATAATTGTTTTATTTTGTATTGCTCCAATTTGAGCCGGCTGTAATAAGAGCTTTTCTCTATTTATCTAAGTTAACTCTTTTGGGGTTGCCTTTACATTTTATACCTCGTTTTAAAGACCCCTTGTCCTACGGGACGGGGCGACATCCCCGCCCTTTTAGGGTACGTAGTAGTGGGGTGTTACAATCTTAATTATTAATTCATTCATGCATAGACATTGTATGTATATATTTATTATTGCAAAAGTAAAATTTATATAATTTTATTTATCACATTAGTAATATATATATATATATATATATATATAGTTGTTACATTAGTAAAATTTATATAATATATATTGGTACGTATAAATTAAAATAGAACTCCAGTAAAAAATGTGGGGTTTTTTTTAACAATCTAATATGATGGTAATAATAACCATCGTATTTGATAATGATTAATACAATGAAAATTAAATAACCGTCGTATTTGGTAATTTTATTACAACGGTTAAGACCTCTGCACTTGGCTACCCAGCGTTTACCGTGGACACGATAACTGGTACACCAGAGGTGCGTCCTTCCCAATCCTCTCGTACTAGGGAAAGTCCTCTCAATGCTCTAATGCCCACACCGGATATGGACCGAATTATCTCACGACATTTTGAACCTAGCTTACGTACCGCTTTAATGGGAGAACAGTCCAACCCTTGGAACATACTACAATCCCAGGTGGCGAAGAGTCGACATCAAGGTGCCAAACCTTCCCGTCGATGTGAGCTCTTGGGGAAGATCAGCCTGTTATTCTTGGAGTAACTTGATCCAGCCGCACCTTCTAGTACGGCTACCTTGTTACGACTTCATTCCAATCACTAGCACTGCCTTCGGCATCCTCCTCCTTGTGGTTAAGGTAATGACTTTGGGCATGGCCAGCTCCCATAGTGTGACGGGCAGTGTGTACAAGGCTCGGGAATGGATTCGCCGCCGTATGGATGACTAGCGATTACTTGCGATTTTGGCTTCAAAATTAAATAACCGTCGTATTTGGTGACATTAATACGACGGTTAAAACGTAACCATTATATTTGTTAACTTTAATACGATGGTTACTAACCATCATATATGTAATTTAAACCCCAGATATTTCAGACACATTTAATACACTTTCATTTTTCCCTTTTACTATTTCTGCTAAAGCAATTCCATTTTTTGTTTCTGTGCCACGACGACTGCATTTTTCCTATTTTCTTCTCTGGCGTGATTCCTTCTTTTCCAACGTGTTGTTTCCATTTTAGTTTGATGGTGCAACGCCACCAGTTTTCCCTTTTCTACACCTCCGATGCCTCATTTTTCCCTTTTTTTGCTTCTCCGATGTGATACTTACATTTTGCCCATTTATTCTCCAACGCGATTCCTTATTCTTTGATGAGCTCTTGTATCCCACTCAGATTGCCTTTTTTGCCGCCAAACAAATTTGGGTAAGTTAAAACAACATAGTTTATTATTATTTATTATAATAATATAATTAATTGACTTGCTTAAACATGCTAATTTCCTTTTATAATGTGGCTGTTATATTCTTTTGAGATGGACTAGTATAGTATTTTCGTGGTTTTTTATGTTGGCATTTGATATTTTTTACGACGGTGAGCTTATTTTTGTTTGATGTTTTTCCTTCCTTCTCCCCCTATAGACCCATGCAATTACATTAACTTTGCATTGGAACTTCTCTTTGCTTAGCCAATAATCAAAATGGCTTGGGAAAAACAAATGTTCTTTTTAAGATTTGGATCCCACTTTGTCTATCGTTTATTATAGGTAACAAGTAGTAATGCTTTAGAGAAGGTACACTAATTCCAACTTAGATAGTATATTTGTCGAGAATGATTAAGATTGGACAGCAGTTCGATCAGAATCTGTCTGTTGAAAAAGCTTGTCCTGGAGGAGAAAAAGCACCTATGGAATGTGAGAACTCACCATTGGAGGAGGATCAAGATCTTGGATGTATGCATGATGAACTTAAAAAGATTTCCCCCTATGGACTTGCTTCATTCTCTAACAAACCCCAACTTGAAGTAGTTAGTTATGTAGAATTGTGTAAAATCCTTGGAGACCATTCATGACAAACTAATTTTGTTTAGGGAAACATTCTCATAAAATCAATTCACTGTAAAAGAGTGAGAGATCACTATTGTTTATTATTAAAGATTTGTTTAGGCCCAGAATGAATTGTCTCCATATTATTGTTACAACTCTTTTTGTAAAGACTGTTTAGATCAATAAGTAGGTTTAGAGGAAGGAGAAAGGAAAATGGAAGGAAAAGTTCTTGTAAGTAAATGTTGCTATAATATAGAAGGTAAACTAAAGAGGTGTAAGACTTTAATTATTTTCTTTGTGATCAATTAAGGCATTAAAAAGCTAAAGAAAAAAAAGTGGCAGATTTTTTTAGTATCTACATGTAAAGTCTGTTGGCTATAGCTGCTATGACAAACTTGTGTTAACAATGTATAGAAAACACTTAACTAGAATTCTCTACCATCTTCTCTAACAATTTTATTATGACTGCACTTGTTTTGCAACTGTTCTTGAAAGAATATTATTTTTAACTTTTTTTTTTTTACTAAAAATGACCTAATAAAAATGAATTTTATTTTTAAAATTTTGATAGTTTTATCGTTGATTTTTAATTTTATGAATTTTTTATAAAATTTAAAATTCAATATAATTCCATTCTAAGTACATGAAGTTCTATTCTTAGTTTGATTAATTAAGTAGTATTTGATATGTGTCACATGTTACAGATATAGTTGTTTCTTTGACTGTCCAGAGAAGTATTACTAAGGAAAGAAAATCATTTTCATATTTTATTACTAGATCCTTGTGAGTGATGGGTGATCATTCCCCATGAGTGATGGTTGATCACTTCCCATGGGTAATAGGTGATTACCCTTAAGTTAGTTTTATGCTATATATAAATTAGTTTTATTGAATGTTTGGATTATGTCGAATGAGTTTTTTGTTTGTTGACTTGAATCCTTGACACATCTTGAGATGGCTTCATGCCTAGAAAATGTGTACTTACAAGGGAAACTATGTCAAATTTTTTTCAAAAATTTAAAATTAAATTTGTGTTGATCAATTTGTACTTTTAAAAATTTAGGAATATGATATTTTCATACTTTCAAACAATTGTATGATATACATTGACTAAAAATATGGAAAAATGATTAGGAGGATGGTCTGATCGTGGATTGACTTACAAGACCGTTTAGGTGATGAATATAATAAGGGTTTAGATACCTTTGTAGAATTGGCATTAAGAGACAAGCCTAATGGATCCAAAATCCACTATCCTTGTATGAAGTGCCAGAATAGGTATCTTTCTAGTACAATAGAGGTCAAATAGTATTGCCAAATGTGGGGTTTTATGTATTGGTACAAAAAATAGAACGTTCATGGGGAAACATACTTACCTTCTAGCAATACAACTGGCAATATTCCTTCGACTGAAAACGTACAAGAGGATGATATGGTTGGATAGTTCAAGATGTTGCTGGCATTAGTGACTTCAATAATGCAACTGAAGAGTTTAAAAATTTGAGAGAGATACTTAAATTGTTAGAAGCAGCAAACGTAAAGTTGTATCCAGGCTGTACTAATTAAGTTTTTTTCATTGTCATTCATTATGAGATTATTAAACTTAAAAGTCCTCAATAAATAGTCAAATAAGTCTATTGACATGCTACTTGAGCTTCTAACGGATGCTTTGAGTGAGATAGGAGTGAAAATTGCCAAAAATTACTATGAGGCTAGTAAGATAGTAAATGTGTTGGGAATGCAATGCAAAGCTTGGGATGAGTGTCCAAATAATTGCATGATATACAAGGGAGGAAATGAGGCCATTACTCATTGTGAGGCATGAAATGCTCTGAGGTACAAGAAAAAGGGTAATACAATTGCATGCAAGCGTGTTAGGTACTTTCTGTTGACTCCGAGATGGAAGCAATTATTCATGTTTCAAAAAACTGCATCTTTTATGAGGTACCATGAAGAATGTCATGTGAAAGATAGAGTCTACAGACACAAAGCAGATTCTAGGGCTTGGAGAAAGTTTGATGAGGACCATTTGGAATTTGCAAGTGACTACCAGAATGTTAGGCTTGGACTGGCTTCAGATGGATGTAGTCTATTTTTAAATATGTACATACTACATAGTATCTGGCTTGTTGTCTTAATACCATACAATTTACCACCCTGGCTATGCATGAAGTAGGCTTATTTTATTTTATCAACTCTTATTGATGGCCCCAAGAATCTAGGAAACAATATTGATGTTTTTTTTACAACCATTAATCAAGAAGTTGAAAGATTGTGGCATGACGCTTTGATTACTTATGATGCAGGGGTAAAAGAGGTATTCCATTTACGTGCAGCTACTATGTGGATCATAAGTGATTTTCTAGCTTATAGCAATCTATTTGTCTACGGTGTCCATAACGAGAGGGCTTGTTCGATATAGGTGTGACTATTTATCTTACCGATTGTCTAATAGTAGTAAATATTGCTTCTTATATCATCGTAGATTTCTTAAACTGTCACATAAGCTCCATAGGGACAAAGTTTATTTCTATGGCGGAATTGAAATACGACAAGCACAAAAATTGAGAATGGGGACAGAAATATTAACACAATTTGAGAGTTGTTTAACAAAATATATAGTAGATGATATGAAGATCAGAATGCAGTTTGACTATGAATGGAAGTTTGGAATAAATTCGTATAATTGGAAGAAGAAGAGTATTTTTTTGGGAGCTGTCATATTGGGAGAGCAATTTGATGACGCACAATCTCGATCCGATGCACATAAAGAAAAATTTTGCAAACAATCTGTGGTATACAGTATTGAGTGATAGTAGTTCTTTAAAAGATAACTTTAAAGCTCGTCAAGAGTTGCAGGTAATGAATATTAAAAATTCTTTACATCTAATTTTAAAAATCTCAGGCACTAGATACAGTTTGCCACCAGCCTCTTATAGAATGAGCAGGTCGGAAGTTGAAGCTTTTTTTACAGTATTGAAAGAATTGAGAGCTCATGATGGCTATTATTTTAATATTTCCTGACAAGTAAATATAAGGAGAAAGACCTTTAGAGGTTTGAAGAGTCATGATTCTCACATTTTAATCTAACAATTAATCCCATTAGCTGCTTGCACAACGTTGCCCAGGAATGTAGTATAACTATTGACTAAGATTGCTTCATGTTTTAGGCAACTATGTTCAAAAGTTAACAAAAACAAAAGGTATCTTGAGTATCTTCAAAATCAATTCACAGTTAAAATATGTCTTCTTAAGAAGGCATTCATCCCACGTTTTTTTGATATAGTAGAATATTTCCCAATAAATTTGGCCAATAATGCATTGTTAGCTAGCACAGTTCAGCGTCGATGGATGTTTCTGGTTGAAAGATACTTGAAAACTCTCAAGTGCTACGTGCACAATCATGCTCGGCCTGAAGGTTCTATTGCCAGTGGGTATTTAATGGAAAAATGTATAACATTTGTGTCGAGATATTTAGATGATGTTGAGAGCAAGAAGAATAGGCCCTCAAGATATGTTGATCATGATAATGAGATGGTAAACCATTTGGAGAGGGGACGATGTAATACTTGATCGTGTTACCATAATGCAAGCACATCGATAGGTTCTAGCAAATTCCGACATCCTCAAAACATATAGAGAGTCAGTTTTATTTTGAATCTTTATATTTTCTTTTTCATGCTTCTTTTAGTCTTGCTTCTAAATTTTCATATATGTCTATATGCAGTCTTCATATGTCTATCATAAATAGAGTGCATCCTAGAGCTCGGTTACATGACGACAACTTATTCATTCTCAACCGTTTCACACTTGGCTCGGTCATTATGTAAGTAAAGTATATACAATATAGCTAATTATTTTGAATATATAATGTAAATAAAACTTATATTTATTATAGGCTGAGGAGAACGAAGAATGTCTTGATATTCCTGCTCAAGTTAAAAAGCTTGTAAATGGTCCTTTCAACCAAGGATTGCATTACAATACATGTAACATGAATGGGTTCCGATTTCGTACAACCATCTATAAGGCTAATAAGTCAACTTAAAATTCTTATGTTATGTGTAGAGCTGATACTACGAGTTATTCTAGCCTAAGAGACAGGTATCCAATAGCAGTTGGTATCAATTACTATAGAGTGCTTACAGATATTATAAGGATATGATACAATAATCAACTGAAATTTATATTATTCAAATATGATTGGGTCGATGTACATTGAGGTGTTAAATTGATGACCTCAAGTTTATTTTGGTGAATCTGGACCTTTTGTTGTACCAAGAAAATAGGGAGATTGATGAGCTATTCATAGTAGCAAACTAAGCGGAACAAGTTTGGTATTCATGTTATCCCAAAGAAAAAGACTGGCATGTGATAATGCCAATGATGAGAAGAGATAATAACTACGATGTGTATTTAAGAGAACATGATCTAGAAATTTTTCCCGCATAGCAGCTAGATTCTAGTCATATTTCGCGCGAAGTAGATGCCATATTAGTTAGAGATTGTGATGTGTCCAGACTTTGGTGTAAAAATCAGACAAGAACTAAGCACATTCCCAATCAAATTTAAATTAAAACGTTCAACCCAAATCACACATATGAGCAAGCATACTCATCATTAACCAAGCATAGGGTTCAAACGAGTGTCAATCCTAAATGGACAAGTAGACATTAATCACTTTTTTTTCATTGTTTAACCGACTTGATAAAGTGAAAAAAATAAATAAAAAGGAAAATAAAAGAAAATAAAAATAAAAATATATACATGTCAAGGATGTAGAATTATGCAATTCAAACCATTGTTTAGACAACCATGTTAAAGAACCCAACCATTATCATAACTAATCATTCTTTTGGTATCATGAAGGATTAAAGTAGACTCACTTCTTTCCCAATCCATGAACCCCTATCTTCTAGGTAACTTGGCATCACATACTCTGTCTCAACCAGTCTTACCCAAAAGATGCATTAACCACAATCCTTAATTCAAGTTCCATTCTCAGGCAAACTTAAAACATGAAATTAACCAATGAATCCATACTCTGGCAGACATCAATTAACCTTTAATTACTCTATCCTTAGCAATTAACCCCATTTTCAGGCAAGTTAAAAGACAACAAATATGAAATCAATAAATTGACACCATCAACCCTATTCCCATGCAAGTTAATGGAAAACAATCAATTTATCTCGCAATCAACCCAAGTAATTAAATACCAAGAGTAACAATCAATTAATCAAAAGATCAAATACTTCTAAAAATCATGAATATCTAAAACAATGTCAAATTACAATAAAATAATTAACACATCATTGTTGAAGAAAAAAGAAAACAAAGTAAAAGAAAGCACTCATAGACAAGCCTCATTCTTCTTCATTTGAAGACCTTCTTGTACAATCCTCCTTGAATTGAAGAATTCCTCCTTTTATTGAGTGATTTTCTATGATGATCAATGAATTCTCCGATTTTCTCTTGTGTTTTTCATCTATTTATAGGCTTAGGAAGTGCCTAAACTCGTAGGTACATCGTTCTTGGCCTAGTAGAAGTTGGAAGATACTAAAACTTCACAGATTACCAAAAATCGTGTAGAAAAAATCAAGCATCGCCTTAGCTTTAGGGCACAGCCGACGCCGCCTTGGCTCTCGGAGCCGACATCGATTATGTTCTGCTTCTCTACTTGTTCGCCGATTTTTCTTCGAATTTCACATGATGAAGACCAGAATGCAGCTGGTACCGCATTGACTCTTAGAGCCGGTGCCGGTTCCACTCTGTTTTGCTTTGTTTCACCAATTTTTTCGTCGCTTCGAAGTTCGCATCAACAGTGCATGGCTGGCGCCAGTTCTAGAGCCCCTAGCCGGCGCCGTTTCTCCTTTGTTTTGTGATGTTTTTGTTTCGTTTTACCCTAAAAATCTGAAATAATGAACAAAATACCTTTCTAAGGGTAAAATCTCAAATATGAAAGAATGTAACTAGTTATTGAACAAAATATATCACAAAAGAACCTCAAATAACTAGGAAAAGTATGACTAATTTAGCCCCTATCATATTGCATTTCTGGAGAGGAACAAGATTTAGTTGGAAGAAGAATACACCGAGCAATCAATGTAATTAATCACTTTCCAGATTACTAAACGTGCTAGAAATGTTAAAATCTCTACTCAGTGATTTTTGTATGAATTTCTTAGACTAAATCTATATTTGTTCTTTGTATTTTGCATATGGTTACCAAATGTTCTTGACGTACATCAATGCAAGACACCATAGCTCTTTTGAGATCAGGGGCTAGTTCCTCACATGGTACAGAGACAGATACAGGGGTCCAAAGGTTAGATACAACTATCTAGATGGGCTCCAAAGATCAAGGGTCCAGTTAGGAGATAGCTGCACCTACTTCTGATGTAGGTCTCAGTTATACGGGACTTTTTTCCTCAGGCCCTAGCGCCTCACGTTTGCTAAGTTTTTAGGAAGTAATTTAGGAGAAAATGATCTAGTTGGCTATTGAAAATCATATTAAGCTTTTATCTTTCTACTTAATAAAACCATACTTAATTGTTTAGTTGTTTTATGTTAATTTTTTAATTGATATTTAGTAGGTTTCACATCAAGGATTTCTCGCGGGGGTGGAAGATTACCCTTTGGATGGGGTGAGCCAAGCTTCTGAAAGTACAAGGTTGTTGTGAACCAACATAGAGGTCTTATAGGAGTTGATGCTTCTCGTTATAGTTTAATGGTAGGCTGTTTTGCACGTATGAGCAGCAGGATCCCTCTGAATTACAGGGATTGGCATTCTGTACCTCAAAGACTTAAAGATAAGGTTTGAGAAGAAATACAAGTAAATAATTTTATTCTAGCACAAAAAAAATTATTTTCTTCATATTTAAGTTTAAATTTTGTTTAATTGTTTATTTGTTGAACATGTATAAGGACAACACAACCATGCCACCATAAGGAAGCAGTGTCATTATGAAGATGCTATACGCAGCTTGGAAGGATTATAAGTATCAGTTGAAGTAGAGATACTACATTCCTTTCCAGCATAGCATGGAGGTAATTGTTTGCAGATATAGGTGGGATGGCAAAATTCAGTGAAGGATGCTAATTAATTATTGCTGCTTAGAGAATAAGCAAGTAATATGTATAAAAGTTGACTATTTTTCCCGATCAAAAGTTGTTTACATATACAAGATATTTTTTATACATTTGTTTTATGTTGTAATGATTTTAGATACTTACAGACGGAAGCTAAATAAAATAGACAGAATCAATCACACATTGTATATCCATTAGTCACAAGAAGGATGCCACATTTTGTTATACAGGACCAGGTATTCACTTTATTTTATACACCATTTTTTGAAATTTATCTAATTTGCTTGAAAATTCACACAAATCTTTACAGAGAACCTCACAAGGCCAATCGACACTGTAGTATGATATGTTTCTTGCAATAAGAATGTGGCGTGGTTGGCTGGGCTGATAGTTTGACTGCAGAGATGATTGTAAGGATTTTTTAAAGGATAATTTTTTTGAATTATTAAATTACGACAAGGACAATACATTAACCTAATATTAGTTTGATATATTATTTCTTAATTCTGTAGGACCGATTAGAGGCAAAATAGCATATACTGTCTGAGTCTAATTGCACTAAGAAATCAAAGGATTAGATCTTCTAGCAATTTTTTGGTCCTGATACGAGGGGTCGTGTTAGGTGCAAGGGAAAAGGACTAATACCAACTTCACTTAGTCAAGCATCCATTTGTGCTCTAAATGTTAAGGAGGTCATTAGGGTTGAGGTGGAGGCACGTATGCAGAGTGTTCATGCTGAGATGCGAGCTGAGATGTAGCGTCAGCGAGAGGCTTACGAGTTAGGTATAATAGTGCATCAAACTACCATAGAAGCATTATCTCATAGATTTACTATAGATACATTTGTTTAAGTATCTATACCTCTATCTAGTGCATCTATGACATCTCCTGGTGTTGGATCTACTTCTCGACTCGTTGGATCATGCAATGCTGACGAGCTAACTATGAGGATTGACACATTTTCAGTTTTTACTTATTTTACATATACTACTACTTATGGCTATTTTTTGTATTACTCTATGTAGTATTACTTCCTATTTCCTTTTGTAGGAAAGATATATTCTATTTCCTATTCCCTATATGTACTATTACTTCTTTTAAGTAGATTATGGATTATTTATGATTTGATGGTTGAGGAGATTGATTTTGATTTGTTTGGCATGGAGGAGATTGTGTGATTGGTATTGATAGTGTGTTGTGGCTTGAATCAGCTGATTGTGTTGTATTGGTTTGAAATTGCAGGTAGATATAGTAAAATAACAAAAATAGTATTTTTTAAAAAAAGCTAAAGTATGACGGCCTAAACCGTCATATTTGTGACCATATTCAAACATATAGGACAGCCAAAACTAATGTATTTGTTATAAACTACGATGGCTCAGACTCTCATATTGGATAACAAATACGACAATTCAAAGCATCATATTAATATAAACTTAATACGACGGCCTAAACCATCATATTGTTTAACAAATACAATGGCTACAACCATCATTTTAAGCAAATAACTATGATAGTTTAATATCTAATACGATGGTTCAAAAAACCATTACATTAAACCATCTGCCTAATTAAGAATGATGCTTTTGAAAGCCATCGATTACACTAATACGACTGTTTTTTAGCTGTCTTATAGCTAAAACGACGAAGGTATTTATGACAGTTATATAACCTTCGTTTAGCCATTGTTTTAGGCTAATATAACAGTACCATAATTAAATATGATGGCATCTCGGCTGCTGTATTTAACCAGTATTTTAGTAGTTTATTGTTGATTTCAAATTAGAGGCTGAATATATGGTAGCTTTGGAAATGTCCAATAAGTCAATATGGCTCTGAAAGTTCTCAATAAACTTGGAGTTTATGACAAATATGGGCAATGCATTAATAATGTATAGTGACAATTTTGGAGTAATGTCACAAAGCAAAGAATCTAAAAACTACAAAAAAGGGAAACACATTGAAAGAAAGTATCATATGATCTAAGAATTTATTTAGAAATAGAACATATTGGTTTATCATATTTCCTTAAAGAATAATATGGTAGACCTATTTGCTAAACTTTTGGCAAAAAAGATGTTTCGTAGACACTTACATGCCTTAAGAGTTTATATAAGCTTATAGGGTTGGTTTTAACACCAAAATTTCTTTGCTAAAATACAGCAAACAAGAGCAACAAAGATAAGACCTAAAACAATGCTCAAATGATAAAAATAGCATACACAAAGTTTACAATTCCCACAAACTAATAACTCTAGAAGAGCTAAGCTACTAAGACCCTCAATTTAGTAGGTTGGATCTTCTATAATAACACATAATTACTTCTAAATCAGCAAGGATCTAAGAACAAGAGAGATAGGAGTTTATAGACACCCAATTTAGCACCTAGAAAGCACCCTAGAATAGTTAAAATTCTAAGACCCAAACTAGAGAACAAAATTGAATTATCCAAATTTTTTGAAGATAGGGTGGATTAATCCTTAAAGATAGTCTTGGATATGAGAAGAACAAGGAGGTAAAACCTTTCAAGTGTTCAAACAAAATGTCTATTGTGTATTCAATGTAATTATATTGTCTTATCAAATTAATGAGTATATATACATAACAAGCCTTTGCCCTAGTCTAAAAGTGGCCCAAAAATAAGTTTGGGGGCCTTAAAAGTGATTATAAGTCAAGGAATTTGAAAAAGAACTAGAAAAAATCGTCAAAACTAAAATAGGGGTTCTTTTCCCGTAACTGCCCGGCATCGGCTATGATGGAGGGACTGGCTATTAGAATGTATGCCCTCCAATCTTATGTATTTGATTTAAAATTGATGAAATAAATAAAAGTTTTATTCTAATTTTTTTTTATTTCTTTACTTCAATTTATACATAAATTTGTTGGAAAAGACATATTGTGATTAAGTGATCCATGTGAATAGAGATCTTAAATAGTGAGGCATGGATCATGGGTTACTTAACACATAAACTTATTTCTTAACCAGTTGATCAGAATGAGAATCAAATCCGGACAAAAGTTATTAAACAATGAATTCCAAATGAAAAATGGTTTATCTTTAGCCAATGAGTAATCTACTCACTTCAGAGTATAAGCGTATTTAGAATACGTAGAACTGGATCCGTAGTAATGGTTTCTCAAAGTACAAAAATAATAGAAGCCTAGATTGCTATAGCTACTACGTGGACTTATACCCTATGACTTAAGTATAGGTTAGTGGTCTAGCGAAGCTAGAAGTATGTGCATTGATGTACTATAGGTGAGTTTCTACTATAGGACCAATATACTTATATGTTAGGTGTATGTGACTAATTAGTTAAGAAAAACTCTTACAAGACAGTTTCTATGCTTCTAAAAGGAGAAATTACCCCCTTATGATTGTCCAGGATAATCTATTTAATATAAGGCCTTGTGAACGTGACTTAGTACTGTACGTTTTTGGGTAGCTCCGAGAAATAGCAGGTACATAATGGAAGTGATGGATTATCATATTGGATATCTAAATATGGTAAAAATCATTGAGAGAATTGTTAGTATATTTCTCCTGTCTAAATGATAGGTGTTGCAAAGATTGGTATTTTAGTCATTACACTTGCAGGTCATAGACTTAGCAATACGCAGCATTGTCATTGGAGTTAATATTTTCCTATGGTGACAATAGGAAATATTTAAAGTGCAAAATATAGTTAGCTTTATAGGAGGGGTATTTTGGTTATTTTAGTAGCCAATGATGATGTGTCTTTTGGTCATCGGAATAGCCCGTGAGTCCTAAATAAATTTTGGGTTAAGAAAATAGTGTTAAATAGAGACGGGTTTTAATTTATTTAGGTGGCCTAATTTTAGTGGGCTAGAATAAAATAAAAAAGGCCCAATAAATAGTAAATAAATTATGTTGTTTCTCTAGTTAATTAATTATTCAGGGCTTAAGCCCAAATTGAATAATTATGATTGGCTAAGGATTAAATTAGGAAAAAGACTTGAGAAATTATTTTAGTCCATTTTAGTTAATTAATTAATTATTTAAGGATTTTTATTAGTCCAAGATTAAATAAATGTATTTATGGATTTTTATTAGTCCAAGATTAAATAAATGTATTGAGTTTAACTCAAAACCCTGCACCAAAGATTTCATAATCAAACCTAAGACCAGTTTAGCTAGGGTTAATTGTTTTTACCTGATGAGACTCATACTTATTTTAGGAAATCTGGAGATCTATCTCAGATAAATCTTAGGTGATTTTCGTTGGTGTTATGGAAAAAAAAAACAGGATTAGTTCTTCGGTTACGGAAAAAGCGATCCCAAAAACAAGTTTTTGTTTATCCTCTCTTTAGCTCTCTATTCCCTGAAGGGTTTTCATGATTTTCTTCTGCTTCCAATAAATCAAGAAAAGTAGTCTCTCTTGAGTCTACTTGTTAGTAGTAAGTCAAGGGGTTTTCTTCTCTCTGTTCTCACCAACGAATTCAGGCAGTGGAGATATTCTGTGAATCAAAGGATATTGCGTTCATGCAAAGATGAAGCTGGTGTCTAGGGGGTTTTGAACTAGAAACTAGTGGAAGTGTCCCAGTAGCCGTTTTAAGCCCCTGTAGTTCAACCAAAGCAACCGCATCTTCACAGAACGAAACGCAGAGGTATAAATGTTTTTAAAGCTTTCCACTGTGAGTTTTCTGCATTCCTTTTCCACATGTTTTCTGTGTTTATGTCGTAATCTACTATCACAGGGGTATCAAAGCCAGGTTTCTTTCAGCATTTAGATGCATGCTTTAGGCTAACTAAAATTGGAAAGACTTGATTTGAATGATTTACTACGATCCTTGGAGTTTCTGGTATGGGATAAATTCACTGTAAGTCTTACCATTGAGACATAGGTTCTGTATATTTTCATGGCTTTTATAGATTAATTGTGTAAACTTGATTTGAAAAGGCATAGGCGGTTGTTGGTTTATCAAAGAGATTATGTTTTTCTTGAGTTTCTGTAAATCGGTCGTGCCTGAAGAAATCATCTAGATTGAGGAAAAACAAAAGAAAACTACAGGAAAAAGGATGAAAATGGAGTTTTCAGAGAGAAGCTAACTATGGTTTGCACCAAACCGGCTGCGACTAGCACCAAGATGGCCTCAACATAGGACACCAAGCTAGCCACAGCTTGGTGCAAACCAGCCGTAGTTTGGCTTGCCAAACCAGCTGTAGCCTGGGGCTAAGCCTATAGTAGCTTGGTGTCTGACTAGGCTGCAGTTCGATCTTGTTCTTTGCAGGTTAGGTCAGGTCTCATTTTCTTTTTTATAATTTTTTGTTTTTCTCTCTTTTCTTTTTGGTCCCATACTAGGCGAAGTTATTATTTTCAATTTAATATTCTTACAATATATTTGCGTGTAAATAGTAGTAAAAGAATTAGGATTAAACAAGATCATTAATTAATTGAATTAATGTGTTTAATTCTTTATTTGATCACGTCGGATTTTAAATGATAGAAAAAGGCATGAAAAACGTCTATACTTTTTCTAGCATGCTTTTTCCCCTCGCATCACCCTGTGAGTGAATCCATATAGGATGGGGATTCAACAGGGATCTAGATCTAATAGACTGATAGAATTGATACCCGGGATACATACTGTGATAAGCCAGACCACGTTAGAGGTCATAGTATGAGGATTTTTCATAGGAAATGAAAAGGAACGGCCATTTCCTTAGTGGAGTTATTTTCTAGATCTTTACCTAGAAGGGTAGTTAATTTGTGGTAGTCAATATACTTTGCTTAGAAATATTGTTAACCTTCCTAAGGAGTTATGTCAGTTTTTCTAAAAGCCAAATTGATCACGTTAAAGATAATAGTGATAAGGTTAACTATTATCAGTTTTAGTATGAGGAAAAAGTGCACATATTTTCTATTTTTACACAAACTGAGATTATTTTATTTTTCAAGTTTTAGAAATGGTCGGTGGTGGTTCTTTCAGTCCTTTGATCATTATTCTCTATGAGAATAAGTTAACAAGATCAAATTATGTAGACTAGAAAAGAAACTTGAACATAATACTCACAGTTGAGGAGTATAAGTATGTCCTATACAATCCCTATCCTTTTACTGAGGAAGAGCAAGAGGTAGAAAAGGCCTGAAAAAGGCTGATGAGATGGCTCATTGCTATATATTAGCCTCCATGTCAAATGTGCTTCAGTACAAACACAAGCACATGGCCACTGTCTATGATATTAGTGTGTCATTGGCCACCATGTTCACTAACAAGAGTAGGCCCGCAAGGCAGAAGGCTCTTAAGGCAATCATAAACACCAAAATGGTTGAGAAAGCATCAGACAGAGAGTATATGTTCAAAATGATTGCTACTTTCGAGAAAACGAAACTCTTGTGGGCTATTTTTACCTCTGAGAACTAAGTGGATATGGTCCTTGAGACTTTGTCAAGCTCCTTCACACAGTTCAAATTAAACTAAAATATGAACAAGTTAAACATGAGTTTAACGGAATTGACAAAGAACCTCTAAGTAGTGAAAAAAGTCATAATGCTCAGTTTAAAACCTTGATTGCTAAGTCATCTTCTTTGAGAATTGGACCCAAGCCGAAGAAGTTTAAGAAGAAGAACGGTAACACAGGAGCCTAGCCTAAGTCCCAATCCAAAGATAAGTCCAAAGGCAAGAGCTTTAAATGCGGTAAAAAAGGATACTGGAAAAAGGAGTGTCCAGTTCTTTTGCCCAAGAAACCCTATAGGTAATGCTTACTATCTAGAGTCCATATCTATAGTTGGATCAATGTCCACTTGGATTGTTGATTCAGGAGCCACTGATCATATCTGTAACTCCTTGCAGGGGTTTAGGAAGATAAGAAAACTCCAGAAGGACAAGCATGGTCTCCGCGTAGGGAATGGATCACAAGTGTGGGCCTAAGTAGTCGGATATCTAGAACTTATGTTTGATTGTAATAGAACAATTTTATTGAAGGATATTTTATATGTACCTAGTTTTAGATAGAATTTGATTTCAGTAGTAAAACTAATAAATTATAGTTATTTTATTTCTTTTCATTCTAGTATTACTATTAGTAGAAATTAAGAAGTGCTATGCATTGGGCACATTTATGGTAATTTATTCTTCATAAATCCTATTAACAATCAAGTAATAACCCTCAAAGTGAACCTATTAACAAGAAGAGAAAGACTAATATCAATGACTCATATCTATGGCATCTAATATTGGGTCATATTAATTCAACCAAGATTTAGAGGTTAATCAATGATGGGTCTTTGGCCTTATTATGATTGTAAAGTTGGCCTCAGTGTGAATCATGCCTCATAGGAAAGATGACCAAAAGGTTTTTTACCCAAAAGGCGGAAAAAGCTTAGAAGATACTAAGGTTAGTTCACACTGATATATATATATAGTACTTTATCCACACCAGCAAAGGGAGGTTTTGAGTACTTCATCATGTTCACAGATGATTATATAATGTATGGTTATGTTTACCTGACAAGGTGTAAGTCTGACTCTTTTGACAAGTTTAAAGAGTATAAGGCTAAAGTGGATCATCGAACAGGTAAACTGATCAAAACCCTTCGATCTGATCATGGTGGAGAGTACCTCCTAGGTGAGTTTAAGGACTACATAGTGCATCATGGGATAGTTTCTCAACTTAATGCTCCTAGGATACCCCAATAGAATAGAGTAGCTAAGAGAATAGATAGGATATTGATGAGAATGGTCCGAAACATGATGTCTCATGCAACTCTTCCAATTTCCCTTTAGGGATATGTCTTAGAAATATCGGCATATATTCTGAACTTGGTACCTTCTAAGTCAGTAACTAGGATGTCTTATGATATGTGAATTGGGCAAAAGCTAAGTTTGAATTATCACAGGATCTGGGGATGTCTAGCTTATGTACTAATCAAAAGAGACATATTAGAACCAAGGTTAGAGAAAGCTACTTTGTTGGGTGGAGCTAAAAGGAACGAAGAATGGATACTTTTATCATCCAAATGAGCAAAAGATACTAGTAAGTACTAATGCTAGATACTTAGAGCATGATCAAAGTATGTCCACAAAAGGTTCAACTAGAATAGAACTCATAGAGAAATTGTACTCTGAGTCAATTTCTACCAATCAAATTGTGGAACAAGAAAAGGTATAGCCTCAAGATCCTGTACAGAATGAGCCTCGTCATAGTGCGAGAGTATCTAGGATTTCAGAAAGATGGACAGTAAAGGTCTATGACCTAGTTTCTGACCATCAAAATAAGATTCCATTAGATACGAGAAGACCATTGTTGATGCTGATACAGACTATAACATGAAGTAATGAAAGCCGAGATTTAGTCAATGTACTTCAATCAGGTTAGGGATCTTATAGCTTCACCTAAAGGGATAAAACCCATTAGATATAAGTAGGTATGCAAAACGAAGAGGGTGTGGATGGAAAGGTTGAAATCTTCAAAGCTAAGCTTGTGGCAAAAGGTTATACTAAAAAAGAGAGAATTGATTATGAGGAAACCTTTTCCCCGGTAACCATACTTAAGTCCATATGCATCCTCTTTACCATTGCATATCATTACGACTACGAGATATGAAAAATAGATGTCAAGATGGTATTTTTAAATGGTCATCTTAGTGAAGATAACTATATGTCCCAACTAGAGGATTTTATTGCTAAAAACCAAGAACATATGGTTTGTAAACTTAAGAAGTTTATTTATGGACTTAAGCAAGCATCAAGAATATGGAACATTTATTTTGATGAGACTATAAATTCTTATAGTTTCATTCAAAATGAAGATGAACCACGCGTGTACAGAAAATGGGAAGGCATTAATGTTATTTTTCTTGTATTATATGTGGATGACATTTTACTTATTAGTAATGACGTAGGGACATTGTCATCTACAAAGGTTTGGTTTTCTAGTTAGTTTTGTATAAAGGACTTGAGAGAGGCCAGCTACATTCTTGAGTTAAGCTTCTTAGAAATAGAAAATAGAGAATGTCAAGGTTATCCCTAAGGATCAAAATAGAAAACATAAAAGAAAATGCATCGGAAAATTTTTTAATTTTTTAACCTACATCTAGGAGAAAGTACTTACTTTTCTTGATTGGTAGAGGATTAACCAAAGAGGGATTGGGTTGCATTAGAAGGGAAGAAGAAGGCGCCTGCGGTTCAACTGATAGTCCCGCTAATCTTCTACTCCTACGTATTAAGCATCTTCAAGCTTTCTCTCTTCGTCTTCCGGAATAAGACTCTACCTTGCTCTTGGGTTAGCTTGGTAAAAGCTGCTTCTTCAAATAATCAAGATACTCTCCAAGAGAGAAAGAAGAGGAGAGCGTGGAACAAAGAGAGAGAAAGAGATGGCACACCAAAGAGTGAAGAAAAAGAAAAAACATCTGTCTCTCTTTTTTTTTTCCTCCTATTTTTGGCCAGCCTTAGAGCTTCCTCAAGCCCTAATGGTCGAAATTATCAAGCCCTAATGGGCTTGGTGCTGTGCTCATAAATTAGTCCAAGACTGGTCCAATCCTCTTAATTAATTAATTATCTTTTTTTGGGTTTCATTAAATATCCAAGACTAATAAATTGATTCTAATTGGACTCTTAATATATGTCAACATATCAACCCAATTAATTAATTTATTCCAGCCCAGTCTTCTAATTAATTAATTATCTTTTCTGGGCCATATTAAAAATCAAAACTAATTAATTAATTTTAATTAGACTCTTAGAATAAATTTTATTTCTCTTCCAAATAATTATCCATCAAGCCCAAACTATGTTTAAACAACACCAAGGTAACTTGAGCAACTCTGGGGACCAAGAGACATATTATTTGTAACACCCTTACTAAGGATAATAACAGAAGCATATCAATACCAGGTGTCGCCCTGTCCAGTCTCCCAGACCACAAGTATTTATAACGAAAACAACAGGGTAAATACATATATATAAGGTCCAGACTCAACAATATCTCACTCTGATGGCCACACACATATATATTAGAAAATCTCATACATGCCATCTCTATTTATAATAGAATATAGAACATAATCAAAGAGAAAGCTATCCAGACCTAAACTGCCGACTCTGTGGTATCGTCCATCTATCTGTAGCTCTGCTCGGCTCTGGATCCTACAAAAAAGTAAGATAAAAGACACGTGTGAGTAACGAATCACCCAGTAAGTCTCGTGTGTGCTAGTGCTTTATGAAAGTACAAGGTACATAAAACTTTGTGAAATAGCATATCATTTGTTCAATGGAAGTGATTCCAAAAGCTCTTTAATAAAGAGTTTATTCAGAACTCAATCATTTTTGGAAAATTGTATTTCAATTTTCAAATCATTGCCTAAGTTTCCAAATCACAGGCACTTCTCCAACAGAAGGTCGGCCTGTATTCATATGCAAGTCCCGCAATCCATGCCTTCGGCACCACATATTATTGTAATGAGATCGCAGCCTCCAGTACTTAACCGTGCATCGCCGGAATAAGTACATCGTAGTGTACTTCTTTTAAGTATACCGCAACATACCTAGTGTACCACAGCACACACTTGTCACCATAAGCCAAGGGTCCCAATCCTGACATCAATCACTATCGAGGCGGCAAGGAGTCAAACGCACTAAGTGTCCCTGCTTGACATCTAATGAATGACTCAAAATAAGTAGCACCCGCCGACGCAGCAATTGCTAGGTGCTAAACGGCTAGCCAAGATGACTCATCTTTATGTCTTGTCGCCCTGTTTGGAGTAAGACAATCCCTAAAACAAGCCAAGTTACTTGGGGTCATCTACCTCTAACATAAGCTAGTATAAAGACTAAAGTCCTTGCTGAGTACTCAACATTAACAATACCAACCCCGTCTGATTGATTAGGTCAGAAGGTTATCTGATCCCACAGAATTTTCAAATCAAAATAGTTTTGGGGCAAAAGAACATTTTCCAGAATTTGATCCCACTGATTGGCAAGTCAGATCGTCATTCACATAAGCTCCGTAGAGCTAATCAATTCATTCCATGGTACATCAGGCCAACAAAACAATTTCAGGGATCAAAAGGTCATTTTCCAAAAGTCAACCTCATCACGAGAGATCATTTTCCAAAATCATATTCAAACAAGATAAAGAGTTCTATTCACCCATCAAAACGTGTTTCCAAGAGTATCCAGGTCATTTTCCCCGTACTCGATCACAAAAGTTATTTCCAAGAGTATTCAGGTCATTTTACTCATACCCAATTCCAAAAGACTTTTCGAGGGTATTTGGGTCATTTTACCCTTACCCGATTTGAAAAGTATTCACAAGAGTTCCAATAAGGATATTTCGGTCATTTACTAAATACCTGAGCTCCAAATGTTTTTATAAAACATTCCAATAAGGATATTTGGATCATTTTCCAAATGCCCAATTCCAAAAGGAACTTATTTCAAGAAATCCATAATTGTAATACCAAAAGAGGATTAAATTCAAAGTTTCCAAACATATTTCCATAAAATGTTCCAATAAGGGCATTCTAGTCAATTTATGGATACCCAATTCCAAAATTTACCATTTTTAAAAAATTCCAAATATTTAATCCAAAAGGACTAAATTCACAAAATTCATGCTTTAGTCATCCACTAAGGTTTCCAAGCCAATTATGATGCTCAATCGAGCCCAAAATGGCATAAAAATAATTCTTGCTTAGACAAACCTTAAACATGTTCAGGGATTTCCAAAACGGTATATAACATAGCATTTCATGGAAAACCAAAGCACACTAGCTTTAGAAAGAGTTTTAGAAATCCAAGGGACTCACCTCGTGTCCTAAGTAATTCTTTCCGTTCACGGCCGTTTAACCTTCGTTTCTACCGTTTTCAATGTTCCGTTGGCCGTTTGTCGATAAACCTACACCATACATCGTTTTTGGGTCAATTTGTGTTTAGCTGAAAAATAGCCGATAGGTAACTGACGTCCGGCCGGCGTGCCCAACGGTTAGCCGACGTCCAACCGTCGTTTTGCCAATGGGGGCCGACGGTTAGCGGATGAGGCCAACGGTTAGCCAACGGTCAAGGAAAACGTTTAACTTTCGATCACATCGTTTTTTCATCGTCTGATCAATTCTTTCATTTTCTTTTTCCCACATCCTTCCTCCCTTCATAAACAAGGGATTCACTTCATGTTTTCCCAATTATTTTATCCAAAATCACACAATTAAGCGTTCCTAAATTCGTCCATGTTCTAAACAAAATTTTGAAATTTTTGTGTTTTGACATATGATTTCGTTTTGGAGATAACTTTCAATCCACAACTCTGATTTGGCTCTATGATATACCAAAATGACCATAAGACTCTTAAATTTAATTATGTACTGGCCATTTTTAGAATTCTAGTTCCAGTAACACACTACTGGGCAAAAACAGCCCCAGTAGTTTTCTGATTTTTAGTCCATTTCCACAAAATAAATTCACCCACTTGTGCTTCTTGATTCATAACACCTATTTAACCCTTAATCCACTTTATTTCCCTTCAAACAACCTTAATTCTTCAGATTTTCAGGTTCAACAAAGCCACTAAGTTCCTATGCAAATAACATATAACTAACATCAACATTCAAAAACAAATCATAATCCATTTTCTTTAATGTTTAACCCATTTTTACCCTAACTCTACCATCTTTCTTCTCAATCATGAACAACCCTTTAAATCACCAATCAAATACCCTTATTCACCATACAAAACATAGCCTATGAATCCTTTATGCAACCGGTACACACACAAAGTCTCACATAGTACACAATAATCATTTTAATCATCACAAATCTTACGTTTTCATGTTAAAATTCATCAAAATGATCACCGTAATGAAATCTAGAACTTTAATTCTTAAAGTATAGGACCTTAACTTGTGTATAAGGTGCTCTAGCTTGAATTTGCTCCAAGAATCTCCAACTTCTCCAAGAACACTATTTTCTCTCTCCCTTTTCCAATTTTTCTTGATTTTTCCTTTCCTCTTCTTCCTTCCTTCTTCATTTAATAAGCCCTTGGCCAGTTTTCTCAGCTTCCTCACCCCATTCTTATATTCAATGGTCAACCTACATTAATTACATTGTGGGCTATCCATTTTAAAATTAAATTCCTATTGGTGGATTTAATTTGAATGGGTAATTCTTAAGCTTATTTAATAAGCTTTTGCAATTTAATAATCCCACAAATATTTTACTCCCCCAATGGTATTTTTACACTTGTTTTCATCCACCATTCACACAATGCCACACGTCCATTTTTAACCGCGATTTTCTTTTTTTTTCTTCAGAAATGACCAAAATCGGGTCCGTAACAGAAAAATATTTTATATTGCCATTCAACTCCAAAAATTCCACTAAATCCATTGGTAACACTTAAAATCTTCAATTCCTTCTCTACTTGGTCAAATTTGCGGTCAAAGTTGCGGGCGCGGTCAAAATGACGAAAATGCCCCTGATATCCCGGGTAGCATAATTCTCACCAAAACGTGCATTTCATTGCACTGATCCATTTTCTTTCTAGGGTACCCTAAAATTCTTATTTTGTTAATAATAATAGCCTTCCAAAAATTTAGGGTACGGGTAGAACAAATCCAATAATTACTTCCAGGTCCCGGCAATATTTTATTCCACCAAAGTGTTCGTCTTAATACACTGATCAACTTTTGTTCTGAATATCAATACAAATTCTGATTCTATTACAAATATTAGCCAATCAAAAGTATAGGTGGGGTTTTATATTCTCCCCTCCTTACAAAAAATTTCGTCCTCGAAATTTGTCCTACACTTGAAATAGTTCTGGGTACCTCTTCAACATCTTTTCCTCCGTTTCCCAAGTTGCTCTTATATAGGATGATGATTCCATAACACTTTTACAAGTGGGATTTTCTTATTCCGTAGTTCCTTTTCAGCATACTCCAAGATCTTATTAGGTTTTTCCTCATACTTCAAGCTTGGAGTCATCTCAATGGGTTCTTCATTTAAGATATATGCAGGGTCAGCCACATACTTCCGAAGTTGGGATACATGGAACATGTTGTGAATTCCTTGAAGCCCTATAGGTAACTCCAATCGATAAGCTACTTTTCCAATCTTCTCGATAATTGGAGATGGTCCTATATATCTAGGCGCTAATTTCTTCCTTTGACTATTGATCCCTAATTGCCGTTTTGGAGTCAATTTCAAAAATACACACTCCTCTTCATCAAACTCTAAATCTCTTCTGCATCGATCAGCATAGCTTTTCTATCTACTCTGTGCTGCCTCTAATTTGGTTTTGATCAGCTCCACGGCCTACCGAACTTTTTCGAGATCAAAAGCATCCTATTCACCTGTTCTCTGTCCTAAACTTTCCCAATATAATGGGACTGACATTTTCTTCCATATAAAACTTTAAATGGGGCCATTCCAATAGTCGATTGATAACTGTTCTTGTAAGTAAATTCTGCATATACTAAATTATCAACCTACTTGGTTCCGAAATCTAGAGCGCAAGCTCATAACATATCTTCCAAAATCCTATTTACTCGTTCAGTTTGTCCATCTGTTTGTAGGTGCACTGCTGTGCTGAACTTTAGAGTTGTCCCGTATCTCTGTTGCAACTTAGTCTAGAATTTTGAAGTAAATTTGGGATCTCGATCTGATACAATGCTAGAGGATACTCCGTGGAGTCTGATTACTTCCTCCATATAAATTTTGCTCAACTTTTCTAGAGAATCGCGTTGGTTGATGGGATGAAATGAGCAGATTTTTTCAGCCGATCCACTATTACCCATATGGTATCTCGCTATCCTGCCACCATAGGTAATCCCATAATGAAGTCCATAGTAATTTCATCCCATTTCCATAATGGAGTTGGTAACGGCTGCAATAATCCTCCAAGTCGTTGCTGATCGGCTTTTACTTGCTAAGAAGTTAAGCATCAAGCTACAAAATCTGAAATATCCTTCTTCATACCAATCCACCAATAATGTTGTTTCAGGTCTAGATACATCTTTACAGCCCCTGGATGGATAGTATATTTGCTCCAGTGTGCTTCTGTCAAAATGTCCTCCCTTGTCGCAGACTATTTCGGGATACAATACCGACCTCGGTAATAAAGGATTCCATCAACATCCTTTCAAAACTCATCTCCTCCTTTATTTACTTCCTTTTGCACCAACTTCTGCAATTTTTCGTCTTTATCTTGCTCTGCCTTTAATTGTTGTAGGAAGATAGGTCGAATGGAGATATTACTCAGTCTTATTCCTCCGTTTATAGCAAATGCTTCCAATTCTTGAATTTGTAACATTCGAAGAGCTGATAGATTTGTTTTCCTACTAAGAGCATCCGCTACAGTGTTCGCCTTCCCTGGATGATACTTAATTGGACACCAAAATTCTTCCAAGAACTCCATCCACTGGCGCTATCTCATATTCAAATCTTTTTTAGTAAAAATATACTTCAAACTTTTGTGATCGGTGAAAACTTTGAAATTAGCTCCATACAAATAATGCCCCACTTCTTAAGGGCAAATACAATAGCTGCTAATTCTTGGTCATGCGTTGGATAATTCTTCTCGTGGGGTTTCAATTTTCTAGAGATGTAGTGTATCACCCTTCTCCCCTGCATCAACACTCCTCCCAATCCTTCTTTCGATGTATCCGTATACACCTCATAAGGTTTATCCATCTTTGGTAATGCCAAGACAGGAGCAGAGCTTAACCTCTTTTTCAATTCTTGAAAACTTTTCTCACACTTCTCGATCCAAACACAAGGGATTTTCTTTTGGGTGAGTCGAGTCACAGGAGATGCTATCTTAGAGAATCCTTCAATAAATCTCCGATAATACCCTGCTAATCCCAGGAAACTTCGAATTTCAGTTGGAATCTCGGGACGTTTCTAATTTGTCACTACTTCGACTTTTGCAGAGTCTACTGTAATCCTGTTCTTGGATATCACATGTCCCAAGAATGCCACTTCCTGCAACCAAAACTCACACTTACTGAATTTTGCATACAATCTGGCCTCTCTTGACTTTCCCAATACTTTCCAAATGCGTTGTTCATATTCTTAGGGATTTTTAGAATACACCAGTATGTCATCTATGAATATGACCACAAAATTATCTAAGAACGGTCGGAATGTTCGATGCATTAAGTCCATAAAAATAGCAGGGGCATTAGTAACACCAAAGGGCATCACTACAAACTCAAAATGCCCATATCGAGTATTAAATGCAGTTTTCGGTATATCCTCTTCCCGAATCCGAACCTGGTAATATCCTTGCCTCAAGTCTAATTTCGAAAAACATCCAGCTCCTTGTAGCTGGTTAAATAGTTCATCAACCATGGGCAACAAATATTTATTCTTTACTGTCACTGCATTCAACCCGCGATAATCTATGCATATTCGCAATGACCCATCTTTCTTCTTAACAAATAATACAGGTGCTCCCTACGGTGAAGTACTTGGCCGAATAAACCCTTGCTCCATTAATTCCTGTAGCTGTTTCTTGAGCTCTTGTAATTCTATAGGTGCCATTCAATAAGGGGTCCTTGAAATGGGTTCTACTGATGGCACTAGGTCAATGAAAAACTCTACTTCTCTCTCCGGTAGTAACTTCTTCAATTTCGCTGGGAAAACATATAAATATTCATTCACAATAGGTACATCTTTAGGCTTCTTAACCTCTCCTGGCTTGTTAATTACATAAGCCAAGTATCCTGTGCACCCCTTCCGAATCATCCTCCAGGCCTTGAGTCCCAATATAAAAGTATTACTTTTTCTTCCAGTCCCACCAACAAATTCTAATACAGGTTTCCCAAGTTGATGGAAATGCACTACCTTATGCCTACAATCGACTTGAGCATGATGTTGAGATAGCCAATCCATGCCCAAGATAGCATCATATCCTCTATGGGAAAACAAATCAAATCTCCTCTCAATAATTCACTTTCTACTAAAATCTTACAATCTCTATGTATTTTCTCACTATTCATTTACTTTCCCAATGGAGTACTAACAATCATTTCATATGAAATTTCTTCCACTTTTATCCCCATAAATATCAAGAAATGAATTGGCAACAAAAGAATGCATGGAACCGGGATCTATCAATACCTTAGTAGTATGATAAAAAATAAGAAGTGTACATTCCACCACTGCAGCCTGATTGTCTGTCTTCTCTAATGCCACTACCCGAGCATTTACTTGCGATTTAGAGGGTCCAGTTCTGGAGGTAGAAGCCTACCCTGGGTTTCATCTTCCAAATCCTGTTCTTAGCTGTTGCCTCCAGGTCGATTCCATCCTCCTATCCTTCTGGGTGAGGGCATTGAAAACTTTTGTGGCCTAACTCTCCACAGTTGAAACATTTGAAGGAGGACGATCCTCCAATCGGGCCAATCGGGCTTCCCCTCCTTTGCAGGTTCCCTTTCTTCTGCCACCGGGACCCTCCAGACCTCTTCTGATTCATGCCCCGAAATCCACATCGGTTCCTCTCACTTGCCTGCTCAATATCAGCCATTTCCGTTCTAGAGGCCATCTCCACTGCAGCGTTATAGCTGGTGGGAACCATACTGACTAATAGTCTCTTCAACTCTGGTCGTAAGCCCTTCACAAAATGTCTAACTCTATCTGCTTTTGAATGGACTAAAAGTGGGCAATATTTTGATAATCTAGTGAATTCAACAACATATAACCCCACCGTATGACCTCATTGCCGAAAAGCTTGAAATTCACCCTCATTTCTTTCTACCACCCAAATGGGAATAAATTCTTTCTTAAAACTATCCTTAAAATCAATTCACTCCCATTCTTGTTGATTCATTTCCCTTGCCCAACAATCTTCGGCAGGTCCTTTCAACTGGAATGTTGCAAGCTATACCTTCCTTTGCTCTGAATAGTTTAAGACTGCAAAAATCTTTTCCATCTATTCAATCTAATTTTCTGCTTCCTGTTCTGAATTAGATTGCCCTTGAAATTGTGAAGGGTGAAATTTCAGATAGCGCTCAAGGTCTCGATTCGATTCGACTTCATTTTGCTAACTTTCCTTTCTCATACTCTCATTCACTCTAGCATTCTTGTTTACTCTAGTTGCAATCTCAGTCATTTGTTGGATCGTATCAGCCATCTTTTGGAAAGTCTAAAACATAGGGTGGCCCAAAGTTGTAAGGTGGGGACCTTCTGCCTGCAGTTCCTCTACCATTTTATTTCGAGTAGCCCGCGATGATCGTTCAAATGTCTGTTTAGGAGGCATCTGTATAGCTCATAAGATTTTAACAATGTAACACGGCTCAAAAGCAATTATAAACAAAATATTCATTCTCATTTATCACAAAGCCAATACAAGATATGTGTGCCACGTACGCAACCATAAACACTAGTGATACAGCACATATCGTACTATATATCTACATCTCATATCTACTTCTCATCCTCCTACTCGTCATCATCGTTGTCTAATACGGGAGGTCCTAAGTCAGTTGAGACTGTGTAAGACTCTGCTGCATCAACCTTCTTATCTATGCCGGTATCTGGCTACAGCCAAGCCAATAGCTCTGGGTCCATCTCTAAATCCTCCTTAAGTTCTTATGCTATAAGTCCCCTAACCTCAGGTATCTCCTGATCCTCTCCCGCATCAACAATCTCTAAATCCTGTAACTCCTCCTCAAGTACCCTACCCCAGGTACATCCTCACCAAACATTTCCTCATCATCCTCAGATAATACTGCACCATCGGGGATACTGTCCTCTTCCTCATCATCATCCTGAGAGCATGGCTCAACACTACCATCAATCTCATCAGAATCGCTATCCTCCTCCTCATATGGTGACGGTGTCCCCTTAGGGGTAGATGTCCCCTCCACACAAAGGTCTCTCGCAAACGGGGTAATGACGGGTATCGCCGGATTAAACCTACTCCTGGATAGACGAGGTGCATGACAGCGGACAGGTCTAGGTCATGTCATAAGAAAATATCCCGACTCACCTACTCAAAAAAGCTTCCTGATCTTTCTCGATTTCTTTATGCCCGAGCTTTCACCTATCTCTATCTTTCTTTCACCACCCCACTGGTCCACTGGGCATTTGCCCTTATCGCTCCTATCTGCCATACCTACACAGTAAAAGAATTCTATTAATTCCTATGACGATACCACAATTCTATAAACTAGGCTCTAATACTAATTGTAACACCCCTACTAAGGATAACAACAGAAGCAGATCAACACCGGGTGTCGCCCCATCCAGTTTCCCAGACCAGGGGTCATTATAATGAAAACAACAGGGTAAATACATATATAAGGTCCAGACTCAACAATATCTCACTCTGATGGCCACACACATACATATATTAGAAAATCTCATACATGCCATCTCTATTTATAATAGAATACAGAACATAATCAAATAGAAAGCTATCGAGACCTAAACTGCCAACTCTGTGGTATCGTCCATCTATCTGTAGTTCTGCTCAGTTTTGGATCCTTCAAAAAAGTAAGATAAAAGACACGTGTGAGTAACGAATCACCCAGTAAGTCTCGTGTGTGCTAGTGCTTTATGAAAGTACAGGGTACATAAAACTTTGTGGAAAAGCATATCATTTGCTCAATGGAAACGATTCCAAAAGCATTTTAACGAAGAGTTTATTCAGAACTCAATCATTTTTGAAAAACTGTATTTCAATTTTCAAATCTTGCCCTAGTTTTCAAATCACAGACACCAATCCAATAGAAGGTTAGCCTGTATTCACATGCAAGTCCCATAGTCCTTACCTTCGGGGCCACGTATCATTGTACTGAGACCGCAGCCTCCAGTACACAATCGTGCATCATCGGAATAAGTACACCACAACGTACTTCTGCTCAAGTATACTGCAGCATACCTAGTGTACCGCAGCACACACTTGCCACCATAAACCAGGGGTCCCAATCCTGACATCAACCACTATCGAGGCAGTAAGGAGTCAAACACACCGAGTGTCCCTACCCGATATCCAGTGAATGACTCAACATAAGAAGCGCCCACAGACATAACAATTGCCAAGTGCTAAACGGCTAGACAGGACAACTCATCTCTATGTCCTGTCATGCTGTTCGAAGTAAGACAATCCCCAGAACTAACTAGGTTACTTGGGATCGTCTACCTCTAACCTGAGCTAGTATAAAGATCAATGTCCTTGCTGAGTACTCAACGTTAATAATACCAACCCCGTCTGACTAATCAAGCCAGAGGGTTATCTAATCCCGCAGAATTTTCAAATAAAAATAGTTTTGGGGCAAAATAACATTTTCTAGAATTTGATCCCACAGACTGGCAATTCAGATAATCATTCACATAGGCTCCGCAGAGTTAATCAATTCATTCCATGGCACATCAGGCCAATAAAACAATTTCAGGGATCAAAAGGTCATTTTTCAAAAGTCAATCTCATCACGAGAGATCATTTTCCAAAATCATGTTCAAACAGGATAAAGATTTCTATTCACACATCAAAACATGTTTCCAAGAGTATCCGAGTCATTTTCTCCGTACTCGATCACAAAAGTCATTTCCAAGGGTATTCAGGTCATTTTAGCCATTCCTCATTGGAATTCATGGCTTAATAGTCTTACCTTGATGGAGTGTCCAATTCTATCAAACGACAAAGAACTCAATTTTACTTGTATGACAAGTACCCATGGTCTATACCTTACTGTGAAGAATGACCCAACACATAGAGCATTACTTGTCTTACTTAGACTTTAAATGTGCAATAATACAAGAAATAAACTAAATTGAATTAATAAATATTTTATTGCAATATATTTACACAAAATACATAGTCTTTGAGGGCATACTTTCCAATAATCCTAAGCTACATATATTAACAAGATGGTGGTCAAGTTCAGCATGGACTCATGAAAGGAGGCTCAGATCCATTGTAGCCATAGGTTATCTCTCTCTTCAAAAGAGTGTCCTAAGATACAAGAAGAGAAAGATAGGATGAGTAGAATTCTCTACGCTTCAGCTATTGAAAGTTTCATATACACTATATGATGCGTAAATTTTGGGTGTATAAAAATCATCAATTTTAAATTCATCCCTTAGTCAAGTTTTAATTAAAACATTAATCCCAAAATACACATGTGAGCAAATATACTCATCGCAAGCATAGTATAGGGAATTAACGAGTATCGATCCTCAAAGGTACAAGTATACACTAGTCATTCTTCATTCATTATTTAACCGACCTAATAAAGTGAGAAAATAATAAAAAGAAAAATAAATATATATATACAACTCAAGGATATAGGTTTATGCAATTTAGACAATTATTTTAGAAATCATGACAATGAACCAATTAGCAATTATCTAAACTAATTATCATCTTGGTATCAAGAAATAAAATAACGTAAAATTCAATCATTTCACAATTCATGATTCTTACTTAGATAAATCCTACTTCGTTTCCTAATCCATGGAATCCTATATTTTGATTAAATTAACAGATTTTCCAATCAAGCTAACGTAACCAAAACATGCAATGAGCTCAATTCCTTGTAAACATGAAATTAGCTAATAACCCTTTGCTCGAGGTGAAATAAACTAATCTTTGATTACTTAGTCCTATAACCTTGACTTCGTCGCTCAAGTCCATCAAGATTAGACAAATACAAAATCAATGCAATGAAACTCCTAACATCGTTTAAGTTATGTAGAAGAACTCACATCAATAACTAATGAAATCAAGTAATCAAACACCAAATATGATAAAGAATTAATCAAATAACCAAATTAACACAAAATCATGAATCCCAAAATAATGTTAAATTACAATCAAAACATTAAATACATCATTACTAAAGGAATAGAAGATAAAGATAAAAGAAAGCATTCATAGATAAGCCTCTTTCTTCTTCCTTGAAGACTCCCTTGAACAATCCTCATTGATTTGGGTGAATTCCTCCTCTAATAAGAGATTTAGAATTTTTGCTTATGAATCCACCTTTTTTTATTGTATATCTCCAAACCCTTGTGTTTTCTTGTACTTTTATAGGCCTCTTGGATGTTAAATTCCTGGCTGAGAAAGTCTTGACTGAGTAGAATTAGAAAAAATATCAAAATCATTAGAAAATCCTTAATTTCGTATACAAAATAATCACCTCCAGAGCATACCTGGTGCTAGGCACCTTCGACCCACCTAGCACCAGGTGCACTCTGTTCTTCTTCTATTTTGGCTCTATTTTTGGCCTTTTCTCCTCAGCAGATAGAATGGACCTTGCGCCAAATCTGTCCTAGAATTTCCCCTGAAGCTTGCTCAAATTCTTCTGCTGAGGCAGAATGGACCCGGTGCTTGGTCCATTTGCTAGGCTTGACACTAGGTCTATTCTGGTTTTCTGCACTTTCTGCTCAAAATCTACTCAAATCTGCATATATTTGCCAAAAACACCTTTTACAAGAAAAATATCACATAGGAAGGAATATGCCTAGTTATTATAACAAATGTATCTCAAAATACCCTCAAATAACTAGGAAAAGAATGGTGATTTTGGCCCCTATCATATACCCCCACATTTGAACATTTGCCTGTCCTCAAGTAAAACATTTAAGTTCAAGAAAAATTATTCAGAAAACATAAGTTCTTATTCATTCAAAATTCTTTACCATAGCAAATATCGTGTCTTCCCTTCAAACTTTAGATACAACTCTTATCATCCATACCCTTTTAAAGTAATTTCAAATGTTGAAACATTGGACAAGACATCACAAACCTCTTGAAATCAAATTAATCAAGTGCATACCTTAGTCTAAGAAAATTATTTCACCCTTCCAGTTAAAATATAAATAATATGAATCACAAAAGTCAAGCCATCTACCAACTCAAGCATTATAGATCCAAAAATTACATAACTCAAGTCATGATGTAAGGAAAGCACTCCAAAAATTTTTTTCTCTCAAAATTCTTTTTCCATGTCTTAGGAAATTACTAGCTTTAAGTGTATGGATTTCTCTTCACATACC
Source organism: Voacanga thouarsii (assembly GCA_026120185.1). Lineage (NCBI taxonomy): Eukaryota > Viridiplantae > Streptophyta > Magnoliopsida > Gentianales > Apocynaceae > Voacanga > Voacanga thouarsii. The sequence continues at coordinate 1,897,216 of JANUWF010003370.1, forward strand.
GTATTGGCCACCTTTACCGTCATCACTCATCATTTTTTTTCACCAATTCTTTCTTTCTTTCTTTGCTCTTTCTTGCCTTTTTGCTTTCAGGATAGCCTTAAGATAGTGAACCGAATTCACTTGCTACTTCTCCCCATATTGACCCCCTTTTTAGCTAAAGGTTTTTAACGATCATCAATAAGAGCATTTTTTTTTTTTCAATTCACACCAACAATAGTGTTGTTTCTACTTATTGTTTTTTTTCAACTCAATTCAAAAAACTTTCAGAATTCTTCACAATCTTTCCTCTCAAAGATCTTTCATCAACTCACATTGTTCATCATAACTCAAAGCTTGCAAATTTTAAACTTATAATACAAGAGTTAGCTAATAAATTCTTCATATATTCCTTATATCCTTTATATTTAAACTAGATTAGACAAATTGCATAAACAAGATTAATCAAAATTCTCAAGTCTTGACAAATATTCTATCCAACACAACCAATTTCATAAAAATCCACCTAATGAAAGACAAAACTCATATCCAAGTAAGAAAAAGAATTACCACCTTACTTAACAATGAAAACCACTAAAATTTTGAAAAACTTTCACAAAGAATGATATGGAAAAGTATTTCTTCAACCTCATTCTCCTTCCCCCCCCCCACACTTAAACTGGACATTATCCTCAATAGTCAAAGATTCAATAAGAAAAGTACAACCAAGAAGACCAAGATGAATAAAGAAGAACAACAAAGAGAATAACATACTTCTATTACATCGTAGTACTATCGTGTTTGAATCCACCACAAGGACGATTTACAAGAGTACCTACTAAAAAAAAACTAAAGAGAAACATAAATCTAGAAAAAGAGAGGAAAATAACATAAAATAAAGGAAAAGATAAAGAAAACGAAGTACAAAGTATCAATGGCTAATCATCATAGCTCATAAAAGATATAGTCAAGATGCTTCAAAGTGCAAAGTTCTTCTCCCAAATATGGTTTTTAACTTCCATTGACTTTAACAATTCCCTTAGTTGGGTGAAAAACCTCAATAACTCCAAATGGACAAACTTGATGTATCTCATACGGCCCTGACCATCGAGATTTTAGTTTACCTGGAAAAAGTCTTGTTAGTGTTATGCCCTAGAAGTAATCACTTGTACGTTGTATATGATATATTTTATTTTAATAAAAGGCATTATTTATCTTACAGTTTCTTTTGTTTACTTTTATGTAATATACCTATTAGATAAAGTCCCTAGTACAACACTGTATTAAGGAAATCATGATATGAGATTCCTACTATACTGTATAGTGTTAGTACTTAAATAGTCTCTAATCGTAGTATTAATGAGACAGGACATCATTAATGCGTTAAGACTAGCATGTGTTAGACTTCTTGATTTGATTTGGCAGTGGTTCTCATATCTGTGAGTATTGAGATACTAAAAGTTAACACATAGATGCTTGTTAATGGAACAAGTACATTGGATGACCTAACTATGAGATAATCACATGGATAACTATTTAGTACCAGTGATATAATCTCAATATAGCAAACGTGCAAGTATCCTTAGACTTGAAATCTCCAAGGTACTTTGTTTGCTGAGCATTGTGCTTTGATTCCAATCTCTGGAGCCAGATCGAGGGCCGCCTGTGGAATGGATATTGGGTACATTGTGAGATAAACGAAAGTAGTTGAGAAAGTCAATAAAGGATTCACCACTCCTAATAGTAGGGGTGAATATCTCACGGCCACTAATAGGAATTACTACTCAGAAGTCCTTGGCCAAGGCGACTATGCATTGGAAATAGTTCCAATTGATACACATCTAGAGTAGCGGGTTCCTAATACAAGTACTATTATATTCGAGCTAGAATTAATATATATTCTAGAGGGAGTTGGCACTAATTCTATACTCTAAATCGAATGAGATATTGTATGGTGAAAGGAGTTAATTGCATTATAGTTTGTTATTGAAGGGTTCATGTTAAGCCACTTGACTTCCTAAACTCTTGGGTGGTCATGATGTGTTGCTAGATACCACTCATGACCTGAGAATATGGGCTTATTAATTGATGAATTAATAAACCAATACTTATTAGAATTAATAGGATTAATTCTAATTAATTATGGATTATTAATCTCAAAGACGTTTGAATTAATTCATGTTCGCTACCAATTGACTGGGAAACCTAATAGGTCACACACAATAGAGGATTATATGCTCAAGGTGTTATTTTATAACATTGTGGGGTTAATTGAGAGAAAGAGAAGTTGTTGTGGACAAATTATAATTAGTTATAATTTGTGGTCTAAGTTGTAATTGTGAGAACTTAATGTTTCCAATTACAATTAGGGAATTTTAATTATTTTAGAATTCTCAGTTTTTGGTAGGGGTTTTTCATGTTAAATGATGATATACACGAAACCCTAGTTAAGAAGGATTAATGCCAAAACAACATGTCAAAAACTTTCTCTTCTCTCTCTCTCATTTTTCCTGAAAACAAGAAGAACCCTAGCCCCCACTTTGGTTTATGCTATCACATAAACATCTTGGTGCTTGAGAGCAATCCTTCGTGTGGATTTCTGTTAGAGATAATCACACAGTATGATTATAGTGGTTGGACGCTCAACTCTCATGGTGTTTGATCAAGAGGATTGCTGGATCGCGCCTTAGACTTGAAGAAGAAAAATTTTATTTTTCAAACGCTTAAAGAAATGTAAAGCTGTTACCTTTGTTCTTTTTATGTCTTGTTTCCCACACATTTATGGATCATGGGTTGGTATCTCGTTCTTATATTTCTGCTGCGCCATATATGATATGCGTGAGATACCCAACAAGTCTAAGCCTAGAATTAAAGACTAACACCTTATCTCCTTTTTGAAACTCATGGGCAGAATAAAGACGCCTATTATGCCACCATTTCATCCTATCTTTGTAAATTCGCGAATTATGGTAGGCATTATTATGCCATCCACCTAATTCATTTACTTGAAGCATTCTTTCTTTTTCTACAAGAATAAGGTCAAAATTAACAAGATTTATTGCCCAATGAGCCCTATGTTCAACTTCTACCAGTAGATGACATGATTTCTTATACACCAATTGATAGGGGTTGTACCATTGGGAGTTTTAAAAGCAGTTATATAAGCCCAAAGAGTATCATCTAGCTTCAAACTCCAATCCTTTCTTGTATGATTAACCACTTTTTCCAAGATTCTTTTCAATTCTTTATTGACCACCTCAACTTGGCTACTAGTTTGCGGATGATAAGGAGTAGCAACCTTATAAGTAACCCCTAAATATTTGAGAATCTTTTCTAATTGGGAATTACAAAAATGGGTTTTCCTATCACTAATGAGCACCTTGGGCACTCCAAATTGGGTGAAAAATTTTTTTAGAAACTTTACAACAGCCCATGCATTATTAGTAGACAAGTCTTGCGCCTCAACCCACTTTAATATATACTCAACTGCAACCAAAATGTATTTGTTACCTAAAGAACTAGGAAAAGGGCCCATGAAATTGATCCCCCAACAATAAAAAATTTCACAAGCTTAAAAAGGTTGTAATGGCATCTCATTGGATTTAGAGATGTTACCTGTACGTTGACACCTATCAGAACTTTGAACAAACCTATGAGAGTCCTTGAAGAGTGTAAGCTAAGAAAACCTGGACTAAAGTACCTTCCTTACAGTGTTGTTAGCTTAGTAGTTGCCTCCCACAGGTCCTTCATAATAATGTTTCAAGATATTGATGCTTTCCCCAAAATCCACGCACCTTCGAATGATTTGATCCGCACAACACCAGAACAAGTACAGATCTTCCCAAAAGTAATACTTTATTTTGGAGAGGAATTTCTTCTTTTGTTGTTCATTGAAATCTTCTGGAAGAATTCCTACAACCAATAATTAGTGAAATCCGTATACCAAGGTAGTTGAGAAATCTTACCATCAACAAGTAAAAGTTGTTCATCCGGGAATATATCATTGATGTCTCCTTCGGCCAATGGCTTAAGGTTGGGATTTTCCAACCTAGATAAGTGATCCGCGGCCAAATTTTTTGCTATCTTTTTATCCCTAATCTCCAAGTCAAATCCCTGTAACAATAATACCTATCTTATGAATCTTGGTTTGGAATCATGCTTTTTAAATGGTACTTAAGGGCGGAATGATCCATATACACAACAACTTTAGACAAAATAAGATACGAATGAAATTTATCAAATGCAAATACTATTGCAACTCTTTCTCCGTTGTGGAGTAGTTATCTTATGCCGCCGTAAGAGTTTTGCTTGCATAGTAAATCGGTTGAAAGTGCTTAGCCCTCATTTGTCCAAGCACTGCGCCCACTGCATAGCCACTTGCATCACACATTAGTTCAAAAAAGAGAGACCAATCCGGGGCAATTAGAATAGGAGAATTGATCATTTTTTTTTAAGCACATTGAAAGCATTGAGACATTTTTCATCAAAATAAAAAATAGCATCTTTTTCAAGTAAAGAAGTAAGAGTTTTAGAAATCTTTGAGAAATCTAAGATAAACCTCCTATAAAAACCTACATACCCAAGAAAGCTTCAAATTGCCTTCACAGAGGTTGGAGGAGAAAGTTTCTCAATTACCATTGAAGTACCTTTTCCAAGTTGGCCAAACATAACTCAAAGAATCACCAAAAATAAAAAAATCATCCATAAATACCTCCATAATGTCTCCCACAAACCCTTCAAAAATGGCCATCATACATCATTGAAATGTTCCGGGGCCATTGCAAAGACCAAAAAGACATATAAAGGTAGTCTTTTCTTGATCCTGTAGTGCTTTGGGAATTTGAAAGTATACGGAAAAACCATCTAAGAAGCAATAAAACTCATGTCTGACTAATCGTTTTAACATTTGGTTAATGAAAAGGAGAGGAAAATGGTCCTTCCTAATTGCCTCATTTAATTTTCTACAATTAATGCAAACCCTCCAACCAGTTACCAAGCTCATTGGGATTAATTCATTTTTTTCATTAGGGCTCACAATCATTCCTCCCTTCTTTGGTACCACTTGTGTTAGACTAACCCAAATACTATCAGAAATAGGGTAAATGATGTCAGAGTCTAAGAGTTTAATCACCTCACCTTTTACCACATCACTCCTATTTGGATCCAACCTATGCTATGCTAAAGGTTTGGCTTCTTCTTCCAACAAGATTTTATGAGTACAAAATGAGGGACTAATTCCCTTAATATCCATGATTTTCCATTGAATGACTCCCTTATATTTTCTTAATAAACTTATCAGCTTGATCTTTTGTTCATAAGTAAGGTCTTTAGCAATGATCACGAGTAGTTTTTCATCCTTTACCAAAAATGCATATTTTAAGTACACGGGGAGGTCTTTCAAATCCAATTCCGGAGGTTCCTCAATGGATGACTTCATCTTTCCCAAACTGCCTTTTTCGATTTCCTCAAATTTTTCCAACCTATGGCCCTCAATTGGGTCCTCCACATATGCAATGGTTTGTTCCATATAACCTTGGACAAATGTTTCCTACACAAAGTCAAAAAATAGATTCATCAAGAATATCAACCCTTAAACAAGAATCATCATAAGAACTAGGATGTTGCATGCTTTTGTGGATTTTGATAATAACTTCCTCATGCCCAACCCTAAGTGTCAATTTTCCTCCATGTGTTAGTTTTGTGCCCTAGAGGCAATCACTTGTATATTGTATATGACACATTTTATTTTAAGAAAAGGCATTATTTATCTTACGGTTTCTTTTGTTTAGTTTAAGTAATATAACTGTTCGATAAAGTCCCTAGTACAACACTGTGTTAAGGAAATTATGATAGAGATCATAATATGATATTTATACTACACTGGATGATGTTAGTACTTAAAAAGTCCCTAGTCATAGTATTAATAAGACAGGACAACATTAATACGTTAAGACTAGCATGTGTTAGACTTCCTGATTTGATCAGGCGGTGGTTCTCATAATCGTGAATATTGAGATACTCAAAGTTAACACATGGATGCTTGTTAATGGAACAAGTTCATTAGATGACCTAGCTTTGAGATAATAATATAGATAACTATTTAGTACCAGTGATATAATCTTAATATGGCAAACGTGCAAGTATTCTTAGACTTGAGATCTCCAAGGTACTTTGTTTGCTGAGCTTTGTACTTTGATTCCAATCTCCGGAGCTTGATCGAGAGCCGCCTATGGGATGGATATTGGGTACATTGTGAGATAAACGAAAGTAGTTGAGAAAGTCAATAAAGGATTCACCACTCCTAATAGTAGGGGCGAATATCTCACGGCCACTTGTAGGAATTTCTACTCGAAAGTCCTTGGCCAAGGCGATTGTGTATTGGAAATAATTCCAATAGATACACTTCTAAAGTAGTGGGTTCCTGGTACAAGTACTATTGTATTCGGGCCAGAATTAATTCTGGAGGGAGTTGGCACTAATTCCATACTCCAAACCGAATGAGATATTGTATGGTGAAAGGAGTTAATTGCACTGAAGTTTGCTATTGAAGGGTTCATGTCAAGCCACTTGACTTCCTAAACTCTTGGGTGGTCATGATATGTTGCTAGATACCGCTCATGATCTGAGAATATGGGTTTATTAATTGATAAATTAATAAACCAATCCTGATTAGAATTAATAGGATTAATTCTAATTAATTATGGATTATTAATCTTAAAGACGTTTGGATTAATTCATGTTCACTACCAATTGATTGGGAAACCTAATAGGTCACACACAGTAGATGACTATATGCTCAAGGTGTTATTTGATAACATTGTGGGGTTAATTGAGAGAAAGAGAAGTTGTTGTGGACAAATTATAATTAGTTATAATTTGTGGTCTAAGTTGTAATTGTGAGAACTTGATGTTTCCAATTACAATTAGGGAATTCTAATAGGATTAGAATTCTCAATTTTAGCAGGGTTTTAGGTATATATGTATGATATAACCGAAAACCCTTGCTGATGTTAAGTCACACGAAATCCAGCCAAAAATAGCTGAACAACACACGATTCTCTCTTCTTTGTTCTCTCTTTCTCGTTTTTCTTCTTGAAAGAAAAACCCTAGCTGCCATTAATTTTTGCTAGCACAGAAATTTTAGTGCTTGAGTATACCTCTGTGTGGATTACTGTTAGAGATAATCACACACTGTGATTATAGCGGTTTGACGTTCAACTCACGTGGAGGTTGATCACGAAGATTGCTGGATCGCACCTCAACTTGAAGAAGAAATTTTTGTTCTTTGGATGATCACGCAAAGGTAAAAGCTGCTACCTTTACCCTCATTATTTCTTGTTTTCCACATATAGATGGGTCATGGGATGGTATCTCGTTTTATTTTCTACTGCGCCGTATAGGATACGAGCCTGAGATACCCAACAGTGGTATCAGAGCCATACTATGTGTGGTCTACGGACATTGTTTTGGCATGAAAAACTATTTTCGTGTTTGTCTTTGTTTGCTGTGAAAATCATTTTCACTCGAGTCGAAATCATTTCGATCTTTATGAGTTGGGTCCGTAGCACAATATGATTGTGTTATAGTCACAGAGTATTTCGTAAAGATGCTTTCTTTGGTGCTGAAAAATTTCTGCAGAAAAACGTTTCCTTACAACATAGATGTTGTCCTCCGTTTCATCTTAATTTTTCATTTTGATTTTGTTTAAACCAACAAATTAGTTGTTGTTTATAGCTTCAAAATAGAAAATACAGTTGAGAATTGTTCTCACTGAAAATTTGCAGAAGAAGAAAGTACCAGAAATTGTTTCTGGAATTTTTTGAAAATCGCCGCCATTGTTGCAGAACACAGGCGGCACCAGCTTCGACCTCCAAGCTGGCGCCGGTTCCATTCTGTTCGCGATGTCCGAAAATCGTTTTTGGATGGAAAAATTTTTTGGAAACCAGAACAGAGCCAACCGGCGCCAGTTTTGCTCTGTTTGCGACTTTCATCTATTTTAAAAAAAAAAAAATCGGAACAAAATTTTGACAGGGAAAAACCTCATTTGATGAGACACAGGACTCGAAAGCATTTTCTCAAAATTAGTTTTAAGACAATCAATTTTGTTCTTCAAAATAATGATTTTGAAAATCTAAATTGATGTATTCTCTAAAATGGTGATTTTAGAATTTATTTTATTTTTCCAAAATAGTGATTTTGGAATAATAAAAGTATATGTTTATTTTGTTTAAGCATAGTCAATGGCATGGTAGATGGTTATGGACTAAAACCAATTATATCTATTCATACATTTTACATTTTGGTTTTTATGAAATAGGGCCTGCTTGTCCTGCCTTCTCTAGAATTCTTATGTAATTCTCTTCTCATCTAACTCCTCTCGAATGTAACTCGAGGTTTTCTCTCTTTAGGAAATTATGTAATTAGTTTACATAGGTTAGATAGGAGTAGAATTATTTTATTCTGGAGATGGCAACAAAAACAAGGTGAGGAGGTAAGACCTTCTACTTAAATCATGCATGAACACATAGGGTTAACTATATTAATTTCTTTTATAGCTCAAAGAAATTAATTTAGGGTAAAGTCCATAACCATACCACGTAATCGCTTTATTACCATGATTATCAATTATGTGATTATTGATTATTATGCATGTCATTCAACGAAATCACTAAAAGGAACAAATCCCTCAATTAATATTAAACCTAATTCCTTTCGTTAATATAGTAAGAACGAGGGTCCTTTTTCGAGATTAGGTTGTTGGGCAAACCCAAGCCTACATGACATTGGGCATGTTCAAGCTATGGAATTAAATTCCTGATTAATGGGTCGGGTTTAACTAAATTCTTTATCCCGGTTGGGTAAACTCAAGCATAAAGAAATTTAGAGGGAAAGTTGGGATAGCCCAAAAGGCTTTAAGATTAAAAGCTGTTAATCACCCAATGATCCAGTAGTTACATACGATATAATTGGTATTGGATACCTACCAATGAACTCAAGGGTGGCTTGTTGGGCAAACCCAAGGTTATTCTTGAGGAATTTGGATACCGGTCCACTAGGAAAGCTTCCAACGGGCTTTCCTGAATCAGTAGTGAGGGCTATTGGTTTGAGTAAAATAGTGGAGTAAAAATGAATTTAATTAAAGTTCTAATTATTTGCATATCATGTGCATATACAAGTAGCTAATGCTCTCTATCTTTACATTGAGGTCACTTACATCATATCAACAAACTTGAACTTACGTAGCATTTTGGAAACCAACAAGTTAACCGAATCAAACTATCTCGACTGGTATAGAAATTTAAGAATCGTTCTCAAATCGAAAAAGTTGCTCTACGTGCTAGATGCTCTTATTCCACCACCACCAGCCCAAGATGCTCATGCTGATGAGCATGCTATCCACAAAAGGCACAAAAAGGATAGTGATATAGCATTATGTATTATGCTGGCATCCATGACTCCTGAGTTGCAAAAACAGCACAAGCATATAGATGCTCAATCGATCATTTTACATCTTCGAGAGCTGTTTGATGCCCAAGCCAGAACTGAGAGATATGAGATTTCGAAGCAACTATTTCGTTGTAAAATGGCAAAGGGTTCTTCTGTGGCCACTCATGGGCTGAAGATGCTGGGCTTGATTGAGAAGCTTGGATCTCTTGGGTTTACAATGGACCATGACTTAAGTGTTGACTTAATTCTACAGTCTTTGCCTAATAGTTTTTCACAATTTACGATTAACTATCAGATGAACAAGATTGAGTCCACCATTCCTGAGTTGATCAATCTCCTCAAAACTGCGGAATCCTCCATGAAGAGGGATTCCAATGCGGTTTTAATAGTAGAATCTTCCTTTTCTAAGAAAAAAGTTCAAAAGAAGAAGAAGAAGGCTCCCATGAAGCCCAAAGGTGGTGTGAACAAGAAGGACGCAGCTACCAAGGGCCCATGCCATCATTGTGGGAAGATGGGCCACTGGAGGCGAAACTACAAAGCCTACTTGGAAACCATCAAGGACAAGAAGCAGAAGCAGAAGCTTACAAGCACTTCTACTTCTTTTCCAAGTATGTTTATGCTTGAGATAAATACTGCATTTAGAAATGAGATATAGGTATTAGATACTGGATGTGAATCTCATTTGTGCAATAACTTGCAAGGACTAAAGAGCAGTAGAAGGCTTGAGAAAGGCGACGTGGACCTACGTACTACAAATGGGGCAAAGGTTGCTGCACTTGCTGTGGGGACATACGAGCTGAACCTGCCTTCGGGATTAATTCTAAAACTGCAAAACTATTATTTTGTACCATTTTTAATGAAAAACATTATCTCAGTTGCATGTTTAGACTTATGTGGATTTCATTTAATATTTAAGAATAAATGTTGTTCTTTTTCTTTGAATGATATTCACTATAGTTCAACAACTTTGGTTAATGGTTTATATGTTCTTGACTTGGATAATCCAATTCTCAATGTAAACAATAAAAAACCTAAAATAGATAACTCTAACACCTCTTACTTATGGCATTGTCATTTGGGCCATATAAACGAAAATCGTATTTCTAAGTTACACAAGCTTGGTGACTTAGGGTCATTTAATTATGAATCATATGGCACATGCGAGTCTTGTTTACTAGGCAAAATGACTAAAACTCCTTTTCCAAGAAAAGGAGAACGGGCCAAAGAGTTATTAGAACTCATACATTCTAATGTATGTGGCCCAATGTCAATACAAGCAAGAGGAGGTTATAACTATTTCATAACATTTATCGAAGATTTCTCACGATACGGGTATTTGTATTTAATGAACTATAAATTCGAGACATTTGAAAGGTTCAAAGACTTCAAGAATGTAATAGAGAAACAACTTGGCAAACTATTAAGACTATAAGATCTGATCGAGGAGGAGAATATTTGAGTCAAGAGTTTTTGAGTTATCTTAGAGATAATGGGATATTATCTCAATGGACTCTACCTGTAACACCCCACATGTATGCAGGTTGTAAATGTTTCATAAGGAAAAGTGCTGGCAAGCAATACATAAATGCTGAAAATAAAGAGTGGTGTTTCGCTTTTCAAACCATACATGTGCACAATAAATACAACCACTCAAATGGGTAGCCATGGGTTACCACACGTTGGGCCCCATGACTAAATAACTGTCAGAATGCCACACTTTGTGCAAGCTGACAAAAGATAGGTGTACAGCCTACCGGGTGAGATACTCCTCCATCTCTACACCCAAACTTACCGGCTGTCCACTCTAGAACACACAGATCATATGACTGAAACTTGCTAGCTCGGACCGGTATGACCTACCGGACTGGCATCCTATCCAGGAAGGACTCACCCCTCAGAGGTGGCCACCTACTGAGAGACTTACCCTAACCCTCCAAAGACTAGTCCTGGTGGTCTACCCCTATTGAGTACTCAACGTTGATTGTTCCCCTTGGGAGAAAATTGATCAAAACTTTGCTTTATTTGGAAATAGCAATTAAGGGTTTCCAAAAGTCTAGTCAAGTTGGGTTTTAGAAAAAGTTTAGATTTGTGTAAAACTGCTTGTTCAATTTTCAAATGATTTGCTTGACTAAAATAAAAAGGAAAAAAAGTCCTTAATTGTATTTACAAATAAATGTCCATACACATTGCATTTGCTTGCCACAATAACTTTTGGTCTTCACAAAACTCCATGCAGGAGCTTACCTGCTTCTTTGCTTGCTCACACTCAAAAGTCTTCCAAGGCTGACCTAACCCCGCCTGGGGTAAACACAAAACATAAGGTCACATTCAAGCTATACCTGCCTTACATAAATACTTCTTAGCTCAACTAGCTACAACCATGATTAACCATGACCTTAATGTCCTAAGCTTTAAGGCTAGATGCTAAAGAATTTTATAAAATAAGTCTAGTTTGATAAGTTAAAATAACTAGGGGTTCTAAAATAATTGCTAATAAATTATAGACTCAAATATTAATTCTTGAGTGTTATTAATAATAAATAAACTAAGGTTTGAATTTTAAATAATATTAAGCCCTAAATAATTTTAATAAATGATAATTTAAAAATAGCTTTATTATAAATAAATAATAAATTAAATAAATTTTTAATTAATAATTTTTTTAATAGATAATAATTAATTAGTAATAAATTAATTTTATTAAATTTTTGTTTAATAAAAATATTAATAGTCTAATTAAATATTCCAATCCAAATCCTCTAGTGTTTCGAATTTTGAAGGAAACTATAGTAGTAATTCTAATTTTTTTGTAATAAAATTTATTAATGAATATAACCTAGAATTAACAAGAAAATGATCTTATATCATGGTTTTCCTATTGCTAGAAGAGATTCATGATCACATTCTCAATCATCAACAATATATTAATCCATTCATGAACATACACTTGACTATCTCGTACCATCACATGGCCAAAATCCTACTAAGCATAATCATCAATCATGGTTTCCATGGAACAATAAGAACATAAAAGCCTAATCACCTTTGGTGTCATAATATCTAATCATGCTTCAAATATCCATAAAATTCATTAAGCATGAAGAACATACAATGATTCGAAAGGAAAATACATATATCCTAGTCATATACAACAATCATCATGTCCTAACCCCAATCCCTTTATGCATATACTCAATCTCCCAATCATATTCCATCTCCCTATCAACACCTAAGAGACATGATTTCAGAATTTAATAAGAGAGATTTAAGAATGAATACTTGATTTTCGAGTACTTCGAAGAAGACAAAAGAAGGTCCATGCGCGATGGAGTGTCTTGAATGGTCTAACGAAACAAACGATCATGGTTGATGATTGATCAACCATTTCAGTTAGAGAGAGAGAGAGAGAGAGAGAGAGAGAGAGAGAGAGAGATCATTAGAATGATATAATCGAATGGATGAAGATGAACAAGAGGGTGTTCTTAACTTACCTTGTTGATGTTCTTGAGACCTTCAAGAAAAAGGTTAATTTCGATCCGCTTGAAATTTTTTGTTTGCGAGGTTTTATGTTATAAATACCATAAATGAGGTTTAGGGATTAAATGGAAGTGATTTGGAGTGTTTGAGAGTGATTGGAGGTGTTTAGAGTAGGGTTAGGCTTGAAGGAGGTTAGTGTGTGTTCTTGGTGTTCTAGGTGAAAATGGAGAGAATTTGGAAGAATGCTGCACGAATTTTGGTAGAAGGCTGGCCGAATGGTATGGAATGAATGAGGGTTTCGGTTTTCAGCTAGTAAGAGAGGGGATGATCAGATTTTTTTGAAATTTAAATGGAGGAAATAGTGGAGATGTTTAAGGTAAGAGGTTAGCTATGGTGTTTTGATCAAGAGAGGTTTCTATGTCTTCCAATGGTGCCGGCTGAACATGGAGTTTTTCCTGAAATGATTGAAGGTTAATGTTGCTCAAGGCTGGCCGAAATTCAGTCCATGAAGGCAGAGAAAATTCTGGTTAATTAGCCTAATGCAAGAGTGGTTTTAATGGAGTAAAATGCTGAAATTATTTGAAGTTCAAAAGAGTTTGAATGGAGTGATCTTAGGAGTGTTTTGTGGTGCAGCTATGGAGTCCTTATGCTCAAGGTAAGAGTGGGGTTTATGGTGTTCAGTCTATAGCTGAGCAAGCTCAATTTTTACAGAGGTTGAAGATGATTTTCGGCCTTAGGCTAGAAGGAAGCAAGGCTGGAAAATTCTGGTTTCAAGTTGTTCAGAATTTTCGAAGATTGCAGAATTTTTGGTGCAGAATTTTGCACACTCTTAGCTCGATTTTCAGAGGTTCTTCTGGGGTGTTTGAGGGTCTTCCGAGGTTGGTTTTTCAGCCTTATTTTTGGACAAATACAGAAGAGATTTGCTGGCTTGAAGGTGAACTAAAAACAGCTCCATTTCCTTGATTCCAAGCTACGAACTACCTAGTTTTTTTTTTCTGGTTTGGTGTGTTTTGTGTAGTCCGAAATTTGCACAGTTTTTCCAGCTTCCAAGCCACATAAAATGACCATTTTCTTGGCAGCAAATGAATGGGATTATGGCCTGAATTTTCAAAGAAAGGGCTGCAACAATTCTGGAAAATTTCCAGATTTCTTTCCACTAAAGTATGAACAAACATGAAGGTAGATTTGAAGGTCCTTTCATGGTGATTGATTTTCTCTTGGGACCCTTCCTATTTACCCTCCTATTTTCGGCCAACTACCCAACCACCATAGCTGATTTTCGAATTTCATGGTGGAGGAGTTATCCCAGAATTTTTTTGAAATTTAAAAGAAATGATTTAATGGTTTTGAATTATAAAGATATTAGGACAAGCTAGAGGTAATAAATAGGACAAGAATTCCTCTAGAATTCTTTTTAGGACATAAGGATAAGATTAGGACATTCTCTTCATGTCTCCCTTAAGACAACATTCCTATTTTTATGGAATGCAAGGAAACAAAAATTCAAACTTAATGAAAATAATCATGATAAAACTTAAATGATGGGATTCGAACTCATGACCTTAGAAATTAATTTACCAAGCTCTAACCACTAAACCACCCTAACTCTTGTTCTTATTTCCTCACCCTCATATTTTTCTTATCTACTCCTCAAGTTATCTCCCTATTCTGACCTCAGGAAAAATTACCATTTTACCCCTCCTACTCAATAAGCATAACTAAACATTTAAACCTATAATCTACGATTCTAAAGCACATAAAATCATTCAAAAACATATATATTCATGCAAAATAATATGATATGCATTCCCGACCCCCTTACTCTATGGTTGGTCTTAGGTAGGGTTTCACACTACCACATACACCTCAACATAATGGTGTTTCTGAGAGAAGGAATCGAACCCTTCTAGACATGGTATAGACCATGATGGCTTCTACAGACCTACCAAAATCGTTTTGGGGGTATGCACTAGAGACTTCTGTTTATATACGAAACAAAGTTCCAACAAAATCGGTTGATACTACCCCATTTGAGATGTTCTTCGGTAAAAGACCAAAGTTATCTCACTTGCGAGTATGGGGTTGTCCTGCCTTTGTTAAAAGGCCACAGTCAGACAAACTTGATAGTAAGTCTGACAAGTGTTTGTTTGTGGGATATCCAAAAGAATCTTTTGGATATTACTTCTATTAACCCTCCGAAAATAAATTGTTTGTTTCGAAGCATGCCGTCTTCTTAGAGAAGGAGCACATGCTCAAAGGGGACAGTGGGAGTAAGATTGAACTTAGTGAAGTTCATGAAGACCAAATAAATGAGGATCAACCGTCTAACCCCACATCTATTGAGAGAATAGATGAACCTTCTAATACACAAGAACCTCGTAGATCTAGTAGGATACGTATGGCACCTCAGAGATATGGATTTCTCATTAGTGACCATAATGACGTATTGCTCATAGATGAAGATGAGCCTACTACCTACAAGGATATTCTGAATAGTTCAGAATTTGACAAATGGCTTGAGGCCATGAAGTCAGAGATGGATTCCATGTACGACAACCAAGTATGGACTTTGGTTGATCCACCCAAAGGAATTAAACATATTGGGTGCAAGTGGGTTTTCAAGAAGAAAACGGACATGGATGGTAACTTAGTCACCTATAAAGCATGACTAGTGGTGAAGGGTTATTATCAACAACATGGTATTGACTATGATGAAACCTTCTCGCCAGTAGCCATGTTGAAATCCATCAGGATACTCCTAGCCATTGCTGCTCATTATGATTATGAAATTTGGTAAATGGATGTGAAAACAGCTTTCCTAAATGGAAATCTGACTGGGGAAGTGTATATGACACAACCTGAGGATTTCACATCCAGTGATAGCACAAAGGTGTGTAAGCTGCAAAGGTCTATTTATGGACTTAAGCAAGCTTCTAGGAGTTGGAATATCCGTTTTGATGAAACAATCAAAGAGTTTGGTTTCATTCAAAATATTGATGAGCTTTGTGTATACAAGAAGGTTAGTGGGAGTGCAATCGTTTTCTTACTGCTTTATGTAAATGACATATTGCTAATAGGAAACGATATACCTGTCTTGCAAACGGTTAAAGTTTGGTTGTCCAAACAATTCTCCATGAAAGACTTTGGTAAAGCAACCTATGTTCTTGGAATAAGGATCTATAGAGATAGATCCAAAAGGTTGCTTGGTCTTTCACAATCTACATATATAGATAAAGTTCTAAAGAGGTTTAGCATGGATCAATCCAAAAAGGGATTCTTGCCCATGTCACATGGTGTAAGCCTTTCAAAGTTGATGTCTCCCAAGACACAAGTTGAAAGGGATCACATGAGTAAGATTCTATATGCCTCGGCAGTTGGATCTATCATGTATGCTATGATATGTACTAGGCCCGATGTATCTTGTGCTCTCAGTTTGACGAGCAGATACCAATCCGACCCTGGTAAGGGTCATTGGGCGGCTGTAAAGAACATCCTTAAGTACTTACGAAGGACTAAGGATATGTTCTTAGTATATGGAGAAGGTGATTTGAAAATAAACGGGTATACTGATGCCAATTTTCAATCTGATAAAGATGATTTCAAATCACAATCTGCTACGTGTTTACATTGTGCGGAGGGGCAATAAGTTGGAAAAGTTCCAAACAAGAGACTATTACCGACTCTACGATAGAAGCTGAGTACATAGCTGCTTCTGAAGTAGCTAAGGAGACTGTTTGGATCAAGAAGTTCGTGACAGAACTGGGTGTGGTTCCTAGTGTTGTTGGTCCAATAACTTTGTATTGTAACAACAACGGAGCCATTGCACAAGCAAAGGAGCCGCAGTCTTACCAATATCCAAACACGTACTGCAACACTATCATCTAATCCGGGAGATCATAGATAGGAATGATGTAAAGATAGAGAGAGTTCCCACGAATGAGAACATAGCTGACCCGCTTATGAAAGCATTATCCCAAAAGAAACATGATTGTTATATTGTGTCATTCGGTATTAGATACATGAATGATTGGCTCTAGTGCAAGTGGGAGTTTGTTAGTGTTGTACCCTAGAGGCAATCACTTCTACATTGTATATGACACATTTTATTTTAAGAAAAGGCATTATTTATCTTATAGTTTCTTTTGTTTACTTTTAAGTGACATAACTGTTCAATAAAGTCCCTAGTACAACACTGTGTTAAAGAAATCATGATAGAGATCATGATATGAGATTCCTACTACACTAGATGGTGTTAGTACTTAAATAGTCCCTAGTCATAGTATTAATGAGACAGGACATCATTAATACGTTAAGACTAGCATGTGTTAGACTTCCTGATTTGATCAGGCGGTGGTTCTCATAACCATGAGTATTGAGATACTTAAAGTTAACACATGGATGCTTGTTAATGGAACAAGTTCATTGGATGACCTAGCTTTAAGATAATCATATGGATAACTATTTAGTGCCAGTGATATAATCTCAATATAGCAAACGTGCAAGTATTCTTAGACTTGAAATCTCCAAGGTACTTTGTTTGTTGAGCTTTGTAGTTTGATTCCAATCTCCGGAGCTCGATCGAGGGCTACCTATGGGATGAATATTGGGTACATTGTGAGGTAAACGAAAGTAGTTGAGAGGGCAATAAAAGATTCACCACTCCTAATAGTATAGGCGAATATCTCACGGCCACTTGTAGGAATTACTACTCGAAAGTCCTTGGCCAAGGCGATTGTGTATTGGAAACAGTTCCAATTAATACACTTCTAGAGTAGTGGGTTCCTAGTACAAGTACTATTGTATTCGGGCCAGAATTAATTCTGGAGGGAGTTGGCACTAATTCCGTACTCCAAACCGAATGAGATATTGTATGGTGAAAGGAGTTAATTGCACTGAAGTTTGCTATTGAAGGGTTCATGTCAAGCCACTTGACTTCCTGAACTCTTGGGTGGTCATGATGTGTTGCTAGATACCACTCATGATCTGAGAATATGGGTTTATTAATTGATAAATTAATAAACTAATCCTGATTAGAATTAATAGGATTAATTCTAATTAATTATGGATTATTAATCTCAAAGACGTTTGGATTAATTCATGTTCGCTACCAATTGACTGGGAAACCTAATAGGTCACACATAGTAGAGGACTATATGCTCAAGGTGTTATTTGATAACATTATGGGGTTAATTGAGAGAAAGAGAAGTTGTTGTGGACAAATTATAACTAATTACAATTGTGAGAACTTGATGTTTCCAATTACAGTTAGAGAATTCTAATAGGATTAGAATTCTCAATTTTAGCATGGTTTTAGGTATATATGTATGATATAACCGAAAACCCTAGCTGATGTTAAGTCACATGAAATCCAGCCAAAAATAGCTGAACAACACATGATTCTCTCTCCTTTGTTCTCTCTTTCTCGTTTTTCTTCTTGAAAGAAAAACCCTAGCCGCCATTAATTTTTACTAGCACAGAAATTTTGGTACTTGAGTATACCTCTGTGTGAATTACTATTAGAGATAATCACACACTGTGATTATAGCGGTTTGACGTTCAACTCACTTGAAGGTTGATCATGAGGATTGCTGGATCGCGCCTCAACTTGAAGAAGAAATTTTTGTTCTTCGGACTATCACGCAAAGGTAAAAGTTGTTACCTTTACCCTCATTATGTCTTGTTTTCCACGCATAGATGGGTCCTGGGATGGTATCTCATTTTATTTTCCGCTGTGCCGTATAGGATACGAGTCTTCGATACCCAACACCATGAACATCAATTAAGGCCTTAACAATTGCTAAAAAAGGTCGACCTAGGATTAAAAGGACTTTAGACTCTTCATCCATTTCAAGAATAACAAAATTCACCAAAAATATAAATTTATCCACCTTAACCAATACATCTTTCACTATTTTTCTAGGATATTTAATAGATCTATCTGCAAGTTAAATACTCATCCCAGTAGGCTTGGGTTCACCTAGGCCTAACTTTTTGAAAGTCTTATATGGTAAAAGATTAATACTAACACCTAGGTTGGCTAAAGCATTGCAAAATGTAAGAGAACCAATAAGACAAGAAATAGAAAAACTCCCTAGATCGCTTTCTTTCCATGGTAGTGTTTGTTGGTTTTGCAAAATAGCTGAACATTCTTCACTTAAAACTATGGTAGATAATTCCTGCAACCTCTTTTTATTAACAAGCATGCTTTTTAGAAATTTTGCATATTTGGGCATGTGCGCCAAGGCCTTACTAAGTGGAATGTTTATGTACAGTTGTTTGAATATTTCAAAAAACTTGTCAAATTGTGCATCTTTTCTTGCTTTGTGTGTGCGAGTGGGGTAGGGTACCAATGGCTGAAAATTTGATTTTTTAGTTTGTTTTTCAAGAGGTTCAGCCAAAGGGGTTGGTTCCAGCCTATCTTCTTTAGATGGTACCGGTTCTGTGATGGGATCAGGTAGCTCCTTATCACTCTTTAGTATAGCAGCAGCTAATTCATGTTGTGCTTCTATCCCTAATGGCAATTGTATCACTAAATTTGTTAAAAGCTAAATTTGCCTTTCCATATTTCTAACTATGCCCTCAAATTTTTCCAATGTGCCATCAATCTTAGAAAAGCGTTTGGTTACATGGGTGGCAAATTTTTTCAACACCCCTTCTAAGGTAATCGAGTCAGAAGGTTGCGATGTCAACCCATAAGACACATTAGGATACCTTCCCATGCTCCAATTGGCTATCTCACCTATACAAAATAACTTGTTAGCATCATATATACACAGCACAATATGAAAGCACGTTAGTCCGTTAAGGTACATGTTTATAAGTTGGTTAGAGAAAATTACACAATAGAGAAACATTAAATTACAAGTATACAAAATATGGAACCTAGTCGTACGAGGAACATATATACATATTTACATATAAACATATAAACTTGGTTAAATCAACAAAATTCAAGCTTCATGATATTATTCCCCAGCAATGGAGCAAAAAATTTGATGTATAAATTTTGGATGTATAAAAATCATCAATTTTAAATCCATCTCTTAGTCAAGTTTTAATTAAAATATTAATCCCAAAATACACATGTGAGCAAGTATACTCATCGTAAACATAGTATAGGGAATTAACGAGTATCGATCCTCAAATGAACAAATACACACTAGTTACTCTTCATTCATTGTTTAACCAACCCAATAAAGTGAGAAAATAATTTTAAAAAATAAATAAATATATACAACTCAAGGATGTAGATTTATGCAATTTAGACAATTATCCTAAAAATCATGAAAATAAACCAATTAGCAATTCTCTCAACTAATTATCATCTTGGTATCATGAAGGAATATAAAGTAAAATTCAATCGTTTCACACGTCATGATTCTTACTTAAATTAATCCTACTTCATTTCTCAATCCATGGAATCCTATATTTTGATTAAATTAACAGATTTGCCAATCAAGCTAACATAACCAAAACATGCATTGAGTTCAATTCCTTGTAAACATGAAATTAGCTAAAAACCCTTTGCTCGAGGTGAAATCAATTATTCTTTGATTACTTAGTCCTATAACCTTAACTTCGTCACTCAAGTCCATCAAGAGTAGATAAATATGAAATTAATGCAATGAAACTCTTAATATCGTCGTCTCAAATCAATTAGAAAAACTCACAGCAATAACCAATGAAATCAAGTAATCAAACACCAAAGATGATAAAGAACTAATCAAATAACCAAATTAACACAAAATCATGAATCCCAAAATAATGTTAAATCATAATCAAACCACTGAATACATCACTGCTAAAGGAAAATAAGACAAAGATAAAAGAAAGTACTCATAGACAAGCCTCTTTCTTCTTCCTTGAAGACTCCCCTGAACAATCCTCCTTAATTTAGGTGAATTCCTCCTCTAATGAGAGATTCAGAATTTTTGTTTATGAATCCACCTCTCTCTACTATATATCTCAAAACCCTTGTATTTTCTTATGCTTTTATAGGCCTTTTGGATACTAAATTCATTACTGAGGAAGTCTTGGCCGAGTAGGAGTAGGAAAATACCAAAATCATTGGACAACCCCTAATTTCATGTACAGAATATTCGCCTCCAAAATGTACCTGGCACCAGGTACTTTTGACCCCTCCTGGTGCCAGGTGCACTCTGTTCTTCCTCTATTTTTGCTATGTTTTTAGCCTTTTCTCCTCGACAGATAGAATGGACCCGGCACCAGGTGCCTTTGCCAGACCTGGCGCCAGGTTTGTTCTGGAATTTCCCCTGAAGCTTGCTCGAATTCTTCTACTGGGGTAGAATAGACCCGGCACCTAGCCCATTAGCTGGGCCTGGCACTAAGTCTATTCTAGTTTTTTGCATTTTTTGCTCAAAATCTACTCAAATCTGCACATATTTTCCAAAAACACCTTTTACAAGTAAAATGTCAAATAAAAAGGAATATGTCTAGTTATTATAACAAATGTATCTCAAAACAGTTTCAAATAACTAGGAAAAGAATAGTAATTTTAGCCCCAATCACCATGTTATGCACTTGGTCAGATATTAGCTTTACTATAAGCTTAGTCAACGGATATTAGTCAAACCCTAAAAAGATTTATTGGCAAGCTGTAAAATATAAACTCAAGTACCTCAAAGAAACGAGAGATTATATGTTGGTTTACAGAGTTGATTATTTAATTCCAACAAGATACATAGATTCAGACTTCTAGGCAGATAAAGATGAAATAAAATCCACTAGTGGCTATATCTTTACCTTGTCTGGAGGAGCTATTTTATGGAGAAGCATTAAGCAATCTTACATTGTTGACTCAACTATAGAAGTTGAGTATGTGGCAGATTCGAAGACATCCGAAGAAGTAGTCTGGCTCTAAAAATTCCTTTCAAACTTAGAGTTATGCCATAAATAGACAAGCCAGTTGCATTGTATTGTGGTAACTCAGGCAAAAATCACAATCTAAAGAACCGAAAAACCACAAGAAGAGAAAGCATATCGAGAAAAAGTACCACCTATTCCTGAAATTCATTTAGAGACGGGAAGCTGTGATGGAACAAATAGCCTCGGAAAACAATCTAATAGATTTGTTCACCAAACCTCTGGTAGATAGAGTCTTTAGAAGATACTTAGATGCCATAGAGGTAGGCACCTATGGGCTTATATAATTTTAGAGTGCAAGTAGGAGATTGTTTGAATGTATACCCTCCAATCCTACGTATCTGATATAAATTCAATGAAATAAATAAAAGTTTATTCTAAAAAATTATTTATGTTTCTTTGCTTTAATTTATGCATAATTTTGTTGGAAAAGACCCATTGTGATTAAACAAGTGATCCATGTGAATGAAGGTCTTTCATAATAAGGTATAGATCATTGGTTACTTAACACATAAACTTAGTTCTTAACCAATTGATCAGAATAGGAATCTAATCAGGACAAAGGTTATTATACTATAAATTCCAAATAGGGAATGACTTACCTTTAGCCAATGAGTAGTTCACTTACTTAATGGTATAAATACGTAGAACTAGGCCCGTAGTAGTGGTTTCTCAAAGCACAAAAATAATAGAAATCTAAACAACTACAACTATAGCGTGGACTTATACCCTATGACTTGAGTATGGGTTGATAGTCTAGCAAAGCTAGAAGCATATGCTTTGATGTATTGTAGGTGAGGTTTTACTATTGACCAATATACTTGTATATTGGGTACATGTGACTAATTAGTTAAGATAAACTCATACAAGATAGTTTCTATACTCCTAAAGAACAAATCACTCCCTTATGATCGTCTAGAATAATCTATATAATCCAGGACCCTGGGAACATGACTTAGTATTGTATGCTTTTGGGTAGCTCCTAGAAATAAGTGAGTACGTACTGGAAGTGGGGAATTATCAAACTAGATATCTAAGGATAGTAGAAGTCATTGAGAGAGGTGTTATTATATTTCTCCTGTCTCAATGATGGGTATTACATAAAAGGATATTTTAGTCATTACATCTATGAGTTAGAGACATAGCAATATGTAGCGTTGTTCTTCTGGTTAATAATTTCTTATGATGATAATTGGAAATATTTAAAATGCAAAATATAGCTATTTTTATGGTAGAAATATTTTGGTTATTTTAATAGCCAAGGACTGTTGTAGGAAAATCATGACATTCAAAATAGGATTATTTAAATACAGTCATCATGTACCCCAACAAAAAGAAATTTATATACCTTTCTCCCTAAGAAAACACATTGTATAGCAGTGAGTAGGGTGTCGAACCCACAAGGAACTCAAGAAAAGTATACTCTTATATTTACTCCTTATCTTAACCTTATAAACAACTCTTGAACAATTAACTCGAATGAATTCTTATGATGAATTAATATAAAGAAAGTGGGGGAAAGTAAATAAGAAACTAACTAATGCATAACATAAACAAATAAAGAAACAAATAAGAAATAGGAAAACAAATCCAACCCAATTAGGAAACTAACTTGTTTTAGGAATATGTTTTGAGATCAAATTAAGAAACCTATCATAGATTGAATTATCTTGAGCAATTGGTTTTAGGAACGTATCTTAGCGACTTAAATTCCCTATCCTTACCAAATTGTATTAACCTTTAACTAGCCTATAAGTTAAAATCCCTAACCTTGCTCTCAATCTACTCCAATTTGATTAACCTTTCTTAAAGACATTAATACTTCAATTAATTAATTGTCATAGACTAATCACAAGATTGATAAGCACGTAAAGGCTTCACCAATATCAAATCACATACCCAGTTAGCCTAAAAAATATGCAATTGATCATTACACAATCCCCTATAACTAGTTAAGCCAGTTAGCCTCGAAATCTAACTAGAAATAGATGCTACTTAGAAATCAATCAAAAGGTTAATTAACTTAACTTCTCAATCATGCAAGTTATGTTTGTTGATCATGCATAAGAAACTTAACACAATTGCCAACAAAATAAAACAGCTAAGAGCTCAATTATCTTAGATATTCAATTATGCCCTCTCAACTATGTTGGCCAAACACAAGAGAAATTCACACAATTAATAAGAGAAGAATTTTGAAATTGTATAAATACTCAAAAACAATCATATGATCAAAGATAGAATATTTAATTCAATAATCACTCAAATCATAACCTAAAAACAAGATAGAATCTAAATTGTTTGAATACAAAAGAGACTAAAGAAAAAAATAATTTGAAAACAAGAAAGAACAAGAGAAATTTTGAAAGATAACACTTGGGGAAACCCACAATCTCTTGTCTTCTTGTCTCCTTGGCCTTTCTTCCTTTTTTAAAGCTTTGGAGAAGTATATGTGTTGTATATTTGAAAAACCTTAGAGCGGGGGTGAATATTTTGGAAAATTTAAAATGCTTTTCAAAAATTAGTTCTAAGATACTCCTTTATATTTCAGATCGGAGAGATTGCTATTGATACAATGAGAAGCTTTTGGAATGTCTTAAATACCAACTACAATCTGAATGAGATGAGATACACAATGGGCAATTAATACAAGAGTGAAGATGAGTTGATGAGAAACATAAAGATTTCTTATGAGTGATTTAAAAACTTTTAAGCAAGGAAGTTTGCAGCTTGTCGAAATTAAATGCAGAGAGATTGAACACGAGATTTATAGTGGTTCGATCTACCAAGATCTACATCCACTATCTTAAGCTCACAATTAAGTATTTTCAACCAGATTTCATTAAACTCATCCAATTCAATGGTGTTTATCTACACCAATTACATAAGAGGATCACTATACTTGGTTTTACCAAAACTTCTCAATCAATCAACAAATCAAGGTTCACCCCAAATGGGTTTTACACCATAACCTTGATACACAAAGAGGATTATAGAAATGAACCAGAGATAGCTCACTCTTTTGAGCAAATATACAAACAAATGAGCACAAATAACCTTTACCTTTTTTGAAGCAATATGATTTCACTTTGAAGCACTATGAAAAGGTGGATTTTTGTATTTTAGAGAGTAAGAGTATTTCTTAGAAAGATAGGACAAAAATCTACTTTCAAATCAAGTTTTGAAACCTTTTATAAAGGAAAAAATAGAGCTCCAACGGCTAGAAACGGCTAGTTTCACACTATCAAATTTTTCAGAGTTTTGGACTCAAGTATCGGACGAGGGTGCGTCCAAAAGATAAGTCCAAAATGGTACTTTTTTAGGCATTATCAATTTGACACTGTTCATAGAGTTTTCGACGAGGCTTTTGGATGCAAAGTCATCTAAAACTACTTAATCTAAAAATCTGTAGACTTAATACTTTGAATTCTTTTTGCTTGTGTACTTCAAGGTAGAAATAAATTAACTCATAAGGTAAAGAAGACATAGGAATTTACACAATATATCTTAACAAACAATTTCTAGTCTATGATTCTTTTCAAGAACTTCTTAATATGCAATCTCTTAAGCTTGTTTTATACTTTGTCACCCATTATTGGATTCTGTTGCTCAAGAGTTGCTTAGCAATCTTGTTTGTATGTCTTAAAAGAATTGAGATCGAACATGTACTATCATATATAGATCACACAAGTTAATCTTCATCATTGTTTGTCATAATTTAGAACACAGGAGAATGTCCTTAGGGATAACAATCTCTCCCTTTATTAATGATGACAAACTTCATGAGATTGTGATATAAAAATAGTGATATGTACAGTATAGACATGTTAGATCGAGAGAAATAAGAATATTTTTAAATTGAAGTGCATTCTCTCATTACAGGACTCAAGAGTGCTTACGAGATTAAGATAAGAAAATGTAAACATATACTCACAAACATGGCACAATGAGTCTATGGCCCAAACAACCTCCATATCCTCATTCCTTCCATCACACGACTATTCCTTAAGAGAATAGCCACAATTTTAAAAAATGTATAAATATGGACATAGGGAGGTATGGAATATAAAGCACAAGATGAAATGCTTCACCTTAATAAGTGTATATATGAATATAGGATATAAGACCTCAAAATACGATTTTAGAGAAAAACTGGATTTACAATTTGGACGTCCAAACTATGCATCCAAAACTAGGTGGAGTGAGACTACAGAACTTTTGGACTTTAGGTTTTGGATGTCTAAAACATGTGCCCAAAATTAGGTAAAATTAGACAGAAGCTATCCTTTTTTAAAACCCATTTTGGACTGGACTTTTGGATTGAAGAAATAAGTGTCCAAAACTCCCCCTGTACATGTGCAGGTAACAACGAGTTTTTAGAGATTTTGATCCAACCTAGTTTTCTAAAGAAATTTCAGACTTCAAGGAAAATTTTGAGCAATGAAAGATATATGAATAACTATCCTTACAATTTGAGATTTTTAACATAGAGCATATCATAATTAGCTTTCAAAACAGATTGTTCAACAACCCAAATCTCAATGTTAACTTTATGTACACACTTCAAACTCATTTGACCATAATAGGATAAGCAATTGAAATCACAATTCATACCTATTATAAGCCAATATACGATCAGTACATGAGCATAAAAAATTGCACAGCATGCTGGTTTGATCAACTCTAAATCCTAACATGTATTTCTCAATGTGCTTCACAGAATCTTGAGGAATATTTAGCATCTACATACAAGCCTAATAACACTATTCCATAGCATAGTAACTATATTCAGTTTACTCATTATCAGTCCATAACATAATAGTACATAGTCCAATACTAACTAAGAATAATCATCAACATCATATCATAACATAGCACAACAGCATATCACTACAGTACACAGTCCAATAATAACCAATAATAATTATCAACAGTATAGCACAACAATTCACAATCCCAACTACCATTTTTCTCCCCCTTTTGTCATCAATCAAAAAATAGAGAATAAGAAGAATGCAAATGATGGAGATATATATATATATATATATATATTTAATAGATAGAGCAAGAGATATGCAGAATTAAAATTTTTCAAAGACTGGTGCAAAAATTAAAAAGATAATTGTCAAAAGAAATCAGTAAAAGTTGTGTAAATAGAGGATGTCTTGGAAGCAGTCTGCAGAGGTGATCACTTAGAAGATATGGACAGTCTCTGGCTTGGACTCGACACCCTTTTTAGAATCCTGTCCAGCCATCCGGCTGGACTTCCTCTTTACCACCATATGTTTTTGCCTTTTTCCAGAGGAGACAGGGATTTCAGTAGGTGTAGGGGGTGCAGATTCTTCTTGATAGATGGATATCTACCTTCTTTGTTCAGTGGCTATCATTTCTTCATCCTGATTCTCCTTCTCAGTAGCTTCTTCTTCTTCAGCGGCAGTTTTTTCTTTATGTACTTTTTCTAGGGATGGTGCTAATAGAACAGACATTATTTCATCCTTTTATCCTTCTCTTCGACTGCAGCTAGCCTATTCCCAATAGTCTAAATTTCTGAACTGAGGCTGTCCACCTTAACAGCCAACAGATTGATTGCTTCCAAAATGCTTTGACTGATGTTATGTCCTAAGTTCTCTGTTTGCCTTTGCTAGAAGACTCAACTTAAATTTTTGTTTCATCTTTCCTTTTAGTTCCTACAGATTGGGCAGTTCCTTTTCCTTTCTTCTTAATTTTTAGCACCTTTTCTTTCTCTTCATTTGATAGATCTCTGAGCAAAACCCACTTCTGATTCACTACAACAAAACCCATTCTTTCAAATGACTTCATGTAATACACATTTATCTTCATCTGCCTAGGCGTAAACTTATCTATATCTACATTAAAGTATCTGAATACTTTGGTCAAGAGATTACCATATGGAAGTGCCTTATGTGAAGTGTTTGTTGGGAAATATGCCCTTTTAAACTAGGTTTCTGATGTAAACATCGAATGTTTTAATAAAAGAATTTATTCTCAAAAATAGTTTGTGAATTTACATTTTATTTGTGCACAATTACGTTTTGAAAAGATCCATTGTGTTTAAGTAAGTGGTCCATATGAATGGTGGTCTTTCACAATAAGGTATGGATCATGGGTTACTTAACACATAAACGTTTGTTCTTAACCGATTGATGAGAATGGGAATCTCTTCATGTTTAGGTTATTATGTAATGAATTCCAAATGTGAAATGGCTTTCATTTAGCCAGTGAGTAGTCCACTCACTTCATGACATAAGCGTATTTCGAATACGTAGAACAGGACTTGTAGTAGTGGTTTCTTAAAGTTTTATATAGTAGAAACCTAAACTATTACTGCTACAACGTGAACTAGTACTTTACGACTTGAGTATGAGTTGGTGGTCTAACGAAGCTAGAAGCATGTTCTTTGATCTGCTTTAGTTGAGATTCTACCGTAGGACCAATATACTTGCATGTTGGGTATGTGTGACTAGTTAGTTAAGACAAACTTGTATAAGATAGTTTATATACTATATCGCCCCTTGTGGTTGTCTGAATGATCTCAATATCCAGGGTCCTGGGAAACATGACTTGGATGTTTGCTTTAGAGTAGCTCCCTTGGAAAAGGAAAACAATCCAGGAAGTCGTAGATTATTAAATTAGAAGCCTACGGATGATAGATGTCATTTAGAGAGGTGTTAGTACATTTCTTCCTCTCTAATGCACAGCGATGTATAGAAGAGTATTTTAGTCATTTCCCCTGTAGGTCGGAGACTTCGCTAACGCAACATTGTCCTTGGGGTCAATATTTCCTTATGATGATATTAGGAAATGTTTAAAATACAAAATACAGCTATTTATATGACAAGGGTATTTTTATCATTTTAGTAGCTAATGCGATGTGTCTCTTGGTTCCTAATATAGACCGTAAGTCCTAATTATATACAAGTCTTAAATTAAATAGAAATTATTTTATTTAAGTAGCCTAATTTAATTATTGGGCTAGAATAAAATAAAGGCCCACAGAGAGAGAGAATTAATTAAATTAGTTTTGTGGATTAATTAATTATTCAGGGCTTTGGCCCAGTTTGAATAATTAAAGATTGACCTGGGACCAAACTAATATAGGCTTGTTAATTGGACTAGTTTATTTGGGCTGAAAAAATTAATTATTTATTAGGCCATTTATTTTATTCTAATTAAAATAATTAATTTAGTCCAAAAGGTTAAACTAAGAGTCTAATGGGCCAATCCAGTTTAACCTAGGGTTTTATTTAGGTTAAACAGGAGAACAAAGACAGAGGTCGCTTTCAACGTTGTTCCTTCTACTTCTTCTTTGAGTAAAAAGAAAAACGTGACAGTTTTTTTTCTCTCTGAAAAATTCCTTAACCCTATGAGTTGTTCACCAAACGTGAATTAGGCAGGCCATATATTAGAAGATCGAGAGGTTGGCATTCATATACATGCACAAATGAAGTAAGAGGCTTACAGGAATCACACCAAAGGTTTCCACCAGCACACCTATCCCGGTTCCACACATTCTGGTCCAGCCAACTTTAAGAACAAGAAGAAGAGGTAAATTTTTTTTTTCCTCTCGGAGCTCTTCCAGACTGGGACCGGTGTGGACTAAGGCCGCCAGAACCTGCGCCGGCTATAGTCTGGAAGCCACCTGCATTTTTTTGTTCTTTAGTTTTGCTTCCACTGTGTGCTTTACTTCCCCTTTAAATCTTCAGTGTTTCTTGACTGCATCATCAATTTGACTGCCAGAAATCCAAAGCTGATCTGTTGTCCCTTAGAAAGAGCCAGCATTAGTATCATTTGCATGATACTTACTAAAGTTTTATGCCCAAAGCTTGGGGTAACCTTGTTCGACACCATATGGTGTAAGACTCTTCCAGGACCATTCAGCTTTTTCGTGTTTCTATCACCTGAGTTTTTAAAACTTTTCCCACCGAAGAATCTTTCCACAAATTTGCCCAAATAAAAAAATGTCTGTCCCTTCAGGAAACTTGTTCATCTCGAAGAACTGAAGACCCCTATCTCTCACACCAAAAATTCAATTTAGCACCTTGTGATCAAATTCAACATTTACATATCCTACTCTGGTGCTATAGCATTACACCATGAACCCTCTTCGAATCTCCTCATGTCTCCCATTTTTCAAATTAGCATAGAACTCCCAAACCAACGGGATGTACAACTTCTCATCAACTGACAGTAACGCTCTACAGCCTAGATTCTCAAACATATTCAGAATATCAGAGAAATTTAAAAAATCTCCAACCTCAACCCGATATCCTAAAATCACAATTCTATTCCTAGATAGCTAATCATTGAAATCAGTTTCACATTTTTTATCAAGGAAGCGAGTTACCTGTGTCTTAGAACTTTCTGGTGCAGTAAGCTCTATAGATGAGTTGGATCATGAGGCTTATTTTCTTTTCTTTCTGCTTGGTGCCCAGTGGTGTAGCAGCTTTTGTCTTAGTCGCAACTTTCCCCATCTTGGTTCTATTTGTAGTTCCTTTGACAGGTTTTGTTGTTTTCGTCATAACAAAGACGAGGAGAAGATGAAGGATCTTTGGTTTTGTTTTAGGGAAGATGAAGTTGAGAGTAACAAAGAGCAATGTCAATTTCTGATTTTCAAGAGAGGGTGTGTGAAAGCCTTTTCTTTTGAGATTTTCTAGGTTCTAGATAGGATAGGTACAATCAAGTACTTTACATTAGAGACTTTTCAGAGGAATTGAAAAGAGCACGGTAATTTGAAATTTTTGAAAAGTCATTTCTGGGCTCACTTTTTCTTTCACTGATAACAAAACTATTTGGCTTTTCATAAATTGAGAGCTGCCGATATTTTAGACTCAAACTAACTCCAAAATCATTCGTCCAAAAAGTGGAATAAAAACAATTCACTAAGACGATTTTAGAGTCTTGTTTTCCAAATAGTGCATCCAAAAGTTTTGTTCAAAAGTTGTGTCTTCAATGGTTCTGCAAAAATAGAAACAAATCTTTGGCAAAAAGAATGTCAGTTGCATGATCTTAATAATTCCTAAACCTCTTCTCAGATGATTAAATCTTTTTTCGGCCAAAGGTTTTGTGAAAATATCCGCAAGTTGTTCATCGGTTGAGATATATTCAACACATACATCTCATTTGAGCACATGATCCCTAATAAAATGATGCTCAATCTCAATATGTCTGGTCCTAGAATGTTAAACATGATTTTTCGTTAAATTTATTGCACTTGTATTATCACATAGTATAGATACGCAATCAAAATTGAGAATAAAATCAAGCAGTACAAAATTTTTGCACAGCAGCTCCCTACTATGTATTCAACCTCAGTTGTGGATAAGGATACACAGGCTTGTCTTTTGCTATGCCATGATACTAGAGAGTGTCCGAGAAATTGGCAGTGCCCGCTAGTACTTTTACGTTCAACTTTACAGCCTACATAATCCGCATCAATATAGCCTATAAGATCAAAGGTGTTAGTATTGGATACAATAACCCATAATCATATATTCCAATCAAATATCTAAGGATCCGTTTACGGCATATAAGTGGGATTCCTTTAGACATGATTAAAATCTAGCACAGGGACAAATTGAAAACATAATGTCTGATCGACTAGCAGTAAGATATAACAAACTTCCAATTATACCTTTGTATTTTAATTCATCCACTTTCTTACTCTTTTCATTCTAATCAAGCTTTAGAGATGTGCTCATAGGTGTACTGATTTCTTTAGCTTTGTTCATACCGAACCTCTTGAGCAATTCATTTGCATACTTAGCTTGAGTTGATTTAGGAAAATTCCATCCTTTGTGTGTTTAATTTACAGCCTGAGGAAGAAGTTAAGTTCTCCCATTATGCTCATCTCAAATTCTTATCGTATACTCTTAGCAAACATCTTAGACAAGGATTCAATAGTAGCACCAAAAATAATATCATCAACATAAATTTGAACAATGAGAAAATCATCAGAATTTTTAGGCCTAATAAACAGTGTAGTATCAACCATGCCTCTTGAAAAACCTTTTGAGAACAACAATCCACTAAGTCTTTCATACCAAGCTTGTGGAGCTTATTTTAAATTGTAGAAAGCTTTTGAGAGTTTGAAAATGTGATTTGGAAAGGGCTCATGAATAAAACCTGGAGGTTGTTCTACATATACCTTCTCTTCAATAAAACCATTCAAAAATGTACTTTTAACATCCATGTGATAAAGCATCAAGTTTTTGAAAGATGCAAAGGCAAGAAGCATTCTTATGGACTCTAATCTAGCAACGGGAGCAAATGTCTCGTCATAGTCAATACCCTCTTCTTGATTGAATCCTTGGGCAACAAGTCTAGGTTTATTTCTAATCACCACTCCATTTTCATCAAGTTTGTTTCTGAACACCCACTTGGTGCTAATAACCGAATAATCAAGTAGTCTAGGGACGAGTTTCCAAATTTAATTTCTCTCAAATTAGTTCAACTCTTCTTGCATAGCTAGTATCCAAAAATCATCATGCAAGGCCACATCAATACAGTTAAGTTCAATACTAGAGAGTAGAGCAAAATTGTCTACAAAATACCGGCTAGTCTTAATTCCACAGCTAGAATCACCAATAATTTGCTCTTTTAGATGACTGGTTTTATACTTCCAATCCTTTGGTAGCCCTTGATCAGTTAGTTTTTCAGTTTCTTGCTTGCTTTGCTCAGCATGTTACTCTTCTAATTCCTCTTCTTTAGCATGAATGTCCAGTGGTGGTACTTTGTACTATTCTTTCCCTCTTTCTTTTGAACTTCCTACATCATCATCTTTTCTTGATGTATAAATGTTATATTCATCAAAGGAAACATGTATGGATTCTTCCAAACATAGAGTTCTTTTATTGTACACTCTATATGTCTTTTTATTGGAAGAGTATCCAAAGAATATATCCTCATCAGATTTACTAACAAAATTTTCAAGATTGTCTCAGGTATTAAGAACAAAACATTTACAATCAAATACTTTAAAATAGGAAATTAATGGAGTTTTGTCAAACATAAGCTCAACGGATGTTTTTCTTAGAAAGAGTCTCAATATCACTCAGTTAACAATACAACACTGTATTTACAACTTCAGCCCAACAGTATTTTAGAAGTGAGTTTTCACAAATCACAGATCTAGCCATTTCCTGCAAGGTTCTATTTGTCCTCTCAACAACATTGTTCTATTGAGAGGTTTTAGCAGTTGAAAAGTTGTGAAAAACTCCATTTTCATCGGAAAAATGTGTAAATTCACTATTGCAAAATTCTCTACCATTGTCACTCCTAATAGAAATTAATTTGCATCCAATAGAGTTTTGGATGTGCTTGAATAATTAAGAGAATTCAAAAAATGCTTCATCTTTTTGTCCAAGAAATAAAGTCCAAGTAAATCTTGAGAAATCATCTACTAGAACATAAGCATATCTCTTACCACTAAGGCTAGTGGTGTTAGTGTTGTGCCGTAGAGGTAATCACTTGTACATTGTATATGATACATTTTATTTTAATAAAAGGCATTACTTATCTTACAGTTTCTTTTGTTTACTTTTAAGTAACATAACTGTTCAATAAAGTCCCTAGTACAACACTGTGTTAAGGAAATCATGATAGAGATCATGATATGAGATTCCTACTACACTAGATGGTGTTAGTACTTAAATAGTCCCTAGTCATAGTATTAATGAGATAGGACATCATTAATGCGTCAAGACTAGCATGTGCTAGACTTCCTGATTTGATCAGGCGGTGGTTCTCATAACCGTGAGTATTGAGATACTCAAAGTTAACACATGGATGCTTGCTAATGGAACAAGTTCATTGGATGACCTAGCTTTAAGATAATCACATGGATAACTATTTAGTGCCAGAGATATAATCTCAATATAGCAAACGTGCAAGTATCCTTAGACTTTGAGAGCTCTAAGATACTTTGTTTGCTAAGCTTTGTACTTTAATTCCAATCTCCGGAGCTCAATCAAGGGCTGCCTATGGGATGGATATTGGGTACATTGTGAGGTAAACGAAAGTAGTTGAGAGGGTCAATAAAAGATTCACCACTCCTAATAGTATAGGCGAATATCTCACGGCCACTTGTAGGAATTACTACTCGAGAAGTCCTTAGCCAAGGCTATTGTGTATTGGAAATAGTTCCAATTGATACACATCTAGAATAGTGAGTTCCCGGTACAAGTACTATTGTATTCGGGTCAGAATTATTTCTAGAGGGAGTTGGCACTAATTCCATACTCCAAACCGAATGAGATATTATATGGTGAAAGGAGTTAATTGCACTGAAATTTGTTATTGAAGGGTTCATGTCAAGTCACTTGACTTCCCGAACTCTTAGGTGGTCATGATGTATTGCTATATATCGCTCATGATCTAGGAATATGGGTTTATTAATTAATGAATTAATAAACCAATCCTGATTATAATTAATAGGATTAATTCTAATTAATTATGGATTATTAATCTCAAAGACGTTTGGATTAATTCATGTTCTCTACCAATTGACTGGAAAACCTAATATGTCACACACAATAGAAGATTATATGCTCAAGATATTATTTGATAACATTGTGGGGTTAATTAAAAGAAAGAGAAGTTGTTGTGGACAAATTATAATTAGTTATAATTTGTGGTACAAGTTGTAATTGTGAGAACTTGATGTTTCCAATTACAATTAGGGAACTCTAATTGTTTTAGAATTCCAGATTTTCAGTGAATTTTCGGTTTTATGATGATATAACCGAAAACCCTACGGGTGATTCACGTGAGAAAAACTGCAGCTACATAAACCTTCTCTTCTTCTTCTTCTCTCTCGATTTGATCTTGAAATGAGAGCTCTAGCTGCCATTATTGTTTTTGCTAGCACAGAAATTTTGGTGCTTGAGTATTCTTCTGTATGGATTACTGTTAGAGATAATCACACACTGTGATTATAGTGGTTAGACGTTCAACTCACGTGAAGGTTGATCATGAGAATTGCTGGATCGCGCCTCAACTTGAAGAAGAAAATTTTGTTCTTCGGACGATCACCTAAAGGTAAAAAGCTGTTACATTTACTCTCTTTATATCTTATTTTCCACATATAGATGGGTCCTGAGAGGGTATCTCATTTTATTTTCCGTTGCGCCGTATAGGATACGAGCCAAAGATACCCAACAAGTGGTCCTCATTAGTCCAAATAAATCCATATGAATTAATTTACGAGGTTTTGTGGTGGAAATTATTTTCTTAGGTTTGAAAGAAGTTTTGATTTATTTTCTAAATTGGCATGCATCACATATTTTGCTTTTATCAAACTTCATTTTGGGCAATCCCTTAACAAGCTCTTTTGAGGATAATAATTTGTTTAGCAAATCAAATGATACATAACCTAATCTTCTATGCCAAAGATAGCCATCGTTATCATACATGGAAAAACATCTAATATCATAAGTATAAGATCATCAAGATAAAATACATAAACATTCCCAACACAGTTAACAACAAAGATTGTTTCATTATTTGAGCTGTCCTGAATAGAGCAAGAATCTTTCTCAAAAATGACTTTTCAACCATTGTTACATAATTGACTAATGCTAAACAAGTTGTATTTTAGCTCATTAATCAATAATACTTGTTTGATAATGGTTGAAGATCCTCTGCCAATGTTACCTATTCCAAGTATTTTTCCTTTCTTTTTGTCTCCAAAGGTAACGAATACATCATTTGTGGATTGCACATTTTCTAATACAGTTGAATTTCTGGTCATGTGTCTTGAGCATCCACTATCAAAGAACCACTTTGTGAAGCTCATTCTCTCCCATGAATGTACCTATATATGAGATAGGAGAGTGATTTTTGGTACTCATATTTTCTTGGGTCCACGGGGGTTAGTAATGGTTCCTCTAATTTTCCAAACCATTCTTGTACCAGATTCCACTTTCTTCTTAACATGACACCTAAATGCTTTGTGTCCAGATTTTTCACAGTATGTGCAACAATTGTGTGTCATATATAAAGAAGAAGTTTTTACAAAATAGGACTTGTGTTTTCCTATTTTATGCAGATTACTATAGCCAAGACCGTTTCTTTTTCCAGCCATCCATTGTGTTCCAGGAAGTTTATTCAAGTTGCTTCGACCATCAGTGAATTTTTCAATACAAGTAGTGAGATCATTAACCTTCATTTTCATTTTATCAAATTCACAGATCATGACTTCAAGAGATGAAACTCGATCATACAAACATTTATTCTCAAGAGTAGAGCAATTCAAGAAAGTAGAGATGATTTCATTTTCTATATTCAGGTAACACATAGAGTCAAGTAGAGCTTTGTATTCACTTATCAACTTGTCATTTTCAGTTGATAGAGAATCAATTTTCACATTCATTTTCTTGTTCCTTTTTTACAGCCTTTTCAGTTCACGGAACATATCAATAAGAAGAGCATTTGGATCATTAATATTATCACAAGTTAAATCTTATAATTCAACTAGAAGGTTGGATGAGGAGGGGTTTACCTTGTCCTCCACTGCCATGAAGCATATGTTAGCAATTTCATTTTCAAAATCTCCATTTTCCTTAGTTCGGACTCATTTTGGTCCCAAGTTCCCATTAGTCCTTTACCCTTCTTTATTTTCATATCCTTCATCTTCTTTTTGAGCATTTTGCCTTCTTTTTCTTTGGCTATTGGGCAGTCAGCAATAAAATGTTCCGTACTGTTGCATTCATAGTATTGAGGCTTAAATGACGAGGTCTGTCCCTTCCTTTTCACGAACTTCTTTCCACTTTTGAAGTTTCCCTTTTTGAACACTCTTCTAAATTTCTTTGCAATCATGGCCAATTATTTAGTGTCTACTTCAGTCTCATCATCATTATCAGTAGCTTTCGGTGCTATTCCCCTTTTGCCTTTGTCATGATCATTAGATTTTTGAAACCTTTTGAGTTTCATTTTATGCGTTAGGAGAGAGTCAATTAGCTCTTCAGTCGATAAGGTTTTCAGATCTTTGGATTCCTCCATAGCTAGAACTTTAGGTTACCAGCTCTTAGGCAAAGCATCCAGAATTTTTCTATTTTGTTTACCTAGGGAATAGCTTTTCCCATATGCCTTAAGTCCATTAGCAATGTTTGTAAATCTGGTAAACATATCAGTTATACTCTCGTTTGACTTCATAGTGAAAATTTCATAATCATGAATCAAAAGTCCCAACTTAGACTCCTTCACTTGATTTGTCCCCTCATGGGTGACTTCAAGTAATCTCCACATATCATGAACTGAATCACAGCCACTTACGCGGTTATATTCAATAGCATCAAGGGCACAACACATAATTTTCATAGCTTGAAAATTCAATGTCATTTTGGCATTATCTTCAGCATCATATTCATTACTCTGTTTTGAAACTATTCAACCTTCAATACTTCTAGAAGAAACGTATGGTCCTCTTTTAATTAAGTTCCACAGCTCAAAATTTATTGAGCAGGCATAAATCTTCATTCAATTTTTCCAGATAGTGTAATTGCTTCCAATTAACAAGGGAGGTCTATTTGTCAAGGATCCTTCGACATAGGGAAGAGCGGAGATATTTGTCATAAGAATCTTTTCTACAAGATTGTTTAGCCGAAGAATAGTAGACTAGGCTCTGATACCAAATGAAAAACCTTAGAGGGGGTAAATAAGATTTTTGGCAAATTTAAAATACTTTTCAAAAATTAGTTCTGAGATACTCCTTTCTATTTCAGATTGGAGAAACTGCTACTGATACAACGAGAAGCTTTTGGAATGTCTTAAATACCAACTACAATCTGAATGAGATGAGACACACGGTGTGCAATTAATACAAGGGTGAAGATGAGTTAGTGAGAAACATAAAGATTTCTTTTGAGTGATTTAAAAACTTTTAAGCAAGGAAGTTTGCAGCTTGTCGAAATTAAATACAGAGAGAGTGAACACGAAATTCATAGTGATTCGATCTACCAAGATCTATATCCACTACCTGAAGCTCACACTTAAGGATTTTCAACCAGATTTCATTAAACTCATCCAACTCAATGGTGTCTAGTTACACCAATTACAAAAAAGGTCACCACACTTAGTTTTACCAAAACCTCTTAATCAATCAACAAATCAAGGTTCACTCCAAATGGATTTTACACCACAACCTTAATATACAAAGAGGATTATAGAAATGAACTAGAGATAGCTCACTCTTTTAAGCAAATATACAAACAAATGAGCACAAACAACCTTTACCTTTTTTGAAGTAATTTGATTCACTTTGAAGTACTATGAAAAGAAAGATTTTTGTATTTTAGAGAGTAAGAGTGTTTCTTAGAAAGATAAGAAAAAAATCTACTTTCAAATCAAGTTTTGAAACCTTTTATAAGGGAAAAAAGTAAAGCTCCAACGGCTAGAAATGGCTAGTTTCATGCTGTCAGATTTTCCAGAGTTTTGGACTCAAGTATCGGACGAGGATGCGTCCAAAAGGTAAGTCCA
This sequence comes from Voacanga thouarsii, assembly GCA_026120185.1. NCBI lineage: Eukaryota > Viridiplantae > Streptophyta > Magnoliopsida > Gentianales > Apocynaceae > Voacanga > Voacanga thouarsii. The sequence continues at coordinate 1,935,493 of JANUWF010003370.1, forward strand.
AAATGACATTTTTTTTTTTAGGCAGAATAGATTTAACACTGTTCATAGATTTTTGGATGAGGCTTTTAGATGCAGAGTCATCCCAAACTACTCAATCTAAAAATCTGAAGGCTTAATACTTTGAAATCTTTTTGCTTGTGTGCTTCAAGGTAGAAATAAATTGACCTATAAGGTAAAGAAGATATAGGAATTTACACAATATACCTTAACAAATGATTTCTAATATATGATTCTTCTCAAGAGCTTATTGATATGCAATCTCTTAAGCTTATTTTATACTTTGTCACCCATTCTTGGATTCTGTTGCTCAAAAGCTGCTTAGCAATCTCATTTGTATGTCTTAGAAGAATTGAGATCGAACATGTCCTATTATATATAGATCACACAAGTTAGTCCTCATCAATATTTGTCATAAGTCAAAACACAAGAGAATGCCCTTAGGGCTAACAATAGTGAAGTCTCTTAAAGTATGGACATCCTTTCTTTACCTTTATATAAGCCTTCTAAACTATCTTTGGTTGGATTTAGGAAGTTTAAACCACCATTGGATCAATTTAGAAACTCCTAAAGCTCTTCAAGTTGCTTGCATGGTATGTATGCACGATTGTGCATCATGGTTGTGCACAAAAATCTTCCAAATTTCTCATAGTTGGAACGACATCATTGTCTCCACGGCCATCCCCCTAGGCACGCAGATAGCAAAGCTACTTTTTCCTTATTTTCTACTAACTTCTGGGAGCAACAATCTATCCCCCGTTATGCACAGGATCATGCACGGTCGTGCATTAGGCTGTGCATACTTTCTGAGATTTGTTTTATTTTGCAAGGTTTGATGCATGGCAGTGCAGCAAGTCATGCCCCTGAAAAGCACTTAAAAAAGCTGTGAAATATGTATTTCAAGACCTCAAATGCACATATATTCATTCAAATCATAAAAGTACATCATTTAGGCCCTAATTCTACTCATTTTTCTTTGAGAGTCCTTAATATCTATGAAAAACAAATTTTAAGTAGAAAATCATTGTTTACTTCACAAAAGCATGCCAAAAAGCTAAGGAAGAGTACTATAAAAGTATAATTATTTCACGCCTAACAAATACCCCCGCACTTAACTTTTTGCACGTCTTCAGGAAAAACAATCTTTAAAAAACAATTAGGACATTAAAAGTTCAAGAAGAATATGGTGGATATGTTAACTTCTCTTTTCACAATGAAAAACATTTTAACATTTATTCAATCAAGAAGATTTGAGCAAATTAACATATTAGGTCAAATATACCTAAGGCCATTGAACTTAGCTTAAACAAATTTATCTCTATTCAATGCATTCTACTCCTTTTCTTGCTCCAAACATATAAGTCATGCAAATCATATAAGTAAAGTCTAAAGAACCAATCTAAACTACTAAAAATTGGGTAGTAAACTAATACCTCTCATTTTTCAATCACATATTTCTTTTGCAAAATTTTCTTGGGATTAATAGCCTCAAGTAAGTTTGTTTCGCTCTTTCTCACCGTATTGGCCCCTATTCAATCTTTTCTTTTCAACCTTGTGTTTTTCTTTTGTTTCTTTTTTTTTTTTTCATAGTTATTCTTCGCCAAATGATGCTTTGCATTCTCGGATTTTTTTCTCTCCTCACTTATCCTATTTACTTAAACCCAACTTTAGGACTAGCTTAGACAAATCTTCACCAAAATTAGAACACAAACCAAACTTATATTTTATCACATTACTTATATAAATCTCACAAAGTCAAAAGCTTCATACATTATTTGGAAATAAATAGAGTTAAACTAAATTCTCAAGACTTCAATATCTTTAACCTAATATAAAAGCTTAACAAAAATCAATTCAACTAAATAAAAATCAAGAAATTTTTCAAAGTACAAAGAAAAGAATTTTTTCCACCAATTTTTCTTAAAAAGCACAAATATTTTGCCCAATTTCTCACAAAAACTTGAAAAAGAATTTCAAATCCACACTCCCACACTTAAACTATATATTATCCTCAATGGATGAAAATACAACTTTAAAATACCACCAAAAGGGACCAAGAAGATAAAGGGGTTAAAGAAAATCAAAAATTCCCAAGTCTATGCAAGTATGTGATTACCAAATTGCCATAAATAAATAAGCTCCTAAAATTGTAATTAAAAATTTTGGAAAAGAATTTGCAAGTCCTACCCCCACACTTAAACAATATATTATCCTTAAAGGATGAAAATAAAACAAGTATGCATAGCCAAAAAGGATCAAGTAGATAAAAAGAGAGAAAAAAAAAAAAAAAAACTTCCCAAGACAATGTACCTCCCTTAATTCCAATTAATAAACAATCTCCCAGAAGTTGGCACTATGAATATCCATAAGAAAAGCTTGAAGGCTAGATAATAAAATGTAAGAATTCAAAGCGTATGTCCAAAGAAAGATGTCCTTAATAAAAACAATAAAACAAAATGACACAATACAAAAGAAACCTAATCTAGACACAACAAAAACATGAAAAATAAAGACAAATAAGACACAAACAATGACAAGGAATGAAAGATCACAAAGCCATTAATGTTTGTGTATGAAAAAGGAATAAGGCATGGTCATGATATCGTACGAGTATGCACAAACCCGTGCAAATTATAGAGAAAGAACAGTTGCCCGTGCACAGCATGTTGCATGGGCATGCATTATGCTATGCGAATCTATTGTGTTTTGAAAAATTAAGATTCTAAAAGGATGACAATGCAGCATGGCCGTGCAACCTTAATGAAAAGTTTTCAAAATATTTTTTCATTGCTTTCAAAATCCTTTTCCAATCTTGATACTTTAGACTTGGTGAAAATTCGTTTCTCATACCAAGTAGACTTAAAAACAAAAATTATCACAAAGCCTCAAACAAAACATGTGATGAAATCACTTATTTGATGAAAAGAAAAGAAAAGAAACCTAACCTAGCTATGATAAACATATCAAAACAGAAATAAAGACAAAAAAGGTGATGAGATCACTTATTAATGAAAAGAAAAGAAACCTAATCGAAACATGATAACCACATGAAAAAAGAACTAAAGACTCTTATGGTAGAATCACTTGTTGATGAGACAATTATAAAAAGAAAAGAAAGACTCCCTTGGATGGCCAATCCTCCAAGTATATGGCCAATTTGCGCTTATGTGAGGCACCATTTGCAGAAAACTTAATTTGGTAGAAGGACCTCTTGCGGATGAGTTACTTCTCCACAGATATTTTGCTAATTGAACCCGGATGAGTAGATAATGACTGTTGAACATTTTTTTTCACATAATAGGAATTTAATGGTAGAATTTACACATAAAAGAAATTTAATGGTATCTATCACATCTTTGGATCATTACAACCTAAATTTGATTATGAATTATGCCTTTATAAGAGATTATCTTCTTTTACAAGCTTAAATAAAGATAAATTGATGGATTTAGTTTCTAAAGTTTTTTTCGATTAGCAAGTTTAGTTCCCAATAATTATTTTAAAAACTTTTTTAGTTTTTCTTTTTTTGAATAAAATATTTGGTCTTTTCATTCACTATTTAACGGTTAACGCAGAGTCAATGTCTATTTTTAAGGACCAAACTTACCAATAAAAGAAACTTTGAGAACTAAATTCGCCAATTTACCAGGTATTGAAAGGTTTAAGAATGATGATTTCTTTTACAAGTCTAATGTGTGTATAGGTGGTAAATACAATATAAGATACACATTACATAGTCAACCAGGAGATGGAAAGAATACGTTGTACTTATATTAGTATTTTATATGTTAGAGTAAAGTATTGAGATTAAAGAAGTTATTAAGTTTATAGATACATTTTCTGAGAAAATTTTGTTTTAAATTTTTCTTAATTTACTTAAATTAAATTATTTAATTAATACTCTTTCTTTCTTTCCCTTTTCACTTTAGAATTTGAATAAATTATTATTATGTAAGTTTGAAAAGAATTACGTTTTTTGTAAATAATATTGTCTTATTATTTAAAAAATAAAAGTGAAATGCATAGTTAAGTGTTAATATTAGGTAATCTTTTATTGAAAGTAATAAAATTAATTTGAAAAATTAATAACCAGTTAATGCCATAATTTACTAGAATAATAATAATAATATTGTTATTATTATTAATATTGAAAATTTTTTATTTTTTATAATGATAAATATTTGGGACAAAAGGGTTTTTCTATGAATAAGCTAATTTGGATAAATAAGAATATTCATGGTAACAAATTTATATATCACATTGGTGAAACCTTTAAAAGATATAATTATTATATATACTTATTAAGATTTATTTAAGATAACTATATAAAATAAAAATGAATTATAAATTATGATAGATTAAAAAAAAAATGAGAGAGTATACTCTTAACCCAAAATTAAACAGTCATATAACTCTTCTTATTTTAATTGTACTTACTTTTTTAAAATAAATATATTTCCCTTAAAATTTCTATCATTAATTATTATTAATCTATCAATAATCAAATATATAAGTTTATACAAAGATCACATTTAGTTACTTAAAAATACTATTCATTAAGTAATAGATTTTATATTCAATTCATAATCCATTATATATATATATATATATATATATATATGTGTGTGTGTGTGAATTGACATATTTAGTCTCTAAATTTTTTCGATTAGCAAGTTTTGTTTTTAAAAATAGACGTTGATTTGACATTGATCGTCACATAGTAGACGGAAGGACCAAATATTTTACTCGAAAAAAGAAAAAGAACAAAAAAATTGAAAATAAAGATTATGAACTAAATTTGTCAATTAAAAAAAAATTAAAGACTAAATTCATCAATTTACCTTAAATAAACTAAGCAGAATAATATATTGTAAATGTCTTTATTAAAAAATCTGTATCTATATATAATGAGAAATAACACAGAATTTCAGATATATAATTTTATAAATTTAGAAATTTTAATCAATATATTATATTGAGTAAGATCTCTATCCGTAGATAGAAAAGCCAACAAGATTATTCCAAGTTTAGCTGATTTGTGAGCCATGCAATCGGAAGAAAATTCCTCTCGCCTTTTCTCCTCAACTATGAGCAAATGAAGATGGATTTATTAATTTTTTAGTACCTCGAAAATTTATCAAATAATTATTTATTTTGTCCATTCGTTCGGAAAATCTATATATTTTGTTTATTTTTGTCCCACTTTTTCCCCTAATCTTAACTATTCTCCGATCCCATAATAAAATCGCTAAATTTAATTTCACATATATTAAAATTTTTAAAAATAAAATGATTTTATATTTTTTTTTCCTAAAACACCATTATTTAAATGTTTAGAAACAAGAGAAAAAATGAGAGAGAAAGAGAGGAAAAAAGAATAATAAATAAGAATAAAAATATATAAATAATTTCAAAATCTTTTTGAAAAGTTCCCAACGACTTATAATTTGAGATAATAAAAATAATTTCTAACAACTTATATTATGAAACAAATGAAGTATTATTTTTTTAAAAAATTGATTTTGGTCCCAACCATCACCCAAGTGATAAGAGTTCTAGCAAACAGCCCAAATAGTGCTTGTGGCTTACTGTTGAAGGGCCCAATAAACAATTCAAGCCATTTCTTTATAATATATATATATATATATATATATATATATATATATATATGTTTTTGAATAAACTATTTTGCCCTCTAATAGTAAGTCATATTAATAATCATAAGTCACAAGTCACGTGGTTGTTCCACGACTCCACCACTTGAGTGGTGATTGGAACAAAATTTTTTTAAAAAAAATTAATTAAGCCATGAGCAAGGCTGCTAATACAGATATGGAACTAAGGTAAGACAACGTAAATAGTCAGTGCACTAATTTTGAGAATTACTTTTTAATTTTTTAAATAAAAAAAATTTACTATAGAATTATTTTTTACTTTTGTAAATAAAAAAATTTACTTTACATATATTATTAAATATTTTAATTGTATTTATCTTCATTTTCAAATGTTAACAAGGCCGCAAGGGAAGCAGAAACCAATAATGTAATGCTTGCAATGCATTCCCCCAAAGAGCCAAAGCATAAGAAAAGACAATCTCATGTCCTACATCTAATGAAGAATAGTACGAAGTTCTCCAAGTGCAATTCCATATTGAGCAAGACTAAAGAAAGTGAAATGTACCAAGAATATTTATTACGAGCATATATCTATAAATTGTTTCTGCATATTCTCATCAATTACAAAGATATAGATGTTAGAAAATAGGGTACCTATGAGCATAGACAAGTAACTAAACTGAATTGAACAAGCACCGCCTATACCCAACCAAGGCTCTAGCAAACGCAATTATCAAATATCAATAATGTCGGCAAGGCCACACAATCCAAACATAATGTAACTAAACCGAATTCAAATTCAATAGACAAGTCAGTAATATACCTGAGAGACTTGCTCGCGATTCTACCAGAACGTACCAGGCGCCGGCACTCCTCTAGATAAGTTGCACCGCAACGTACTATACTGCTGACCGAATTACCAGTCCAATATTAGTTTGCCTTCAAGAAGTTATTCGCCCCACTCCAGTGCGATAGGTACAGTGACTCTCCTTGCAGAATAAGACGGTCTCAGATCACTATCGATGCACACCAACTATGATCACTTCGAAAATCCCCTCAGTTCACCGGTCCCGATAAGCTAAAAATTATGGATCGCGGAAAGAGAATGGAAGAGGCAATTTTTCTCTAAAGGAAACAAGACGCGAAAAACAAACCATAAAAAAAAAACCTAAACGGCGGCTTTGTCCCCTTCTTTTAATCTCACCTTAAGAAAAATTAAAATCCAATCCGAATTAGGAAAACATGGGCCAAGCCCGAGCAGGGCCGGGCGGGCGGCGCGTGCGTGTGGCATCCTCCATATCTTAGGCTTTTCTATTAAATCTATAGAAAAGCCTTTTAGTATATAAAGGTTTCCACACTCCTCAATTTTTCCCATGTGGGACTCATGTATAACATGAGTTCTCAAATAGTTAAACACCCAACTTTAACAACATTTAATTTTGGATTCCCACCATGAAAATGGCTTCTACCATAATCAAAACAATCTCTAACATGACAAGAACAATTCCCATTAATTGTTTTAGGCTAACTAATCATGAGTTAAATGTTATTAACTCTCAAAGTCACCATTTTCAACAATTCCCCACAAATCCATAGTTAAAGACTATCTAGAATTTACATAATCTGCTTTCGATAATGGTACCTTCTGGTTTGAACCACTACCTAAGTTATCCAACTTATGCCCCCACGGAACAGATGGACCTAAACCTTGAATCTAAACCTTGAATGTGACGGCATCCATTGGTAACAATAGACTATCGGCTATGAAGATAATCTTTAGGGTTGACACGTTATGGCCATGTGTCCTGATCCTGTCTCATGAGTGTATTCAGAGAAAACCCAATTCCCTTTAGTTGCAGCCACACAACAACACTCACATAGTTGGCAATCTCCAAGGATGTACTGCTAGCATCCTGTCTAAAAGACTTGATCTCATTCAGAGTCAAAACTCTTACTCATTGCAGTAAACGCACCACAGGCTTTCAGGGAAAGGACCTAGATACAAAGGTATCAGAATTGGTGCTAGATTCACTCAAACAGTTTGTTTATACCACATTGAACTGCCTTATGGGATCTCCACTTGGTCAATTGGGTTGCCACTGTAGGTGAATCATTACTGGGTTATCAGTCCCATTCCCAACCTGGATTTAAAGAACAAGGATATTTCTAGTCCCTTAGTTAGGGGATCTGCAATGTTATCTTTGGATCCAACAAAGTCAACAGACACTACCCTTTCAGACACTAACTCCCTTATAAACTTAAGTTTAACTTAGATGTGTCTCTTAGTCTTTTGATTATACTTGGTACTCTTTATCTTTGCAATTATGGTTTGACTATCACAATGCACAGATATAGCAGCAACAGACTTGCTGATCATTGGCCAAGAGGACAATAGTCCATACAACCATTCAACTTCTGTTCCAGTAGTATCCAAGGCACATAACTCAGCCTCAAAAGTTGACCGAGTTATCAAAGTCTGTTTACAAGACTTCCAGGTGACTGCACCGCCACCTAATGTAAACACATATCCAGTGCAACCACTGCTACCAGAGTTCTTGGCTATCCAACTTGCATCACTATACTCTTCAAGTACCGCAGGGAATTTCCCATAATGCAACCCAAGGGAAACTGTTCCCTTCAAGTACCTTAGTACTCTATCCATGGCCTCCCAATGAGTCCGATTTGGACAACTTATATATTGTGCCAGCTTAGATATAGAAAATGAAATATCTGGTCTTGAGCTATTTGCAAGATATTGCAAGCTACCAATAATTTGAGAATATCTTAATTGAGACACAAGAACTCCACTTTCATTCTTGTACAAAGCTACAGAAAGGTCATTTGGAGTTTTAGCAATTTTATAATTTTGATAACCATATTTCTCAAGAACACTCTCAACATAGTGAGTTTGAGAAATGGTTATCCCCTCAGTTGAGCGAATCAACTTTAGGCCAAGAATCACATTTGCTACTCTCATATCCTTCATTTCAAACTTACTTTTTAAAAATGATTTAGTCTCATTAATTATCTCAACATTGGACCCAAATAGCAAAATGTCATCCACATACAGGCATAGAACAATACATGCATTACCTTTAACCTTACAGTAAACACACTTGTCATTCTCATTTATGTTGAAGTAAATGATAAAATAGTTTTATTAAATTTTTCATGCCATTGTTTGGGTGCTTGTTTTAGACCATATAGGGATTTCACAAGTTTACAAACTTTCTGTTCATTTTCTTTGGCTACAAATCCCTCAGGCTGATCCATATATATCTCTTCTTCAAGATCACCATGAACAAAAGCTATCTTCACATCTATTTGGTGGATGGTGAGACCATATATAGAAGCCAATGCGATTAGTACTCGGATTGTAGTCAAACGAGTAACCGGAGAATAGGTATCAAAATAGTCTATTCCCTCCTATTGTCTAAACCCTTTGGCAACTAATCTGGCTTTATACTTATCTATGGTTCCATTTGGTTTAAGTTTCTTCTTAAATATCCATTTACATCCAATTGTAGTGCACCCAGGAGGGAGATCTACCAGTTCCCATGTCCTATTGGAGATAATGGAATCCATCTCACTTTTGACAGCTCTTTTCCAATGCCCTGCTTCTGAGGAAGCCATAGCTGCTTGAAAAGTTAAAGGTTCATCCTCAACATTGTAAGTGACAAATTCACTTCCAAAGTCCTTAACTACCTTAGCTCTCTTACTCCTTCTAGATTCTTCCAATTCCTCAATTTGAGTATTGGAACTATTTGGACCTGTCCTCACATCGTTCATCCTTTCCACATGACCAGGAATAGAATCAGATGTTAAGGCTAAATCTAAAGTAAAAACATCTTAAGGCAAACTAGTTTTCATGGAAAACACATCCTTAAAGAATATAGCATCACGGTATTGAATAATAGTGTTACAATCTATGCCAAGTATTTCAGATTTAATTACCAAAAACCTCATGGCATAGCTTGTTTCCACATAACCAATAAAGATGGCATCAACAGTCTTTGGTCCTAACTTCTTCCTCTTATGTTTAGGGATTAGAACTTTTGCAAGACAACCCCACACACAGAAGTATTTTAAGTTAGGTTTCCTACTTTTCTAGATTTCAAATGGAGTTACTTCTTTATGTTTGTGAGGGACTCTATTCAGAATATGGCAAGCCGTATTCAAAGCCTCACCCCACATATACTTTGGTAGTCCAGAATTCAAAAGTAAACTGTTAATCATATCTTTAAACGTTCTATGTTTCCGTTTAGCAATCCCATTAGACTGGGGAGAATAAGGGGGTGTCTCCTTATGAATTATGCCATTACTTTGGCAATATTCAACAAATGGATTAGACACATACTCTCCACCTTTATCAGATCTTAACCTTTTAAGTTTCTTGCCAGTTTGAGTTTTAGCTTCATTTTTAAATATGAGAAACTTTTCAAGTGCTTCATCTTTATGTTTAAGTATGTAAACATAGCAATATTTATTGCAATCGTCAATAAAAGTAATGAAGTATTTTTTTATGATCCCTAATCAACAAGCCATTAAATTCACAAATGTCTGTGTGAACTAAATCAAGTATTTCTAAATTCCTTTCAATTGAGTGATAGGGTTTCCTGGTTGTTTTAGCTTCCACACACACTTGACATTTGTTCTTTTTATCAATTGAATGTTTAGGGATCAAGTCTAAATTCATCATTCTTTTAACAGAATCTAAATTCAAATGTCCAAGTCTACTATGCCAAACATCAGTGGATTCAATAACGTGCACCATAGGATAAACAGAATTTTCAACAGAAGAAGCTTTATTCAAATCAGATGTACATGGTTGAACTCTTAATTTAAATAAACCATCTGACAAATAACCTTTGCCAACAAAAGAATTGTAGTGCATAATCACTACTTTATTACATTTGAAAGTCAATTTATAACCTTCTCTAACTAAACATGAGTCACTAAGAATATTTCTACGCACTGTTAGAACATACTGCACCCTATGAAGAGAAAAAATACGCCCTGAAGGAAACTTCAAGTCCACGCGTCCAATCCCCAATACATTGGTTGTAGCTGAGTTTCCCATCTTTACAGTTTTTCCTTTAATAGGCTGGTAAGACACAAAAAGCAATTTATCAGCACAAACGTGCACATTTGCTCCAGTATCAACTAGCCATTCAAGTGGCTCATAAATAGTAAAGACTTCTAGGTTAACAGAAACATACCTTTCATCATCATTGGAAGTAGTGGTGTCAGTCCCAACCACAATGGTACAAACCTCAGTAAGGTGTGTACTCAAATCAGCTTCCACTTGACTAGTATCCTTTACCACCACATTGACTTGAGCTTCAGAATTTGGTCCTTGTTTGACTTTGGACTTTTTAGACGAACAGTCCTTAGCCCAATGTCCCACCTAAACCACAATTCCAGCAAGGTTTGTTCACATTCAGTTTCTTCTTGGCTTTGCCTTTTGTCTTGTTTATGTTTTTAGAATTTGAATTAACCCCCACATTCCTCTGATTATTGCTCTTCTTCCCAAGAATCACCACATGGACATTAGACTCCACAGGTACAATATGACTATTCTTTCTATGTTGCTCCTCACTGGATATTGATTTCACCAGATCGTTTAGAGAAATCTTCTTCGTCTTGTGTTTAAGGGACATACCAAAGTCCTCCCAAGACTTAGGAAATTTCTCTATCACTGATATTACTTGGAACTTCTCAGGAAGTTCCATATCCGATTCATGAAGAGAGTGAATAATCAATTGCAACTCTTGAGTCTGTTCAATCATAGACTTGCCCTCAATCATCTGAAACTTCAAGAATTTGGAGGCATAATACCTTTCCAGACCTTGATTCTTGGTATTATATTTCATATCCAATTCATCCCATAGCATCTCTGCTGTGTTTGACTCAGAACAGTAGACATTAAAAAAGCATTTGTCAATGCTAATAGTATTGCCTCTCTGCCTACATTGTTCCGTTCATCCCATGCAGCAATCTCAGCTACTCTAGGATGCCTTTCAGTTAGTATGGGCCTGTCTACCTGCACTGCTGACAATAAGCCCCTCATGGTCAACTAAATTTTCATGCGTTGTTGCTAACGCTTGAAATTCTACGCTGGACCAAACTTGTCCAGCAGACCATTCAAGTCAACCAAAGGCTTATACGCAGTAGATGTAGTACCTGACGAACTGGCCATTGCACACAAACAGATAATTGCAGAATAATTTCTTGAAGACTGTTAGAAAACAGGGTACCTACAAGCACAGACAGGCAACTCAACTGAATTGAACAAGCACCGCCTATACCCGACCAGGGCTCTAACAAACGCAATGATCAAATATCAACAATACCAGCAAGGCCACACAGTCCAAACGTAACGTAACTAAATCGAATTCAAATTCAATAGACAAGTCAATAGTATACCTGAGAGACTTGCTCGCAGTTCTACCAGAATGTACTAGGCGCCGGCACTCTTCTGGACAAGCTGCGCCGCAACATACTGTACTGCTGACCGAATCACCAGTCCAACACTGGTTTGCCTTCAAGAAGTTATTCACCCCACTCTGGTGCGATGGGTACAGTGACTCTCCTTGTAAGATAAGACGGTTCCAGATCACTGTCGACGCACACAACTGTGATCACTTCGAAAATCCCCTCAGTTCACCAGTCCCGATAAGCTAAAAATTATGGATCGCAGAGAGAGAATGGAAGAGGCAATTTTTCTCTGAAAGAAACAAGACGCGAAAAACAGAGCAAAAAAAAAAACCCTAACGGCGGCTCTATCCCCTTCTTTTAATCTCGCCTTAGGAAAAATTAAAATCCAATCCGAATTAGGAGACCCTAATTCCTTACCAGATTTTATGTTTTCTTTTTCCCTTTCAAGTTAGAGTTAATTGGGCCAAATAAAAATAGAGGACTGTGAAAACACGGGCTAAGCTCGAGCCGGGCCGAGCAGGCAGCGCGCGCGTGTGGCATCCTCCATACCTTGGGCTTTTCTATTAAGTCTATAGAAAAGCCTTTTAGTAAATAAAGGTTTCCACACTCCTCAATTTTTCCCATGTGGAACTCATGTCTAACATGAGTTCCCAAATGGTTAAACACCCAACTTTAACAATATTTAATTATGGTTTCCAACCATGAAAATGGCTTCTACCATAATCAAAACAATCTCTAACATGACAAAAATAATTTCCATTAATTGTTTTAGGCTAACTAATCATGAGTTAAATGTTATTAACTCTCAAAGTCACCATTTTCAACAATAGAAACCATTAGAAACAATGCACAAAAACTGGTAGAAAGACAAATAAAAAAGGAACTCTTAATAAGGTTGCAGTAATGGAAATTAATTTATCTGCCATAAAATACTCTTGAAAAGCTTCTGTGGTGTGAATTCCATTCTCCATAACTTCACCTCATATGAAGGATTGTATCTGCAAGTGCTTGCATTTTACAACTTCTTTTCCATCCAAACTTACACATTTGAATCTGATCAAGAAAGTTGAAAAATATAAACAACATTGGAAACCGATAAAGAAAAGGAAACAGGAAAAAGACAGGGAACAAGTTTACCTTATTTGGAGATAATGCATCTTAAAAATATATATTTATAGCACTTTGTAACCCTACACAAGTTTTACAAACATGGTAGAAAAAAGTTTCACAACAGAACTGCAACATTCAGCATCAAGCACATACCATCCCTTAATATTGCCATAAAAAAAGGAAAAACAAATATCTCAAGTGTGATATATTGTTCATATGGAGGAAATCCATTTTTTTTTAAACTATAATTATGACAAGGACAAAAAGCGAAAAGCCCACAAACAAAAATTAGTACTCAGAATCAAATGCAGAACATGAAGTCAAATCAAGCATAGAAAGAAATCATAAAGCACATCTTAACATTAAAAAGATACAAAGAAAAAACAGATCTCATACTTTTGGGATCAATTCATCCTTCACAGCTCAGAAAAGACAGTTCTACGATGGTCAAAATGCATTCCATTAAGCTTCTCTATAAACTAACCATCCTGGTTTTCGAGGCTAGTACCAGCGAGTGTAGAATCACTTTCAGTAGGCTAAACAAAAAAGGAAATCTTTTGTTAAGAGGTCACAAGAATTATGAAGATATTATAACCTAATCTCCCTAAAAAATAAGGTTCTATAGGTGCTGGACAAGATTTTTCTTTAGATATCATTAAAAGTTAGCCAAAAACTCCTGTTGGGAAACAGCAGCAACTTTAATAACATTCACTTGAGAAGTGAAAAATAGCAACGCTTTTAATCGCATTAGCTACAAAGCAAATCAGTAGATCTTCACCAACTCGATTTGTGCAACATTTGATCATCAATTGTCTCATTATTGGCATGCAGGCCCATAATCCCAATCTTGTTGAGTGATGAGGGCTCATCATATACATATTGTCTAGTATTTTTGTGCTTTAATTGTATTAAATCCTTGTTGAAATCACCACTCACCACACCATTCTCAGCTCGTTTTTGTAGGAAATATAGAAAAGATTAATTGAAGATGAAAGTGAAGAAAGGAAGAAAAATGAAGCAAAAATGGAAGAAGAATGAAGAAGCCACATAGGAAGTGGTGGCCTAGGGAATTAGACCTTCCCTAGGCCGCCTAGGATCAAAATTTCTTTTTTTTTTAAATAACAATTAAATAGTACCTAGTACTCTTCACCAGGCAGAAGCCTAGCAACCCAGGAAAGTGGCTTCACTTCCTTGGGTCGCCCACTTGCTACAGAAAAGCGTGGATGCGTATTTTTCTGCGATTTTTGTGAATCCTTCTTATTGTACACTATATATACACTGTTATAAGCTCTAGAAACACATCCTTGGTTGGCTAGCAACCAAGAAATCCCTTAGGAAGCTCAAAATATTCACCAAGGAAGGGAAGATCATGGAGAAGAAAGGAGATGAAGAAGGGGTTGTGGAAGAAAATTCAAGGAAGAAGGAGTTCAAGATCTTGTCTATGAGTGAAGTTCTGCCTTTTTCTTTGTATTACAATATTGAGATTTATATGATTTTAATTGCATTTGAGAGATGAACCCTAATTTATGTTCTTGTTTTAAGTTGTTATTATGATTTATTGAATTTCTATTCTTGTATTTGACTACTTGGGCATTGTTGTGTTGGATTAATTATTTGGACTTTGTTGATTTATTCAATTGATTAGTTTGCTCTTCATGATTTCGAGAGATGGGGTTAGGAGTTGAACACCAAATTAATTAGTCAAATGTTTGTTTTCCTTCAATTAACTCGAGAGAGAAGTTGAAGGATTAGAACTTGGTAGTCAATAGGTTTTCAATAGTGCCTAAAGATAGGGCTATTGGGGCTTTCGGGTACCTTTTAGGTGATGGGTGAGTATAATGCTTCCTTGGGTTAGGTTGATTAGGTAGAGATACCAATTAATTGAGCCATTGGAAAGGAATCTCATAACTCGAGAGACAGTGAGGTTTATTCTTGAAAACTCATAACAGTGCTCGGGTTGGGATTTGATGAACTTAATGATGATCTCTTTACTTGACATATTTTGGGGGGATTTCTTCTTGTACATAGGCTTTCCCGTATTCTTACTCCTTGACAATCTTTGTAACTTTTCTAGCGTGGGTCCGATGTGATCTCTATTGTAGTAGTTTAGTTAGTTTTATTTACTTTATCTCTATATTCATTTTGGTTAGACAATGAGATGAAAGCAAAGTAGTGGCAATTGCTAAGTTCCCATAGATTCGATACTTGTGATGGGTATACTTGTCCATTTGTGTGGTTTAGTGCTTAGCATTTTAAATTTAAGACTTGATAATTTGTGGCCTTTGTTATACTATTTCCAATACACTCGAAACCGCCCATCATTGAGCACTATTTGAAGCTCAACTAACTATCCAAGATTAGAACAAAATGAATTGGAATTCTCCTTAATAAACCTAAGGACAACGAAGAGAACTAAATCTGCATCTATTTTAAAATGGAATTTTCAGTCACTTAGCAATGAAAAGGTAAAAGCTATAAATAGTGCACAACACAAAATATTCTGATTCACAGCAAGCATGGCAAAAAGGAAAAACCACGTGAAAAAAATATGTATTTCTCTTAGGCAATTAAGACTGCTTCCAATAGTTTATACAATCTCAATTCTTCTCACAAATATGACCCACTCCTAGATGTTGAAGCCCCCAAGAACATTGGATGAGGCATATCTAAGCCAATGAATAGGTTGCAGTTTCTCGAGAACTAAAATATATCAATTATAAGGTTCACCTAGCTTGCATTTTAATTTAGTTATCCCATGTAAGTGGAAATTAAACAATCACGTCATAATCATTTAGCTGCAAATCCATAATTTGAGATTCAAATACCATGACAAGAATTCCATATCTGATAACCAAAGTAATTCTATATTTTAAATAGCAAATAGTCAGGCTCTATACTACAACCTAGCTGATTTTTGTTTTTACTTCATTCAAATAAGAACGGTTATTTTTTTAATATAATTTTTATTTTATTGTTAAACTAAATGATGATACAAACAAACTAAGTAGCTGAACTCAACTCAAAATTTCTCAACTTTATGAAGTTTCTGTTGAACTATATTGTTCTCTAAAAAGTGCTTGACCAAAAGAGAGAGTGGGAATTTTAGATTAGACCAATCTGAACAAGAAGCATCATCCCTCTTTCTAGAGAAAAGAACTATAGCTCGTAGGGAATGTTTTTGAGAAGAACTTCACGGAGATCTCTCCAGCTTATAATTCTTCAATGGAAGACAAAAAATACAAAATCCAAAATGAAAGTGGGAACTTGTTAAAATTGGAATCTGAGAATAAAAGAGCAATAACAGAAACAAAAACAACACCACAATGCATTACCCTGCAAACTTTTTGAAAGAATCCATGTTCCTTACAATAATACAAAATGAGAGTCAAAAAGATGCATCAACTTGTTCTAGTAAGATAAGATCCTTTCCACTTTACACAAAAATATAATACAAGTCAACTTCATGTCAAATGCTCTCAAAGCATCATACAGTTGCGAAAATGTCGGAGATTTAGTCATTAATGTGTAATATTTAGCTGTCAATTTTACGTAGCTATTATCTTTCCTTTATTAATTGATTGGGTCAGATTAGAAAAGTGTAAATTAGGAAGATTTGATTAGGCTATAAATTATGAAGATTTGATTAGCCTATTTTTAGGGGATTGATTCCCGGTTTTGATGGCCAAATTATAGAACACTAATTGTATATATTGTACTACTAATTCAATAAGAAATCAATCAAGAATATTGCCAAAACATTCTTGTTTCATGGTATCAGAGCTACGTCAAGCCTGGTAACCTTCAAACTTCAAACTTCAACCTTCAAACTTCAATGTTTTTCCTTCTTCTTTTCCATCCATAAGAATGTCCAAAGAACAGCTGGCTTCGATCACCAAGGTGTCCTCAATAGCGGCGGATCAAGCATCTCATGGAACTATGGCAGGATTTTCAACAAATAGTCTGTTTGACAGCCACTCTTTACAGGTTACATAGCACAAACTCAATGGACAGAATTTTCGTGAGTGGTTTAAGTCCGTTATGCTAGTAATACGTGGAAGAGGGAAGGTTGGTTATTTGACCGATTCTGTTACAACACCACTAAACATATCACCAACCTACAACACTTAGGATGCAAAAAATTCAATAGTCATAGCTTGGCTTATCAACTCTATGGAGCTAAGTATTGGAAGGACTTCTTATCTCTTCTACAAGACAGCAAAGGAGATATGGGATGCAGTTCAAGAAATATATTTAGACCTAGAGAACACATCTCAAAGTTTTGAGATTAGGTCTAAGATTCATAACACTAAACAAGGGAGCCTTATGGTCACCAAGTATTACAATTCCTTAGTTAAATTGTGGCAAGAAATGCATTTTATGAGATTAGATGGGAATGCTCGAATGATGCTGCGAAGTACAAAAATATGGTTGAGAAAGAGAGGACCTTTGATTTCTTACAAGGTCTTAATTCTGATCTTGATGAAGTATGAGGACGACTACTTCAAATAAAACCATTTCCAACCCTCCGAGAATCATTCACCGAAATTAGGAGGGAAGAGAGCAGAAAACGCGTGATGATGAATCCTACTAATATGGTCACGACCCCTCCAGTAGAGTCACAAGGTTCTGCACTCATGGCAAATAAGTAAAGTGGTGGCCATGGTCCAAAGTCCAAGGAGAAAAGATGGTGTGACTATTGTAACAAAACTTACCATACTCGTGACACATACTGGGATTTGCACGGGAAGCCAGTGGATTGGAAACTGAGGAATCAGCATAATCAGCATGATCAGCCTAAAGCAACACACTTGGTGGAGTCAAACACAAGGAATACTGCTGGTGTTAATCTCTCGGTAGAACAAATGGAGGTGCTGCAACAACTTTTTAACCAATCCACCCTCGGAGCAGGAACTGAAAATAAAAATCCTACTATAGCCATGGCACAAACAAGTAAAACACATCTAAAAAATTGTTGGATTGTTGATACAGGAGCTTCGGATCATATGACTGGATCATTGGATATATTTGATGCATATAATAAGTGCAAGGATCAGATTAATGTGTGGGTTGATGATGGGAAGACATCAATAACTATAGGAAAGGGCATGGTTTGCTTATCCAATATGACTTTGAAATCAGTTTTACATGTGCCTAAGTTAACCTATAATCTTTTGTCAGTTAGTAAGTTAACAAAGGACATGAACTGTGTTGTAATCTTTTTACCTACTTATTGTGAATTTCAGGATCATTTTTTGGGGAAGATGATTGGAATTGCTAAGAAGAAAGATGGCGTGTATTATCTCAAAGAAACTTAAGAGTTTCCAAAAAATAAAAGTTCTTTGTTGGTTACTTCCGAGTATAAAATTATGTTATGGCATCGGTGTCTAAGATGTCCAAGTTTTTCTTATATGAAAGTTTTATATCCAGATCTATTCATTAATAAAGAAAATCTTTCTCTTTGGTGTGAACATTGTGTCCTTGACAAACAAACCCGGGTTCCTTATCCTGTTCAGATTTATTTACCCACAAAGTCATTTCAGTTGATTTATAGTGATATTTGGGGTCCTTGTAGAACCATTAGTTTGACTAGAACTCAATGGTTTATCACCTTTACTGATGATCATACAAGGGCTTTGTTGGAAGTTTCCAATTATTTAGTGATTCTCTTGTAAATAATAGCTATCAACATCTGTTGTAATACCCCGTATTAAGCCACCTTTAGTATGTGGGGAAAGTCATGCATGTCATAGCATTTCTTTTATATTGCATTTAGTAAATTGAATTATTTTCATGAAAATATGAGTTTCACAAGTTTGTTGTTTCATGAATTAATTTGTTCTTGAAATGGTTGTGTTATTTGAGTTAGTTGAGTTTTTATTTTGTTGAGGAGAATTCATTAGGAAGAGGATGAAGCAAGTGAGTATGAATTAAGGGAATTTAATTAAGGGAAAATTTATACAAGACTTGATGTGGAATAGTGGATAAAGCTTGGTGTTTAATTCTTGATGGGCTTAAGTTCGAATCCTAGCTATTTCAAATCTTCTCTTTTCTTTTATTTTTTTTCCTTCCCATATTTTTTTTCCTTCCCTAATTTTTCCGAAGCCTTGACTGAAATACTCCTAGGGTAGATGCCACCTTGGAGCCAATTTCCTAAAATTTAGGTGTGATTTATCTTGGGGATTATTTTATAAAATATTTAAAAATAAATTAAATTTTTATTTCTAATATCTTATCATAATCTTTTAGAAAATTCTAAGTATTATTAATCTGGATTTTTAAAAGCTATATATCTAAGTAATTTTAGTAGGAGATAAAATATATGAATATACATCTTGTTTTAATATAGTAGCTGCCACACCTTAAGGAGATAAGTCTCCATATTTTAATTCTCTTCAAATAAATTTTAAAAAGGAAATAAAAGGATAAAAGCTGGATTTTAAATGAAGCAATTATATAGGGATTTTCAAAATTTGAGGAAAAAAGGAAGAAGGATTTCGGTAGCTTCAAGGGAGAAGGAAACCAGAATTTTATCATGTGAAAATAATTATTTAATAGCCATTTAAATTACTCAAATTAATATAGGAAATAAATTAAATTATTGTTTAAATAAATAACCTAATTCTCTCCTATATTTTTCTGGAAAATTTCCTCAAAGTTGCCACCACACACGAGCAATTGTAGCTCAACTAAAACTCTCCAAAACCTAGTTAGGGTTATCCAAGAAAACCTTAACCAATAGGACTTTGTTTTAGCCCAAAAAAACCAAAATTTCCTCTCCAATTCCTTCAGAATTTCGGCCACAAATTAGCACCATTCTGCATGAAATTTCCAGCCAAAAACCTGCACAAAAGCCTCTCTAGTTATCGAGCAAAATACAGTTACACAAATGCTCACTTTTCCTCTCTTATTTTCACCACTATAGAGACCAAAACCAACCAAATTTCTTCTCTCATTCTGTCCAGATTTTTTGCCATCACAAGCAGCAAAAACACAGCAACAATAACCCCCTAAACTACTGTCTAGTTTCGGCACCCATAGAAGGACCAAAGCTATCCAATTTTTCTCTTGTAATCAAGAATCCATAGCAAGGGAGGACTCCTCCAAACACCTAAACACCAAACCTTAGGCTTTTCTGTCCAGCAAACCAGGAAATTTCCTACCCTCTCAGCCCCTCAAACTCACAAAAAAACCAGCATTCAACCTGCACAAAAATTCGGCCAGTCTACCCCAAGAACAAAGCCAAAACCAAAACTCTTTACAAGGTAATTGATCTTCAACCCTTCTATTCATCTCTTACTCCATTCTTTTCTTCTTTTCTCCCTTAAATCACGTCCATAAGGGACTGATTTTATTCCTTTCTTGGTGAGTCTTGATCAAGGACATCTAGGCGGACCAATTCCTTCAACCATTGATTGAACTCAAGCTAGTCATCAAGGAATTGCCATGTTTTAAGTCTAGATCGCTAAGAGGTAATTAAGATCCTATCTTTACTGATTTAAAAGGCATTAATCTTTAGTGTATTGACTTATGAATGCTTATAGAGTCGAGTATGGAAGCATGAATGAACTAGTATGATGAATATATTGATATAAGCTATAGACAAAGTATGTATGAGATAGGACATTGATGTATCTTGTCATAATGAATTTAGATCTATTCTAGGTTGGCAAAGATGAGATCTTTTAACGTTTATGGGACTGTTTATGATGATTTTATGCTAGTTGAATATAAGAGTTGTCATATAGTGAATTGATTTGGATAAAGGCATGGATATGATCGATAGAATGGCAAAGGGAAGTTGTATATGTGATCTAATGAATTAAATCATCTAGATACCATGGATGAACTAGGTGATTAGCGAGATCATGAGAATTTATGTTGCATGAAATAGTAGATGGAATGATTGGATCCTAATTATAGAATTATTTGCTCTAAATAAGGAAGGAGTGGAAGTAAAGGCCATCAATTGAATTGGGTCTAACTGTTGATTTATCCAAGTAAGTCCCTGTATAATCGTTATTTGGAATTGATGTCAATATGATGTTTTGACAAAAGGATTGAAACATTGGCTAAACATGATGAGTTACACTGTGTTTTGATACTTGGATTGGAAACATGGATATTTTACTTTCTAAATGAGTTTATCAAATTTCAACTATTCAAACTCAAAAACGATTTCTTACACTATCACTAAATGACTTGGAAATGCTATTACGAAAAAATACGTTTTGCAATCAAGCTAATCAAAGACTTTTGAAAAAGGGAAAAATGATTCTGCTCCTAAATGGGGGGCGTTGAGTACTCAGCGGGGGTGGCTAGTAGTACTAGTTCTAAAGAGCAAGAGTGAGTCTTCTAGTAGAAGGCCACCTCCAGAAGATGAACTCAACTTGGAGAGGCGATAGTACTACATAGTTAGGCCATCCAAGCTAGCATATTAGTCCATATGGATATTGTTGATTTGGATTGGATAACTAGAGTGTTGGGTGTAGAAATAGAGGAATACCTCACCTAATGGGAAGATCCCCCATTGCCCATTGTTGAAAGAATACATTGGGACACTATCATGGTGATAACCATAATATGGATTATGATATTATTGTTTGGATCATTTGCTAATTCCCTACCTAATGAATTATGAATATGATGAAACGATGATTTCTTGTGAACTATTTTGGATTCATTAAGCAAGGCTACTTTGTATAACTGTTATTAATGAAATTGATTTGCAAACGCGATTTTGTGATTTTGATAAACCTGCATGAACGAAATGGTTATAATTGACACTTGCACATATGAGACTTACTGAGATGCCAATCTCACACCTTTTATATCATGATTTCAAGGGAGTACTTATATTGAGCGGGTTGAAGGAATAAGCGATGATCGCCATTTGTTTATTTTATTTTAAATTGTAGTTCTTTCAAGAAATGTTTGTTAGTTTTGATCTCTCGGATTTGTATAAGTATTTTTCCCTCGATGTAATAAGAGTATTTTTTTAGTTTATTTAGGTGGGTTTTTTCCTATTATTTATTTTTTGCACCTCGCTATAAAGACCCCTGGTCCTCTGGACAGAGCGACATTCCGCCCTATCTAGATACGTAGGTAGTGGGGTGTTACATCTGTCATTAGCTGTCAATTAGGAGAGCAATTTATTAGCCTTTATTTAGGAGATTATCTTCCTTTTTTGTAACAAACGGGAACTATATATTCCCATGTATCATTACACAAAAAGATAAGAGAGTGTGTACTTCACAAACCATTTCTTCTTTTTTAGTATCTGAGCCTGCTGCACAAACTCTAAAAAATAGAAGTATTTGGTCTGTGTGTCCCCAAAAAAAATGTCTGAAGTAATGTCTAATTCTTCTCAATATAAGTCATCCCAAATCAAGCCACAAAACCTCCAAAACCTATCTAAAAATCATCCTATTCAAATAACCATAATTCAGCTACATGGGGACAATTTTCTCCAACGGTCTCAATCAGTCTGGATGTACATAAGAAGGAGGGGAAAAATCGGCTATCTTATGGGAGATACAAAGAAACTAGATGAGAAGGATCCAGCTTATGCCAATTGGGATGCTGAAAACTCAATGGCCTGGATGGTGAATTCGATGACAGAAGAAATAGGGGCTAACTACATGTGCTACTCCACCACTAAAGACCTCTGGGACAATGTCTTATAGATGTACTAGGACCTTGGAAACTAGTCCCAAGTTTATGAACTGACTTTGTGACTTGGAGAAATTCGCCAAGATAAGGACTCTGTGACAAAATACTTTAATTCCCTTAAGAGAATCTGTCTCGGACCTTAACTTGTTTAATAATTACGAGTGGGAATCATTGGCGGACTGTAATCACTACAAGAAAATGGTCGATGCAAGCAAGATTTTCAAGTCTCTTACTGGATTGAATATTGAGTTTGATGAAGTGCGGGGCAGAATTATTGGAAGGAATCCTCTGCCCGCAATTAGCAAAGCCTTTGCTGAAGTATGCTATAAGGAGAGCCGAAGGCAAGTGATGTTAGGAAAGAAAGGCCTCACTACAACGGGGTTTGTAGAAGGTTCAGCATTAGCCACTGCAGAAGCCCTTACTAGCCGAAGGGTGAACCAAAACCAGCGAGGGGACAAGAGTAACTTGCGATGTGATTTCTGTGGCAAACCGCGACATACTAGGGAGACTTGTTACAAACTACATGGGAAGCCACCCACAGGTAAAAGGACAAAGCCCGGAGAGCAACCTATCCCTGCTGCAAATGAAGCTGAGAATTCTCCCTTCAATAAGGAGCAATTAGATCATCTTCTTAAGCTGTTAAAATCCTATTCATCACCTAATGTCTCTATCGGTTCTATAGCACAGTTAGGTAGGAGTTCCTTTGCACTTCTATTCTTGCAAAACCTAGTCCTTGGATCATAGATTCAAGGGCCTCAAACCACATGACAAGCTGCTCACATGTGTTTCATACGTATATTCCTTGTTCTAGTTTACAAAAAGTTAGAATAGTATATGGTAGTTTCTCTCCTATTGTAGGCAAAGGAAACGTTAATATTTCCAAAGAAATTACTCTTAATTCTGTACTACACGTCCCAAAACTTGCCTGTAATCTCTTTTCTGTCACCAAATTGTCTAAAAATTCTAACTGCTCCATCTTATTTTTCCCTTCTCTCTATGTCTTTTAGGATCGGAACTCGAGAAAGATAATTAGAACTGCTAGAGAGATAAACGGGTTGTACTATTTTGATGAAATGTCTTTCAAGAATAAAGCTTAGGGACTAGGTAGTTTCAGTTCGACTTCTGTTTATGAGATAATAATATTGTGGCATAGGAGATTAGTGTGAAACCCCGGTCAAAACCAACCTTAGAGTAAGGGGGTTGTGATGCATATCATATTTTATTTCATGGTTAAATACATTTTCATATGATTTTTATGTGTTTTGGATTCGGATTTTATTGTCTTGAAGTCTTGTTGGTGAGTATTGTGTGAGAGGGGCAAGATGGTAATTTTTGCCCGAGGTGAAAATAGGGTGATAGCCTGTGGATTGAATAGAAAATAATTTTTTAGTGAAAATATCAACAAGAGTTGTTGTGGTATAGAGGTTAAAGCTTTGGAATTAATTCCTGAGGTCTTGGGTTCAAATTCCATCATAGAAGCTTTAGCTAGATTAAATTTTATTTTTGCTTAGTGGAAGAAATTTCGGTCTTATGAGCTTAGAGTAAGGTAGGGATGATGGTCCTAAGAGAGATATGTTAGGAGTATTCTCATTCCACTCCTTTACTCTACTCGAATTTCTTAAAGGGAATTCATTTTCCCTTGATCCTTAATTTTCCTCAATTTTCAACTCCTTGGTTTGATCAAGATGTTCTATCCATTTTCTTTCCAGAAATTTCAGTAAAATGCTGTGATCTTGTGAGATCAAAATGTCCTAGTAAAAGGCTTCTCATGGTCTGAAAAATGTGGAAGAATGGTAGGAAATTCCAAAGGGAAAAATCCCTCTAGTAAGCTTGCTGAAATTTCACTCTAGACTAGTTCATCTTACTTCTTAGAATGAGCTGAAATTTTTCAGCTTGCTGTACCTTCAAATTGTCGAGCTTCTTAGCTAACTTTCCCTCCCAAATGCTGCCCGAAAAATGGCCTTAAGATCAGTTTGAAACATGAATTATTTCTGCCATTTTCGGGCTGCACAAAAGCTGTGCAAAACCAGTGAAAATTCTGGGCAAAATCGCTACTTTGGAGGTCCAAAACCAAGCTGATTTCTTCTAGATTTTGTTCAGTACCTTAGCCATGTTTTTCCTCCATAAAGAAGGCTGGAAACCAGCCTTGAATACCCCAAAAATCCCCCTTCAAGCTCTCTGCAAATTGGCTGGAAGTGGCAGCCGAAAATCTGCCCAGAAATTTCTGTTCAGCGAAATTCTGGGCAGTCCAAACTTCCAGCTTTGTTTCCTATTTTTCTTCCAGCCGAAACACCAGACCTAATCTGTCAAAACCTTCCTTAAACCTCCATTAACAGAGCTCCATTGTTTCCCTCAAGCTTGTGGACGAAAGGCAGCAATGGCTGTCCGAAAATCTCTCCAACAAATCCCTGCAATTTAGCTTGATTGGTTTCCAAAATTCCAGCCATCCTTGTTTAGCAATCTTCCATAAAACCTTACTCAATTGACCAGACATCTTCTTCACCATTAAGCACCCTACTTTCGGCCACCATAAGCTTCCATAAACCAGCATTAATCCCACCGAAATTCTGCTCAAACAGTCAGCCATGGCAGACTTCCAAAGCTGTCCAACAATCAAGATATTCTTGTAATATTTATTTTTCAAATTCACTTCTTAAAAATATTCTTCAAAGATTGTAACAACTAACCTTTCCTTTTCCCTTCCAAATCAGAGAATCAACCTCCTAAACCCTACAGAAATTCGTCCAGCCCTATCTCTCACAGAAATTCGGCAGCTACACACTACATCTCTTGATTTTCTTCAACCTTCAAGAACACACACACTACACCAAGAACACCTACCTCTTCCCTACACCTAATACCCCTCCAAACCATCTCAAACCCTCTCTAAAACTTCCAGATTTGACCTACTCACTGCCGTGAGTCCATCAACACCATTCTTAACATCAAACTCCACGAATCATCTTGCTACTTCGGATCAAAACCAGAAATTTCTGTTAAGGTCAAGAACACCTTCAAGGTAAATTTATTCTAACAACTTCATCTCCTCCAATCTTGATCTCTAATGAGAGCCTATGTGAATAAACATGCTAATGGTCTCTCTCTCTCTCTCTCTCTCTCTCTCTCTCTCTCTCTCTCTCTCATGGCCGAAAATTCCCCTCTCTTGGCCGGATGACTTTTCCTCCCATGAACATGCTTTCGCCATCTCCCATGGACAAAGTTAGACATCTAGGAGTTGAGATCTACTCTAAACTCCTTCAAGGCATTCATCAATCAAGTAAGTACCATCAATCCTTCTTTTAAACTCTAGAATTATGTCTCTAGGGTGATAATGATAATAGAGCTGTATTCGAACACGAATGAACCGAGCATCACATTTTCGAGCTCGAGTTCGAATATAATCGAACGCTGTTCGAGTTCGTTCGTTTATTATTCGAGCTCGAGTTCGTGTTCGAGTTCGTTCGATTATTGTTTGATAATGTTCGAGTTCGTTTAAGTTCGAGTTCGAAAAACTCGATTAACGTTCGAGTTCGAATTGTTCGAGTTCGTTTATTTTATATTTTTTATTTTAAAATTTATAAAAATAATAATTCAAATTTTAATTAAAAATAATTGAATATTATAATATTAAATAAATATATAATAATATTATTAATATTAATATTATAATATAAGATTTATTCTTAATAAATCTTAATATTATAAAATATAAATAAAATAATTAATAAAATATAATTAATTTAAATATATATAATATGTTCGCGAACGTTCGAATATGTTCGTGAACATGTTCGAGTTCGTTCGTTTATTATTCGAGCTCGAGTTCGTCTTCGAGTTCGTTCGTTTATTAAACAAACGAGCCTTATTCGAACACGAACGAACTCGAACGAGCTTTTGTTCGCGAACGTTCGGTTCGTTTACAGCTCTAAATGATAATAGGTGGATGGTGATAGGATTTGAGTATATATATATATATATATATATATATATATATATATTGTTGAGATTGGAGTATGAATATATGTATGATTGTGAAGGAGATGAGATTTATGCATGGAAGGATTGTCTTGGATGATTATATGATGATTTGAGGTTGATGCATATCATAAGTAGTATATGTGATGAAGTATGCTAGAGATTATGTCACCATTGGTGAATAGGGTTTATATTCATGATGGATTAATATTGAAGCCATGATCATGTTTATGCTAGTAGGGGTTAGATCATGTGTTGATAAATTGAGATCTAATCTTGTGCGCATGATTGGGATGATTTGATGAATTAAAAGATTGTGTATGTATTGATTGTGGTTAGCCATGGAAATTTGATCATGATCTAGTTGTCCCCATACAAATTTTTACTTCATGAATAAAATATTCAATAAAATAATTTCTCTTGGTATTTTCGAAAAAACCCTAGGAATGGTAGATTTGAATTATCATATATATATATATAGGATATTTTAGTCAAACAAATAGTGATTTTTGCTAGAAAAATAATATATATATATATATATATATATATATACATATTACTTAATATAATGAGATCAATTAAAGCCTTTATGAAAATAATTACAATTAGTAGAATATATATTACTAAAAATTTAACTATTATCTTCTAATCAAAACTCCTTAAGAATTTATTTAAAATTGTTCAAGTGGGATTCATTAAATTTACTTTCAACTAATTTTAGCTACCAATTATTTTCTAACAACTAAATGATTAATAAATCAATATTTTATTTAATACTACCTAGAACTCTTGATCAAATAAACTCTAAATTTTCCCTAACAAGATTTAAGCTTTCAATTTATTAAATTTATTTCCCAAACCATTAATTATTTTAAATAATTGTGCTAGACTCAACTCTTAAACCTATTTACTTATTGTTTAACCTTAAAGCTTGGGACACTAGGATCGTGGTAGTAGTAAGTTGAGTCGATCTAAAATTAAGGAAGTAGTTTGTGGCTTGAAATTGATTGTGATTTGTATTTGCCCATGTGAGGTTAGGTCTACCGTTGGAGACCTTGTTATTGTGAGCAAAAATCAGGTAAGCTCCTGCATAAAACCTGTTTGATGCAAAATGTTTATTATGGCAGGCCAAGTGTATAGTGCATGGACACTCATTTATGTAAAGGCAATTGAGGGTTAAATTCTTTCTTATTTCAAACATTTGAATTATTTAAAAGCCAATGAGCAGATTTACTCAAACTTAAACTCTTCCTAAAACTGATTTTGTTAAAGACTTTGGAAAACCCATAAATTGCCATTTTCATGTGGAACAATGTTTTGTTCATTTTATCCGAAGTGGGAAACGTCGTTGAGTACTCAATAAGGGTGGACTACTAGGACTAGTCTTTGAAGGGTTAGGGTAAGTCTCTCAGTAGGTGGCCACCTCTGAGGGGTGAGTCCTTCCCGGATAAGATGTCAGTCCAGTGAGTCGTGCCGGTCCGAGCTAGCAGTTTGTTTTCAGTCAAGTGACTGTGGTTTGCCGGAATGGACACCCGGTTGTTGTTTGGGTATAGAGAAGGAGGAGTATTTTGCCCAATAGGCCGATCACCTACTTTTGTCAGTCTGTACAAAGTGTCGGCATTCTGACCGATTATGGGGCCCAACGTGTGGTAACCCATATCCCTTTCTTTCGAGTGGTTGATTTTATTACTTATGTATGGCTGGGAAAGCCAAAACGCCACTCTTGCTTTTGACTAATGTTATTGCTTGCCAGTATTTCTCTTATAAAGGTTTCACACTTTGCATCCACGAACTGTTTTCACTAAACACCCAAAGCACACACGGACTTACTGAGATTTCTGTCTCACCACCATTTTATCATGATTTCAGGTCCATCCTGTTGTGGGCATGAGTAGCTATATATTATCTGCTTTGGAAGAATTTTCTGAGGATTTATTTTGTGTAATGTTAGGAGAGCTGAGAGCGGATGAATTTTTATTATGGATTTGTTTTAAGTATTCTTAGATTTATTATTATTTCTTTTGGATTGTAATAAATTTTAAGTTGAAGTATCATTTTATTTCCGCTATTATATTTGTGTGTCCTAATTATAAAGACCCATTGTCCTTTGGATGGGGCGACATCCCTGGCCCTGGCGGGCCTAGGTAGCGGGGTGGTACAATTAGGACATTATAGCTTTCCATATCTTAAACATCTATTTCTAGATTTGTTTAAAGGAATTGATTGTTCAAAATTTCATTGTGAGGCTTGTCATTTAGCAAAAGAACACCGTGTTTCCTTTCTTCCAAAACCATATTGTGCATCCAAACCATTTTATTTGATGCATAGTGATGTTTGAAGCCCTTCCAAAATTAACATACTTTCTAGGAAAAGATGGTTTGTCACTTTTGTTGATGATCATACCAGGGTATATTGGGTTTATCTTTTAGAAAAAAAATCTGAAGTGGCACATCATTTTAAAGAATTTTTTCAAATGATTGAAAATCAGTTCCAAACCAAGATTGGCATTTTAAGATCGGATAATGGGACGTAATACTTCAATAAATATTTGGGAACATTTCTTGTCGAAAATGGTGTCATTCACCAATCAACTTGCCGAGATACCCTACAACAAAACAGACTTGCTGAAAAAAAGAATAGACATTTACTTGAAGTAGCTCGTGCCATCATGTTTTCAATGAATGTTCCTAAATATCTATGGGGTAATACTTTTTTTAACTACTTGTTACTTGACTAATAGAATGCCATCTCGGGTTTTAAACTTTGAAACACCTTTAAATAGTCTAAAAAATTACTTTCCCAATCTTCGGTTAAGCACTGATTTACCACTTAAGGTTTTTGGTTGTACCTGTTATGTCCACATACCAAATACCTTTCATTCAAAAATAGACCCCAAAGCAGAAAAGTGTGTTTTTGTTGGCTATGCATCTAATAAAAGAGGGTATTATTACTTCAATCCCATCACAAAATGGTTCTTTAAAAGCATGGGTGTATTATTTGTTGAAACTCAGCCTTTTTTTCCCAAAACTTTTCCTCTGGGGAAAAACCTTGACATGAAAGAAGACAAATTTTGGAAAACTCTTCCTCTTCTAATTATTTCTGACAACTTGCCTACTAAACAAAAATAGGAACCAGTTGTTAATGATATGGAAACTAATGTTTCACCTAGTTCAACTTTACCTAATATTGTTCCATCAGAGACAGCAGGAGAAATACTTTCAAAAGGGGAAAATATGGTGCTGCCTGAACTCAAGGTCTACACCCAAAAAAAGTTTCACAATAGTTCTACTGCGCTAGTTATCTTTCCGGCAAACGTTCAGTCTGATTTTTCGAGTAATGATCCTCTTATTACTATCCAGAATAATCCTTCTTCAATCAAAACTTCTTTGAAATCACCTAATATGTCCATCCCTGACCTTGACCTCCCTATTGCCTTGAAAAAAGGAACCAGAACATGCACCAAACACCCTAGTGCTAAATACCTGTCCTATGAGAGATTGTCACACAGTCATAGAATATTTGTGTCAAGAGTTTCTGACATGGTTGTGCCAAGAACTGTTCAAGACGCATTGGGTGATCCAAAATGGAGATTAACAGTGATGAAAGAAATGAATACTCTAAAAAAGAATGACACATGGAGCATTGAAGATCTACCTAAGGATAAGAAGACAGTAGAATGTACATGGGTATTCACAATGAAGTATAATGCAGATGAAAGTGTGCTGAAATACAAAGCCAGGCTAGTGGCAAAAGGATTTACTCAAACTCAAAGTATAGACTACGAAGAGACCTTTGCCCCTATTGCTAAGATTAATTATATCAGAATACTTCTTTCTCTTGCAGTCACTGCTAATTGGCCCTTTCATCAATTTGATGTTAAGAATGCATTCCTAAATGGGGACTTAAAGGAAGAGATATATATAGATCTGCCACCTAGTTTTGAAGAACATTTGGGAAAAGGAAGAGTGTGCAAACTGAAGAAGTCTCTGTATGGTCTCAAGCAATCACCTAGAGCCTGGTTCGAGCAATTTGGAAAGGTGGTAAAAGGACTAGGATTCTCTCAAAATCAAGCTGATCATATTTTGTTCTTCAAGCATTCTACTAAAGGTAAAATGACCATCCTGATTGTGTACGTAGATGATATCATTATGACAGGGGATGATGCTCTCGGAATTAACAATTTAAGGGAGAAACTAAAAGCTAAATTTGAAGTTAAAGACTTGAGCAAGCTAAAATACTTCCTTGGTATGGAGTTTGCCAGATCCAAGGAGGGTATCTTTATCAACCAGCGAAAATATATTCTTGATTTACTCAAAGAAACAGGGATGACCGGTTGTAGGTCAGCGGATACTCCTTTTGAGCTAAACCTGAAGATAGTAGTAGCAACTAGTAATAAGGTGGTTGACCGAGAATGCTATCAGCGGCTAGTTGGAAGACTTATTTATTTAGCTCACACCCGACCTGACATAGCTTTCGCTGTCAGTGTGGTAAGTCAATTTATGCACTCACCAGGGCCTGCTCAATTAAAGCTGTGTTCAGAATCCTGAGATACCTAAAAGGGACACTTGGGAAAGGGCTTTTTTTCAAAAACAATGGCTATTTAGAGATAGAAGCATTCACCGATGCAGACTGGGCAGGAAGTGTAAATGATAGAAGGTCTACCTCTGGGTATTGCACTTATGTTAGAGGAAACCTAGTCACTTGGAGAAGTAAGAAGCAGAGTGTGGTAGCAAAAAGTAGTGCAGAGGCTGAATTCCGTTCAGTGGCACATGGTTTTTGTGAAGTGTTATGGATTAAAAGACTTCTGATGGAGTTAAAGGTCCCCGTGTTATCACCTATCAAAGTTTATTGTGATAAAAAAGCAGCGATTTCAATTGCTCATGATCCAGTTCTGCATGACAGAACAAAGCATGTAGAAGTGGACAAACACTTCATCAAAGAGAAGCTAGATAGTGGGATGATATGTATGCCGTACATACCTACAACTAATCAAGTTGTGGACATCTTAACTAAGGGCCTTTCTAAGACAAAGCTCGACCATATGGTTAGCAAGCTAGCAATGGAAGACATCTTCTTGCCAGCTTGAGGAGGAGTGTTGGAAGTTTCCAATTATTTAGTGATTCTCTTATGTAAGTATTATGATTCTCTTGTAAATAATAGCTGTCAACATCTGTCATTAGCTGTCAATTAGGAGAGCAATTTATTAGCCTTTATTTAGGAGATTATCTTTCTTTTTTGTAAAAAAAAAAAAAAAAAAAAGGAACTATATATTCCTATGTATCATTAGACAAAAAGATAAGAAAGTGTATACTTCAAAAACCATCTCTTCTTTTTAGCTTGTTGGGTATATTTGATGAAAGACAAATCTGAGGTTTTTTTTCTGGTTTAAACAGTTTCATAAATTTGTCCAAAACGTATTCCAATCTACTATCTAGATTCTTCGAACTAATAATGGAGTGGAGTATTTTTCAAATGAGTTTGTACAATATTTGGGGGCAACCGGGATACATCACCAAAGTTGATAAGACTCCGCTTCATCATGAAGGTCAAGATTAAGGAGGGGGAGGTGTGGCCATACAAGGACAAGGACCGATGATGAGATCTAGGTCCAAGAAGCTTCAAGATGAGTTTCAATTGCTCATAAAACCATGCTTGAGGATGGAAGATGGTTGGAAGGTTGAGGAAGCTAGTCAAGAGTTCATTTTGATGACTATCCAAGAAGGACCCCAACAAGAACTCAAGTCGGCAATAAAGATGGACGAAATTTGATCAAAGTGGGGCTTCCAGCGGACATCTGGCGCCGGCCCCAGTAGCAGAACTGGCGCCAACTTCATTCTAGCATCAACCGGCCTAAAGATAGTGCGCAACCGGCACCGGCTTTAGAGTCCAAACCGGCGCCGGCTGCAGCTTGGGCATCCGACGGCTACCCTGCGTTTTTTATGTTTTCTCTGGTTTTGTCCAATTTTAAGTATTTATAAAGGCTTATTAAGACCCTAAACTGTAATAGAACCTCAGAGATTACTTAGCTAGGATTAGGATAGTATAAATAGAACCTTTAGTGATTTGACAATACTATTCACACACTTTATTCAAAATTTGAGAGAGAATCTTGAGAGGCCCTAGCCTCCTTGTTTATCTTGTTCAAAACCATGCTTAAGGGTTAGTCCTCCTTATGAATGAATCTATAAATCTTTTGGATAATCCAATGCGATTTCTTTAAATGTGTCTTAGTTGCTTTGCTCTTCTAAGGTTTGTTTGAATTCCATTACGTGAGTGCCTATTTTCTCTATTCTATTTGTTCTTATTTGTCTTTGTTACTTTAAGGATATTGGGGTGAGATTATAGTAGAACTTTCTACTATTCTTGAGGGTCTTTGGAGCTTAGTTCTTCAATGGTTTGATAAAGGGTAGATTGTTATTTCATTTTCTCCTTTTGTCTCAAGAAGAATATCTGTTTTTGGTCCCGTTGGTTGAGCTGAACTCCTTACCAATTAAACCACCCACAACACTAAGAAAAAGCCCACTCAAGATCATATCAAAAGTTCTTATGTGGATACACCCAAACAAAACAAGGTTGCGGAGAGGAAAAATGCTGCTTGTTAGAGGTTGTTAGATCCATCATGTTTGCAAGTTCAGTTCCTAACTCCTACTGGGGGGGAAGCCATTCTCATAGCCACTTACCTCATAAATCGTTTACCCTCCAAAACACTAAAATTTCGAACCCCCTTGAGTGCTCTTCGTGATTGTTTCCCAAACATTAATATATTCAATCCTTTGTCCCCAAAAGTTTTTAGGTGTACCATGTTTATCCACAATAAACAACCTACCTGAAGTAAGCTTGACCCCAGAGCGTTTAAATGTGTTTTTGTATGCTATTCCCCAACACAAAAGGGTTATAAATGTTATTCTCCTATCCTTAAAAAAATCTTTGTGTCATGTGATGTCACATTTTTTGAGGAACAGTTGTACTACTCCAATAACCTTTTCCAATGGGAGAATTCAAATGAGAATGTTCATTAGGATCCATCTGTGTTTTTTCCCATAGTATCAGATATCTCTCATTCCTATTAGACTACAAAGCCGATTGATCACATTGTTTCAGTTCCTACAAACCTTGACACTGTTCCAAATCGGATTAATTCTAAACCTGATAATGTTCCAGACTCTGAAAATTCCAATTAGCAAATATCAGAACCAAGTATAAACCCTTCTGAACCTGTTTTAACCTCTTCACTTGGTCCTCATAGGGAAGATTTTGTCACTGAAATACCATTGTAGGTTTACCCTCGCAGGCCAAAAACTCTTTAGCAAGA
The DNA here is from genome assembly GCA_026120185.1 of Voacanga thouarsii. NCBI lineage: Eukaryota > Viridiplantae > Streptophyta > Magnoliopsida > Gentianales > Apocynaceae > Voacanga > Voacanga thouarsii. The sequence continues at coordinate 1,969,609 of JANUWF010003370.1, forward strand.
TCAATCATTCAGCCGAGATTCGGATAATGAAATGACCAATGATCTGGACTTGGCTATTGCAGTTCGAAAGGGGGTAAGAGCCTGTATGAAACACCCAATCTATAATTTCCTAACCTGTAAGTAGTTGTTTTCAAAATTTAAGGTTTTTACAGCAAAAGTTAATGAAGTCGAGATTCCGAGAAACATCTATGAGGCCTTGAAGGACCCGAGATGGAAAGAAGCAGTGTGGGAGGAGATAAGGGCCTTACAGGATAACAAGACCTGGGAGATGGTTGACTTACCCGAAGGCAAAGAGGTGGTTAGAAGCATATGGGTGTTTACTATGAAATAAAAGGCTAATGGAAAGATTAAAAGATATAAAGCAAGGCTAGTGGCACAAGGATACACACAAACATATGAAATTCACTATGACGAAACATTTGCTCCTATAGCAAAGCTCAATTCCAAACGTGTTCTCCTATCTATTGCAGCCAACCTTAATTGGAAGCTACATCAACTCAACATTAAAAATGCATTCCTAAATGGCAATCTTGATAAGGAAATGTATATGAAGGTTCCACCGAGATTTGAAATATAGGAGAGGAAGGGAAAAGTTTGCAAGTTGAAAAAGTCATTATATGGTTTGAAGCAATCCCCTCGAGCATGGTTCACTAGATTTAGCTCTACCCTCACTCGGTTAGGATACCATCAAGCAAGGGTTGATCACACCGTGTTCATCAAAATAAGAGAAGCGGGTAAGAGAGCTATTCTTATTGTGTACGTAGATGACATAATACTCACAGAAGGTGATGAAGATGAGCTTCACAAGCTTAAGGGCAAGTTGAAGGAGGAGTTTGAGGTTAAAGACCTAGGGTCATTAAAGTACTTTCTCGGTATGGAAGTTGCAAGGAGTAAAGAAGGTATTTTCATTTCTCAAAGAAAATACATTCTTAATCCGCTAAAAGAAACAGGGAAATTGGGTTGTAAACTAGTAGGAACTCCACTTGAGAAAGCATGGAAGAGCAAATTTTTAGAAAATGAGAAGCCTGTAGACGTAGGCAGATACCAACGCTCAATCGGGAGACTGATATATTTTTCTCTTACACGGCCAAATATTGCATATGCCGTAAGTGTAGTCAATCAATATATACACTCACTGACCCAAAGGCATTTAGAGGGTGTAAATCATGTCTTGAGGTATTTGAAAGGAATAGTTGGACAGGAGCTGATGTTTTTAAAGACTAAGAACAGGAGTACCGAAGGCTATGTCGATGCAAACCAGACTGGCAGTGAAGATTACAAGTCAACTTCAGGGTATTGTACAAAAGTGTGGGGTAACTTAGTTACATGGAGGAGTAAAAAACAAACAGTTGTAGCCAAAAGTAGTGCTGATGCAGAATTTAGGGTAGTTACACAAGGAGTTTGCGAAGTAATTTGGTTGGAATGATTGATGGAAGATCTACAACTTATTGCGAGTTTTCCTAAGTTGTACAGTGACAGTAAATCAGCAATTAGCATAGTAAATAATCCAGTCCAACATAATCATGTGAAACATGTTCAAGAATGAGATTGAACAAGGAGGAATTGATCTATGCTATATTTCCACTCATGAACAAGAAGCAGATGTTCTGACCAAAGGCTTATTGAAATCGAACCATGAAGGTCTTCTTCGCAAGCTTGGAATGCGAAATATCTACTCCTAGGGCTTGAGGAGGAACGTTGGAGATTTAGTCATTAATGTATAATATTTAGCTGTCAATTTTATGTAGCTGTTATCTTTCCTTTATTAACTAATTAGGTTAGATTAGGAAGGTGTAAATTAGAAATTTTTGATTAGGCTGTAAATTAGGAAGATTTGATTAGCCTATTTTTGGGGGGATTGATTCCCGGTTTTGATGGCCAAATTATAGCACACTAATTGTATATATTGTACTACTGATTCAATGAGGAATCAGTCAAGAATATTTCCAAAACATTCATGTTTCAGAAAAAACTCATCATTTACGTATAATTTGATCAAAAGGATCTAGAAGATTGAAGTACTTTCAGTCTTCCAGACATCATTTTGTAAGAATAGTACATATGCACGAATGAAGACAACATTGTGGCATTGTGAAGTTCGCTTTTAGCCCATGCCACTTTCATGTCTCTTTTATGTTATTAGTGGGTTTCTCACTCTAAATTCTGGAATTTTAGACCGACCTTACATTGTTGTCCTTTCAACTCATTACTGGCCCCTGCTCATGTAAATATATTAGCTAGATCAGTTGGTCATCCAGGAAATATGGGTATTAGCGAAAGAATAACTTGTCACGACAAATAGGATTGCAGCAAAATGAAAAGTATGCACTAATATTGCAAACAGCTGGCATATATGGTGGAAGCCTTTTGGGTAAACAGGAAAAAGGTATAAATGTATATGCTAAAAAGTATACACCAATTTAGGTAAACAGCAAGTCTCTTCAAACCCCTGCACAAATTCACCAGCACATGCAATACTAGTGGGATGGGCCAGGACCCCAAGCCATATCGTTTAATAAGGTGAAGAATAATGTCAAACATTACACACATTAAGCGCTTTTTTATTAGTGCAGCAGATGATCCATGGAAGGAGATTTGTTTGCTTAAACTTGGTAAAGCCTGTAGTATTTCAAATAAGAAACCCAAGATCATCAAGTTATCGAACTCCAAATAATAACTACACGTGTGTGTGTGTGTGTGTGTGTGTGTGTGAGAGAGAGAGAGAGAGAGAGATGTACAGCCTGCACTTGAAAGCTTCAAATACTAGTTGCTCTCCTCCTCTGTTTTCTCTTTGATAGGACTTCAGAAATGTCAATCTTTAAACACTACCCTGTCCTTGACCTTGAAATAGATCCTGCAATAGTTTTGGGTGAGCTCATACTCAGTAGTCCGTTCCACTAGCCCAGTCATCATATTCCACATCTGCCCCCCAACAAGATTGCAGCATGAGGCAACCGCCATCTTATAAATTTGAAAGCCTAGAAATGCCATCCTTTGGCATGCCAGTATGTTCTGGCATTTTCATTTCCACGAGCAACTTTTATCTTCAGAAGAAGCTTGTAAGCCATTTCTACTCTGTTTGATGCCAATAGTTTATTGGTCATCTTACTGCAAATAAGTCTGCTAGGGCAAAATCCCCTCTGAAATGATTCCTCCATAACTAGCACAGCATCTTCAAGTCGCCCTATGTTGCAAAGCCCATTTATTATGTACTCATAAACTTCCATATCAGAAGAATAACCACTTCCTTGCATCTCAGCCCATATGTTGAGCAACATACCGCATTTACCAAATCTAGAGAGCCGCATAAGCAAAAGCTTGTATGCAGTCAGTGATATCTTACATCCAAATTTTCTTGCCTTCTTGTAAATCATTAGAGCAGCATGAGGGGGACCATAGCCACACAAAGGCTCAATAAAAGAAGTGATGACTCCAGTGGCAGGTATGATCCCACGATTCAACATTTCGTCAAACAACTCAATAGCATCTGCTACTCTCTGAGCTCTTAAAAAGGCAGATATTAATCTAATGTACGTATCCATGTTAGGATTGCAGTTATTACTCAGCATCTGTTCATAGTATACAAAGCCTTCATCAATGTTTCCAACAGATGTAAAATTGGAGATCATAGAATTGTAAACTTCCACATTAAGCATACATCCCATCGCCTTTAAGTTCCTAAAAATCTTAACTGCATCTTCAATTTGTTCAGCTCTTCCAAGGCCTTGAAGAATGTAACTGTAAGTCAAGCTATCCGGATTTAATCCATTTTCAACCATAGCTTCCAAGTTCCTCACAACTTCACTAACTCTACCAAGTCTGGACCAACCACCAATAATCAAATTGTAGGTCATACAATTAAAAGGAACCTTTCCCTTCATCTTATTAAGTAATGAACTTGCAGCCCCCAGATGTGATCTCTTTATTAGGCACCTCAAAAGAACATTAAATGTCTCAGTTCCATGTACTAATGCATAATCTTCTAACTTATAAAAAATTTGGATTGCTTTAGAGACTTGCCGAGCTCGGATAAAGCTATCTAGAACAATTAAAAGGGTCTCACTGGTGGGACTTATTCCCTGTTTCTTCATGTCAAGAAACATATTCACCATATGTTTAAAATACTTCCTTCTGCCCAATGCTTTTAGAATCACATGGTAACTACCTAGGTCTTTAAAAAAATTAGGCTGTTCCACTGCCCAGTTGAAAAAAATAACCATTGCTTCACCACTTAAACTACCTCTATTAACTACTTTTGCAACTATATCAATAGTTAATTCCACATCAACACTTGCTAAAGCACACTCAATTGTGTTTTTACTGTGAAGCTTTTGAAGAAAAACTCCACGTAATTTGTCTTCAGGAGATAAAAACCCATCGACAGTCCTTGTCTTAAGTTGATTATCAGTTGAGTTCCCCGTAAGGGGTTTATGGATTGATGAGTTGCCACAGATCGGTAGGATATCCGAAAGCTGATTCAGAATATGAGATTCATCAATGTTAGGCTGCCCTTCTGAATAGTTCTCTTGTGATGAGCCATTGTCATTATTTGAGGGGTTGGCCAGGGTCGCCAAACTGCATAATGAGCTTTTTGGTGATGAATAGCGGCTAAATGATAGTGAAGTGTACCTGCAGGCCGCGCGCAATCTCGTCAACAACATTGTTTAGGATATAGAATAAAGCTTGTAGCAGTGAAGCAACAGGGAAGCTGCTCTTTTGACTTCAACTTCAGTTGTCCACTCCTTTGATAAAGTGCTGTCCAAGAAATCCAACATTTATTGGTTAGAAAATTCTAAATAAGTTGTTTGTTTGAAAAGGGAACTAATTGGAAACGGGGAAAAAAAAGAGTTTCTGTTCCATTATTTTACTGGAATGTGAAAGATAAATCTTTCTTCATCTAAAACTTCTAAAGTTAACAATCAGCATGTTGAATATTCATAATATGCCCATGCGAGAGTGAAAATCATTCTATGAAGCATTTTACCGAACAGCTTCAGTGCATTTGCTATCTTATAATATCATTATTAAAGGAAAAAAGACAAAAAAAATGGGACACCTCGAAAGTAATTCCGGCCTTCAGGATGGATTTGAAGCAGTGAGGTGAGAACTGATCAGTGAAAGAAGTTCAATTCGATAGAGAGAGCACCTCAGTCGTGTGTCTGTCGATGTGGGCTAACTAGAACACCCAAATGCAAACGAAATATAGGCCCCTAGAACCGCAGTAGGCCCTCCATATGTGCTTGGACCGACCCGTGTCAACGCTAAGAAACAGATCCTACGGATGCCACAATGAATTGACTGGCATGCTAAGCAAGAAGGCTCGCGCACACTTTCTCCCCTATCACCTTCTTCAACTCCTGCAACGTTTCATTAAACACTCAAGCAAAATTAAACAAGTCCATTCTCTCTTGATCACCAGCGGCTACCTTCTCGTTACTTCTGAATGGACCAACACTCTTCTCTACACCACTCTCATCAGGGCCTATCTCACTCCTGGCCAACCTCAGACCACTCTCATTCTCTTCAGAAGCATGCTCAGCCACCAAGCACCACCTAACAACCTCACTTTCCCTTCAGTTATCAAAGCTGCAGCTTCTTCTTCAGCCCCTTTAGCTTCCATTATGGGTATGCCTCTACACGCTCAAGTTATTAAAAGAGGTGTTTCAAATGACCCTTTTGTTTTGACTTCTTTTGTTTCTCTCTATGGGGGAGTCGGTGATGTTGAGAGTGCACGTAAGGTGTTCGATGAAATCTCTCAACCGTGTCTTGTTTCATACAATGCGATGATTGATACTTTTGGGAAGAATGCGGAAATGGATTCTGCATTTTCTTTGTTTTCGAGAATGTCTAGGAGGGATGTATTTTCCTGGACTAGTATCATCAGTGGATATGGAAAGAACAAGCGTTTTAAGGAAGCTATTGAGTTTTTTGGGAAAATGATGGCGAATGAGGATGTGTCTTGCGGGACTTTGAAGCCTAACGAAGCTACATTTGTTAGCATCCTCTCATCTTGCTCGAATTTTGAGGGTGCTAGTGCACTGTATATGGGGAAAGAAATCCATGGGTATATGGCTAGGAATGACTGTGAATTGACTGCATTCATGGGAACGGCATTGATAGCATTTTATGGCAAGATGGGTTGTTTCAAGTATATGGATGCTATTTTTTATATGATGTTGGTTAAAGAGGTCTGCACTTGGAATGCTATGATTTCTTCACTTGCTCTAAATGGCAGGGAGAAGGATGCTTTGGATATGTTTAATTTGATGATTGGAAAAGGATTACGCCCAAATGAGGTTAGCTTTGTTGGTGTTCTGTCTGCTTGTGCTCGTGCCATGTTTGTGAACTTGGGCTTAGAATTATTCAATTCTATGCAATGGAAGTTTGGTATTGCTCCAAGAATGGAGCACTATGGATGTGTGGTTGATCTCTTGGGGAGAGCTGGGCTAGTGAGGGAAGCATATGAATTTATGGAAAGAATGCCTTTTGAGGCTGATGCCTCTGTTTTGGGAGCTCTCCTTGGTGCTTGTAGAATACATGGAGCCACTGAGTTAGGAGATGAAGTGGGACAGCACCTTCTTAAGCTGCAGCCACGCCATTGTGGGCGATATGTGCTACTGTCAAGTATTTATGCTGGGGCAGAGAAATGGGACAATGCTGCCTTACTGAGGAAAGACATGATAGATTCTGGAATTCAGAAGATCCCTGCATATAGCATGATCCAGCAATAAGGAATATTGGCCAACTTGTTCAACTCTGTTCTAGTTCAGCCGATGCTAAAGGCTGTTAACTCAGAAGTGTTTTCCTATTCCCAGTGGAAATTCATTACTATTAGTTTAAACTTGAAAGATCAACAAATTTTTGTTTGTCAACAGTGGCAAGAATTCCTATACTTTGATGAGAAGGAATAGATGATAGCATAAAATTCTTTTTTTTTTTAGAGATTGAATATATCGGAGATAGTTTCAGCACAAACGTAATCCTATGTTCTTTCATTGTATGGACATAAGTAATCCCATGTTCTTTCATTTTATAGACATGAGTTCTTCATTTATGAAAAACAAAAGCATTAAGGATCAAAGAGTTTGACGGTTTTTATTTTATTTAGTTAATTAATTAATTTTTTTTTTCACTTAAGAGATTCGCAAGGCCACTTAAAGCAAGTGATTTATGTAGACTGATGTAACAATAAAAGCTGTCTACTAGGTTTCGTGTCCTTTTTTTTTTTTTTGTTTTTATCGAAATGTAAATGTATTTAAATTGATCAAAACTGTAGCTGCAAATGTCAAAGGGGCAATTACAATAATCACACATTATAAGTCATACAAGTTCCATCAATACTACCTAAGCTAAAGTTGGTCGGTGAAGTCCCTAACCATTCCAAGAGCAGCACAATAAGGTCCAGCGGCCTGCAATATCACACAATCAATTAAAATACCCAAGTTGATATCGGGTCCAATGAAAGTCCAAAAACCACGGTCCAGCATGGAGAAATTAGGCCCAGTGATCTGCAATACAATCCAACAATGGGCTGGAGAGTCCACGAAAAAGGGCTTACGGTCCAAAATCGCAGAATGTGGCCCGCGTGAAGTCTCAACCGATCAGCACAAGACGACAAAATCATCCTTTTGACCCGAGAATGTTGGCTTTGATCGGTGGGGATGGTACAGTGGCTTCCAGCGAGGACCAAAGTATCCATACAGGCGCGGCCAAGTGGAGAATCAGGGTCCCACAGAAAATTCAAAATTCCGGGATACTCCGCACCGAAAACCGGTCATCTTGTATGAGAAACGATATAAAACTGTGGGCTGACAAGAGTCGGTGCATGGCAAGAGTCCATGGTTCCCGCGTGAATTAATTGGCTGACAAGGCCAGAATTCAAAATTAAACCCTAAGGCAACCCGGATGGTAAGGTCAAGTCGATCAAAAAGTCATGCTAGCGGGGCCACTCGAAGAACCTGCCCAGCAGCGCACCCCAGAACAACGATGCAAATTAGTAGCACTAAAACGATAGACGAAACTGGTTGGTTATTTGGTCCATCACACCCACACCGAGGGGACCTCAGCAGGAAACTAAACAACCTCAATCAGGATGGGTTCCAAACACTTCACGAATAAGAACTGGCTTAAGTCCCAGGTTCCACCCTCAAACCCGGGATTAAAGCAAGAAAGATGAGAAAGGATTAGAGCACCATAGCCGAAATAAAAATTAATTTAGCTAGCTGAAGAGCAAACCCATAACAGAAACACGAAGCGAAGTCAGATGAACTCAAATTTGAGCAGCCGGCCAAGTAAAGACAGTGCACACTGCACAGAACAAACCCAGAAATGCAACTAAATGAACTCCGAAGAACCACAGCCGGCTTCTCTAAAAAATGTTGACAGAGAGGCTTCCGAACGCAAAACTCCAAAACCAGTTTGTATTAGTTATAGAATCGATATACTTATATGTCAATCAGATTAAATCTTATAAATACGTAAAAATAAATTATACATTTATAAATATCATCTTTAACAATATAATTCTTAAAGCTTTAACCTTATGGTAATACTTTAAACCTTCAAACCTTCTTTAGTATAATCTCCCGAATTAAAAAATTACTAATTGTATTTTTCTTCTACAGGGACTTACACAAAAACTGACAAAACGTTGCTTCTCACGTATCTCAAAATTAGAGTAATGAACTAATATATAGTTGACTTTACCTCAAAATACAAATCCTGATATAATAACAAAAGTATAGTTAGATGCAACTATTTTCACTTATTCTATTCCATCTCAAATACGATTTTTGGTCTCTTGCGATTTTCATTAATAAATTATAAATATTTATAATTTATTATTGTCTTATAATTAAGAGCTACTGAAGGGATCATGCCGAATATAGTTAGACTAAGTTTCAATAAATTATTTTATCAACAAAAATAATTTATTAATTACGTTTCACTCTATTAAAAGAACATAATTGCACTCTTAATTTAATCGCAATTACTGGAGTCAATAATTATATCTAATAATTTATCGATCCAATAAATTACCCCCATCAATCAATATAATACTTTGAACGATACAGTATGACTACAATGCCCCCTCATTCAAATCCTCAATTTTCATCTTCAATTTGACGGTATCATGTGACCACGTCACACTTACTGATTGAATTCAATAGATACTATTGAATTATTGAACTCAAATTTAACTGTCCCTTAGAAAAACTAATGAGGAAATGATCTTGCCTATTAAAGGTGATGGATTTCATATTGCATAATAATTATTTCATATTTATTTCACTTTAATTCCCAAGATACCAAGATATTGATTATTGAGTTAATCTCACTCTTTAGTAACTTAAGAAACTTCAAGTTAGTAAATATAAATAATTGTTTGCTCAGGATTAAGATATTATGTACAACAATCTTTTAATGTTTTATTTGTATGGTCTATTCTACAAACAAACATTGATAGTTCATCCAATATATCAAAATATATCCTTAATTTTATTACCAAAGTCAAAGATAGACTACAATAAAATTAAGACGATCTCTCCAAAATAAATTGTCCAAATTTATTTTACATCACGGATAATTTATTTAGAATTAAATTATAAATCAAATTTTTCTGTGTTTAACAAATAAACACTTAATTTATAATATCTCAATAATTCGTGGACAAAACAGGCTCATACATATAAATATATAAAAATATATTTTATTTAATTTCAAAAAACAAATATTGTATTTATTCGATAGGCATATCTAACAAAATTCTCACACTTGTCCTAAAGTAAATGGGACATGTCAGAAATACCCATACTTTCTATATGATTTCAAAAAATAGTTATAGGTAAACTTTTAGTAAAAAGATCAGCAAGATTTTCAGTAGAAGAAATCTTACATACTTCTACATCTCCACGTTGAACAATCTACTAAGTAGGTGATATTTACGTTCAATGTGTTTATCATGCTGATGGCTGCATGTTCTTTTGCATTTGCCACTGCACCACTGTTGTCAGAGTACAAACTAATGATTTGAGATGTAGAAGGAACCACCTCAAGTTCTATCAAGAACTTCTTCAACCATACTGCCTCTTTAGCTGCTTCACAAGTTGCCACATATTCAGCTTCCATTGTAGGGTCAACAATACAAGATTGTCTGATATTTCTCCACACAATTGCACCACCACATAAAGTGAAAACAGAGTCTGAAGTGGACTTGCAAAAATCTCTATCAACTTGAAAATCAGAATTAGTGTAACCTATAGATACCAATTCTAGAGCTGAGTAAACTAGCATATATTTTCGAGTTTTGCAAAGATACTTGAATTTATACTTCACTGTTGTTCAGTGTTTCGGCCCTGAGTTTGACTGATATCTACTGACCACCCCAACAACATGACAAATGTCTGTACGAGTACAAAGCATAATATATATGAGACTTCCTACAACTGATGCATAAGGAACTTGTTTCATGTACTCAACTTCATTAGGAGTTTTAAGACTATACTTTTGAGATAACTGGATTTCATGTTTGAAAGGTAATTATCCTTTCTTGGAATTTTGTATTGAAAATCTCGCCAGTATTTTGTCAATATATGAAGTTTGAGATAAAGCTTTCTATCTATTCTTTCTATCCCGAAGGATCTGAATGCCCAGAACATATCTTGCTTCTCCTAAATCCTTAATATCAAACTGTTTACCCAACCAAAATTTCACCAATGTTAATGTCCTTGCATCATTTCCATAAGAAGGATGTCATCAACATACTGTTAGAATTCGGGGACTCCTAAACGCAGAAAACATCTACGAATCCCTCCCGAGGACCCAAGTAAACGATTAAGAAGATCTAAGGTTTAGGAATTACCTCTGGTTGTTGTAATCGAAATCCTTCGATTCTGATTGCGCTGTTGTGCGTTCAACCCGAACAATCACCAGACGCTGCAGTATGCGAACGTCCTCTATCAGATACACACCGCGAACTCACTCGATACCCAGGGAGTGCTAGCGCCTAGGGTTTGAGAGGTTTTTTTTTTCTTTTCTGGTAGAGAATGGCACGAATGTTCTCAACCGAAAAATTGGGCTATTGAAAAGACGGCTAGGGTTTTCTTAAAAACCCCCGAACCTCTTAGAGTCCAACCCTAATAATATCTTATCATATTCTAATTTAAATTCAAATTAAATTAAAGCTGATATGATAAGATTACGCCATTATCTCGGTAATTTAACTAATTAATTTACCGAGTCGATTCTTATAATCTGGACATCATCCGGATACATCGAATGTGGACATATTTCCAGATTCATTGTATCTGGTAAATTTTCTAAGTACGATTAACTTAGACATATTTCCAGATTCATCGAACCTGGTCACCAGAAAAATAACCCAACAAGTTCGCTTATTGTGTAACCCTATAGGTTCATTTAACACTGGCAGTGTGCCTAAATCATATTTAAATGGCCCACAAGTTATAAGCGATTTCTAGCAAAACATTATAACTATCCAGGTTAAATGAAGATCGGTGATCTCTTTGAACCAAATCATAATTTTATATTTAGTCCTTTTGTCACACGATATCCAGATTAAGCATAAGGCACGGAGCATGTCATCCTTATTAAGCTTAATCAATTATTTCTTGATTTCATAGTAGACTGTTCAAATAAATGATATCAAGATCTTAGATTGATATATTTGAGCACGGCCATGCATTTTTAACATTCTAACTTATCAAGGGGCCCATGGATATCTCTCCCATAACTGAGAGGGACAAATTCCTTCACAATCAATCATATTCCTCTCCTTGATTTATTCTATATCCAACAGTAGTCTAATTTATTATCTGATTAAAGACAACTTTAGACAATATCAACATATAGAATTTATCAAGTAGGAAACCATGATGAATTTAGGTCGAAGAACTTTCAATATTATTATGGCTAGAAAGTACTTATGACATATTCCATGAAGTACTCTCACAGTGGGTCATGTCCAATACAATGTTCTCTAACATTTATTTATGTCTTGACTCGATATCACAAATATCCATGGCCAGTAAAACATAGCCATCAAGTCACAAACATACTAATCTTAATTTATTATTATTCTAATAATAATAATAATCGATCAAGGACAGTTTTAGAATAGTCATTGTATTCATTGTAGGGTTTTACTATTAAGTCACATACTTGATGACCAACAAAACAAAACTCACTATTCATGGAAAGGAAAGCCTCATATTATTATATAAAACATAATGACAATAGTATAAGGACAAATTGACTCTAGGGCATATCCCCAACACATACAGTATGAGAAAAATTACATTACCATCTATAGTTCTGTTATAGACACAAGGTTCATCAGGATGCTAATTAAAACCATAAGATTTAATGGCTTGATCAAACATGATAGTCCAAGAATTAGACGCTTGTTTAAGCTCATAAATGGATCTATTCAGCTTGCAGACTTTATGTCATTGACCTTCTTGGATAAAACAATCTGGTTGTACTATATAGATACATTCGTCAAGATTTCCATTAAGGCAAGTTGTCTTGACGTTCATTTGCCACACTGCATAGTCGAAGTGAGTTGCAATGGATTCTTATAGACTTTAGCATAGCCACGGACGAGAAAGTTTCCTCATAGTAAATACCTTCTCGTTGGGTATAACCCTTAGCAACCAATCTAACTTTGAAAGTTTTTACTTTCCCATCTATTCCTCTATTTCTTTTGTAGACCCATTTGCATCCAATAGGTTTTACCCTACTAGGTAAGTCCACAAGTTTCCAAACAGAGTTAGTGTATATGGATTTCATTTTTGAATCCATTGCACTCTTCTACGTCTATATTCTCTATAGCTTCTTTATACATAGTGGGATCCTCTTCTTCCTTAAAAGAGATTGTTTGAAAAGCTTCTCCATAGAGAAATACTCATACACTAATTGGTCCACATACATCAGAATGCACTAATTCTAAGGCTTCCTTAGCTCTATTTCCTTTGGAAGGAAATGATCTTTTGGTCATTTTACTTCCAAACAAGATTCGCAAACTTGAAAAGGCTCTAACTTTAAGTTACTTAAAGGACTTTTTTTTACAAGTCTTTGAATCCTATTTAGACTAATATGACCAAATCTAAAATGCCATAAGAGATCTCGTTAGTGGGAGATAACTTAATGCGTTTGTTAGTTTCAGTATGATATAATGAACTATTGGTAGGTTTCAAAATATACAGATCATTATTTAAATATCCATGATATATCAAAGAGTTATTCAAAAATATATCTACTGATAATTTATAAAATTTAATAGAATATTTATGTTTGAATAACAAAGAAACCCAAATCAATTTTTGATAAATATTGGGAATATAATAACAATATTTCAAAATTAAATGTTTATTATCAAAATAAAGATAAACATCTCTAACAACTCTTGTAAATATCACTGATCTTGTGCCAACCCTTAGAGTATACTCTCCTTTATTGAGATGCTTGGTTACTTAGAACCCCTGCAATGAATTGCAAACATGATTAATAACTCCAGAATCTACTATCCAAATATTTGTAGAATCAATCACTAAACAAGTTTTAATGTAGGATAACTCACCAGTATTTTGTTTGCGTTTAGCTAAGTAATCTAGACACTATGTCTTCCAATGTCCTTTTTGCTTGCAGTGGAAATATTTGCCTTTGGGCTTTTCATCAACTTTTACTTTCTTAAATTGTTACTTAGGCCTTTTTTTTTTTATTATTTTGCTTCCTCTTATTTCCTCCTTTGCCCTTAGGCTTGGAAGAGGAAGATCCAGCATGAGTTAGAACAAGAGCATTGCCACTTTTCACTTTTAGGATAGCCTTGGCGCTCTCAAGCTCCTTCATCAACTCTGTAAGAGGCATCTCCATCTTATTTATATTATAATTAATTTTGAATTGCGAGAATAACTCTAAGAGAGTTTCTAGAGTCATATCATCCTGAGTCTTAAGTTTAATTTCAGTCCCTAAAACCTCTGCCACATTAAACTGATCAATCAATTCTAACATGTGATCCCTCACAGAAATTTCAGGTTTCATGAATATATTCATTCTTGACGGGTTTGACGTCCTTTATGCTCAAACATTTGTTGGAGGCTTCTCATGATTTCTATAGCGGTTGTCATGTTTTCATGTTTCTGCTGCAACACATTTGAGATAGATCCCAAAATGTAACAGCGAGCCATCTCATTAGAACTCAACCACTTATCATAAGCCTTCTTTTGTTCGTGCGTGGACTGTTCAGTAGGCTTAGTAGGACATGGTTCAGTAAGCACGTATTTGAGCTTCTCAATAGTGAGTACGATTATGAGATTTCGTTTCCAATCAATAAAATTTTCTCCAACCAGTTGGTTCTTTATTAAAATTAGGGATAAAGTGTTGGAAGTCATTTTCTAAAATAAAATAAAATAAAATATATGAGACATTCATCATATTACGATGCATGATCAATATGATAATATTTTTAAGTAGTAATAAAAATTACTATCAAAATACGATAATCTAAAACTCTACAATAACATGCACTTCTATAGGAAATAGTAATGTAACTTATAGTTAAGTTAGAATCCACAACCTAAAACCCCAAAGTAATATGCACATCTATAGGAAATAACAATATAACTTATAGTTAGGCCTGGATCATCCCACTAAAATTAATATATCTTGCATCTAAATGCAATATTAGTTTTAGTGTTGTTAATATTTTAACCATCATAGACATTATTTGAATATTTTATAGGAAGTCCTTATAAAATCTTTGATTTAAGTGTAACCCGTATATTCAAATTATATATATATATATATATATGTGTGTGTGTGTGTGTGTGTGTGTGTGTGTGTGTGTGTGTGTGTGTGTGTGTGTGTGTGTGTAAAGTTTTCAATCCAATCACATCACTTATAGGGTAATTAATAATGAATTAAACTTAAAAAAATAATAAATTTTTTTTTATGCCCAATCTAATAATCAATATAATGTAGTCTTCCTATAGGGAAACCATTTAAAATGGTATGAAATAAATGTTAATTTTACTAATGGACAAATAGAGGAGGCCTAAGGTTAATTAAAATTAACCATTTCACACTTAATTTTTTTTAATTTAATAAAAAAATTAATTTATTTATGCATAACTAAATAGTATTTAGAACGGTGTTAATGCACAGTATATGTCATGTTAATCATGAATGAAATATAATTCGATTAAAATAATAAAATACAGTAAAAAAAGTATAAAATAAAAATAAATTTATGGCCAACTTAGACTAAAAAAAATTACAAAATTACAATTAAAAAATTAATTGGCTAACAAAACTCTTCAAACTTTTGCAATATCAATTTGATGGAGCACTATTATAACCCAAGAACTTCTGTGGTGTGGTGGTTAAGGTGCAAGGGCTTTGCATTAGTGACCTGGGTTCCGAAACCCAGATCTGCCACCAAACCCCCTCCCATTTTTTTAAATTAATAAGGTAATGCTATTGCTGGCCCATCACTGGGCTAGCCTAGTCGCTAGACCTCTGGCCCAGTGCACCAAACACCAGGTCGTTGCCTGCTGGATCTACTGGCCTAAGGCCAGCCCAGCAACAACCAGGCCTAGTGTTGGGGACTAGGCCACCAACCCAGTTGTTGGGCTAGCTTTATGCCACGCTGGGTTGGTAGTTTACCAGGAGCCAGTAGTTGGCCCGCCTAGCAAGGCTAGGCCGCTAGCCCAGCCCATTGGACCTGCCATTCATTATCAGATCATCTTGGCTATTGGCCATTGTTCGCTGGGTCTTGTTCAAATGTCTATCTCCAATGAATCTCAGTTTCCTTTGAAGACAACGCATGACGAAATTTGTTCATCTTTACAATTTTTTTAAAACAACATAAAAATAATAATAAATAACTCAAAAGGGAAACATGGAGACGTAATCCATCCATTTTGTTATAAGACTTGATAATACTTATACATATTCACCAAGTAAAAAACTATGGCCATAAAATTATTTTGAACAGAATTAATCAAATTATTCACCATGAACATATATGCATTATTCCTATACCGCTCTGTTGGAATATATGCTCTTTAGACTAATTTTATCTGATATAATTATCGAAGTTATTCATAAAAAATTTATTCTCAAAATTTATTTGTGAATTTACATTTTATTTGTGCTTGATTTTCATTTGGAAAAGACCCATTGTGTTTAAATAAATGATCCATGTGAATGGCGGTTTTTCACAGTAAGGTATGAATCACACGTTATTTAACACATAAATGTTTGTTCTTAACCAGTTGATGAGAATGAGAATCTCATCATGTATATGTTATTGTGTTATGAATTCAAATGGGGAATGACTTACTTTTAACCAGTGAGTAGTCCACTCACTTAGTAGAATGAGCGTATTTTGAATACGTAGAACAGGACCTGTAATAGTAATTTTTAAAAGTACTATTTAGAAGAAACCCAAACTATTAGTGCTACAACGTGGACTAATACTATACCACTTAAGTATGGTCAGTGGTTTGATGAAGCTAGAAATATATACTTTGATATACTGTAATTGAGGTTCTTTCGTAGAGTCGATATACTTGTATGTTGGGTATATATGACTAGTTAGTTAAAATAGACTTGTACAAGATAGCTTATGCGCTATATCATCCCTTGTGACTGTTCAAATGATCTAATTATCCAGGACCCTACGGAACATGACTTGGATGTTTATTTTAGGGTAACTCCCTTGGAAAGTGAAAACATTCCAAGATTCGTGAATCATTAGATTAAAGGTCTAAAGATGGTAGATGTCTATTAACGAGGTGTTAGTATACTCCTCCTCTCTAAATGCACGATGATGTGTAGAGGGGTATTTTAGTCATTACACTTGTAGGTCGAAGACTTTGCTAATGCAGTATTATCCTTGGGGTCAATATTTTCATATGGTGATATTAGAAAATATTTAAAATGTAAAATATAGCTATTTATATAGCAAGGCTATTTTGGTCATTTTAGTAGTCAAGGCGATGTGTCTTTTGATCCTCGGAATAGCCCTTAAATCCTAAAAGATTTGGGTTAAGGAATTGGTCTTGATAATAATGGATTTTATTTTATTTTATTTAAATAGTTTAATTTATTATTAGACTAGAATAAAATAAAAGGCCCGAGAGAAAGTATATATTTTATCTAATTTAATTGATTAATTAATTATTCAAAATCTTGAATAATTAGAAAATTAATCTAAATATAAAACTAGATAAAAGACTTGATATTTTATATTGGTCTGTTTGGGCTTGTTAATTATTTATTGAGCTGTCTAATGAAATCCAGAAAATAAATAATTGAAATTTATTATTTATGAATGTTCAAGTTCAAGAGTAAATAATTTTATCTGGTCTAATAAATAAGACCAATGGTAAAATAAAATTATAAAAAATTAATTAATTAAATTAAAAAAATACGGAGTAGACCCGTATTGTTTTGCGTGAAAGATAACAGAAAATAAGGATGCTTTTTGTTTTCATGCTGTTGGTTTTTCTCTCAGGGGATTTGATAAAATGAAGTGAAAATGAAATGAAGTTAACGGTACTTCGTAGTTCATCATTCACAGAAAAAACCCAATCACTCACAGAAGTCTTAGAGAGGTTAAGCAAAACCCAACTCTTCAAGCTTTCATTGGCAGTCGATAGGGCATTATTTCAGAAATTCAAAAGTTTCGCGTGAATGATATGAAGTTAACGTTTATAAAGACGTGATCCAATAGCTTCAAGCATTCTTGTGCAAACATCTTCTTCAGTGCGAAAATGGTCGTTCAATACAGAGGTAAATTTTTTATTTTGTAAGCATGCTTTCGGTTTGATGATTTTTTCCATTTTAAACCTCCACGCTTAACTAAATATATGCATAAAAGACTTAATCTTAACATATAAACACATATCAAAATCAGGCTCTGATACCAATTGTTAGTTATAAGATTGATATGCTTATGTGTCAACCAAATTAAATCCCATGAGTATGTGAAAACGAATCATACATTTGTAGTTATCACATTCAACAATACAATTCTTGAAGCTTTGGCCTTATGGTAATACTCCAGACCCCAAACCTTTTTCAGTGTAATCTCCCAGACTAGAAAATTACAAATTGTATTTTTTTTTCTCTTCATTGAGAGTGGACCCACACAAAAACTAAGAGAACGTTGTTTCTCACCTATATCGAAAATAAAATCATGAACCAATATGTATAGTTGACTCTATCTCAAAATATGAATATTGATAGAATAAGAAAAGTATAGTTGGGTCCAACTATTTCTACTTATCCTATTCTATCTCAAATACGATTTTTGATTTTCTGCGATTTTCATTAATAAATTATAAATATTTATAATTTATTATTGTCCCACAATTAGGAGCTATTAAAGGGACCTGACCGGATACAGTTAGATTAAACCCTAATAAATTATTTTGTCAATAAAAATAATTTATGAATTACGTTCTATTCTACTAAAAGAATATAATTATACTCTTAGTTTAATTACAATTATTAAAATTAATAATTATATCTAATGATTGATCGATCCAACAATTAGAAGGTGCCGATGGTTCCATAGCACTGAACAGTTCCCACGCAGCACCTTCAAACTGGTAGAACAAAATGGAGAAAGCCACCTTAATTTCCGGTCAATTTCCCAGGCTGGTCTCTCGGGTGGCCCGTAGAAAACCCAGAAACACAGCATTGACGACTAAAATTGCGGTAGAGACTCCATCTAAATTTACCAATCGTTAAAGTAGAGGATTGAACAGCAAACCACACCAGACCAGCAGACCACCACTCGGCAGGAAACAAACAGCTTCAAACTAAAACGATAGCTAATCAGAAACCAGAATTAACTAAATCAACCTGGGTCCAATCAATTCACGAAGAAATCACGACTTAAATTCCAGATGCCACCCTCAAACCCAGAAGATAGCGGAAGTATGAGAATGACCAGAGAACCAATTCTAACAAAGTTAAAGAGGTTTTCTGAACAGCAAAACCGCAGCAGACATAGGACGCAGATTTAGCATAACACATTTAAGGTGGCCACAGCCGAGTAACCCTCCCCCAAGGTTCATGGTCGGCAAAACCAAAACATAGTTCACTAAAAAGCTCCCAAAAGCAAGATTAGCCGAAGCGGATGGATCCAAAAACAACAAGCAAATTCAGCCAAAAGATAGTTGACTAAAAGGCTCACAAATAAATAGAAGAAACACAATTGGGAACCCAGACAACGTAAACATCCAAATCAGTGAAATTAAAAGACCCACCATAAATCCAGTCAATGCCGAGGGCAGGTGTCGCGGGCGGCCGCACAATACCCAGTAACACGGCATAAAGGAAAGACTAGGAAATGCAGTAGATAAGCTTTCAATATTTATCTATTTGGACAGAAGCACCAAGACAGCAACAGAGCTATGTCAGATTACAGTGTGGTAACAACAGCACCAGAGGCATACACCACACAGAACAAGCTTTCCGCAGCACAAGAATCCAGCTATAATCCTAGATCTACATAACCCCGCAGGTTGGAAATATCCGAAAGTAGCACTACAAACTGAGGATCGAGACTCTCGGTGGTCAAGAATCGGAAGAGATGAGGCAGCACCAACGAACGAATTCCTTGGTTAAGAGCCCTTCTCTCTAACTTTCTCTCTCCAGCTACATCTTGACTCGGTCCTTTCGTGTCCTTCTTAATATCCAAATATGTTGTGTTTTCAACATTCTTTCTTCCTCTTGTTGATTGGCTTTACACTGGCATGCAACTATCCTTTGCTAATTTGATGTCTCTCTCTAGCTTTGTTGTGTTACATATTTATGTGCACTTGCAACCACATGCACAAACAAGAAGCTCTAAAAGGGTTTCCAAAGTTCTCTCTCTAAAAAACTTTTCTGTTGCTTGAGGTATGCCTTTGGCTACCTTGATTTCTGTCCTTCCGTACGTAACCTAACAACCAATGTTTTATGGTGACAGCCAAAGGAAAAAGATGAGTTTCACTTTTCACAGGATTTAGCTTTTCTTCAGAGTTTACAAATGTGGTTTGATTCCTAACACTTCATAACAATTATTCTTTCATCTAACGGTGTAAACTACGAAGTATTATAGCAAAAAGAAAACTAATGGCAAAATTTAACATTTTTGAAATGCTTAAACTTGTTATACCTAAGCTGTACTTGGAAGTCCTCACAAGTAGCTCCTTCTTCAATGTTGCAATTCTTAGTTGGGCCATTCATCTTCAACTGGTCCGGTTTTAGTAAGCACGCTTAAAATGAACTCAACGCATTATATGATACATTTACATGATACGTCCTACTCGCTGTGTCCTATACTACCGTTATCCTCCAGATCAATTACCGATGCTCGAAAATTTGCCCGCCCCTCTCTCTGCAAAATCACCAGAATCAAAATTTTCGGTTGCCCCCCTTCGAATTTTTCCCAGTCTTCATCGTCCCCCCCCCCCCCCGCCCCCCATGCTGCGATTGTAAGACACCTCAAGAGTCTACAATTTAGAGCAGTGCAACCAACAGCTTCGTCCATCTCCACGCAGTGACAATGAATAGTTTCGAAGGTGCCCGTCTATAATGTTTGCAGGTTTATATGCAAATCAATACCTGTTCTACTTCGTTTTATTTTATTGCATTTTAGTATTTCCTTGATGGCATGCTTGATTAACCAAGGAGTGTTGATGTCGTGCTACTAGATTATTTACTGTTCTCCTTAGCATACCAATCCGTATTTACTTTCAAAATATATAATATATTCATGAAATTCAATTGAATGCTGAGGATTATTTACTATATTTATGCCAGTGTAATTCAATTGTTTTCATGAAATTCAACTGCTCTCCTTGTTTTTATTGACCATATTTATGCCAGTGTAATTCAATTGTTTATATCCATATTTGTTTTTGTTTTATGCCGACTCAAATATTGTAAGTTTTGTGTTTATTTACATGTTTCAAGGTGTTTTTTCTTGCTTTAAGACATGAATTTGAAGTAGAACTAGAAATGATTTGATGACTGCTCATGTTTTGCCTTCTTGTTTTCGATGAATCCAATTAATTCATTTTTAGAAAATGATTGGACAAATTTTAATGCGCATTGCGTTAGCAAAGTTAAATTGAGCTCATTCAAACCCTTATGAA
Organism: Voacanga thouarsii; assembly: GCA_026120185.1. NCBI lineage: Eukaryota > Viridiplantae > Streptophyta > Magnoliopsida > Gentianales > Apocynaceae > Voacanga > Voacanga thouarsii. The sequence continues at coordinate 1,990,785 of JANUWF010003370.1, forward strand.
AAATATGTATATGCTAAATAAATATATTTTTTAGTTTTTAGTTTGCTAAATAAATTATATACCTTTGCTAAATATATTTATTATATATATATATATATTTAGTTTTAGAAATATTAAAATTAATTATTTTTATATTTAATTTTAATGAATATCTTAATATTATAATATAGCAAATATGATGTTATTACTTGTATTTATGATAAATTGTTAGGTAACATATTAAATTATGTATATGCTAAATAAATATATTTTTTAGTTTTTAGTTTGCTAAATAAATTATATACGTTTGCTAAATATATTTATTATATGTACTTTGTTTTTAGTTTTAGTAATATTAAAATTAATTATTTTTATATTTAATTTTAATGATTATTTTAATATTATAATATAGCAAATATGATGTTATTATTTGTATTTCATGATAAATTGTTAGGTAACATATTAAATTATGTATATGCTAAATAAATATATTTTTATTTAGTTTGCTAAATAAATTATATATGTTTGCTAAATGCATTTATTATATATTTTTTGTCTTTAGTTTTAGTAATATTAAAATTAATTATTTTTATATTTAATTTTAATGAATATCATAATATTATAATATAGCAAATATGATGTTATTATTTGTATTTCATGATAAATTGTTAGGTAACATATTAAATTAAAAAATATATTTAAATAATGTGCAAAAAATATATAATTTCTTTATTTAGGTAAATGTGCAAATATCTAGGTAACAAGGTTGTTTTGTAAAAACCAAGCGTGATAAATTTGGAGCATAGTTACAATTAGTCTCGAATTAGTCTTGAGTTGTAAAAAATCTTAATTTTTGTTTACTCAAATTATACAATGTAAATGGTTACAATTAGTCTCAACATGCAATAATTATACAGTTTGAATGTTAACACTTTTCAGTTGGCACTATTTCTTTTAGGATGGACCGAGTGCACCTTAGTATAGATCCAAGACCAATCGTAGAGGACATAATTACGCGACAGACTGAGCACCGATCTTCTTTGATTCAGGCACGACATCCTAAGATTTGTGAGGTTTCTTTATTGTTTAGGCGATGCGATTCCTATTTTTAGGAAGTCTATCCATGCAATAATTAGGTCATGCATTATATAGATATAGCTGGGTTTGGCGGAGTATGTTGAGTTGGGCACCTACAGGTGGATCACGCACTAGTCACTGTGCTAGTTAAGCGATGGCATCCCGAGACACATACATTTTACTTCTAGGTGGGTAAGGCCACAGTGACATTACGTGACGTTGCTATTTTATGGGGATTGCCGATTAACGGTGAGCCTGTCATAAGAGATGTCTACGGACGTTCGCGGGCTATTTGGAGCGATATCGTATATAGGCTTCTAGGATTTCGTCCTCGAGACAAGTAGTTTAGGGGTAACCGACTTCATAATTCGACTTTGGAGGCGCATTTGTCACTCCCATTTCTAGATGATGCCCCCTTGAGGTACGGGTTCAGCAGAGGGCTCGAGGGCTTATATTTCTTTTAATTGGAAGCTTGCTTATGTCGGATTAGTCAGGTCGCTTGCTCCCACTGTGATTTTTACCATTTCTAGAGGATTTTGCTTTATGCGGTCAGTTCAGTTGGGGTAGTACGACGCTAGTGTGGTTGTACAGATGTCTATGCGATACTATTGATTTGATGACATAGGAGATTTGTGGGTCTATGGTCCTACTTTAGGTAAGGTTTTTATATATAATATAGTAAGGTTTTTATAGTTTTAGTGATCTAATACGTATCTTTCTTCTAAAGTTATGGGCTTAGGAGCATATTTCCATATTGCGTCCTGATAAAGCAATTTTGATTGCAGTCCCTCCACTTGTACCATATGGTGTGCGATGGGATGTGCAGCTTCATCTGTAGCGGACCAGTTCCCACGTATTGGTTACATATATGGATCAGTTAGATGCTATGCAGGAGACCCATGCAAGTATTTATACTACCTTGTTTGGAGGACTTTCTATTTTTTCTGGCATCAAAGATAAGTTTGAAACTTGATAAATTAATGTTCGTAGTTTATCTGGCGGCCTTATGATGAGTTGGTGGTAGAGTTTTTACTTGCACATTATATTCAGGGGGTCTAACATCTGGCGTTTACGGACCCCACTAATTTGCTGGGATGTCGTCAAATTTCACCATCCCGATCGCGTATTTTGATAGTTTGGTCTATCATAGTTCATTCCTCCACACTGTGGTTACCATTCAGAGTTGCACGCAATTAGGACAAGGGAGAACCACACGACAAATTGGTTTATTCATCATGCAGCATAAATAGAGATGTAGGCTGCACGACGTTAGACTATCATCTAGTATTGGCCCAGGACACGGTGGCATATTGGAAATCCGACACCACGTGGCATCGAGTCGAAAGGCTATCAGGGTGCTGGTTCAGCCGCTACCTTTATGGTGTGTTATATTGTTTTTACATTTAGTCTTATTTATTTATTTTTTTTAAGTAACTTTAATAACGAATCATTATCGAATTGTGACTTTACTACACTTGTTGCTCAGGAGAATTTTATTCGTTTGGCCATTTCTATCACATCCGAGGCTATACCGGATGCCGACATGAGATCGCGTGATGCATTTCTACGGATAAGAGATGTGGGCACTCGGACACTGATCGCAGCTAGGATTGACCCTACTAGAGTAGATATTCATCCTATGCCGGATCTTGACACAACAGCTTACCCCGAGCAGCCAGCACGTAGAGGGCCTCGAGCACGGGTCGAAAGTCGATTGATTCCAGGACAGGGCCGAGACGGGAGATAGCGACGTAACACCAGCGGCGTAGGGGCAGATCAAGAGCCAGATCAGCCATACAATAATCATCCTATGAGATTTGATGGATAAATAGGATGGTGCATTTTGATAATGCGATTTCCAACTTTTAAGATGAGATTTGACGAATAATCTTAGAGGACACAATTCTTTATTGAGTCATTAAAATTTAGCGGCTCAGGCTTTTCCACAGTTTTTGGTTTTTCCAAAAGCTTTCAGGAGGTCGTACAACCAATTTTTCAGAGGACGCAATAGGGTATTGCATCCTCTAACAAAGATGCATTCCTATAATGCATTTTTCATCGAGAGGTCGCAAGTCTTTATTGCATCCTTAACCTATTTTTTAGGATTTTTGGCTTTTCAGGATCTCTCAGTGTTTTTCACAATTTTTGGTTTTTTTAGAAGCTTGCAGCTTTTCAGAGGACACATGTAGTTAATGCGTCTTTTGTCTTCTATACATACTGCGGGCTAATTCACTCCCTTATTGCTCATATTTTATGGGATATTTTCATCTTATTTTCTCTTCATCTCAACTCTTATTAACACTCAGGTTGTGTCATGGCTCTTGAATCACCGATGACTTCAGTTTCTTCTGAGATTACACGATTTCCTATAAAACAGGAGGATCTGTTCATTTTGATAGCATGTGTCGTAAGAGGTTAAACATACAACGAAAAATATCATTTGAGTAGCTGACCGAAATAATCTATTCATATATAAGAACCGATAGCACGACGTCAACACTAGAGATATCCATGAGGTATCCTTGGGTTTATGGTTAAATGGTGCAATGGGGGTTACTTTGCTTAGAGGATGAAGCTGATATGCAAGCCATCTGGACTTTGCAACCTACTTTTAAAGAAGGTGGCATACATATTTATGTGAAGACATTCCCAAACAACCAATATAAGCTGGTGCATCATCGATTCCTCATGCATAGGAATAGAAAGTTGGGAGTGCCATTGCCATAACATCAACATCAATTGTGGGGCTTAATCTACTGAATGTTAGACCGTACACAACTATGCTACTCCAACAGGACCTGTTGGTACAAATAAATTTGCTAGATCAGTGGCTTCTTCAACAAAACTATCCTACCACTGATCTAAATCAATATGTGCATATGCCAATGCCAACTGAAATTCCTGACCAAATTTTTCGCATTGATGTCCATGAAACTGGACCATTTGAGCCGCCAATAATTAATGGTGTAGCAGTCATGGACTTACTTAGTCTAACATTTGACAACAATAGTCCCCCCGAATCGGATGGAGAATTTGGGTTTGACTCTACATTCATGGCTGATTGCGATGACAGCATCAACAGTGACAGTAACCATAATGATGCAAACATACATCATATCACCTTTCTGGCCTTACCAGCACCAGTACAAAACAGACCGTTGCACGACACTCGTATGCATTCTTATACTAGTTTTCAGGACATAGGTACGGGCACACCTGACAATGATTTTTTCTATACTAGAGATAACTTGCGAGTTGATGGATGGTCTAAAGAAAATTGTGAGTTACGCCATACAATGCATTTCCAAGATAAAAAATAAGCAATTTACGCCGTAAGATTATGGAATGTGAGGAAAGGATGCGAGTTCATTGTAATAAAGAGTAAGAGCGCAATTTGGACTACCTCTTGCAGGAACAACACCGAGCAAAATCCATGTACATAGTATATAAGAATCATTAAGAAAGTTGGCAGTGCAGATGGAAAATATTGGTTTGGAATGGCGAGCACACATGTTTGTAGAGAGTTATAAATAACAACAACATGAACTTGTCCTATAAGTTTATTGCACAACACATACTATATCTTATCAGAGACATCCTGAAACACGTGTTAGCACTATTCATGAGTAGTTCTAGGCTAGATGTTTTTATTAGAAGTGGTGGTATGCCCAAAAAGCCGCTGTTGAGTTGCTATATGGCAAATGGTCCGACATTTTTAGAGTATTGCCTAACTGCATATTGGCATTGCAAGATTCAAATCCCGTTATAATATTGCACTGAAAACACCATGACACTAGTGCTAGAGGCACTAACATATTTTGATTTATTTTTTGGGCATTCAAGCCATCAATTGAGGGATTTAGGCACTACCTCGTGATCTCAATTGACGGGACTCATTTAAGGGGGGCATATAAGGCTGTGCTTTTGATTGCCAGTACTTGGGATGTAAATAACCATCTATTCCCTCTAGCATTTGCGGGTGTCAATGCTGAATCCATAGAGAGTTGGGGATGGTTTCTAAGACTAGTCCGAAGTCATGTGGTACGCGAAAGACGTATTTGTGTTGAGTCAATAGGCCCGCAGGTATCTTGTTTGCTATGAGGAGACAACTTGGATGGAATGAGCCTATGGGAGTTCACAGATTCTGTCTACGTTACGTTCGTATCAATTTCAATCGACATTTCAAAAATGCGGAGTTAAAGTGACTGATGTACAAAGCCGGCACGGAGAGAAAGAAATCTAATTTCCAATCTGTAATTGATGAAATAAGAGAATACAATCAAGAAGCATACAACTGGTTGAAGAAAAGTGGAGACTTTTACATGAAGAGGGATATCGATACGAATGTATGATAACTAATTTATCCAAGTCGTTGAATTATGTTCTAAAACACTGGTTGATGCCATTCATAAAGACGGTTGAATACTTTAACTTGCATCGATCTGAGGCTAACAACTATAACAAACCATTTCCTCCATTGATATGGAATGTATTCTAGGAGCTTCGCAGAAGGCTAGATCTTACAGGGATATGCAGTATAATGAATGCACTGGAATTTTCAGTGTAAGGACACCCATAAGAGTTGGGGGCAAAGGTAACAATGTTTATACAGTTAAGATGTCATCACGGGACTATAGTTGCATGAAATGGAATTTATTTAGGCTATGCACACATGTATTTGCAGTCTGTCGATAATGTGGCTGCCAACCAGCAGATTTTGTTTTGCCTATTTACTCCACGAAGAAGTACATTTAGCTTACAAGCATAATTTCTACCCTGTCGGCAACGACAATACTTGGTGTAATGCTGACTTTTTGTTAAAGGGCTGCACACCAATGCTTAAAGGTAACCGACTTGGCCAAAGGTGTATCTCACGTTTTCAAGGTGAGATGGATTACCGAAATGAAGGCTTCCTTCAAGATACGAAAATTGCCATCAAGCAGGACATAATAGGTGAAATTGTAACAATGCTCATTTTGATCCTGAACAATAAACTATGCAATTACATGCGCTTGTACTACAAAAAATTTATTTTATTTTCCCAATTTACTTTTTCTTTTCATATTTACTACTTCTAATTTCTTACATTTCAATTGACTATATCTGATTTCTTTTATTTCAAACCATACCACAGTTACATAAACCTTTACTAAAAATAACATTTGATTATACGAACACTTAAACTTATTCAATGGGTTGATCAATTGTATTTTGATTTTGAGTAATTCATTCTAAATTACACAATGCATAATTTTTGAATTGTGAAATGCTTTACTAAGAAAAAAAAGAGACATTATAAGGATGCATTAATGTCTTGTATCCTATATAGCGACGCATTAGATAAATGTGCCTTTATATGACTCATTACATGCATGCGTCCTATGTTAGGGAGGACACATTTACAAAATGGCATCAATGTATTACATGACGTAGCAGATAGGACGCATTATGTAAATGCATCATATTTTATGTGGGACGCATTCATGTAACGCATTGATGCCATTTTAGGCGTTCTTTCTGAAACCGGACCAGTTGAAGATGAAAGGGGCCATTCTGATCAATGACCCTTCTTAGTTTGTCATATAAGCTTTCTGTAGGTATTGGCACCCATAGTTGGAGTTCATCTAATGTGGACGTCTCTCTCTTGTAAGATGTCATAAACAAATTGTTAACCTCGTGCGACTATAGGAGTTCTCCACCTCAAATTCTAATCAATTACAAGCAGCAAGTCCTCTCTACTACATTGTGAGTTGAAGATTTTTTTTTTCTCTTTTCTTGTATTTTTATTGTTATACTTTCTTTTTTGTTATGGGCTTATCTCTGTTCAATGCAAGAACTAGAGCAACTAAGTATTATGTACTTTTAACCTTCTGATGATTCCTGATGTTTACAACCAAGTTTCATAGACAAGAATTGTATATGCCCTAAATTATGAAAAAAAGTGTCATGTTCAATGAACAGGAAAGTAAAAACAAAAAAGAATATTAAGCTTGTTAGACAGCTACTGCCAAGAGCGATCATCTACAGCATTCTCAACAAGAAGCTGTCTTTTTAAAACTCAAGGACACAAAAGTGCAAGCATATAGAACGCGTTCAAATAAGAGTGTGGCACCAGATCTAGCCACTGAGTTTAAATATAGAATAGAATTTCCTGCCACCCCTGATGTGGGATTTTTTGGCCAGAATTTGTTGAGTATCTCACACATATCATATATGGCACAACGGAAGAATAAGAACGAGATACCAACCCAAGAACCGCATATATGTGGAAAACAAGAAATATAGAGAACAAACGTAATAGTTTTACCTTCCTTTGTGCGCCTGAAAAATAAAATTTTTCTTCTTCAAGTTTGAGGTGCGATCTAGCAATCCTCTTGATCAAATACTACAAGAGTTGAATGTCTAACCACTATAATCACAGTGTGTGATTATCTCTAATAGAAATTCACACGGAGGATCACACTCAAGCACCAAGATATTTTTGTGCTAGCAGAAAACAAGATGGCGGCTAGGGTTAGGGTTTTTCGTTTCCTCTTTGCTGAAAAAAAATGAGAGAAAGAGAAGAGAAAGTTTTGAGTTGTTGTTTTGGCATAAATCCTCCTCAACTAGGGTTTCGTGTATATCATCATATAACACGAAAAACCCCTACCAAAAATTGAGAATTCTAAAAAAATTAGAATTCCCTAATTGTAATTGGAAACATCAAATTCTCAGAATTACAATTTGGACTATAAATTATAACTAATTATAATTTGGTCACACCAACTTCTCTTTCTCGCAATTAACCCCACTATGTTATCAAATAACATCTTGAGTATATAATCATCTATTGTGTATGACCTATTAGGTTTCCCAGTCAATTGGTAGTGAACATGAATTAATCCAAACGTCTTTGAGATTAATAATCCATAATTAACTAGAATTAATCATATTGATTCTAATCAGGATTGGTTTATTAATTTTTTAATTAATAAACCCATATTCCCAGATCATGAGCGGTATCTAGTTACATATCACGACTACCCAAGAGTTCAGGAAGTTAAGTGGCTTGACATGAACCCTTCAATAACAAACTACAGTGCAATTAACTCATTTCATCATATAATATCTCATTCGGTTTGGAGTACGGAATTAGTACCAATTCCCTCTAGAATAAATATTAATTTTGGACCGAATATAATAGTACTTGTACCAGGAACCCACGACTCTAGATGTGTATCAATTGGAACTGTTTCTAAAACACAGTCACCTTGGCCAAGGACTTCTTGAGTAGTAATTCTTACAAGTAGCCGTGAGATATTCGCCCCTACTATTAGGAGTGGTGAATCCTTTATTTACCCTCTCAACTACTTTCGTTTACCTCACAATATATCCAATATCCATCTCATAGGCGGCATTCAATCTGGCTCCAGAGATTGGAATCAAAACACAATACTCAGCAAAAAAAGTACCTTGGAGATCTCAAGTCTAAGGATACTTGCACATTTGCTATATTGAGATTATATCACTAGTACTAAATAGTTATCCATATGATTATCTTATAGCTAGATCATCCAATGAACTTGTTCTATTAACAAGCATCCACGTGATAGCTTTGAGTATTTCAATACTCACGGATATGAGAACCACCACCTGATCAAATCAGAAAGTCTAACACATGCTAGTCTTAACGCATTAATGATGTCATGTCTCATTAATACTACGACTAGGGACTATTTAAGTACTAACACTATACAGTGTAGTAGGAATCTCATACCATGATTTTCTTAACACAATATTGTACTAGAGACTTTATCTAACAGTTATATTACATAAAAGTAAAAGAAAGAAACTGTAAGATAAATAATGCCCTTTATTAAAATAAAATGTGTCATATACATTGTATAAGTGATTGCCTCTAGGGCATAATACTAACAGAATTGTCACCTATTGTTTGGTTGTCACAAATTTGGAACATTCAAAACTAATTATCTTTTGATTAGAATAAAGACAACTTCTAAAACAAGGAATTCAAACAAGAATGAATCAGGTGCAAGTTCTTGAGATTTCTCAAGTGCTCGTGCTCCTAAAGTTTTAGAAAATTTTGTATAATCTTTCTTCCCATTTAATTATTTTGGCTTTTAGTAACGGAGTTATAGAGGGATATAAGGTGGAGGATAGCCCACGCTCACATTTCTTTAAAATTTTATATTTCCTTTAATACTTTAAAAACATGTTTTTAACTTTTGTTCTTTTGTCTTTAAACAAGTTTTCAAAGACATGTTTTTTTGTTTTATAACCTAATGATAGAGTAGGGACAAAAATAAAAAGTAAGAATTGGGAGAGAGTAAACTAAAACAAAATACATGTTAGAGGACAATATTATAATTTTTCAAAAAAATTTAGAGGTAAAAGATAAAATTTTAAAAAGTCTTTCTAAAAAAAAAAAATTAATATTTAGAAAAAACTAAAAATTTTAAAATTTTTTTAGGATAGATGTCACCCCTAACCCTAAACCCTTCCCCTTTAATTTGATTACTATGCTAGAGCCACATGTATCTTTGAAGTGAATCATCCTAGGCATGAAGGTCAATTTCAAGAAGGAAGAAAGAAGACAAGGACACAACTCACGACTTACTGGGTGAGATCAATTTGGAAGAGGTTTCAAGAGAGTTTTCACGGCAACAAATTCAACAAACCAAGAACAAAGAAGATTGTAATGATATAGATAGTAAAAGAAGGCCCAAAAGATGCATAAAACGAGTAACAATCTATGTGGAGGATTAAACCAATATTTAAACAAGGATTGAATGCCAAAGAATTATCAAAAAGAGTTCAAAATGACTAATATTTTAGCTGGAAGATCAAGGAAGTATATGAAAATAGAATGGACGTCAATGGAGTAAGGATTGAAGAGCAACAAACCAGAGAATGACAACCAGAAGGAAGCCAGTACTGGCCATAAGCCCTAATTCGATGCCGGCCCAATGCTGGTAAAGTTTATGATATGAGCACAGAAGCACCTTAATTTTGAAATCAAATATTCAAGAATTAGTCACTCAACTCTCTACCAAACCCACACCATACAAGAACACTAAATGTAATACAATTAACGCCATTGAGATTTAAGTGAGTCTAGCCAATTTTAAAGATACCTAAACACTCTAATCTAACAGGAGATTATAATATCAAGGATAGGAATTTGAAGTTATCCAAACTTAAACCTAAATAGAATCTTAGAATGGAAGAAATTCTAATACCCAATTTAGAGAAAAAGAAATGAATTATTTCTTGGAATTTGGAGACTAGAATCAAAGGTAGGACTAATCCCTTTGATAGGTCTTGATTGATATAGGAATCATCTAAAAGAATCATGCTCACAACTCTTTTCAAGGCAGAAAATCTAAACTCTCAAAACGTAATGTCTAAAATCTCAAAGTTGTGTTTACAAGAGCTATAATGGGGTATTTATAAGCCCTAATTTACTCTAACTAATTAGTACACAAAAATTAGACATTAGATGGCAATAACACATTTTTTTAGGCCCTAAAACATAATTTAATTCATGAAATTAAAATTTCAATAGAATAAACTCGGAACAAGGCGAAATAAAGGCTAGAAAGGCAACTCGACATAAGCCAGGAATGGCTTAGCTAGGGCAGTTGGCGTTGGCTGATTTTTGGAATCAACTAACTACCAAATAGCAATAAGTTAGCACCGATTGGCTTGGATAGGCTGGCGCCGGCTGGCTTCTGGGCTGTCATCCCAGGCACTGCTCAATTCTCTCTCGTGCAGCACCCTTTCGTCATCAGTTTCCTTTATATTTTACACCCGAAATGTTGTTCTTGACCTCCATTGTTGCCCTGCGTATTTCCTTGACCCTCTAAATGTTTTTGAAGCCAAGCCTGTTTCCTTTTGATGTATTGCAATCCATCATTATCTCCCTTGATGTCCAACTCTGGGTGATGTGCTTACTTGTTCCTCCACAAGGATTGTTGGTCCTTTTATGCTCTTTTGGCCTTTTCCTTCTGAAACTATTTCTTCACAATCTTCTTAGCCCTTGTTCTATTAGTTTGAAAACTTTATTGATTCTTCTTGAAACTAGATATCTTCCATTACTATCCACCCCTTTCTTTAAATGAACCATGATTCTTGGATGAATTCCTATCAAATTTCCCTTCTTTAGGTTGATTCATCTTCGAATTAACGTATCAAATTACTTGAGTGAATTTCCCTAGATTATAATTTAAACAAGAATTTTGGTGTGAAGTTAAATTTTTTTGCTTTTGGACCTCACCAACTTCCTTATTTTCTCTCTTCACAGCCCAAGCTCGTACCCTTATTGTACCATAACTCTCATTTTTCACACTCTTATTGATCTCAATCTCATTACCCAAGAATGCACTCTTGTTTTATCTTCATGCATTCTCTTTAGATCTCTCTTCTTCTTTGATTTTGTTTGCTCTTGGAGCTTTAACCTCTCTTTTTCCTCTTTTTCTCCTCTCATTTTCTCTTTTTTCATGCTCTTTTATTGTCCTCTCTTGTTTTTTTCTTCTTCTTTAGCTCTCTTTTCTTTTTATTTTCCTCCCTCAAGATATTTTGATTTTTCACGACCTCACTAGGAGACATAGGACAAAGTGTAAATTTCCTTCCCTCTTTGCACAAAAAATAGGTATTCCTCCTCCCATTATAAACTACCTCCCTATCATATAGCCAAATATGCCCAAAATGCATGGGGAATACATCATGTAGGTTATATTCACTTCATCTTTATATCCCTCTATGATGAATGCAACATTGACTTGTTTGTTCACCTTCATTTCTCAAATTGTTCAACTATTAAAGCTTGTAAGGCTTATGATGTTTCAAAGTCTCTATTCCCAACTCTTCTACCAATGTAGCACTAGTCACATTTTTACAACTTCTTCTATCAATAATTAAGCTACATGGTCTTTGTTTGATTTGACACCTTGAATAGAAAATATTCTCTCTTTGTAAATCCTTTTGTTCTTCAACCACGCAAGCTTCCACAACCTTTCTCATAACACTAATCAATGAGCATGGTTTCTTAAGTACAACCCCGTCCTTTCCATCCACTCTAATTTCGTCACTAGATTTGGTGTCTTTTTGCATTGTTGAACTAGACGACTCATTCTCACTAATCTTACATCTTCTCATTTGTTCTTGCACCACTTCTAGCAAACTCATCTTTTTCTCTTTTTGTTTAAGACCTTCCTTCTCTCCACTTCATTATTTAGGCTTATTTGCTCTTCAACAAATTTCACAATATTTTGCTCTTTTTCTTTTTGTTTATTCTCCACCAACACTCTTAATGGATGTAACTCATCATCTAAAAAGAATAGAATACTGTAGAACTCCTTAGTCACCCCATTTGTTGAACTCAATTGATCTACATCTTCTCCTTTATCATTACTAAGCTCCTCATCAATCTCGTCAACATTTATCACAACTTCTTCATAGTCTTCTTCACTATTTTAACTCAACAATTCTTAGCTTTTGGCTTCCTTTTCTAACTTCTCCTCTTTCCCAAATTCATGCAACTTATTTTGCTCATTCTTTTCAACTTCTAATCCTAAAGATTTCTTTTGCTCAACCTTCTTAACCTTTTCTTCATTTCTTGCGCTTCTTGGCTTCTCAACATCTATAACATTTTTCTTGGCTTCATTGGCTTCAAGTTTAACTTTTTTCTTTTCCTCAACTCTAATATTTTGTTCAATTGTCTACATTGGGATTTAAAAGATTTCAAAAGACAATCGAATGGAGTATATTTATAACTACTACAATGATCACAAGGAATTGCATTATTCTTTTGCAAATCAACTTGATTAATCATTTTTGCTGAATCACATTTGCTATAGCCATCCTTCTAACAAGTAGAGCAAACACATCCTCGTTTTATTCTCAAATCACTCATTGAAGAATTTTGTAATGCATTCCCTCCTCTATGCCTAGTTATTCTTGGATAATCAAGCTTGAGTGGTCATAACTCTCACACATTTTGCATATATTCTTCCTCAATTTCTTTTGCACTCTACTTTTTGAGAATTTTTTAGGTCCTCCCACATAATGATAGGAATAAAATTAAGCATGAAGGCTATTTTCAAGAAGGGGGAAGGATGACCAAATCACACTTCATGGCTCATTGGGTAAGATCGCTATTCAAGAGGATTAAAGGGAGTTTTCAAAGTAACCAATTTAACAAACCAAGGGCCAAAGGGTGGGTAAAGAAATGGATGCCAAAGGAGATACCAAATGGAGTACAAAGGAGATAACAATCCTTGTGGAGGGTCAAGCAGCCACATAGCCAAGGATTAAACATAAAGAGAGATAGAGATGGAATGCAATCCAAGGTAGCTTGAAGAAGGAACAAACTTGACTTCAAGTCTATTTGGAAGGTTAAGGAAACAACCAAAATGATCTTGGAGGTTACGAATAAGATTTGGGTTGCAAAACATCAAGAAAATAGTGAAGAAACGAGCCACTTGAGAAAAATTGGGCTGCTCAAATTTGGCTGTTTTCGGCGCTGGACCAGCCAGGCCAACCCGGTGCTAGCTGTAGTCTGTTGAAAATGCCAAAGAACTAGTATTGAATTGGCACCGGGTTAACCACTCAAATCGGGGCCGACCCAAGTCGAGTCCAGCCCAAGATCATCCTATTTTGCCTTGTTTTAGCTTTTTACATTTCTATTTTGATCCCCACGAATTTTATTATATTTTTACTTATTTAAAGGCATGTAATAGGGCCTCAAACTTGTATTAAGGCCACTTAATTCCTAATTTTAGTTTACTAATTAGCTAGGGCAACTTGGGGCCTATATATACCCTATTATAGCCTTTTTTGTAAGAGAATTCAGAATTCAGATTTTAAAATTAAAAGAGAGAATAGAGTGTTGAACTCTTGGAGAGGAAAATTCCTCCTTAGTTCTTCCTTTCATGACCAAGCAAAGGAATCAGACCCACTTTTGTTTAGAGTCTCTAAAATCCATGGGTTAATCCTATTTGTTTCTTCATCTTGGGTATTGGGTGGATTTATTCTTACCGAGTGTTCTTGTTAGGAAACCTAGAAAAGTGCCTACTTTTCTCTATCTCATTTGTTCTTGAATTCTTTGTAGATTTAAAGGTGTTTGGGTATTAAAGTTGTTGGCCAAATCTTATTAGAATTTGGATTCTGGTTGTTAAATCACCTAAAATTCTTATTTTGTGGGCATTTTGGTAGAGGAATGGATGACCAATTCTGGAGTCTTGTGATTGAGTCTAATTTCCAAATTTTGGTGCTCTCGAGCTCGTACCAAATTGGTATCAGAGCAAGGTTGTGTTAATTCTTATTAACACAACTTTTTTTAGGTAAGAGGTACAACCTTCTTCAATAGCTTGTTGAAAATTTTCAGACTTTCATCACTTTATTGGGTGCTATTTTTGAGAATGCTTGAAACTTAAAATTATGTCATGAATTTGATGTTAAATTGATCTTATATGTTGGTATGATGTTTGGGGAATCATTTGGTATGAATATTTGTGGATTTTGAGATCAAACAAGTGGAAAAATATTGCTGCAATTTCTTAATACCGTAACTATTTTTCTTGTTATTTTTTGAATGTCAAGAACTTCAAATTGTGTCATGGGTATATTGTGAAATTAAGCCTATATGTTTGGTTAATGATTGGGTAGCTATTTGAAGTGTTAAAGTGTAGAAAATTTGATGTTTATTGAGTATATTTGAAGCAAGAATTTCTGGACACAACAAATCTCGTAACTCATTTTCAAGCTAATTTTGGGAGCTATAAAACTCAATTTTTTGCTATGTTATTGCTGTGAAATTGCTTCTTGATATTATATATATCATTGAAAATGAGTTTTACTTGTGAATTTTGAGTATTGGAATGGTTATATGGTTGAAAATTTTAAAATATCTTTAGTTACGAAGTTACACTCTAAATGCTTGATGTGTAGTATTTTGACTTAGAAATGTACTTATATGACAACCAAAGCTTTGTTTATTAAACCCCTATAGATTTTCTTACTTGTTAACTTAAATTTTGTGGAATTAAACTTTGTAATTACTAGTAGCAAATTTTCTTGTGAATGGTCTAATAGCTTGGAAAATGAATTGGTGCATCTAGGTTTATATCAATTCAATTCTTTAAGCTATTGTACTCCTTGTGCGATCATTATTTTGAGTAAGTTGATTGATCATCAAATTGAACTCTTAAGGTTTGTGATAGCATCCTAACATTTGAAAATCCTCATTTGAACTAATTGCCTACCAAGTGTTTGATGAAATGCTTAAGTATCTTTACAAAGTCTTGTAAGGGTTCTTAGCTTACATTTTTCCCTTTCATTGAAGTTAATTAATATACGTCTTGTATTTGGTGGGTTGAATACTTAGATTGACATTTTCTTGTGATAATTGGGATTGAATTGAACATTGTCAATCATTGAGTCCTATCACTTAGTGCCCTTGTTTATTTGAATCCTTATGGTGCTTGTCCAGTTGTTGTCACTACACATCTCTTTGAGAAATCTTTGAGTTTATGTGACAACTTACTACTTGAAGTTCTTATTGATTGAGTCTTATTCTTCTTGAACCTTTGGAATTTGGTTGACTTTAACCAGTGGAAATAAATTTTTTGAATTGGGAAGACTTCGGCAAGAACTTGAGTGTTGAATTGAGAGTATGGAGAAAGTAAGAAGGTGAGCTCATTTTAATAAAAGCCAAAATAGAGTATACACGAGAGAAGAGTGTCATTGAAATAGTGTAAACACGTGAGGGAGTGAAGTGAGAAATTCCTTTTGTGTTTTCTACTTAAATTTTATAGGTACTTCTCTTGAAAGCAAAGTTCACAATGGCTAGTTGGAATGAAAGTGGAGAATATGATTGCTATGAAGAGCCTTGTTCAACTAGAAGTAGATATGGCAGGAATGATGAATATGATTGGAGACATAATAGGAATGAATATGTGGGTATAAATTACTAGAATGATGGAGTTTGTGTTGGAGGACCATAAAAATATTCAATGAATAGGTTGTAAAGGACAAGGAGTGGTATGCAAAAGGAAAGGGAGTATAGATACTATACTTGTTTGAGCTATACACACACTTCCTATGAATGTAAAAAAAGATCCAAGCTAAGGGAAATCTGAGCATTACAAAATTCTTCCAAGAGTGGTTTGAGAAGAAAGCAAGATTATGTTTGTTCTACTTGTTGGGATTATGGCTATGACACATGTGATTGTCCAAGAAGAAAAATTTCAAGAAGTAGGGATGAGTTGCAAAGAAGTGAAGTGAGCCCTTAGGAGTATTGTTCCAAATATGAACACACTTCACCTACTTGTCGTTGGAAGTCCTTTAGTTTGCAAGGTAGCCAATTGAACAAAAGATTTAAGATGTGAAGGAAACAATATAAAGAAAAGAATAGAGAGGAGCAAGGGGTTGAAAAGAGTGAACAAAATAAGCTACAAGAAAGAAGAGAAAGAAGAGAAGATAGAGGAAGAAACCAAAGAAAGAGAATTGCAAAATCAAAGGGGTGAGGAAAAAATATGAAGAAGTTGGGGAAAGTCCATTAATATAAGAGAGTGAAAACTAATATGGGGAAAACAAAGGAGTTGGGCATTATACTAGTAAGGTTGATGAGGAGCAAATATGTGCTAAAGGCGAAAGTCCCAAAAATGCTACAAGTAACTATGAATTGGGAGAGAGCTCACATCAACAAAAGAAAGAGGGAGAATGTGTGGTTGTGAAAAGTGAAATACCAACACCATTTTCTAGGGAGACCACAAAACCTAAAGAAGGAGTAGATGGTGAAAGGGGAAATCTGGTTGAGCAAAGAAATTCATTAATTGGTGTTGCTAGTAGAGTCTTAGGTACTATTATGATGTTGAGGATATGAATGATTCACAAAAAGAAAACATTTTTTACTTAAGATGTAAAATCAACCAAAGGCCATGTAGTATGATGATAGATTATACAAGTTGTGCAAATGTGATGAGTACTATATTAGTGGAAGAGATAGGTATAGAGACCATGAAACATCCTAAGCCATACAAGCTTTAATGGATCAATGATTGTGGTGCGGTGAAGGTGAACAAACAAGCCAATGTTACATTTAACATGGGAAATTATGAAGATGAGGTATTTTGTGATGTGATGCCTTTGCATGTTGGAGAGTTGTTGTTGGGAAGGCCTTGGATATTTGATAGAGATGTGATGCATAATAGTAGAAGAAACACTTATGCATTGAGTAAAGAGGGAAAGAAGTTTACCTTTCTCCCAATGTCCCCTAGAGAGGTTACAAAAGATCAAAACCTTATGAGGGAGAAGGAAAAGAAAATAAGAGAGAAAAAAGAGGAAAAAAAGAGTGTGAGAAGAGGAGGGAAGAAAATAGAAATAGCTAAATGAAAAGGGGGTTGAGATAAAAAAATTTGAGGTAAAAAGGGAAGAGAAGAGAGTAAAAGAGCATGGAGAGAGGCAAACACAAAGTAATGTGGTGCAAAAAAGAGCTAAACAAGAGGTTGAGAAAAGAAAAATGAGTAGAGGTAAAACGAGATTGAGAGCTTGGGTTGAGAAGAGAGAAAATAAGGGAGTTGTTAATGATCTAAAACCAAAAGTTTTACCTTCACACAAAATGTCTTGTTTAAATTGTAATGCAAGTATCAATTCGAAGACAAATCATCTTCAAGAAGGGAGAAATAATAGGAATCAAATTAGGCATGAATGCCATTTTCAAGAAGGGGGAAGGGTGACTAAATCACACTTCATGGCTCCTTGGGTAAGATCGCTATTTAAGAGGATTAAAGGGAGTTTTCAAAGTAACCAATTTAACAAACCAAGGGCCAAAGAGTGTGTAAAGAAATAGATGCCAAATGGAGTACAAAGAAGATAAAAATCCTTGTGAAGGGTCAAGCAGCCACAAGAGAGATAGAGATGGAATGCAATCCAAGGTAGCTTCAAGAAGGAACAAACTTAACTTTAAGTCTATTTAGAAGGTCAAGAAAACAACTAAAATGATCTTGGAGGTCAAGAATAAGATTTGGATTGCAAAACATCAAGAGAATAGTGAAGAAACAGAGCCACTCGAGAAAAATCGGGCAGCTTAAATTTGGCTGCTGTCGGCACTGGCCCAGCTAGGCCAATTCGGTGCCAGCTATGGTCTATTGAAGATGCCAAAAAACAAGCATTGAATTGGCACTCAAACCAGCACCGACCAAGTCGAGTCCAGCCCAAAATCATCCTATTTTGTCTTTTTCAGCTTTTTACATTTCTATTTTTGATCCCTATAATTTCTACTATGTTTTTACTTATTTAAAGGCATGTAATAGGGCCTCAAACTTGTATTAAGGCCACTTAATTCCTAGTTTTAGTTTACCAATTAGCTAGGGCAACTTGAGGCCTATATATACTCCATTATAGCCTCTTTTGTAAGAGAATTCAGAATTCAGAATTCAAATTTTAAAGAAAGAATAGAGTATCGAACAAGATTAGTAAATCTAATTTTCTAAGATAGTCAACTAGGGGTCTTAGGGAATTCAATTGAGTACTTAATGGACCAAAGAACAAGGCGAATCCAATAAAGAATTCAAGGAAATAAAAGCTCAACAACCTCAATTAGCCAGTAGAAGAATTGTAAGGAAGAAAGTATAGCAAGGAGATAGAAATGGTATACAAGAAACAAAATAATAATAATAATAATACTAATAATAATAATAATAATAATAATAATAATAATAATAATAATAATAATAATAATAATAATGAGAAAGAGTTGGTAGAACAAAATAGACAAAGATGACTATAACTTGTTCACTAGTTAGCAACATGTTGATGACTTCAAGGTGTTAGGGATTCAACAATTTAGACAAAAACTCAATTTACAATGCCCTATTGGAATGTAAACAAATGAAACAAAGTTCATCATATAAGCCACATAAACTCAAAGATTTCAAGAATAGTTTACAATGAAAATCACTAAGTAAGCATCACAAGGATTCAAAGATAGATAAGCTCAAACCAATCTAAAATATATCAAGGAGTTGGAAATCTAGATATTCAACCCAAAAATATCAAGAAATCTAACAAAGTCTAAAAGAAATGATAGATGAATGCTAAGAATTCATACAAGACATTGTAAGGGTACTTGTGAATTTTCATCAATCACTTAATAGACAAATAGTTTAAATGATGGATTTCAAGTAATATGATATTGTCATAACCTTAAAAAATTAATTTGATAACCAGCAACTCACTTAAGACAATGATATCATAAGGAATTCAAAAACTTAAAGAGTTGAATTGATATAAACCAAGATGCACCAATTTGCTTCCAAGCTATTTGACGGTTCATAAGAAAAATTTTCTGGTAGCAATTGGAAAGTTAAATCCCAGTAAAAATAAGTTAACAAGTAAAAAAAATTATAGGAAATTAATCAAGAAAGCTTTACTGGTCATATATGGTTAATCACAAGTCATTAAGGTAACACATTAAGCACCTAGTGCGTAACCTCATAACTCAAGATAACCCAAAAATTTCACCCTACCCAAAAACTCAAGATTCATAAGAAAATTTTGTTTCTAATGATAATCGTAATATCAAAGAGAGTAATTTCATAGTAAGAATATGGTAAAAACTTGAAATCTATACATCACAAATTTAGTATGAAGATTAGTTTTGGGATTTTGTTTGTGTTTAGGAATTTGTAGCAAAAACACCCAATAAACCTCAAGATTTTTGCAATTTATCACCACAAATAGCTACATAAACATCAATTAAACATATATGTTTCAATTTCACAACAAACCCATTGTAAAATGTGAAGTATTAAGCCTTCAAAAGGTACAAGAAAATAAGTGACGAGATTTGAATTTGCAACAATGGGTTAGATGAGATTTTCACCTTGTTTGAGCTCAAAATCAACAAATAGTCATGCCAAATGATTCCTTAGACATCATACCAATATATAGGATCAATTAAATATCAAGTTCACGGAAAAATTTTGAATTCTAAACATTCAAAATGACATAAAAATAAGTGACGAAAATATAAAAAATTTCACAAATAGTTAAAGAAGATTGTATCTTTTGTCCAAAGAAAGTTATGTTAATTAAAATTAACACAAAGTTGCTCTGATACCACATTGATACGAGCATGGAGGTACCTTGATTTTGAAATCAAATATCAGTAGTTGGTCATCCAACTCTCAACCAAACTTACACTACACAAGAACACTAAATGCAATGCAAATAACACCATTAAGATTTAAGTGAGTCTAATCAACTCCAAAGACACCTAAACATCCTAATCCAACAAGAGATTAGAACATCAAGAATAAAAATTTAAAGACACCCAAACTTGAACCCAAATAAAACCCAGAATGAAAGAAATTCTAAGATCCAATTTAGAGAAAAATAAAGGGCAAAAAATCAAAGTAACATTTTTGTCCTCACATATTACTCTATGAGCACCAATTCTTTCCCTCCAATAAAGTCAATAGTAAAATTTCCAAAGCACTTAACTCTTTTCTTTCATTTTTTCCCTTAATATACCTCTATTTTTCAATCCACTCAAAAAAAAAAAAAGAAAAAAGAAAAAAGAAAAAAACACGGCATTATAATTTAGAAATGTTCAGAAGTCAAAGTCCTCCACCGCCCACTTGCCATTATCAGAGGGTAAGCATCCTTAAAACCTTATGGACTGACAAGAATCTTGCAAGATATGTAGTAGATTCATAGAAATCATTCTTTGTAATACCCCGCACTTTTACCTTCGATTGGCCACTACTTGCAATAGGATAAGAATTTATATCAATGGCCAGAACAAAAGATGATTAGTGTAATGAGATGAATATTTTGGTATAATAATATTTTGTTGGGACCTAGATGTAATTATTGAATTTATTTTACCCGTACCCTAAACCTTCGGAAGGCTACTATTATTAATAAAGTAATAATTTGAGGGAACGCTGAGAAGAGAAATTGATCAGTGCCATAAAACATATGTTTTTGGTGTGAATTATGTTATTTGGGTTATCGGGGGCATTTTCGTCATTTTGATCGCACCCGCAACTTTGACCGCAAATTTGACCAAACTGAGAAAGAATTGAAGAATTTAAGTATAACCAATGAATTTAATAAAAAATTTGGAGTTGAATGGTGGAATAAAATATTTTTTTTGTTTCGGATCCGATTTTGGTCATTTCTGAAGAAAATAGGAAATCGCGGATAAAAATGGTACGTGTGGCATTTTTTTGATTGGTAGCCCATGAACATGAGTCAATTTAAGAGAGGTTTCATGAAGAATTCATGCAAGACACATGGAATTAAAGGATTACAAAATAAATAAAGAATGATGTGTAATTTTTGTGATTGAAACACATTTGTGGGCCCTTTAATTAAGGTCTTGTGTGATGTGATTGGCCAATATTTAGACCATGAGAAGGTGGTTGAAGAGCTGAAAATTGGCCAAGAAAATCGATATCCATACAAGAGAAATGAAGAGAAATTTTTAAGGAGGAAAATAAGTTGTTGGTGTGTAAATTTTTTATTAGAACACACCTATACATTAGCCACCATACAATTAATTGATTTAAAATTTTCTTGGCCAAAAATCTGATGAGAATGGTGGTGGGAAGGCTGTTATACAGCCCAAAATTTCAGCAGTCTCAAGGGGAGAGAAATAAAGGAAAAGAAATCAAGAGAAAATAACAAAAAGAAAGAAAAAGGTAGCTAGTGTGTGTTCTTGGTGTGGTGTGTGAGTTATTGAGAAGTTCTTGGAGCAAATCACACCAAAGAGCTCTAAATACAAGGTAAAATTCTATCTTACTTGAATTAAAGTTGTTGTTGGGTGAATGGTGATAATTGTAATATCAATTTTAACATGAAAAAATGATTTTCATGTCTTGATTTTGGATCAAAGCTAGGGTTTATAAACTTTGTTGATGAACTCTCTATGCGTCTATGTGTGTCAACTACCTAGAAGCTTTATGGATATTGTTTTGTGTAAGGAAGAACTAAATATTCATGGTATTTCAAAGGATTGCTTTTGGTTGAAGAGATGATGACCAAAATAGAATGAAAATGGAAGTTAGTTAGTTGGAAAAATAAATTATACTAGTTTTTTATTTGAAGAAGTGAATTTGTGTTAAATAAGCATAGCTCTTGTAAGCTATTGGAATCTGGAAATTACAAGATCAAGGATGATTTGAAGGATAATTGCATGAATTAATATTCTCAAGGTGTTAAAGGCTAAAGGAAAACAAAGGAAAGCATGAATAGTAGAATTGAAGCAAAACTATTAGGACTATTTATGCCCTGTATTGTGTCACAGGAACTAGGACTCTGAAAAAGGCCTATACAGAATTAACGTTAATAGTCTTACAGTTGTTTGGTATATCATAGAGTCAAATCAGAGTTGTGAATTGAAAGTTATGTGCAAAACAAAATCATGTGTCAAGTAGTGAAATTCCAGAAAATTAGTTCGAAAATAGATGAACTTAAGGACGAATAATTGTGTGATTTTAGATGACGTGAATGAGAAATATGGAGTTAATCCTTTGTATATGAAGGGATAAAGGATGTGGAAAAAGGAAAATGAAGAATTGAACAAACGACGGAAGAATGACGTGAACGAAAGTTGAATGTTTTTCTTAACCATCAGCTAACCATCGGTCCTGTTGGCTAAACGTCAGTTGGACGTTGGCTACCTGTCGGGCATGTTAGCTGGATGTCGGCTAACCATCAGATATTTTTCGACCAACACGATTTGACCCAAAAACAATGTTTGTTGTAGGTTTATCGATAAACGGCCAACGGAACATTGAAAACGGTATAAACGAGGGTTGAACAGCCATGATTGGAAAGAATTAATTAGGACACGAGGTGAGTCCCTTTAATTTCTAAAACCTTTTGAAAGCCAGTGTGCTTTATTTTTCCATGAAGTGCTATGTTTTATACCATTTTGGAAATCCGTAAATATGTCTACAGTTTATCTAAGCAAGATTTGTTTTATGCCATTTTGGGCTTGAATGAATTTCATAATTAGCTTGGAAACCTTAACAGATGATTAAAGTATGAATTTTGTGAATTTAGTCCTTTTTGAATTAAATACTTGGGATTTTCAAAAAATGGTAAATTTTAGAATCGGGTATTCATAAATTGATTGGAATGCCCGTATTGGAACATTTAATGGAAATGTGTTTGAAAACTTCAAATTTAATCCTCTTTTGGGATTAGAATTCTGAATTTCTTGAAATGAGTTTCTTTTGGAATTGGGTATTTGGAAAATGATTCAAATGTTCTTATTGGAATGTTTTATGAAAACCTTTAGAATCGGGTATTCGGTAAATGATCGAAATATCCTTATTGGAACTCTTATGAACACTTTTCAAATCGAGTAAGGGTAAAATGACCCGAATACCCTCGAAAAGTCTTTTGGAATTGGGCATGGATAAAATGACCCGAATGCCTTTGGAAATGACTTTTGTGAACGAGTACGGGCAAAATGGCCTGAATACTCCTAAAAAACTTGTTTTGATGCATGAAAAGAGCACTTTAACTTGTTTTGATATGGTTTTGGAAAATGATCTTTTGTGATGAGATTGACTTTTGAAAAATGACATTTTGATCCTTGAAATTATTTTATTGGCCTGATGTGCCTATGGAATGAATTGATTGGCCATGCGGAGCCCATGGAAATTATGATCTGACTTGCGAGTTAGTGGGATCAAATTCTGGAAAATGTTATTTTGCCCCAAAAATGTTTGTTTTGAAAATCTTGCGGGATCAGATAACCCTTTGGCCTGATCAGTCGAAGGGGTTGGTATTGGTAATGTTGAGTACTCAATAAGGATTTTGATCTTTATACTAGTTCATGTTAGAGATAGACGACCCCAAGTAACCCGATCAGTTCTGGGGATTGTCTTATTCCAAACAGGGCGACAAAACATTGAGATGAGTCGTCCTGGCGAGCCGTCTAGTGCCTAACAATTGCCGTGCCTTGTGTGCACTTTGTGATTTGGGTTGTTCACTAGCTGGGCTGGACACCTGACATTGTTCAACCCCTTGCTACCTTGATGGTGATTAATGTTAAGATTGGGACCCTTAGTTTACGGTAGCAAGTAAAAGATTCAGTGTGCTGTGTGCACTTATTGATTGTAGTACGCTGCGGTGTACTTATTTTCCCATGATGCATGGATTGAGTATTGTAGGCTACGGTCTACGTACAATGATATGTGCAAGTTGAGTACTAAAGGCTGCAGTCTTAGTATAATGATACGAGGCACCGAAGGCAAGGATTGCGGGACTTGCATACAGGTCGACCTTCTGTGGGAGAAGTGTCAATGATTTGGAAATTATGGCAATGATTTGAAAGAAAAATATATTTTTCAAAAATGATTGAGTTTTGAATAAACACTTTCTTAGAGAGTTTTGGAATTATTTTTTAGTGAACAAATGAAATACTTTCTTCTCAAAAGTTTTATGTACTCTATTTCTTTACTAAAGCACTAGCACACATCGGACTCACTGGGTAATTTTTTGTTGGGAAATATGCCCTCTTAGACTAGGTTTCTGATATAAACATTGAATATTTTAATAAAAGAATTTTTTCTTCAGAAATTATTTGTGAATTTACATTTTATTTATGCACAATTACGTTTGGAAAAGACCCATTGTGTTTAAGTAAGTGGTCCATGTGAATGGTAGTCTTTCACAGTACGGTATGGATCACGGGTTACTTAACACATAAATGTTTGTTCTTAATCGATTGATGAGAATGAGAATCTCATCATGTCTAGGTTATTATGTTATGAATTTCAAATAGGGAATGACTTACCTTTAGCCAGTGAGTAGTCCACTCACTTCATGACATAAGCGTATTTCGAATACATAGAATAGGACCTGTAGTAGTGGTTTCTTAAAGTACTATATGATAGAAACCTAGATTACTACCGATGTAGCGTGGACTAATACTCTACGACTTAAGTATGAGTTAGTGGTTTGACGAAACTAGAAGCATGTACTTTGATATGCTTTAGTTGAGGTTCTATCGTAGGACCAATATACTTGCATGTTGGGTATATGTGCCTAGTTAGTTAAGACAAACTTGTACAAGATAGTTTCTATAATATATCGCCCCTTGTAGTTGTCTGAATGATCTAAATATCCAGGGTCTTGAGAAGCATGACTTGGATATTTACTTTAGTGTAGCTCCCTTGGAAAACGGAAACAATCAGGAAGTCGTGAATCATTGGACTAGAAGTCTAAGAATGGTAGATGTCATTTAGAGAGGTGTTAGTACATTCCTTCTTCTCTAATGTATGACGATGTATAGAGGGGTATTTTAGTCATTTCATCTGTAGGTTGGAGACTTTGCTAACGCGGCATTGTTCTTGGGGTCAATATTTCCTTATGGTGATATTAGAAAATATTTAAAATGCAAAATACAACTATTATATGACAAGGATATTTTGATCATTTTAGTAGCCAATGCGGTGTGTCTCTTGGTCCCCAGTATAGACCGTAAGTCCTAATTAAATACAGGCTAAGGAATTGGTCTTAAATTAAATTAAATAGAATTTATTTTATTTAAGTAGCCTGATTTAATTATTGGGCTAAAATAAAATAAAGGTCCATAGAGAGAGCGAATTAATTAAATTAGTTTGGTGGGTTAATTAATTATTTAGGGCTTTGGCCCAATTTGAATAATTAAATATTGACCTGGGACTAAACAAATATAGTCTTGTTAATTGGACTAGTTTATTTGGATTGGACTAGTTTATTTGGGCCGAAAATTTAATTATTTATTGGGCCATTTGTTTGGTTCTAAGTAGAATAATTAATTTGGTCCAAGAGGTTAAACTAAGAGTCCAATTGGCCAAATTAAAAAAAAAAAAATCCAATTTAACCCAAGATTTTATTTAGGTTAAACAGGAGAAAAAAAGACGTACGTTCTTTTTTTCTTCTGCTCTGAGAAAGAAAAAAGGACGGCCTCTTTTTCTCTTTGAAAAAATTCCTTAGTCCTGTGAGTTTTCACTAAACGTGGTTTAGACAGGCCATATATTGAAAGATTGAGAGGAAACTTGGCGTTAACATACATGCACAGATGTAGTAGGAGGCTTGCAGGAATCGCACCAGAGGTTTCTTCCAGTGCTCCTACCCCAGTTCTGCATACTCCAGTCCAGCCAATTTTGAGAACAAGAAGAGGTAATAAAAAATTAATTTTTCCCCTTTTCTTTTTCATGCAGAAAAGCTGCATTTTTTTTTTTTTTTGTGTTCTACGGCTGGTTTTTTACTATGTTTCGGTTTCAATTTAATCTTTATTTTTCACTTACACGTATCTTTTATCTAACTCTTTTGTAGGATTTGGAGTTAAGCAGACCTACGGATAGAAGGACAATATCACAGTGATAGCAATTTAGGTCCAAACGTTCCCCTTTTGATAATATGCCTTATTACTGATGTGAAGCGAAAATTTTATGAGATTTTCTATTATATATGTGTATGTGACCATCAATATAGGTTGTTGTATGGATCTTAACCTTGTATACTCTATTGTTTTCATTATAAAGATCCCTTGTCTGGGAAACTAGATGAGGCGACACACGATATTGATATGCTTCCGCTGTTGCCTTTAGTAGGGGTGTTATATTCTCAATTTGTTGAGGTGAATTAATCTATGTTTTCTTTCTTTTAATAGATAAAAAATATGCTAAAAAGATGTCATGTGACAATCACGACATTGACAAAAAATGTAATTAAAAGGTTAAACTTGACAGAAGTAAAAGGCCAAAATATTTTAATAGTATGAGTGCTACTTCTGGATGTTTTTTAGTTTGGGTGCAAAATTTAGAATTTCAGATAGTCCATGTGCTACTTGAATTTTTTGTCAAAAAATAAATAGATTGTCCCTTAGAATTTAGAGACTAGCACCAAAGGTAGGACTAATCCCTATGATAGGTCTTAATTGATATTGGAATCACCCAAGAGGATCACCCTCACAACTTTTTTCAAGAGAAAAACTAAACTCTCAACATGTAATATCTAAAATTTCAAGTTCTGTTTACAAGAGTTATAACAGGGTATTTATAGGCCCTAATTTGCCTTAGCTAATTAGCATAAAAAAACTAAAAATTAGGCAGCATTAATACAAGTTTTTAGGGCCTAAAACATAACATAATTCATGGAATTAAAATTTCAATAAAGTAAACTCAAAACAAGGCAAAACAAAGGCTAAAAAAGTAGCTCGACTAAGCTGGTGCCGGCTTAGCTAGGGTAGTTGGTGTTGTCTGATTTTTGGAATTAGCTGACTGAAGATAAAATTGCAAGCCAAACATAGCCAAAAAACCAGCCACGTGAACAACAAAAACGCAGCACACCTGCGTGAAGAAGAAAAAGAGGTAAAAGAAAATATCTTTTTTTCCCCTTTTTCTTCTTCACGCAGGTGTGCTGTGTTTTTGTTGTTCACGTGGCTGGTTTTTGGCTATGTTTGGCTTGCAATTTTATCTTCAATTGGTATCGAGCATGAAGATATTTGCACATATAGGAAGCTCTGTATGCTAGTTAATAAAATTGGACAGTTATGTGTGATTAACTGTGATCCTTCGCTGGTTTTTTGGTATGGATAGATGGCTTGTTAAACCTCTCGGATGGAGGTATAGGTGAGATGTAATTCACTATTTTTCCGAGAATAAATCGTGTAAACCCAATTTTAAAGGGTATAGGCGGTTGTTGGTTTTTGGTTTTATTGATTTTGGTTGAAATCAGAGGGCAAAAGCAAGTAAATCCATCGCAAAAAAAAAAAAAAACCAGAAGAAAATGCAGCAGAAGAAAATCGCACTGGAAAATTGAAGCAGACGGCACTGTTCATCGGCTCGCCGAGCCGAGCCGAGCCGCCAGCAGCGTCTGTGTCTGGAACAAGGAGGACGGCTCGGCTTTGTGGCTTACCGGCTCAGCTGCATCGGATGGAATTGAATTGCAAATTTGCAATTCAATTTGCGAAATCCGAAAGTCTTCTCGCGGGTCAGCACGGGGGCGGGTCGCGGGCTTGGATGGTCCATGATGCGGTTGTTCCGGTGCGGAGGGTGTTGTGGACCGATGACCAGAATTGTTTTGTTCCTGTGCGGCGGGTGCAGTGAACCAATGGGAAATTTTTTTTCCCTTGTAATTTTCTTGCATTTTCTTTTTTGTTTTGGGGTCCATACCAGGCGAAGTTAATATTTTTTCAATATTTAATATTCTTGGAATATATTTGCATGAAAAATATTAGTAAGGGATTTTAGGATTAAACAAGATCATTAATTAATTAATTAATGTGTTTAATTCTATTATTTGGGCACTTAGGTTTAAAAAATAGAAAAGTATGAAAACGTTTATTGTTTTCTAGCATTCTATTTTTTTTATGTACCTATGTGTGTTTTTTCTCAAAGACCAAAGTCTTTGGGAACTTTTTGTTTTGGCAAGAAAAAATATTTTTCTTTAAAAACTAAATGGTTATTTTAATTGGTACACAAATTAATCCTTGAATATTTTCTCAAAGGATTTAATCATTGACATAGAAAATATAGTGGATTTAGATATTTTTGTAAATTAAAATGGAGAGCCATTTTGTTTTGTTTTGGACTAGAAAAATGATTTTGTCAAATAAGCTTGAGACCAAAGTCTCTAGAAAGTTTTAATTGGAAATTTTTGAAATCATTAAGTTTTAACTTAAATAAAATTAGTCCATGGAGGAAATCTCTCAAAGGATATAAGCCTTGATATAGAGATTTTATTGGACTTAGATATTTTATTTTTGAGTTAAGGAAAAACTTAATGGAAATTTCAAAAGGATATTTTCCAGAAAATCTTTATTTTAAAAGACTAAGTGGGAGAGGGGTTCCAACGACCCCACGGCTTCCATCACGGTCCTCATTAGAGATCGTGGATCCCCTCGCGTCACCCTGGGAGTGAACCCGTATAAGATGGGGATACCACAAGGATCTAGATCTAATGGAAGGATGCAATTAATAACCCGGGGCACGTACTATGATCGGCCAGCCCACGTTGGAGGTTATAGTGCGAGGTATGTCCATAGGAAATGAGAGGAAACGGTCATCTCACGATGTAGTTATTCTCTAGACCATTACCTAAAAGGGAAATTAATTTGTGGTGGTTAATACACTTAGCTTAAGAAACTGTTAATCTTCCCAAGAAGCTATGTCAGTTTTCCTAAGAGCCAAATTATTTTCAGTGCACAAATTTTATTTTGTTTTCACAAATTAATTTCTTTCTTTTATTTTCGATTTTCAGAAATGGTGGGAGGTTCTTTTAGTCCATTGGCCGTTATTCTCAGGGAGAATAAGTTTACGGGTCCAAACTATGTGGACTGAAAAAGGAACCTGGACATAATACTCACAGCCGAGGAGTATAAGTATGTCCTTTACGAAACCTGCCCTGTTATCGGGGAAGGTTCCACCGCTGAAGAGCGAGAGGCTGAAAAGGCATGGAAGAAAGCTGACGAAATGGCACGTTGCTACATGTTAGCTTCCATGTCTAATGTGCTCCAGTCAAAACACGAGCACATGGCTTCTTGCATATGACATAAGTCAATCATTGGCAACAATGTTCGCAGACAAGAGCCGGCCCGCAAGGCAGGAGGCTCTTCGAACTATTGTGAACACTAAAATGGCTGAGGGAGCATCAGTCCGAGAGCATATGCTCAAGATGATTGCTGCTTTCGAGGAGGCAGAAATCTTAGGGGCTGTCATTGACCCCGAGAGCCAAGTGGACATGGTTCTCGAATCTCTACCGGGCTTTTTCACTCAATTCAAGTTAAACTATAACATGAACAAGTTGAACATGAGTTTAACTGAACTGATGAAGGAGCTGCAGATAGCGGAGAAGGTCATGAAGCCGCAGTCTAAGGCCATGATTGCTAAGACCTCTTCTTCAAGAACTGGGCCTAAGCCCAGAAAGTTCAAGAGGAAGAAGGGGAATGCAGCAGCCCAGCCCAAGAACCAGCCCAAGGACAAACCAAAGGGCAAGTGCTTCAAGTGTGGAAAGAAGGGACACTGGAAAAAGAGTGTCCGGATCTTCAGAGCCAAAAAAACCCCACAGGTAATGTTTACTATCTAGAGTCCATATCAATAGTAGGATCAACTTCCACTTGGATTGTTGATTCAGGAGCCACTGATCATATCTGTAACTCCTTGCAGGGGTTTAGGAAGATAAGAAGACTCAATAAGGGCGAACATGGGCTTCGAGTGGGTAATGGAGCACAAGTCTGGGCCCTTGCAGTGGGAGAGCTGGATCTTAATTTTGATTGTAATAAGATAGTGGTTTTAAAAGACATTTTATATGTACCTGGTTTTCGTCAGAATTTGATTTCAGTTGCAAAACTTATTAATCAAGGATATTTTGTATCTTTCCATTCTGGTATTTCTATCAGTAGAGATGGAGAAATTTTATGTACTGGGCACATGTATGGAAATTTGTTCTTTTTAAACCCTATTAACAACCAATCAAATAACGCTCTGTCTAAACCTTTAACTAAGAAGAGAAAGACCAATATCAATGATTCATACCTTTGGCATCTGAGGTTGGGTCATATTAACTCAACCAGGATTCAAAGGCTAATCCATGATGGGCCTTTGGGCTCATTGAGATTGGAAAGTTGGCCTCAGTGTGAATCCTGCCTGATGGGAAAAATGACCAAAAGGTCTTTTACACCAAAGGTGGATAGAGCCAAGGAGGTGTTGAGTCTTGTTCACACTGATGTGTGTGGTCCTTTGTCTACACCAGCTAGAGGAGGTTTTGAGTACTTCATCATGTTCACGGATGATTGTACGAGGTATGGTTACATTTACCTGATGAGACGCAAGTCTGACTCTTTTGACAAGTTCAAAGAGTTTAAGGCTGAAGTGGAGCGTCGGACAGGTAAATTAATCAAAACCTTACGATCGGATCGTGGTGGAGAGTACCTCCTAGGTGAATTCAAGGACTACATGGTACATCATGGGATAGTATCCCAACTCTCTGCGCCGGGAACCCCCCAGCAGAACGGAGTAGCTGAGAGAAGGAACAGGACATTGAAGGAAATGGTCCGAAGCATGATGTCTCATGCTACTCTTCTAGTATCCTTCTAGGGATATGCCCTGGAAACAGCGGCATATATTCTGAACTTGGTGCCTTCCAAGTCAGTACCTAGGACTCCCTATGAGATGTGGACTGGGCGTAAGCCAAGTCTGAAACATCTCAGGATTTGGGGGTGTCCAGCTTATGTACTGATCAAGGGAGACAAGTTGGAACCAAGATCAGAGTTATGCTATTTTGTTGGGTATCCAAAAGGGACAAAAGGAGGCTACTTTTATCATCCTAAGGAACAGAAGGTACTAGTCAGTACCAATGCTAGATACTTGGAAGATGATCAAAGTACTTCCACTAAAGGTTCAACGAGGTTGGAATTGCAGGAGAAGTTATCTATGGAATCAACTTCTTCTGACCCGATTTTGGAACAAGAAGAGGCACAGCCTCAAGAGCCTATGCAAATGGAGCCTCGTCGTAGTGGGAGAGTGTCTAGGGTTCCGGATAGATGGACTGGAGAAGCCTTTGAGCTGGTCTCCGACCATTAGGAACAAGACCCCGCTAGATACGAGGAGACTATTGCTGATGCCGATACAAATCTGTGGCATGAAGCAATGAAAGCCGAGATTGAGTCTATGTACCTCAATCAGGTTTGGGATCTTGTAGCTTCACCTGAAGGGATAAAACCCATTGGGTGCAAGTGGGTATACAAGAGAAAGAGAGGAGCGGATGGGAAGGTGGAAACCTTCAAAGCTAGGCTTGTGGCGAAAGGATATACTCAGAAAGAGGGTATCGACTATGAGGAAACCTTTTCCCCGGTAGCCATGCTTAAATCCATTCGCATCCTCCTAGCCATCGCCTGTCACTATGACTACGATATATGGTAAATGGATGTCAAGACGGCATTCTTGAATGGCCATCTTAGCGAAGACATCTATATGTCCCAACCGGAAGGCTTCATTGTTGAAGGCCAGGAACACATGGTTTGCAAGCTTAACAAGTCCATTTATGGACTTAAGCAGGCATCAAGAGTATGGAACATTCGTTTTGATGAGACTGTAAAGTCTTATGGTTTTATTCAAAACGAAGATGAACCATGCGTGTACAGGAAACTTGAAGGCATTAATGTGGTTTTTCTTGTCCTGTATGTGGATGACATTCTACTCATTGGAAATGATGTAGGGACATTGTCATCTACAAAGGTTTGGCTGTCTAGTCAATTCAGGTATGAAGGACTTGGGAGAAGCCGACTACATTCTCGGGATTAGGCTTCTTAGAAATAGGAAGCGAGAGAATGTTAGGATTATCCCAAGTGACATACATTGACAAGATGTCGGCCAAGTACGAGCATGGACTCATGCAAGGGAGCTCTAATCCCTTGCGGACATGGGTTGTCATTTTCTTCGAAGGACCTGTCCTAAGTCTCAAGAAGAAAAGGACGTAATGAGTAGGATTCCCTACGCTTCGGATGTGGGAAGTCTCATGTACGCTATGCTGTGTACTATGCCAGATATCTGCTTTGCCGTGGGCTTAGTTAGCAGATATTAGTCAAACCCAGGGGAGGTTCATTGGCAAGCTGTAAAGCATATTCTCAAGTACCTCAAGGGAACGAGAGATTATATCGTTGGTTTACTGAGGTCGATGATTTGGTTCCTACGGGATATACAGACTCAGACTTCCAGGCGGATAAGGATGAGAGAAAATCCACTAGTGGATATGTCTTCACCTTGTTTGGAGGAGCAATTTCATGGAGGAGTATCAAGCAATCTTGTATAGCTGACTCAACCATGGAAGCTGAGTATGTGGCAGCTTCGAAAGCGTCCAAGGAAGCAGTCTGGCTCCGGAAGTTTCTTTCAGAACTTGGAGTCGTACCACATATGGACAGGCCGGTTGTGATGTATTGCGACAACACTGGAGCAGTGTCGCAATCTAAGGAGCCTTGGAACCACAAGAAGGGGAAACACATTGAGAGGAAGTACCACTTGATCCGGGATTTCATCTAGAGACGGGAAGTCGTGGTGGAGCATATTACCTCAGAAAACAATCTAGCAGACCCATTCACCAAGCCTTTGGCTGAGAGAGTCTTCAGGAGACACTTAGACGCCATAGGGGAGGGCACCTATGGACTTACCTAGTCTTAGAGTACAAGTGGGAGATTGTTGGATTGTATGCCCTCTTAGACTAGGTTTCTGATGTAAAATCGAATTATTTAATAAAAGAATTTATTTTCAGAGATTGTTTGTGAATTTATTTTTTGTTTGTGCATGATTTTCGTTTGGAATAGACCCATTGTGTTTAAATAAGTGATCCATGAGAATGGTGGTCTTTCACAGTAAGGTATGGATCATGGGTTATTTAACACATAAACATTTGTTCTTAGCCTATTGATGAGACTGGGAACCTCATCATGTTTAGGTTATTATGTTATGAATTCCAAATGGGGAATGGCTTACCTTTAGCCAGTGAGTAGTCCACTCACTTCATAACATAAGCGTATTTCGAATACGTAGAACAGGACCTGTAGTAGTGGTTTCTCAAAGTACTATATGGTAGAAACCTAGACTACTACCGCTACAGCGTGGACTAGTACTCTACGACTTGAGTATGAGTTGGTGGTCTGGCGAAGCTGGAAGCATATACTTTGATTTGCTATAGTTGGGGTTCTATCGTAGGGCCAATATACTTGCATGTTGGGTATGTGTGACTAGTTAGCTAAGACAGACTTATATAAGATAGTTTCTGCACTATATCGCCCATTGTGGTTGTCCGAATGGTCTAAATTAACCAGGGCCCTGGGGAACATGACTTGGATGTTTGCTTCAGGGTAGCTCCCTTGGAAAGCGGAAACACTTCAGGAAGTCGTGGATCATTGGACTAGAAGCCTAAGGATGGTAGATGTCATTTAGAGGGGTGTTAGTACGCTTCTTCCTCTCTAAATGTACGGCGATGTGTAGAGGGGTATTTTAGTCATTTCACCTGTAGGTCGAAGACTTTGCTAACGCAGCATTGTCCTTGGGGTTAATATTTCCTTATGGTGATATTAGGAAATATTTAAAATGCAAAATACAACTATTTTTATGGCAAGGGTATTTTGGTCATTTTAGTAGCCAATGCGGTGTGTCTTTTGGTCCCCAGTATAGACTGTGAGTCCTAATTAAATATGAGCTAAAGAATTGATCTTAATTTAAATGGAATTTATTTTATTTAAGTAGCCTGATTTAATTATTGGGCTAGAATAAAATAAAGGTCCATGGAGAGAGAGAATTAATTAAATTAGTTTGGTGGGTTAATTAATTATTCAGGGCTTTGGCCCAATTTGAATAATTAAAGATTAACCTGGGACTAAACTAATATAGGCTTAATTAATTGGACTAGTTTATTTGGGCTGGAAAAATTAATTATTTATTAATTGGGCCAATTATTTGGTTTTAGTTAGAATAATTAATTAAGCCCAAAAGGTTAAACTAAGAGTCCAATGGCCCAATCCAGTTTAACCTAGGGTTTTATTTAGGTTAAACAGGAGATAAGGAAGGGACGGTATTTTTTCCCCCCGGTGCTTCCTCTCTGTGAAAAATACCAGACGTTTTTTCCTCCCTCTCCAGAAAATATTCTTTAGCCTCTAAGTTATTCACCAAACGAGATTAGGCAGGCCATATACTCGAAGATCGAAAGTTAGGCATTCATCTACATGCAAAAACGAAGTAGAAGGCTTGCAGGGATTGCACCAGAGGCTTCTACGAGCGTGCCTACCCCAGTTCCATATATTCCAGTTCAGCCGTTCGATTTTACATCAGAAACCTAGTCTAAGAGAGCATACAATCCAACACTGACTGCCAAATAGCAACAATTTGGTGCCATCTCGCTTGGATAGGTCGGTGCCACTTGCCTTTTAAGTGGCCATCCTAGGTGCTACTTAGTTCTCACTCATGCAGGGCTATTTTCTTATGGGTTTTCTTAATGTTTTGCACCTCAAATATTATTCTTGACCTCTATTGTTGTCTTAGATATTTCCCTGACCTTCCAAATAGTTTTGAAGCCAAGCTTGTTTCTTGTTTATGCATTCTTGGATTGCAATCCATCATTATCTCCCATGATGTCCAATCCTTGGTGATGTGTTTGCTTGTTCCTCTACAAGGATTGTTGGTCCTTTTGTGCTCTTTTGTCCCTTTCCTTCTTAACATATTTCTTTAGTCCTTGTCTTGTTAATTGAAAAACATATTGATTCTTCTTGAAACTAAATATCTTCCAAGGAGCCTTAAAATATGCATTAGCTATCCATCCCCCTTCTTTAAATGAGCCATGGTACTTGGTCATAACAGAACAGATCTATCACTGGCCATAGTGCCCTAACCGGCATCGGCCTATGTCAGGACCAGCCTAAGTCTTAGTAATTTTTCTTTGTTTCTTTTACTTATTTGCATTCCTTTTATTTTCCACGACTTTTCTTATATTTATATTTATTTAAAAGCACGTAATAGGGTCTTAAAACTTCTCTTTAGGCCACCTAATTCTATGTTTAGCTAACTAATTATCTAGAGCAACTTGGGGTCTATAAATACCCCATTATAGCTCTTGTAAACTTAGAACTTTTAAGATATTAGACATTTGAATTGAAGAGTATCTTTGAGAAAACTTGGGAGGTGATTCCTTTTGGGTTTTTTCTCAAATCAATAAAGACTTCTCTTAGGCCTTAGTACAACCTAAAAATCATGTCTCTAATCTTTTCTTAGATAGATTAATGTTCTTTCTAAAGTGGATATTACATTTCTAACTCATTGAGGGTTTTTTTTAGGAGATGAATTGGTTGCCTAAATATTCTTATCCCATTTATTCTTGATCTTTCTTGGGTTAAGGGTAATTAGTTGTTATTTAGTTGTCTTAGTTTATTAGATTTCGTATTCTAGGTAGTTAGTTTTAACTAGGGTTCTAGTCTTGAGTTTTGAGCATCAAATTTCAAAAGGTGTTTCCGTGCAAGTATCAAAGTGGTATTAGATCAAGCATGTATTGATTCTAATTAACACAACCTTCTTTGGGTAAAGGTACAATCTTCTGCAAGCACTTGTTGAAATTTTTCATATTTTCGTCACTTATTTTTGAGCCATTTTTGAATGCTTGGACCTCAAAATTATACGATGAACTTAATGTTAAATTGATCTTACATGTTGCTATGGTGTTTGAGAATTCATTTGACATGAAAAATTATTGATTTGGAGTTGAAATAAGGTGAAAATCTCATCAATATAGTGCTGCAAATTTCAAATTCCCGTAACTAATTTTCTTACAATTTTTTAGAGTTGAAAACTTCAAATTGTGCTATGGTTTTGTTGTGAAATTAATCCTACATGTTGGGTTGATATTTAGGAAGCTATGTGAGGCTTTAATTTGTAGAAATCTTGTGGTTATTTGGATCAATTTGCTACAAATTACTGAACACCTGAAAAATCCCGTAACTCTTGTTCTTGCTACTTTTGAGGTCTATTAATACAAAATCCAGCCATTAGATTGTTGCGAAATTGAACATATATGTTTGGTTGGTGTTTAGGTAGCTATTTGTGGTGATAAATTAAAGAAATTTTGAGTATATTTGTTGCAATAATCTCTGTGCACAACAAATCCCGTAACTCATATTTGTGTTATTTTTGTGAGCTATAAAACTCAAACTTTTGGCTTCTAATTGCTATGAAATTGTTCATTGATATTATGTTTATCATTGAGAATGAATTTTCTTGTGAATCTTGAGTATTAGGGCTATTACAAGGGTGAAAATTTTGGGTTATTTTGAGTTACGAGGTTGTACACTAAGTGTTTGTTGTGTTGTCTTAATGACTTATGATTGCTCATATATGACCACTAAAGCTTGCTTTATTGAATACCTATAAATTTTCCTACTTGTTAGCTCATTTTTAGTAGGATTTGCTCATCCATTTGCTACCAAAAAATTTTCCTTGTGAACTTGATAATTGCTTGAGAACAATTGGTGTTTTCTTGAATTCATACTACTTTGTCTTTTAGTAACTTGAACTCCTTGTGATAAATTTCCTTGAATAAAGTATTAAATTGTCAAACCTTATTTCCTTAAGGTTGTGAAAGCTTCAAATTTCTAGGACTAGTTGAATGACATGAATTTCTCATTAAACTAAACTTGAGCTTAGAAAGCAATTGTGCATAGTTAGATTCATACTATTTGTCTCTTGAATTTTGAAGAGTTCTTGTGCTATCCTTACCTTAAGTGAATTATGAATGTTAAATTTGTATCTTGAGATTGTGGTAGCTTCACCTTACCTAGAACTCCTTAATTTAATGAACTTCTTGAAAGCCAACCACTTGTTTGATGAAATGCCTAAGTAACTATTCCTTTCTGTGTATGAGTTCTTAGCTTGCATCCTTTACTTGCATTAGACTTCATTGTTATATTTCTTGCATTTGGTGGGTTGAATACCTAGATTAACATCTCCTAGCGATATTTAGGATTGAATTGAACTTGTCTATTGTTGAATCCCTGTGATGCTAGCTTAGTGATTTTTCTTATAAATCATTCTTGGAATCCTTTAGTTTGTATGGCTTATATGATGAACTTTATTCATTTGTTTACATTCCAAGGAGTATTTTAAATTAAACTCTTATATTAAATGTTGAATTCTAACACCTTAAATCCTTCTATTTGTTGCTAACCAGTGAACAAGTTCTAGTCATCTTTATGTATCCGATTCTACCAACTTATTCTTATTATTTCTTTGTCTCTCGTATACCATTGCTATCTCCTACTTTTACTTGCTTCCTTACAATCTTTTTACTTTCTACTTGAGGTTATTGAGATTTTTTTTCTTGAATTATTGCTTGAACTTGCCTTTTTCTTGAATGTCCATTAAGTGCTCCATTGAATTCTTGTAAGACACCTAGTTGATTATCTTAGAGAATTAGATTGACTTTTCTAGTTAGACTAGTTTCTAAGTAATTAGGGAGGTTATTTTGAGAAAAATTCTTTGAGGAATTGAGTGTTGAAAAAGTCAAAAGGGTGAACTTATTATTATAAAAGCCAAAGAAGAGTGTAAACACGAGTGAAGAGTGACTATCAAAATTAAGTATTAAACACGTGAGGGAGTGAAGTGAGAAATCTCTTATGTTCTCTACTCAAATTTTGCAGGTAATTCTCTTGGAAAAAATTCACAATGTTTAATGGTAGTAAATGTGGAGGGTTCGACTATTATGAGGAATTTGCTCTAGTAGAAGTATTATGGAGAATATGATGAACATGAACAAGAATATGAGAAGGATGATTACGAGAATATGAATTTTTGGAATGATTGTGATGAAGAGCTATGTACAAGTGAAGAGAAAGAATGGGAAAATAAAGAAGATCATGAGAGCATGTTTGAATATGAAATGAATCTTTTGGGAATAGATATGATGAAGGGCCAAGCATAAATAGATGAGGATATGGAGGGTTTGATGGAAAACGAAATTTGAAATATAAAAAAGAAGAATATGATGGAATTTATGTTGAAGGATTTTCAAAGAGAGGAGCACAAAAGAAATTGAGGGAGAAAATGTATGCAAAATGTGTGAGAGTTATGACAATTCAACCTATGATTGTCCAAGAAGATCTAGGCATAGAGAGGAAAGTACATTGCAAAATTTTCTAAAGAGTGGAGTGAGAAAAAAAATAAGATTATGTGTGCTCTACTTGTTGGAAAAATGGCTATAGCTCTTGTGTTTATCCAAGAGTGAATGAATAAAGAAGAAAAGATAATTTGTAAGGGAGTTTTGCAATTTCTTGTGAGTATTGTGATAGATATGGGCATATGACACTTAATTGTCATTGGAATTCCATCAAAGAGAGATGCAATAAGATGAGATAAGCATTTCAGTTGATGTTGAAGCGAAATGATGAGGGGAAAAAAAAGCTAAGTTTGAAGTCAAGATAAATGTTGTGGATAAAAAGAAACAAAGAAATGTAAAAGAAGAAAAAGCTAAAAGGAATGAACAAAATGAATTTCATAAATTTAAGAAAGAAGAGAAGTTAGAAAAGGAAACTAAAGGCTAAGAATTGCCAAACCAAAGGG
The DNA here is from genome assembly GCA_026120185.1 of Voacanga thouarsii. Taxonomy (NCBI): domain Eukaryota; kingdom Viridiplantae; phylum Streptophyta; class Magnoliopsida; order Gentianales; family Apocynaceae; genus Voacanga; species Voacanga thouarsii. The sequence goes on from JANUWF010003370.1 coordinate 2,029,952, forward strand.
ATAAAGAAGAGTATGAAGAAGTGATATGAATCTACCCAAGCATCATGCTAAAGCTAAAGAAGGGGGATGGAGATTCAAACAAAGTTCCATGGTACCAAGGAAAAAGCCAAATCATGAAGGTTTTCAATGGAGGATTCAAGCTAAACAAGCCACCAAGCCAAGGAATATGAAGATAGTGAAGAAGTGGGTGGTAAAAGGAAGCTTGAAAGACCTTCAAGAAGATAAATCAAGAATCAAGAAAGTTGTCAAGAGATGGAGGATTAAAGAAGGGCCAAGAAGATTAAGGTTTGAATAATAATTTGTGTAGAAGATCAAAGTAACACACGAGAAAGGCTGAGGACAAGGAAAATAAAGCCAATTGTGAAAGACAGTACGAACTTGGTGCCAGGCCTAACAATCTGACCCAGTGCTAGGTCTTCTTAGCTCGTTGGCTTATTTTTTAGATCCAACACGATGCCAGACCTAATGGGGTGACTCGGTGCCAGGTTTCTTTGGGCCGTGCCCTGTTTTGTTGATTTTTCTTGATTTGTTTTATTTTTTATTTCTAATTTAATTCCCACTACTTTTATTATGTAATAGAGATATTTTAGACCTTTTAAAGGTTTGAAAGGCTGAGGTTTCATCTCACCTTAGTTAGGTTTAGATGCCTATATATATGGCATTATAACATTTCAATGTAACAACTTCGAATATTGATAAAAATTAAAGAGTCTCATTTGATAGCTTTTGAGAGGTGATTCCTCTTGGGTAAATCCCATGAACATCAACACTATTCTTAGGGCCTAGTCCTTCCTTATATATTGAGTCTATAAACTCTTTTAGGATAGATCAATTAGCTTGCTAATTTGGTTCTTAGGTTATAGATAATTTAAGGTTCTTTTTGGAGGTAAAGTTGGTTGCTTAAATCATCTTCTTCAAAGTGTTCTTGGTTTTTTGTTGAGTCAAGGGTCTTTAGTTGTGATTTGGATGACTCGATTCTTATTTCTAGTGTTCTATGTTCTTAATTTTGGCTTAGGGTCCTAGTATTTGAATTGGGTATCTTGTTTCCTCACTAATTACACTGTTTTGAGCTCTTACATGGGTCTTTCATTTTACTCCAAATTTAGCCACGAAATTCACTAGAAAATCCGCCCCAAGATCATATCAAGAAGTTGGGAAAAGTGTTGAGGAGATTTATGAGGAGTTTAGTGATGATGAAGAAGATGATATGAATTAATTGAGTTCAATAAATAGGGTAACTAAAGAGTTCTACAATACTATTCTTTTTAGAGGACAAGTTACATCCATTAGGAGAGTTAGAAGAGAATGAACAATAAGGAATGGAGCATGATGGAGTTGAACTTGTTGAAAAATAAATAATCCAAGACAATGAAGTGAAGAAAGAAGCTCTAAAACAAATAGAGAATAGGAAATGTTAGTTAAAAGTGGTGCAGGAGCAAATGAGGAGGAGTAAGGTTAGTGAAAATAAGTCGTCTAGTTCAACATCACAAAAGAACACCAAATCTAGTAGAGAAGTTAAGGTGGATAGAAAAGATAGGGTTGCAATTGGGAAACCATGCTCATTTATTGAGTTATGAGTGAAAGCTTGTGTGGTTGAAGGATCTACAAAGAGAGAATATTTTTTATTCAAGGTATTAAATCAAACAAAGGCCATGTTGCTTGATTATTGATAGATGGGATTGTAAGAATGTGATTAATGCTACATTAGTGGAGGAATTGGGAATGGAGACCTTGAAGTATCTGGAGAACCTATTTAAAAAGAAAATATATAAAGAACTGGCAAGACGCTCTAATATTTGGTCTATGAAAGGTAAGAGAAAGTGGTCCTTCCTAGTGTTGGCATTAAGTGTTCTATAATTGGTACAAACCCTCCAACCATTTTGAAGTCTAATAGGAATCTTTTCTCCTTCCTTATTTTTAACGATGGTAATGTCGGACTTCTTAGGAACTATATAAATTAAGTTTACCCACCTAGAGTTGGTAATAGGAAAAATGATACCAACTTTTAACAATTTAAGACCTCATTTTTTCTTTGCTTCCATCATTGGGAGATTCAATTTCCTTTGTGGTTCTCTAGATGTCTTAGTCTTATTATTTAAAATAATGCAATCTATGCATATAGATGGACTAATCCTTTTAATGCTTGCCAAGTTCCAACCAATTGCTGTTTTGTGATCCTTAAGTATGGAAAGTAATCTCTCTTCTTGAGAAGAAAAATGTAACACCCCATATTTTTGTCTTGTCGTAGCGGGCCCGGGCTCAGATGGGATGTTGCCCCAACTAAAATCTCAGGCTAGAGGTCTTTATAACGAATTAAACTTAAAAAAAGTAGGTAAAAGTTGAAACTTAAGTAATATATGAAACAAGCTCTTTCATTTTATATATATAAGAGTCACGATAGATACATCATCATGGTTCCTAAAATACACAAGCCAAAATAGTTTCATCATCTATGCACATTGATCACACTAAAAGATTCGCTATCTAGTGTTGGAGGCGAAGTTCGGGTAGTACCGTCATTAGTCTTCAGCTCCAATTCCTAATAAAAAAAGAAAAGGCAAACATACGTGTGAGTGGTATACTTAGTGAGTCCCGTGTTTGCCAGTGTTTTGCTAGAAGAGAGAGTCATTTTTCAATTTCTTTACTGAAATAAATTTTATAATAGGGAAACAGCGGTAATTGGTAAATTTAGGTTCAAACTATTATGTACATTCGAAAAACAATGATTTCCAAACATATGGCGCTCAATTTTAATAAATGCAGGTTCATCCCCTTTGCGAAATGCGACCCGCATGCAAAGTTCAAGGAACTTTGCCTTCGGCTACACGGTCTCTTGTGCCAGAGACTGCGCCTTACAGCACGTCACCTGTGATATGCCGGAAGGGGGAGCAGTGTACAAATATACCTCACCGTGCACTTAGGGATCTTTTACTTGCCACCATAAGCCAGGGGTTCCAATCATTACGTTAATCACCATCGAGGTGGTAAGGGATTGAACACACCGAGTGTTCCCACTCGGTATCATGTGAACAACCCACCGTCATAATCAATAGGCAATTGTCGAGCTCAAAACGGCTAGCCAGGGATGGCTAATTCTATTGTCCTGTCGCCCCGTTTAGAGTAAGATAAGCCCAATAACTGGATCGGGTTATTTGGATTCATCTATCTCTAACGAGAGCTAGTACAAAGGTCAAAGCCCTCGCTGAGTACTCAACGTCTTCACTGATTCACATATTCAATATACTCGTTTGAAAGGAGTCTGTTCTCCCTGAAGAGAATTCAAAACAACTCATTCTTGGGGCTAAATATCATTTTCTAAAATTTTTATAATACCCGAGTGGGTATTTTTAAGAGCTATCAAAATTATATGAATTTCATCTCGGAAGCCTTTAAGCATAAACAAAGCTTATTGAAACATTTTGTAAATATCAATTAGACTAGATTCATAGACTTCAATCATATCAGGAAGACATAGTTTATATTAGAGAAACATTAAATTTTGTCAGAAAACACATAACTAATGGTAGTTTTAAAATCAAGGGACTCACCTTATATATTAAGTTGAAGTTGTACTCATATAGCCCTAAAAGGAGTTCCCTTGACTTGATTCACCTACACCATTAGTATCTCTCCGTATTATTACTTAATGGATTCAAATGCTTAATGGTTCGAATAAGGTTTCTATAATTTCCTTAAAGAAATAAATGAATTAATGCTCTTGATGGTTTTACAGCTTTACCACCCATTCCACTGTTCTGAGATTGGAGGTTCAAAATTACAGTTTAGAAGCCCAACTTGTTTTAACTTATTCCCATGATTTCTTCAACATATCCTACCATATTTAAACCCTTCAATGCCTCATTTAGCATCCCAACATCATTATTTTAACAGGTTTTCATGCCTAGCACTTCTCTTTTGTTCAAACAAATAAATTATTCCATGCTTACCAAACCAGTAAATTTTTGGCAGTTTTCACTATTCTTGTTGTTCATAATCTCTTAGACATTCAAAACCCTCACAACCTCCACACAATTTGTTCCAAATCCTTTCTAACTAGTCTAGGACATGTTTAGGACTATTTATGCTCAATTTCCAATTATCTCTACTCAGATTTCCTTTGATATTTCCAAACAACACAAGCTAGTGAGTTGTTACTAGCAAATGGCTTTTCTTGTTTTCTTTATTACTTCCACCCTTTTTCTTTTCAAATTTTCAGCATACCATTACTCCAATACACCTCAAATGAACTAAAAACCATGCTCATCTCATCACCAACTCAACCGGTCAACTAACAACCATCACAAAATCAAGATATTTTCATTACTCAACATCAACAAATTCATATGTAAATAGCTTCCAACTTCTAGTATCATTCTCTTAGCTTTTGAAAAGTAATCCCTTACCTTTCCAAGATGAAGGAAAAGCTGTAACACCTTTCCTTTCCTTCCTTTGCTGTCGAAAATCTCTCTCCCTCCCTTAGTCTTTCTTTTTGTTTTTCCTTTCCTCTCTTCACTTTTCTATTTTTCTTCTCTTCTCCCAACCTTCTCTCTTGGCCGAAATCCTCCTCTCTTGCTCCTATTTATATAGCTTGCTCCTCTTGGTCTTATTTTGGTCTTAGAAAAAGATTTAAGGAGAGTTGGCATTCTAGAAGTCTTTAGACTTCTCTAGGATTTTCAAGAGAGTTGTGGATCATCTTAGAAGGTTGTAGAATTCTTTAGAAGTTTGAAGAAATTCTTAAAACTTCTTAGGAATAATATATGCCTAATTATGATTAACTTACCCTAATCTAGTTTATCTTAATTAAGCTTAATTAAAGGAAGTCTAAGAATGGTTAATCTTGGTAAAAAATATCATGCTTGTGGGCCATCTTCATTTATTTCTCGTGGGTCTCCTAAAATATCTTTGTATATAATATAATGTAACTTAAGATATTTTTAGTATTAGTTATTATATATTTATATATATATATATACATATAAAATAATAATGGTAAGAATAATATAATAATTCAATATAATTACTGAATTTAATAATACTATAAGTTAATATTACCAAGAAATATTGATATTAAATAATAGATATATAAATAATAGTAATGGATAATAGAATAACGATGATAATAATAATAATATCATTAAACTACAATAATAATAATAATAATAATAATAATAATAATAATAATAATAATAATAATAATAATAATAATAATAAGAAAGTACAATAAGAATAATGAATATAATAATAATAAATATAATAATAAAATAAACTAAAATAAAATAGGATAAAATGAAATTAAAAAAAAATAATAATAGCACTAGTGATAGCTATATTATAATTCTATGAATAATATTATTAATTTGTAGTTTTAAATGATTTTATTGATAATAAAGAAGGAAGATATATCATTAATTTATTTTTATATGTATTTCATTTTTAACAAAACTATTCTACACAAATTTCTTATGCAAGGCGGACAAGGTGGGTTATTACAAAAAAAGACTATTGGCAATGATTATCGCCAATGTTTCTCCTTTGCCTAGGTATGCATATTTAAGATGAGATGGTAATAGTTTTAACTCAAGTGAAGAGGGACTCACAATAATGGCAACATACTCTCATATAAAATAGGCAAATCAACTTTATGCTAAAAAAGGGACATGCAACCAATTCTTATATCTTGGTAATCAAGCAAAACCTTAGAAGGGGGGGGGGGGGTGGGGGGTGAATAAGGTTTTGGCAAATTTAAAATGCTCTTTGAAAAATCTATTTTGAAAAATTCCTCAGAATTTTTAGATCGAAGAGACTTACTATAGCGAGAGGCTTTCGAAATGATCTAAAGATTAATTTCACTCTGGATAAGACTAGACATATGATGTAATGAATACTAGAGTGAAAATGAGTTGGTGAGAACCATAAAGATTTCTTTTGAGAGATTAAAAAGAGTTTTGTGCAATGAAGATTGCAGTTGACCGAAATTAAATGCAGGGAGAGATAACTCAGGATTTATAGTGATTCGATCTACCAAGATCTACATCCACTACTTTAAGCTCACACTTAAGAATTTTCAACTAGATTTCATTTACCCAACTCAATGGTGTTAATCTAGACCAAGTACAAGAAAGGGTCACTACACTTGGTTTAACCAAAACCTCTCAATCAACCAACAAATCAAGGTTCACCCCAAATGGGTTTTACACCACAACCTTAATACACAAAGATGATTGTAGAAATGAAATGAAAATGGCTCACTTTTTTGACCAGATATACAAAGCAAATGAGCTCAAACAACCTTTACCTTTTTGACACAATTTGATTTTATTTTGAAGCACTATGAAAAATGAGAATTTTGTATTCTATAGAGCAAGAGTGTTTCTTAGAAGGATAGGATAAAAATCTACTTTCAAATCAAGTTTTGAAACCTTTTATAGAGGCACACAGTAGAGTTCCAACGGCTAGAAAATGACTAGTTTTCGCTGTCAAATTTGTCAGAGTTTTGGATGATGGTGCATCCAAAAGGTAAGTCTAAAATGATACTTTTTGAGGCAGAATCGATTTGACACTATTTACAGGGTTTTGGACGAAGCTTTTAGAAGCAGAGTCATCCAAAATACTCAACCCAAAATTTTGAGGATTTAAAACTTCGAAATCTTCTTATTTTAGTTCTTCAAGTTAGAATTAAACAAAATCATAAGGTAAAAAAGACTTAGGAATTTACACAGATAATACTTTAACAAGGATTCCTAGTTTAAGTTTCTTCCAAAATGAATTCTTGGTACACAATCTCTTAAGCTTGATATTCTACTTGATCACCCATTCTTGGATTCTATTATCAAGAGTTGCTTAGTAATCTTATTTGCACGTCTTGGAAGAATTGAGGTCAAACATATCCTATAATATGTAGATCATACAAGTTAGTCATCATCAATGTTTGTCATAAGTCAAAACACAGGAGAATGCCCTTAGGTCTAACAATCTCCCCCTTTTTGAGTGATGACAAACTTGATGGAATTGTGATATAAGAAAATAATGATATGTACAGTATGAACATGTTAGACCAAGAGAAATAAGAATATTTTTCATTGAAATGCAATCTCTCATCATAGGACTCAAAGAATATTTATGAGATTAAGATAGAAAATTAAAGTATGTACTCATAAACATAGCTTAATGAGCCTATGGCCTAACCTCCATATCCTCCTTCCTTCCATTATATGACTATTCCTTAAAAGAATAGCTGCTATATAAAAAAATGTATGAATATGTACACAAGGAGGTATAGTGAATAAATCATAAGATAAGATGCTCCCCTTTAATATGTGCATATATGAACATATGTAATATATGAGATTAAGAAGTGCGATTTGAGAGAAAACTGGATTCAAACTTTGGACTTCCAAACTATACATCCAAAACATGTATCCAAAATAGAGTAAAGTTAGATAGAAACTGTCTCCTTTTAAAACTCATTTTTGGACTGGACTTTTAGATCAAGAAAATGTGTGTCCAAAACTCCCCCTGTGTATATGCAGGGACTAATGAGTTTACAGAAATTTTGATCCAGCTTAGTATTCTAAAAAAAAAATTTAGATTATGAATAACTATCCTTATCATCTGAGATTTTTAACACAGAGTATATCATAATAGTTTTCAAAACAGTTTGATCAATAGCCCCAATCTCAATTGATACCTTACTTCAAACGCCTTTAACTAAGAATAGGATATCAAACTGGTTTTTTTGAATCACTTAAATTTTCTTAGATGGCAGCAAACTATGATCATAATCAATCAGAGATCACAAATCATGTTATCATAAACTATTATTGTAACACCCCACTACCTAGGCCTAACAGGACCGGGGATGTCGCCCCGTCCAAAGAACAAGGGGTCTTTATAACTAGGTCACACAAACGGAAATAAAAACAATACTTTAAAATTGAACTTATTACAACCTAAAAATTCAGGAACAAATCCAAAATAAATTGATTATTATCATCTCTCAAAACAACACATAAAATAAATAACATAAAGTCTTCAAAGCAGGCAACAAATCTAGCTACTCATCTCTATAGCAAGATCGACTTGAAAACATGGCATAAAAGGTGATGAGATAAAAATCTCAATAAGCTCGTGTGTGCTTTGAGTATTTTAGGTAAAATAGTTCATGTATGTAAGTTATAAAAATTATGAAAGAGAAAGTGCTTGCAAGCAATAAATAAGGTTAAAAATAAAGAGTGGCATTTTGCTTTTCAAACCATACATGTGCACAATAAATACAATCACTCAAATGGGTAGCCATGGGTTACCACACGTTGGGCCCCATAACTATGTAACGGTCAGAATGCCACACTTTGTGCAGACTGACAAAAGGGTAGGTGATCGACCTACCGGGTGAGATACTCCTCATTCTCAACACCTAAACTTACCGATTGTCCACTCCGAAAACACACAGTCCACATGACTGAAACTTGCTTGCTCGGACCGGCATGACCTACTGGATTGGCATCCTATCTGGGAAGGACTCACCCCTCAGAGGTGGCCACCTACTGAGAGACTTACCCTAACCCTTCAAAGACTAGTCCTAGTAGTCTACCCTTATTGAGTACTCAATGTTGATTGTCCCATTTGGGAGAAAACTGATAAAATATTGCTTTATTTGGAAATAGCAATTAAGGGTTTCTAAAATTCGTGTCAAAATTAGTTTTTAGAAAGAGTTTAGTGTTTGTGCAAAACTGCTTATTTGATTTTCAAATGATTTGTTTGACTGAATAAGAAATGAAACAATCCTTAATTGCCTTTACAAAATGAGTAACCATACACTTCGCGTTTGGCTTGCCATAGTAACCTTTTGTCATCAAATGAGTTTATGCAGGAGCTTATCTGATCCTTTGCTTGATCAAAATCAAGAATCTTCCAAAGCTAACCTAACCCCGCCTGGGGTAAACACAAGTCATATGGTTATACTCAAGCTATATTCGATTCCACAAATAATCCTAGTTCAACTTATTACAATTATGACCCTAGTTTCCTAAGCTTTAAGGCTAGATGATAAAGGCTTTCATAAAATAAGACTAGCTTTAAAATAACTAGGGGTTGTAAAATGATTACTAAGAAGTTATAGGCTCAAATAATAAATCTTGAGTGTTGTTGTTAATAAATAAACTAGGGTTTCATTGGTGAAGAATCCTAAGTTCTAGGTGATATTAATAAATGGTCATTCTTAAATAATAATTTTAAAGTAAATATTAAATTATTACTAATATCTTAATTAATAATTAATAGATAGAAAATAAGTAAAATTAATAATAAATAAATTTTATTAAATCTTGATTAGCAAATAAATATGATATTTATGAATATATGACCTACAAAATTAATATTTTACCTATTATCATTATTTATATAAAATGTTTTATTTATTGTTATTATCATATATAAATATTTATATATTACAAAGGATATCATTTATTTTGCTAAAATATCACTATTTCATTTAATATTCCAATTCCAAAACTTCCTAGGGTTTTCGAAATCTTTGGAGGAAAATATAGTATTAATTTTAATTATCATAATAAAATTGGCTAATTAAAATAACTTAGGATCAACAAGGTCATGATCATAATTTTCCTATTTCTAACAAGAATCATGAACATTTACCCCAACATCAATCAACAAACTATCCTATTCATGAATAAAGGCTTAAATCCATACCTACTATCACATGGCCAAATCTCTACTAAGCATAATCATACTCATGGCTTCAATGAAAATAAGAACATAATATCATATTCACCAAAGGTGACATAATATCTAGCATGTTTAAACATTTATACTCACTTAAGACATGAAGAACATGCATCGATCCACAAGGAATTTCATAAAGCTTAACCATGGCCAAACATTCTCATGCTCCAATCTCAACTCCTTCATACATAAGCATATACTCATTCCCCAATCATATTCTACCCTTTTCTATCAACATCTAAGAGACAAAAATTTAGAATTGAAGAGAAGGTTAAAGAGAAATACTTGGTTGATGACTACCTCGATGAAGATTTAAGGAGATCCATATGTTTGAGAGGCTTGAACCGTTCAAGAAAGGAGAAGGAAAATGGTCATGGTTGTAGCAACCATTTCGATCGAGAGAGAGAGAGAGAGAGAGAGAGAGAGAGAGAGAGAGAGAGAGAGAGAGAGATATTAGTATGACATGTTAAAGATTGAAGAGAAGAAGATGAACACAAGTTGTTCTTGGTTACCTTGATGATGTTCTTGAGACTTCAAGAAAAATTCTGGTTTTTTATCCGATTGCAAATTTTTGTTTTCGAGATTTGATGTTATAAAATCCAGAAATGGACTCTAGGGAGTATGTAGGTGTGTTCTGGAATTTTTGGAAGGGATTGGAGGTGTTTAGAGTGGTCTTAGGCTTGAAGAAATGTAGTGTGTGTTATTGGTGTTCTTGGTGAAAATGGAGAGAATTGGAGAGAAGTGTTGGACGAAATTGCTGAAGGGGTTGGCCGAATGATTGAGGAGGTTCTAGGATTTTGATTTTCAGATTAGAGGGAAGAGAGAAATCTGGTTGTTTGAAATTCAAATGGAGAAATTTATGGAGTGTTTTAAGGTAAAAGATATGGTAATGATGTTTGATTGATGGAGGTTCCTTGGAGCTACAATGGAGCCGGTTGGTTTGCTGTGGTTTGCTAAAATGAATGAGGGTTGAAGGAGCTATAAGGCTGGCTGAAATTCTGAGTTCAATGGTGGGAGAATTTCTGATTTTTGGAAGCTTAATCCAATGATGTTTTCATGGAAATTGCTGGAATATTTGAACTTCAAATGGAAGTTTGATTGGAGTGATTGTAGGAGAAATTTGAGGAGTGGCTATGGAGTCTAATCGTGTAAGGTCAGTGGAGGGGGCAATGGAGTTCAGTTCATGGCTGAACAAAGGTAAACTCACAGAAGTTTGAGGTGATTTTTAAACAAGGTTTGAAGAGGGAGTAAGGTTGGAATTTTCTGGTTGAGATTTGAATTGTTTGCTGGAATTTGCTGTGTAGTTTTTCTACAAGGTTCTGGCCGATTTGTAGAGGGTTTGGAGAGGTATTTGAGGGTCCTTTAAGGCTGGTTTCCAGGCTTCTATATGGAGGAAAAACAAAGGTAATTTACTGGTTTGAAGGGTAGAAGAAACAGCTTGTTTTTGGTCTGCTATGCATCGAAGCTATCTAGAATTTTTTTTTTTTTTTTTTTGCACAGCTTTGTGCAGTCTGGTTTTTGGCAAAGAATTTCAGTCTTCAAGCTGAGTGAGTTGGCCATTTTTCTGGCAACAATTGAATAAGAAAGATGGCTAAGGTTTTTGAAAGCTAGGCTACCCAAGAATCTGGAAAATTTTCATATTTCTTCCACGGAAAAGATGAACACTATAGAGTGGAGTTTGAAGGTCCAACCATGGAGATTAATTTCTCTTGGGAACCTTCCTTAATTCCTTCCCTATTTTCAGCCAAATCTCCCACCTTTAAGAGTTATTTTCAAAATTCAAAGACTAATAGACCTTGCTGAATTTTCTGGAATTAAAACATGGATTTGGTTAAATTTTGAACAAGCTTAATTGGTAAAGAGTTTAGGGTAAGCTAGGGAATAAAAGGACATGAATCCCACAAGAATTCTTTTTAGGACATAAGAATAGGATTAGGACATTCCCTTCATGACTCCCCTAGGACAACTCTCCTATTTTTACTTATGGAATGCAAGGGACAAAAATTCCACCTTAAATTAAAATAATCATGATAAAAACTTAAATGATGGGATTTAAACTCAAGACCTTAGAGATTAATTCTAAGGCTCTAACCACTAAATCACAACAACTCTTGTTCTTATTTTCTCTCCCAAATATTCTTCCTATTTAATCCCCAAGCTATCTTCCTATTTTGACCTTAATAAAAAATTACCATTTTACCCTTCATACTCATTAAGCATAACTAAGCCTTCTAGACTATAAATTGTAATTCTAAAGCACATAAAATCATTCATATATATATATATATATATATATATATATATATTCATGCAAGAAAATATGATATACATCCCGACCCCCTTACTCTAGGGTTGGCTTTAGGTGGGGTTTCACAATTATATAACCAGTGCATGATCATAAATCATAATGAAAAATAGCACAGCATGCTAGTTTGATCAACCCCAAGTCCCGCCATGAATTTCACAGGATCTTATGAAATATTCAGAGTCTGCATATAAGTATGTTGCAGACCAAAACATTGCAACTATTTCCAATCCATAGCACAACACCACATAACAACATCTAATTTGCAAATCATTCAACATTAGTTCATAACAGTTCATAAGCCAATAATAACCAATAACAACAATCAACAGTAGTGCAGAATTAACGACATATCATAACATAGCATAATATTTTCAACTACCAGTGCATAACTAAGCATAATATATCATAATTAGCATAACATATACAATCGCCATTTTTCTTCCAATGCACACATTGCCATTTTTCTCCTAGTGCACAATCATAATCCCAGCTACCATTTTTTTTTCTCCCCCTTTAGTCATCAATCAAAATGTAAAATAAGGAGAGCAATTAGTAAATATATTTAGTAGAGAAGATTATATATATATATGAAGTAGTTATAAGCTAAATAGAGATAATGGCTAAAAGAGAGAGGGTAAATTGTTCAAGTACCGATGCATAAATAAAAATTGTTCAATGAAAAACAGTAAGGAGTCTCGGTAGAGGGCATCAATCCATTGAATTGGGCAGTCATGAGATGTGAACAGTCTCGATCTTAGACTCGGCACCCTTTTTGGAATGTTGTCCAGCAAGCCTACTGGACTTCCATTTGACTACCACATGGTTTTGTCTCTTTCCAGATGAGATAGGGATTTTAGTAGGGGCAAGGGGTGCTAAGTCTTCCTGATGTGGGGATGTCTCTCTGCCTTGCTTAGGGACTGCTATTTCCTCATCCTGCTGCTCTTTCACAATTTCTTCTTTAGCCTTAGGGGCAGGTTATTCTTATGTTACTTTTTTTGGGAATGGTGCTGATGGAGAAGATATCGGTTCATCTTTTTTAGCCTTTTCTTCCATAATGGTCAGCCTATTCCCAAGAGTTTAAATCTTTGAACTAAGGCTATCCACTTTAATAGCCAACAAATTTATTTCGTTTAGAATGCTTTCACTGATGCCTTTGTTTTGAGTCTACTGTTTCCCTTTAGTAGAGGATTCTTCCTGAGGTTCTACCTCAACCTTTCTCTTTGCTCCAGTAGAAGGGGTACTCTTGCCTTCAATTTTTACGTTTAATAGTTTTTCTTTTTTATCACCAGCTGCATCTCGAAACAACTTCCACTTATCATCCAATCTCACATATCCTATTCATTCAAATTACTTAAAGCTGTACACATTTATTTTTGAGGGTGTAGGCATGACAGAATTTAAATCAACACCAAAATGCCTAAACACTTTCGTCAATAGATTTCCATAAGGCAAGGCTTGCTGGAGGTATTCCTGGTTTACATCATTAGCTTGGCAGCAAGATACCCAAAACTTATTTGCCTATTTTCAATGAGTGCCAACATAATCACCATTTGCATTATGTTGATAGAAGTTTTATGTCCGAAGCTTGGAACCATCATGGTTGAATCTATGTGGTGTAGGATCCTACCCTGCCACTTCGTGTTTCTATTATTTAAGTTCTTAAAACTCTTCCCGCCTGTTAATATACTTTGAAACTTCCTCAAATTAAACAAATTAGTTTCTTCTAGAAATTTGTTCAGTTAAAATATTGAATCCTTCCATCTCTGACCTCACATATTCTATTTAACAGACGATGATCAAACTCATGATTTTTACTACCAACTTTAGAGGTGTACCACCGGACCATGAACCCTCCTCCGGTTTCCTCTAATCGGCCCTTTCTTAGGTTGGCATAAAATTCCCAAACGAGTGAGGTAAACAGTTTCTCATCAATAGATAACAGAGCTCCCCAACTAAGAGACTGAAACATATTTAACACATTTGAAAAATTTAGAAAAGATGCTGGATTTGCACAATCGCCAATAATCACGGTTTGATTTCTCTAAACCCATTCAATAAAATCAGTCTCACTTTTGGAATCTGTGAAGTGAGGTACCTGGGTCTCGAAACTTTTTTGTTCCAGAGATGATTTAGAAGAGTCATTTTGAGAAGTCGAGAGTTTTGGAGTGACTTCTTTTCCCTTTTCTATTGCTGTTGATTTCTTCTTCATCATCAGAGGTATTTTTCAGACTTTCTTTAACTTGGGATTGGTTGATTTTGGTGCTTTTGCCATTGTAGTAAGAAGATGAAGGCTTAGATTTTTGGTTGTTCAGAGAGACACTAAGAAGATTTTGAGGGAGAGAAGATGAAGTATGGTTGGTTTTAGAATTCGGGAAAGAGAAGAGAGAGAAAACCTTTTGATAGTAAGTACACTAAAGTACATTGGAAAAAGGCTTTTCATCAAAGATTTTAAAAGGTGTCTTGAGAAAAGTGCTAATGTTTTGAAATTCAAAAAGAAAAATCTGGAAGTAGTTATTCTTGAAGGATATACGAAGTATCAGAGGTGAATCTATTTTAGATTTAGGCTTGATCCGAAATGTCCATCCAGAAAGGAACTCTTTCAAGAGAGAGTTTTGGAAGTGATTTTTGGACTTATTCTTCGAAATGCTGCATCCAGAATTATCGTCCAAAAGTTGTGTTTTCAGTGGTTCTACAAATGAAAATAACAATTCTTTGGCAATTGTGTCAGTTACATGATCTTTGTAATTCCTAAGCCTCTTCTTAGATTATTGAACCTTTCTTTAGCCAGAGGTTTTGTAAAAATATCCACAAGTTGTTTATCAGTTGAAATATATTCAACATATACATCTCATTTAAGCACATGAACCCTAATGAAATGATGTTTAACCTCATTATGCTTGGTCCTAGAATGTTAAACAGGATTCTTAGTTAGATTGATTGCACTTATATTGTCACATTATATAGGTACGCAATCAAAATTGAGACCAAAATCAAGCAATGTATTTTTCATCCATAGAATTTGTAACAACTCCCAGCTACAATGTATTCAGCCTCGGTTGTGGATAAGGATACACATGCTTACTTTTTGCTATACCATGACCCTAGAGAGTGTCCAAGAAATTGGCAATGCCCGCTTGTGATTTTTTGTTCAACTTTATAGCTGGTATAGTCCGCATCGGTATAGCTATAGGATTAAATATGTTAGTACAAGGATACCATAGGTTATAATAATATGTTCCAACCACATATCTGAGGATACGTTTTACGGCACATAAGTGAGATTCTTTTGGACATGATTAAAATCGAGTACAAAGATAAACTGAAAACATGATATTTGGCTGGCTAGTAGTAAGATAAAGTAAACTTCCAATCATATCTCTGTTTTTAGATTCGTCTACCTTCTTACCCTTTTCATCCTTATCAAGTTTTAGAGAAGTGCTTATTGGTGTGCTGATTTCTTTGGCTTTGTTCATACCAAACCTTTTGAGTAGTTCCTTAGCGTACTTAGCTTGATTTAGGAAGATTCCATCCTTGGTTTGTTTGATTTGTAGTCCAAGAAAGAAGTTGAGTTCTCCCATCATGCTCATTTCAAATTCTTGCTGTATTATTTTAGTAAACATCTTGCACAATGAATCATTAGTAGCACCAAAAATAATATCATCAATATAAATTTGAACAATAAGAAGATCACCAGAATTTTTTGACTTGATAAATAGTATGGTATCGATCATACCTCTTGAAAAACCTTGTGAGAACAAGAATCTACTAAGCCTTTAATACCAAGCTTGTGGGGCTTGTTTTAAACCATAAAGAGCCTTAGAGAGTTTGAAAGTGTGATTTGAAATGTGCTCATGAATAAACCCCGAAGGTTATTCTACATATACTTATTCCTCAATAAAACTATTTAAAAACGCACTTTTAACATCCATTTGATAAAGAATGAAATTTTTGAAAGATGCAAAGGCAAGAAGCATTCTTATGGATTCTAATCTAGCAACGGGAGCAAATATTTCATCATAATCAATACATTCTTCTTGATTAAATCCTTGGGCAACAAGTCTAGCTTTATTTCTAATAACCACTCCATTTTCATCAAGTTTGTTTCTAAAAACCCACTTGGTACCAATAACCGGATGATCAAGTAGTCTAGGGATGAGTTTCCAAACTTGATTTCTCTCAAATTGTTTAAGCTCTTCTTGTATAGCTATTATAAAAAAATCATTATGCAAGGCCACATCAACACAATTAGGTCCTATACTAGAGAGTAGAGCAAAATTGTCTATAAAGTACCGTCTAGTTTTAACTCCACAACTAGGATCATCAATGATTTGTTCTTTCAGATGACCGATTTTGTACTTCCAATCTCTTGGTAGTCCTTGATCCGTGAGTTCTTCAGTTTTTTACTTGCTTTGTTCCACTTGCTGCTCTTCAAGTTCCTTTTCTTTAGCATGAATGTCCAGCGGTAGTGCTTTGTTTTGTTATTTCCCTCTTTCTTTTGAACTTCCTACATCATTATAATCTTTTGTTAAAGTATAAATGTTAGATTCATCAAAGACAACATGTATGGATTCTTCCACACACAGAGTTCTCTTATTTTACACTCTATATGCCTTTTTATTGGAAGAGTATCCAAGAAATATAGCCTCATTAGATTTGCTATCAAATTTTCCAAGATTGTCTCGGGTATTAAGAACAAAACATTTGTAACAAAAAACTTTGAAATAAGAAATTGATGGATTTTTGTCAAGCATAAGCTCAAATAGTGTTTTTCTTAGAAAGGGTCTTAACATCACTCGATTTATAATATAGCATGTTGTATTTATAGCTTCAGCCCAAAAGTATTTTGGAAGAGAATTTTCACAAATCATGGATCTAGCCATTTCTTGCAAAGTTTGATTTTTTTCTCTCAACAACACCATTTATTGAGGGGTTTTAGTAGCTAAAAAGTTGTGAAAAACTCCATTTTCATCACGAAAGTGTGTAAACTCACTGTTGCAAAATTCTCTCACATTATCACTCCTGATGGAAATCAGTTTGCATCTAATAGAGTTTTAGGCATGCTTGAATAATTTTGAGAATTCAGAAAATGCTTCATCTTTTTGTCCAAGAAACAAGGTCCATGTAAATCTTGAGAAATCATCTACTAAAACATAAGCATACCTCTTGCCACCAAGCCTAGTGGTCCTTATTGGTCCAAACAAATCCATATGTATTAATTCAAGAGGTTTTGAGGTAGAAATCATTTTCTTGGGTTTAAAAGAAGTTTTGATTTATTTTCCAAATTGACATGCGACACATATTTTGCTTTTATTAAACTTCATTTTGGGCAGTCTCCTAACAAGCTTTTTTTAGGATAATTTGTTTAGCAAATGAAATGATACATGGCTTAATCTTCTATGCCAAAGATAGCCATCATTGTCATGCAAGAAAAGTCATCTACTATTGTGAGCTACGAGATCATCAAGACAAAATACATAAACATTTTCAACACGGTTAGCAACAAAAATTATTTCATTATTTGAGCTGTCCATAATGTTGGATTTCATCATTCTTATCAAACAAGAATGTAGCAGAATTAACCATGAAATCCATGCTCAAGGATCATGTGTTTGCAATTAAAACGGGAATAGAGGAAGGAAATAGAGGTTACCTTCTGTAGCAGAAAAATAAAATTTTCATACGGATAGAAATTTGATCAGTAACCTAGGTACCAATTCCCTCTACTTTGATCGTCCAAACACACTACTACAATCCAAGAGTAGGATTGTCTCTAGCAGTAATCCACACAAGGTTGAATTGCTCACAAAATCCACTCAAACCTATGCTAGTAGAAGAGGAGCGGCTAGATTTTAATTGGAGAAGAATAGGGATGAAGAAGAAACAATTCTCAGAATCCTCTTTGCAAAAGGAACGATTCCTATATTTATAGTTTTTAGGATTTGTGTTAATTGTAATTAAGTCCTCCAAGATTTAATATTTACAATTAGACCCTTGAAGTTTATATAATTGCAACAAAGTCCCACAAATTATAACAAACTTATAATTCACTTATAAATATATATATTTTTCTTAATTAACCCCATAATATTATCAAATAATATATATTGAGCATTCAAACCTTTATTGTGTGTAACCCATTAGGTTTCCTGGTTTTATTAGTAGCATAATATGAATTAATTCTAACAACTTTAGAATTAATAATCCTAAATAAAATATAGGATTAATTTATTAATTCTCTAATTAATAAATTTATATTTAGCAGATCAAGAGTGACATCTATCAATGACTCTTGATCACCTAATAGTTCAAAAAGTCAAGTGGCTTAACATGAACCTTTCAATAGCAAATAACCAGTGTAATAAACTCATTTCACGATACTATATCTCATTCGGTTTTGAGCATGGAATTAGTGCCAACTCCCTACAGAATATTATTAATTTTGGCCCGAATATTTTAGTACTTGTTCAAGAAATCCATTACTCGATATGTGTATCAATTTGGAACTATTTCCAACATATAGTTGCCTTGGTTAAGGACTTCATGAGTAATAATTTCTACAAGTGGCCTTGAGATATACTCTCTTACTATTAAAAGTGGTGAATCTTTTATTGACCCTCTTGATGTGTTCGAATTTGGGTATAAAAATTATATAAAAATAAACACATTCCCAATCAAATTAAGTTAAAAAGTTAACCCCAAATTACACATATGAGCAAGTGTATTCATCATTAAGCATAGCACAAGGTTTAAAACGAGTGTCGATCCTCAAGGAACAAATATGCGTTAATCACTTTTCTTTCATTGTTTAACCGACTCAATAAAGGGAAAAAGAATAAAAAGGAAAATAAAGTAAAATAAAATAAAATAAAATAAAGAAAAAGAATATATACATGTCAAGGATGGAGAATTATGTAACTTAAACCATTATTTTGACAACTATGATCTTAAAGTACCCAATCATTGTCATAACTAATCATTCTCTTGGCATCATGAAGGATTCAGATAGATTCACTTCTTTTTTCAATCCATGAAATCACTATCTTCTAGACAAATTAGCATCACATATTCGGTCTCAACTAATTCACCCAAAAGATGCATTAAACACAATCCTTGATTAAATTTCCATATTCTGGCAAACTTAAAACATGAAATTAACCAATGAATCTATATTTTGGCAGACATCAATTAACCTTCAATTACCCAGTTCTTAGCAATTAACCCCCTTTTCATGCAAGTTAATAGACAACAAATATGAAATTAATGAATTGAGATCATCATTAACCCCTTTCCAAGCAAGTTAATGGAAATAAACAACAAATTAATCTCGTAATCAACATAAGTAATTAAATACCAAGAATAATAATCAATTAATCAAAAGATCAAAGTAACTCTAAAAATCATGAATACCGAAAAAAATGTTAAATTACAATAAAACAATTAATACATCATTGTTTAAGAAAAGAAAATAAAGTTAAAAGAAAGCACTCATAGATAAGCCTCATTCTTCTTCCTTTGTAGACTTTCTTGCACAATCCTCCTTGATTTTGAGTGATTTATATTTTGATCCATGAATTCCTTGTTCAATCTTGTGTTTTCCCTCTATTTATAGGCTTTAGAAGTGCTTAAATTCATCCTTCTAGGGTTTTTGGCCGAATAGAAGTAGGAAAGTACTAAAACTCTGGAAATTGCCAAAAATGTGCATGAAAATTGAGACACAGCCTCAGTACTAGTGTACAGCCGACGCCGCCTAACCTGCCTAGGGCTGGTGCCGGTTGTGTTCTATTCTCCCGTCCGTTCTCCAATTTTTCTTGATTTTCGGGTCATTTTTTCCAGACTGCAGCCGGCACCACCTCTGGCCTCCTAGCCGGTGTCGGTTCTGTTCTATTTAGCTCTGTTTTTGCCTTATTTTATCCCTAAAATCTAAAATAATGCATAAAATATCTTTCAAAGGGTAAAATCTCAAATATGAAGGAATATGACCAGTTATTATACAAAATGTATCACAAAATAGCCTCAAATAATTAGGAAATATATAACTAATTTAGGCCCTATCACCTCTCAACTACTTTCATTTACTTTACATTGTACCCAATGTCCATCCTATAGGCAGTCCTTGTAAGACTCCAAAGATTAGAATCAAAGTACAACGCTTGATAAACAAAATACCTTAGAGATCTCAAGTCTAAGGATACTTGCACACTTGCTATAATGAGATTCTATCGCTGACACTCAATAGCTATCCAAGTGATTATCTCATAACTAGGTTATCCAATGAGCTTGTTTATATAACAAGCATCCATATATTAATCCTGAGTATCACAATACTCATAGTTATGAGAACTACTACTTGATCCAATCAAGGGTTATAACATATGCTACTCTTGGCATATTAATAATGTTCCATCTCATTAATACTATTACTAAGGATTATTTAAGTACAAATACTACACATGTAGTAGGAATTTCACATCATGATCTCTATCATAATTTTCTTAACACTGTGTTGTACTAGGGACTTTATCAAACAGTTTATACGCATATTAAGATATAACAATCAAATTGAAAGATAAAGAATGCCTCTTTTATTAATTATTATGCAATATACATGGTACAAATGATTGTTTCTAGGGCACAACATTAATAATCTCCCACTTGCACTAGAGCTAATCATTCATATATCGAATACCGAATAACTCAACATGTTTCTCATGTTTCTTCTGGGAAAGTGCTTTAGTGAGTGGATCGACTATGTTTTGATCTATGGAAATCCTCTCTATCTTTGCATCTCGCCTATCTATGATCTCTCTAATCCGATGATACCGTCTAAGTACATGCTTGGATCGTTGATGAGACCGTGGTTCCTTTACTTGTGCAATGGCTCCATTGTTGTCACAATACAAAAGTATCGATCTACAATGGTAGGCACTACTCCAAGTTTCGTGATAAACTTCTTGATCCACACTGCTTATTTAGATACTTCAGAAGCCGCTATGTACTGTACTTTAGTTGCCAAATCGGCAGTAGTCTCTTGTTTGGAACTTTTCTAACTTACTGCTCCACCACCTAATGTGAATACGTAGCTAGCTTGTGATTTGTAGTCATCCTTATCAGACTGAAAGTTGGCATCAGTACCCTCTTACGTGCAAATCACCATCTCCATAGACTAAGAATACATGCTTAGTCCTTCATAAGTACTTGAGAATATTCTTTACAGCCGCCCAATGACTCTATCCAGGGTCAGATTGGTATCTGCTCGTCAAGCTATGAGCACATGATACATTGGGCCTAGTATATATCATAGCATACATGATAGGCCCAATTGCAGAAGCATACAAAATTCTACTCATACGATCCCTTTCAACTTGTGTCTTTGGAGACATCAACTTTGAAAGGCTTACTCCATGTGCCATAGATAAGAATCTTTTTTTGGATTGATCCATGTTAAACTTCTTCAGCACTTTATCTATGTATGTAGACTGCGAAAGACCTAGCAACCTCCTTGATCTATCTCTATAGATCTTTATTCTCAGAATATAGGTTGCTTCTTCAAGATCTTTCATGGAGAACATCTTGGATAACCAAATCTATATAGATTGAAGAACAGAAACATTATTTCCTATTAGCAATATGTCATCTACATAAAGCAATAAGAAAACAAATGTACTCACACTAACCTTTTTATACACACAAGGTTCATCCATGTTTTGAATGAATCTTAGATGCTTGCTTAAGTCCATTAATGGACCTTTGCAACTTGCATACTTTTGTGCCATCTTTGGATGTAAAACCTTTAGGTTGTGTCATATACACTTCTTTGATTAGGTTTCCATTAAGGAATGCTATTTTCACATCCATTTGCCAAACCTTGTAGTCGTAATGAGTAGCAAGTGCTAGGAGTATTCTTGTAGATTTTAGCATAGCGACTGGTAAAAAAGTTTCATCATAGTTAATACCTTGTTGTTGTCGATAACCTTTTACAACCAAACGTGTCTTATAGGTAACAACATTACCATCCATGCCAATTTTTTCTTGAAAACCCATTTCCACCCTATAGGCTTAATTTCTTCGGGTGGATCAACCAAAGTCTATACTTAGTTGTCATATATAGAATCCACTTCTCACTTCATGGCTTCAAGTCATTTTTCAGATTCTGAACTATTCAGAACGTCCATGTAAGTAGTAGGCTCATCTTCTTCTATGAGCAATTGATAGGGCTTAAATTAGTCATATATTTCCTAGTTATTTGAGACTATTTTGTGATACATTTTATTCAACAACTACTAATATTCCTTCATATTTGAGATTTTACCGTTAGAAAGGTATTTTGTGCATTATTTCAGATTTTAGGGGGAAAAATAAGACAAAAACGTCGCAAAATAGAACAGAGGCAGCGTTGGCCATGATAGGGGAATCGGCGCCGGCCATGTGTTGCTGGCATGTATTTCGAGTTGATGAAAAATCAGTGAAGCAGAGCTGAACAGAACCAAATCGGCGCCGGCTAGGAGGCTAGAGGTAGTGCCGCTACACTCTGGGAGGATTGGTGCGAAAATTAAGAAAAATCAGCGAACGAATAATGGAACAGAACACAACGGGGTGGCCCTAGGCAGGACAGGCGGCGTCGGCTGTGCCCTGATGCTGAGGCGGTGCTTCGATTTTTGTGCACAGTTTTTGGTAATTTGCAAAGCCTATAAATAAAGGGAAAACACAAGAGAAAAGGAGGGAATTCATAGATCATAACATCAAATCACTCAAATTAAGGAGGAATTCTTCAATTCAAGGAGGATTGTGCAAGAGGGTCTACAAAGGAAGAAGAAGGAGGCTTGTCTATGAGTGCTTTCTTTTACTTTTGTTTTCTTTTTCTTGAATAATGATGTGTTAATTATTTTATTGTAATTTGACATTGCTTTAGGTATTCATGATTTTTAGAGTTATTTTGATCTTCTGATTAATTGATTGTTCTTCTTGGTATATAATTACTTGAGCTGATTACTAGATTACTTGGTTGTTTTTTTCTATTAACTTACTAGACCAAAGGGGTTGGTGATGGTTTCAATTAATTGATTCTGTATTTTTTGTTTATTAACTTGCTTGACCATAGGGGTTAATTGCTAAGAACTGGGCAATTAAAGGTTAATCGATGTCTGCCAGACCAAAGATTCATTGGTTAGTTTCATGTTTTAAGTTTGCCGAGACTATGGAAATTTAACTAAGGATTGTGTTTAATGCGTCTTTTGGGTGAATTAGTTGAGACAGACCAAGTGATGCTAATTTATCTAGAAGATAGTGATTTCATGGATTGACCAAAGAAGTGAATCTATCTTAATCCTTCATAATGCCAAGAGAATAATTAGTTATGACAATGATTGGATACTTTAAGATCATATTTGTTAAAATAATAGTTTGAGCTACATAATTCTCTATCCTTGACATGTATATATTCTTTTATTTTATTTTTATTTTTATTTCTTTTTCATTTTATTGAGTCGGTTAAACAATGAAAGAAAGTAATTAATGCATACTTGTTTCTTGAGGATCGACACTCATTTGAACCCTATACTATGCTTAATAATGAGTACGCTTGCTCATATGTGTAATTTGGGGTTAACATTTTAATTTAAATTTGATTGGGAATGTGCTTATTTTTATATGATTTTTATACCTAAATTCATACACAACAAGTTTTTGGCGTCGTTGCCGGGGATTAGGATATTTTTCTATTTTATCATAGAGGTGTTTTTGAAAAACTTGATTTGACAACAAGTTTTTGGCGCGTTGTCGGGAAACAATATCATGAAAGCTTGGATTTTATTGATTTAACCATGTAAATATGTAAAATGCAAATATGTAAATATGTAAAGTTTGTAGAATTATTTTTTTTACAAAAAGATGCAATCTTTTGTATCTTTTGTAGCTTTTGTATCTTTGTACTCTAATGTACTAACTTTGACTAACATTTACTTTACTAATTTGTTCTGTTAATTGTGGTTATCTAACTTGCTTCTTGTCTTTTCTAGGTGTTGACCTTGGTACATGACCTGAAAATCTGATGGCGAGATAGTAGATTTTGATCCTGAAATCGAGAGGACATTATCAAAAATTCGCCGAACAATCAAACGAAACTTACTCGCAGATATGGACGGTGCTCAAAACAACAAAGCTGGAAACAACTGGAGGGTTATGGATGACTTTGTGAAACCTGCAATATCGGGCACGGGCTCAAGTATCACTAGACCTAGGGTGGATACAAACAATTTCGAAATAAAGCCCAATATCATCTAGATGGTCCAAAATATGGTTCAATTTGATGGGCTACTAGAAGAAGATCCTAATGCCCACTTAGCCAGTTTCCTTGAAATTTATGATACTTTTAAGATGAATGGTGTTTCTGAAGATGCCTTAAAGCTAAGACTTTTTTCTTTTTCTTTTTTCTTTGAGAGATAAAGCCAAATCTTGGCTAAAGTCTTTACCCACAGGTTCCATCACCACTTGGAATGCCCTAGCTGAAAAATTTCTTGCCAAATATTTTCTTCCAACTAGGACATCCAAACTTAAAAACGAAAATTTTACCTTCCAACAATTAGATTCTGAACCTTTGTATGAAAGTTGGGAGAGGTTCAAGGAGATGCTGAGAAAGTGCCCACACCATGAATTTGAGCAAGGAATATAGATGCTTATCTTCTTGAATGGCCTTACATTTGCAACACGACAAGTGGTGGACTCTTCTGCAGGGGGTTCCATCAATCATAAGATCCCGGAACAGGTATTCGATCTTATTTAGAACTTGGCCTCTA
Source organism: Voacanga thouarsii (assembly GCA_026120185.1). Taxonomy (NCBI): domain Eukaryota; kingdom Viridiplantae; phylum Streptophyta; class Magnoliopsida; order Gentianales; family Apocynaceae; genus Voacanga; species Voacanga thouarsii. The sequence goes on from JANUWF010003370.1 coordinate 2,054,792, forward strand.
ATAACTATTCTTGGGGAAGTGCAAGGTCTAAAGCTCGTGTGCAAGGAGTGTATAAAGTGGATGCTGTGACAGCTTTGCAGGCTAAGGTGGAAGTGTTAACTCAAAAGACGGAACAAATGGTGATGCCTCAAGGCCAAGTGATAAATGGAAGTTGCGATTTCTGTGGAGAAGGGCACCCAAATCATGAATGCCAAAATATGGGTTCACTCCAAGAAACTATGGAATAGGCAGCCTTTGCAGGTAATGTCCGTTAAGGTAACAATCCTTATATCTTTACTTACAATCCTGGTTGGAGAAATCACTCTAACTTTTCTTGGAGTGATGTGTTTGGATTTGGTTATAAAAATTATATAAAAACTAAGTACGTTCCCAATCAAGTTAAATTAAAAAGTCAAACCCAAAAAATATATATGAGCAAGTGTACTCATCATTAACCGAGCATAGGGTTCAAATGAGTGTCGATCCTCAAGGAACAAGTAGACATTAATCACCTTTCTTTCATTGTTTAACTGACTCGAGAAAGTGAAAAAGAAATAAAATAAAACAAACAAAAATAAAAATATATATATATACATGTCAAGGATGGAGTAGTATGCAATTCAAACCACTGTTTAGACAACCATGATCTTAAAGTACCCAACCTTTATCATAACCAATTATTCTCTTGGCATCATAAAGGATTAAAGTAGACTTACTTTTTTCCTAATCCATGAATCCCTATCTTCTAGATAACTTAGCATCACATACTCTGTTTCAACCAGTCTTACCCAAAAGATGCATTAAACACAATCATTTGATTAAATTTTCTTACTCTAGCAAACTTAAAACATGAAATTAACCAATGAATCCATACTCTAGCAGACATCAATTAACCTTTAATTACTTAGTTCCTCGTAATTAACCTCTTTCCCAAGCAAGTTAAGAGACAACAAATATGAAACTAATGAATTGAAACCACCATCAACCCCTTTCCCAAGTAAGCCAATGGGAAGAAAAAATCAATCAATCTCGTAATCAATCTAAGTAATTAAATACCAAGACTAACAATCAATTGATCAAAAGATCAAACGACTCTAAAAATCATGAATATCTAAAACAATGGTAAATTACAATAAATCAATTAACATATCATTGTTCAAGAAAAAGAAAACAAAGTAAAAGAAAGCACTCATAGACAAGTCTTCTTCTTCTTCCTTTGAAGACCTTCTTGCACAACCCTCCTTGAATTAAAGAATTCCTCCTTTGATTGAGTGATTTTCTGTGATGATTAATGAATTCCCCCCTTTTCCTTGTGTTTTCCCTCTATTTATAGGCTTGTGAAGTGCCTAAACTCGTTGGTACAATGTTCTTGGCCGAATAGAAGTTGAAAGTTACTAAAACTCCACAGATTGCCAGAAACCGCGTAGAAAAAATCAAGCACCGCCTTAACTTCAGGACATAGCCGGTGCCACCTAGACTCTTGGAGTCGGTGCCGGTTGTGTTCTTTTTTTCCAATTGTTCGTCGATTTTTCTTAAATTCCGCACAATGTATTCCAGAATGCAGTCGGTGCCGCCTTGGCTACTAGAGCCAGCACCGGTTCTACTATGTTCCGTCCTATTTCACCAATTTTTTATCGCCTCGAAATTCGTGCAACCAGTGCATGATGGGCACCAGTTCCTTTGTCTCAGCTAGCGCCGCCTCTAATCTGTTTCACGACGTTTTTGCTTTATTTTACCCCAAAAATCTGAAATAATGACCAAAATACCTTTCCAAGGATAAAATCTCAAATATGAAGGAATACGGCTAGTTATTGAACAACATATATCACAAAAGAACCTCAAATAACTAGGAAAAACATGACTAATTTAGCCCCTATCATATTCCCCCACACTTAGCTCTTTGCTTGTCCTCAAGCAAAGTATCAAGAACAAGTAGGAAAACACAAGGTTTCATCAATCACTCAATCAATTTCAAAATAATATCTTTAATGCTTTCTTTATTCAAGAACATAAAACATATGCTACTACATCTTTCACAACCAATGCAAGGCTTGTGTAAGTGAATATGACTTAGTAGAACCATCCCAATACTTTACAATATTCTCAAATCATTGAAAAGAATTTAGCTCAACAAGAATATGCATGCCATAGGCTTATCTTTCATACACTCTCTCCACTAATCCGAGACATATCATGATTCTACTTAGATCAAGTAGAACTTTCAAGCTTATAATGTAAGGTTAAAGGCTTGTAATGTAGCTTATCAAATGAAGGATATAGGAGAATTAAATATCAAAGATGCTGAGAGTTTGCAAGGAAAGGATAAACAAATGAATCAATAGTTTCTAACTCTTCTTGCTCTCCTATTCTAGAAATCAATCAAACCATATAACCTTATTCAGCAATTACAGCTCAACTTAAGCAAATCTTGCATTTTTTCTTTTTCTTGTCTCTTCTTTTTTTTTTTTCAACTCTTCTCTATTTTTCCGCAAGATCACTCAAATTTTCAGTAATGGTGTTAAGGACTTTATATGAACTGAACTTGTACAGCTCAATCACCATCCCTTTTGTGATCTTTCGTCTCACTTTTCCTTTCAAAAACTTTTCTCTTCTCTTTCTTTTCTCTTCTTTTCACTCTTACTACTGCTTTTCTTTTCTTTCCCAATTTCTATCTTTCCATCTTTTCTAGCAGCTGTTTCTTTTCTTCTCTTGTTTTCAATCTCTCTTTTCTTTTTCTTCTCTTTCTTTGCTTTCTTTTTTTCTTTCCAGCTCCTTCTTTCTATTGATACCTGACTGAAAGTAACAAGTCATGATCTTTCTCCACGTACTCCCTCAAAATTCTCTTACACATACTTTCATCCATCAAGAGCATAATGATTTGGAAAATTATTCAAACTCTCAGAAACAAGCAATGGACAAAGTATGATAACGGGTTTTAAAGGAAGAAATCAGCAATTTAGACTCAAAATAGGCACTAGGGATAATATAACAATAGGTAGGCTTGAAAAGCTCAAACTATCCAAAAAAGGTCTATTACCGTCATCTCTAAGTTAAATTATGATTGTCTTTCTTATTTCACCTCGAGAGGTATTCAAGTAAGTTTTAGAATGCTCCATGAATTTTAGTAGAAAAATAGGTTTAAGAACAATGCAAAGCATTTGATCAAGAACTACTTCGTCCAAGTGAGTGTAAAAAGTCATGCATAAGTTATAAATGATCTAGAACATATGCTCTATAATTCATCATAAAGACATGCATTAAAAAATTTTCGCTCAAAATTTGCTCTCCCAAGAAGGCTAAAGTATATATATAGAAGACTTGTCAATCAAATCACTTCCCCACACTTAAACTAGACATTGTCCTCAATGGCCAAATAAATATAACAAGAAATAAACAATGCTCAGGGACCAAAAATATAAAGGAGAAGAGATAAGAAAAACAAACTTTCATTCATTGGGCATTGTGCTGTACAAGAGTTGAATGCTTGAAGAACAAGGTATTGGCAAAGTACCTAAAAAAAATACAAAAGAGCACACCAAAGCATAAAAACTAGAAAAGAAAATAAATTAAAAATAAAAAAAAAGACAATAGTACAAAGAACAAGAAGAAAGCCAAAACTATAGAAAAGAAAAGAAAAGAAAAAAAAAACATTAAGAGAGAAAGGAAAAACAAGAGTGATCGAGAAAATATAGACAATCATCGTCAGTCCTCCCCATCATCATCATCCTCATCATCAGCAGCTAATGTAGAAGCTCCCTCACCACCATGTAGTCCATAAGACTCTGCCTTAATTCGGCCAATTGCTGCTCCAAAGTAGCTTGCCATCTCACCATGTCATCTATAGTACCCTGCAAGCATAGGAGCACCTCCATTTGCTTGTCTAGTCATCCCAGCATGGTCGACTCAAAGTTAGTTCGGGGCTAGGACTAAGAACTGCTAGCTCGTGCGCTGCCAGTGGTGGTGGTTGCTTCTCCTCCACTGTGGATGGCCTTACCTATCCGGGATGTTTGACCTCGAAGGGAGTTAGCCACTTCTTCAACTCCTAGCTGTACTTGTACCCATAACTCATAAGAGTTTGCTCAGTCACCATATCGTGCTCAGTGGTAGCCTCCATCAGTTCTCTTTCAAGACTAACACTAGAGTTTTTTAGAATTTTTATTATAACCAAGGGGAAAATAAAGGCTTTTGTGGAGAGACGGTGATGAACAACATCCCTAATGGATTGGATGATCAAAGGTGCAAGAGGGATAGGTAGTGTATTCATCATCCTATGCAGAATGTAAGTGTCAATAAGTCTAGTCTCATTGAAACCACTAGCACGGGGTACAACATTGAACCCAAACATATAGACTAGAGCTCTAAAATTGGTGGCTAGATCATTGTTTGAATAGAAGCTATTAGCTTGAAAGACATTATGCTTATATAATCCTAGTGTGGCTTTAGTCCCGTTAGCATCCCAATTCGGGTCAGAAAGAATCTTTTGATTATTTACATCTATCCCTTGCCAAGTATCATCATCAAAGACCTGGAAAAGATTAGCTAATTGATTTTGGGTGATGATAATGGGGATTCCTTTCACTCTCGTTTCAATATGAGGAAGGTGTTTATTGCCCTTATCCATCATATTAGCATAACATTCCTTGATGAGCACAAGACAATACTTCCTTTTTAATTGTACAATTGAACCCCATTCTAGCCTTCTAAACATCATGCCTAATTTGAGTGCATGGTCTATGGAGGGTGAGAAAGTAGACTCGACAATGATTTTGTTAGATGCTCTCCTATTGTAACTCAGTAGGTCTAAAGGATAAAGGATCAACAGATGACGGGGTTGAGGAAGAGGAAGCTCTCTCCCTTTTAGAAGAATGGCCCCTTGCTCTAGACATGTTCAAGTAAGGAGTGGTAAAAATAGGAAGAGAGAACAATTGAGCTCCAAGACTTAAAACAAGGCTACTACCCTTTCAAAGAAAAGACACTCCTCAAATCTCACTCAACCCTCGACCAATCTCATAATTCATAGAACCCAAACTCCGTCAATATATAGCACCCTCCAACAAACAATTCACTCAATCACCTCCAATCAATTCAACACAACCTACAACAAGACATGTAAAGTTCACTATAAAGCATAAATGTGTTGAAGATCCTCAATGCATGCAAGTAGACATGATAATATGAATGAAAGCATTATCATGGCATTATGTGAACAACAATTCAAGTATCATAGGTAGTCATCACTCAACCATCACAACTAGCCATAATTCTAACCTTAGCTATATGCATGAAGTCCTTAATGCTCATATGCATGAATTAAGTATCAGCGAATCATGAACTCCTAATCTAGTCCAGCTCTTGAGGCTCAAGGAGTAGTGCACAATTCAATCATAGCATACACAATCCCAATTTTCAGCCAACAGTGTTTCTACAATTAGACAAAGTCATCTACAACATTTTAACCATAGGAATTGAATAAAAATCATACATTTGTGCTCTTGTATGCATGGGCAAGCAAAAGATGTAAGCTTTGTGCACAAATCTGAGCTCCTTACTTGTGTATTGAATGTGATGTTGTTGTGCAAAAATGGACGAATTTGAGGATTTTGATCCGTAAGATCAATAAAAGAGAGATAAATAGATGTTATAGAAGTGTTTAGGAGGTGAAAAATCAAATTTTGGGAAGTGAGAGATGTGAAGCCGACGTGGGTTTTAGAGAATTTGAGAGGGAAAATGGGGGTTTTGAAGAAAAAGTGGCCAAAATGGCCCTTAAGAGTGCACCTACCCGACAAGAACCGGCGCCGGTCCAGGCTCTTGGAGCCGGCGCCAGCTTTGTTCTGTCCGGTTCTCCATAATTTTTTTTTCCAAAAATGCAAAAAACACAATAATGCTGAATAATGCACTCTAATGAATGAAAAATACCCAATCAAAATGGTCTCAATCACAAAAACTGAAAGTAAAGTAAAGAGGCTTCAATGTTTCCCACAGCTGTGATCCCGTGGATTTTCCTCTGTGTTTCCTGACAATGTCCCAGCTTGACGATCTCCCAGTAATTTAGCTAACTGACCATTTGGTTTTCTAAGTTGCGCATGGAAGTCTTTAGGTTCTGAGTTGTAACATCGACCCCTTGGAACTTATTCTCTGTTGTACTTACCAATTAGCCAATCAATTCTTCCAATGGTGACTTTGAAGGTGCTGCAGTATTGGTCAAAGGGTTTTGGTTCCTTTGATTTCCTCTAAAATTGAAAGAACCCTACTTAGGTTGATTCCTATTGCTCCAAGAGAAATTAGGGTGATTTCTCCAACTAGGATTATAGGTAGAGTTATAAGGATTGTTACCTGGCTGGACATTACCTGTGAAGGCTGCTTGCTTCGTAGTTTCTTAGTGTGACCCCATATTTTGGTATTCATGATTGGGGTGTCCTTTTCCATAGAAATCACAATTTACGTTTAAAACTTGGCCTTGAGGCATCACCATCTGTTCCATCTTTTGGGTTAAGGCGTCCACCTTAGCCTCTAATACTGCCACAGCATCTACTTTGTGTACTCCTTGCGCATGAGCTTTAGACCTTGCACTTCCTCAAGAATAGTTATTGGAAGCCAAATTTTCAATAAGCTCAAATACTTGTTCCGGGGTCTTATGATTGATGGAACCCCTTGCAGAAGAGTCCACCACTTGCTGTGTTGCGAACGTGAGGCCATTCAAAAAGATAAGCATCTGCATTCCCAGCTCAAATCCGTAGTGTGGGCATTTTCTTAACATCTCCTTAAATCTCTTCCAACTTTCATATAAGGGCTCAGAATCTAATTGTTGGAAGGCAAAGATTTCGTTCCTAAGTTTGGCTGTCCTGGCTGGAGGAAAATATTTGGCCAAAAATTTTTCAGCTAGGGCATTCCAAGTAGTGATATAACCTGTAGGTAAAGATTTCAACCAAGATTTAGCTCTATCTCTCAAAGAAAAAGGGAAAAGTCTTAACTTTATGGCATCCTCGAAACGCCATTCATTTTGAAAGTATCACAAATCTTAAGAAAACTAGCTAAGTGAGCATTGGGATCTTCTTCAAGTAGCCCATCGAATTGAATCATATTTTGCACCATTTGGATAATGTTGGGCTTTATTTTGAAATTGTTTGCATCTACCCAAGGCCTAGTGATACTTGAGCCTGTGCCCGAGATTGCGGGTTTCACAAAGTCATCCATAACTCTCCTGTCATTCCCCGCATTGTTGTTTTGAGCACCATCCATTTCGACGATCAAGTTCCTTTGAATTGTCCGGCAAAATTTTGATAATGTCCTTTCGATTTCAGGGTCAAAATTGACTATCTCGCCTTCGAATTTTCAAGTCATGTACCAAGGATAACACCTAAGAAAATGAGAAGCAAGTTAGGTAACAGAATTAATGATTAAAACAAAATTAGACGGTTACAAAGTTAGTACATCAAACATAGTCAAAGTTAGTCGGTTAGGTTAGGTTACAAGGGTGTACAAGAATACATGAAATACAAAAGATAGAACCTTTTTACAAAAAGAACAATTATACATAATTTACATATTTACGTATTTACATATTTACATGGTTAAATCAACAAAATCCAAGCTTTCATGTTATTGGTAACGGCGCTAAAAACTTGATGCGTTTGGATTTGGGTATAAAAATTATATAAAAACTAAGCACGTTCCCAATCAAATTAAATTAAAACGTCAAACCCAAACTACACATATGAGCAAGCGTACTCATCATTAACCGAGCATAGGGTTCAAATGAGTGTCGATCCTCAAGGAACAAGTAGACATTAATCACATTTCTTTTATTGTTTAACCAACTCGATAAAGTGAAAAAGAAATAAAATAAAATAAATGAAAATAAAAACAAAAATATATACATGTCAAGGATGGAGAAGTATGCAATTCAAACCACTGTTTAGACAACTATGATCTTAAAGTACCCAACCTTTATCATAACCAATTATTCTCTTGGCATCATGAAGGATTAAAGTAGACTCACTTCTTTCCCAATCCATGAATCCCTATCTTCTAGATAACTTAGCATCACATACTCTATCTCAACCAGTCTTACCCAAAAGATGCATTAAACACAATCCTTTGATTAAATTTCCATACACTGGCAAACTTAAAACATGAAATTAACCAATGAATCCATACTCTGACAGATATCAGTTAACCTTTAATTACCTAGTTCTTTGCAATAACCTCTTTCCCAAGTAAGTTAAGAGACAAAAAATATGAAACTAATGAATTGAAACCACCATCAAGCCAATGGGAAGAAACAATCAATCAATCTCGTAATCAATCCAAGTAATTAAATACCAAGAGTAACAATCAATTAATCAAAAGATCAAACGACTCTAAAAATCATGAATATCTAAAACAATGACAAATTAGAATAAAACAATTAACATATCATTGTTCAAGAAAAAGAAAACAAAGTGAAAGAAAGCACTCATAGATAAATCTCCTTCTTCTTCCTTTGAAGACCTTCTTACACAACCCTCCTTGAATTGAAGAATTCCTCATTTGATTGAGTGAATTTCTGTGATGATCAACGAATTCTCCCATTTTCCCTTGTGTTTTCCCTCTATTTATAGGCTTGGGAAGTGCCTAAACTCGTTGGTACAATATTCTTGGCCGAATAGAAGTTGGAAGATACTAAAACTCCACAGATTACCAAAAACTATGTAGAAAAAATCAAGCACCGCCTTGACTTCAGAGCACAGCCGGTGCCGTCTAGACTCTCGGGGCCGGCGCCGGTTGTGTTCTGTTTTTCCAATTGTTCGTCGATTTTTTCTTAAATTCTGCACAATGTATTCCAGAATGCAGCGGGCGCTGCCTTCACTATTGGAACTGGCGCCAGTTCCACTCTATTCTGTCTTGTTTCATCAAATTTTTATTGCCTCGAAATTCATGCAACCAGTGTATGGCCAGCACCGGTTCCTTTGTCCCAGCCGGCGCCGCCTCTAATCTGTTTCACGACGTTTTTGCTTCGTTTTACCCCAAAAATCTAAAATAATGACCAAAATACCTTTCCAAGTGTAAAATCTCAAATATGAAGGAATATGGCTAGTTATTGAAAAAAATGTATCACAAAAGAACCTCAAATAACTAGAAAAAATATGACTAATTTAGCCCCTATCATGGAGCAACAGAAATCAACCTTGGCAGGGTTCTTTTAACTTTGGGGGCAATCAAAGGAACTAACCCCTTTTGACTAACAATTCAGCACCTTCCAAGCCACCATTGGAGGAATTGATTGGCCAATTGGTAAGTACAACGAAGACTAAGTTCCAAGAGGTTGACACTACAACAAGGAACTTAGAGGCTTCCATGCGCAACTTAGAGAGCCAAATTGGCCAACTTGCCAAACTACTTGGGGATCGTTAAGTAGGGATATTGCCAGGAAACACTGAAGAGAATCCACGGGATCAAGGCCGTGGAAAACATTGAAATCAATTTTCTTTAAGTTTTTATGATTTGGAACGAATTTTATTTTCGTCGTTTTGTTTTATTTTTATTTATTTCTTAATGAATTGAATTGCATTATTCATCATTGCTGCGTGTTTATCATTTATATTTTGTTTTTGAAAAAAGAAATCCGAAGCCCAGACAGACTGCAATCAGCTCCAACTAGGACTAGAACCGGTGCCGGCTCCTATTGGGCAGATCACTTAAAATAGGCTATTTTCCCACTTTTTCTTTCAAACTCTCCAACTTCTTCTCAAATTCTCTCTAACCCGTGCCGACTTTACCTTCCAAACCTCTGAAGATTTGATTTTTCACGTCCCAAACACTTTTAAAATATCAATCTATCCTTCTTTTGTTGATTTTACGGATCAAAATTCTCCAAACCTTCCATTCTTCACAAAAATCCAATCTTTAATTCGCATGCAAAGATCTTGGATTTCTGAAAAAAGAATGCATCTTTTGCTTGCCCATGCATAGGAGAACATAAAGGTATGATTTTTCTTGAATTCCAACGGTTAAAATGTTGTAGATAAAATTTTCTAATTTTGGGTATATTTTTGGCCAAAAATTGGGATATTTAATGTTCTCTTACATTGTGAATTAACTCTTGAGCTTCATGACATTGGTTATATTATGAGTTAATGTTTCTTGGGTATTTGATTCATTCACATGATCATTAGGGAGTTTCTGCATTTGTTTAAGGGTATGGTTATGGCTACTATAATGATTGAGTAATTAGTGCACATTGGTTTTGACTTGTCTTACACTTGATTACTATAATGCCATAATAATTCCATAATTCATATGATCATGTTTTGAGCATCCAGTTACATTGGGTTTGTTCAACATATTTATGCTTTACAATGCGCTTTTATGATTGTTCTTGCAGGTTGTGTTGTAAATTGTGGTAGATTGATTGGAGAAGATTGAGTTGTTTGTGTTTAGTGCGGGATATACTTTAAAGAAGTTTGGGAATTGTTGTTGTGAGCTGGTTGAGTGGGAGTTGTGTATTGTGTTTGAAATAAGGGAGATACAACCCTTCTGAAATCTTTGAGCTTCTTTGTCCTTATCCTCCTATCTTCGCTACTGCTTACTTGCCAATATGTTTAGAGCAAAAGGACAAACCTCCAAACGGGCTAGAGCTTGTTTTTCCTCAGCCCCATTCATCTAGGCTAGCTGAGTTCATTGATCCATCATGTGAGGAGTGATATAATAGGAGGGCTTTAAATAAGATTATTGTGGAGCGTACCTTTGCACCTACCCTAGACCGTGCTCTCAAACTTGGAATGATGTTTAGGAGGCTAGGGTGAGGCTATAGTGCAGCTAAAAGGGGATTATTGCCTAGGGCTCATTAAGGAAATTCTATGCCAACATGATTGAAAAGGGCAATAAACACCTTCCATACATTGAGGCAAGAGTAAAGGAAACCCCTATTATCATCATATGAAACCATTTAGCTACTCTCCTCTAGGTTTATGATGATGATTCTTGGCAAATGGTGGATACTAACAATAAAAAAATTCTTTCTGACCCTAATTGGGATGCCAGTGGTACTAGAGCTACTCTAGGGTTGCATAAGCACAATGCTTTCCAAGCTAATAGCTTTTATTCTAACAATGATCTTGCTGCCAACTTTAGGGCTGTAGTATACATGTTTGGTTTTAATGTTGTACCCCGAGCCAGTGGTTTCAATGAGACACGCCTTATTGATACATACATCTTGCATAGAATGATGACCACTTAGCCTATCCCTCTTACCCCATCGATTATACAATCTATTAGGGATGTGGTTCATCTTCGTCTCTCTACCAAATCCTTCGTCTTCCCTCTAGTCATCATGAAAATTCTGAGAGATTTTGGTATTAGTACTGAGGGGGAATTGATGGAGACGACCACTGAGCATGACCTAGTAACGAAGTAAACATTGATGAGTTGTGGGTACAAGTATAGCTAGGAGATGAAGAAATGGCTAACTCCCTATGATGTCAAATATCCTAGTTAAGTTCAGCTCCCACCTGTGGAGGAGGAGCACCCACCACCACTATCACGAGCACGAGTAGGTAGTTCACAGTCCCAATTGAGGACTAACTTTGAGACTGCAGTGTTAGGATAGTTAGCCCAACAGACAGAGATGTTGTTACACATGCGGGACTCCATTGATAACATTTCTCGGAGGCAGACTACTATGGAGCAGCAATGGGCTGAGTGGATACAGTGTTTTTCGGGACCGCATGGTGGTAAGGGCACTTCCGCACCTGATAATGATGATGGGGAGGATTGAGATGCTTGTTCTACACGTGTCCCTACTTGTCACTCTCTTTTTGTTTTTGTTTTTTTTCCTTTATATTTTCATGACCTTTTCTAGTTATTTCTTGTACTTTACTTTCTTGTACTATTTTCTTTACTTTTTGTTTATTTTTGTTTTCTAGTTTTATGCTTTGGTGTGTTTCTTTTGGTATTTTTCTTTTTAGGTACTTCGACAATGCCTCTTTCACCAGGAGCTCGACTCTTTTGTAGAAGAATGCCTACTGTAATGGAAGTATTTTCTTTCTTATCTTTTCCCTTTTTATTTTTGGTCCCATGGTGATATTTTCTTGTTCTATTTGTTTGGCCATTGAGGACAATGTCCAGTTTAAGTGTGGGGGAGTGGTTAGATTGAGAATTCTTCTATACTTCATTTTATTATACTTCATCCTTTTGAAATATCCTCGTGAGAAAAATTTTCAAAAAATTTTCAGATTTTTGGTTAACTTTCAAGATGTATTTTTAATGCATGTCTTTGTGATAGATCATAGAGCATATGTTCTATATCATTTATGACTTATGCATGACTTTTTGCACGCATTTGGACTAAGTAGTTCTTGATCAAATGCTTTACATTATTCTTAAACCTGTTTTTATGCTAAAATTCATTGAACATTCTAGAACTTAATTGAATACTTTTCAAGGCGAAATAAGTAAGAAATTCATGATTTTAACTTAGGGATGAAGGTAATAGGCCTTCTTTGGATAATTTGAGCTTTTCAAGCCTACCTATTTTATATTATCCCTAGTGCCTATATTAAGCCTAAATTGTTAATTTCTTTCTTAAAACCCATTATCATACTTTGTCCATTACTTCTTTCTGAGAGTTTGATAATTCTTCCAAATATTTGATTGCTCTGAATGAATAAAAGTACAAGTATGGAGTTGTGAGGGAGAAAGCATGTGTAAATGTCATGATTTTTTACTTTCAGTCATGCAGCATTGTTGAGTGGAGTTGAGAAAAGAAATGAAAGAAAAAGAAAAGAAAGATTGAGAAAACCAAAAGCTGCTAGAAAATGTTGAAAAAGCTGAGAAACAAACAAAAGCAGCATTTGAAAAAGAAAAAAGAAAAGCTAAAAGAGAAAAAGAAAAGAAGAGCACAAGAAGAATATTGATAGAGAGGTGGAATAAGACTTGCTGATTTTTTTATTTTTTTTTATACTCTTATGCAAAATGAATAAGGAGTTAAGAATTATTGAGAAAAAAAAAAGAATGCAAGATTTGCTTGAACTATGCTATAATTGCCATACAAGATTATGGGTTTTTGATTGATTTTGTGATAGGAGAGCAAGAGGAGTTTGAAATTTCTTGGTACATTTTGTTTATCTTTTTCTTGAAACTCTTATCCTTTTTTATATTTGATTTTCCTATATCCTTGTTTGAAAGGTACATTACAAACCCTTTAGCCTTACATTACAAGCTTAAAAGTCCTATTTGACCTAAGTTGAATCATGATATATCTCGGATTAGTGGAGAGAGTGTATGAAAAGTAAGCTTATGGAATGCACATTTCTTTTGAACTAACTTCTTTCCAATGGTTTGAGAATATTGTTAAGTATTGAGATGGTTCTACTAGTCACTACTCATTTACACAAGTCTTGCATTTGTCATGAAAAATATAGTAGCATATGTTTTGTTGTCTTGAATAAAGAAAGCATTGAAGATATTATTTTGATAGTAATTGAGTGATTTTTTTTAAAACTTGTGTTTTTCCTACTTGTCTTTGATACTTTGCTTGAGGACAAGCAAAGAGCTAAGTGTGGGGGAATGTGATAAGGCCTAAATTAGTCATATATTTTATAGTTATTTGAGACTATTTTATGATACATTTTGTTCAATAACTAGTCATATTCCTTCATATTTGAGATTTTACCCTTGGAAAGGTATTTTGTGAAATATTTCAAATTTTAGGGATAAAATAAGACAAAAACGTTGCAAAATAGAACAGAGGTGGCACCGGCCATGACAGGGGAACTGGCGCCGGCCACGTGTGTTGGGTATCTCTCACACATATCGTATATGGCGCAGCAGAAAATAAAACGACATACCATCCCAAGATCTGCATATGTGTGAAAAACAAGATATAAAGATAACAAAGGTAACAGATTTTTACATTTCTTTGATCGTTTGAAGAACAAAAAATTCTTCTTCAAGTCGAGGCGCGATCCAACAATCCTCTTGATCAAACTCCATGAGAGTTGAATGTCCAACCACTATAATCACAGTGTGTGATTATCTCTAACAGTAATCCACACAGAGAATACACTCAAGCACGAAGTTTTCTATGCCAGCAGAAAATCTAAGTGGCAGCTAGGGTTACTTGTTTTTCAGAAAAACAACGTGATAGAGAGAAAAGAGAAGAAGTCTTTTGTTGCCTAGGGTTTTCGTGAATCCAACCTGAGCTAGGGTTTCGAGTATGTCATACATATAAACTAAAAAACCCTACTAAAATTGAGAATTCTAATCCTATTAGAATTCCCTAATTGTAATTGGAAACATCAAGTTCTCACAATTACAATTTGGACCGTAATTATAACTAATTATAATTTGGCCACAACAACTTCTCTTTCTTGCAATTAACCCCACTATGTTATCAAATAACATCTTGAGTATATAATCCTCTATTGTGTGTGACCTATTAGGTTTCCCAGTCAATTGGTAGCAAACATGAATGAATCTAAATATCTTTGAGATTAATAATCCATAATTAATTAGAATTAATCCTATTAATTCTAATCAGGATTAGTTTATTAATTCATCAATTAATAAATCCATATTCCCAGATCATGAGTGGTATCTAGCAACACATCATGACCATCCAAGAGTCCAGGAAGTCAAGTGGCTTGACATGAACCCTTCAATAACAAACTACAGTGCAATTAACTCATATCACGATGCAATATCTCATTTGGTTTGGGGTACGGAATTAGTGCCAATTCCCTCCAGAATTAATTCTGGCACGAATACAATAGTACTTGTACCAGGAATCCACTACTCTAGATATGTATCAATTGGAACTATTTCCAATACACAATCGCCTTGGCCAAAGATTTCTCGAGTAGTAATTCTTACAGGTGGCCGTGAGATATTCGCCCCTACTATTAGGAGTGATGAATCCTTTATTGACCCTCTCAACTACTTTCATTTACCTCATAATGTACCCAATATCCATCCCATAGGCGGCCTTCGATCGAGCTCCAGAGATTGGAATCAAAGTACAATGCTCAACAGGCAAAGTACATTGGAGATCTCAAGTCTAAAAATACTTGCACGTTTGTTATATTGAGATTATATCACTGGCACTAAACAGTTATTCATGTGATTATCTCATAGCTAGGTCATCATCCAATGAACTTGTTCCTTTAACAAGCATCCATGTGTTAACTTTGAGTATCTCAATACTCACAGATATAAGAACTACCACCTGATCAAATCAGCAGACTAACACATGCTAGTCTTCACGCATTAATGATATCCTGTCTCATTAATACTATGATTGGGACTATTTAAGTACTAACACTATACAGTGCAGTAGGAATTTCATATCATAATCTCTATCATGATTTCCTTAACACAATGTTGTACTAAGGACTTTATCGAAAAGTTTTATTACTTAAAAGTAAACAAAAGAAACTGTAAGATAAATAATGCCTTTTATTAAAATAAAATGTGCCATATATAATGTACAAGTGATTACCTCTAGGGCACAACACTAACAACGTGCTGTTGGCACGTATTTTGAGGTAACAAAAAATCAGCGAAGCAAAGCTGAACAGAACCAAACTGGCACCAGCTATACTTTGGGTGGACTGGCATGAAAATCAAGAAAAATCGATGAATGAATAATGGAACAGAACGCAACCGGCGCCGGCCTTAGGCAGGACAGGCGATGCCAGCTGTACCTTGATACTGAGGCGGTGCTTCGATTTTCGCGCTCAATTTTTGGTAATTTGTAGACTTTTAGTATTTTCCTACTTCTAGTCGGCCAGAAATCCTAGAGGAATGAAATTAGGCACTTCTAAAGCCTATAAATAAAGGGAAAATACAAGAGAAAAGGAGGGAATTCGTAGATCATAACATCAAATCACTCAAATCAAGGTGAAATTCTTCAATTCATAGATGATTGTGCAAGAGGATCTACAAAGGAAGAAAAATGAGGCTTGTCTATGAGTGCTGTCTTTTACTTTTGTTTTCTTTTTCTTGAACAATGATGTGTTAATTGTTTTATTATAATTTAACATTGTTTTAAGTATTCATGATTTTTAGAGTTACTTTGATCTTTTGATTAATTGATTGTTTTTTCCATTAACTTACTAGACCAAAGGGGTTGGTGATGGTTTCAATTGATTGATTTTGTATTTTTTTGTGTTATTAACTTGCTTGACCATAGGGGTTAATTGCTAAGAATTGGGCAATTAAAGGTTAATTGATGTCTGCCAAACCAAAGATTCATTGGTTAATTTCATGTTTTAAGTTTGCCGAGACCATGGAAATTTAACTAAGGGTTGTGTTTAATGCGTCTTTTGGGTGAATTAGTTGAGATAGACCAAGTGATGCTAATTTATCTAGAAGATAGTGATTTCATGGATTGACCAAAGAAGTGAATCTATCTTAATCCTTCATAATGCCAAGAGAATAATTAGTTATGACAATGATTGGATACTTTAAGATCATATTTGTCAAAATAATTGTTTGAGTTACATAATTCTCTATCCTTGACATGTATATATTCTTTTATTTTATTTTTCTTTTTCACTTTATTGAGTCGGTTAAACAATGAAAAAAAAGTAATTAATACATACTTGTTCCTTGAGGATCGATACTCGTTTGAATCCTATCTATGCTTAATGATGAGTACGCTTGCTCAAATGTGTAATTTGGGATTAACGTTTTAATTTAAACTTGATTGGGAATGTGCTTATTTTTATATGATTTTTATACCCAAATTCATACACAACAGCAATACGTTATTGTGGTCACTAATAAGAAATCCATATCTCTCAGGAGCCACTTGTATCCTACTCGACTTACGAGGTTCTTGTGTGTTAGCAGGTTCATCAATAGGTGTAGGTTCAGACAGTTGATCAATATTTGTTTGTTCTTCATGAGCTTCAATAAGTTCTGGCTTGCTCCTACTATCTCATTCTGTAAGAAAACAACATGTTTTGAAATAAAAACTTTGTTTTCAGAAGAAAGATAGAAGTAATATCTGAAGTATTCTTTCGGATATCAAATAAACAAACATTTTTCAGACATACTTTCAAGTTTGTCTGATATTGCCCTTTTAACAAAAGCAGGACAACCCTAAATCCTAAAATGAGATAACTTCGGTCTCTTACCAAAAGCAGCTCATAAGGAGTGGTATTAACTATTTTTTATGAAACTCCATTTAATATATAAACAGCAGTCTCCAATGTATATCCCCAAAACGATTTTGGTAAGTCTGCAAAAGCCATCATGGTCCGTACCTTGTCTAGAAGGGTTCGATTCCTTCTCTCAGATACACCATTATGTTGAGGTGTATACGGTGGAGTCCATTGAGATAATATCCCACTATATCTGAGATAACTTAGAAACCCTTAGCTTAAGTATTCATCTCCTCGATCAGATCTAAGAGTTTTAATGCTTTTGCCAAGTTGTTTCTCTATTTCATTCTTAAAGTCTTTGAGTTTGTCAATTGCTTCAGACTTGTATTTCATTAAATACAAATACCTTTATCATGAAGAGTCATCGATAAAGGTTATATAGTAGTGATAACCTTTGTTTGCTTGTATAGACATTGGGCCACATATATCTGTATGTATCAGTTCTAATAACTCTTTAGCCATTTCTCCTTTTCCAAAAAATGGAGTTTTAGCCATTTTACAAGTAAACAAGATTCACATGTCATATGATTCATAATCAAATGACCCCAAGCCACCCAGCTTGTATAACATAGATACGCGTTTTTTTATTTACATGGCTTAAACGACAATGCCATAAGTATGATGAGATTGAGTTATCTTTTCTTTGTTTTTTTTTATTTATATTGAGAATTAGATTATCTATGTCTAGAATTTGGATCCTCATGGAAGCCGATCTTCCACGAGGAAAGCTTCCTTGCGCGCCGTGAGGAAGCTGACGCTTCAGCGAGGAAATTTTACTCGCGCGCGCCATGGAGCCGAGTTGGCCTCAGGCCCGACTGCAGCTCAAAGCTATGACTGGCTTAGAAGGCTCAGCTCCACTCATAGAATGTAGGCAGCTCGGCTTGGCGGCTCGACTCGGCTTGGCTCATTAAGCCGATGAACAGTATCATCTTCTTTAGCTTTTCATGCAATTTTTCTTCTACATTTTTGCATTTCTTCTTCTAGTTCTTTCGTCCAGACAACATATAAAAGCACTTAACAAGTGCCTATGCCCTTAAAAAATACTGAGCTTACACGATATCTATGAAAGCAATCAAAATACAGTGTTCCTATTCTTCCACTCGTGAAGCTTACAGAGAAAACTATCCTAAACTAGAAACGCGAAGGTTCAGATAAAATATCCAAAATAAATATTTTCTTGTTTTAGTTAAGCCTAGCATGTTTTCTATATTTGCCAAACCATGCACTGATACTAGTTGAAGGTAATGTATGGCAAAAATAAACATAGAATCATGCATAATATCAAAACAGAAGCAGTGAAAGCTTTAAGAATTATAATGCCTCTGCATTTGAATGACCTTGTTGGCATTGAAGAAGATGTCTGGACCACTTCTTGCTGAATGCTTGAAGCCACTAGTTCTCCCAAAGACACATCCAGTTGCACTCTTGCAAGCCATCTACTTCTTCTCATTCACGTGAAGCTTTTGAGCTTCTGGAATATGGCCACTACCTTAACTACCGCCAGTGAAAGCTACTGGTTTGATTTAAGAATGGCCTTAGTTCATTTAATTCAAAATGAGAGAGAGACCGAGAGAGTGAAAACAAAAAACTTTTTCTTTTTGTTATCCTTGCCCACCAAACAATGCATGATCCATACCTTGCTGTTTTTTTTTTTTTTTTTACCCTTGGTCTCATCCATTGGGCCAGATAAAATTATTTACTTTTTGGCTTGAATACCCATAAATAATAAGCCTCAATTATTTATTTTCGAGATTTCACAAAACATCCCCATAAATAATTAACAAGCCCAAATAGATCAATATAAAATATTAGGCCATTTATCTAGTTTATACCTAGGTTAATTTTCTAATTATTCAATTTGGGCCTTGGGCCCTGAATAATTAATTAACCAATTAAACTAGATAAAATATATACTCTCTTTTGGGCCTTTTATTTTATTCTAGTCTAATAATAAATCAGACTACTTAATAAAATAAAACCTATAATTATCAAGACCAATTTCTTAACATAAATCTGTCGGGAGTTAAGGGCTTTTTCGGGGACCAAAAGACACATCGCTTTGGCTACTAAAATGACCAAAATACCCTTCCTAGATAAATAGCTGTATTTTAC
This sequence comes from Voacanga thouarsii, assembly GCA_026120185.1. Classification (NCBI taxonomy): domain Eukaryota; kingdom Viridiplantae; phylum Streptophyta; class Magnoliopsida; order Gentianales; family Apocynaceae; genus Voacanga; species Voacanga thouarsii. The sequence goes on from JANUWF010003370.1 coordinate 2,074,027, forward strand.
ATTTTAAATATTTCCTAGTATCACCATAAGGAAATATTAACCCCAAGGACAATGCTGCATTAGAAAAGTCTCCGACCTACAGGTGTAATGATTAAAATACCCCTCTATGCTTCGTCGTACATTTAGAGAGGAATAGTGTACTAACATCTCTCTAAAAGACATCTACCATCCTTAGACCTCTAGTCCAATGATCCATGACTTATGGAATGTTTTCTCTTTCCAAGGGAGCTACCCTAAAGCAAACATCCAAGAAATATTCCCTAGAGCCCTGGATATTTAGATCATTTGAACAGTCACAAGGAGCGATATATCATAGAAGCTATCATGTACAAGTTTGTTTTAACTAAGTAGTCACATATACCCAACATACAAGTATATCGGCTCTATGAAAGAACCTCAACTATAGCATATCAAAATACATGCTTCCAGCTTCCTCTGACCACCAACTCATACTCAAGCGATAGAGTATTAGTCCACGATGTAACAGTAATAGTCTGCCCTTCTTCTAAATAGTACTTTTAGAAACCACTATTACAGATCCTGTTCTATGTATTTGAAATACGCTCATGCTACGTAGTGAGTGGACTATCCACTGGCTAAAGGTAAGCCATTCCCCATTAGGAATTTATAATATAATAACCTAAATATGATGAAATTTCCATTTTCACCAATCGGTTAAGAACAAACGTTTATATGTTAAGTAACCCGTGATCCATACCTTATTGTGAAAGACCACTATTCACATGGATCACTTATTTAAACACAATAGGTCCTTTCCAAACGTAAATCGTGCACAAATAAACTGTAAATTTATAAATAAATTTTTAGAATAAATTCTTTTATTCATAAATTCGATAATTACATCAGAAACTTAGTCTAGAGGGCATACATTCTAACAATTCTCCAACAAAAGGTTGGCCTGTGTGCAAAGCTCACAAGTGTTCACTTTCGACATCACAATCTTACTGTACTAAGGACACAAGCATATAGTACTCAACTGTGCACTGTCGAAAGGGTAAGTGCAAACAAGCACAATACCGAGTATCAATGCCAACCTTACTCACCAGTGTCAGTGCCAACCTTACTCACTAGTATCAATGCGAACCTTACTCATAGTATCAATGCCAACTTTACTCACCATTATCCATGCCAACCTTACTCACCAATATCAATGCCAACCTTACTTACCAGTATCGATGCCAGCATTACTCACCGTAGGACTCATCCTAATATCCTGTCACCCCGTTCGGAGTGAGACAATCCCTAGAACTAGGCGAGGTTACTAGGGTCGTCTTACTCTAATGTAGGCTAGTACAAAGATCAGAGTCCATGCTGTGTACTCAACATCACCACTATCAACCCCTTCTGACTGATCAGGCTAGAGGGTTATTTGATCCCGTAGGATTTTCAATCAAAATATTTTTGGGGCAAATAACACCTTCAAAAATTTGATCCCACTGACTCACAAGTTAAATCATCATTCACATAGGCTCCGTAGGGCCAATCAAGTCATTCCATAGGCACATCAAGCCAATAAAACAATTTCAGGGTTCAAAAGTCGTTTTCCAAAAGCCAATCACATCAAGGAAGATCATTTTCCAAAATCAGGTCAACAAGTTAAAGAGTTCTTTGTATACATAAAAACATGTTTCTAGGAGTATTCAAGTCATTCTGCCCATACTTATTCACAAAAGTCATTTCTAAGGGTATTCGGGTGATTTTACCCATTCCCGATTTTCAAAAGACTTTTCCAAGGTATTCGGGTCATTTTACCCTTATCTGATTTGAAAAATATTTATAGAAGTTCTAATAATGATATTTCAGTCATTTACCTAATAGCTGATTCCAAAGGTTTTCATAAAACATTACAATAAGGACATTTGGATTATTTTCCAAATACTCGATTCCAAAAGGAACTCATTTCAAGAAATCCAGAATTCTGATCCCAAAAGAGGATTAAATTCAAAGTTTCCAAACACATTTTCATAAAATGTTCCAATAAGGGCATTCCAGTCAATTTATGACTACTCGATTCCAAAAATCACTATTTTCTAAAAATCCCAAGTATTTAATCCAAAAGGACTAAATTTACAAAATTCATACTTTAATCATCCATTAAGGTTTCCAAGCCAATTATGAAGTTCATTCGAGCCCAAAATGGCGCAAAACAATTTTACTTAGATAAACCTTAAATATATTCAGGGATTTTCAAAATGGTATAAAACATAACATTTCGTTGAAAAGAGAAGCACACTAGCTTACAAAAGGTTTTAAAAATCAAAGGGACTCACCTTGTGACCTAATTAAACGTCTCCGTTTACGGCCGTTCGACCACCGTTTCTACTGTTTTCAACGTTCTGTTGGCCGTTTACTGATAAACCTACACCAAACATTGTTTTTGAGTCAAATCATGTTTGGCCAAAGAATATCTAATGTCTAGCTGACCTGCTCGACGGGTAGACGATGTCCAACCAATGTTTAGTTGATGGTTAGCCGATGGGGCTGACGGTTAGCTGACGGTTCAAGAAAACGTTCAATTTTCGTTCACGTCGTTTTTTCGTCGTTTGTTCGATTCCTTCGTTTTCCTTTTTTCCACATCCTTTCTCCTTTTATAGACAAGGGATTAACATTATAAGTCGCATTCATTTCATCCAAAATCACACAATTATTCATCCTTAAACTCATCCATTTTCGGACTAAATTTCTAGAATTTTACTTTTTGACACATGATTTTGTTTCGCACATAACTTTCAATCCACAACTCAGATTTGGCTCTATGGTATACCAAAACGACCATAAGACTCTTAACTTTAATTTTGTATATAAAAAAAGCTAGTATAATTCATTTTTCCAATCAAGTAACTTCCATTTTCATTCTACTTTAGTTATCATCTTATCAACCAAAAGCAATCCTTCAAATTACCATGCATATTCAATTCCTCCTCATACAAAACATTTTCCATAAACCTCCTAGGCAGCCGGCACATATAAGCACACACAAGGTTCATACAAAAAGTTCACAAACCCTAACTTTTGATCTAAAATCAAGATATGAAAATCATGTTTTCATGTTAAAACTCATACCAAAATAATCACTGTAATTAGATCTATGACTTTAATTCTTGAAGCATAGACTTTTGCCTTGTATGTAGGATCTTTTGGCTTGATTTTGCTCCAAGAACACACACACACACACACACACACACACTTCTTTCTTTCTCTCTCATTTTTCTTTTTCTCCTTATTTTTCTCTAGCTTTTTTTTCCTTCCTTATAGCTGCATGAAATCTGGCTATTTTCACAACATTTCCACCGCCATTTACAAGCCAAAATTGTGACCAAATTGGTCACATATTGTGGCTAACTTTACACATGTCATTTTCTCAATTTCCACAAATTTTCTTATTATTTCTTAAGCTTATTTAATAAGCTTTTCCACTTACATAATCCCATAAATATTTCACTCCTCTAATGATATTTTAACACTTGTTTTCATCTACCAACCACAAGAAGCCACACATTCAAGTTTTCGACCGCATTTTCAATTTTTCTCAGAAAATGACCAAAATCGGGTCCGTAATGAAAAAATATTTTATGTTACCTTTCAACTCAAAAAATTCCACTGAGTCCATTGGTAATACTTAAATTCTTTTATTCTTTCTTAGTTTGGTCAAATTTGTGGTCAAAGTCATAGACGCGGTCAAAATAACAAAAATACCCTTGGTGACCCGGATTGCATATTTCACACCAAAACGTGCGTTTCATCGCATTGATCAATTTCTCTTCTAAGCATACCCTTAAATTCTTATTTTGTTAATAATAGTAGCCTTCCAAAGATTTAGGGTACGGGTAGAGCAAATCCAATAATTACATTCGGGTCTCGACAAAATATTATCGTACTGAAATATTAGTCTCATTACACCAATCAACTTTTGTTCTGGCCATTGATACAAATTCTCATCCTATTACAAGTAGTAGCCAATCAAATGTAAGAGTGCGGGGTATTATATTCTCCCCTCCTTACAAAAATTTCGTCCTCGAAATTGACCTACATCTAGAATAATTCTGGATACTTTTTCAACATCTTTGTTTCTATTTCCTAAGTTGCATCTTGCACTGGGTAATGATTCCACAACACTTTTACAAGTGAAATTTTCTTATTCCGCAATTCCTTTTCAGCACACTCCAGGATCTTAATAGGCTTTTCCTCATATTTTGAGCTTGGAGTCATCTTCAAGAATACATGATCTCATTTGACAGATTCCAAATCTCTCTTACTTCGATTCACATAACTTTTCTATCTACTATGAGCCATCTCCTTTTGCACTAACCTTTACAACTCTTTTTTTTATGCTCTTCCTTTAATTATTGTAGGAAAGCAGGTTGAATAGAAATATTACTCAGCCTTATTTCTCTATCTACTGTAATTGTCCCCAATTCTGGAATTCGTATCATCTGAAAAGCTGATAAGTTCGTGTTCCTACTAAGGGCATCTGCCACTGTGTTTGCCTTTCCAGGATGATACTTAATTGGACACTAAAACTCTTCCAGAAATTCCATCCATCGTTGTTGTCTCAAGTTCAAAACCTTTTGGGTAAAAACATACTTCAAACTTTTGTGGTCGATGAAGACTTCAAACTCTACCCCACACAAATAATGTCTCCATTTCTTAAGAGCAAACACAATAGTTGCCAATTCTAGGTCATAGTGTAATTCTCTTTATGGAGTTTCAATTTCCTAGAGATATAAGCTATCACCTTTCTTTCCTGCATCACTACTCCTCCTAATCCTTCCTTTGAGGTATCCATATACACCTCATAAGGTTTGTCCATCATTGGCAATGCCAAAACAGGAGTAGAGCTTAACCTATTCTTCAGTTCCTGAAAACTTTTCTCACATTCTCGGTCCAAACATAAGGAATTTTCTTTTCGGTGAGTCAAGTCAAAGGTGAAACTATCTTAGAAAATCCCTTAATAAACCTCTGATAATATCCTGCTAATCCCAGAAAAATTCATATTTCAGTTGGAGTCTCGGGACGTTTCCAATTTGTTACTGTTTCAACTTTTGCAAGATCTACCGTAATGTCATCTTTGGATATCACATACCCCAAGATTGCTACTTCTTGTAGCCAAAATTCACACTTATTGAATTTTGCATATAGTTTGGTCTCCCTTAACTTTCCTAATACTTTCTGAAAATATTATTCATGTCCTTGGGGATCTTTGGAGTACACCAGTAGGTCATCTATGAATATAGCCACAAAATTGCCTAAGTAAGGCCGAAATGTTCAATGCATCAAGTCCATGAAAACAACAGGAGCATTAGTAACACCAAAGGGCATCACTATAAACTAAAAATACCCATATTGTGTGTTAAATACAATTGTCAGTATGTCTTCTTCTCGAATCTGAACTTTAATAATATCCTTATCTCAAGTCTAGTTTCGAAAAACATCTTGCTCCATGCAACTGATCAAACAGTTCATCAACCATGGGCGATGGATATTTATTCTTTACCGTCACTGCATTCAACCCTCGATAATCTATACATATCCATAATGACCTAGCTTTCTACTTAACAAACAACATAGGTGTTCTCCACGGTGAAGTACTTGGTCAGATAAACCCTTGCTCCATTAATTCCTGAGTTGTTTCTTGAGCTTTTGTAATTCTGTGGGTGCCATTCTATAAGGAGTTCTTGAAAGTAGTTCTGTATGGCACTAGATCAATAGAAAATTCTACTTCTCTCTTCAGCGGTAACTTCTTCAATTTCGCTAGAAAAAAATATCTAAGTACTCATTCACAACAAGAACTTCTTCAGGCTTCTTAACTTTTCCTGACTTGTTAATTACATACGCCAAGCACCCAGTACACCCTTTTCTAATCATCTGTCGAGCCTTGAATCCCAATATAAAAGCATTACTTTTCCTCCCAGGTTTACCTATAAGTTCCAATGTAGGTTTCCCAGGCCGATAGAAATGTACTACCTTATGTTTACAGTCAACTTGAGCATGATGCTGAGATAGCCAATCCATGCCCAAGATAGCATCATAATCCCCTATGGGCAACATATCAAATCTCCTCCAAATATTTCATCAGCTACAAGGATCTTACAATTCCTATGTATTTTTTTCACTATTCATTTACTTTCCCAATGGGGTATTGACAATCATTTCATATAAAGTTTCTTCTCATTTTATTCCCATAGAATCAAGAAAAATAAATTGGCAATAAAGGAATACATAGAATTAGGGTCTACTAAAACTTTAGCATTATGATCAAATTAAGGAGTGTACCTTTCACCACCGCAATTTGGTTGTCTGTCTTCTCTAATGCCACTACCCAAGTGTTTAGTTGGGGTTTAGGGGTCCAACTCTATAGAGTAGAAGCTTGTCCTAGGTTCCTTTTTCCTAATCCTAACCTCTGTCCTTGGCTATTGCCTCCAGGTCGACTCCATCCTCTTACCCTTCATGAGTGAGGGCAATAAAAACTCTTGTGCCCTACCTCTTTACAATTAAAGCATTTAAAGGGGCATTGTCCTCCAGTCGAGCCTCCTCTCCTTTGTATTTTCTCTTTCTCCTGCCATCAGGGCCCTCTAGACATTTTATGATTCATATCCCAAAATCCACCTTAGTTTCTCTCGCCTGTCTGTTCAATATAAACCATTTTTATCCTAGAGGCCATCTCCACTGCAACATTATAACTAGTAGGAGCCATACTTGTTAATAATCTCTTCAACTCTGGCCGTAAACCTTTCACAAAACGTCTAACCCTGTCTGCTTCTGAATGGGCTAGAAGTAGGCAATATTTTGACAATCTAGTAAATTCAGCAGCATATTACCACACCGTATGGCCTCCTTGCCAAAAATCTTGAAATTCCTCCTCCTTCCTTTCTACCACCCAACTTGGAATGAAATCCTTCTTAAAGCTAGCCTTAAAATCTGTCCATTCCCACTCCCATTGATTCTTGTCTCTTACCGACCAATCTTGGGCAGGTCTATTCAACTGAAATGTAGCAAGTTGTACCTTTCTTAACTTTGAATAATTCAGGGCTACAAAAATCTTTTCCATCTGTTCAATCCAACTTTCAGCCTCTTGTTTCGAATTAGGTTGCCCTTGAAACTGCGGAGGGTGAAAATTTAAAAAGTGTTCAACAGCTCGATTCGAGTCAACTTCCCTCTGTTCATTTTCCCACTTATATCCTCATTCACCCTAGTAGGCTCATTTGCTCTAGTGGTAGTTTTAGTCAACTGTTGGATAATATCAGCCATCTTTTTAAAGGTTTGGAACATAAGGTGGTCTAAAGTTATAAGGTGGGGACCTTCCATATGTGGTTCCTCCATCATCGGCTTAGGGTTATTTCGAATAGTTTGGGATGATCGTTCGAAGGTTCTCTTAGGAGGAATCTGTATAGTTCGTAAGATTTTACCGATATAATAATATGGTATAGCTCAAAAGCAGTCATAAAAATGGGCACAGTGCATATAGCAAAACATAACATATATTCATTCTCATTTATTGCAAGTCAGTACAAAATTTATGTGCCTAGTACGCAGTCATATACATTAGTTGAACTGTACATATCCTACTACATATATCTACATCTCATCCTCCTACTTATTATCATCATTGTCTGAGATGGGAGGTCCTGAATCAGTTGAAACTGTATAAGACTTAGTTGCTTTAACCTCCTCATCTCCGTCTGCATTTGGGTACAACCAAACCAATAGTTCTGGATCTATCTCCAAATCCTCCTTGGGTTCCTCAACCACAGGTAACTCTACCTTGGGTACCTCCTATCCTCTCCTGCCTCCGTTGTCTCCAAACCCGTCATCTCCTTCTCAAGTACTCCCGGTACATCCCCACCAAACACGTCCTCTTCATCTCAGATAACACCGCACCGTTGGGGACGTTGTGTGAAACCCCACCTAAAGCCAACCCTAGAGTAAAGGGGTGGGGATGCATATCATATCATTTTGTATGGATATATATTTTTGTATGATTTTATGTGCTTTAGAATTATGATTTATAGGTTAATAGGCTTAGTTATGCTTATTGAGTAGGAATGGTAAAATGGTAATTTTGCTTGAGATCAAAATAGGAGGATAGCTTGAGGATTAAATAAGAAGAATATTTGGGTGAGAAAATGAGAACAAGAGTTGGTGTGGTTAAGTGGTTAGAGCTTTGGAATTAATCTCTAAGGTCATGAGTTCATATCCCATCATTTAAGTTTTATCATGATTATCTTAGCTAAGTTTGAAATTTTGTTTTCTTGCATTCCCTAAAAATAGGAATGTTGTCTTAGAGGAGAAATGAAGAGAATGTCCTAATACTATCATCATGTCCTAAAAAGAATTCTAGAGGAATTCTTGTCCTTTTATTACCTCTATCTTGTCCTAACCTTTTCACCAATTAAATTTATTCAAAATTTATCAAAATTCATGTTTTTAATTCCAGAAAATTTAGCAAGGATTCTTGGTCTTTGAATTTCAAAAATAAATCTTGCAAGTTGGAGAATTGACTGAAAATAGGAGAGGAGTTAGGGAAAGTTCCCAAGGAAAACTAATCTTCATGGTTGAACCTTCAAACTCCACTCCATAGTGTTCATATTCTTCATGAAAGAAATCTGAAAATTTTCCAGATTCTTGAGCAGCCTAACCTTCAAAAATCGCAGTCATCTTTCTTACTCATTTTCTGCTAGAAAAATGGCCAATTTATTCAGCTTGAATACTGAAATTCCTGTGCAAAATCGAACTGCACAAAAACTGCACAAACTAGGAAAAATTCTAGGCAGATTTCGCTGCATAGAAGCCTAGAAATGGAGCTGTTTTCTTCCATCATCAACTCAGAAAAATTCCTCTGCTTTTCCTCCATAAAGAAGTCTAGAAACCAGCCTTAAAGGATCCTCAAAAACCTCTGCAAATTGGGCTGGAATATTGTAGAAAACTGCACAGAAAAATTGCAACAAACCTTCGAACTATGAACACATGAAATCAGAAAATTTCCAGCTTTGTTTCTTTCAAGCCTTGGCCAAAAACCACCCTCAAAACCTCTGTAAATTAACCCTTGTTCAGCCATGAACTAAACACCATTAACCCCTCCACTTACCTTGCACACTTGGACTCCATAACCACATCTCAAATATCTCCTAAGATCACTCCATTCAAACTTCCATTTGAACTTTAAAATTTCCAGCATTTGCTCCATGAAAACACTCTTGTACTAAGCTTCATAACTAGAAATTTCTATGCGATTGAGCTCAAAATTTTGGCCAGTCTTAAAGCTCCATCAATCTTCATTCATTTCAGCAAAACATAGCAGACCAGCCGGCTCCATTGCAGCACCAAGAAACCTCTAACAATCAAACACCATTAACATATCTTCTACCTCAAACCACTCCTCAAATCTCTCCATTTGAATTTCAAACAGTCAGATTTTTCTCTCCCTCTCTAAGCTAAAAACCGAAACCCCTGAATTCCCTAAACCATTAAGCCAACACTCTACAGAAATTCGTGGATATCCTTTCTCAAATTCTCTCCATTTTCACCAATAACACACACTATCTTTCTTTAAGCCAAAGACCATTCTAAACACCTCCAATCCTTCTCAAAAACTCCAGAATACTCCTACATACTCTCTAGAGTTCATTTCTAGAATCTATAACATCAAATCTTGAAAACAAAAATTGGCATTAGGATCAAAACCAGTTTTTTTTTCCCCTTAAAGTCTCTAGAACATCATTAAGGTAACCAAGAACAACTCTTTTGTTCATCTTCTTCCATTCAACCTTTAACATATCATGCTGATGCTCTCTCTCTCTCTCTCTCTCGGCCAAAATGGTGGTTATAACCATGGCTGTTTTTCCTTCTCTCATGGACAATACAAGACCCTCAATTGCGTGGACCTTCTTGAATCTTCATCGAAGTAAACATCAATCAAGTACTTCTCCTTAATCCTTCTTTTTAATTCTGAATTCATGTCTCTTAGATGCTAATAGGGAGAATAGAATATGAATGGAGGATTAAGTATATGCATATATATGAAGGGGATGAGATTAGGACATGAGAATGATTGATTATGTTTAAACTATATGGATTTTCTTGAGAATCAATGTATGATCATCAAGTCTTAAGAGAATTATGATTGTTTAAGCATGCTAGATGTTATGACACCTTTGATGAATAGGATTTTTATGTTCTTATCTCCTTTAAGGCCATGATTATGATTATGCTTAGTAAAGAATTGGCCATGTGATAGTATGTATGGATTTAAGCTTATATTCATGAATGGATTAGTTTGTTGTTTGATGTTGGAGAATGTGTTCATGATTCTTGTTAGCAATAGGAAAATTATGATTATGATCTTATTGATCCTAGGTTATTTTAATTAGCAAATTTTATTACCTTGAATAAAATTATTACTATATTTTTCTCTAAGGATTTCAAAATTTCTAGGAAGTTTTGGAAATGGTATATTAAATGAAATAGTGATAATTTAATAGTTAAATAAATGATATCTTTTATTAAACATTATATATATATATATATATATATATATAATATCATAATAATAGTAAAATATTAATGACCTTGTAGGCCTATATATTTATAAATATTATTTATATTAAAATTTATTTGTTATCTATTAATTAAAATTTAATTGTAATTTATTATTTATTTATAATAATACTATTTAATAATTATCATTTATTAATATTATTTAAGCACTTAGTATTATTCAATGTTCAAACCTTGGTTTATTTATTAATAATAGTACTCAAGATTTATTATTTGAACGTAAAACTTATTAGTAATTATTTTACAACACTTAGTTTTTTTAACTTATCAAGTTAGGCTTATTTTATAAATTTCTTTATTATCTAGCATTAAAGCTTAGGACATTAAGGTCATGATTATAATTAGTTGAACTAGGATTATTTGTGTAAGCGAATATAGCTCGATTATAACTTTATGTCTTGTGTTTATCCCAGGCGGGGTTAGGTCAGTCTTGGAAGATTTTTTAATTCAAGCAAGCAAAGGATCAAGTAAGCTCCTGCATGGAATTTTGTGAAGACAAAAAATTATTATGGCAAGCCAAATGCAATGTGTATGGACATTCATTTTATAAAAGCAATTTGGGACTGTTTTTCCTTTTCATTTCAGTCACGCAAATCATTTGAAAATTAAACAAGAAATTTTACACAAAATGCTAAACTCTTTCTAAAACCCAACTTCGACAAGAATTTTAGAAACCTTTAATTGCTTTTTCAAAGAAAATCATTGTGTTATCAATTTTCTCCCAAGTAGGACAATTAACGTTGAGTACTCGATAAGGGTAGGCTAGTAGTACTAGTTTTGAAGAGTAAGAGCGAGTCTTCTGGCAGGAGGCCACCTCTAAAAAATGAGCTCAACTTGGAGAACCGACAGTACTACTTAGTCAGGCCGTCCGAGCTAGTAAGTTTCAGTCAAGTGGACTGTGTATTTCTGGAGTGGACAACCGGTAAGTTTGGGTGTAGAGATGGAGGAGTATCTCACCCGAGAGGCCGTACACCTACTTTTTGTCAGTTTGCACAAAGTATAGCATTCTGACCGTTATATGGTCGTGGGGCCTAACGTGTGATAACCCATGGCTACTCGTTTGAGTGGTTGTGTTTATTGTGCATATGTATGATTTGAAAAGCAAAACGCCACTGTTTATTTTTAACATTTATTTAATGCTTGCCAATACTTTCTCTTATGAAATTTTTAGTACTTGCATACATGAACTGTTTTGCCTGAAACACTCAAAGCACACACGGGCTTACTGAGATTTTTATCTCATCACCTTTTATACCATGTTTTCAGGTCAATCCTACTGTGGAGATGAATACCTAGATTTGTTGCCTATGCTTTAAAGACTTTATGTTACTTTTCTTATGTGTTGTTTTGAGAGATGGTAGCAAACAATTTATTTTAGATTTGTTCATGTATTTTTGGATTGTAATAAGTTCAATTTTAAAGTGTTGCTTTTATTTTCTTTTGTGTGACCTAGTTATAATGACCCCTTGTCCTATGGATGGGGTGACATCCCCGGCCTTGTTAGGCTTAGGTAGTGGGGTGTTACACGTTGTTCTCCTTATCATCACCATAATGGCAAGGTTCAATATCGCCATCAACCTTATCAGAATCACCACCTATCTTCTCTATCTGACTATGTTACGACGATGTTCTCTCAGGAGTAAGTATCTTTTCCAGACTGAGATGTCACACAAATAGAGTAATAACGAGCACTGTCGGGTCAAACGTGCTCCCGGTAGGACGGGCTGCATGACAACAGTCAGGGCTGGGTCCTGTCAAAAGAAAACATCCTAGCACACTGGCTCGAAAGATAGTCCTAATCTCCCCAAATCTTTGACACCCAAATTCTCACCTACTTCTTTTTTCTATCATCACTATACTCATCCATTGGGCACTTGCCCTTATCACTACTATCTGTCATACCTTCATAATGAAAGAGATCTATCAATCCCTATGACGATACCATAGTTCTATAAAACTATGCTCTGATACCAATTATAACACCCCTATTAAAGGTAACAACGGAAGAATATCAATACCGGGTGTCACCACGTCTAGTCTCCCAGACAAGGGTTCTTTATAACGAAAACACAAGAGTATACAAGGTCCCGGTCTATAGAACAATCCTTACTGACGGTCACATACACATATAAAATAGAAAATTCATACGTGAAAATTTTTGTTCATATCAGTAATAAGGCACATTATCAAAAGAGAAATGTTCAGACCTAAACTGCTGTCATTATAGTATTTTCTTTCTATCCATAGGACTGCTCAATTCCAGATCCTACAAATGGGTAAGACAAAAGACACCCGCGAGTGAAAAATCACCCAATGAGTTCCGTGTGTGCTAGTACTTTAGTAAAATGACAAAGTACATAAGACGTTTGTGGAATAGCATATCAATTATTCATTGGAAACAAATCCAAAACTCTCTAAAAAAGAGCTTATTCAAAACTCAATCATTTTTGGAAAATGGTGTTTCAGTTTCAAAATATTGCCCCGATTTTCAAATTACAGGCACTTCTCTAACAGAAGGTCAGCTTACATGCAAAGCTCACAAGTTTTTGCGTTCCACATCACAGTCTTAATGTACTAAGGGCACAAGCCTATAGTACTCAACTGTGCACTGTTGGAAGGGTAAGAGCAAACAAGAACAATACTGAGTATCAATGCCAACCTTACTTACCAGTATCAATGCCAACCATACTCATAGTATCAATGCCAACCTTACTCACCATTATCAATGCCAGCCTTACTCACCGGTATCAATGGCAATCATACTCACCAGTATTAATGCCAACCTTACTCACCAGTATCAATGCTAGCCTTACTCACCGTATAAATCATCTCAATATCCTATCATCCCATATGGAGTGAGATAATCTCTGAAACTAGGCCAGGTTACTAGGGCCGTCACACTTTAACGTAGGCTAGTACAAAGATTAGAGTTCTTGCTGAGTACTCAATGTCACCACTATCAACTCCTTCTGACTGATTAATCCAGAGGGTTATTTGATCCTGTAGGATTTTCAATCAAAATGTTTTTAGGGCAAAAAATACTTTTCAGGATTTGATCCCACTAACTCACAAGTCAAATTATCATTCACATAGGCTTCGTAAGGCCAATCAAGTCATTCCATAGGCACATCAAGCCAATAAAATAATTTTAGGGATCAAAAGTTATTTTTCAAAAGCCAATCTTATCAAGGGAGATCAATTTCCAAATCCGTGTCAACAAGTTAAAGAGTTCTTTTTATACATAAAAAAATGTTTCTAGGAGTATTCAAGTCATTCTACCCGTACTTGTTCACAAAAGTCATTTCCAAGGGTATTCGGGTGATTTTACCCATTCCTGATTTGCAAAAGATTTTTCGAGGTTATTCGGGTCATTTTACCCTTATCCAATTTGAAAAATATTCACAGAAGTTCTAATAAGGATATGTCAGTCATTTACCAAATACATTATTCAAAAGGTTTTCATAAAACATTACAATAAAGACATTTGGATTATTTTCCAAATACTCGATTCCAAAAGGAACTCATTTCAAGAAATCTAGAATTCTTATCCCAAAAGAGGATTAAATTCAAAGTTTCCAAACACATTTTCATAAAATGTTCCAATAAGGGCATTCCAGTCAATTTATGAATACCCGATTCCAAAAATCACTATTTTCTGAAAATCCCAAGTATTTAATCCAAAATGACTAAATTTACAAAATTCATGCTTTAATCATCCATTGAGGTTTCCAAGCCAATTATGAAGTTCATTCGAGCCCAAAACGGCGCAAAACAATTTTACTCAAATAAACCTTAAATATATTCAGGGATTTTCAAAACGATATAAAACATAACATTTCGTGGAAAGGAGAAGCATACTAGCTTAAAAAAGGTTTTAGAAATCAAAGGGACTCACCTCTTGTTCTAATTAAACTTTTCCGTTTACTGCTGTTTGACCACTGTTTCTACCGTTTTCAACATTCCATCGGTCGTTTACCGATAAACCTACACCAAACATTGTTTTCGGATCAAATTGTGTTTGGCTGAAGAATAGCCGACGGTTAGTTGACATCTAGCCAACGTCCAACCGACGTTTAGCCGATAGGGCCAATGGTTAGCCAACAGTTTAGGAAAACATTCAATTTTCGTTCACATCATTTTTCGTATTTTGTTCGATTCTTTCATTTTTCTTTTTCCACATCCTTTCTCCCTTCATATACAAGGTATTGACTTCATAATTCACATTCTTTTCATCCAAAATCATACAATTATTCATCCTTAAACTCATCCATTTTCGAACTAAATTTCTGAAATTTCACTGTTTGACACATGATTTTTTTTTTCACACATAACTTTCAATCCACTATTCTGATTTGGCTCTGTGATATACCAAAACGACTGTAAGACTCTTCAATTTAATTCTGTATAATCCCTTTTTAGAGTTCTAGTTCTCTTGACATGCTACTGGGCAAAAACAGCCCAAGTAGTTTTAGTTAAATTTTACTATTCATGCTTTCCTTTGTTTTCCTTTAGTCTTTAACACCTTGAGAACATTAATTCATTTAATTTTCCTTGAAATAATCTTTAATTCTATGATTTTCAGATTCTAATAGCTCACAAGAGTCATGCTTATTCAACACAAATTCACTTCTTCTAATCAAAAGCTAGTATAATTCATTTTTCCAATCAAGTAACTTCCATTTTCATTCTACTTTGCTCATCATCTCGTCGACCAAAAGTAATCCTTCAAACTATCATGTATATTCAGTTCTTCCTCATACAAAACATTATCCATAAACCTCCTAGGCAGCCAACACACATAAGCATACACAAGATTCATACACAAAGTTCACAAACCCTAGCTTTTGATCTAAAATCAAGACATGAAAATCATGTTTTCATGTTAAAATTCATACCAAAATAATCTCCGTAATGAGATCTATGATTTTAATTCTTGAAGCATAGACTTTTACCTTGTATGTGGGATCTCTTGACTTAATTTTGCTCCAAGAACACCAAGAACACACATATTTCTATCTTTCTTTCTCTCTCATTTTTCTCTTTCTCCCTATTTTTCTCTAGCTTTTCTTTCCTTCCTTATAGCTGCATGAAATCTAGCTATTTTCACAACATTTCCATTGCCAATTTCTAGTCAAAATTGTGACCAAATTGGTCACACATTGTGGCTAACTTTACACATGTCATTTTCTCAATTTTCACCATTTTCCTTATTATTTCTTAAGCTTATTTAATAAGATTTTCCAATTACATAATCCCATAAATATTTCATTCCTCTAATGATATTTTAACACTTTTTTTTTTCACCAATCACAAGAAGCCACACGTTCAAGTTTTCGACCACATTTTTTATTTTTCTCAGAAATGACCAAAATTGGGTCCGTAATGGAAAAATATTTTATTTTACCATTCAACTCCAAAAATTCCATTGAGTCCATTAGTAATACTTAAATTCTTCAATTCTTTCTCAATTTGGTCAAATTTGTGGTCAAAGTTGTGGGCGCGGTCAAAATAACGAAAATTCACTCGGTCACCTGGATAGCATATTTCATACCAAAACGTGTGTTTCACTGCACTGATCAATTTATCTTCTCAATGTACCCTCAAATTCTTATTTTGTTAGTAATAGTAGCCTTCCAAAGATTTAGGGTACAGGTAGAACAAATTAAATAATTACATCTGGGTCCCAACAAAATATTATTGTACCGAAATATTCGTCTCATTACACCGATCAACTTTTGTTCTGATCATCGATAAAAATTCTCATCCTATTACTAGTAGTAGCCAATCAAAAGTAAGAGTGCGGGTTATTACAGTAATGACATTAATAGATGCTCCTAAATCTAGCATGCAATCTGGATTAATTTATTTCTAATAATGCAAAGAATGGTGAACATGCTGGGATCCTTTTATTTTTGAGAAATTTTTCTTTAAAGAATAGTAAAGATATTCTTCCCCATAGTTATCCTTTCATCCCTTTTAAGCCTCTTTTTATTAGTGCACAATTCTTTTAGAAACTTGGCAAAACAAGGAACTTGCCTAATTACTTCAAGTAAGGGAAGATTAAGCTCTACCTTTTTAAAAATTTTCAAAAGGTCCTTTTCTAAGTCCTTCTTCCTATTTCTAGCCAATCTACTAGGGAAAGATGGTTGAACTTTGTTAGGTGTCGACTTTCCTAACTAAGACTCCCTTACACTAGGCTTATTTGTTAGTTTGGGCACTTATGCTACCTCTTCCTCTAAAGATTTTATTCTAGGTCCACTCAATTCCTTCCTACTCCTAAGTGTGATTACTTTAGCATTCTTTTGAGGGGCAAGAGATTGAGATGGAAAATCATTAGGAAAATGTGCTTTAATATGGTTTATCTGTAAGGCTAATTAAGGCTAATTTCCCTAGTTGGTCTTCTAGATCAGGAATGCAAAACTTAGTCTTATGTTGAAAATTTAAGGAACTAGATGCAATAGACCTAACCATATCTTCTACAGACATGCCTTGAGATAAAATTGAGAAAGAAGGTGCATGTGTGGAAAGGTTACAAGCAATAAGTTTCCCAACCTCTTGATTTCCCCATTTGAAATTTTGGTGATTTCTTAGTGCCTTATGAAAAGTGATGGAATATGTATTGCATCTCTTATAAGGTCGATTAGGAAAACTTAAAGTATAGACATGTTCATTAAAATCAAAATTAGGACAAAATTTATTAGAATGATCAAGAGAATGATAAAAATGACATGTCCTAATTTGTAAATTTGTTTCTAAAGTCTTTCCTACCAAATTTGTTAGTTTATCAACCTTTTCTTGCAAAGAATTGTGTCTACCACAAGTAATGGGCTCATTCTTAGCTCTAAAAGATTGCATGTTAGCTGCCATATTAGCAATTAAATCCCCAGCAACTTGTGGGGTTTTATCCACAAGGGCACCACCACTAGTTGCATCTATCATTGACCTATCATGAGAAAGCAAACCTTCATAAAAATATTGAATGAACAATTGATCATTGTTTTGATTATGCAAACAACAAGCATAAAGTCTTTTAAATCTATCCCAATAATTATGGATGCTTCCCCATGCAATTGTCTAATTCCACATATTTCTTTTGGATGCAGCTCTAGATGCGAAAAAATACTTTTCAAGAAAAAACTTTTCCATGCTTAACCAATTAGTAATGGAACCTATAGGCAAATTATACAACCAATCTTTAGCATGCCTGTGTAAACTAAGTGGGAATACACGTAATTTAATAACCTCATCTTGAATTTCATTCAATTTCATAGTAGAGCAGACAATATAAAATTCCTTAAAGTGTCTATGTGTATCTTCCCCAAGTAACCAATGAAAAGATGGCAAAAGTTGAATCAAACCTGAATGCAACTTAAAAACATGATTAACTTCTGGAAAAATAGTGCATAAAGGTTGAGTATTTAGGGTAGGGGTAGCAAGTTCTTTAAAAGATAGGTTGGCATTCGTTGTAAAAGTAACAAAAATAGAAAAGAAATAATCAATTGCACAATAAATTTGAAGTAATTCAAAGAATTACCCCCTAATAGAGCAAACTCTGTGCAACATCCAATTTCCGTTTCAATGCCATGGTGTTGTCTTCTTACTTGCTTACAAGAAAATGAGCATCCCACAAAAAAAAAAAAAAAGAATTATCGTAAAGGAAAATTTTGGCAGGAAGAGAACTAATTGAAATCAAATATCACAATAGTCAATTAAAGAATGAAGAAGTTCAAAAAATTTTCTCGTGGTACCTAGCAATGGCATAAAAAAATTGTTGTTGTGGAGTATGACATTAAAAAGATAATAAAGGTCATTTAAAATGCAGTTGTCATGCGCCAACAAATTTTAAACCATTCTCCTAAAGATGTAGCACAGTATAGTAGTAAGCAAAGAATTAATCTTACAAGGAACACGAAAAGTATACTCAATAAGAAAAACTCAATCGCTTCATTCATATGAAATCCTGTTGTTAACACTTAACCAAATTAGATCTAATGATAAATTTTATACAAGTATTTACAAAGAGATGGGGAAAATTAAATTAAGAAATTACCAAATTCTATTCCTAACAAATTAAGAAACAAGAAATAAAATAGAAAACAAACAAAAATAGGAAACTTCAAGATCAGTTAAGAAATTACAAAGTTTTTAGGCACATGTCATAAAATCAAATTAGAAGCCTCCTATTGAATGGATTACTTTGAGTAATTAACTTTAAAACTCTTGCAAAACTGCTAAAAATTTCTACATAAATGGATTAATTTTTGTCTACCACTCCCAATTAACACCTAACCTTCTTCTTAATCTATTTTAGTTTGATTAACCTTTTCTTAAAGACATTAATATTTTAATTAATCAATTGTTATAAATTAAAAATAAAATTGATCAGCAAATCAAGAAATCATCAACATCAAGTTAGAATATATTCCAAAAGATTACAAATATATGCGACTTGAACTATGTAATTCCCTATTAATCCCAGTTAAGTCCAAAAAATTACAACTTAATCAAGACAAATAAATGCTACTAGAAAATTAACCTAAAAACCAATCACAACGAATCAATAGATAGTTTAACATTCCTAGCTATTCAATTATACAAGTTAAAAATGTTGATCAAGCATAAAAACTCAATGCAATTGAAAAGAAAAGAAACCTAGAATCACACAAATGCTCAAGAGGTAACCTTTATAATATCAAAGAAAGAATCTTTAATATATGAATATCAAGGTATCAAAAAATAATAACAAAACATAATCTTAAAACATGAATAAAATTCTTAATGTTTGAATACAAAAGAAACTAAAACAAAACAAATAACTTGGAAACAAGAAAGAATAAGAGAAAAATTGAAAGATAACACTTAGAAATCCCACAATCTCAAGTCTTCTTGCCTCCTTGCCCTTCTCCTCCTTTCCTAGACCCTTTTGACGTTTTTCTCTCAAATACCTATGTTTTTAGTGAAGTATATTTAGATATTTCCGAATTTGGATGTTCTCTACTATAACACCCCTTATAAAAGACATACGAAAAGTGTATGATAAAGTAGGGTGTTGCCTAGACAAAGGGTCTTTATATCCTACAAACTAAAATGTCAAGATAAGCAGATAACGAATGCATCAGAGTTGGTCAAACTTGTTTCGTAGTACACCTCCAAAGGAAATTTGTAATTTATTGTGCATCAGTATATACTCCAAGCTATAAAGTAATATACCTAAAGTTGTAGAGTGTAGAATCTCAAACATATTAAACTTCTTTAGAACTGCTATTTTTCAGCTTGGGATCCTAGAAAAACATAATATAAATACGTGTTAGTTATTACACCCAGTGAGTCCTGTGGGTGCTAGTGTTTTCTTAAAGAAGACAAGGTAAAGGGAGTTGTTATGGATTCATTAAAACTAAACAACAGAATTTTATTGGGCTTTTCAATTGAAAACAACTATACAATTGAGTAGAGGAAATTTTACTCAAGAGTTGTTCAAAATCTCAAGCACATTTGGAAAATCAAATTGTATTCAAAATCACTGCCCTATATCTTGGACATATTTGGAAAACCAGATTTTATCAACATCATTGCACCATATTTTCAGAAATGCGGGTTTTCCTATCAATAGAAGGTCGACTTGTATGCAAAGCACATAAGGCTTCGCTTTCGACACTACAGTCTTATTGTGTTAAGGAACAAGCCTGCAACACTCAACTGTGCATTGTTGGAATGGTAAGATTGTCATTACAATCTGCTTCAAATTATATTAATTCTTTATATTTGTGTTAGTACAGATCCCCATTCTGTACTCCCCTCACCTTGAGGTTGACAAGGCCGATCATAGACTGGGTGTCCCACCCAGGAACAATCGATTAATGGATGCATAGAATTGGGACAGTGCTAGTTAGGAAAACTGGTTATTCCCAATGTCCTGTCACTCCATTTAGAGTAAAACAATGCCAAGATTGGAACCGGGTTATTTGAGGTCATCTACCTCTAATGTGAGTTAGTCTAATAGTCATAACATTTATTTAGTACTCAATATCCATACTGGTTCACAAAACTAGTCCAATACCATATTCTTGAAGAAATACCAAGAAAACATCTATCCATATTAGGAAATCATTTTGCTAGTCTGAAAAAAACTTAACAAAGGTGGGTTTAGATATTGAGGGACTCACCGTCAGTAACGTTATTCCGTATGCTATTAATCTCAATGCTCACAAAATATTCGTGGGGAAGCACTTCTACATCAAGGATCAACTCACATGTCATTTAGTGATTATAGAATCACAAATATATTACAAAAGAAATCATCAATTCCCATGGGACAATTTATAATATTATATACTCACAAATCCTGCATTTTCATTTCACGATATCCTTGGGTATTTTTAGAATAACTTTCAATTCACAAATCCAAATGATGTTAAACTAATTTCAAAATAACCCCAAGATATTCCTTTACAATTTCCAATTCATAGAATGCCAATTTCCTCTCCCATTTTGTTTAGTTTTGATCATAAACTTCCAGCATTTTAATCCCATTTCATATTTTATTGTGCCTGAATTCTTTAGAAATAATCCATCGTGCCTAAAACATTCATTTTGTGCTATATAATATATGGGAGGGATGTTTTCCATAAATACTTGCACTTAAAATATCCATAGCACAAAGAATTCAAAATCCTTTGTAGAAATATTTTATTTCCTAAAATTCAATCATTTTTTGGTTCCGAGAAACCAAAACATTGTTCAAGAAAATCATAATTTAGTTCAAAAAAACTAGAAGGTCTATCATCCATGCTTTCAGGCATTTTAGGGAAAATAATTATCATTACATGGTTTTCATAATCATAAGAGTCCATTTTTCCATTTATATTATATCATGAAATAAGATTTTACTTTCTCTAGAAAACCATATGTTTGATTAGGAAAACCAAAAAGGTTTTACGAGAAAACCACTAGTACAAAACAGCATTTATAAAACAAGTGGGACTCGCCATGACTAATGCTACTTCTTCACGCTTCTATTCCCTTGAGACTTGACAAAGTCCTCGTATTATTCGTGCCTATATCATAAGAATATTTCACTCTTCCTTAGCACCTTAATTCTCCAAATTAATGTATCATTAATAAATGCACCAACAAGGATACTATCCATTTCCTAAATTCACTGTTAGTGTTGTACCCTAAAGACAATCACTTGTATTTTGTATATAATACATTTGTTTTATAATATAAGGCATTAATTATCTTTCTGTTTGTTTTCTTTAAATTCATGTAAAATAACTGTTAGATAAAGTTCCTAGTACAACACTGTGTTAAGAAAATCATGATAGTGATCATGGTGTGAGATTCTTACTACACTGTATAGTGTTAGTAATTAAATTATCCCTAGTTGTAGTATTAATAAGATAGGACTACATTAATGTGCTATGACTAGCACATGTTAGACTTTCTAATTTGATCAGGCGGTAGTTCTCACATCCGTGAGCATTATAAGACTCAATGCTAACACATGGATACTTGTTAATAGAACAAGTACATTAGATGACCTAGCTATGAGATAATCACATGGATAACTATTTAGTGCCAGTGAAAGAATCTCTCTATAGCAAACATACAACTATCCTTAGACTTGATATCTCTAAGGTACTTTGTTTGCTAAACATTGTACTTTGATTCTAATCTCTAGAGCCAGATTGAGGGCCGCCTATGGGATGGATATTGGGTACAATGTGAGGTAAATGAAAGTAGTTGAGAAGGTCAATAAAGAATTTACTACTCCTAATAATAAGGGTGAATATCTCACAGCCACTTGTAGGAATTACTACTCGTGAAATCCTTGGCCAAGGTGATTGTGTATTTGAAATAGCTCCAATTGATACACATATAGAGTAGTGAATTCTTGGTACAAGTACTAATATATTTAGGCCAGAATTAATATTTATTCTGGAGGGAGTTGGTACTAATTCCGTACTCCAAAACGAATGAGATATTGTATGGTGAAAGGAGTTTATTTCACAATAGTATGTTATTGAAGGGTTCATGTCAAGCCACAGACTTCCTAGACAATTGGGTAGTCATCATATATTGCTAGATACCACTCATGATTTACTGAGTGGGGGTCTATTAATTGATGAATTAATAAACCAATCATGTTTCGAATTAATATGTTAATTCTAAATTATTAAGGATTATTAACCCCAAAGACATTTGGATTACTTCATATTCGCTACCAATAAATTGGAAAACCTAATAGGTCACACACAATAGAGGATTAAGTACTTAAGATGTTATTTGATAACATTATGGGGTTAATTGTGACAAGAAAAAGTTATTATGGTCAAATTATAATTAGTTTTTGGGCCAAATTGTAATTGTCATATCTTGATGAATCCAATTACAATTCATGAATTCTAATCCTTTTATAATTCTAGAAAGCTTGATGCCGTAGTGTTCTATGACCTAGTAGAGTGATATATGGGATATCACGCAATTCAAAAGAGCAGTATATATTTTTTTATATAGTGGGAATTGCTCTCTGGGTGAAAAAAAACATAGGACATACACACGGTGTTCCTATTCTCTCTCACAACAAAGAAGAAAACCTAGCCGCCTTCTAGTTTTCTGCTAGCACAGAAAACATTTGGTGTCTTGAGTAATCATTCTCATGTGGATTACTGTTAGAGGCAGTCTCACGTTGAGATTGAAGAGGCCAGACGGACAGTTCATTGTCCTGTTACTGTTTGATCGAGAGGTTTGCTAGATCGCATCTTAGTCATTCAACGAGAAAGAAATATTTTGAAATGACAAAGACATCTGAAAAGGTATGTTTATTTGTTTTTGAACCATCTATTACACATACATGCAGCCCTCTTTTCTAGAATCCTTTTATTCCCGCTGCGTAATATATATATGATACATATAAAGGTTCTAATAGTAGTATAAGAGCCAGGTATGTGTATGTGTGTGTGTGTGTGTGTGTGTGTGTTTTATAGGTCTATGTTGTTGTGAAATTGTTTCACGCGACTGTGTTTTAATTTATGTTACAAAAATGGTTTCTGTGCTTGGTCCCTGATGAAATCGTTTCACCGAAGTCTTTGTTTTTCTGTGAAATTTGTTTCACGATTGTTTGGGTATTAGCTGTGCTCTCTAGAAATTTTTTCTATGAGAAATTGTTAGTGCATTCTGAAATCATTTTGTGAATGCAGTGTTTGGAAATTGGTTTTGTGGGTTGCGGTTTTGATGTACATTATTTTTGTAATGGCTATAGTGATGTTCTAAAAAATGTAAACTTGTTTGATTTTCAAGAAAATTAGTTTTATGAAAATTACAGTTTCAATTCAATACAGAAAAGGTGTTTCTGTGTATTCCGCTTGTGTGAAGTAAGAAAAGTTCTGTTTGGTTTAATTTTCTACACAATAGAATGTTTGTTTTGTAAAAATTGATTGTAGATGGAAATTGTTTCGTAAGGTTTTAAATTGTAGATTTGTGAACACTGCTAGATGAAGACGAACAGAATGTCTGTTCTCTGAAAAACACTGCGATAATTGAAGAAGAAATATCCAAAAATTGTTTCTGGAAGTGGCGAAAAAAAAAAATGTTTTGGCCCCAAGCTGCGACTTGAGGCACAAGAACTCCAAGCCTCGGCTTGGAACCACGGCTCACATGGTTTGGCTCCCTATTTGGGCATTGTGGCTCGTGAGGATGGATGTGCATCTTGGGCAGGATGTGTATCATCCTGCTGTATCATCCTGCCCAGGAATGTTAAGTTTGACTTTCAGTTTTGTCTTCAATTGGCCCCCGAGATGGTTTATTATTTTTTCTTTTTCCACTTGCACCCAAAACTTCCCAAAATTCTTGTTTTGAGACTAACCATGATTAATTTCTAAAATTGGTTTTGGAAATTAATATATATTATCTAAAATATTGATTTTACATATGTAAAAAAATAAGTTTTTTTATTAATTCTTATTTTGAGAATTAAATCTAATTATGATGAGTTTTTAAATGGGACCCATGATTTGGGATAAAATTATATTTTAAAAATTAATATATTTTCTAAAATATTGGTTTCAGATTATATATTCTTATTTAATTCTTAAAATATGATTTTAGCAATTAATAAATTTTATAAAATATTGATTTTAGAGTTTATCCTAATTAAATTTCTAGAATTTGGTTTTAGAAATTAAATCTAAAATATTGATTTTAAATTTTATCTTAATTTAATTTCTAGAATTTGATTTTAGAAATTAAATCTAAATTTGTTTTATTTTTTCCAAAATAGAGATTTTAGAATAATAAAATTATATGTTTAATTTTGTTTAAGCATATTTAATGGCTTGGTGGATGGTTATGGACCAAAACCAAATTATATCTATTCATGCATTATTTACAGTTTTGGTTTTATTAAATAGACCCGCGAGTCCTACATTTTCTAAAATTCTTGTGTAATTCTCTTCTCTTCTAACTCTATTCGAAAGTAACTCGAGGTTTCTCTATTTAAGAAATTTATGTAATTAGATTACATAGGTTAGATATTAGAATTATTTTAATTTTGGAGATGACAACCAAAACAAGGCGAGAGGGTAAGACATTTTACTTAAATCATGCATGAACACGTAGGGTTAACCAAGTTAATTTCTTTTTTCGCTCAAGAAAATTAATTTAGGGAAAGTCCATAACCATACCACGTAATCGCTTTATTACCATGATTATCAATTTATGTGATTTATTGATATATTTATGCATGTCATTTGATTAAATCACTAAAAGAAATATATCCATCAATTAATATTAAACCTAATTTTTTCTATTAATATAGTAAGAATGAGAGTCCTTTTTCGAGACCAAGTTGTTGGGCTAACACAAGCTTATTCAACATCAGACATGTTTAAGCTATGGAATTAAATTCTTGATTAATGGGTCAGGTTTAGTTAAATTCTTTATCCCGATTGGACTAAATCAAGCATAAAGAAATTTAGAGGAAATATTGGGGTAGCCCAAAAGGCTTTGAGATTAAAAGATGTTAATAATCTAATGATTCGGTAATTACATGTGATGTAATTGGTATTGGATACCTACCATAGAACATAAGAGTGGCTTGTTAGGCAAACCTAAGGTCATTCTTAAGGAATTTGGATACCGGTCCATTAGGAAAGCTTCCAACGGGCTTCCCGAATCAATAGTGGGGGCTATTGGTTTGAGTAATATAGTGAAACAACAATGCAATTAATTAAAGACCTAATTATTTGCATTACATGTGCATATACAGTTGGCTAATTTTCTTTATCTTTACATCTAGGTCATCTGCATCATGACAACAAACTTGAACTTATGTAGCGTTTTGGAAATGAACAAATTAACTGAAATAAACTTTCTCAATTGGTATAGAAACTTGAGAATTGTTCTCAAGTTAGAAAAATTGCTCTACATGTTAGAGGCTCATATTTCGCCACCACCAGCTCAAGATGCTGATACTGATGAGCATGCTATCCACAGGAAGTATAAAGAGGACAGTGACAGGCATCCTGTGTGATGTTGGCGTCAATGACCCCTAAGCTACAAAAATAGTATGAGCATATGGATGCTTACTCGATCATCTTGCATCTTTATGAGCTGTTTGATGCCCAAGACAGGATGGAAAGATATGAGATATTAAAACAATTGTTCTGTTCAGAGATGGCTGAGGGTACTTCTATGGCCACTCATGGGCTGAAGATGTTGGACTTAATTGAGAAGCTTGGATTCTTGGTTTTGTGATGGACAACAAATTAATTATTGACTTAACTCTACAATCTTTACTAAGTAGTTTCTCACAATTTGTGATTAGCTACTATATTAATAAGATTATGTCTACCATACCCAAGTTGATTAATCTACTCAAAACTACAGAGTCCTCCATAAAGAAGGAATGCAGCTATGTTAGTAGAATCTTCCTCTTCTAGGAAGAAGGTTCCTAAGAAGAAGAAAAAGGCTTCTACTAAGCCCAAATGTGGTGTGAAGAAGAAGGATGTAGCCACCAATGGGTCATGCCATCACTGTGGCAAAATAGGCCACTAGAGGTGCAACTGTAAGGCCTACTTGGAAATCGTTAAGGAAAAGATGCAGAAGGAGAAGCTCGCGGGCACTTCTACTTCTACTCTTAGTATGTTTATGATTGAGATAAATACTACTTTTAGAAATGAGAAATGGGTATTGGATATCAGATGTGGATCTTTTTTGTGCAATAACTTGCAGGGACTAAAGGGGCATAGAAAGTTAGAGAAATGTGACGTGGACGTACGTACTATAAATGGAGCAAATGTTGATGTACTTGCTATGGGGACATACGAGTTGAATCCGCCTTCAGGATTAGTTTTAAAATTACAAAACTATTATTTTGTTCTAGTTTTAATGAAAAATATTATCTCAGTTACATGTTTAGACTTGTTTGGATTTCATTTGATATTTAAGAATAAATGTTCTTTTTCATTGAATGATATTCATTATGGTTCTGCAACTTTGGTTAATACTTTATATGTTCCGGACATGGGTAATCTAATTCTCGATATAAACAATATGAAACTAAAGATTGATAACCCAAACATCTTTTACTTATGGCATTGTCGTTTAGGCTATGTAAACGAGAATCGTGTTTCTAAGTTATACAGGCTTGGTGACTTATGGTCATTTGATTATGAATCATATGGGACTTGCGAGTCTTATTTATGAGGTAAAATGGCTAAAACTCCTTTTTTGGGAAAAGGAGAAAGGGCCAAAGA
Organism: Voacanga thouarsii; assembly: GCA_026120185.1. Taxonomy (NCBI): domain Eukaryota; kingdom Viridiplantae; phylum Streptophyta; class Magnoliopsida; order Gentianales; family Apocynaceae; genus Voacanga; species Voacanga thouarsii. Next base: position 2,101,356 of record JANUWF010003370.1, read on the forward strand.
GTCATTAGCTCTTATACATTCTGATGTATGTGACCTAATGTCAATACAATCGAGAGGAGCTTATCATTACTTTATAACCTTTATTGATTATTATTCACAATATGAGTATTTGTATTTAATGAAATACAAGTCTGAAACTTTTGAAAAGTTCAAAGACTTCAAGAATGAAATAGAGAAACAACTTGGAAAAAGTATTAAGATTGTAACATTTGATCGAGGAGGTGAATACTTAAGCCAAGAGTTTCAGGATTATCTTAGAGATAATGGGATATTACCTCAATGGACTCCATCACATACACCTTAATATAACAGTGTATATGAGAGTAGGAATTGAACCTTCCTAGACATTGTATGAATGATGATGGCATCTGCAAACTTGCTAAAATTGTTTTGGGGATTCACACTAGAGACTTTTGTTTATATTCTAAATAGAGTTCCTTAAAAAATTGTTAATACTACCGTATTTGAGATGTTCTTTTGCAAGAAACCAAAGTTATTTCACTTGAGAGTCTGGGGTTGCCCTGTCTTTGTTAAAAGGCCACAGTCAGATAAACTTAAAAGTAAGTCTGACAAGTGTTTGTTTGTGGGTTATCTAAAAGGTTTTTTTTGTTAGATATTATTTCTATCTGCCTGCTGAAACCAAATTAGTTGTTTCGAAGCATGCTATCTTCTTAGAGAAGGAGCACATGCTCAAAGGGGACAGTGGGAGTAAAATTGAACTTAGTGAAATTCAAAAAGAACAAAGAAACAAGGATCAATCGTCTGATCCCACATCTATTGAGAGAATAGATAAACCTTCTACTACACAAGATCCTTATAGGTCGAGTAGGATACGTATGGCACCTGAGAGTTATGAATTTCTCATAAGTGACCACAATGACGTATTGCTCATAGATAAAAATGAGCCTACTACCTACAAAGAAGTTTTGAACAGTTTAGAATTTGACAAATGGCTTGAAGTCATGAAGTCAGAGATGGATTTCATGTATGACAACTAAGTATAGATTTTAGTTTATCCACCCAAAAGAATTAAACCTATTAGGTGCAAATAAGTTTTCAAGAAAAAATCGACATGGATGGTAACCAAGTTACCTATAAAGCACGACTGGTGGCTAATGGTTATCATTAACAGCATGGTATTGACTATGACGAAACCTTCTCACCAGTTACTATGTTGAAATCCATCAGAATACTCCTAGCTATTGTTGCTCATTATGATTGTGAGATCTGGTATATGGATGTGAAAATAGCTTTCCTAAATGAGAACCTGACTGAGGAATATATGACACAACCTAAGGGTTTCACATCCAACGATAGCACAAAAATGTGTAAGTTGCAAATGTCTATTTATGGACTTAAGCAAGCTTTTAGGAGTTGGAACATACGTTTTGATGAAATAATCAAAGTGTTTGGTTTCATTTAAAATATGGATAAATTTGGTGCATACCAGAAGGTTAGTGGGAATGCAGTTCTTTTCCTATCACTTTATGTAAATGACATATTACTAATAGAAGATATTATTTTTATTCTTCATAAGTAAAAGGTATATTGATACTAATTTCCAATATGATAATATTAACTACGATTCACAATCAGGCTACGTATTCAATTTGAGTGCTATTACTTGATTTGTGAAATCAATGATAGAAAAGATGTAAAAGATAGAGAGAGTTCCCATGAATGAGAACATAGCTGACCCACTTACAAAAGCACTGTCCCAGAAGAAACATGATAGGCATGTTGAGTTATTCGATATTAGATACATGAATGATTGACTCTAGTGCAAGTGGGAGTTTCTTAGTGTCGTGCCATAGAGGCAATCACTTGTACTTTATATATGACATATTTGTTTTATAATACAGGACATTATTTATCTTTAAATTTGTTTTCTTTACATTCATGTAAAATAACTATTAGATAAAGTCCCTAGTGCAACACTGTGTTAAGAAAATCGTGATAGAAATCATGATGATTCCTACTACGCTGTATAGTGTTAGTACTTAAATAATCCCTAGCCGTAGTTTTAATGAGATAGGACTACATTAATGCACTAAGACTAATACGTGTTAGACTTCTTGATTTGATCAGGTGGTGGTTCTCATATCCGTTAGTATTGTGATACTTAAATTTAACAAGTGGATGCTTGTTAATAGAACAAGTACATCATATGACCTAGCTAGGAGATAATCACATGGATAACTATTTAGTGCCAGTGATAGAATCTCACTATAGCAAACGTGCAAGTATCCTTAGACTTGAGATCTCCAAGGTACTTTGTTCGCTGAGCATTGTACTTTAATTCCAATCTCTGGAGCTATGTGATGGATATTGGATACAATGTGAGGTAAATGAAAGTAGTTGAGAGGGTCAATAAAGGATTTACCACTCCTAATAGTAGAGGTGATATCTCATATCCACTTGTAGGAATTACTACTCGTGAAATCCTTGGCCAAGACGATTGTGTATTGGAAACAGTTCCAATTTCTACACATGTAGAGTAGTAGTGAATTCCTGGTACAAGTACTGATATATTCAGGCCAGAATTAATATTTATTCTGGAGGGAGTTAGTACTAATTCCGTGTTCCAAACCAAATGAGATATTGTATGGTGAAAGGAGTTTATTGTATTGCAGTTTGTTATTGAAGGGTCTATGTCAAACCACTTAACTTCCTAGACTCTTAGATGGTCATGATGTATTGCTAGATACTACTTATGATCCGCTGAGTGTGGGTTTATTAATTGATGAATTAATAAACCAATCATGTTTAGAATTAATAGGTTAATTCTAGATTATTAAGGATTATTAATCCCAAAGATGTTTGGAATAATTCATATTCGCTACCAATAGACTGGAAAATCTAATAGGTCACACATAATAGAGGATTAAGTACTCAAGTTGTTATTTGATAACATTATAGGGTTAGTTGTGACAAGAAGAATTTATTGTGGTTAATTACAATTAGTTACAATTTTAGGCCAAATTGTAATTGTCAAATCTTGATGAATCCAATTACAATTCACGAAATCTAACCCTTTTAGAATTATGGAAAGCTTGATGTTGTAGTGTTCTGTGACCTAATAGAGTGATATACGGGATATCACGCAATTCAAAAAGTCGTATATATTTTTTGATATGGAGGGAATTGCTTTTTGGGTGAAAAAAACACAGGACATACACACGGTGTTCCTGTTCTCTCTCACAACAAAGAAGAAAACCTAGCTGTCTTCCAGTTTTCTACTAGCACAAAAAACATTCGGTGTCTTGAGTAATCATTCGCATGTGGATTACTATTAGAGTCAGCCTCACGTTGAGATTGAAGAGACGAGACAAACTGTTCATCATCCGGTTGCTGTTTGATCAAGAGGTTTCCTGGATTGCGCCTCTATCATTCAACAAGAAAGAAATATTTTGAAATGATAAAGACATCCGAAAAGGTATGTTTATCTATTTTTGATCTGTCTATTACACATACATGCAGCCCTCTTGTCTAGAATCCTTTTATTTCCGCTCCGTAATGCATATCTGATGCATGTAAGGGTTGTAACATTCACTTTCTCACAAAAGGGCATATAATCACCTAAAGTACTTAAAGGAATAATATTTCCTTTACATATTCCTTCCTTCAATCGTGTGTTCTATATGACCATAAGATATTTGCTTAGCCTCATGACTTCTCTTAGTTTATTGAACTCAATGGAACAAAACATAATATGATAGCTCAACGAATTCTGCATTTTCACTTCACGACACCCTCTAGTATTTTTTCCATAACTTTTATTTCACATGTCCAATTAATTTCAAACTAGTTCTAAAATATCCCCAAGACATTCTTTCATCAATCCCACTTCTGGAACACTAATTACCTTCTTCATTTTATTCAGTTTTGATCACAAATTTCTATCATTTTAATCCCATCATAGATTTGACAACTTTTAGTATTTCCATCATAACTTTGTATTCACAAGTCTAAATCATGTCAAATTTGTCCCAAAATGTTCCTTGAACATTTAGATGTAAATTCATGTCATGAGGTTCTAGTGTGATTGGCTATTTTGTACAGTTTATTGTTTTATTCAACCCGATAAAAAAATACTCAAAATAGAATTTCTGTTTTGCACGTCTACCTTGCACAAATCAACTCTCTTTATTTTCCATACCATCTAAAAATTCCAATACCTTTTTTATCATCTAAAAATCTCATCAATCTCCTTAGTTTTAGTCATGGAAAGCACAAACATAACATTGTTTAGGTACGACAAAAATCACAGCCATGAACAAAGCATAAGAATGCTTTAATTCTTCTCAAAATAAATCCCATGTTTATCTCTGTTTCTTCTATCTCCACTTCAACACTTAACCATCATTTTTCTTTAATCCTTCATTTAATCATTACAAAATCAGTCCATTTTCAGTCATCAAAAAATCTGATTTGGTATGCATAAGGTATAGAAAATAGCATCCATGTAGTAAGCATTAAAAAGGCTTGATTTTACATCGATAGCCACTAGTTGATTTCATTTCTTTCTTTGTTCATTTCATCCACAAATATAGCCATCAATACTCTACTATAACTCCTCCAAAACTTCATCAAACATCATAAAAATCATGACAAAACAACCCTCTAGGCAACCAGCACATAGCTATAGCTATACAACGTTGTAACTTCAACTTAACAAAATAAGCATATCTATTTCATGCTTGGTTTCTTGCAAAATTCATATAAAAATACTCCTTATAATCCATAGAACAACTTTAATTCTTGAATATTAGCACTTGGCCTTGTGTAGAATGAATTCTAGCTTGAAAATGGTCCAAGCTTTCATCTCCCTCTTCTCTCTCTTTTTCTCTCGGCAATTCTCTCTCTCTTTCCCTAACTTTTCTTTCCTTCTTCTTTCTTCTTGTGGCTGGTTGTTTCTTTCTCTTTTCTACCATTTTCTCTCTCCTTTTTCTGGAGTTAAATTGATCGTGTGATCAATTAGGTGTCCTGTGGAGTCTTGTGGAAAGTTTTGAAAGCTTTTGGACACTTATGGAAGATTAGAGAAATAATACACATGGCATCTTACTTTTTGTTCACCAATAATTCCTTTTTGTTTTCCTTCATTTTCCCTCTTCTTTTCCTCTTTTTATTCCTCCCTTGGCTGGCTGCCTTGGTGGCCTTCTTATCATGACTTCTCTTTTAGTTAATTTCCCTTAACATTTTTCCTGTAATACATAGATCTTACAATCAAAGCTTCTTGTGGAAGCTTGTAGAATCTTGTAGAAATGAGGAGAATTTATAGAATTGTCATCTCACTCATGCAACCAATTATCTTAGACCATGTAGCTCATATAACCAATAATCAAACACCACTTAGCTTTTCATATAACCAATCTCCTCAAACTACATGGCTTTCTGTTCAACCGATCACCAAACACCACTTAGCTTCGTTGTACTAATTATATTAAGCCATGTAGTTTCTATACAACCAATCAACTAATACCATTTAAATTCCATGCAACCAAACATAAAATCCCACGTAGCTTTTCATGCATCTAATCAAATGTATCCATTTAGCTCCCATACAACCAATCAAATATTTTCATGAATTAAAGAATAGTCTACCAAAATTTAGTCATATTTAAGTATGGGTAACCATACTTCTCCAAAATTAATCATAGTTAGCGTCACTATTCATCCCGGTTAGTAGAACTTTTTATTCTGCCAATGCAATCTATGCATTACACTAACCTTAATAGTGTCTCTCAGAATTTCCAAATTCTTTCCAAATTTTTCTTAATTCATGACCAAAATTCCAACGATGCCTCTAAAAATTTTTATTATATTGAAACGTCCGTCTCATTAAACTGATAATTTCTTATTTTGGTCATTCATACAAATATTCACTCTGTACAGAGTAGTCATCAATTAAAGTACAAAAGGATGTGATGTTACATCTACCTTTATATAATGTCTCTAAACAGTCCATAGTTGAATTTGGAAAGTTAACACTACTATTGTATAAATTTAGTACTTTTTAAACTCTTTAGGAGGGTTGCATGGCCTATATGCAGGCATGTAGCTTGGCCCTACGTGCTTTGTTTCCAAAATATCCAGAGAGTGGGATGGGCAAGATGCATGGCTATGCACTTGCACGGTCGCATGCATGATTGTGTGTATAGCTACCGATTTTTCCTCTTGAATTTTGCAAACCTCTGGGACTGGGCATATGCATAATTGTGCATTTGGTAGTGCATGTCTCCTAGAACTTCTCTATTTTTCATGGCTTGACACATCAAAAGGAGTACAAAATGATGAACATTTCATTTGGAAGATCAAGGAAGCACATGAAAATGGAATGGAGGTTAAAGTAGCAATGATTAAAATACAACAAAAACAGGGATCGTCTTCCAGAATAGAGCCAATACTGGCCATAAGCTTGTAGCGAGTGCTAGCTAGCTACTAAGTAAGAAAACACTCCCAGTAGAAGGGAGCCAGTACTGGCCATAGTGCCTTAGCCGACACTGGCCCATGTCAAATATACTTTAACATTTTTGCTTTTGCTTAGTTCCGGTATTATTTTAATGTAATTTCATTACTCCAGTTTATACTATGTTTTAGGGCCTAAAAACTTGTATTTAGGCCATCTCTTTAAACATTAGAAATTTCTTCTTAAAATTGAAGAATCCTTCTTGAGAGTTAAGAGGTAATTCCTTTTAGGACTTCCCCATATCAATCAAAACTTCTCTAAAGAATTACTCCATCCTAAGAATCTAGTCCCTAATATTATTGGATAGATCAATTCTTCTTCTAAAATGGGTCTTATATTCTAGCTCATGTAAGGGTTTTTTTTTTGGGGGAACAAATTGGTTACCTACATCTTCCTATCCTACTTATTCTTAATCTTTCTTAGGTTAGAGATATATCAGTATTGATTTAGTTGGCTTAATTCAATAGATTTTGGATTCTTGGTGGCTTGTTTTACCTAGGGTTCTAGTTTTTGAATTATATTCTTGAGTTTTTAAGTATCAAAATTTAAGGGGCTTCCGTGCTTATATCAATATTCCTCACAGTACTTAGCCTATAATTCTTATCCCATATAACATTCCACTGTGGTTTTGTAGGAAGCAGCCACATTTTATCTTGTCAACACTTATAGATGGTCCGAAGTCTTCAAGTAACAAGATTACTATATTTATGCAACCACTGATTGAGGATTTGAATGAATTATAGAACGAGGGTGTAATAATTTTTTATTCTGCTTCAGAAGTAATGTTTTGTTTGCTTTTGAGACTAATGTAGAACATAAATGATTTGCCTAGGATTTAAAAAGGAAAGTAAGGAATTGAAAGAATAAATTTATTAAATTTATGTAGTATACTAGGACTAAGAGAATCCTATTGCGAGGATTCCTTGGGTAGTGAATCCAAAGTTTATGGTAATTTATCTAGTTCTAGTGTGTAGAATGAGAAATCATGCCCAATATGTGGCATGAATTGTTTAAGTTACTATTTGTCAAATTGTGGAAAATTTTGTTCTTGTTCATTTATTGATTCTTGCAACCTAGTCATAGGTTGAGTAAGGATAAGGTTTCCTTTTATAGTGATATGGAAATATGCCCTGCACCGAAAAGGTTTGACGGATCTAAGATTTTACAACAGCTTGAGGGCTGTCTCACAGAATACAAGAGGGATGATTTGAGAAAAAAGAAGTATGGTTGATTTTGGAAAAAAAAAAATGGGAGGGGGGGGGGGAGGGATGCATGGAAGCTGGCATATTGGGACTCCAATTAGATTAGGCATAATTTAGATGTGATGTATATAGGGAAAACAAATTTATGTGATAATTTATTGTATAAGATTTTGGGTGATGGTGGTAGGACAAAGGATACACTAAAGTCTCACCAGGATTTGGAGGTTATGGGCATAAAAAAAAATCTTTCCATCCCATTTTGAAGCCCTTTGGAATTGGTTATACCTTATCCGCAGCCACTTACACAATGAGTAAGTTGGAGGTCGACAGATTTTTGAAAGTATTAAACGAGTTGCGAGTAATTGATGGTTATTCTTCTAATATAATACGTTAAATAAACTTGAAGAGGAGGACCATGAGGGTTTAAAATCTCAAGATTGCCATATTTTACTTCAACAACTTTTGCCATTAGTAGCGCAGACGACGTTGCCAAATTATGTTGTTCAGATTTTAATTGAAATCGTAGTATGCTACAGACACCTTTGTTCAAAGGTGAATCGAGAGCACAATCTTAAGCAACTTTAAGACTGCTTTGCAATTACATTATCTTTCTTAGAGAAGACATTTATACCGAGGTTTTTTGATGTCATAGAACATTTTTCAATGCATTTCGTTGAAGATGCTCTGTTTGCAGAACTGGTATAGTGTAGATGGATGTTTCCATCAATTTATGTATTAAATAGATAATTTATATGTTACTTAAGTGGGTTAAATCTCACAAATTTTCTATTCAAGTGAATTAATTATGACAGGGCATAATTTTATATGATGTGGATACCTTACGACCTTAAAGTGTGTACATAACCATGCTCGTCCAAAGAGTTTTATTGCCAGTGGCTCTATCATGGAAGAGTGCATGACTTTCATCTCTTGTACTTGAATGACATGAAGACTAAGGAGAATAGGCAAAATAGTTACAATAGGGATGATAGTAAAGTAGGCAAGCTAGTTAGAAAAAGATTAGATATAGCATTTAACCATATCACTAAAATTCAAGACCACCAATGGGCGCTTGCAAATTAGGAAGCATTGAAATAATATTGAGAGTGAGGTATATTGATTGTAAACTTTTAAAAGTATCACTGAAATTATTTTGTATTTTTTCCTCCACTCTTGAAAGCTATTTTCAAGCTTCGTCATTCACAATTACATTTTTCTAGTTAAGCTTCATATGATCCACATCTCAAGACAAAATCCAAATGATAGACTTTACGAAAGATAACGAATCCATTCTATAACATTTCACACTTAGCTTATATTGGAATGTAAGCCCTCAATGATTACATAACTTATGCAAATTCGTGTAAACAAATAAAAGTTTTATTCTCATTGTCGTTTGTGTTCCTTACAATATCTTATAATGCATAATTATTTTGGAAAAGACCTATTATATTAAGTGAATGATCTATGCAAATAGAGGTCTTTTCATAATAAGGTATAGACTGTGGGCTTCTTAACATTTAAATTAATTGTTCTTAATTAGTTAAAGAGAATCAGAATCTAATTATGATAAGGTTATTATGCTGTGATTTCAGGTGGGAAATGTCTTACCTTTAGCTAGTAAGTAGTCTTCTCATTTCATAGCATAAATGTATTTGGAATACATAAAACTGTATCTGTAATAGTAGTTTCTAAAAGTACTAAAATAAGAGAATCTCAAACTACTACTGCTACAACGTGGACTTATACCCTACAACTTAAGTATAGGTTAGCGGTCTGACAAAAATAGAAGTATTTACTTTGATATACTATAGGTAAGGTCCTTTTGTAGGACTAATATACTCATATGTTCAGTATGCATGGCCAGTTACTTAAGAGAGATTCATACAAGATAGTTTCTATACTTCTATAGGAGACATCGCCCATTATGATTGTCCGAATAGTCCATAGATCTAGGGCCCTAGGAACATGATTTGGGTGCTTGCTTAAGAGTAACTCCCTGGCAAAGCGGGAACATTCTAAGAAATAGTGGACTACTGGACTAGAGGTCTATGGATAGTTGAAGGTCATTTTGTAACACCCCATCTTTCTACTTTCGATTGGCTACTATTTGTAAAGGATGAGAATTTGTACCGATATCCTGAACAAAAGTTGATCGATGTAATGAGACGAATATTTTGGTAGAATAATATTTTGTCGGGACCTAGATGTAATTATTAGATTTGTTCTACCCATACCCTAAATTTTTAGAAGGTTATTATTATTAACAAAATAAGAATTTAAGAATACTCTGAAAAGAAAAATTGGTTAGTGCGATGAAACACACGTTTTGGTGTGAATTGTGCTACTCGTGGTATCGGGGGCATTTTCGTTATTTTGACCACGTCCGTGACTTTGACCGCAAATTTGACCAAGTAGAGAAGGAATTGAAGAATTTAAGTATTACCAATGGATTCAGTAGAATTTTTGGAGTTGAATGGTGAAATAAAATATTTTTCGGTTATAGACTTGATTTTGGTCATTTTTTAAGAAAATAGGAAATCGAGGTTAAAAAATGGTGTGTGCGGCATTTTGTGATTGGTAGCCCATGGACATGTGTCAATTTAAGAGAGGTTGCAAGAAGAGTTCAAGCAAGACACATGGAATTAAAGGATTGCAAAATAAATGAGGAATGATGTATAATTTTGTAATTGGAACACATCATTTGTGGGACCGTTTGATTAAGGTCTTAAGCAATATAATTAACTAATATTTAGACCAAGATAAGATGAATAAATGGCTGGAAATTGACCAAGAATTTCATTGGCCATGCAAGGAGAAATAAGAGAATTTTTGTGGAGAAAAAAAAAAAGTAGTTGGTGTGTAAAGTTTTTATTGGAACAAACCTATATTGCAACCACCATATGTTTAATTAAATTAATATTATCTTGGCCAAATTTCTGATGAAGAATGGTGGTGAAGAGGCTAATTTATAGCCATATTTTCATCCAGCCTTGGAGAGAGAAAAACAAGGGAAAATAAGAAAGAAAAGGTTGAGAAAAACCAAGAGAAAAAAAAGAGAGAGAGAAAAAAAATTGTGTTCTTGGAGTAAATCACACCAAAAGAGCTTTAAATAGAAGGTAAAACCCTACCTTACTTGAATTAAAGTTGTTGTTGGGTGAATGATGATTATGATGAAGTGAATTTCAACATGAAAATATACTTTCATGTCTTGATTTCAGATCAAAGCTAAGGTTTGTGAACTTTTGTGCATGAACTTTATATATGCTAGTATATGTGCCAGCTGCCTAAGTGTCTTTGAATGGTGTTTTGTGGGAGGAAGAACTGAATAATTATGGTGGTTTGAAGGTTTATGTTCTGTTGAAGAGGTGATGATCAAAGTAGAGTAAAAATGGAATTTACTTGGTTGGAAGAATAGATCAAATTAGCTTTTGATTAGAAAAGATGAATTTGAGTTGAATAAGTGTGAATTTTGTGAGCTATTGGAAATCTGGAAATTCAAAATTAAAGATGGCTTGAATGAAAATTGAATAATTAATGGTTCTAAGGTGTTAAAGATTAAAGAAGAACAAAGGAAAGCATGAATAGTAAAAGTGAGGTAAAACTACTGGGGCTGTTTTTGCTCAGTACCATGCCTCAAAAACAAGAATTCTGGAAAATGACTTACATAGAATTAAATTTAAGAGTCTTACAGTCATTTTGGTATATCACAGAGCTAAAACGGAGTTGTGGATTGAAAGTTATGCCCAAAACAAAATTAGGTGTCAAAACAGCAAAATTCCAGAATTTTGCTCAAGGACATGGACGAATCTAAGGATAAGTAATTTGTAATTTTGGATGAAAATAAGGGGGGGAATGAAGTGAATCCCTTGTACATGAAGGGAGGAAGGATGTGGAAAAAGAAAAATGAAAGAATTGAACAAACGACGTAAAAAGAATTTTGCTCAAGGACATGGACGAATCTAAGGAAAATTAATTGTGTAATTTTGGATGAAAATAAGGGGGGAAATGAAGTGAATCCCCTGTACATGAAGGGAGGAAGGATGTGGAAAAAGAAAAATGAAAGAATTGAATAAACGACGTAAAAATGATACGGACAAAAGTTAGACGTTTTCCTTTAACTGTTAGCTACCTGTCGGTCCCGTCGGCTAACAATTAGCCCCGACGGCTAACGTTAGCCAAATATTGGTTGAACATCGGTTAAATTTCAGGCACATCGGCTAGACGTTAGTTAACCATCGGCTATTTTTTGACCAAATACGAATTGACTCAAAAACGATGTTTGATGTAGGTTTAGCGGTAAACGGCCAACGGAATGGTGGAAACGGTAGAAATGGTGACTAAACGGCCGTGGCATTTGGGCTGCATTTTTTGGACATTCCAGCCAAGTGGAAATTCTAGAAAAATTTCTAGATTTTTACCAAAACAAGAACAAGCAGAGCATGATTCTTTGAAGGTGAAGCTATGGCGATTTAGTTGAAAACCAACTAGCTATTTCTTCTCCTATATTTTGGCCATCCCCTATCACAAGAGCTGGAAACTTTTGAAAATTCAAGACCAAGATTTATCCAAGACATTTTATAAAGAAATTAGGAGAATTAAAGAAATAGGAGTATTTGGAATTTAAATAGGTTAGGACATAGATTGCTAAAATGATGGTGGTTAGAACTTTTCTAGATTTCTTTTAGGACAAGATCACATAGTTAAAACATTACCATTGTGTCTTCCCTAAGACAACATTCCTAACGTTATAGAATGTAAGAAGAAAATTCAAACATTGGCTAGGATAATTAAAAATAAAACTTAGGTGATGAGATTTGAACTTAAGACCTTAGAGATTAACCACTTAACCACATTAACTCTTATTCTTATTTTCCCAACCAAATTCTCTTCCTTTCTAAGCCTCAAGCCTTCTTCCTATTTCGTCCTCAAGTAAAATTCCCTTTTTACCCTTATCACTCAACAAGTATAAATAAACCATATAGCCCTTATATCACAATTCTAAGGCACACGAATTCATCCAAGAAATATATTTTTATGCAATATGATATGATATTCACCACATTCCTCTAACTCTAGGGTAGGTTTAGGTGGGATTTTACATCCTCCCCTCCTTAGAAGAATTTCATCCCGAAATTCAGTTTGTACCTTTATCTCAAGTCAGGGTGTTTCCTAAATTAAATTAAATAATGATACTAATAATGGTGTTTATGGACTTTAAGTCACCTTCAATCTCCTTGCCTGCTATTTCTTGAACACGAACTTCATCGGATTTGATAATCTGCCTATCTTCTATTTATCCCTACTATAATAGTACTTGACATGTCTGGCTTTGCATCGCTTCATATAAGGCCAAACCAATAGAATATCGGCAATTGTTGTTGTAGGCGTACTTTCATACGGCACACGTTTAGTCCATGTACCAACAAAGTCCAGTATACATGCCCTAAACATGTCCTTCAGTATCTGAATAAGTCTCTGCAACTAGCTATTAATTTTGAGGATATGCAACAACACAGAACATCCAAGTTGATCCCATTATCTCTTGGATCTTAGTCCAAAATCTTGTAGTGAACCGAGGATCCTGCTTGGATACAATACTTGATGACATCCCATGCAGTCTCTACCTTGGCTAGGTCTACCTTAAAACCGCCCCTGATTACCTCTCATTCCAAAATAGAACTATGCTCAACTAAACTTTCACTTACCAAACTTAACGGAAATTTATGCTATCTCCACTTTCTAACGCCAATTTCAACTATTCCATGTCCTTAATGGCATTCAAAATGCATCAGGTATTATCTAAAAAGGCACCATAAAATTATCAAAGTAGGATTGAAATCCTCTGCATCGACTAAGTAATAGAGCCTTTGCAAATCAATATGACATCACCACCCGCCCTTAGTACATATCCCCAATGTTAGTTGCAATCTCAATATATACACTTTTTTCACCTTACCTCTTCTAGAATTTAATCATACCCATCTGATCCCCAAAAATGTATTATTCAACTTAACTCCTTGCTTCAACAATCATTCCTTATCTAATATGCTACCATAATCCTCAAACGAAAAACGAGTCAGATTCCTAATAAATTTTACTTCTCTAGCCAAAATTTCATCTCTCAAATCAAACCCATAAATCCCTACTTGCTTGCACGATGAGGAATGCTCAAACAATTAATAAGAAAATCTATAACTATACACAGTTGATGGATTTGACTCTTATGGTCTAGCTTATCACTACTCAAACGAATAGTACACTTCACAATATATATAGGCTATGCAGAACAAAGATCAAAGAGCATATTCTTTCAGGAGAAATAAAGAATTAACCTAGCACCACGGTTGCATCCGATCTCACGTCCTTTCTGATCAACCAACTTGGTCATCACCTATGGCTTTAACTTATTTCCTCCAATAACTATATTTCCTCAATTGGCTGAATTCAATGGTAGGGTCTTAATTGGGCCTATCCAACTATCACCTTAGGAGATCCCTCAGGTTCTATCTCTTGCTCTTTACTCACATCTGGTTACGAGTGCTCTGTTAGCTCGTCTTCAGGTGTTGAAGGTTTTCTGACATGACAAATTCTACCTCTTGCTATAATTCTACGTCTAGGCGCCATCTTCGATCATCATCACCACAATTATAGGTCAACAAATGAATACATATGAATGCAAACATATAATGCAAAGATAACATATATAACTTTTGCTCACTTATTGAATATATGAGAGTTTTTTTTTTTTTTTAAAGAAGTGAAATATTAAAAAGTTTTATTCAAAATAAATCATACTTTAACATAAAGAAATTGAATATCATAGATGATACCTCTGTAGGAATTAGATACTCATAGACAAGAAAGTAAATAAGGCTGTGAACTCAATAAATAGATTCCCTAATCAACAAATTGCATCACAAATCTACTAAGTCTTCTCATTGCTCTAGTCATCACTCGAGTAGTCAGAAATAGATTCTTCGAACCATCTTTCTCTTCTCTTTCTGCAGTCTATTCCCAATTCGAACCTAAGTGTACAACCATTAGTTCCACTCTTCCTAGGACTTCCATCCACCTTCCCTTTTCCCTTGTCCTTCGCCCCTAAGATTTATTCCCGAAGTGCTCTCATACTCAGGGTGAATCTATCATTCTAACTGGGTTCCTCATCACAGGACTCCTCAAAGTCAAAGCCAAAAGGGATACTATTAAACTCTCCTATTAGTAGAGTCCGAGAAGGCACAGCTGCCTCTTCCTCCTCCTCCTCATCATCAGACTCTTCCATCCCCCCTTCTATTTCACTATCAGAATCATCCATCTCTTCTCCTTCCTCATCGCCAGCATTACTCAGTTCCTCACCTCTTTCACTATCAGCATTACCCATCTCATCTTCTCCCTCACCACCTAAGTCAAGATCAGGAGCTTCCTCTTTAGCTTCGCTATCTGAGACTAAATCAACCACTGGTGGTATGTGAGGGTCCACTACCTGCACATCCTCAACACCTCCCTCTTGCTTAGATAACTCTAGTTCAGCAACCTCAACCTCCATCTTCTCTTTTTTACCATTATTAGGCAAAATAAGGTTGGAAACCTCAATCTCCATCTCACTGCTTCTGCTCTCTCCCGAGGAGGATAGGTCCACTACAGGAACTGGAACAGGTGTTCTACCATACATGAAAATCTAACCTTGGGTAACAGATGCGAATCTCCTAACCATCCCACAAACAGAACACACATATTAGTACTTGAGATTATAAAACTTAATGTAATAAATCCAAATATTGCCAATAGCTATCTAAACCTAGGCTCTGATACCACTTATAACACCCCACTACCTTTGTACTCAATTAGGGCTGGGGATGTCACCCTATCCTTAGGACATAGGGTCTTTATAACTAGGACTCACAGAAGAAATGAAAGAAACGATCCAAATTTAAACTTATTACAACTCAAAATAATACATGAATAAGTCTCAAAATAAACAAATGTCTACTAGAGTCTCTCAAAATGCAATACATTCAAAATAAGTCTTCAAAGAAAGGCAACATTAATCAATAACTTTAACATCAGGATAGACCTGAAAGCATGCATAAAAATGTGGTGAGACATAAATCTTAATAAGCACGTGTGTGCTTAGGGGGTTTAAGGTAAAACAATTCATGTATGCAAGTTGAGAAACTTTTATAAAAATAAAGTGTTGGCAAGTCTCAAATAAATTTCACAAAGCAAGAAGTGGTGTTTTCCTTTCGAATGTCATACATTGTATAAAATAAAAGCAACCACTCAAAAGAAATAGACATGGCACCACACTTTATGCACCATGACAAAAGAATGTTCAGGATGCCACACTTTGTGCATTCTGACACAAGGTAGGTGTATGGCCCATCGAGTGAAATACTCCTCTATCTCTACACCCAAACTTATCGGTTGTCCACTTCGAAAATAAACAGTTCACTTGAACTGTAAAGTTAGCTCGGACCGGTATAATCTACCAGAACTGGCATCTTATTCGGGTATGACTCATCCTTCAGAGGTGGCCACCTACTGAGAGACACCCTGACCCTTCAAGGACTAGTCCTAATAGTCTATCCTTACTGAGTACTCAATGTTGTATTTGTCCCTTTTGGGAAAAGAAGAATCATCTAATGTGTTTTCTTTAAAAAGCAATTACGGTTTACAAAATTCTTGTCAAAGTTAGTTTTTAGGAGAAATTTAGCATTTTGTGTAAAATTGCTTATTCAACTTGAAATTATTTGATTGAATGGAAAGGAACAGGAAAATTGTCCATAATTGCATCCAAAGCACATTTTCACGTATACATCATGTTTTGACTTGCTGAAGTGATTTTGATATTTAAACAGCTTTATGCAAGGACTTACCTGATCTCTTGCTTTTCAATAGCCTTCCAAGTTGATTCATGACAAACTAGCCCCTCTTGGGATAAATATAGGGTATAAGTCCCAATGGTTCATAACCAAGCAACAATTGTTCAAGTAAGTGCTTCCAACCTAACATGCCTAAACTCATCTAGTTACAACAACATCTAGTTAAGACAATAATGTCTTATGAAAATAATGCCTTATAAACATTAGTTGATAAAGTATTTTATAGAATAAGATTAATTTGATAGGCCAATATAAATAGGTGCAATAAATAATAAATTATAACAAGAATTACTTATTAACGAATAATAATAATTATAAATAATATCAATATTAAATAATAAAAATACTTGTAATAAATAATAAGTACTATTATTAATAAATACTAAATAATATTGATAATAAATAATAAATAACAAATAACACTAACAATAACTAAAAAATGATATTAATAATACATAATAAATAACATTAATAATAAATAATAAATTATATTAATACTAAATAATATTCATAATTATTTATTATTATAAATAATACATAAGTTTAGATAAAAGTTTCAGTAAGAATAATCAATAATAATTTGTACATAAAAGATATCGATATTAATTTTGATTTATTATTATTTATATAATAATGGCTAATAAAAAATATTACTATTTGTTTATCTAATAAAATAATAATATTTTAAGTAATTATTGATTTTGAGAATATTGAGGTTTACCAAAATTAATAAATTAAATTAAATAATGATACTAATAATTTTGATAATAATAATAATAATAATAATAATAATAATAATAATAATAATAATAATAGTAGTAAAACTAGCTCTAATAATAATTTTTTTTAATGACCATAGTAAATTTGCTAGTACTAAAATTTATATATATTCATACGCACACATATATCTAATAAATAACATGTTGAGTAGCCCAAAAATAGACTTGTAATAATAATATTCATCACAACAAGAGTGATACTAACTAATAATAAAATTGTCAATGGATTTAGTGTAAAAAATAACATCATGGGAGCATAATCAAACAATGGTGGTATAGTTTCTATCATCCAATACAACATCCATTATAGTGACATAAATCCTTCAATCATAATGTCCTAATGAGCATACAATGATCCTAGAGCATAATCCAACAATAATTCATAAGCCACAATATTCATTTCAATCTTCATGTCTTAGAGTTATTCTCTTTACCCACATACATATCTCTATCCCATCAATATTAGATCAACATACTAATTTCATCATCTAGAAGCCTTGAGTTTGAAAATTTAAAAAGGTCATGGAAGAAATACTTGTTTGATGATCGTTGGAGTTGAAGACGTTGTCTTGTCCAATGAAGATCCTTGAGTGTTTGAAAAGTCCTTTTTCATTTGAAGTTGTTCAAGAATGGCCACCAATGGATCGGCCAAGAGAGAGAGAGAGAGAGAGAGAGAGAGAGAGAGAGAGAGAGAGAGTGTGTGTGTGTGTGTGTGTGTGTGTGTGTGTGTGTGTGTGTGATTAAGATGAGGACGAAATGGAGATGAAAAAGTAAAGAAGGATCAAGGTGATTGAATTTACCTTCTTGATGTTCTTCTTGTTCTTGAATAAAAAGCACGCTTGATCAAAATGGGTGATCAACTTCGATTGTTTTAGTGTTATAGAGTGTGCTATGGATGGGTATAGGTTGAATCCTAATTGATTTAAGGGATTTTGGAGTGATTTGGGATTAATAGAAGTGTCTAAAGGTTGAAGAAGTTTAGTGTGTGTTCTTGGTGTTCTTGAGAACACAAGAGAAAATTGAGAGAAGATGATAAGTGTGTGCTTGGTGTGTGATGGCCGAATGGCCTTACTAGGGAGGGGGTTTCGGTTATCCTAGGGGAAGAGATAGAGTTGAGCTAGTTTGAATTTCAAAATGAGGGAAAAGTGGAGGTGTTTGAGGTAGAAGATTTGTTAATGGTGATTTCTTCAATGGTAGGTTGCTAGTTTAGCTTTGTATTAGTTGTGAAATAGGAGATTATTCTAGCTCTAAAGCTGGCAAAAAATGGTTGTACAAGACAGGAGAAAATTCTGGTTTATTCATCTAGCTAGGTGAGAGTTTAAGGGAGTAAAAGCTAAAATTTAATTTTTAAGTTTGAAAAGTTTTGAATGGAGTAAAGTTAGGAGTAGTTTGAGTTGTGTTAATGGAGCTCTAATGGCCATGGTAGATGAAGAAGACAAGATGTTCAGTCCATGGCTTCAAGGTGGCCGAAATGTTGAAGAGAATTGAGGAAGAAATAAGTTCTTGACTTTGCTAAGCAAGCTGGAAAAATTTTGGGATTTAGCTACAAGAATTCTTAGGATATGGAAGGATTTGTGAGTAGAATTTTGAACCATTTTGAAATGGAGTTGCAGTTGAAACTTAGGAGTGTTTGAAGGTCCATTAATGCTGGTTTTCCAGCCACCATCTTGGAGAAGAAGGAGGGAAATCTTAGGTGTTCTTATGCATGAGTTGGTTGCCTAATCTCCATGGTTAAACACTTGGTGGCTTGCTAGAAAATTTCTGGTTGGGTGAGGTTACTTGAGCTGCAAAATTCCAAGGCATTTTCAGCCCCTTGCTTACACAAAATTGGTTGATTGCTAGCAAGAATATAATGGCATTTGGGCTGCAATTTTCGAACATTCTAGCCAAGAGGAAATGTTGGAAAATTTTCTAGATTTTTACCAAAACAAGAACAAGCAAAGTATGGTTCTTTGAAGGTAAAGCTATGGTGATTTAGTTGAAAAATGACTAGCTATTTCTTCTCCTATATTTCGGCCATCCCCTATCACAAGAGTTGGAAATTTTTGAAAATTTAAGACCAAGATTTATCCAAGACATTTTATAAAGAAATTAGGAGAATTAAAGAGATAGGAGTATTTTGAATTTTAATAGGTAAAAAACTTAGGTGATGAAATTTGAACTTAAGACCTTAGAGATTGCCCACAAAGCTCTAACCACTTAACCACATTAACTCTTATTCTTATTTTCTCGACCAAATTCTCTTCCTTTCTAAGCCTCAAGCCTTCTTCCTGTTTCTTCCTCAAGTAAAATTTCCTTTTTACCCTTTCTACTCTACAAGCATAAATAAATCATATTCCCCTTATATCACAATTCTAAGGCACACGAATTTATCCAAGAAATATATTTTTATGCAATATGATATGATATGCACCCCATTCCTCCTAACTCTAGGGTAGGTTTAGGTGGGGTTTTACAACACCAGCAATATAGGTCAACTATTCATATGGATAAGAATGAAAGAAAACCACCAACAATTAAGGCCTATTGAAGAAGAAGGAAAAGAGGAAAAAGTAGAAGTAGTTTAGGATGAACTACTTTGATACCATATCGCAAAACCAATAGAAAATGCTTGCTTTTCCCCCTATACATTAAGGTTTACAATGAGTCAATTATACATAACTTGTTGAAAAAACAAAACCAGCAACTACCCTAAAAGTCTGATAAGAAATTCTTCTAATTTAAGGATAAGATTTTTCTAATTTAATTTAATTCTAGTATTACAATATTTACAATATTACTTTCTTAAAATAAACTAATTAGCCATATTTTCCCACAATTTGCTTTAGCCATATCAATCTTAAGAGCCATGAGGCCAAGATTGTCTTTCTTCTTGTTCACATGGTGCAAAATTTCTTGACAAATAATGATGTTATCATTAATAGAACGATTAAGCACAAAAGTATTTTGAGTAGGGCAAACAATTCTATGAAGAAAAGGTTTGATCCTATTAGCTAGGATATTAGAGAATTTTTTAAGAGATATTACAAAGAGAGATGGGTCTAAAGTGTTCAACCCTATCAGTATGGTCACCTTTAGGGATGAGGGTGATGAAGGTATGATTGTGAGACCTGAGGAGATAGTCACTGTTGAAAAAGAATTGGACATCAGTACCAATGTCCTTAGAGATGATATTCCAGTATGTCTTAAAGAAAATAGGAGACATTCCATCTAGCCCAAAGCTTTTCCTGGACTTCTGTGCATAGCAATACTAAATATTTATAGACTAAAGAAGCATATATTAAAAAAAAAACACTAAATAATCTCATATTCAAAATTTAAATTAAAAGAATAAAAATAATGTGGCTTTTGATAAATACAATGTAGTCCGATTAAATTTTGCTTAGATGTGGGTATAGTGCACCCATAAACCACCTACTACTTGCTTACTCGATTGAAAAGGTATAGCCAAAAATTACTGCATAACGTTACTCAAAACAACAGAAGTTCTAAGACGGGTGTATACTTCAAATATGTGTTGAAAACTTTGGATAAATTTACTTGTTTTCATTGTACACCTTTAAAGAAATTTTGCATGTAATGCAAGAAATATAAAGATGGATTGATTTTGGAATTCGTACACATTATTTTCAATAAATACTTTATATAAATATGCCTGAAAGATATTTTTCTTAAAGATTAATCTAAATATATATATTCTAATTGTGAAGATAGGGAAAAAAATGCCTATAAAAAATATTTAAATAATTTTAATTTTTTATTATCTTATCAACTTTTTTAATCAATGGTTTAGATTTAATGGAGGTTTTTTAATTTATTAATGAATGACTATACCATCATCATCACTTTTAGCTGATTTTTTGTATAGTTTAGATTTATTTTATCGTCATGTACGATTTACTAATTTTATAGTGCTTTTATTTTTTTTTCTTCACCTAGTATTTAGATTTTGATGAATTTTAATGGCCTACATAGGTTGTGTAACTCAAACCTAGGTAGAATTTGTAAAGTCATGCACTAACCCCAATTCCCTTGCTGCCCCATCCTTTCACCTTTCCTCTTCTCCCTATTTTTCATTATTTTTCTTTGTTGGCCGTGTGTTTTGTGAAGTAAGTTTGTGGTCTCCTAGAGCAAAAGTTGTGTGGGAATTGTAAGTGGTAAATTTTGATATTCATTTTTTCCTTTGTGTTGAATCCCAGTGGTGATCTCATCAAGACACAGGTTAAGTTTGAGAATTGGTTCAAGGATCAAAACTTAGAGGTAACGTTGTCTTGGTTTCATCTATGAAAGTAAATTCAGGAAATCATTAACAAAAAGTCTACAATGTCAGATTGTATGAATTGTTTCTATTCTTAAAAGAATTTTCACTTAGCTTGCTGCACAGGGGAAAACTGGAAATGCACTCTAGAACCAAAGAGCTTCTTGTAGCCTTGAAAAATCATGATCTTGTTTTCTATTCTAGCCATGGAAGTGGTAAGACATTACTGAAACTTTGATGAAGTGCTACGACAATGATATCTTACCTCTCAAATTAGCATTTGTTCCCTTCCTCTTGCAATACTGATTTTTCATTTTTTTAAAATTATTTTGTGACAATCCTAGAATTTTAGGAGGTTAATATATTCATGGGAACGAGATTGAGAAGCTTGAAAAGATGTGCAACTATACTATTTATAGGTTGCAGGAGTCGATGTTTGTCGATGAACTGAAGTTATACCCCACAAGATGCTCCCCTCTCCTATATCTTGGTAGGTTCTCCTTTCATAGTAGCTAATCTATGGAAAGTAACATACAAGGATATAGAGATTTGGTAATGTCATGCTTGAAGTGTGGTGGAAACAAATATCAGTTGTATGTACGAGGTGTAATGAGTGTGATAACCTTTTAGACAAGTTTAAATCCATAAGGATTAGTGAAACAATAGCAAAAAAAAAAAATTAAAAAAAGGGATTAGTGAAACAGAGGAAAAGGAAAAGAGAAAACATTAGGAAATAAATCCCACATTACTTCTGATATCAGTGTTTGCAATAATTATTGTACCCACAAACCTAAGGTTAACTCTTTCATGGGACAAGCCCGCAAAGCTTGTAATCTACCTTACCTAATTGGAGCATCTCTAGTTTGTTATAGGGTTCCAACAGGTATAGCCAAAGAGAAATCATTGTAGTAAGACTCAATAACAACTGTAGACAAAGAATTTGGGATAAAATATATTTTATGTAGTCAAGATTAAAATAAAATTACATATTTGAATTTTGATAATTAAAATTAATCCGTGAATAAATATAATTATTCTTGGATTAATATAATTAGGCCATCATTAAAAGCCTATTAAATCAAATGGATTATGAAATTGGACTATTAAAATTGGGCTATTGTTAATGGTCCATTTTACATTAAATCTAATATATTATAGATTAAATAGAATTGGACTAGGCCCTAAAGTTGGACTTTTTGAAAATCTCATAACTCAAATATAATGTGGATTAAATGAGATTCGGCTAAAATATAAATTAAGTCCAGGTCATCTTAAATCCAAGTCCATTAGGGTTTGTTAAGAGACTTCTTCAAAATCCCACATCGACTATTTATGTTAAAATCAAAAGATTTTTGGCCTATAAATAGGGTCTTCCCTCAATAGTTCAAGGCACCCCCAGATCCTCAAGCTTCAACAAACAAGAGGCATCTCAAGTTTCAACAAGCTCAAGTATTCAATCTTCATCAAATTCAAAATTCAGAATTGTCATCAAATCAAGGTTCGAAATCTTCATCAAATTTCAAGGCGTTCATCTTGCTCTGCATCAAACAAGTCTCGAAGGCTTGGCAATCAAGTGTTCGTCATCAAATTTCGTTCGATTCGAGAGCAAGCTCTTCGACTCTTGAATCAACGTTTTTTAAAAAGAGAAGAATCGAAGGACTCATCCTACAATTTAGGACTTCTTCAGAGATTTGTAACCACTTTTTATATTTACTAATTTTTTTGTAAATTTTGATATTTTTCTTGTCTTATTTGCAGACTTGAAATTTGTCATCTACAAATTGCTGGCATGCCCAGTGGGACAATCTCCGCCTCCCACCTTGCTCTTCAATCCCAAATTCAAGTACAAGCACAAATCAACTTAATGGCCCTAAAGAACAACAAAACTACATCTCCTTGTTCAAAGGTTGCTGATATCATGGAGGCTACTACAACTGTTGACAAAGCTCCACAAGCTTCAAGCCAAGGCATGCTGACAAGAAGTAAGGCCCGAGTTCTTTCACAAAGTAAGGCTCAAAACTTCGATGTTGTCTCATTGCCTGCAACTGCAAAGTTGAAGCAAAATGTTGCTTCTACAATGCGCAAGATGTCACCTTCACTAGAGAAGACCAGCATCTCTAAACAAGATGACCAAAGTTCAAGTACTAGCTCTGCGCCTCAATCCCCCCATGGGGACCTAAAATCCAAAGCTTTATTCAATGAACATTCTACTGCTTCTTCTGTGGCGTCGGTTATGATGACTGGCACATAAAGTCTGGAAGACCAACTTGCGCACGTCACAAATTTAGTGGAGGGACTCGCCAAATGCTCTCAAGAGCAAGATCTCACCATCGTGCATCAATCACTTTGAGAAGACTGGCGAAACAAGTCAAGCTCCTCTGAAGAGATTTGAAGTGCAAGAGGAAGTGGAAACTTCCAAGGAATCACAGGATATTTAGATATCCTCCAAAGGTATGATTTCTGTGGAACAACTCAAAGACTTCATGATAGGTATAATTAAGGACAAGTATGAAGGAGGCAGCAAATCCATCTTCACATATGCAAAGCCTTATTCACAAAGAATTGATGATATGAGAATGCCAACTGGATATCAGTCACCAAAGTTTCAACAATTTGATGGCAAAGGAAATCTCAAGCAGCACGTGGCTCACTTCTTCAAGACGTGTAACAATGCTAGAACTTATGAGGGGGATCTACTAGTGAAACAGTTTGTACTATCCCTCAAAGAAAATGCATTTGATTAGTACACCGATCTGGCACCTGGTTCCGTCAACAGTTAGGAGCAACTTGAACAAGAATTTCTCAACAGATTCTATAGCACCCATAGAATCGTCAGCATGGTAGTTCACCAACTCTTGTCAATGGAAAGATGAACCAGTGGTGGACTACATCAACAAATGGAGGAATTTGAACCTCAATTATAGAGATCGTTTAAGTGAATCATCTACAATTGAGATGTGCATTCAAGGCATATACTGGGGACTCCAGTATATCCTTAAAAGGATCATGCCAAAGACTTTTGAAGAATTAGCGACCCGTGCTCATGATATGGAATTAAGCATCGTCGCACATGGGCGTAAGGCACTTGTTCAAGACCCCAACAAAGGCAAAGAAAAATAAGATTTTAGAAAATGAGGGACAAATCTTTTTCTAAAACTGAAGCAAAAGAATCCATGGCCACAGTTGTGGCTCCAATAAAAATTTCTTTAAAGGTAACCCAGAAGGTGACCAAGAAGATGGATCCTCCGCAAGAAAGGAAAAAGGTAACCTTAGAAGAAAGGCAGTCTAAGGAATATCTTTTTCTCTACTCTAATGTTTCTTAAATGTTCGATGAATTATTAGCTACTAAAGTTATAGAGTTGCTAGAAGCAAAACGTCCAAATGAAGTTGGACGAATAAATGATCCCAACTACTGCAAGTAACATTGGCTAATTGGTCATCCAATTGAGAAAAAGTATTTAAGGACAAGATCATGCAGTTGGTCCGTGAAGGACATGTAGTCCTTGAAGAAGACAAAGCTTCTGCAAATTTGACAACTATTGTCATCCCTCCCGTTGAACCCGTTATTTTGGAGGTTAAGTTTGAAAGTTTTGATCCTATTAAGGTTAAAGTTGACAGACAAGTCCTTCCTACTGAAGGATATCAATAAGAAGTTGAAGAATCTTCTGTCGATAGCGAAGATGAAGGCGGGACCCTTGTAACAAGAAGAAAGAAATGCATCAAAGCCTTAAAAGATAGAGCTTCACTGGTAAGAAACAGATTCACAAAGAAAAATGTGAGGAAGGTCAAAAGTAAGAAGACCAAATCTGCATCAACAGTAGATGATTTTTTTTTTGGAAAAAATCTTTGGTACCTCTCACGCTGAAAGATTTCATACCAAGGGAACTTGTTGAAAAGTTCAACATTATTTTATGTTATGCCGTACATGATGAGGAAAGCAAAGAAGACAATGATGAGTATATAAATGAAAGAGACATGAAGAGAATTGAGTCTTTAGCAGACCTTAGTATCTATATGGCTGAAATCACATTCGCTGATGGTGATTTGCTGCTTGGCTCAACGCCTCACAACAGACCATTATTTGTGGCTGGCTACATGCAAGAACAGAGAGTGAATAGGATACTGTTAGACGGAGGATCGGCAGTAAACATTTTGTTGGGAATATGCCATCTTAGACTAGTTTTCTGATGTAAATATCGAATATGCTAATAAAAGAATTTATTTGTCGGAAATCATTTGTGAAATAATTTTCTTTATTTGAGAACATTTTCGTTTGAAATAGACCCATTGTGTGTAAATAAGTGATTCATGTGAATGGAGGTCTTTCACAGTAAGGTATGGATCATGGATTATTTAAACACATAAATAATTATTCATAACCAATTGATGAGAATGAGAATCTCATCATGTATAGGTTATTATGTTATGAATTCCAAATGGGGAATGGCTTACCTTTAGCCAGTGAGTAGTCCACTCACTTAATAACATAAGCGTATTTCGAATACGTAGAACAGGACCTATAGTAGTGGTTTCTAAAAGTACTATACGGTAGAAACCTAGACTATTACCGCTACATCGTGGACTAGTACTTTATGACTTGAGTATGAGTTGGTGGTCTGGCGAAGCTGGAAGCATATGCTTTGATATGCTATAGTTGAGGTTCTATCGGAGGGCCAATATACTTGCATGTTGGGTATATGTGACTAGTTAGTTAAGACAAACTTGTACAAGATAGTTTCTACACTATATCGCCCCTTGTGGTTGTCCGGATGATCTAAATATCCAGGGTCCTGGGAAACATGACTTGGATGTTTACTTTAAGGTAGCTCCCTTAGAAAGCGGAAACACTCCAAGAAGTAGTGAATCATTGGACTAGAAGCCTAAGGATGGTAGATGTCATTTAGAGAGGTGTTAGTACACTTCTTTCTCTCTAAATGTACGATGATATGTAGAAGGGTATTTTAGTCATTTTACTTGTAGGTCGAAAACTTTGCTAATGCAACATTGTCCTTGAGGTCAATATTTCCTTATGGTGATATTAGGAAATATTTAAAATGCAAAATATAGCTATTTATATAGTAGGGGTATTTTGTTCATTTTAGGAGCCAAGACGATGTGTCTTTTTGGTCCTCGGAATAGCCCGTAAGTCATAATTAATTTTTGGGTTGAGAAATTGATCTCAGTTGAAATGGTTTTATTTTATTCAAGAAGTCTAATTTATTATTAGACTGGAATAAAATAAATGACGAGAAATTTATTATATGGTTTAATTGGTTAATTAATTATTCAGAGCCTAGGTCCAGTTTGAATAATTAGAAAATTAACCGGGACTTAAACTAGAGAAAAATAATTAATGCTTAATTATTTATTGGGTTATTTATTTAATTAAATCCCAAGAAATAAATAGTTAAAGTTTAATTATTTTTGGTTCATTTGGGTTCATTAATTATTTATTGAGTTATTTATTTAATCCCAAGGAAAATAATTAATGATTATTATTTTGGGCTTTTCGAGTCCAAGAAAAATAATAAATATTATTTTGGCCCAATAGCATGGACCATAAGATTTTTTCGGACACAGTTCAGAAGAGTTTAGGGTGAAGTCAAAATTTATTTTGTAAATAATATTCGGGTATTAAATCCCAGGAATATTATTTTTATCAAAATAATTATTTTTGGTTTCATGACTCTTGGCTTTCTGTGTGAAAAAATAAAATAAAAGAAAAGGGAAAAAAATTAATTTCCCTAGTCTTTTGGCTCTCTCTCTCCCTCTCGTGTGGCTGTTTAGCTTTCCTGGCTTTTGGTTTTCTTCACTGGTTTTGGCTATAACAGAAGAAGCCATGCCTGGAAAACGGATGGTCAGTGTGTGAAAAACCAGAGAGATCATTCTTTCCTTCTCTTCCCATTCTGTGCTCACCAACTGAAATTAAGGCTAGGTCATATTCTGATAATTGAAAAGCTTGGCATTCATCACACCAGAGCTGGAGAAGAAAGGAAGACAGTGCACTGGTGTTCATGGACGGATGAAGAAGAAAGCTGTTCTTCACTTTCAAATCAGTTCTTCTTCAATCTTCAAGTTTAAGGCTCCAAGAGGTATGTTTTCAAGCCACCATACTGTGCCAATACTCTGTTTATTATTCTTGTTTTTCCATTTTTACTGTCCCATGAAGCATGCTCTATATATGTCAATCCTTCACATTTTACCTCTGCAAACATTAAAAGAGTTGGGCATTTCAATGGATGAGTTGTCCCAAAGTCACTTTATAATACAAGGCTTCAATTAAGAGAGGCAACGAGCTAGTGGAACTCTCCGATTAGACATACTAATTGAAGACATGCTTTCAATTGCTCTTTTCCATGTTATTGATGCCAAGACCTCCTATAATATTCTGCCAGGAAGACCATGGCTCCATGATAATGGTGTGGTGACATTAACCATACAACAATGTTTTAAATTCCGTCGAAATGGCGTGGTGAAGAAAATAGATGTTAATGATAAACCATTCACTGAAGCTGAGGCACATATTGCTGATGCTAAGTACTATATTAAAAAAGATGGTGAATCAATTAAGATCGATTTATCAAGGGAGAAGGAAGATAAAAAGGTTACTTTCTCCAAAGATGTCAAATCTACAGTAGGTGTAAAAAGCTCTACCAAGTAACATGCACATAGTAAGCCATTGGGAGGGCTCACTTTTCCCCTTACAAAGCTTGACTCAGTTAAGTTACCAAATACTTCTTTGAAAGGATTTGTCCAACCAAAGAAAGAGGCAAAGATAGAGCATGGTGAATTACCTACTTTACGCACAAAGAAGGATTTGACCCAAATGCTTATAAACTCCTAGCAAAGGCTGGAAATAATTTACAAAGTCAACATTTATTGGGAAAACTTCCTGTTGATATCGACAAAGAAAAGGGTCAAAGCTCAAGATCTACCCGAAGCATGCCAACAGGAAAAGAGTGTGTCGGCCTGGGTTACAAATAAGCATCTCCCATCCGACTTAAGATTAAAAGGGCCAACGTACAGTATTTTACTGTAGAAGATGAAGTGATGTCAAAACCACGATCTATTTTTGGTGGGATAGGAGATACAAATTCACGTCCATCTATCTTCATTAGAGTAGGCTCAAAGAGAAGAATAAAATTTATTTTCAAGAGGCTTGGAGTCACAGTCACTTCAAAGATAAGATATCCTGGCAAAGTCTCTTCTAAGACAAGAATGGTGATGAATTGCAATAGAATCTTAAAAAGGGATTGGCATCTTCGTATTGGAGAGGCACTTTGGGCATATAGGACCACTTACCGCACTCCAACCCAAGCTACCCCATATGCATTGGTATATGGTGTGGAAGCTGTCCTTCCACTAGAGTAACAAATTCCTTCCTTGAGGATCTCTATTCAAGAAAGTCTCACCAAGGAAGATAATATCCGTCTCAAATTTGAAGAGTTAGAAGCACTTAACGAAAAGAGGTTAGAGGTACAATAAAGGGTAGAATGCTACCAAGTTCGTGTTTCCAAAGCCTTTAATAAGAAAGTGCATATTTGTTCCTTTCAAGTTGGTGTTTTAGTGCTCGTTGTGAAAAGACCAATCATCATTGGACGTAAACCAAAAAAGTTAACATCAAAGTAGGATGGCCCAAATGTTGTTCAAGAGGTCTACTCGAATGGATCTTACAAGATAGTTGCTGAGGATGGGTTGAGAATTGGACCGATCAACGGTAAATATTTAAAGTGATACTATGCATAAATGAAGGCTCCTCGACTGCACGAGTTTAAACTGTAAGTTACTTCTGGCCTGCATTAGTTTAAACTGTATAAAGGTAACCACCAATAGTGTAGTACGTGGTTAAACTTCTGAAATACTCCATCAAGTCCAAGTTGGTAAACAAATGGATACTCCTAGCCCGTATGAGTTTAAACTATGTAAAAGTAACCACCAATAGTGTAGTACGTGGTTAAACTGCAAAAACATTTTATCAAGTTCAAGTTGGTAAATAAATAGATACTTCTGGCCCGCACGAGTTAAAACTGTGAACGGCCCCCTCCCCAAAACCATATCCATCCATTTTGAACTATGTTTGACTTGATTCTTAAGGTATTCTTAAAATACGTAGGCAGCTTAGAAAAAATTTTCTAAGTTCAGTCACATGCTTTCATCATCCTCCATTTTTCTCATTTGTTGCAATTAAGTGATGATTTATTATGAAATTGACGTTTGCAATAAGTAGAAACACATATATGCAACAAAAAAAAAAAAAGGTTGAGACAATATGAAAGAAGTATATTATTGATGCTAGTAGCAATCTTGTCTTATAAGAAGAAATAAAAAAAAAAAAAAACTGCTTAATGAAAATATGAAGTGCTACAAGACATCAAGTAAAAAACTTGAAAATTTTCAAGTCTTGTTGAAGTGCCACCAAGTGTTCTCTTCTATTCTTTAAGTTAGCATCATCGTCTTCATTTACTTTAGGGGCATTTTGGAGTAAAACAAACTCTTCTTTGAAGAACAAATAAGTGGACTCTACTTCTAAAAGCTGCCCGTACTTTTCCTCAAAAGCAGTTATATGTTTTCTCTCCTCTTTCTTTAATTGTTTGAGCTTCCTTTTGATAGTAGTAATATTGGCTTTAACTCATTATGAGTTGGCCTTACTTTCTTCAACTTGACTTGTGAGGTCACACTTTTTAGCTTCAACATCACGCAAGTGTTGGCTAGCAGTGGAAAGTAATGGGGCATGAGACTCCTTTGAGGCTTTCTCCGAAGAGGTGGATATAGCATTGTCAAATTCACACGCTTTAGCAAAGAAATACCTCAAGAGATTATCCAATGGTGACAAGTCAACAATAAGATCCTTGTTCAATTCTTTAAGGATATAGCAAGCTTGATCCTCAAGTGAAGAGACCTGCTCAATAGGCGTTTGTTGAATCATTTGATAAAATTGCTTCCATACTTCCATGACAAACTTCTTTTTGCAACTTGACATTAGGGACTCTCTTGTTCGGTAGAGATGATGGCTGAACAATGTTGATGAGCTACTACCTTAGATGTCAAATCCTCATGTTGAGAGTAAGAGATATCCTCGCAACTATTTTGCTTCGAGCAATGAGAATCATTGATTGAGCCTTGAGAATAAGCGTCCTTATCAAGGACTACAACATTATCCACCTAATGAAGAAGAATAGCAAAGAAGTTCAGTCAAAAGAAAAGAAAAGAGGAACAAAAAACAAAAATAAAAAGAGAAATCAGTTTTACCTTATCTTTGAAGGTCTCTTGGTCCTTGGACTCTTGGCTTAAAGTTGTAGTTGCTGCCTTGATTCTCTTCCAACAATGATCTCTACTACTAGAACTGGCTTCTTCAATTCGATTCAACTCTTTTCGTTTTGAAGAGGATGAAAGTTTCTCTGTAACTAAATCATGATTCAAAGAAGAATGTCTATCGTGTCTTGAAGAATTTTCTAACCCCTTTGAAACATTGAAAGTGGTAGTATCTTGATGAAATTTCTTCTCAGAGTCAGGCAAGTTCTCTACTTTCTTAAATACAGGTTTTTGGGAATTCAACATTGAAATGTGATCTTCAAGAAAGGTTCCATGCACTTGTTCCCACCATGCTTTATACTTTAGAGTATAGTGCTTCTTTATGCTATAAAGAGTGACTGGAAATGTTACCTTGACTATTGTTCCGTGAAGCGTGTATCTTACCCAAAGACGTAAGCCAAAGACGTTAAGGAGGCCTTATGGGTGGAAATCTCAAAGTAGCCTGGGATATCTTGCAAGAATCCAAATTGGCGACTAAAATGATGTGGACTATAAGACTTAATGATGAAGTGATTGTTCTTCCGCAAAGTTAGAAGACTTGAACGAAGACTCAAGAAGTATAGTTGTTCCTCCAAGGGGGCTGCCTCATTATCAACAAAGTCATGTTTTTTGTGCTTGATAAGGATGTTCGTAGCCCAAACAATTATCTCACCTCTATAAATCTGCTTGTGGGCTTCATCTTCACTAAAGTACTTTCCGCTACGTTCACTAGAATAACTCACCATTGGAGGGTTGCTTAAGCCTTGAGAGACTTCATAGTGAATTTTGAAGTAGTGTGCAAGCCATCCATATATATAGTGAGTTGGAAAGATAGATTTCTCCTCATTGAAACGTTGAGAATTGAAAAATATGATTCAATCCTCTATAAATGCTGATCAAGAAGGAGATAGGGAAACTAACTCGTTCCCCGTATGCCATCAAACTTGCCATTTTGAAGGTACTTAGACGAATGATGTCTACTTCTTCATTAGGCAAGATAAAGATGCAAAGCAAACATGATAAAAAAGCTACAAGAAATGTTTAATTTCTGTTATGGCTTCTAATGCTCAACTTTGAAAACAAAGCTTCTTCTTCAGATGTCTATGCGGTATGAGGTGGGATAACTCCACATGGATTGTCAGTAAACTTGGGGTGTGATCTCCTTTCTTCCCTTGAAGGAGGTGCTGTATACTTTGTTGCTCTTTTAAACCAGAAGTCGAGCCACTTATTGATAGAGAGAGACACCAGAGTTGTTGTTGTCCTTTTTAATCAAGTGGTATGCATGGAGGAGATGTTCGCAACTCCTTGGAAGGAATCGCTTGCCATCATGGTCCACACCAGTGAGTTCTGCAGCACCAGGAACAATTTCATCGTAGTGAATTCCAAGTATTAGTAAGCCTCCAAGTTCGTGCAAGTCCCAAAATGAAATGGACACCTCGCCAGTTGATGTTAAGAGCGTGTTGCTAAGAGGATACCAATCTTCGTAAAAATGCTTTGAGAACATTGGAGTTGCAATCATACGTAAAAAGTGATGCATAGACAGCCTTATAGATCTTTGCAGATCTTAAGTGTCTTCGCAACAACTTAAAATATCATGTGCCCACTCCCAATATCTCTCTCTAAAGTGAAACACGCCCAAGAAGTTGAGTGGTAATGTCCATTGAGTCTCCTTTTGAATCATTTAACGTCCAAGTGAAGGTAACGCACTGGAATGAGCTTGAGGTTGGTGATTTGAGGAAAGGAGAATTCATACCTTTGGGGAACAAGTGCCTTTGAAGTTGACTTCCGTTGACCACATTCTTTCACAAGTCGTTGGAGTGTTGCCTTTGGTAGGGACCCCGCATATTTGCCGAACTTTGTCTCATAAAATGTCAACGTCATTCCATCTTCCGTTGGATCATTTTCGTGGTTGTGAATGACTAGCAGTTGTTAGCCCGAAGAAGATCACAAATTTGAAAAGTACACCATAATTGGACCTAGTTTTAAAAAAAAAGGTCCAAAAAAATAATAAAGGTTAGTTTCACCAAAAAAATAAAAATAAAAATACAAAAACAAACAAAAAACACAAAAAACACCCAAAAAAAGTTAGTGCAAAAAAAAAAAAGGAAAAGCCAACGGAAAAAAAATAAAGAAATAATGAAAAAGGCATGAATGAAGTCAGTTTCATGAAACCAACAATCAAAGCCAAATTCAAGGTGATTGGAAAGTCAATTTTTTTTTTTAAAAAAAAAATAGTGTGTAAAAAAAATAAAAATAAAAAACTTTTGAGTTTACGAAAAAAAAAAAACTAGCTTCGAAAATAAAAATCTTATACAACATGGAATGCATGGACGGCAATCGGAAAAGAAGTTAAGAATTGCGGCAGGTACAATTCAGAAGATTGAAGTGCTTCGGTTGAAAAAAAAAAAAAAGTTACCAACACAGACAACATGGTGATCAATACGACAAGCACATGAATGGATTGTCTAACGTGGAGAAGTCAACAAAACAAAGGTTAGAGGGGGCTTACTATAGAAACAGGAAGAAAACTCCAAAAGCTGTCCAGCTACCCGCCTGGAGCCATGGAAAACTTCAAGTTGAAGTTGATAAATGAATGGGAAAAATTCATCAAGATGAAGACCTTTTTATAGGCATTATGGACTACTTCTTTCAAATCCTATAAGAATTCTAATTCTTGGTTAAAAATTTTTAATTGAGATTAAATTTATATCCAAGAAATTTGATTGGTAGATTTAAGAAATATGATTCCTCCTTAAAATTGGGTTTCAAATCTTTTCATTAATTCCTTATAGAAATAGAAAAAGAATTCTATTTTATTAAGGAGTTGAAAAAGGCTTTTATATTAATTTTTAATTAAATTATAAAATTAATATTTTAAATATTTCAAGCTTTGTTTCGAAATTCTTTTGACAAAATATTTTTCCTCAAGTCTTCAAGTGGGGGCATTTGTAAACAAAGAATTTTGGGATAAAATATATTTTATGTAGTCAAGATTAAAAGAAAATTACATATTTCAATCTTGATTAATTAAAATTAACCTATGAATTAATATAATTGGGCCATCATTAAAAGCCCATTAAATCTAATAGATTATGAAATTGAACTATTGTTAATGGTCTATTTTTCATTAAATCCAATATATTATGGATTAAATAAAATTGGACTTGGCCCTAAAGTTGGACTTTTTGAAAACTCATAACCCAAATATAATGTGAATTAAATGAGATTAGGCTAAAACATAAATTAAGCCCATGTCATCTTAAACCCAAGTCTATTAGGATTTGTTAGGAGACTTCTTCAAAATCTCACATTGACTATTTATGCTAAAGTCAAGGGATTTTTGGCCTATAAATAGGGTCTTCCCTCAATGGTTTAAGGCAGCTCCAAATCCTTAAGATTCAACAAATAAGAGGCATCTCAAGTTTCAACAAGTTCAAGCATTCAAACTTCATCAAATTCAAGGTTCTTCATCAAATTTCAAGGCGTTCATCTTGCTCCACATCAAACAAGTCTTGAAAGCTTGGCAATCAAATATACGTCATCAAATTCCATTCGATTCGATATCAAACTCTTCAGTCCTCGAATCAACATTTTTCAAAAAGAGAATAATTGAAGGACTCATCCTGCAATTTAGGAATTTTTGGAGATTTGTAAGCATTTTTTATATTTATTAAATATTTTGTAAATTTTGATATTTTTCTTGTCTTATTTACAAATTTGAAATTTGTCGTCTACAACAACAATAGTGAAATGTCTATAACAAATAAGTATGTTACACTATTTTTTAATAAGCATGTTACACTATCTAAATAAATATGTTATTTAATCTCAATAAGTATGTTATCATAATATATTATGAGAGAGATATAAGATATCTAATAATATAAAGAATTATGTTTTAATAACGGGTAAAATTTTCGCACGCAGCGTGGAGTTGCCAATTAGTACATTACAAATTGTACGACACTTTGCATTCAATCCACCTTAGAACAAAAGTTTTTTTTAAAAAAATTACACGTAAATAGAACAAAATTTAATATCGTAAAAAATCGTGAAAAAAAATCTTATGAAATTAACACATTTGTTTAAAATGTTTAAACTTATAAATAAGTAGGAGGGAAAACAAAAAAGCTTAACATAAAACAAACTATTATAATATTTTATCTCTTGATAGACTTACATTTATTGAAAAATAATTTAATATAAAAATAATTCATAAACTAATCTGAACTTTTAAAAACTATTTTAAAAAAATTAAAATTACAAATTATTATGAGATTTTTGAGAATTTGTAAAAAGATTTAAAAAGGAAGGGAGGATCTAAATTCATACTTCTTTATCTGTCAATGTGTATTAATTAGACAAAAATATCATTCTTCTCTTCTAATTGTAAAATTTTATTTTTTTCTTTTATTTTAATTATATCTTTTAGGTAAGTATCAAATTAATAAAAAATTCTAAATAAATACAACATAAATAGTACACGAGACTGTGCACGAATTAAATTGTTAACAGATAATGACTTATACAATAAATGAAATAAATATATTTATCATAAATTAAATTTTTTTATTTCTCTTAATTTCTCTTTACTCGTAAAAGTATATAGTAATAATAACTTAGAATTTTATTTGATTAAAAAATTATTTGATTTATACAACTATTTATTTTATTTAATACATTTAAAAAATAATTATTAAGGATACACTTCAGAGAAAAAGAATATAATTAATAACAGTTAAATTCTTATTAGTTATTTATTATTAAAATAATTAATTTTACAAACAAAAAAGATTAATAGTATAGTTGATTTGAAAAAAATATATAGAGGGTACTTTTGTCTAATTAATAATCATAAACTTATTAAAGTTTAAAATCATTTAATTATTAAATTCTAATTGAGAATTTTTTTTACTAAATACTCCCTCCATCCCAACAAAATTGACATACTTACTATTTTAAATTGTTCTAAAAAATTTGATACTTTCCTTAAAAGGAAAATTTTTACTATATAATTTATTATAAAATAATCAATATATCCCACATATATTATTTTTATATATTTAAATTTGACATAAAATATTATATGATCCACATATTTCTTATTTATATTATATTATATTATTATTATATTTTAATTTTTATTTTTGTATAAAATATCATGTCAAACCAATGACGGTTAATTTTAGTGGAATTGGGGGAGTTTTTTTTAGGTTTTATGAAGTCCAAAAAAATGTTTTGGGCCAGTTCAATTTCAATGGGCTTTTAGACCACAGTTTAGTTGTACAACATTGAACCAACCATAAGCGAGAAACCCAGATGGGCCAGATCCTTCCCGAAGAAAACCCCGATTCCCATTCCCTGTAGCTAACCGGGGGAAAGAAAAAAAAAAAAAAAGAAAAAGAAGGGGTGTGTATGTGTATATATGTAAGGCTTCTCCAAGGAGGCCAATTCGTTTCCAGATTCCTTACCAAACCAGAGAATAGAGAACATAACACATACGAATTTGGGAATTAGAGTAGGAATTAGAGAGGGAAAGAGAGAGATGGAATTTGAGTTGAGGAGAGCGAAAGAGAAGTTGGAGAGAGAGCAAAGAGAGAGGAAAGAAAAAGCCAAATTGAAACTGGAACGAGAACGAAAAGCCAAAGACGAGGTTCGTCGTCAACGTGAAGCAATCGAAGCTGCTCAGCGCGCCCGACGCCTCGAGGCCGCTGAAGCTGAAGCTAAGGTGATTTTGCTTTTTAAATTTTAATTTCGATCATTTGTGCTTAAATATTCTTTGCTTTAAAAAAAAAATTGGCCCTTTTTTCCCCTTCTTTTCTTATTACGAAACATCTTTATTATGTTTTAGGAACGTAATTTTGGTGTTTATTGTTGTGAATTTGAGACAATTCAGTAGATTTAATATTGAATGGGGTGATGCTTTTATTAGTGGAGGCTAGTATTCTGGGAACCTTTGCATCAGGTGTGGAGATGGCGCAATGAGCGGTCTTTTGGGGATGAATTTCATTTATTCCCAGCCCAATGCCGAGGTGAAGGAATATTTGAGAGAGTTAAATGTTTCTAAACTTTATTTTTTTGGTTTATATAAGCTCAGATCCATTTACACACACAAAGGTGGAATAATTATTGATTTAGGCGTTTAGAAAGTAAACATATTTTAATAGTATGTTGTAACTTCTATCCGTGTCTGTGACAGTAAATGGAAAAAAAATTCCGCCAAAAAGGAAGAAAACAAAGAAAACTAATCCGCTTTATTCAATTTCTGAAACTTTCTATAGTTTCAGTAGATCTTAATGATTGTGTGAAATTGTACGTCATTAATCGTTTCACAAGCCTAGCAATTTCAAAAACTTGTGCTTGAATGACCAGCTAATTAGAAGATAATCAGCATAACTAGTTAATTAAATGGATATTTCAGCTTTATGGCTAGGTAAGGGAGAATTTCTGTGCTACAAGTGTATGCTTTGCCGAATTTTAAAATTTCTTGGTTGAAATAGGAGTTATGGATAAAATTTTGTGTTTCTTATTTGACTTTCCAAGCTTAGATAAGGCCCTTATGGTCTAGTGTTGATGGAAAAATAGTCCTTTAGCATACCATGTAAGCCTGGATATTTATATCACCTTGTATTTTATTTTGTGTGATCTGTTAGAATTTTGGGGATCTCTTAATTGCAGTGGACTAGAATGAAAATATTTTATTAATCTGTCTTTATGATTTTGTTCAGCCTTGCCTATTTGCAATGGATATTTTCAATTTGGTTTGTTTCTCTCTCCCTTTGTTCTCAGCTCTCTATTACTCATTTTCCTGTGGTCTTATAGCAGCATTGTATAAACTTTAAATTCTGTTTGTAGAATCATAATATAAATATTACCTTTTCACTACCCTGCCTGATACAACTATGGTGCCTTCAATGCCTTTTGCCTAGAAACTAAAATTCTTTAGAGAAATCATTTACAGATATAAAATGTTGGTTGTGGCATGTATTTATATCTTATAAAATTTTCAAATGTGTTCGGTTTTTTTTCATTGATCCATTGGTGAGTGGTTTCTTGCTCATTGACTTCTATCTTTTGAACTCTGATATAGTTGCAGATATTTTATAAAGTTAAAATTTCTTTGCTTAATACCAGTTACTTGATTATCTTTTAGCTACACTACTTTCTGCAACTGTTGAAAAATTGCGGACTGTTGTGTTCCTTTGAGTAATCCCTGTAGCATTCTTGGTTTGTTGCATTAACATAATTGAGTTGACAACTACCAAGCTGATTGAATAGCTTAGCTTATGTGTTAAAATACTCCAATTGGTATTTTATTCGTGATATGAACATTTCACTGCTATTTCTTGTTGGGGACGAGTGTGAAGTAATTCAATCTTGTAATAAATAATTTAGCTACTTCCAAACATTATCTGGAGAATTTGGTATATGGGTTTAATACGGTGGAGTTAGAAGCCAAATCAAGAAAGTGCTGGACAGGATGCATGCTTTTCTTTCATGCCTCACCCTGAAGTAAAATAAAAAGGAAAAAACTTCATTTCTGTATGTCAGCCAGAAAAGAAATTTACAAACAATTTCATATGGTTTTGCTGGCATGATTTACTGTTGGTTTTGGGAGTTAACATGGTTTTTCACTTTCTTTCAGGCAAATCAGCAAATGGAAGAAAATCGGCTTGCTGGGCGAGGAGTAATGTTCTATCGTATTCTGGAACCTGTGCCTTATCAGGGAAATGGAGATAAAATTAAATTGCCGCCATCTTGCTTCACCGAGTTATCTGAACAAAGTGCGTTTGACAAGGGACCATTGTACTTCTCTGTGTCGGTGATTTTGCAGGATTCGCCATCAGAAATGCAGGGTACAGGGGCACAGAATCTCAGGACAACACATGCCGGTGTTCTGGAGTTCACTGCGGCTGAAGGTTCAGTAGGACTTCCTCCTCATGTATGGAGCAACTTGTTTCCTGTAGAGATTCCTACTTCAAAGCTGGTCGAGGTGCGCTATGTATGGTTGCCTAAAGGGACTTATGTAAAACTTCAACCAGATGAATTTGGCTTTTCTGACATCCCAAATCACAAGGCTGTCCTTGAAACAAGCCTTCGCCAGCATGCATCCCTCTCAGAAGGTGATGTTCTAAGAGTCAATCATGGAACCCTGACATACCATTTACGTGTTCTTGAGTTGAAACCCTCATCAAATGTATCTGTTCTAGAAACTGATATCGAGGTTGATATTTTAGGCTCTGATTCAGATGCTCAGAAAACAAGTCAAAACATGCTGAGACCTCTTATATTTGGGAAGTTAGAATCTGGAGTAGTTGAGGAAGGGAACTACATGTACTACAAGTTTTTGATAGATGAAAACATTTGGAGTAGACTTTCCTTGGGGGATGCTGAAATAGAAATAAAGATAGATCAACATACACAAGATGGAGATACAGATCTTTATGTTTCCAGGCATCCTCTCTTATTCCCAACAAGGCACCAGCACGATTGGTCTTCCCATGATATTGGTTCAAAAGTCTTGGTCCTTAGCTCTAAGGATCAGAGCTTGAGACCTGGCACTTACAGTGTTGGTATTTACGGCTTTAAGGGGAAAACAAAATATCATGTGTCTGCAATTATTCTGGAAACCTCCAATTCCAAGGTGGGCCAACAGGCTACAACTTCCTCATCATTGGCAGAGGCAGATACCGTCGAGTGCGGGAACTGCAAGCACTACATTCCTTCTAGGACCATTGCATTACATGAGGCTTATTGTAGTAGACACAATATCATCTGTAAGCATCCTGGTTGTGGGGTTGTTCTTAGGATTGAGGAGGCCAAAAATCATGTCCATTGTGAAAAGTGTGGTAATGCTTTCCAAAATGGAGAGATTGAGAAGCACATGAAAGTGTTCCATGAGCCCCTACATTGCCCATGCGGAATTGTCCTTGAGAAAGAACAGATGGTAAGCTGTTTGCACTTTGGGAACCGTTTCTATTCCTTGTCCTGTCCTGGTTCCCCTTCCCTGAGGTTGACATATCATAGCTTTAATTCTGGTTCTGATACTGTTTATTAAATTCCTTTACTTTTTTCTTCTTGTTTCTAATGGATGCAAGAAAGTTCTTTCCTCAATTTCATTTGTAAAGAAATTATGCTTTTGTTTAGTGGGATCTTAGCATGATTTACGATGCTCCATAAAAAAAATATAGGTAGGAATTCAGACACCCATAGGGAATTTCTTGAAAGCAGACCTAAATTTACTAATTTTTTTTGACATTTTTCATGGTGCATTATTATTGGATAGTGTATGTTTTCTTTCTTCCCCTCTGCTAACACCATCCGCTTATGGGCTACAGGTGCAACACCAGTCTCATGATTGTCCCTTGCGGTTAGTTACGTGTCGGTTCTGTGGAGACATGGTTCAAGCCGGGACTTCTGCTGCAGATGTAAGAGACAGATTAAGAGGACTCTCGGAGCATGAAAGTGTTTGTGGATCCAGAACTGCCCCTTGCGACTCATGTGGCCGATCTGTTATGTTGAAGGATATGGACATTCACCACATCGCTGTCCATCAAAAGAATTAATCTTTGAAGGTCATCTTTTACAGTATCAACTACCGCTATCAGGAGAACTTTCTATTAGCCATCCTTTGTGCCATGAACTGCTATGGAATGTTCAGTTTATATTTATTTATATTCATTTTGCTGTTTGTTTACAGCTGTTGTAATAACTTTCTGAATTTCTTGTATATTTATTATTCATTTGGCTGTTTGTTTACAGCAGTTGTAATAACGTTTCTGGAATTCTTGTATCTTTTCATCCACTGCCATTGCAATAGAGAAAATGCGAAATAGTGCAAGATTGATCTTTTGTGCAAATGGTCTAACCTCTACGATGTCTTCAGGAAATGGAAAAAGAACTGAATTTGGTTTTGAAGGTGCGAAAGTGTCTGTAATCATTTTTTTAAAATAAGTTGCTTCCTACAATGTTTCTGTTGTAGTTTAATTTGTTGTAAATTGATTCTGGGGAGGACAGGAAAATGATGAGACCCCTGCTCCTGTCAGAGGGATAAATCTTATCAATTGAAATTATAAAGTAAGAGATATTCTTTTTGTGATGAAACTATAATCAAAAGAACTTGGGCTTGCCACCCTTGATCATCCACGTCAAAGTCAAAGCATCAAGCATTGAGAAATGTATCAGATCCTTAAGTATATGCCAATAGACTTCTCTATTTTACCATTCGCCTGGCTATGAGCAATGTAACAGCTCAAGAGGCAAAATAAATAAATGCTTCATCCCACATAATAAGTAAACCAAAAAGGCATTTTTATGAACGGAAATTGACCAATGCAATTAGTTGGAAAATCTCAAAATTGGGATAGTTAATGAGAATAGAAAAATGAACATGAAGAAGAATAAAACACACAAGATTATGTGGTTCAATTTATCAAATTAAGCTTTATGTTTACAACAAAAGTCACGAGATATTTTATTCACATTCACCAAGATATTTACACATAGATGTTCTTGATATTTTACCAAACCTTTTGAACATACCATATCTCGTATTACTCATACACTCACGTAACCTATACTTATACGCTCTATAATACCGGATATACCAGGACACTCTTAAAAGCTATATATAAGTATTAGGTTATAAGACTTTTAATCAATATGAGATATAGTAAGAATAACTTCCTTATTCTGATATATATAAAACAATAGTAGCTTCCTAATTCTAAAGATATTAAGAGTATCTTTTGAATCACACTACCTTGGCCTAATATGACTAGGAATGCACGACAAAACCCAATATTCTCCACCTTGACTTGTATCCTGACTTCGTTAGCCTCTAGGATATGTAGTAGCATCAAAGTTACAATACTCTTGACTCTATTGACCTTCACAATTATCAAAATTTTATTGGTAACTAACTACACACTTGAATTAGTACAACACTAACATAACTTGATTCAACGTGGTCAATGAACATGCATAGTTGCTCCAAGTCCAACATGAACTATTGACTTGTAAGAGAATGCTTCGAATTGTTCTTGCCTTTGCACGATTTCTCCTCACACTATCATTTGCCCCTTGAAAGTCATGTGTGCATTTCCTCCCAGGTCATCAAGGTACTTCCTTACTTGCAGATGAGTATTGTTGCCCATACTTCTCTTATTATACTGGGATATTCTAGTCATATGTAATTTTAGAACTTCACCTTAATTAAAAATTACAATTATTAGAATCCTATTAACTCAACGAAATTAGATACCATGCATATTTAGGACATCTGTCACACCAAGTGTGTTCCACTCCAAGAACTCCTTCCTCCCCCCCCCCAACACTCTAATACACCATAAGTACAACAAGCACAAAGGATAAAAATACTTAATTTTCGATTGAAACCAATTAATCCCTTATAGACAACATCCGAAATCTAAAATCCACCTAAGAAGAAGCATCTATATGCTTGAAGACTATGAAGATATCTTCGCATATGCCAATGTATTGTACCACCACTGCAAATCCTCATCTTTTCTTTTCCAATAAGTACATGACAATTGATGACAACTATAATCGTTTGTTCTTTCCTCTAATTGTGTAATTTGGATCTACCTGCCTCAGATCTACCATCAAATCCTTTTAGTCCAAAACTTGTTTAGTTTATGGAAGGTGTACAACTATATGAGTAATTTTATCAGTATCTGACAATCTAGCTCTCTATAGATATAATACCGCCAATATTGACTCATATGCATATTACCAAAGAGATTAGTGTTTTTCTATTTTTCTACTATCTTAACTATTTCTCTTATTGAATTTCATCATGTCAAAACCTCAAAACTTTATAAACCTATGTTTTGATACCACTTGTTTGGAAATCTCTAAATCGGGATAGTTAAGAAAATAGAAAAATGAACATGAAGAATAAAATAAGGTACAAAAGATTTACATGATTTAGCTTATTGAACTAAGCCTACATCCATAACGAAGATCATAAAACACTTTATTAATAGTCACCCGGAGATTTACACAAAGGTATTCTTGGTATTTTACCCAAGCCTTTGTACACATATTATCTCTCGTACTATTCATACGCTCACATAACCTACACCCATACATTCTATAATACTGGACGTACTAGATCAAACCAAGATACTCTTAAAAGCTCATGACTCCACATATATATAAGCATCAAGTCATAAGATTTCTAATCAATATGGGATATAGTAAAAGTAACTTTTTAATTCTAATATACACAGGAAAGTAGTAACTTTCTAATTCCAAATACATTAGGAATATCTTTTTAATCACACTACCTTATCCTAATCTGGCTAGGAATACAAGATAAAACCCAACACATTTTTTATAATATAAAACTCATTGCAGTAGTTGAAAATGTTGAAGGAAAATGCCTATGACAAATATTGGTTTTCAAAATCACCAAGTAATATGTTCATCTTGTAGTTAGTTTTTGGCTTCTTTTTTGAATTTCATCATCTTGTGGTTCATCTTCTTTTTACATTGTGCTTGTTTCTTCAAATGTTCTAGTGAGAGTCCTTCTCGTGTTTGTTATAGTTGTTGACGATTCCGTCATTTGTTAGTTGTTTTTTAGAGGATTTTAATTTTTTTTTTAGTACCTTTTGGCCATACTTAGTTTGCATG
Source organism: Voacanga thouarsii (assembly GCA_026120185.1). Lineage (NCBI taxonomy): Eukaryota > Viridiplantae > Streptophyta > Magnoliopsida > Gentianales > Apocynaceae > Voacanga > Voacanga thouarsii. The sequence goes on from JANUWF010003370.1 coordinate 2,144,894, forward strand.
TGCTACATTAATAATTGATTTTTCATTCATTTTCTGAATCATTTGCTTCTCCCTTTGTTGGCATATTTTCTCTCGATCTTTCTACATAAAAAAAAAAAAAAAATGAGGTTTGGCTGTTTTGTGTGAAATCTATCCTTGGGAGTTAGTAAGTCTTGTCAAGAGGGAATTGCCTTTTACTGCAACAAAGTTGTTAATATATAATTATAATAATTATCTTGTCATAAAGAATATCTATAATGAAATTTTCAGTTTATTATTCAATTGAATGATGTCCAAAATTATTTAGTATATTTCCATCACCTAAAGAAGAGATTGAAAATTATTGAGTTAAATAATTTAAATGGTTCTTAATCATAGTATTATTATTGGGCATGATAGGAAGACTAATGCCGTGTCTATACAAATAGTAAATCTCTCACCATGTAGTACAACCATAGTAGAATATATATGAAGAATGCTTATGTAATCATAAATTGAGTTAAATTATGATTTATTTATTATTAAATGCAATAATATAATTTGTAATACCTCACCTCAGTCACACCTAGGTTATAGGTAGAAAGACATCCCGCGAGCATGTGTATATGCATGTAGCTAATTCATGACCATTTTATGAACTGGTAATTATGTGTTTGATTTCTTTATGAATATTTGAATTTTTTCTGAATGTGTGCTGTATTTTAATTTTAGGATTTAGAGTAATATAGTATTAATGGAAGTCTTTATTTCAATTATTTGTGATGTAGATATCTTGTGAGGGAGGCAAATTTGGTTCCTAGCTTTCGAAAGGATTCTTGGGTATTTTTCTTAAAACATAGACCCTATGGGAGAATTATGGATAAATTGTTAACTTGGAATTTATTTTGAAAAAAAATATAATAAGATAAAATTTTGGCTGAGTTTTAAAGCCCTAAATTTCCTAAATTTTCTCCTAGTTATTGTTAGGCATGAAATAGTCATATTTTTATATTCTTTCTCCTTAGCTTTTATGTATGCTTTTGTGTGATAATGAATGGGTTCTACTCATATTGTGTTTTTTTAGTGTTTTTAGGTTACTTTGATGAAAAATGAGTAGAAAATGGACTTAAAACACTATATTTTCACACTAGGATCGGTTGCTAGTTGTTTGGAGGTATTGGAAGTAGGTTTTTAAGGGTTCACATGCATGCACGACTTGATACACGCCTATATATCAAACCATACAAAGCAGATAAGCTTCTAAGAGATATGCACTACCAGATGCACGCCCATACATTGTCTATGCATAACATGGGAGAATTTTCTACCCCAAAAGTTTGTAAAAATCGAGGAGAAAATCATCCTACAAGATGCACGACCATGTGCATGGCCGTGCATGTGCCTGTGCAGAGTGCACGGCCACCTTGCACTATCGTGCATTTCTTTGTGTCACTATTGAACTATTTTATTCAGATTTTATGCACGGATTCAATGCATGCCTATGCTATAGCCCGTGTAACCTTCCTGAAAGTTTTAGAAAGTCCTAAACAAGTCCAATGGCAGTTTAACCTTCTTAAATTCAATCAAAGACGATTTAGGAACTTTATATAAAAGCAAAGGATGTCCTAATTCAGCATATAACAAGGAAATACACCAATCTTTCTTTATTTTAAGCAAAGGAAGGCTTCAAGAAGGAAGAAGAAGTTCGGAGGTAAGAAGAACTTGAGATTAGGAGCATACAACGTTTTATCATTTAAACTTTCTCTTGTTTCTTTCTTGTTTCCAATTGAAATTTGTTTTTATGTTTTTAAGTTCAAAACAATTAGTTTCTATCTTTTTTTAAGGTTATATTTTAAGTATTAGTTTTGGTACTTTGAGATTGTTGAACAAAGATTCTATCTTCTATGTTCTAAGATTGTCTTTTAAGTATTTTATGTAATTCTGAATTTCTTATCTTATCAATTGTGCTAACTTTATTATACTGGATCAACATACTTTACTTGCATGATTGTATTGCTTAGATAATTAATCTTTGATTAATATGTCTAAGTAGCATCTATTACTTGGTTAGGTTTCGAGGTTAAGTGACTTAACTAGTGATAGGGTATTGTGTAATGTTTAAGTGCATATTTTCGAGGTTAATTAGATATGTGACTTGATATTGGTGATGCCTTGTACACTTATAAACTTTGTAGTTAATCTATGACAATTGATTAATTAAAGGTTAATCAATTTAGATTAGGTTAAGAATGAAGTTAGTGATTTTAACTTACAGGTTAAATAAGGGTTAGTCCACGTTTGCAAGGATAGAGAATTTAAGTCATTAAGATAAGTTCCTAAGATCAAATTTTCAAGATAATCCAATCTATGATAGGTTTCCTAATTTGATCTCAAAACATGTTCCTAAAACAAGTGGTGGCCTAATTGGCTTGGATTTGTTTTTCTTATTCTTATTTTGTTAGTTTTCTTATTTATTCACGTTATAATTTAGTTAGTTTCCTATTTGATTTCCCCCATTTGTTTTATGCTACTTCATCATAGAAATTTATTCAAGTTAATTATTCAAGAATTGTTCATAAGATTAAGATAAGGAGAGAATATAAGAGTATACTTCTCTTGAGTTTTTTGTGGGTTCAACATCCTACTCACTGCTATACTATGCTATATTTTTAGGAGGAGGATTTTTATTTTTTTTGTTAGGTGTATAACATTTGCATTTAAAAGAAAAACATATTTTGAATGCCATAATCTCCTCACAAAAAAAAAAAAAAAAAAATGGCGCCACTGCCGGGGAACCCTATCTTTTTTTCTTTATCTTTGAATGACTTTTGTGATGATTGATCTTGATGAATTCTTTTGATGTTGTGCTTTTCTTGTTCTTATTTTTCTTGTGTCTTGTTTTGTGTTTTCTTTTTCCTTTAAATTTTTGTTTTTGTTTTCATATATCAAAATTCTATCTTGATATATGAATTTTCTAAAGTGGAAAGACGAGGTAAGTATGGAAAACATAGCTAAGTGTCTAAATTCAACCTAAGGAGATAAGGATTTGTGTAGAAGTAACATCCGCCGGAGATGCTTCAACCAAAATTTTATTTTCTACAATTGGTGCCTCACACGATACACAAATTGGACATACACTTGGAGGAATAGCTGACCAAGGGAGTTTTTCTTTCCTCTTGTCTTTAGTGTCTTCAATAAGTGTTTTTCTCATGTGTCAGTTTTTCTTGTGTTTATATCATTAGGTTATTTTTAGGTTGTTGGGGTTTTTCTTGAGTTTTTGTTATCGTGTGTATTTTTGTGTTTAAGGTAAATGATTTTTCACAAAGCATAAAACATCAAATTTGGAAAAGGGTTTAAAAAGTCACAATTGTATACTAAAAATGTTTTGAAAATTTCAAAACTACAGTAGATATGCACGACATGTTGCACGCCCGTGCAACTGTTGGGATTTATATCCTTTTAGATTAGGTTTCTGATGTAAATTTTTATTTGTATTAATAAAAGTTTTATTCTTAGAAGTTATTTGTGAATACTTCTTTATTTTTGTGCACGATATCATTGGAAAAGACCCATTGTGTTTAAGTAAATGGTTTATGTGAATGAAGATATTTCACAATAAAGTATGGACTATGGGTTACTTAACACATAAACTATCATTCTTAATCGAATGATGAGAATGGGAATCCCATCATGATAAGGTTATTGTGTTATGAATTCTAATTATAGAATGGCTTACCTTTAGCCAATGAGTAGTCCTCTTATTTCATAATATAAGCGTAGTTTGAATACGTAGAACTTGACATGTGTAGTGGTTTCTAAAAGTACTATGTGGTAGAAACCTTATTACTACTACTACAATGTGGACTTGTACTCTACAGTTTGAGTATGAGTTGGTGGTCTGACGAAGCGGAAGCATATGCTTTGATGTAGTATAGTTGAGGTTCTTTTGTATGACCAATATACTTGTATGTTGGGTATATGTACCTAGTTAGTTAAGACAGACTTGTACAAGATAACTTTTCTACTATATCGCTCCTTGTGGTTATCCGAATAATCTAATTATCCAGGACCCTAGGGAACATGATTTGGATATTTGCTTTAGGGTAACTCCTTTGGAAAGTGAAAATATTCCAAGAAGTCATGGATCATTGGACTAAAAGCCTAAGGATGGTAGATGTCTTTTAGAGAGGTGTTAGTACACTTTTTTCTCTCTAAATGCACGACGATGTGTAGAGGAGTATTTTAATTATTTCACCTATAGATCGGAGACATAGCTAATGTAGCATTGTCCTTAGATCAATATTTTCCTATGGTGATATTAGAAAATATTTAAAATGTAAAATACAACTATTTATATAGTAGAGGTATTTTGATCATTTTAGTAGCCAAGACGATATGTTTTTTTGGTCCTCGGAATAGCCCGTAAGTCTTAATTAATTTTGGGTTGAGGAAATGGTCTCAATTTAAAAGGACTTTATTTTATTTAGGAAGTCTAATTTATTATTGGATTGGAATAAAATAAAAGGACGAGAGAAGTTAAAGTAAATTTATTATTTAGTTTAATTGGTTAATTAATTATTCAGGGTCTAAGCCCAGATTAAATAATTAGAAAATTAACCTGGGCCTAAACCAGAAAAAAGGCTTAAATAATTATTTTGATTTATTTGGGCTCATTAATTATTTATTGGGTTAATTTTATAGGCCCAAAAATAAATAGTTAATGTTTATTATTTTGGGCTCATTGGGTCCAAGGAAAATAATAAAAATAATTATTGGCCTAATAGCCTGGACCAAAAGTAATTCACAGAATAGAAGAGTTTGGGGTAAGACAAATGTCTTCTGTTGATAATTTCTGGGTGTTTTGAAATATCGAAACTTCGGTGTTATGTTAGCAGGTATAGTAGCCGTGAGTTTTGATTTTTCATAACACACACACGTCTGTGAACACAAAGAGAAAAAAATCAAAAGCCTTGTTTTTCTTCTTCTATCTCGTTCTTCCTTTGTTCTTAATCTTCTTGATTTTGCTAATTAATAGCAAAGGGTCAAGAGTATTGAGACGTTGATTTTCCTTGCCTAAGTTGTGTCACCAACGAGCATTAGGTAGTGTAGTATTCTGAGCTCTCAAGGGCTTTGGTGTTCATGAAAGCAAGACGAAGTAGGCGTATCGCGGGTTTTCAACTGGAGGAGCCAACTAGTGAAGTAGCTACTCCTATGGTCCAGTCGGTCTCTTCACAAACAAAGAAACCAAAATCACGTAGAGGTAATATATTTTTAAAACCTTCCACTGTCTGTTTTGTGCATTTGTTTTGGCCTCTGTATGCCTGTGCGTGCATGGTTTTTCTTGTTTTTCACGCTTCAGCAACAAGCCATGCACAAGGAAATATTCTTTTTTTGCAAACTGCACAGGATTGTGCATGCCGTGCAGTATCTAGTGCATGCTTGTCTTCTTTCCTACAAAAATATTAATAGTTTTGTAATACTTCATCCCTTACCTTTGTTTGAGTCTTGTTTTTCTTTGTTTTTCATGTTTTTGTTGTGTCTAGATTAGGTTTGTTTAGGTAATGTCTTTTTCTTTTATTATCTTTAAGGACTTCTCTCTTTGGACATGTGTTTTCTATTCATTCTAACACTCTTATTGTCCAACATTGAAGCTTATTCTTGTGGATTGATTATATAGCACACAACTTCTAGAGTTTTTAATGGAGCTTTGGCAATCACACAATCACATATGCACTTGTTGCTTGGGAAGTTTTATTTTTCTTTATTCCCTTATCTTCTTGGTCCCTTTAGGTAAGCTTAATTGTTTAATTTTTGCCCATTGAGGACAATGTCCGGTTTAAGTGTGGGGCGTGGAATTAGAATTCTTTTTCCAAGTTTCTTGTGTGATTTTTGGGAATAATTTGAATTTGGGAGACAATTGAAATTTTTTTAATTTTTGAAATTTTTGGAGATTTTTTGAATAAATTGATGGAGCTAATTTCTTTTCTTTTGACTTTGAATAATGATTTGATGTTTATTTGGTTGAGTTGATTTTGGATAAACTTGGATATTAAGTTGAATATAATTAAGTCTTGAGAAATTAGTCTAACCTTATTTATTTCTTATTAGATGTATGAAACTTTTAACTTTGTTAGATTCATATAAATCTTGTGATGAAGTTTACGTTTAGTTTATATGCTAATTTTTGTTGAAAATTATCTACGCTAGTCCTAAACTTGGGTTTTAAGTAAATAGGATGGAATAGGTAGTTCCCTCATATCTCCTACAAAAAAAGTATTAAAAAAAAATGAAGAGAAAAAATGTCTGGGAATGCAAAGCACATGCCTTTTGATAAAAAACGTGCGAAAAAAAGATAAAGTTGGAAAAAATGAAAAAGAAAATATGAACATGGGTTAATATGGTGAGATGGAGCGAAACTCACTCACTCGAGGCTATAAATCCCAAGAAAAAAAATTTGATTTCAAAAACAAAGAAAACAATAGCTTGAGAAATCCTAGTTTACTACTTGATTTTTTGTAGTTTAGACAATAAAATTTTGAATTGGTTGCATGTGCTTAACTTATATGATTTGCTTCATTTATATGTTTTGATCAAAGGAAGGAGTGAAATACATTGAAGGTAGATAAACGTTTAGACTAACTTCAATGGCCTTGGGTATATTTAACTTAATAAGTAAGTTTGCCTAAAATCTTTTTGATTAAATAAATGTTAGATTGTTTTTCATTAGGAAAAGAAGATAGTCTCTCTATCGTACTTATTAAAAAATTGGAATTCAATGTTTCAATCCTTTTTGAAAAATTGTTTTGCTTGAGGATATACAAAAAGTTAATTGTAGGGGTATTTGCTAGGCGTGAAATAATCTCATTTTTATAATCTTTTTCCTTAGCTTTTATGCATGTTTTTGTGTGATAATGAATATTTTTCTCTACTTATATTATGTTCTTTGATGTTTTTAGGTTACTTTGATGAAACATGAATATAAAGTGGACTTAAACGCTATATTTTTACACTAGGATTGATTGCCAGTTGCTTGGAGGCCTTGGAAGCAGGTTTTTAAGTGTCATGTGTATGCATGACTTGATGTATAGCCATGCATCAAGCCATGCAAAACAAAGAAGCTTCTAGGAGACATGCGCTGCTAGATGCATGCCCGTGCATAACAAGGGAGAATTTCAATCCTAAAAGTTTGCCAAAATTTAGAAAAAAATCACTATGCAAGACGCACGGCTATGTGCACGGCCGTGCATGTGCCCATGTGCCCATGCAAAGTGCACAACCACCTTGCACGACTGTACATCTCTATATGCTACCATCGATCTATTTTGTTCAGATTTTATGTACGGCTTTTGTAATACCCTGTATCAACCACCTTTATTATATGGGGAAAAGTCATGCATGTCATAACATTTTATATTGCATTTGGTAATTTGAACTATTTTCATAAATATGTGAGTTCCATGAGTTTGTTATTTCATGAATTTATTTGTTTTGCTGTGTTACTTGAGTTGGTTGAGCTTTTTGTTTCATTGAGGAGAATTTATTAGAAAGGAAATGAAGTAGTGAGTAGGAGTTAAGGGAATTTGTTGGAGGAATAGTTAAATAAGAGTTGTTGTGGAATAGTGATTAGAGTTTAGTGTTTATTTATTGGTGGACCTGAGTTCGAATCCCAACTATTGCAAATCCTTTTCTTTCTTTTATTTCCTTTTCCCTAATTTCCTTAAGCCTTGGCCTAATTTCCCTTGGAGTAGCCGCCACCTTGGAGACCAACTCCTAAAATCTAGAAGTCTGAATTCTCTTGGGATTATTTGATAAAGATTTGAAAATAAATTAAATTCTTATTTTAAATATCTTATCATAATCTTTTAGAGAATTTTAAATATTACAAATCTGGAATTTCAAAAGCTATATCTAAGTAATTTATTAGGAAATAAAAAAATATAAATATATATCTTGTTTTCTTCAAAGTAATCGCCACCTTTTAAAGGAGATAAGTCTCGATATTTTAATTTTCTTCAAAGGATTTTAAAGGAAAATAAAAGGATAAATGCTGATTTTTAAATTAAGCATTTATCCCTTGGATTATGGATTTTCAAAATTTAGGGGAGGGAGAAACAAGAATTTCGGTTTTAGCTTCAAGAAAATCAAAATTTTATCCTTTTGAAATAATTATCTATTAGCTATTTAAATTTACTCAAAATAATATAGGTAGTTAAATTATTTCTGATCAAATAACTTAATTACTTCATGAAATTTTCTGGGAAAAAACCCTAAGCTGGCCGCCACCTTAGGAGCTAGTTGAGCTCAACTTAAACCTTCAAAAGCTAGGATAATTCTATCCAAGATAATCCCCAACCAATAGGATTTTTATTTGGCCCAAATACCAGAATTTTCCCCCTTCCTTTCTCTAGAATTTCGGTCACAACATACACACACATTATGCACGAAAATTCCAGACCAATTCACTCCCATACTCTCTCTTGTTGTTGAGCAAAAACGCAGCTGCACAAAACTCATTTTTCTTCTCTCATTCTCGCCACAACAAGGACCGAAACCAGCCATTCTTCTCTCTTTTTCCTCTTCAGATTTTTGGCCACTTCAAGCAACAAAAACACAACAATAACATCTCCCAATCATTGATCAATTTCTGCTAAGCAAGAAAAGACCAAAGCTGTCCAACCTTTCTCTTGTGATCAAGAGTTCATAATAAGGTAGGACTTCTCCAAACACCCAAACACCAAAACCCAATCTTTTCCTTGCATCAAACCAGCGAAAATCCCCACTCTCTGAGCCTCTTAAATTTACGAAACAAGCAGCTTTCTGCTTTCTCAAAATTTCGTCCAGCACCCTCCAAGAACAAACCCAAACTAAAATAACATACAAGGTAAACAATCCTCAACCCTTCTATCCATCTCTCTCTTCGTTCTTTCTTTCTTTTCTCTCCCTAAATCACATCTAAAGGGATTGATTTCTCCCTTTACTTGGTGAATCTCGATCAAGAACATCTAGGCGGACCAACCTCTTCAACTCTCCATTGAACTCAAGCTAATCACCAAGGAGTTATCTTGTTGTTGAGTCTATTTCGCTAAGAGGTAATTAAAGACCCTATCTTTACTGATTTAAATAGGTTTTGTCCTTAAAGTATTGACTTATGGATGCTTATAGAGTCTAGCATAAAAGTATGAATAGATTAGAATGATAAATATGATGGTGCGAGAATTAGCCAAAGCATGTTTGATAGGACTTTGTTGTATCTTGCCATGATGAACCTAGATCTATGTTAGCATGTTTGAGATCTTTTAATGTTAATTGGGTTGATTGTGATGATTTAATGCTAGATGAATATAGGAGTTGTCATATTGTGGTTTGTTTTGGATAAATGTAAGTTTTATGATCAATAGCATGACAAAGGGGAAAATATGAATGTAATATGATGAGTTGATCAATTTAAATGCTACTCATTGATAGTGGCTAGGTAATGTGTAGTTTGAGTTCTGATTTTGGAATTGTTGATACTAGTTAAGGAAGGAGTTGAAGAAAGGGCAATCAGTTGATTTATCCAAATAAGTCCCTGCATAACCGTTTTGATACATGTACATATTTGCAAGCATTTTGTACAAGGATATTTGGAATTGATGTCAATACAATGATTGATAAAAGGATTGAAACATTGGTTGAACAAGATGAGTTATACTGTGATGTTTTGATACTTAGGCTAGAAACGTGGATGTCTTACTTTCTAAAAGAGTTTGTCAAATTTCAACTATTCAAACTGAAAAACGATTTCTTACTCTATCTAGACGATTTGGAAATGCTATTGTGAAAAATCATGTTTTGCAGTCAAGTTAATCAATGATTTTAAAATAAGGGGAAATGATTCCGCCCCTAAAAGGGGAGCGTTGAGTACTCAGCAGGGGTAAGCTAGTGGTACTAGTTTTGAAGAGTAAGAGTGAGTCTTCTGGCAGGAGGCCACCTTCAGAAGATGAACTCAACTTGGAGAGGCGATAATACTACTTAGTTAGGCCGGTCTGAGCTAGCATATTGGTCCATGTGGACATTGTTTATCCAGATTGGACAACCGGAGTGTTGGGTGTAGAGATGGAGGAGTATCTCACCCTAGTGGGAGGATTCCCCACTGCCCTTATTGAAAGGTTACATTGGGTCGCTATCATGGTGGTAACCATGATATGGATTCTGATACTATTACTTGAATCATTGCTAATCCCTACTTAATGAACTTATGAATATGATGAAATGATGATTTATTGTGAACTGTTTTGGATTCATTGAGCAAGGTTTTTTTGTATAATTGTTATTGATGAAATTGACTTGTAAACATGATTTTGTGATTTTAATAAACCTGCATGCATAAAATGTTTATATATGACATTCGCACACACGAGACTTACTGAGATGCCAATCTCACACCTTTTTATATCATAATTTTAGGGGAGTGCTTATACTGAGCAGGTTGAAAAAATAAGAGATGATCTTCCATTTGTTTATTTTATTTTGACTTGTATTTCTTCCAAGAGATGTTTGTTAGTTTTGAATTCTCAGACTTGTATAAGTTTTACCTTCAAATGTAATAAGAGTATTTCATTATTTTATTTAGTAGTTTTTCTTTTTTATTATTTTGTACATCGTTATAAAGACCCTAGCCCTCTGGACGGGGCAACATCCCCCCTATCTGGGTACGTAGGTAGTGGGATGTTATAGCTTCATTGCATGCCTATGCCTATAAGCCATGCAAGCTTTCTGAAGGTTTTAGAAAGTCCTAAACAAGTCCAATAGCAGTTAAAATTTCCAAAATTCAACCCAAAAAAAAAAAAAAAAACGGTTTAGGGATTTTATATAAAGGCAAAGGACGTCCTAATTTAGCATATAACAATGAAATAAACCAATCTCTTTCTTTTAAGTAAAGGAAGGCTTCAAGAAGAGAGAAAGAGTCTGAAGGCAAGAAGAACTTGAGATTGGGAGTTTACAAAGTTTTTATGATACCCCGATCTCACCATACCTAAACATACAAGTACCAAGAGTATGTACAACTATTGCTAGATTAGTAGCTAAATCAATACAACAAGACAACACAAATTTACCAAATATGAAATTCTGATGATAAGTCTGAATAGTATAAAATGATGGGCATAAGTACCCATTGTCAAGTTGAAAAATCTATTTTGGCCCAGTGAGGATGGCAGTCATGTAGTGGACCGTGCGTGCTACCAAACATATTGTCAACCTACGTATCCCACTACCTATGTACTCTAAAAAGAGCAGGGAGGTCACTTTGTCCTTAGGACAAAGGGTTTTTATAGCTAGGTGAACAGAAAGTGAAAAGAAATGAATTAAATTCAAACCTTATTACTATCCAAACCAAACTTATACAAGTCTCAAAAACCTCCAAATAAAAATTCTTGAAAGAAATTACAATCATAAATTATAAATAAAATCTTCAAGTCTCAAAGATATCTCAACCTTCAAAGCAGGATCTTCCTAAAAACATGATATCAAACATGGTGAGAATTACTTCCCAATAAATCTTGTGTGTGCTCATGTCAAATTAAGAAATATTTCATGTATACATCTTTAAACAAATCTTAGAAAAGACTGCAAGTCATATTATTGTGCTTCTGTACATAGAGTGGTGTTTTATATTTACATATCTCAAATAAAAGTACACATATAGAAAAAAACAAATACTCTAAAATAAAGGTGACTATGAAACCCTGCATCATAGTCGAGGCCATGAAACCTTGCATCATTACTGTGTATTGTGAAACTCTACATCACAATACAAGTAGGTGATCGACTCACTAGGTGAGATACTCCATCTCTACAACCTAACTTACCGATTATCCACTTCCGAAAAATAGTCCACTTGGGCTAAGTTGCTAGATCAGACCAGCTTGACTAATCAGAACTGACACTTTATCAAGAAAGAGCTTATATCTTGGTAGAGGCTTCCATTGAAAGACTTATCCTAACCTTCTAAAATTAGTTCCAACTAGCTTACACTTATTTAGTACTCAACATATGCTGTTCCGTACAAGAAAAATTCACAAGAACTTTGCCATTTTAAAATGCAATCATGGTTAACCATTTTAGTTTGAATCCTTTATTCAAACGTGTGAGTACTTTAGTTAGAAACTTCTGTTTGAGCAAAACATTCAGCTTCAACAAGCAAAAGAATGTGTATGATCAAAAGAGAAAAGAAATAACCATGGTTGTATTCCATATACACATAGCAGAAAACATACTTATTTGCAATATTTCGTTTGTTTATCAAAAAAGTTTTATGCAAGGACTAATTTGTCGAGCTTATTCCAATCCTTGGGCTAGTGAGTTGTTCCTCGAACTTGGATCCCACTTCCATCTTACAAGAAAATTACAAACCCTTAGCCAAACACTACTTCCTAGACATGATATAGCATCCAAAGTCTAACTCCCCTCCTTGTAACACCCTACTACCTAGACCTAATAGGGCCAGGGATGTAGCCCCATCCATAGAACAAGGGGTATTTATAACTAGGTTACATAAAATAAAATAAAATAAATACTTTAAAATTAAACTTATTACAACCCAAAAATACATGAACAAATCCAAAATAAATTGTTTGCTACAATCTCTTGTTAGTGTTGTGCCCTAGAGGCAATCACTTGTACATTGTATATGACACATTTTATTTTAATAAAAAGACTTTATTTATCTTACAGTTTCTTTTGTATACTTTAAGTAATATAACTGTTCGATAAAGTCCCTACTACAACACTGTGTTAAGGAAATCATGATAGAGATCATGATATGAGATTCCTACTATACTGGATGGTGTTAGTACTTAAATAGTCCCTAGTTATAGTATTAATGAGATAGGACATCAGTAATGTGTTAAGGCTAGCATGTGTTAGACTTCCTGATTTGATCAGGCGGTGGTTCTCATAACCGTGAGTATTGAGATACTCAAAGATAACACATGGATGCTTGTTAATGGAACAAGTTCATTAGATGACCTAGCTTTGAGATAATCACATGGATAATTATTTAGTGTCAGTGATATAATCTCAATATAGCAAATGTGCAAGTATCCTTAGACTTGAGATCTCCAATGTACTTTGTTTGCTGAGCTTTGTACTTTGATTCCAATCTCCGGAGCTCGATCGAGGGCCGCCTGTGGGATGGATGTTAGGTATATTGTAAGGTAAACGAAAGTAGTTGAGATGGTCAATAAAGGATTCACCACTCCTAATAGTAGGGGCGAAATCTCATGGCCACTTGTAGAAATTACTACACAGAAGTCCTTGGCCAAGGCGATTGTGTATTGGAAATAGTTCCAATTGATACACATCTAGAGTAGTGGGTTCCTGGTACAAGTACTATTGTATTCGGGCCAGAATTAATTCTAGAGGGAGTTGGCACTAATTCCGTACTCCAAACTGAATGAGATATTGTATGGTGAAAAGAGTTAATTGCACTGAAGTTTGTTATTGAAAGGTTCATGTTAAGCCACTTGACTTCCTGGACTTTTGGGTGGTCATGATGTGTTGCTAGATACCGCTCATGATTTGAGAATATGGGTTTATTAATTGATGAATTAATAAATCAATCCTGATTAGAATTAATAGGATTAATTCTAATTAATTATGGATTATTAATCTCAATGACGTTTGGATTAATTCGTGTTCACTACCAATTGACTGAAAAACCTAATAGGTCACACACTATAGAGGATTATTTATTCAAGATGTTATTTGATAACATAGTAGGGTTAATTGAGAGAAAGAGAAGTTGTTGTGGACAAATTATAATTAGTTATAATTTGTGATTCAAGTTGTAATTGTGAGAACTTAATGTTTCCAATTACAATTAGGGAATTCTAATAGGATTAGAATTCTCAGTTTTGGAAGGGATTTTCGTGTGACATATATTATGAGTCACACGAAACCCTAGAAGGGGTGATTCACACGAAAATAGGAGCCACAAAAACAAACGTCTTCTCTCTCTCTCTCTCTCTCTCTCTCTCTCTCTCTCTCTCTCTCTCTCGTTTTTCTGAAAACGAAAACAGCTCTAGCCGCCATATTTTTCTGCTAGCACAGAAAATCTTGGTGCTTGAGTATTCCTCTGTGTGGATTATTGTTAGAGATAATCACACACTGTGATTATAGTGGTTAGACGTCCAACTCTCGTGGAGTTTGCATAAGAGGATTGCTGGATTGTGCCTCGACTTGAAGAAGATCAATTTTGTTCTTTGGACGATCAAACAAAGGTAAAAGCTATTACCTTTATTGTCTTTATATCTTGTTTTCCACACATAGACGGGTCCTGGGAGGGTATCTTGTTTTATTTTTCATTGCACCGTATAGGATACAAGCCTGAGATACCTAACAGTGGTATCAGAGCCATGCTATGTGGTCTACGAACATTGTTTTTGGCATGAAAAATTATTTTCATGTATTCGTGTTTGTTTTTGTTCGTTGTGAAAATCGTTTTCACTCAAGTCGAAATCGTTTCAAGCTTTGTGGGTTGGGTCCGTAACACAATATGATTGTGTAAAAGTTATAGCATATTTCGAAAGGTGCTTTCTTTCTGTGCTGAAAATTTTTTGTAGAAAAACGTTTTCTTAAACATGGTAGTTGCCCTCTGTTTCATCTTGTGAATTTGATTTTTTGTTTTGTTTTGTCTAAACTAACAATTTGGTTGTTGTTTTGATCTTCAAAATAGAAAATTCTGTTGAGAATTGTTCTCACTAAAATTCTGCAGAAGATGAAGGCATCAGAAATTGTTTCTAGAAAATTTTTCTGAAAATCGCCGCCACTTCCCGACTACAATCGGCGTTGGCTCTAGCCTCCAAACCAGAGCCGGTTCCGTTCTGTTCGTGATGTCTAGAAATTGTTTTTGGACGAGAAAATTTTTTGGAAACTAGAACAGAGCCGGCGCCGACTCTGGCTTCCAAACTGGCGCCGGTTATGCTATGTTTTGCACGATCCAGCTGTTTAAAAAAAAAAATTCTGGAATAGAATTTTGAAAAGGGAAAAATCTCATTTGATGAGAGGCGGCAAAATAAAAATTTTTCCACGGGGGCGTTGCCCCCTGACCCCCGCCCGCTGACCAGCCAGCAGGACTACCGTTATCGTTGCGAGACGGGACCCAAAAGTGTTTTCTCAAAATTAGTTTTGAGACAAACAATTTTATTTTTTAAAATAGTGATTTTAAAATTTTAAAATTAATGTATTTTTAAAATATTGATTTTAGATTTTGTTTTATTTTTCCAAAATAATGATTTTGGAATAATAAAAGTATATGTTTATTTTGTTTAAGCATAGTCAATGCCATAATGGATGGTTATGGACTAAAATCAATTATATCTGTTCATGCATTTTACAGTTTTGGTTTTTTTTTTATGAAATAGGGCCTGCGTATCCTGCATTCTCTAGAATTCTTGTGTAATTCTCTTCTCATCTAATTCCCCTCGAATGTAACTCGAGGTTTTCTCTCTTTAGGAAATTATGTAATTAGTTTACATAGGTTAGATAGGGGTAGAATTATTTTATTTTGGAGATGACAACCAAAACAAGGCGAGAAGGTAAGATCTTCTACTTGAATCATGCATGAACACTTAGAGTTAACTATATTAATTTCTGTTATGACTCAAAGAAATTAATTTAGGGTAAAGTCCATAACCATACCACGTAATCGCTTTATTATCATGATTATCAATTATGTGATTTATTGATTTTTATGCATGTCATTCAATGAAATCACTAAAAGGAACAAATCCCTCAATTAATATTAAATCTAATTCCTTCTGTTAATATAGTAAGAACGAGAGTCCCTTTTCAAGACTAGGTTGTTGGGCAAACCTAAGCCTACTTGACATCGAGCATATTCAAGCTATGGAATTCAATTCTTGATTAATGGGTCGGGTTTAACTAAATTCTTTATTCCGGTTGGGCAAACTCAAGCATAAAGAAATTTAGAGGAAAAGTTGGGGTAGCCCAAAAGGCTTTAAGATTAAAAGCTGTTAATCACTCAATGATCCGGTAGTTACATACGATGTAATTGGTATTGGATACCTACCAATGAACTCAAGGGTGGCTTGTTGGGTAAACCCAAGGTTATTCTTGAGGAATTTGGATACTGGTTCAATAGGAAAGTTTCCAACGGGTTTTTCCAAATTAGTAGTATGGGCTATTGGTTTGAGTAAAATAGTGGAGTAAAAATGCGCTTAATTAAAGTCCTAATTATTTGCATATCATGTGCATATACAAGTAGGTAATGCTCTCTATCTTTGCATTTAGGTCACTTGCATCATGTCAACAAACTTGAACTTACGTAGCATCTTGGAAACCAATAAGTTAACCGAATCAAACTATCTCGATTGGTATAGAAATTTGAGAATCATTTTCAAATCGAAAAAGTTGCTCTACGTGCTAGATGCTCCATCCCACCACTACCAGCCCAAGATGCTCATGCTGTCCACAAAAGGCACAAGGAGGATAGTGATACAACATCATGTATTATGCTAGTATCCATGACTCCCGAGTTGCAAAAACAGCACGAGCATATGGATGCTCAATCGATCATTTTACATCTTCGAGAGCTGTTTGATGCCCAAGCCAGAACTAAGAGATATGAGATCTCGAAGCAACTATTTCGTTGCAAAATGGCAGAAGGTTCTTTTGTGGCCACTCATGGGCTGAAGATGCTGGGCTTAATAGAGAAGCTTGGATCTCTCGGTTTTGCAATGGATCATGACTTAAGTGTTGACTTAATTCTACAATCTTTGCCTAATAGTTTCTCACAATTTGTGATTAACTATCAGATGAATAAGATTGAATCCACTATTCCTGAGTTGATCAATCTTCTCAAAACTGCGGAGTCTTCCATGAAGAAGGATTCCAATGCAGTTTTAATGGTAGAATCTTCCTCTTCTAAGAAGAAAGTTCAAAAGAAGAAGAAGAAGAAGGCTCCCATAAAGCCCAAAAGTGGTGTGAACAAGAAGGACGTAGCTACCAAGGGCCCATGCCATCATTGTGGGAAGATGGGCCACTGGAGGCACAACTGCAAAGCCTACTTGGAGATCATTAAGGACAAGAAGCAGAAGGAGAAGCTTACAAGCACTTCTACTTCTTCTCCAAGTATGTTTATGATTGAGATAAATACTGTCTTTAGAAATGAGATATGGGTATTAGATACCGGATGTGAATCTCATTTGTGCAATAATTTATAGGGACTAAAGAGCAGTAGAAGGCTAGAGAAAGGCGATGTGGTCCTATGTACTGCAAATGGGGCAAAGGTTGCTGCACTTGCTGTAGGGACATATGAGCTGAACCTGCCTTCGGGATTAATTCTAGAACTGCAAAACTGTTATTTTGTACCAATTTTAATGAAAAACATTATCTCAGTTGCATGTTTAGACTTATGTGGATTTCATTTAATAGTTAAGAATAAATGTTGTTCTTTTCATTGAATGATATTCATTATAGTTCAGCAACTTTGGTTAATGGTTTATACGTTCTAGACTTGGATAATCCAATTCTCAATATAAACAATAAGAAACCTAAAATGGATAACTCTAACACCTCTTACTTATGGCATTGTCGTTTGGGCCATGTAAACGAAAATCATATTTCTAAGTTACACAAGCTTGGCACATGCCAGTCTTGTTTACTAGGCAAAATGACCAAAACTCCTTTTCCAGGAAAAGGAGAACAGGCCAAGGAGTTATTAGAACTCATACATTCTGATGTATGTGGCCCAATGTCAATACAAGTAAGAGGAGGTTATAACTATTTCATAACCTTTATCGATGATTTCTTACGATACGGGTATTTGTATTTAATGAAAAACAAATCTGAGGCCTTGTAAAGGTTCAAAGACTTCAAAGAATGAAATAAAGAAACAACTTGGTAAAAGTATTAAGACTCTAAGATCTGATTGAGGAGGAGAATACTTGAGCCAAGAGTTTCCGAGTTATCTTAGAGATAATGGGATATTATCTCAATGGACTCCACCACATACACCTCAACATAACGGTGTATATGAGAAAAGGAATTGAACCCTTCTAGATATGGTACGGACCATGATGGCTTTTGCAGACCTACCAAAATCGTTTTGGGGGTATGCCACCTAAACTTCTATTTATATACTAAATAGAGTTCCAGCAAAATCGGTTGATACTACCCCATTTGAGATGTTCTTTGGTAAGAGACCAAAGTTATCTCACTTGTGAGTATGGGGTTATCCTGCCTTTGTCAAAAGGCCATAGTTAGACAAATTTGATACTAAGTCTGATAAGTATTTGTTTGTTGGATATCCGAAAGAATCTTTCGGATATTACTTCTACCTACCCTTCGAAAACAAATTGTTTGTTTCGAAGCATGCCGTCTTCTTAGAGAAGGAGCACATGCTCAAGGGGAACAGTGGGAGTAAGATTGAACTTAGTGAAGTTCATCAAAATCAAACAAACGAGGATCAACTGTCTAACCCCACATCTATTGAGAGAATAGATGAATCTTCTAATACACAAGAACCTCATAGATCTAGTAGGATACGTGTGGCACTTGAGAGATATGGATTTCTCATTAGTGACCACAATGACGTATTGCTCATAGATGAAGATGAGTCTACTACCTACAAGGATGTTCTGAACAGTTCAAAATCTAACAAATGGCTTAAGGCCATGAAGTTAGAGATGGATTCCATGTATGAAAACCAAGTATGGACTTTGGTTGATCCACCCAAAGGAATTAAAACTATTGGGTGCAAGTGGGTTTTCAAGAAGAAAATGGACATGGATGGTATCTTAGTTACCTATAAAGCACGACTAATGGCGAAGGGTTATCGTCAACAACATGGTATTGACTATGATGAAACCTTCTCGCCAGTAGCCATGTTGAAATCCATTAGGATACTCCTAGCCATTACTGCTCATCATGATTATGAGATTTAGCAAATGGATGTGAAAACATCTTTTCTAAATAGAAATCTGACTGAGGAAGTGTATATGACACAACCTGAGAGTTTCACATCCAGTGATAGCACAAAGGTGTGCAAGCTGCAAAGGTCCATTTATGGACTTAAGCCAACTTCTAGGAGTAGGAATATCCGTTTTGATGAAATAGTCAAAGATTTTGGTTTCATTCAAAATATGGATGACCCTTGTGTATACAAGAAGGTTAGTGGGAGTGCAATCGTTTTCTTATTGTTTTATATAGATAACAAACGGTTAAAATTTGGTTGTCCAAACAATTGTCCATGAAAGACCTTAGAGAAGCAATCTATATTCTTGGAATAAGGATCTATAGAGATAGATCCAAAAGGTTGCTTGGTCTTTCACAGTCTACATACATAGATAAAATGTGAAAGAGGTTTAGCATGGATCAATCCAAAAAGGGATTCTTACCCATGTCACATGGTGTAAGCCTTTCAAAGTCGATGTCTCCCAAGACACAAGTTGAAAGGGATCACATGAGTAAGATTCCATATGCCTCGGCAGTTGGATCTATCATGTACGCTATGATATGTACTAGGCCCGATATATCTTATGCTCTCAGTTTGACGAGCAGATACCAATTTGACCCTGGTGAGAGTCATTGGGCGACTGTAAAGAACATTCTTAAGTACTTATGAAGGACTAAGGATATGTTTTTAGTATATGGAGAAGGTGATTTGAAAATAAAAGAGGTATACTGATGCCAGTTTTCAATTTGACAAAGATGATTTCAAATCACAATCCGGCTATGTGTTTACGTTGTGCAGAGGGGCAATAAGTTGGAATAGTTCTAAACAAGAGACTATTGCCGACTCTATGACAGAATTTGAATACATAGCTGCTTCTGAAGCAGCTAAGGAGGCTGTTTGGATCAAGAAATTCGTGACGGAACTGGGTGTGGTTCCTAGTGTTGTTGGTCCAATAACTTTGTATTGTGACAACAATGGAGCCATTGCACAAGCAAAGGAGCCACAGTCTCACCAATAATCCAAACATGTACTGCGATGCTATCATCTGATCCGGGAGATCATAGATAGGAATGATGTAAAGATAGAGAGAGTTCTCAAGGATGAGAACATAGTTGACCCGCTTACAAAAGCACTATCCCAAAAGAAACATGATTGTCATGTTAAGTCATTCGGTATTAGATACATGAATGATTGGCTCTAGTGCAAGTGGGAGTTTGTTAGTGTTGTGCCCTAGAGGCAATCACTTGTACATTGTATATGACACATTTTATTTTAATAAAAAGACTTTATTTATCTTACAGTTTCTTTTGTATACTTTAAGTAATATAACTGTTCGATAAAGTCCCTACTACAACACTGTGTTAAGGAAATCATGATAGAGATCATGATATGAGATTCCTACTAAACTGGATGGTGTTAGTACTTAAATAGTCCCTAGTCATAGTATTAATGAGATAGGACATCAGTAATGTGTTAAGGCTAACATGTGTTAGACTTCCTGATTTGATCAGGCGGTGGTTCTCATAACCGTGAGTATTGAGATACTCAAAGATAACACATGGATACTTGTTAATGGAACAAGTTCATTGGATGACCTAGCTTTGAGATAATTACATGGATAACTATTTAGTGCCAGTGATATAATCTCAATATAGCAAACGTGCAAGTATCCTTAGACTTGAGATCTCCAATGCACTTTGTTTGCTGAGCTTTGTACTTTGATTCCAATCTCCGGAGCTCGATCAAGGGCCGCCTATGGGATGGATATTAGGTATATTGTGAGGTAAACGAAAGTAGTTGAGATGGTCAATAAAGGATTCACCACTCCTAATTGTAGGGGCAAATATCTCACGACCACTTGTAGGAAGTACTACTCGAGAAGTCCTTGACCAAGGTGATTGTGTATTGGAAATAGTTCCATTTGATACACATCTAGAGTAGTGGGTTCCTGGTACAAGTACTATTGTATTCGGGCCATAATTAATTCTGGAGGGAGTTGGCACTAATTCCGTACTCCAAACCGAATAAGATATTGTATGGTGAAAAGAGTTAATTGCACTGAAGTTTGTTATTGAAAGGTCCATGTTAAGCCACTTGACTTCCTGGACTTTTGGGTGGTCATGATGTGTTGCTAGATACCGCTCATGATTTGAGAATATGGGTTTATTAATTGATGAATTAATAAATCAATCCTGATTAGAATTAATAGGATTAATTCTAATTAATTATAGATTATTAATCTCAATGACGTTTGGATTAATTCGTGTTCACTACCAATTGACTGAAAAACCTAATATGTCACACACTATAGAGGATTATTTATTCAAGATGTTATTTGATAACATAGTAGGGTTAATTGAGAGAAAGAGAAGTTGTTGTGGACAAATTATAATTAGTTATAATTTGTGATTCAAGTTGTAATTGTGAGAACTTAATGTTTCCAATTACAATTAGGGAATTCTAATAGGATTAGAATTCTCAGTTTTGGAAGGGATTTTCGTGTGACATATATTATGAGTCACACGAAACCCTAGAAGGGGTGATTCACACGAAAATAGGAGCCACAAAAACAAACGTCTTCTCTCTCTCTCTCTCTCTCTCTCTCGTTTTTCTGAAAACGAAAACAGCTCTAGCCGCCATATTTTTCTGCTAGCACAGAAAATCTTGGTGCTTGAGTATTCCTCTGTATGGATTATTGTTAGAGATAATCACACACTGTGATTATAGTGGTTAGACGTCCAACTCTCGTGGAGTTTGCATAAGAGGATTGCTGGATTGTGCCTCGACTTGAAGAAGATCAATTTTGTTCTTCGGACGATCAAACAAAGGTAAAAATCTATTACTTTTATTGTCTTTATGTCTTGTTTTCCACACATAGACGGGTCCTGGGAGGGTATCTCGTTTTATTTTCCGTTGCACCGTATAGGATACGAGCCTAAGATACCCAACATCTCTCAAAACATCACATAAGGAAAATAACAAAGAGTCTTCAGAATCACAAGCATCAATCTAGCTAATGACCTTCACAGTAGGACCGTCCTGAAAACATGGCATAAAAGGTGGTGAGATAAAAATCTCAGTAAGCCCATGTGTGCTTTGAGTGTTTCAGGAAAAACAATTCATGTATGTTGTAAAAATTTCATAAGAAAAAGTGCTGGTAAGCATTAAATAAATGTTAAAAAATAAGGAGTGGTGTTTTGCTTTTCAAACCATACATGTGCACAATAAATACAACTACCCAAAGAGGTAGTCATGGGTTACCATAGGTTGGGCCCCATGACCATATAATGGTCAGAATGCCACACGTTGAGCATGCTGACAAAAGGTAGGTGTACGGCCTACCGGGTGAGATACTCCTCCATTTCTACACTTAAACTTACCAGTTGCCCACTCCGAAAACACACAGTCCACATAACTGAAACTTGCTAACTCGGACCGGCATGACCTATTGGACTGGCATCCTATCCGGGAATGACTCACCCCTCAGAGGTGGCCACCTACTGAGAGACTTACCCTAACCCTTCAAAGACTAGTCCTAGTAGTCTGTCCTTATTGAGTACTCAACGTTGTTTGTCCCACTTGGGAGAAAATTGATCATATATTGATTTACTTGGAAATAGCAATTAAGGATTTCTAAAATTCTTGTCGAAGTTGGGTTTTAGAAAGAGTTTAGCATTTTGTGTAAAACTGCTTGTTTAATTTTTCAAATGATTTGCTTGATTGAAATAAAAAGGAAAAACAGTCCTTAATTGCCTTTACAAAATGAATGTCCATACACATCGCATTTGGCTTGCCACAATAATTTTGGTCCTCAAATGACTCCATGCAAGAGTTTACTTGATCCTTTGCTTACTTGAACTCAAAAATCCTCCAAGGTCGACCTAACCCCACCTGGGGTAAACACTATGCATAAAGTTATACTCGAGCTATACTTGCCTTACATAAATAATTCCTAATTCAACTAGTTACAACCATGACTAACCATGACCTTAATGTCCTAAGTTTAAAGGCTAGATGATAAAGGATTTTATAAAATAAATCTAACTTGATAAGTTAAAATAACTAGGGGTTCTAAAATAATTACTAATAAGTTATAGGTTTAAATAATAAATCTTGAGTATTATTATTAATAAATAAACTAGTGTTTGAATATTGAATAATACTAAGTCCTAAATAATATTAATAAATGGTAATTTTTAAATAGTATTATTATAAATAAATTAATAATTAATAGATAATAAATAATTAGTAATAAATAAAATTAATAATAAATGAATTATATTAAATTTTTTATTAATAGATAATAAATAAATTTTAATATACATAATATTTATGAATATAGGTAAAAGTTTAAACTATGGTCTACAAGGTCATTAATATTTTATTTATTATTATTATTTATATAAAAGATCTTATTTATTATTATACACATATATATTATTTTTAATAAAAGATATTATTTATTTGACTAGTAAAATATCAATATTTCATTTAATATTCCATTTCCAAAACTTCCTAGGAATTTCGAAATCTTTAGAAAAAAAAAATATAGTAATAATTTTAATTAAGGTAATA
This sequence comes from Voacanga thouarsii, assembly GCA_026120185.1. Lineage (NCBI taxonomy): Eukaryota > Viridiplantae > Streptophyta > Magnoliopsida > Gentianales > Apocynaceae > Voacanga > Voacanga thouarsii. The sequence goes on from JANUWF010003370.1 coordinate 2,168,385, forward strand.
AAATTTGTTACTAAAAATAACCTAGGATTAACAAGAAAATAATCATGATTTTCCTATTGCTAAACAAGATTCATGAACACATTCTCCAACTTCAAACAATAAACTAATCCATTTATGAACATAAGCTTAAACCAACACATACTATCACATGGCCAAATCCCTACTAGGCATAATCATCAATCATGGCTTCAATGGAAATAAGAACATAAAAATCCCATTCACCATAGGTGTCATAATATCTAACATTCTTTAAACATCCATAACTCTCCTAAGACATGATGAACATACATTGATTCTCAAGAAAATCCATATAGTTTAATCATATACAACCATTCTCATGTCCTAATTCCAACCCCTTCATTCACATGCATACACTCAATCCCCCATTCACATTCTATTCTCCCTATCAACACCTAAGAGACATGAATTCAGAATTAAAAAGGAGGATTAAGAAAAAAAATACTTGATTGTCGATTACTTCGATGAAGACTAAAGAAGGTCCACGCGCGATTGAGAGTCTTGAGTTGTTCAAGAAAAAAAAACAACCATGGTTGTTGACCAACCATTTCTGGAGAGAGAGAGAGAGAGAGAGAGAGAGAGAGAGAGAGAGAGAGAGAGAGAGAGAGAGAGAGAGAGAGAGAGAGAGAGAGCATTAGTATGGTGTATTGAAGGTTGAATGGAAGAGAATGAACAAATAAGTTGTTCTTGATTTACCTTGATGATGTTCTCGAGACCTTCATGAAAAACTGATTTTTTATTCGATTGCAATTTCTTGTTTGCGAGATTTTGTGTTATAAATACCAGAAATGAACACTAGGGAGTATGCTGGATTAATCTAGAGTATTTGAGAGTGATTGGAGGTGTTTAGGGTGGGTTTTGGCTTGAAGAAATGTAGTGTGTGTTCTTGGTGAAAATTGAGAGAGTTTGAGAAAAGGTTTACACAAAATCTGGGAGATTGTTGGCCGAATGGTTTAGGGGAATTGGGAGTCTCAGTTTTCAGCTAGGAGAGAAGAGAATAAGCTGATTTTGTTTGAAATTCAAATGGAGGGAATTGAGGAGTAGTTTGAGGTATAGGATATGCTAATGGTGTTTGATTGATGAAGGTTTTTCTTTGTGCTTCAATGGAGCCGGTTGGACTGGTTTGTTTTGCTGAAATGAATGAAGACTGTTAAGGCTTTAAGGCTGGCTGAAATTCAGTGCTTAATGGCAAAGGAATTTTTGGTTGAGTAGCTTAATACAATGGTGTTTTCATGGAGCAAAATTCTAGAAATTTTTTAAGTTCAAATGTATTTTGAATGGAGTGATCTTAGGAGATTTTTGAGTTATGATTATGGAGTCCAAATGTTCAAGGTAAGTGGAGAGGTTAATGGTTTTCAGTTCATGGCTGAAGAAGGTTCATTTTACAGAGGTTTGAGGGGTGGTTTTTCAATCTAGGCCTACGGAGACAAGCTGGGAATTTTCTAGTTTCATGGTGTTCAAGGTTTTGAAAGGTTTGCTGAATTTTCTATGCAGAATTTCTGCACTTCTTCAGCTCGATTTGCAGAAAACTTTGAGGGGTGTTTGAGGGTCTTTTAAGGCTGGTTTCCAGCCTTCTTTCTGGAGAAAAAGCATAGGAGTTTTGCTGGATTGATGACAAGAAAAACAGCTTCATTTCCAGCTGAATGTGCAGCGAAACTGTAACAGGATTTTTTTTCTGGTTTTGAGCAGTTTTATACAGTCCGAATTTGCATAGAAATTTCAGTCTTCAAGCTACATGAATTGGTCATTTTTCTGGCAGCAAATGAGCAAGAAAACTGGCTGATTTTTTCGAAAGCTGGACTGCTCAAAAATCTGAAAAATTTCCAGGTTTCCTTCATCAAGAACATGAACAACATGAAGATGAGTTTAAAAGTTCTACCATAGTGATTGATTTCCCTTGGGAACCCTTTGTAACTCCTTTCCTATTTTCGGTCAACCCTCCAACTTCCAAGATTAATTTTCGAAATTCAAGGCTAATAAATCATCATAGAATTTTCTGGAATTAAGATATGAGTCTTGATGAATTTTGAACAATTTTACATTGTGAAGATGTTAGGACAAGCTCTGGTAATAAAAAAGACAAGAATTCTTTTTGGGACATGATGATAGGATTAAGACATTCTCTTCATGTCTCCCCTAGGATAACATTCCTATCTTTAAGGAATGTAAGAAAACAAAAATTTAAACTTAACTAAGATAATCATGAATAAAACTTAAGTGATGGGATTTGAACTTATGACCTTAGAGATTAAATCACAAAGCTCTAACCATTTAACCACATCAACTCTTATTCTTATTTTCTCACCCAAATATTCTTTTTATTTAATCCTCAAGCTATCTTCCTATTTTGACCTTAAGCAAAATTACCGATTTACCCTTCCTACTCAATAAGCATAACTAAGCCTTTTAACCTATAAATCATAATTCTAAAGTACATAAAATCATTCAAAAATATATATATATATTCATGCAAAATAATATGATATGCATCCCGACCCCCTTACTCTAGGATTGGCTTTAGATGGGGTTTCACACTCCCAACATTCTTTCTCTTGACCAAACTTTACATATGAGGGACTCCAAAACAACACACGATCAAACATTAGATTATCAAGCGTTAAAAGTTCACATGTGCAAAATAATATGGCAATCGGAGTAACCAGTACAAATTAATTAATATGTACTAGCATATTAGTCTAAATAACATGAGCCAGCAACTAAACTTATAACCAAATAAGTAAATATATAAGTAACAATAATAAACAATTAATTAATAATTATTAATTAAATAATAATAGATAAATAAATAAATAGTACAATAGATAATTATTAATTATTAATTAAATCATATTTAATAAATAATAATTGATAAAATAGAAATTAATTAATGAATAATAAATAACAATACCAAATAACAATTAATTAATAGTTGACAAATTAACATATTAATAGATTATCAAGTGTGTAGCATTTTATAAATTATGATTAAATAATATGTCACAACTATTATATAATAATTAGTAATAGATAATAAATAAATAGTTAATTAAATATAAACAAATAAGTAAATAATGAAATAAATAATTAAACACTATGGTTATTAAATTTTAGAAATGATAGATACCAAGTGATATCAGAGCCTAGGTTTAGGCAACATACATATTTTGTTTGGATTTATTTCTTTAAGCTTTATAATCTCTTACTAACCTAAACTGTTCATGTGTATAGGATGGTTAGAATGTATGTACCCACTATTAGATCATGGCCTCCATGTTGTGGTCCATCTGCATTGAACCCATCTCCAGATTTTTCCTCTTCTTTAGAGTTGGAACTCGAACCAAACATACTAGAATACGAGATTACTGACTACGAGATGGAAGTCATAATGACTAACCCAGTTGAGCTTGAGCAAGAAGAGATTGAGGAAGAGGTAGAAAACCTTGAGCCTGCTCATGGGTCGACTTCACTGCTGACAGTAATGACCCATGGGAGATAGGCTATGATGCCCCATCTAAAAAACTAGATGTACCGCAACCTAGGCATCTCGAGGTTGAGGAGAGTTCTAGGAGATTTAGTAAAGAACCCATGATTTTTGGGTTTGATGATGGAGTGGAAATAGACTTCTCCAAAAACACCGGGGATGGTTATATGAAGTTGATTCCGAGGATTCCGATGAGGAGTAGAAGCTCAAAGTTTAAGATTACTTGATTTCATATTTTGCAAGAAGTTTATTTGAGAGAAAATCTATTTGTGTTAATTATTTCCTTTAGATTTTTTGTTGAAAATAAGGATATCTAGGGATATCCTTCTGTTGTAAAAGTGTTTCATTTCCTTATGTAAAATCTACTTTTATCAATCATGCACTATCTTGAGCATTTATTCTAACTTTTAGTTAATTGATAGGCTTTATGAGTTTAGTATGATGCAAAAATCTGCATAAGGTGCTATTTGAAATTTTATTGGACTTGAATGCATGTGGTCATGAAACTTTGATATATACTTATTTTATTGATGCATTAATAAGTAGAATAGCCCCAAAAATTCGAGTTGCCACCACTAGTAGGAGAGTCCCTCAATTTGAACCAGTGGTTCCTAATTATGAAGCCACTCAGTTATCTACCCCAAACGATGAAAACAATTACAAACCTGAACAAGAGGTTGAATTAGAAGTTCCCACTGAGGTAACATTGGGGCAAGCCTTCAACAAAATGGTCGAGATACTGCAGATATTATTAGAATAGAGGACTCTAAGGGGTGAGGACGAAGCATCAGAGAGATTTCTGAAGTTTCAACTTCCCACCTTCTTGGGAGAAGCTAGAAAAAAGCAATAGATTGGGTAGATGGAGGACATTTTTACAACCCTGTAGTACACTGAAAGGAGAATGGTAATGTTTGTAGATTTTAGGTTGAAAGGACTAACTCGTGCATAGTGGCAGCATGTTCAAGAAGATTGGAAAAAAATTGATCAGGTTTTGACTTGGAACAATTTTATCAAAGTCTTCAGAGTAGAATACATACCTCAGTGGATTGTTGAAAAGACAGAACATGAGTTCTAGAACCTGAGATAGGGGAGCATATCTGTAGCATAGTATGCCACCCACTTCAACCAACTGTCAAAGTACTACAAAAGGTTGATCGACATTGAACAGAATCGAACTAGACAATTTATCAAGGGACTGAGGTTGGAGCTAAGAAGAGCTTTGGCTCCCTTCCCACTAGCAATATATTCACTAGCAATGGACGTGGCTACTTGAACAGAAAATGAAGATAAGAATAGATTGACCCACAAAATCTTTCAACCACCAAAGCAGGCACCAAGGCAATTTCAGAGGCAACAGACTAGCAAGCAACCTACTAGACATCAGCTATAGAATAAAGGGAAACATGCACGTGCTAGCTTAGTACAAAATTTGCATACTTGTAGATACTATAGTAAGCGAGGTTATGTGGAGAAGGATTGTTAGTCTAAGGGCACTATTAGAAGATGTTACAATTGTAGAAGCACAATTGACCTCTGGAACAACTGTCCCAAACCTTTAAGGATTGGTTAAGGAGCCCTGGCTTAACCTAGTGGAAACAACAAAGTGAACAATTCTGGAGCCTGGGAAGTAGAGTGCAGGAACCTCAAGTGAAGGTAAAAGGTTTTCGCATTGAATTGAGAAGAAGTGGGATTTGATGCAGTTATGGTTGAAGGTATGCTCACTATCCAAAACTGCACTGTTAATGTTTTAATAGACCCTGGGTCTACGTATTTAGATACGAATAAAGACTGTAGATGTCATTTGGGTTGAGCCACGATAGAATTGCCCTATAATTTGTTGGTGACTACATCATCAGGAAAGTCGGTGAAAGAAAGAAGATATGTGCAAGATAGTGATACGAAGGTGGGAAGAGAAAATTTAAAGGTAGATCTTATAGACCTATTGATGACTATGACCTAATATCGAGAATGCGTTGGTTAGTGAAGCATGAAGCTAGAGTTGATGTAAAAGTAAGGTGGTACAATTTGTTCGACCTGATTATGATATATTAGAGTTTAAGAAAAGTTGTGTGAAGGAGCTCAAATACTTAATAGCTAGAACTAAGTCCTGGAAGCTTTTGAGATAGGGTTGCTAGGGATATTTAGCCTACCTGATAAACAAGCCAAAGGAGCAATGTACCTCAAAGAATACAGAAATAGTGAAAGAGTTTCTGGACGTATTCCCTATGGAACTCACTTTTCTCCCTCCTCATCGAGAAGTTGAGTTCACAATAGATTTGATTTCTGAAGTAGAATCTATATTGAGGGCACCATACCAAATGGACCTTGTAGAGCTAAAAAAGTTAAAAGAGCAACTAGAAGAATTAGTGAAGTAAGGTTATATCTGATCCAGCACTTCACCTTGGGGAGCCCTTATGTATTATTCGTGAAAAAGAAAGATAGGACATTGAGACTGTGTATCAACTACAGAGGATTGAATAATTTGACAATCAAGAACAAATATCCCCTACTGTTGATAAATGAGTTGTTTGATCAATTACAAGGATCTTATTGTTACTCGAAGCTAAACCTGAGATAACGTTATTTATTACCAGGTCTAGATTAAAGAGGAAGATATTCCCAAGATGGATTTTAACACTAGATATGGACATTAGAGTTTGTGGTGATGCCATTTGGAGTGACCAAAGCATCGACAATATTCATGGATTTAATGCAGTGCATTTTTCAACCATATTTGGACAAGTCTGTGGTGGTGTTTATAGATGATATACTTATTTATTCTAATAGTGCAGAGGAGCACATTGAACATTTTAAAATTGGTATTAGAGAAGTTGGGGGAGTATAAGCTTTACGCTAAATTTAGCAAGTGTGACTTTCGGTTGGACAATGTGTCATTTCTTAGCCATGTAGTATCAAATGATGATATTAAGGTGGACCAAGCTAAAGTCGAGGTGTTTTCAAATTAGAAGCAACTTGAGAACATAATAGAGATTAGAAGTTTTTTGGGATTGGTGGAGTATTACTACTGATTCATTAAGGGTTTTTAGTATCACTAATGTCACGACTACTGAGGAAAGAAGTTCTTTTTATTTGGAACTAGAAGTGCGAGAAAAGTTTCCAAGAGCTGAAGCAAAGGTATCATGATGACAGCACCATGTTGAGTTTGCTAGAAGGAAATAAACCCTAATTACTCTGTACACAGACGCATCAAAGGAAGGGTTGGGAGTAGTATTGATGCAGGATAGGAAGGTTACAGCTTATACATCCCAGAAGTTGAAGCCACATGAAGTCAACTAACCAACTCACGACCTAAAATTAGCTACTATTGTTTTTTCCTTAAAAATGTGGTGACATTATCTATATGGGACTGAGTACAAAGTGTTCACAAATCACAAAAATCTGAAGTACATTTTCACTAAGAAAGACCTTAATTTGAGGCAACAGAAGTGGATGGAGTCCTTGAAGGAATATCTATACCCTATTAACTACTACCCAGGAAAAGCTAATGTTGTTACTAATGCTTTAAGTCAAAAGGCAAGGATGGTAAGATTGAGAATGCAGGAAGTTCAAGTGGTTCAGGAAGTGTTGGATATGAGGATAGAGGTACAAAAAGAAAGGATTTATATTAGTAATCTGAGACTAATGCCGAATCTAAAATAGGATATTATCAAAGCACAACAAGATAATACAAAATTTCAACTTTTCAAGAATAAGGAACTTAAATGAGGAAGTAGAGTTCTGAAAAAATGTGTCAGGAGTATAGTATTTTCAGGATTGCATGTGCATGCCTAATGAGCAGAAGTTGAGGAAAAAGATTTTAGAGGAGGCACACAAGTTTAAGTATGCCATTTATCTAGGAGAGGTAAAGATGTATCAGAATTTGAAAAAAGCCTTTTGGTAGCCTAAAATGAAGAAAGATGTTGTACAATATGTTTCTACATGCCTTACTTGTCAAAAAGTCAAGGCAGAACACAAGAAATCAGCTAGCTTACTCCAGCTATTACTAGTGCCGGAATGGAAATGGGAAGACATAATAATGGATTTCATCACTGGATTGCCTATGTCAAAGACATTTGACATAAAAGGATGCTATTTAGGTTGTCGTTGATAGGCTGATAAAGGCAACACCCTTTATTCTAGTAAATATATAGGGACTCCAAAGAAAAGATAGCACAGACATATGTATAGGAGATAGAAAGATTACACGGAGTACCCTTGAGTATCGTCTTTAATCGTGTCCTGAGGTTCCAAGAGTCTATAGGATCTAATCTAAAGTTTAGCACAACTGCACACCTTCAAACTGATGGATAGTTAGAAAGAGTTATTTAGATACTGGAGGACATGTTGAGAGCATGTATACTAGACTTTGGCAATAAATGTATCGATTGTGTGCCTTATGTTGAGTTGGCCTACAACAACAATTATTAGTTTTCCAATGGCATGGCTTCATATGAGGTACTATATAGACGAAAATGTCAAGTACTATTATATTAGAATTGGATAGAAAAGGGACACGTTAATAAATCTGGTGAAGTTTGTATCTAGGAAATGATGGATAAGGTGAAACTGATAAGGGAGAGACTGAAGCTTGCTAAGAGTTGGTAGAAAAACTATGTAGATAATAGGGGGAGAGAATTGGAATTCCAAGTGGAAGATCAAACGTTCTTGAAGTTGACTCCTAGTAAAAGGATCTTGAAACACCTGAAAGGAGGCAACCTGAGTCCGAGATATTTGGGATTGTTCTCAGTTATCAAAAAGATTGGTCCCATCGCCAATAGGTTGGACTTATCAGTTAATGTGGATCCATAGTGTGTTCCATATGTCACAATTGAAGAAGTATAACCCTGATTCGGAACAGGTTCTGAATGACTAGCCATTAATTTTGCGACTTGACCTGAGTTATATAGAAAAGCCTATCAAGATATTGAACCAAAACATCAAAACTCTTCATAACAAGCAGATACCAAATGTGAAGGTCTTATAGGAGCGTCACGATACCCAGGACGCTACGTGAGAAAAGGAAGATTAGGTAAAGTGGAAGTATCCCAATTTATTATAAGGTATGATGTTTTGAATTTCAGGATGAAATTCTCTTAAGGAGGGAAGAATGTGAAACCCCACCTAAAACCACTCTTAGGATAAGGAAAATGGTATGCATTGTATAAACATATCATTTGTGCATTTGTTTTTTAAAATGAAACTTTACGAGTTCTAAATTGCTTAATTATGTTTTTGTAGTATATTTGAGCTAATTAAGAATTTTTGATTTTGGGAAAGGAAAATTTTAGATTATGATGTTAGTAATAGAAAATGTAGTTAGCATAGAATTAGGTAGAAATGGGAGATTTTGGGAGATAGAACACACAAGAGTTGTTATGGAGTGGTAGTTAGAGCTTGGTGTGTGTTTCTAGGATACCAGATTTCGAATTCCTTTGGAATCAATTAGCTTTGATTTTTTTTTTTTAAACTCTTTTCATCCTTAAGATGATTTCAATCCCAACTTATTTGGAAGTTCTTCTTTTTTCTTTTGGATATTTATATTATTTGCTCTGTTTTAATTTACAAATACATATACATATTAATATGTGTGTGTGTGTGTGTGTATGCATATATATATATATATATAAATATATATATATATATATTTGATCATATTCATTTTAAATGGTTAAAAGCTTAGCTATTTTATCATTGTCTGCTTGAAATCTTATCTGTGATCCACTGTCTCAGCTAGTTTTTGGTTGTTTCAGACCTCTATATTTTTTATCCTAAAATTCCATTTATTTTTCAAAAAAAAAAAAGTTTTTCTCCATGTAAAGCCATGGCCAGCTTTGGGTAAGCCATAGCCGGCTATGCATTGTGCACAGCCAGGGCCAGTTTTGCACAAGCCATGACCGGCTATACATAACCGGCCACGGCTTGTGCAAAGCTGGCACTAGATATGCATTGACTAGCTTTGTTCCTGTTACTTCAATCTTCCTTTGTCTTTTTTATTCGCTAATTTTTAATTCCAAGCTGTTGGCTCAACGAAATTCCTTTGGCCAAGAGTCTACATGTTTTTGAACTCTATCACCACCAAGTTTGAATTTCTAAAACTTCCAAAATCCCTCTTCTTGGTGATCACCATCTATTGCCTAAATAGAAGTCATTAGCTACCAAGATAGAAAAAAATACTCACTGTGATCCAAGGACTCTCAATCTCTCCATATCAGTTGCACAAGAAAACTTACATATGAAGATTACACACTTTCTCTTGGTTGCACTTTCTTTTTCCTTCACTACTCTATCACAACCTAAGAACACTCGAGCATCTACTCGTTTCCCTTTTGGCCTCCTTTACATCAAACTAAAACAAGACATCTACATTATCATTTTTCCTCTTAGGATTTTAGTCTCTCCTTCTCTACCTTACACTCACTCTCAACCATAGTACCGTTCACAGATTCTCTTCTTCCCACTCGCGTCTTCAAACCACTAACATTTTCCTTATTTTCTCCTAAAACAAAACCTAGATTCTTTCTATTAAAACCAGTGCTTACACACCGCTATCTTTATTACACGATCACCCCTCTTCTTGTAGCAATTCAAGTCTTCATCCTGCAAAGAACGGATATCATCAGTTCTCTTAGGATTGGTTGTGAGGGCTCTCTGTAGAGGTAACTAAAAGTCTATCTCTTTTACTTTGCTATGACAAATCATGTGGATCTGAATGTGAACTAGTATATTAGGACATGGAAGTACTGTAAGGCGGGTGTAGTAGCATTGGGTATTAAATTTTGATTTCTTGGTTCTTTGTATGATGGGGAGGAGTGGGTGCGTTTCTTGAATTCTTATCTTTGAGATTGTGTTGTTAGAGAATTTTATACGGGCTTTGTGTTGTACAGAAGAACTGGTTTGCTTGTGCAATTTGAATTGTTTATTAGAGTCCATGTTCAGTGCAAAATCAGGAGGTTTAATACTAAGAAAGGATTCGCATTGCACTATATGTAAATAATGAATTGTAATACTGTCTTGCTACTATCTGATGATAAAGGGTTGAAACATATATTATGTTATGTTATTACTGTTCTAAGTAGTAACCGGAAAAATAATTATTTGATATTTATGATTCGTTTAAATTTTTTTATTATATACTACTATTTAATATTATTATCACTTTCTACTAATTGTTATTATTACTATTACTATTACTATTACTATTATTATTGTTGTTATTATTATTATTATTATTATTATTATTATTATTAATGTTAATAATAATATTTGTTACTATTATTATAAATATTTTCGTGACCCAAATAGTTATGTGTAGTTATTGGAATGATTTTTCTAATATAGCTTGGTATCTATCATTTATAAAATTTAATAACCATAGTGTTTAATTATTTATTTCCTTATTTACTTGTTTGATTATATTTAATTAACTATTTATTTATTATCTATTACTAATTTATTATATAATAGTTGTGACTTATTATTTAATCATAATTTATTAAATGCTACACTATTTATAATCTATTAATCCGATAATTTGTCAACTATTAATTAATTATTATTTTATATTTGTTATTTATTAATTAATTTCTATTTATCAACTATTATTTATTAAATATGATTTAATTAATAATTTCTAATTAATTATCTATTTTATTATTTATTATTATTTAATTAATAATTAATAATTAATTGTTTACTATTATTACTCATATATTTACTTATTTAGTTATAAGTTTGGTTGCTGGCTTATGTTATTTAGACTAGTATGCTAGTATATATTAATTAATTAGTACTGGTTACTCCGATTGCCATATTGTTTAGCAAATGTTATCTTTTAATACTTGTGAATATGTTGTTTGATCGTGTGTAGTGTTGGAATCCCTTATATGTAAAGTTTGGTCAAGAGAAGGAATGTTGGGAGGGGGAGGAGTTAGACTTTGGATGCTTTATCATGTCTAGAAAGTAGTGTTTGACTAAGGGTTGGAAATTTTCTTGTAAGACGGAAGTAGGATCCAAGTTCAAGGAACAACTCACTAGCCTAAGGATTTGAGTAAGCTCGACAAGTAAGTCCTTGCATAAAACTTGTTTCCTAAACCTACGCTCTGATATCACTTGTAACACCTCACTACCTATGTATCCCAAAAAGGGCAGGGATGTCGCCCCAATCATAGGGTAAGGGATCTTTAGGAGCTTGATGCCCCTCGGTAGCAGGGAAGGACATTTCTCTTCGCAGGAGGTGCACCGAGCCAAGAGAGGGTGCACCATCAGTCGACGGCATGGGATATGTAGGTGCCATGTTTGTCCCTTGTGCAGGGTAACCCGATAGCTGAGTGAAGGTTTGCATATTTTGCCTTTGCACAAATTGTTGAAGCTCATTCTGAAGCAGAGGTCAAAAAATAGTAGCAAATTGTGGGATAAGACCCTGTAAGAGCTCGCCAGTACATTGTACCATAGTATGTCGAATGGCAGTCAGTGAGGTGGACGTGGACTGAGACACCGGTGCTGGGGGTGAGGAATGACACCCTTGCTCCATAGAGGTACCCTGAGTACAACTGGTAGTAGTAACCGAAGGATCAAAGACTCCCCGAAGAGCACGGACTGGGGGTCGCTCGGATGACTATGGTGCCGGTGGTTGTTGTGAATTGTTCATCACTGATCGTCCTAACCGCAATAGCATGCGAACACTGACCTCTGGTCCCACTGGGCGTGCCAATCTGTGTTGTCAAAATAAGGAGCCGATACAAACGGGGATCGGCTTCATTTTCGATAAACACAAACGATCCGATATGGTGAAACAGAAAATGGTATTAGATCTCTTTTGAATTAGGGATCGGGTTCCTTGAACTTACTATAGAAAGGGTTCAAGAAAGTCAGCTGAAAATGCTCAACGGAAGGACTTTTCTAGGGTAATAGACTGATACTTGTATTAACTTGCTTAAAGGAAAGTACAAAAAATTGTCTAATATTCGAAAGTAGAACAGAAAGCTGTAAGGAAAAATTGGAAATAAAGTTGTAAAGGAAAGTTATAACAAAGCGGTAAGAAAGATTTAAGGAATTGAAATCCTAGACTAAAAAGCTGTAAATAACGACAAAGTAGAAGAAATTGAGTATTGTTGGTTGATGGTTTGATTGATGTGTTCGGTTCTGGGCAATACTCCCATTTTATACTTGCTGCAATCGAGTCACTAACAGATCGTGGAGTTTCTTCCGGCCAAAGAGTGCTCCCAACGGTCGTGCAGAATTCTTGCGCCGAAAGATCAGGAATTTATTTTCCTTCTTATCGGCTCCGTGGTGCCGATGTTGACTATGACTGTTGGCTGCTTGAAATGTTGACTTTATCAGCTCGTCCTAACTTATCAAATCGTCATCGGCTCAAAGTAACCGTTGTGTCAGCTCGGCAAAGTTGATGTCAACACATGCCCCCCCGAGTCCTGTTGTTACAGCGGGCGCGAGTCAGCGAAACGATGGGAATCGTACAACTATTAATGGCAGCCGTTCTTTTTTTGACAAAATCGAAACATCTCGAATGTTTTGGAATATTTGTGACGCCTCGGCTTTAGAACCCGCGAACGGCCCAATTTCAAACTTTCTTTTAAATGGTTGTGGTCCCCGATCGGAACTCCTCACTTCCTACGACTTCTATCTTCTTCAGAATTCTACTGCTTGAGTGATTCATCGATCCTTTATCTTTTTGCCATAATTTTCTGTGAACTGCAAATTTCCTTTTAGTAAAAAGACAACATTGCGATGGCAACCTCTATCGATAAGTTCATTCTGTCCCCAATCCAAGCCGATGCTTGCCTGTTTGCCTTGGGCCCACGTCTCTTGCCTGCAGAAGTTACCGCTAAATACCTATGGTTTATCTAACCTGCCGGTTTTACTTTTCCTCCGCAACAGGATACTTTTACAACCACCAATCTTCCCTCCTCTTTTCGTCACTAGCCCCGCAAGCTCAAGAACTACATAGAATGGCGGGACCGTTGTTATGCCCGATTTGGGGCCATCGTTAGCTTGGTGTATTGGGTTGGATCAAAGGTCGGATGATAAAACAGAGTTTCGTTCATGTGGATTTCGGCTGAAAATGGATTAGGATCGGCTGGGATTTACTCTACCCGTTCTCCATCCCAGATCAGCATCATCTGGTGTAAAGTGGATGGTACGCAACGGTTTGCATGAATCCAATCCCTGCCCAATAAAATGGAATAACCTGGCTTCGCATCAATTATAAAAAAGGCCGTTTTACTGGTTTTGGACCTGATTGTGACTTTACAGGTGATAACGCCTTCTGCCGCAGTTGCTTCTCCAGTGAAATTAACCATCTGTACATCAGTAGGGGACAAATCCAACTTATCCTTTCCCAGCCATTTCAAGGTAGAGAAAGGCATTACGTTTAAGACAGCTCCACCATCAACAAAAATCCGAGTAAGTGGCTTGCCATTGATATGTGCTTTGATGTACAATGGCTTGAGATGGTTAACACTTTGGGCTGTCGGAATGGGAAAGTGCATCCCCTCCGGGGGGTAATTTTGTCATGAACCAACTCCACTGCAGCTTTTTCTTTTGCAAGAAAATCCTCTTCCATGGACTCTTGACGAAAGGTGGCTTGGAAACTTAATGGCAAGATGCTGAGCATGTTTTGGCCATTATCAGGGGCTAATTGTTCATTAACCCAGGTATCAACTAGCCACCTATGTTGTGCTCGCTTTCGTTGTTCTCGTCTTTTTTGGGACTTTGACGGTCGAGAACAGAGGCCAGGCAGAAATGTTCCCTCTTGGGGTAGCTGCACTGTTAATTTCCCTTTTTTGCCACGGAAATATGCTGCAAAAGAGGGAGGAGATAAACGGGTAAAAACTGACGGTTTACTATCCAATCTCTGGAATGCTTCCCCTATCCTCCCAGGCTTGCTGTTTCCTGCACGCTCTTCCTGCTTCCCAAACATTATTTGCAGCATGTGTGCATCGACTAACGGAAATGGATCTGTGTCTACCAAATCTCTTCCTTTTTGTCTGCAAACTTCAATCTTCCATCCTGGATAGCCTTCTGAATGATGTTTCTGAAAATAATACAACTGTTAGTACTATGCGAGAAAGAATTATGCCATTTATAGTACCTTTTTCCTTTCAATTCTTCTTGGCATGGGATCATGTGTCCATAAGCCAGATGAATCTTCTTATCTGCCACCAGTTGGTCATAGATTTGTTCAGCTTTTGAGACATCAAACAAATAGGAGGGTCCTGATGTGGCAATTTCCTCTTTTTCCTTACCGGGTTTCAAATGAGGACACGTATAGGACGCGCCCTTTACCAACTATGCTGCCATTACCTCTATAGCTTGCTCATCGTCTTTCTCATTAGTATCGTTTATGATGGATATCATTGTCTGGCCATGAGAGAACTTGACGGAACGCCTCTTCTCTTTCTCCTTGATCCTCTCTTCTATTCTAACAGCGTGAGACAACAGTCGGGATAAATTCGAGAAGTCTTGGAGAATGAGCCGTTCTTTGAGCTGCGGATGCATCCTGCTAATAGCAATTCTCGCACATTCCGTTTCAAGCAACTGGGTTGTACATTTGGAAATAATTTGCCGGAAACGTTTAATAAAATCCGCAACATCTTCTGATCCCTATTGTTTTATTGCCAAAAGGTTAGCGATGGAAACTTCAGGTACCGGTTTAAAGAAACGTTGGTGAAACATTCTTTTCATGTCAGCCCATGAGTATACAGAATTAGGAACTAGATTGGCATACCATATGAATGCTGCTCCTGTCAAAGACAATGAAAACATTTGTAATTTATGCCTTTCATTATTTCCCAACTCACCGCATTGTGCTGTGAATCTTCCGATGTGTTCTACGGTGGACTTATTATCTTGACCAGAAAATGTTGAGAACTCCGGCAGCTTGTAGCCTCGAGGGAGTAGTGCTATGGAATCCACCCACTAATGGTAAGGTTTTTGGTATACTAGTCGTTCCCGTGACTGCCGTCGAAATGTCTCCGTTACCATATCCACCGGCAGGTACAGTTGTTAAACCTGAGGTGAAGGACTTTGCATGACAGGTCGAGGACCTTGCCCCGTGGAAGGCTCATACTTCTGATCCCTTGCCCAGGGTTAGCCGCTGTGATTGCGGGATATAAAGGAGGGTAAGGAACAGAGTAATTTGGCTGTCCCCCAAAAGGTGGCATGTTTCCCCTAACAAAGGTTGGAGCTGCTTCATAAGTCGTTGGTACCCCTATCGTTGGGCCCGGACTTTTGCCTGGAAATATTTCTGCTGGCAACGTGTTTTGAACCACCATTCCTGGAACTTGATGCCCCCCGGTAGCAGGGAAGCACATTTCTCTTCGTAGGAGGTGCACTGAGCCATGAGAAGGTGCACCATCAGCCGACGGCATGGGGTATGCAGGTGCCATGTTTGTCCCTTGTGCAGGGTAACCCGATGACTGAGTGAAGGTTTGCATATTTTGCCTCTGCGCAAATTGTTGAAGCTCATTCTGAAGCAAAGGTCGAAAAATAGTAGCAAATTGTGGGATAAGACCCTGTAAGAGCTCGCCAGTACATTGTTCCATAGTATGTCGAGTGGTAGTCAGTGAAGTGGATGTCGACTGAGACACCGGTGGTGGAGGCGAGGACTGACACCCTTGCTCCGTTGAAGTACCCTGAGTACAACTGGTAGTAGTAACCGAATGATCAAAGACTCCCCGGAGAGCACAGACTGGGGGTCGCTCGGATGACTTTAGTGCCGGTAGTTGCTGTGAATTGTTTGCCATCGATTGTCCTGACCGCAATAGCATGCGAACATTGACCTCTGGTCCCACTGGGTATGTCAATCTGTGTTGTTGTCAAAATAAGGAGCCGATACAAATGGGGATCGGCTTCATTTCCGATAAACACAAACGATCCGATATGGTAAAACAGAAAATGGTATCAGATCTCTTTTGAATCAGGGATCGGGTTCCTTGAACTTACTATAGAAATGGTTCAAGAAAGTCGGCTGAAAATGCTCAACGGAAGGACTTTTCTGGGGTAATAGACTGATACTTGTATTAACTTGCTTAAAGGAAAGTACAAAAAATGGTCTAATATTCGAAAGTAGAACAGAAAGCTGTAAGGAAAAATTGGAAATAAAGTTGTAAAGGAAAGTTATAACAAAGCGGTAAGAAAGATTTAAGGAATTGAAATCCTAGACTAAAAAGCTGTAAATAACGACAAAGTAGAAGAAATTGAGTATTGTTGGTTGATGGTTTGATTGATGTGTTCGGTTCTGGGCAATGCTCCCATTTTATACTTTCTGCAATCGAGCCACTAACAGATCGTGGAGTTTCTTCCGGCCAAAGAGTGCTCCCAACGGTCGTGCAGAATTCTTGCGCCGAAAGATCAGGAATTTGTTTTCCTTCTTATCGGCTCCGTGGTGCCATTGATGACTATGACTATCGGCTGCTTGAAATGTTGACTTCATCGGCTCTTCCCAACTTATCGAATTGGCATTGGCTCAAAGTAGCCGTTGTGTCGGCTAGGCAAAGTTGACGTCAACACATGCCCCCCCAAGTCCCGTTGTTTCACCGGGCGCGAGTCAACAAAATGATGGGAATCGTTCAACTATTAATGGCAGCCGATCTTTTTCTGAAAAAATCGAAACGTCTCGAACGTTGTGGAATGTTTGTGACTCCTCGGCCTTAGAACCCGCGAACAACCCAATTTCAAACTTCCTTTTAAATAACAGTGGTCCCCAATCGGAACTCCTCACTTCCTACGACTTCTATCTTCTTCAGAATTCTACTGCTTGAGTGATTCATCGATTCTTTATCTTTTTGCCATAATTTCCTGTGAGCTGCAAATTTTCTTTCGGTAAAAAGACAACATTGCAATGGCAACCCCTACCGATAAGTTCATTCTGTCCCCGGTCCAAGCCGATGCTAGCCTGTTTGCCTTGGGCCCATGTCTCTTACCTGCAGAAGTTACCGCTGAACACCTGCGGTTTGTCTTACCTGCCGATTTTACTTTCCCTCTACAACATAATACTTTTACAACCACCAATCTTCCCTTCTCTTTTCGTCACTGGCCCTGCAAGCTCAAGAACTACAGAGAATGGCGGGACTGTTGTTATGCCCGATTTGGGGGCATCGTTAGCTTGGCGTATTGGCTTGGATTAAAGGTCGGATGATAAAACAGAGCTTCGTTCATGTGAATTTCGGCTGAAAATGGATTAGGATCCGTTGGGATTTGCTCTACCCGTTCTCCATCCCAGATCAGCATCATCTGGTGTAAAGTGGATGGTACGCAACGGTTTGCATGAATCCAATCCCTGCCCAATAAAATGGAATAAGTTAGCTATAAAAAAGACCGTTTTACTGGTTTTGGACCCGATTGTGACTTCACAAGTGATAACGCCTTCTGCCGCAGCTGCTTCTCCAGTGAAATTAACCATCTGTACATCAGTAGGGGACAAATCCAACTTATCCTTTCCCAGCCCCTTCAAGGTAGAGAAAGGCACTACATTTAAGACAGTTCCACCATCAACAAAAATCCGAGTAAGTGGCTTGTCGTTGATATGTGCTTTGATGTACAAGGGCCTGAGATGGTTAACACTTTGGGCTGTCGGAATGGGAAAGAGCATCCCATATGGGGGGAATTTTGTCATCAACCAACTCCACTGCCGCTCTTTCTTCCACAAGAAAATCCTCTTCCATGGACTCTTGACGAGAGGTGGCTCGGAAACTTGATGGCAAGATGCTGAGATGTTTTGGCCATTATCATGGGCTAATTGTTCTTCAACTCAAGTATCAACTAGCCGCCTTTGTTGTACCCGCTTCTGCTGTTCTCGTCTTTTTTGGGACTTTGACAGTTGAGAACAGAGGCCAGGCAGAAATGTTCCCTCTTGGGGTACCTGCACTGTTAATTTCCCTTTTTTGCCATAGAAATGTGCTACAAAAGAGGGAGGAGATAAACGGATAAAAACTGACGGTTTACTATCCAATCTCTGGAATGCTTCCCCTATCCCCCCCAGGCTTGTTGTTTCCTGCATGCTTTTCCTGCTTCCCAAACATTGTTTGCAGCATGTGTGCATCGGTTAACGAAAATAGATCTGTGTCTACCAAAGTCTCTTCCTTTTTTTTCTGCAAACTTCAATCTTCCATCCTGGATAGCCTTCTGAATGATGTTTCTGAAAATAATACAACTGTTAGTACTATGCGAGAAAGAATTATGCCATTTACAGTACCTTTTTCCTTTCAATTCTTCCTGGCTTGGGATCCTGTGTCCATAAGCCAGACGAATCTGCTTATCTACCACTAGTTGGTCAAAGATTTGTTTAGCTTTTGAGACGTCAAATAAATAGGAGGGTCCTGATGTGGCAATTTCCTCCTTTCCCTTGCCGGGTTTCAAATGAGGACACGTATAGGACGCGCCCTTTACCAACTCTGCTGCTATTACCTCTATAGCTTGCTCCTCGTCTTCCTCATTAGTATCGTCTATGACGGATATCATTGTCTGGCCATGAAAGAACCTGACGAAACGCCTTTTCTCTTTCTCCTTGGTCATCTCTTCTATTCTGACAGCGTGAGACAACAGCCGGGATAAATTTAAGAAGTCTTGGAGAATGAGCCGTTCTTTGAGCTGCGGATGCATCCTGCTAATAGCAATTTTCGCACATTCCGTTTTAGGCAACTGGGTTGTACATTTGGACTTAGTTTGCCGAAAACGTTCAATAAAATCTGCAACATCTTCTAATCCTTTTGTTTTATTGCCTAAAGGTCAGCGATGGAAACTTCTGGTACCGGTTTAAAGAAACGTTGGTAAAACATTCTTTCTATGTCAGCCCATGAGTATACAAAATTAGGAACTACATTGGCATACCATGTGAATGTTGCTCCTGTAAAAAACAATGAAAATAGTTGTAATTTATGCCATTCATATTTCCCAACTCACCACATTGTGCTATGAATCTTCCGATGTGTTCTACGGTGGACTTATTATCTTCACCAGAAAATGTTGAGAACTCCGGCACCTTATAGCCTCGAGGGAGTACTGCTATGGAATCCACCCACTAATGGTAAGGTTTTTGGTATATGAGCCGATCCTGTGATTGCCGTCGGAATGTCTCCATTACCATATCCACCGGCTGGTACGGTTGTTGAAACTGAGGTGAAGGACTTTGCATGACAAGTCGAGGACCTTGCCCCGTGGAAGGCTCAGTACTTCCGATCCCTTGCCCTGGGTTAGCCGCTGTGATTGCCGGATATAAAGGAGGGTAAGGAACAGAGTAATTTGGCTGTCCCCCAAAAGGTGGCATGTTTCCCCTAACAAAGGTTGGAGCTGCTTCATAAGTCGTTGGTACCCCTGTCGTTAGGCCCGGACTCCTGCCTGGAAACATTTCTGCTGGCAACGTGTTTTGAACCACCATTCCTGGAACTTGATGCCCCCCGGTAGCAGGGAAGGACATTTCTCTTCGTAGGAGGTGCACTGAGCCATGAGAAGGTGCACCATCAGCCGACGGCATGGGGTATGCAGGTGCCATGTTTGTCCCTTGTGCAGGGTAACCCGATGACTGAGTGAAGGTTTGCATATTTTGCCTCTGCGCAAATTGTTGAAGCTCATTCTGAAGCAAATGTTGAAAAATAGTAGCAAATTGTGGGATAAGACCCTGTAAGAGCTCGCCTGTACATTGTTCCATAGTATGTCGAGTGGCACTCAGTGAGGTGGACGTCGACTGAGACACCGGTGGTGGGGGCGAGGACTGACACCCTTGCTCCACAGAAGTACCCTGAGTACAACTGGTAGTAGTAACCGAAGGATCAAAGACTCCCTGGAGAGCACGAACTGGGGGTCGCTCGGATGACTTTGGTGCCGGTGGCTGCTGTGAATTGTTTGCCATCGATTGTCCTGACCGCAATAGCATGCGAACACTGACCTCTGGTCCCACTGGGCATGTCAATATGTGTTGTTGTCAAAATAAGGAGCCGATGCAAATGGGGATCGGCTTCATTTCCAATAAACACAAACGATCCGATATGGTGAAACAGAAAATGGTATCAGATCTCTTTTGAATCAGGGACCGGGTTCCTTGAACTTACTATGGAAAGGGTTCAAGAAAGTCGGCTGAAAATGCTCAACGGAAGGACTTTTCTGGGGTAATTGACTGATACTTGTATTAACTTGCTTAAAGGAAAGTACAAAAAATGGTCTAATATTCGAAAGTAGAACAGAAAGCTGTAAGGAAAAATTGGAAATAAAGTTGTAAAGGAAAGCTATAACAAAGCGGTAAGAAGGGTTTAAGGAATTGAAATTCTAGATTAAAATGTTGTAAATGACGGCAAAGTAGAAGAAATTGAATATTGTTGGTTGATGGTTTGATTGATGTGTTCAGTTCTGGGCAATACTCCCATTTTATACTTGCTGCAATCGAGCCACTAACAGATCGTGGAGTTTCTTCCGGCCAAGAGTGCTCCCAACGGTCGTGCAGAATTCTTGCGCCGAAAGATCAGGAATTTGTTTTCCTTCTTATCGGCTCCGTGGTGCTAATGTTGACCATGACTGTCGGCTGTTTGAAATTTTGACTTTATCAGCTCGTCCCAACTTATCAAATCGGCATCGGCTCAAAGTAACCGTTGTGTCGGTTCGGCAAAATTGATGTCAACACATATAAATACTATATTTCCATATTTTTGAAATTGTCCAATTTTTTTTTTTTTAGGCTCTCCTAAACTATTGAGTCTTGTATTCCACTTGTAGATTATTATATAAACTGTGAATATATTATATTTTATAAGAGAAGAATTGGAAAGCAAGGACAAGTATGAAACGTAAGTGTACTTAAATTGCTACCCAATTTTAAAAAAAAAAAATCTTTAATTTAATTAAAAATTAATTAAAATAATTTTCGTTTTCTAAAAAATATTATTTACTTACAAAACATAATATTATTTTTCTTTAACTTCATATATTTTAAGATTTTTTTCAACTTCAATAAATTCTTTTAAAAAATTTGTAATCGAAACAATAATCTTATTTTCGTATAAATTCCAACCCATTCAAAAATTCCACACAATTCCCTTACCCCACCCATGACAGCATTAAATAAATATAAAAAGTGGTTAAAACAAGACAAAATAGACAGTCCTCAATTGAGAAACAAGAACAGGAAAGAAAAAGAAAAAAACCGAAGAAACCATTAAACTACAACCACAGAAACAAGAGCTTGGAACCACAAGGACATCATCTTATTTGCATACTCGAACTTTATCCATGGCTTTCTCCATTTCCTTCTTCTCCTTCCCAAAATATGCATCTTCAAGACATATGATCAATTCACTTGCACACCCGAACAGCATCAAATGCCAGTGTTTGTCCACACGTTGCGAATTTGTGCAGTCATCGAAGGAGGTGAAACTGGCTGCAAATGGACCGAAACTTAGTGCCGGTTCCCCAGTTGTTATAACTGAGGCTCCTCAGATGATCAAAACTGCAGCTTCTGTTCCTTGTATTAGGGTTAATACAGGTTTAGTCAAGCCCGGTGATGTCGGCAGGTAACTCTCTCTCATGTTTAATAAATTTTGGAATCTAAATTAATATTTTAACATAATTAACCGTTCGAAGAAATAATTTTTACATGAAACTATCCAGAAAAACGTCGAACCATTTTTAAAGCTCTCAAAGATTTTCCTTTATTATTATTATTTTGTAACAAGTAATTTTGAATTTGAATTGTTATACTTGAATTATATATACACCACAATTATCACTAAGTTTTCCTTGATAGAAACTTGGTTATCTTTTCTTTCTTAATAACGGCATCCAATTTCATAGATTACATGCCAATTTAAAATTAGAGACTCGGGTTAGGTGAGCATCATTTTTATATTTGTTGGGTTGGGTAAGGTTCGTTGGCGGTTAACTTGTCTGCATGGACTTGGGATTGTTTGCAGGATTGTGTCAAGGAAGCCCAAGGATGTATGGGCTGTTCGCCTCAGAATTGGTACCTATCTCATAGACCAGAAATATTTTAAGGCTTTGGAGCTCGATGAATGATGGTAGTAATAGGAAATTTGTCATTGAAACAATTCTACTACCTTTCGGTCCTTGTATGTTGAAACTTGCCGTAAAAAAGCTTAATTGTTGAATGACCGATTCAGTGAGAGCTGAGCTTCAAGGGCTAGCTTATGTGTTTGGAGAAGGTAGCAAAAGACAAAAGAAGACATAATATTAATGAGAAGAGAAGGAAAGAGATGAAATGACAACTTATGTTGTTTGGAAGTTCAGAGAAGAAAAAGAAAATGATTTTGTTTTGTGTTTTTTTATGTGTTGAGAGAAAAAAGAGTAGATATAATGTTATCTAAGAATAAAAATATATCCTCCTCTCTTAAATAACCTTTGCTTGAAATCAATAATATGAGGATTTTTTTAATTATTTCACTCATGTTATCTATATTTTCTCTTTAAGTGGAAAGAAAATTGATTTAGAGAAAAGAAGTGATTTCATGACCTCTTTTTAGGCATAGCAATATGGCCAAGCCAATTGGGGACTAGAAATCCCAATCTCCTCCATGTATTCTCCTATTTTCTCCTATTCTTGGCCTGTCCCTAACATGAGGAAAGGAGAGGATCCTCATCCCAGGCTCGTCAAGGACAAAATAATTCTCAGTCTTGGTCTAAATAAAATAAATAAATTGAAAAAAAATGAGTAAAACATACTTGTAATTAAAATTTCATATAAATGTGTATGTGCATATATATATATATATATATATATATATATATATATATACACACACACACATTTAAAAAGATAAGTATTTTGTATTTTACTCACTCATTTATGCACGCTTATATATTTATATAATTAGTCTTTTTCATACATATATATTTTATATGTATAAATATGATCTAATATATATTACATACTAATTATATATATATATATATATATATATATATATATACACACAATATAAATATAATCTAAAATAATAATACATACATATTATATAAATATATAAATATAATATAACACACACACATTTTCACGGTGCCCCCACGCACATATTATAAATATAAATATCTTTTATAGTAAATTCTTTTATAAATATAGTACCTTTATTATATATAATACACATATAATAATACTTTATGTGTATAATTTATAAAAGCATAAGTATTACTTTTTGAGAGAGAGAGATATATATATATATATATATAATGTATAAATATAATCTAATATAATATATATGCACATATTATATATACAAAAACAAAAATTATCTAATATAACACACACGCACACACACATATATATGTTCTCACACACACACACTACTATATATATAAATATTTTTATAATTAATTCAATTATAAATATAGATACATTTATCGTATATGTATATATTTCTTACATATTAATTGTATAATAATAATTTTGAGTATATAAATACATATATAATTATATATATATATATATATATATATTTGAGCATATATAAATATATTTTTTATATTTAGTATAAAATTTTTCATATACATAATGCAGGACGGGGTGGGCTAGGACGGGTTGGGCATAATGCAATCTTGTCCCGACCTACTCCAACGTGGTGGGTGGAGGTATAAACTCGGTCCCATCGCCATCTTCACTTTAAGTGGGGAATTCTCAGGCTTACTGAGGTAGGCTCCTATTTAATCGGAAAAATTGCCATCCTTACCTCTTTTCTCTTCTTTTTCCTATTTAAAACTCCCCACTAGACAAAATCACCCTCCTTAATTTGTTCGAAATCTCTTCTCTTCTTTCCAAATCCTTCCACACAAGATGACCCCTAATAGAATCTGATTTGAAGTTTAGGACATTGATGGTTTTATTTTATATATAGTATAAAAAAGAGAAGGGACAAATAAATAATAATTTGTTGCTACCATACATTGTCGGAACAAATCCTTGACATGAAATTTTATGTGAGGCCTAATAGAGCTTGATTTCGCATTTGGTTTTACTCTTTAAAATATCATTAGCTATTATAAGCATCTTTATTTTGTTTCACCATTAGCATTCTTTACCATAGGGATTTTTCTCTTTTTTAATTTTTATTACTGTTATTAAATATTCCTTCCCCTCGTTTTAGGAATATAAATGTAACGGATTATTCCATGATAATAGAAGTCTTTTATTTCTTTAATTGTAATTTTTTCTGTTAGAACAAGAGTGCATATATTCTTTAAGACTAGCAATATTGCCAGAGCAATTCCTCTCCTGCTAGAGTAATTTTTAACTAAATAATACTAATATCCTTTCAATCAATCATTTTTCTCTCCATAAATAAATATTTACCGGTTGGATTCTACTTCACATTCATCTTCAATTCTTCTTCCCCACTACTACTCTGCTAAATCCATCGATCATCATCATCTTCTTTTCTCTTCCGCTACTACTACTACTACTACTACTACTACTACTACTACTACTACTACTACTACTACTACTACTTCTTCTTCTTCTTCTTCTTCTTCTTCTTCTCATTATTTTTGTAATTAAATTTCCAATCAAATTGATCACACAAGCAATCCTACTAGCCATAATAATAAAATCAACCTAATATCTGAATTAAATACATATCGAAAGTGTGTTCAAATAATCTTCAGCTAAATGGTTGAAATCCTAAGTTTGGTTGAAGAAGTAGTATGATATCTTGAATTACCAAGGAGTGGAGATTGCAACACTTCTTTTTGGCCTTGCGATGGATGCCAAGGTTTCGTCCTAGCCATCCACCTCTAAAAAGAATATGGCAAAGAGAACCAACAATACCAACTAATGAAGCTGCAATCCGTTTTTGTGACTCTTGAGAAGGATTCCAACATGCAATATGGAAGAAGAAAAGGAAAAAGGCACGAGAATCATGCCGTCCTTCAAAATAATAAATAGGAAACCTATAAGTGTAGCAAGCAACATGAAGGAGCTGCACATCTGGGTGCTATAAAAATTCAAAAAATTCAGAAGTTATACTATTGTGTGTGTTTTTTTTAAGCATAATTTGAACCTAACTCATTTTCTCCTCCCATCTGTAGAAGAATCCATATATGCAATTGCACTTATGGCTACAAGAATAACAGTAATCTAATATCCATAATGCTCTCAAACCTATCAGTGGAGAGTGAAATGAGAAGAAGATAAGATTGAGAAAAAACATGAGTAGAGAAATTGCACTCAAAAGACATTGAGAAAGAGAGGCTTAATTTGAAAGGGAAAATAACTCATGGTTATTGAGAGGGTATTAGTGTCTCTTAAATAGAAAAGGCTCTATCAGAAGAAAATTTTCTCTGGCAATATCTCCAGTCATTCTTCAAAATGAAGAGGTTATAAGTAGGTATAAAAATTCAAAAATCAAACTCATAGCATTCATTCACTCGTGACTTGGGGGTCATGAACTCATGGCTCTTCACTACCTAGAACAATGTAATTATTTTAATGTTATATTACATAATAATTGTAATTTTAGAAAATTCAATTCAACTGAATTATATCCTTAATTATTTATTGTTGTGTGTTTTTCAAGCATTGGAAATATTATTAATAAATCCACAAACAACCAAATTTTTATTTAAAATGCTAAACACTCAAACCACACAATTGTGCAAGAATACCTATTTGTATCGAATCCACAAAAACTTAGCAATTATCACTACTTTTCTCTAATTTCATTGTTTAGCCCACAAAATGAAGAAACAAAATAAATAAATAACTCTAATAACTACTACACTAGAGAGTATACCAAGTTCACACAAGGAAAGTCACCAAGGTCCTCAAGGGATAAGAATAAGGAGAAAGACCATATAAAGAAGAACATCTCCCAAATTTATGCCCAGAAAGGAAAATACCCTTAAACCCATCACTTTTCAATTCAAGCACTGAACGGATTCAAATGCAAATCTCACTCTCTCTCAAGTAATAAAATTTCTATTCCTAGCAAACCAATGGATATCTCTTCCTCACCAATTTAATCTAGAAAGCATTAAGAGCAATAAATCCCAAAGAAATCCGAGGGCCACAGTATCCCTATCTTTAGGCAATATCATAAAACTTTTGATTACCACATTCAATTCTCTAACCTCTCTCTCGAGTTAATTGAAGAAAAACAAATATTGCATCAATAAATTTGGTGTTTAGCTCCTAACCTCATCTCTTGAATTCATTAGAAATAAACTAATCAATTGACAAAATCAACCAATCCCCAACTGATATGATCTTGTGTTGGCAAATCTGTGGAACAATGGTAAACAAATGGGCAAAACCATTGGCTAAACAAGCATAACCCTAACAGTGGAAATTTGTGGCAAAAGAAGAAATAAAACTATCTAACTATTCCCTAGCAAATCTTTGAAGAACAAAGCATCAAAGACCCACAAGAAGTATATATATAGCAAGACCTACTATAAATTCGCCCAAATATCCTTGACACAACAAAGGAAATCAAGAATAAGAGAAGTAGAATTATAGGCACCCAAGCAATGGAATTCAAGATAAAACCTTAGAAGAACAAAACAAACAAGATCCAATCAAGAGAACCCATATTAGATTATCCAAAGATTTTAGAGACTTATAGATAGGGAAGACTAAATCCTAAGCAAAGTCTTGAATAAGATGAAGAAGGAGGTTAAACCTCTTAAGGCTCTCTTTTCACACTTTAAAATAATATAAGATGAATTGTTTTGTCAAATCACAAACGATGTATTTATACTATCCTAATCCTAGCTAAGTGACTACTAAGGCCGCAAGACAATTTAAGGGCTTAAAATGTCTTTATAAAGTGTTTAAAATAAAGAAAATACGGGGAAAATAGTAAAAATCGGCAAAACAGGGGGTCCTGCCTGACTGGACTCGGCTCTAGGTTTAGGTGCTGGACTTGGCGCCAGGTAAGCCTATTGGGGCCGAGGCCAGGTGTAATCTGGTAGTTGGATTTTAGTGTTTTCAACATTCTTTGCCCCCTCTTTTGGTGCAGGCATGGGCTGTTGTTGGGATTCCACTTGGATGTTCATAAAATTGAGTTTGTAGCTGCCTTCATCATTCCAAATCTCTTCTATCATCAAGTATGGTTGTAGGAGCAATTGGATATCGCCGTAAAGTCTCTTGGTCCTTGATCTTGTCATTAGCCCTTGCATTGTCTCTCCCCCTTCTTGAGTTTGAACTGCTTGGTTGGCTTGATTCCTATCATTTCCCTCTTCTTGAAGTTGATTCTTCTACGAATTATCACCTACATCAAAAAGAGTTAAGTTACTAATGTTGAATGTAGCATTGACTTTATACTCACCAAGAAAGTTGATCTTGTAGCCATTATCTCCAACTTGGCCAATGACTTGGAATGGTCCATCGCCTCTTGGGTCTAACTTACTCCTCCTTTGAGTAGGAAATCTCTTCTTGTGAAGGTGCATCTAAACCCAATTGCTAGGCTTAATTGAAATCTATTTCCTTCCTTGGTTGCACTTAAGTGCAATATCTTTATTTCGCTTTGCGATGACTACCTTTACTTTTTTCATGGAGTGCCTTCACTAATTCGACTTTCTTAGCTCCGTCAAGATTCATGCATTCTTTTACAGGCAAAGTAACAAAGTCGAAAGGCATTAGAGGATTAAAACCATACACAACTTCAAAAAGAGAATAGGAAGTAGTAGAATGCATAGCTCGGTTGTAAGCAAACACAATGTGTGGCAAGCATTCTTCCCAATTCTTCAAGTTTTTTTTTTTTATAATTGTCCTCAAAAGTTAGGTGAGTGTCTGGTTGACCACCTCCATTTGCCCATCCGTTTGGGGGTGACAAGCTATGAAAAACAAAAGATTAGTACCAAGTTTATTCCACAAGACTCTCCAAAAATAGCTAAGAAATATAGTGTCCCTATCAGACATGATAGTCCTTAGGATTCCATGCAGCCTTACCACACTTCCTTGAAGAATAGATTTGTAATATATGAAGCATCATTAGCTTTGGAACAAGCCACAAAATGATCCATTTTTGAAAACCTATCAACAACCACAAATATAGAATTCTTGCCCCCTTTAGATCTAGGCAACCCTAAGATAAAGTCCATTGAAATATCCCAATGGGCATTTGGAATGGGCAAAGGAGTGTGCAGTCCATGTAGAAGTGACCTAGATTTAGCTCGCCTACATGTTATGCATTGAGAACAATATTTTTCTACATTGCTTCTCATTTTTTTGCCAACAAAAGTGTTCTTTAAGTGTGCATAAGGTTTTTGCAACACTAAAATGTCCCATTAGTCCCCCACTATGAGCCTCCTTGACTAACAATTCCATAACGGACTCTTTTGGCACACAAAGTCTTGACTCCCTAAACAAAAATCCATCATGCCTATAGTATTTAGCAAATGCACATTTTTCACAAGCATGAAAAATTTCCCCAAACTCCTCATCATTTTCATACAATCCTTTCAGAAGCTTAAAATCTAGAATTTTAGCATTCAAAGAGTTTAAAAGTACATACCTTCGAGATAGTGCGTCCACAACCATATTGTCCTTACCATTTTTATATTGGATGACATAAGGAAACATCTTAATGAACTTCATCCACCTTGCATGCCTCTTGTTTAAGTTTTGTTGGCTTTTGAGGTGCTTAAGGGTTTCATGGTTGGTGTGGATCATAAACTCTCTTGGCAATAGGTAGTGTTGCCAATATTCTAAGGTCCTTACCAAGGCAAAAATTTCTTTGTCATAGGTGAAGTAATTGGTGGCTGCCCCAGACAATTTCTCACTGAAATAAGCAATGGATTTTCGATCTTGAGTTAGAACCGCACCTATCCTTACCCCACTTGTGTCACATTCTTTCTCAAATGCTTTTTTAAAGTTTGGTAGGATGAGAATTGGGCTTGGCTTGTCCTTAAGGGTTTGAAAGGATTGTTGTTGGGCTTTCTTCCACTTAAATCCCACATTTTTCCTCACCACTTCGGTTAGAAGGGCTACTAGAGTGCTAAAATTTTTGATGAATCTCATATAGAAGCTAGCTAGCCCATAGAAGCTACAAACTTGGGTAATAGTGGTAGGAGTAGGCAAATCTTGGATAGTTTTCACTTTTTCCTCATCAACCTCAATCTCCTTAGCACTCACAATATACCTAAGAAATGTAATCCTCTCTAAACAAAAAGTGTATTTTTCTAAGTTAGCATACAATCTTTCCCTTCTAAGAGCAATAAGAACACATTGAAGATGATTTAAATGATCAACATATAACTTGCTATAAATTAAAATGGCATCAAAATATATAATAACATATTTCCCAACGAATTCTCTTAAAACATGATGCAATGCACGAAAGTACTAGGAGCATTAGGCAACCCAAAGGGTGTAATAAGCCACTCATATAATCCTTGTTGAGTTTTGAAAGCCATTTTCCATTCATCCCCTTCCCTAATCCTAATTTGGTGATAATCAGATTTCAAATCGATTCTAGAGAAAATTGTTACACAAACAATTCATCAAGCAAGTCATCTAGCCTAAGAA
Organism: Voacanga thouarsii; assembly: GCA_026120185.1. Taxonomy (NCBI): domain Eukaryota; kingdom Viridiplantae; phylum Streptophyta; class Magnoliopsida; order Gentianales; family Apocynaceae; genus Voacanga; species Voacanga thouarsii. The sequence continues at coordinate 2,198,360 of JANUWF010003370.1, forward strand.
TGAGATAGCAATACTTAACCGTGTTGTTGTCATGGCACGACAATTGACACACATGCGCCAAGTCCCATCCATCTTGGGAACTAAGAGAACTGAAACCACGCAAGGGCTTAGGCTCTCTCTCACATGTCCTTTCTCAAGTAATTCCTCCACTTACTTTTATAATTCTTTGGTCTCCTCCATATTAGTTCTATAGGCTGGTTGGTTGGGGATGACTGTAACACCCCACTACCTACGTACCCTATTAGGGTTGGGAATGTCGCCCCATCCACAAGACAAGGGGTCTTTATAACTAGGACTCACAAAAGAAAGGATCGAAACAATCCAAATCAAACTTATTACAACTCAAATAATACATGACCAATTCCCATAAATAAATAAATGTCTGCTAGAGTCTCTCAGAATGAAATATATAGGAAAAACATAAGTCTTCAAAACAAAGGCAATCTTTAATCAATAACCTCAACAGTAGGACTAACTTGAAAGTATGGTATAAAAGGTGGTGAGACATAAATCTCAGTAAGCCCGTGTATGCATTGAGTACTTTAGGTAAAATAGTACATGTATGAAAGTTGAGAAATTTTCATAAAAGAAAGTGTTGGCAAGTCTCAAATAAATTTCACAAATGAAGAGTGGTGTTTTTCTTTCAAACTATACATGTATACAATAAAAGGAACCACTCAAAAGAGGTAGCCATGTCACCACACTTTGTATACCATGACAAAAGAATGTTCAAGATGCCTCATTTTGTGCAGACTGACACAAGGTAGGTGTACGCCTTACCGAGTGAGATACTCCTCTATCTCTACACCTAAACTTACCAGCTGTCCATTCCGAAACCACACAGTCCACTTGACTATACTTACTAGCTCGGACTAGTACGATCTATAGGATTGGCATTCAATCCGGGAAGGACTCACCCTTTAGAGGTGGCCATCTACTGAGAGACTTACCATAACCTTTTAAGAACTAGTTCTAATAGTCTACTCTTATTGAGTACTCATGGTTGTATTTCTCCCTCTTGGGAAAAGAAAGATCATTCAATGTGATTTCTTTGAAATAGAAATTCCGGTTTCCAAAATTCTTTGTCAAAGTTTCTTTTTAGAAAAAGTTTAGTATTTTGTATAAAATTACTTATTCAACTTAAAATGGTTTGTTTGACTGAAAAGAAAAGGAATATTGCCTATAATTGCATTCATAGTACGATTTCTCATGTACATCATGTTTGACTTGCCAAGGTAATTTTGATCTTCAAACAGTTTTATGCAGAAACTTACCTGATCATTTGCTCTTCCTGGGTACAATAGCCTTCCTAGGTAATTCAAGGCAACCTAACTCCGCCTGGGGTAAATATAAGGTATAAGTTCAACATTCAGACAACACTTGCCTTAAATAAATAACTCTTAGGTTCAACTAGCTACAACAACATCTAGCTACGACAACAATGCCTTAAGCTTTAACACTAGTTGATAAAGTTTTTTATAAAATAAAATTAATTTGATAAGTTAAAATAAATAGGTGTTATAAATAAATAATAAATAATAAATTAAAATATCAACTATTTATTAACAAATAATAAATAATGAGTAAAATTAAAAATAAATAAAATTAGTAATAAATAATGAGTACTATTAATAATAAATCCTAAATAATATTGGTAATGAATAATAAATAATATTACCACAAATAATAAGTAATATTAATAATAGATTATAAATAATTTTAATAATAAATAAAAAATAAAAAATAAAATTAATAATATATAAATTATTCTAATATAAATAATATTTATGAGTGTAAATAAAAGTTTTGGTAAGGCTATAACTAATAAAAATACGAATGTAAGAGACATTTGATATTAATTAATTCCAATATATTATTGTTTATATTTAATGAAAATTTTTCTATTTATTCATCTAATAAATTAACAATATTTCAACTAATTATTAATTTTGAAAATATTTATTTTTATCGAAATTAGTCAATTAAATAATATTAATTATATTAATAATAATAATGATAGAAAAAATAATTCTAAAAATAATAAAGGTAGTTCTTACAATAATTTTATTTCTAGAGAAAATCCATACATATTCATACATACATGGATTCAACAAATAACATGTCGATTTATCCAAAAATATACTTGAATTAACATACATCACAACAAGATGATATTTTGCTAGGTATAATATTATCTAGGGATTTATTGAAAAATAACATCATGAATGCCTAATCAACAATGGTGGTATAATGACTATCATACATCAAAACATCCATAAAGCTCTTAATCATAATGAACATATAACGATCCTAAAGCATAATCCATAAGTCACAACATTCATTTCAATTCTCATGTCTTAAATCCATTTCCTTCCCCCACATATATATCTTCAACCCCACATTATTCAATCAACCTATCAAATCCATTATCTAAGAGTCTTGAGTTTGAGAATTTAAAGAGAAGATCAAGAAAGAAATACTTGATTTGATGAACATTAGATGAAGAAATCGCCTTGCTTATTGGAGGTCATTGAGTGCTTGAGAGTCCTTCCTTGGTTGAAGTTTGTCCAAGAATGGCCATCCAAGCTTTGGCAGAGAGAGAGAGAGAGAGAGAGAGAGAGAAAGAGATTAGGATGATATTGAAATGGTGATGATGAGATGAAGAAGGTCCAAGGTGTTTAAAGTTACCTTCTTGATGTTCTTCTTGTTCTTGATCGAAAAGGTGTGTTTAATCTGAATAGAAGATCAACTTTGGTGTTTTTTATGTTATGGAGTGGCCTATGAGGGGAGTATGGTTCGAATCCTAGCTGGTTTGAAGGTTCTTGGAGTGATTTGGGATGAATAGAGGTGATTGAAGGTTAAAGAAGCTTAGTGTGTGGTCTTGGTGTTCTTTGTGTTCTTTAGAGGAATTGAGAGAGTGTGTGATTTTGTGTGTGTGTGAATGATGGGTGAATGGCCTAGCTAGGGAGAGGCTTTCAGTTATCCAAGAAGGAGAGAGAGTGTTTCAGCTTTTTCAAATTTCAAATTGAGAAAGAAGTGGAGATATTGGAGGTAGAGGATTAGGTAATAGTATTTGCTCTTTGAAGGTTTCTTGTCCTTTAATGGTGCATGGCTGAACTAGCTATGATTTGATCGTGGAATGAAGAGTTGTTTCAGCTTTGAGTTGGCCAATAAATGATTGTGATATAGCAGAGATATTTCTAGTTTTATTCTCTAGCTAGGTGAGTGTTTAATAGAACAAAAATTTGGAATTTAATTTTGAATGGAGTGAAGATATGAGTGTTTTAAGGTGTGTTAATGGAGTCCTAATGACTAAGGTAGATGGAGAAGCCAAGGTGTTCTGTCCATGGCTGCATTTGGCCAAAAATATGATGAAGTTTGATGAAGAAATCGGACTTAACATTGAATAGGTAAAGCTGGAAAATTTTCTGGAATTTTAGCTTAAGAACTCATGATTTTGGGAGGATTTTGAGTAGATTTTTCAAAGCTCTTTGAACTGAATTTGCAGCTGGAGTTTAGGAGTGTTTGAAGGTAGGTTTTCAGCCGCCATCTTGGAGAATAAAGAAGAAAGTGTCAGGTGTTCTTGTGCACAAATGAATGGCTAAATGTTCATGTCCAAAGCTTGGTTATTTGCTGGAAAAAAATTTTGGTTTGGTGTAGCTTGTAAGGCTACGAAATTCCAAAGTGTTTTAGTTTTCATCTTCACACAAGATGGTTGGTTGTTTTCAAGAATTAGGTAGAGAAAGGTGGTTGCAAATTTTGAAAATCAGCCATGAAGAAAATTGGAAAAATTTCCAGATTTTAACCAAAACAAGAACAAGAAGACAATGATGTTTTTGGAGGAATAACTATGGTGATTTAATTGAGAACCTCTTCTTATTTCTCCTCCACAATTTCGGCCAACATCCTATTTCACAAGAGCTCGAATTTTTGAAATTCCAAGGAATTATCCAAGACTTTTATAGATATAAAAATGAATTAAAGAAATTGGAGTAGTTTAAATTCAAAGAGGTAGGACAAGGCTTGCAAAAATAGTGGAGACAAAAATTCTTCTAGAATTCTTTTTAGGACAAGATCACATAGTTAAGACATTACCAATGTATCTTCCCCAAGACACGATATTCGAAGGTACTCCATGCAATCTAACTATCTCCCGCACAAATGTTTGAGCTAACTTCTCCATTGAATCCTTTACGTTCACCGGTATAAAATGCGCTGACTTAGTCAATCTGTCTACCACTACCCATATGGTATCTTTTTGGGTTCTTGCCATAAGTATTCCGGTAATGAAGTCCATGGTCACCTCTTCCCATTTCTATTCCGGTATTGGTAAAGGTTGCAACAATCCTGCTGATTTTTTATGCTCCTCTTTAACTTTCTGACAGGTCAGGCATGTGGAGACATACTTCACCACGTCCTTCTTCATTCCGGGCCACCAATAGGCTTTCTTCATATCTTGATACATTTTTACTTCTCCCGAATGAATAGTGTACTTACTTCTATGCGCCTCTTCTAAAATCTTATCCTTCAGCTGTTGCTCATTAGGCACACACAAACGATCTCGGAAACACATCACTCCCGTCTCATCCTGCCAGAAATCACTACTTTCCCGTTTAAGTTCTTTGTTCTTAAAAAGTTAAAACTCCACATTGCTTTGCTGTGCTTTGATTATTTCCTGCCTTAGATCCGGTATCAATCTTAGATTACTGACGATAATCCTTTCTTCTTGCACTTCCGCCCTTCTATCCAACACCTCCTGGACTACTTGAATCTCTTGCACTCTCCGTTTGGCCATTTTGACTTTACGACTCAGGGCATCCGCAATAACGTTGGCCTTTTCGAGGTGGTAGTTGATAGGATAACGATATTCCTCCAAAAATTCCATCCATCTCTGTTGCCTTAGATTCAAGTCCTTTTGGGTAAAAATATATTTCAGGCTCTTGTGGTCACTGAACACCTCATACTCGGCTCCATACAAGTAATCTGCCATTTCTTCAAAGCAAATACAATGGTAGCTAGCTCCAAATCATGCGCCGGATAATTGACTTCGTAAGGCTTCAACTTCCGAGAGTCATAGGCTATTACCTTCCTATCCTATATCAATACTGCTCCCAAACCTTCCTTAGAAGCATCTGTATACAAAGCGTAGGGTTTATCTCCCTCTGACAAACTCAACACTAGAGTCGTCATTAACCTTCGTTTCAGCTCTTGGAAACTCTTCTTACATTTCTCACTCCAGACAAAGGGTGCATCCTTTCTCAACAATTGGGTTATAGGTGATGCTAGCATTGAGAACCCTTTAATAAACCACCTATAATAGTCGGCCAATCTCAAGAAGCTTCTAATCTCATCGATGTTCTCCGGTTACTTCTAGTCCAAAATTGCTTCAACTTTTGCTAGGTCTACCTTGATTCCATCCTTGGTCACCACATGGCCAAGAAACGACACATTGTCCAGCAAAAATTTGCACTTGCTAAATTTGGCATAAAACTTATACTTTTTTAGCTTTTCTAATACCAGCTTTAAATGCTCTGCATGATCCTCTAGACTCTTGGAGTATATAAGTATATCATTGATGAATACCACCACAAACTTATCTAAGTATGGTTGGAGAACACAATGCATCAAATCCATAAACACCGCCGGTACATTAGTCACTCCAAAAGGCATCACTACGAACTCGTAGTGACCATATCTAATGTTGAAGGCCGTCTTGGGAATATCCTCCTCCTTTATCCTCACTTGATAATATTCCTGCCTCAAATCCAGTTTGGAATAACAACTGGAGCCTTGCAACTGGTCAAACAGGTAATCAATTAAAGGTGGGGGATATTTATTCTTGATGGTCAAATTATTCAACCCTCGATAGTCGATGCACAACCTCAAGGTCTTGTCCTTCTTCTTCACAAATAGCATTAGGGCTCCCCAAGGTGACGTGCTTAGTTCCTTCAACTCTATTGGTGCCATCTGATATGGGGTTCGGGATACAGTTTCCGCTCCTGGAATTAGATCTATGGTGAACTCAACTCCTCGGGTAGGAGGAAGAGAAGTGAGTTCTGCGAGAAACACATCAGGAAAATCTTTTACCACTTCAATATTTTCTGAAGGATGAAAATGGCAAAAATCATCAAATCGAAAGCATGCTTACAGAACGAAAAAATTTACCTCTGTGTTTGAAGGACCTTTTTAGCACTGAAGAAAATGTCTATACAAGGATGCTTGAAGCTATTAGATCACGTCCTTGTAAATGTCGACTTCGTCTCATTCACGCGGAGCTTTTGAGCCCTTTCCTCTACCGGTGAAAGCTCAAAGAAGTGGGTTTGTGATGTTTTAGCTTTTGTGATTTTTTCACAGACTTAGCTCCTGTGAAGATCTAACTTCCCTAAACAAAAAGCATGGCCTTGTATTTTCATCGATTCCCTGAGAAAGAGAGACCAACAGCATGGAAACAGAAAGCTCCATGCTTTCTGTTATCTATCACGCAAAATAACACGGGATCCATCTCGTGTTGTTTAATTAATTAATTATTTATTTTAGTAATTGTTTTTTAAAAATTTTATTTTACCCTTAGTCTTATTCACTGGGCCAGATAAAATTATTTACTCGTACTTTGCTTGTTGAGCTACGACTGAGTTCTCCGCGGCAGATTATTAGAAAGACTTTCCCAATCCTACTTCTCTGGTTGGTGATTTGACCTTTGGGACCTTCAAAGCAAGAAGCTAGACGAACCGTAAAATCGACAACACAAGGGGTCAATTCATTGAGATTGGAGTCAAAGCTCCAAGAATAAGGATTCTAGAAGTCGAATTAGCTCAATAGAACATCTACAACCGATTCTTGAAAAGAACGTCTATTTCCACCCTATGGCTCCTTACCTTTCTCACGAAGCAAGAACTCCACTTTCTACCGATTCTGATATAGCCCAAGGAGGGCTGTGGGTGTGGTTCTCGTCTTCATCTGTAACGACTAGCCCAAAAGGAAGAGTTTACACGAGTAATAAGAACGAGTGTAAGATATGTAACGATCGGTAGAGAGATGAAGTGCTAGTGCGCTCTTTATCCCAAGACTACGATAAGATTTTTATTTCTCTACCATTGATCCTGTTTCTGTATAAGTTGGAGTTCCTAGCTTGAACACCCATAAATAATAAGACTCAATTATTTATTTTCTGGGCTTCATTAAATAACTCAATAAATAATTAACAAGCCCAAATGGACCAATAAAATATCAGGCCTTTTATCTAGTTTATATCTAGATTAATTTTTTAATTATTCAATATGGGCCTTGGGTCCTAAATAATTAATTAACCAATTAAATTGGATAAAATATATACTCTCTCTCTCTCTCTCTCTCTCTCTCTCTCTCTCTCTCGAGCCTTTTATTTTATTCTAATCCAATAATAAATTAGAATACTTAAATAAAATAAAATAAAACCCATAAATATCAAGTCCAATTCCTTAACCTAAATCTGTCAGACTTAAGGGCTATTTCGGGGACCAAAAGACACATCGTCTTGGCTACTAAAATGATCAAAATACCCTGCTATATAAATAGTTATATTTTGCATTTTAAATATTTCCTAATATCACCATAAAGAAATATTGACCCCAAGAATAATGCTGCGTTAGCAAAGTCTTCGACCTACAGATGTAATGACTAAAATACTCTTCTACGCATCGCCGTGCATTTAGAGAGGAGAAGTGTGCTAACACCTCTCTAATAGACATATACCATCTTTAGACCTCTAGTCCAATGATCCACGACTCCTGCAATGTTTCCACTTTCCAAGGGAGCTACCTTAAAGTAAACATCCAAGTCATGTTCCCCAGGACCCTAGATAATTAGATCATTTGAACAGTCACAAGGGGCGAAATAGTGCAGATGCTATCTTGTATAAGTATGTTTTAACTAACTAGTCACCTTTAGCCAGTTGAGGCTCTACAAAAGAACCTCAATTACAACATATCAAAGTATATGCTTTTAGCTTTGTTAGACCACCAACTCATACTCAAGCGGTAGAGTATTAGTCCACGCCGTAGCAGTAATAGTCTGGATTTATTCTAAATAGTACTTTTAGAAACCACTATTACAGGTCATGTTCTATGTATTCGAAATACACTTATGTTATGAAGTGAGTGGACTATTCACTTGCTAAAGGTAAGTCATTCCTCATTTGGAATTCATAACACAATAACCTAAACATAATGAGATTTCCATTTTCATCAATCGGTTAAGAACAAACATTTATGTGTTAAGTAACCCGTGATCCATACCTTACTGTGAAAGACCACCATTCACATGGATCACTTACTTTAAACACAATGGCTCCTTTTCAAACGAAAATCGTGTACAAATAAAATGTAAATTCACAAACAAATTTTGAGAATAAATTCTTTTATTAATAAATTAGATAATTATATCAGATAAAATTAGTCTAGAGGGCATATATTCCAACATTTTCTAGGGTGCATTGATCCTTTGGCTTTTTATCACATAAGCCAAATATACTTGGCATCCTTGCTTCAACAACTTCTGGGCTTTTGCTCTAGCTATCAAAAACTTCAATTCTTTTACTCGCTTGCAGTTGAATTCCAACACATCATAACCAGGTCTAATGAACTAGACAGACTTATTCTTACAGTCTATTTTAGCTCCATGCTTAGCTAGCCAATCCATACCCAAAATTAGGTCGTAGTCATCAATAGCTAAGACTACCAAGTCTTCCTCCAAACTCTCTTTTGCTACTTCAATCTTACAATTCTACACATACCGATCCGCTTGCACCATTTTTCCCAAGGGCATACTCACTAACAAGGTAAAAGGTAGTTCTATTCCATCCCCACCCAAATGGTATGTGCAATTCTTGTTTAGAAAGGAATGGGTAGATCCAAGGTCTATTAATGCATTAACTAAATGATCTTGGATAGTAAACATATCTTTCACCACCATTTGTATCTGTTCCAACTTCCTCCTGGTTGAGAGCAAAAACCTTTTTTTTTACTTGCGGCTTCTGAGTTCCACTTCCAAGGCTCTCGCAGTATTGGCTCAATTAGCTCCTGCGATCTGGGCCGGGTTTCCTTACCCGATTCGAAGGAGTATTGGGCAGATGTTTCGAAGATGTGTTGAATCTCCGCAATTGTAGCATTTCTGTTTAGCTCTCTTAGACCAGCAGTTCTTTTTTACATGGCCCTTCTTCCCACAATGTCAGGACGACAGGAGATTCTGTGTAGGACCAGTCGGTGCCATTCGTGCTTGCTTTCCTCGGTTATGCCATTGTTAGTGGGCAGGTTGCTTATTAGTTTGCTGCCTCTGAAAGGGTCTCGGTAGTTGCCTTGGTGGCAAGAATGGTTTAGGTACCATCCTGCTTTGGTCCTTATTCTTTCTTCGGGTCGCTGCGTCTACTGCTCTAGAGTACATCGTCGGTAGAGAAGGTGCAAAAGCCCTTCTCAGCTCCTGCCTCAAACAATCCCTTGACAAATTGCCTTAGTTCAGTTCTGATCGGTATCTACCAACCTCTTGCAATACTTTGACAACTGGGTAAAATGAGTAGTATTCTAAGCCACAGTCATGCTCCCTTGCTTCAAATTCTGGAACTCGTCCTCTCTTTTCTCCATTATCCACTGAGGGATATATTCCACTCTAAATGCCTCTACAAAGTCGGCCCACGTCCAATATTGATCCATTAATTCCCAGTCTTCTTGGACTTGCTACCACCATGCTTGAGCTCAGCCTCTCAGCCTAAATGTAGCAAATTTTACCATTTGCTTCTTAGTATATTGGAATGTGGTAAAGATGTCCTCCATCTGCTCCATCTACTGCTCCACTTTCTGATCTTGTTCGACTTCTCCCAAGAAGGCGGGAGGTTGAAACTTTAGAAACCTCTCCAAAGCTACACCTTCCCCCTTCGGGTTCCTTTGTTCTGACAAAGTTTACATCTTGTAAAAGGCTTGCCCCATGGTCACACTGGCAGGCTCTTTAGACCCCACTTCTTGCTTTGGTTCATTCTTATTCCCCTAATTTGGTGATAAAAGTTGAGTTGCATCATATTTCGGAGTCACAGTTTTGCTTCAGGAACCCTTTTGTCAGATGCTGCTACACGATGCTTTGGTGCCATTCTAAACCATCGCCCCCAAATAATGAGTTATGCATTAAAGTTCAAAGTATTTAAATCGAGCATGCATTCACATTTAGACTTAAGTAAAAGTAAATCAGATGCAAGCTTTGTGTAAATAATTGCATTTTTTCCAAGATTAGAGTACACTAATGTACTTTTATTTGCTTAAATTTTGAAATAAAACATTAAACATAAATGAACCCCTAGCACAAGAGTTTATTGAAAGTAGTAAATAATAACTTCCTAATCATGGAAAAACTTTACCCCTAATTCTCATTAGAATCCTTAGAGTCAACATCATACAACCAACCTCCAGTATTCTTAGAGAGGTCTATCCCTACACCATTCACAAACCTATAGTCCATTAGTTCCTTCTCGGGTCTCCTAGAACTCTCCCCCCAGTTTTAACATGGTTGAGTGGGGTACAAAAGAAGGTCTAGGTGGAGATTCATATCTCCCCCGAATCATCACCATCAGCAGTTAAGTCAATCACGGGGCTAAGTGGGTTTGGGACATACTCAATATCAATATCCTCATCTCACTATCATTAATCAAGTCTATTACAGGTATAAGAGGTGGCTCAATAATTTGAACCTCATCATCGCTGCTTTCTTCTAAAGGTATAACTGGTTGAGGTGTGGGTTGTGGTGCTGGTTGTGGCACTAGTAAGTCTTTCGGGTAGATAGGGATTGGTGGATGCCATTGCTAGCCCTTCCTCGCAGTTCTATACATGCTAACCATTCTATAGCATAAACAACACAGATTAGTCAAAAGAGTTTAATCTTAATGAAATAAAGTAAATACTATCAATAATAATTGCCTAAACCTTATCTCTAATACTACTTGTAACACCCCACTACCTACATACCCTATTAGGGCTGAGGATGTCGCCCCGTCCACAGGACAAAGGGTATTTTTAACTAGAACTCACAAAAGAAAGGAAAGAAACAATCCAAATCAAACTTATTACAACTCAAATAATACACGAACAATTCCCATAAATAAATAAATATATGCTAGAGTCTCTCAGAATGAAATACATAGGAAAAACATAAGTCTTCAAAACAAAGGCAATCTCTAATCAATAACCTCCACAGCAGGATCGACTTGAAAGTATGTATAAAAGGTGGTGAGATGTAAATCTTAATAAGCTTGTATATGCTTTGAGTGCTTCAGGTAAAATAGTACATGTATGCAAGTTGAGAAATTTTCATAAAAGAAAGTACTGGCAAGTCTCAAATAAATTTCACAAATGAAAAGTGGTGTTTTTCTTTCAAACCATACATGTATACAATAAAAGCAACCACTTAAAAGAGGTAGCCATGGCACCACACTTTGTGTACCCTAACAAAAGAACGTTCAGGGTGCCTCATTTTGTACATACTGACATAAGGTAGGTGTACGGCATACTGGGTGAGATACTCCTCAATCTCACCACCCAAACTTACTGGTTGTCCATTCCGGAACCATATAGTCCACTTGACTGTACTTGCTAGCTCGAATCAGTACGTTCTACAGGACTGGCATCCTATCCGAAAAGGACTCACCCCTCAGAGGTGGCCACCTACTGAGAGACGTACCATAACCCTTCAAAGACTAGTCCTTATTGAGTACCCAACATTGTATTTCTCTCTCTTGGAAAAAGAAAGATCATTCAATGTGATATATTTGAAATAGCAATTATGGTTTCCAAAATTCTTTGTCAAAATTGGTTTTTAGAAAAAGTTTAGCATTTTGTATAAAACTACTTATTCAACTTAAAATGGTTTGTTTAATTGAAAAGAAAAGGAACATAGTCCATAATTACATTCATAGTACGATTTCTTATGTACATCATGTTTGACTTGTCAAGGTAACGTTGATCTTCAAACAGCTTTATGCAGGAACTTACCTGATCTTTTGCTCTTCCTGGGTACAATAGCCTTCCTAGGTAATTCAAGGCAACCTAACCCCGCCTGAGGTAAATACAGGGTATAAGTCCAACGTCCAGACAACACTTGCCTTAAATAAATAACTCTTAGGTTCAACTAGCTATGACAACAATGCCTTAAGCTTTAACACTAGTTGATAAAGTATTTTATAAAATAAAATTAATTTGATAAGTTAAAAAAAATAGGTGTTATAAATAAATAATAAATAATAAATTAAAATATCAACTATTTATTAACAAATAATAAATAATGAGTAATATTAATAATAAATAAAACTAGTAATAAATAATGAGTACTATTAATAATAAATTCTAAATAATATTAGTAATAAATAATAAATAATATTACTACAAATAATAAGTAATATTAATAATATATTATAAATAATTTTACTAATAAGTAATAAATAACAAATAAAATTAATCAAAACTAAATTATTCTACTATAAATAATATTTATGAGTGTAAATAAAAGTTTTGGTAAGGCCAACTAATAAAAATATGAATGTAAAAGACATTCGATGTTAATTAATTCTAATATATTATTATTTATATTTAATAACAATTTTACTATTTATTTATCTAATAAATTAACAACATTTCAACAAATTATTGATTTTGAAAATATTTGTGTTTATTGAAATTAGTCAATTAAATTAAATAATAATATTAATTATAATAATAATGATAACAAGAATTATTCTAAAAATAATAAAGATAGTTCTTATAATAATTTTATTGCTAGAGAAAATTCATACATATTCATACATACATACATGGATTCAACAAATAACATGTCAATTTATCCCAAAAATTGACTTGAATTAACATACATCACAATAAGGATGATATTCTATTAGGCATAATATTATCTAGGGATTTATTAAAAAATAACATCATGAAGGTCTAATCAATAATGGTGGTATAATGACTATCATACATCAAAACATCCATAAACTCTTAATCATAATGAACATATAACGATCCTAAACCACAATCCATAAGTCACAACATTCATTCTAATTCTTAAAGTCTTAAATCGATTCCCTTCACCCACATACATAGCTTCAACCACACATTATTCAATCAACCTATCAAATCCATCATCTAAGAGTCTTGAGTTTGAGAATTTAAAGAGAAGATCAAGAAAGAAATACTTGATTTGATGAACGTTAGATGAAGATATTGCCTTGCTTAATGGAGGTCCTTGAGTGCTTGAGAGTCCTTCCTTGGTTGAAGTTTGTCCAAGAATGGCCATCCAAGGTTTGGCCGAGAGAGAGAGAGAGAGAGAGAAATAGATTAGGATGATATTGAAATGGTGATGATGAGATGAAGAAGATCCAAGGTGTTTAAAGTTACCTTCTTGATGTTCTTCTTGTTCTTAACTGAAAAGGTGTGTTTGATCCTAATGGAAGATCAACTTTGGTGTTTTTTATGTTTTGGAGTGGCCTATGAGGAAGTATGGACCGAATCCTATCTGGTTTGAAGGTTTTTGGAGTGATTTGGGATGAATAGAGGTGATTGAAGGTTGAAGAAGCTTAGTGTGTGGTCTTGGTGTTCTTTGTGTTCTTGAGAGGAATTGAGAGAGAGAGTGATTTCGTGTATATGTGTGAATGATGGTTGAATGGCCTAGTTAGGGGGAGGCTTTTGGTTATCCAAGAAGGACTGAGAGAATTTCAGCTTTTTCAAATTTCAAATTGAGAGAAAGGTGGAGATGTTTGAGGTAGAGGATTGGGTAATGGTGTTTGCTCTTTGAAGGTTTCTTGTCCCTTCAATGGTGTATAGCTGAACTAGCTATGATTTGATTGTGGAATGAAGAGTTGTGTCAGCTTTGAGCTGGCCAAAAATGGCTGTGATATAGCAGAGGAATTTCTAGTTTTCTCCAAGATGGTGGCTGAAAAATCACCATTAATGAATGGCTAAATGTTCATGTCCAAAGCTTGGTTATTTGGTGGAAAAAAAATTATGGTTTTTTTGTAGCTTGTAAGGCTACGAAATTTCAAAGTGTTTCAGCTTTCATCTTCACATAAGATGGTTGATTCTTTTCAAGAATTAGGTAGAGAAAGGTGGCTGCAAATTTCAAAAACCAGCCATGAAGAAAATCTGGAAAATTTTCTAGATTTTACCCAAAACAATGAGCTTATAGACACAATTACATTGAGAAGTGGTAAAGAGCTGACTAATCTTGTGACAACATTGCGCAATGATAATGATGAATGGAACAGAAAAAGAACAAGAGAAAGAATAGAACTCACCTACAATACTATCAAGGGAAACAGAAAAGACAATACCTCTACCTAAGGCAAGGGGAATAGAAAAAGATAGAAAGGTAAAATTATCCTTCTTCTTTGCCAAATTTAGATCATCTAAAAAAAACAAAAGATGAGGAACAATTTAAAAAGTTCTTGGAGTTGTTCAAATTGCTACATATCAATCTTCCACTTGTTGAGGCCTTAACACAAATGCCTAAGTATGCCAAATTTTTGAAAGATATCCTGTCCAACAAAAAGAAGCTAGAAGAGCTATCTACTGTTACCTTGAACGAAGAATGTTCTGCCCTCCTCCAACATAAAGAACAGCTACTAGAAATTAAAGGATCCAGGAAGTATTTCCATTCCTTGTGTAATTAGTAGTATTACTTTTGGCACAGCATTGGCGGATCCAGGGACTAGTATCAATTTGTTACCTTACAACTCTTTTTGTAAATTAGGCATAGGTGAATCAAAACCTACTAGGATGAGTTTCCAATTAGCAAATAGATCTACCAAATATCCTAGAGGGATTGTAGAGGATGTGCTTGTTAAGGTTGACAAATTTATTTTTTTTAGTTAATTTTGTTATTCTTGATATGGATGAGCATTCCAAAGTTCTATTGATTCTAGAGAGACCTTTCCTAGCTATTACAAAAGCTGTTATAGATGTTCATGAGGGAAAGCTAACACTAAGAGTTGAGGAGGAGGAAGTTATCATGAGACTTTTAGACAGTATGAAGCAGTCTTCCTCACAAGATGATTACTTTAGGATTGATATTCTAGATGATTACATTCTTTATTTTTTGCAAGAACATTTCGTTCAGTGGACTAAAGATGGGGTAGTGGAAGATGTGGAACAGTATGCCAAGAGGCACATGTGAAGAACTCCAAGGACAAATCTGAACCAATAGTTTTTGAGGTTATAGAGATCAAGTCTTGGGCGAATGAGATCATCCATCGATGACCCACCCGAGCTAGAATTGAAAGATCTTCCAAATCATCTTGAGTACTCATTTTTAGCCCCAAGGAATAATTTGACAGTGATAATTGCAAGAGATCTAAAGGAAGGGAAAAGACTACAGTTAGTTTAAATGCTTCAGAGTCACAAGAAGGCTATAGCATGGAAACTCACAGACATTAAAGGAATTAGTTATTCTTTCTATACTCTTAAAATCCTGCTTGAGGAAGCTGCAAAGCTTGTAGTACAACCCTAATAAAGATTGAAACCAAACACGAAGGAAATGGTTAAAGGCGAAGTGATTAAACTGTTGGATGTAGGAATTGTATACCCCATTTCAGACAGCATGTGGGTGAGCACTACACAAGTGGTACCAAGAAGGGAGGCATGACAGTGGCACCTAATAAGAAGAATGAACTTATTCCAATGAGGCTTGTCATGGGATGGAGAATGTGTATTGACTATAGAAAACTTAATGACGCCATAAGAAAGGACCACTTCCTCACTCCCTTCATTGATCAGATGTTTGAAAGGCTAGCTGCACACATGTACTACTGCTTCCTAGATGGATTTTCTAACTACTTTCAGATTCCCACAGCCCATGAAGATCAAGAGAAAACTACCTTTAGATGCCCTTTTGGGATTTTTGCTTATAGGCATATACAATGTCACATTATGGTAAAAAAGGGCATCGTCTTAGGCCATAAGATTTCACAACAAGGGATTAAGGTTGATCAAGCTAAGATAAGGCTAATTGAAAAGCTTCCTTGACCAACTTCTTTGCGAGCCATTAGGAATTCTCTTGGGCATGTAGACTTCTATAGGAGATTCATCCAAAACGTCTTAAAAATTTCTAGGCCCCTTACCTCTCTACATGAAAAGGATGCCCCCTTTAATTTTGATGCAAAATGCTTACTTGCTTTTAATTTGTTGAAAAACAATTTGATTAACTCTCCCATTGTAGTTGTTCTTGATTGGTCATTCCCTTTTGAGCTAATAATGTGTGATGCTAGTGACTATGTAGTTAGAGCAGTTCTTGGACAAAAGCAGAGCAAGTAATTCCAACCGATTCACTATGCCAACAAAACTCTCAAAACAGTACAAGAGAATTATACTACCACAAAAAAAGAGTTGCTAGCAATAGTGTTTACTTTTGATAAATTTTGCCCCTACCATATCTTATCTAAAGTTGTGGTTTATATTGATTACTCCATACTGAAATACCTCCTTGCTAAATGTGACTTTAAGCCTAGATTGATTAGATAGTTATTGTTATTGCAAGAGTTCAATTTGGAGATCAAGGATAAGAAGGGAGCTAGAAACTTAGCTGCGACTCACCTGTCGAGGCAAGAAAACGCTATCTGGATGCTCTAAAAGAAGAAGAGACCAATGATATCTTTCTAGATGAATAACTTTTAAGTGTTGTAGGTAAAATTTTAGTTTCTCCTTAGTTTGTTGTTGATTATGCTAACTTTTTTTACAGTAGGTATCCTTCCCAAAGGACTTACTCCGCAACAGAGGGAGAAATTCTTTTTGATATGAAATATTACTTTTGGGATGATCCATTCTTGGTTTGTTTATGTACAGATCATGTCATTTGAAGATGTATGGATATGGCTAATTCTTGGGACATTTTTTGACATTGTCATGAATGACCAGCTATAGGGCACAATCAAGCGAATAGGACAGCAAGAAAGGTCGTTGACTCTGAATTCTACTGGCCTTCATTATTTAAGGATACACATAGGTTTCTGATTGATTGCAATAGATGCCAAAGGACAGATAATATCTCAAAAGCTCATGAGATGCCCTTATCCATTTTGCCAGCCTGTGATGTAACACCCCACTACCTACGTACCCAAATAGGGCGAGATGTTGCCCTGTCTAGAGCACTAGAGGTCTTTATAACGAGGTACAAAATAAAAAAAAATAACTAAATAAAATAATTAATACTCTTATTACACCCGAGGGTAATACTTATACAAGTTTGAGAGTTCAAAACTAACAAACATCTCTTGAAAGAAATACAAATCAAAATAAAGTAAATAAATAGAAGATCATCTCTTATTCCTTCAACCTTCTCAGTATAAGCACTCCCTTGAAATCATGATATAAAGAGGTTTGAGATTGGCATCTAGTAAGTCCCGTGTGTGCGAATGTTATATTTAAACATTTCATGCATGTAGGTTTATCAAAATCACAAAATCATATTTTCAAGTCAATTTCATCAATAACAGTTATACAAAGGAGCCTTGCTAATGAATCCAAAACAGTTCACAATAAATAATCATTTTATCATATTCATAAACTCATTAAGTAGGGATTAGCAATGATTCAAATAATAGTATCACAATCCATATCATAGTTATCACTATGATAGCATCCCAATGTAACCTTTCAACAATGGGTAGTGGGGGATCTTCCCACTAGGGTGAGATACTCCATCTCTACACCCAACACTCCGGTTATCCAATCCGGATAAACAATATCCACACAGACTAACATGCTAGCATGGATCGGCTGACTAAGTAGTACTGTCACCTCTCCAAGTTGGTTCATCTTCTAGAGGTGGCCTCCTGCTAGAAGACTCACTCTTGTTCTTCAAGACTAGTACCATTAGTCTACTCCCACAGAGTACTCAATGCTCCCTATTTAGGGGCAGAATCATTTTTTCTTATTTTAAATTCATGGATTAACTTGACTGCAAAACGTGGTTTTTCACAGTAGCATTTCCAAATCGATAGAGTAAGAAATCGTTTTCAGTTTGAACAGTTGAAATTTGACAAACTCATTTAGAAAGTAAGACATCCACGTTTCCAATCCCAAATATCAAAACATCACGGTATAACTCATCATGTTCAACTAATGTTTCAATCCTCATGTCAATCATCATATTAACATCAATTCCAAATAACATTGTGAAAAATGCTTGCAAACATGTACATTTATCAAAATGGTTATGCAGGGACTTACTTGGATAAATAAACAGCTAAACCAAAATCAAATGATTGCCCTTATTTCAACTCCTTCCTTATCTAATATCAACAATTCCAAAATCAAAACTTAAACTACACATTACCTAGCCACTATCAATGCGTAGCATTTAAATTGATCAACTCATCATATTACATTCATATTTCCCCCTTGACATGCTATTGATCATAAAATGTGCATTCATCCAAATCAAACCACAATATGACAACTCCTATATTCAACTAGTGTGTTAAATCATCTTAATCAGCTCAATTAACATTAAAAGATCTCATCTTAGCCAACATAGCATAGATCTAGATTCATCATGACAAGATACAACAAAGTCCTATCAAACATGCTTTGGCTAATTCTTGCACCATCATATTTATCATTCTAATCCATTCATGCTTTCATGCTAGATTCTATAAGCATCCATAAGTCAATACTTTAAGGAACAAGTCCATTTAAATCAGTAAAGATAGGGTCTTTAATTACCTCTTAGCGAAATAGACTTAAGAATAAGATAACTCCTTGGTGATTAGCTTGAGTTCAATGGAGAAGAGAAGTAGTTGGTCTGCCTAGATGTTCTTGATCTAGATTCACCAAGTAAAGGGAGAAATCAGTCCCTTTAGACGTGATTTAGGAGAGAAAAGAAAGAAAGAATAAAGAGAGGGATGGATATAAGGTTTGGAGATTGTTCACCTTCAATGTTGTTTCAAATTTTGGTTTGTTCTTGGAGGGTGCTGGCTGAAATTTTGAGAAAGCTAAAAGCTGCTGGTTTTATGAGTTTAAAAGGCTTAGAGAGTGGGGATTTTCATGGTTTGGTGAATAGAAAAGATTGGGTTTTGGTGTTTGAGTGGTTGAAGAAGTCCTACCTTGTTATGGACTCTTGATCACAAGAACAAGTTGGACAGCTTTGGTCCTTCCTTGGTTGCCGAAATTGGTCAATGATTTGGAGAGGTTGTTTTTGTGTTTTTGGTGCTTAAGGTGACCGAAAATTTGGAGAGAAAAGAGAGAGAAGAATGGCTGGTTTTGGTCTTTGTTAAGGCGAGAATAAGAGAAGAAAAAAGGTTTTGTGCGCAGCTGCATTTTTGCTCAATTTGTGAGTGTTTTGATTTGGAATTTTCGTGCAGGTTGTGTGTGTGTGTGTGTGTTGTGGCCGAAATTCTGGAGAAAGGAAGGGAGAATTCTGGCATTTTTTCGGCCAATTCAAAGTCCTAATTGATTAAGGTTATCTTGGATAACTTATCCTAGGTTTTTGGAGAGTTTAAGTTGAGCTTAAGTAGGTGGCGGCCAACTTAGGGTTTTTTTTTCCCCAGAAAATTACACGAAGTAATTAAGTTATTTAATCAGAAAATAATTCAATTAACTACCTATATTATTCTGAGTAAATTTAAATAGCTAATAGATAATTATTTCAAAAGATAAAAATTCTGGTTTCCTTGAAGCCAAATCCGAAATTCCTTTCCCTCCTCTCCTAAATTTCGAAAATCCATAACCCAAGAGATAAATGCTTAATTTAAAACCAGCATTTATCCTTTTATTTTCCTTTTAAAATTCTTTGAAGAAAATTAGAATATGGAGACTTATCTCCTTTAAAAAGTGGCGACCACATTGCTGAAAATAAGATATATTTTTATGTACTTTATTTCTCAATAAATTCCTTAGATAATGCTTTTAAAATTCCAGATTTGTAATATCTAAAATTCTCTAAAGGATTATTATAAGATATTAAAATTAAGAATTTAATTTATTTTCTAATCCTTTATCAAATACTCCCAAGATAATTCACACTCCTAGATTTCCAAGGTGGTAGCTACTCCAAAGGGAATTTGGCCAAGGCTTAGGGAAATTAGGGAAAAGGAAATAAAAGAAAGAAAAGGATTTGTAATAGCTGGGATTCAAACTCAAGCTCATCAAGAATTAAACACCAAGTCTTATCCATTAAACCATAACAACTCTTGTTTAACTATTCCTCCATTAAATTCTCTTAACTCACACTATCACTTCATTCCCTTTCTAATAAATTCCCTCAATTAAAATAAAAATCTCAACTAACACTGCTATATCATAATAAATAAACTCAAGAAATAGCAAACTCATGGAACTCATATATTCAAGAGAATAGTTCAAATTACCAAATGCAATGTAGAATGTTATGACATGCATGACTTTCCCTATATCATAACGGTGGTTTAATACGGGATATTACATGTGAGATATTTGATTGTTGGGAGATTGATTTTATGGGACCTTTTCCAAGTCTTTTTGGAAATAAGTACATTTTGGTGGTTGTTGACTATGTATCTAAGTGGGTAAAAGCACAGGCATTGCTTACAAATAATGCTAGAGTAGTGATTAAGTTTCTAAAAAAGTTATTTACTCGCTTTGGTGTGCCTAGAGTGCCGATAAGTGATAGAGGAACTCATTTTTGCAACAACCAATTGGGGAGAGTGCTAAACAGATTAGGTATGACCTACAAAGCTAGCTACTCCCTATCACCCCCAAAGTAGCCAAGTAGAAGTAGTCAATAGAGAGCTAAAAGGAATCTTGGAAAAGGTGGTGAATCATATTAGGAAAGATTGGAGTGTAAAGCTAGATGATGTTTTTTAGATTTATTGAACAGCATACAAGACACCTAGAGGTACCACTCCATATAGGTTGGTCTAAGGGAAGTCGTGTCATCTACCTGTAGAAGTAGAGCATAAAGCTTTTTGGGCCATAAAGTTGGTTAATTTTGATCTTAACTCTGCAAGGACAAAAAAGCTTCTTCAAATGAATGAGCTAGACGAATGGAGGAACATGGCTTATGAGAACTCATGGATCTACAAGAAGAATATGAAGAAGTGGCATGACAAGCACACCATACAAAGTTGCCTATTCAAGGAGGGTGATCAAGTGCTGCCGTTCAATTCCAGGATGAGGCTATTTCCTGAAAAACTGAGATCTAGGTGGTCAGGACTATTCTTAGTAACCAAGGTGTCCTTCTTTAGAGCAGTTGAGCTATCTCATCCAGAAAATGGAGTCTTCAAAATAAATGGGAATTGATTAAAGATATACCATAGAAAAAACATTGGAGACATGGAGAGAGTGGACTACATCTTAAATGATGCATAGGAGCTTTGATTTTTGGATTTTTAGTTTTTAGGGACTTTATTTACTTTTACTTTTCTTGTCTTCTATTTGGATTCCATTCTGTATATATTTGATTTTGATTTTGGTTATGTTATATTATTATTTCCTCCAGTTAACATTTACTATATTTAACTTATTTTTGGCAATTTTCTTTTCTTCTTCTTCTGAGACGATTACACTTCTCCATGAATCTGCGATCATTTATGGAGTGTTACTAACCTTATTTCCCCTTTCTTTTTTCTTCATTTCAGTCCAATTTGGATGTGGTTATTGCTATATTTGTGCCAATGAGGACATTGTCTTATTGCTATATTTCTTTTTATTATATTATGCAATTTATCTTGAGTTTGAGGAGTTGTGTATGAATTGGGCCAAATTTTTATTTTTATTTTTTATTTTGGGGAGTTATGTGATTGGGCCAAAAATTTTTCGATTTTTGGACATTGTTGGGCTTTGATGGTGTTGTTGTTGTTTCCCTTTTGGCATGAGAATTGAATCTAAAACCTATTGGATAAGTTTGTTTTTGGGTAAACTAGTGCATTGGGAATGAAATGGTTAGATGTTGAGAATTTAAATTAACCTTGTTTAGATTTTAGTAAAAGTGACATTATACTGTTTCTTAGGAATTAAGGTAGTAGTTGTGATAAAATATATGCATGGAACTTTAGGTTAATCTTTATTCTATGATTGCTCAACTTGTCTTCATTCCGAGTGTGTAAATGTGGATTGAGGTAAAACAATGAAAGAATAAGCAAGGTAATACAGAAAATGAAAAATCCTTATTTACTTGGCCTTTGTATTACCTTATCTAATCCACAGGAAAATAGAAAAATTTTTGGAGTAAGGTAACACAAAAGCTAATCATTATTAAACATCATTACTAGGCTTTTGCATTACCTTATTGCAAGAAAAAGAAAAGGCAAAACAATTGGAAAAAGTACAGTGAGAATAGAGTGAGCTTATGGACCAATCCTACATTTGCCTATTTGGAATATGGTGGTTGGGAGATCATAGAACTAAGGAATAACTTATTGGGCCTAGCTTATATGAATTATGCTACTCGCTTTCGAAACCCAAAGAATCAAAATAGAACACATTGAAGGCATATAGACTTGTTTAACTTAACTTCGATGGCTTTGATCATTTCATTCCTAATTTATTAGTTTATACCAAAATTAGCTTAGCTAGTTGGGTTTTGGGCTTAATTCTTAAATCAAATGGGAAATAACACCTTTACCATTTTGTACAACTCATGTTCAAAAATCCCATCCTATTTTGTGGAAAAATTATTTGCTTGTGGTGCTTTATGGTTTACTTGAGGACAAACAAATGTTTAAGTGTGGGGGATGTATAATGAGGCTTCATCATATATACATTTTATAATTATTTTTGTGCTACAATTGAGATAAATTCTTACACATTTCACTACTCAGCACACCATTTTCATTTTATTTTTGCTAGGAGGTGGAAAATATGAAATAAAAATAAAAGGGAAGAACAAGGGAGAAGAAGAAAGAAAATAGGAGCTGTGCAGATTTTGTTTAAGAAGAAAGTGGTCAAGGGAACCTTAACTTCCCTAGGCCGCAAGGTCCATAATTCCTATGCGTCCAGAGAGTAGGCGGTCAAAAGAACATGAAGCTCCCTAGGCCACCTAGTACTACTCATTTTTGTACAAAAATTCAAGAAACATGGTGGCCCAGGGAAGTCTAGCTTCCCTAGGCCACCTAGTAGCATTTATTTTTGCTCAATTGTCCAGAATGTTGGCGGCCTATGGAACCTCAACTTTCTTAGGCTACTTAGTTTTTTATATATGTATATATATAATTTAGGGTGGCGACCTAGGGAAGAACTTCCCTAGGCCACCCAGTCATCTTTGCAATTGCCTATTTCCTAGAAAGAAGGTAGCCTAGGGAAGTTGGACTTCCCTAGGCCACTTTGGTTCTGGAAAAATATGGTGGTCCAGGGAAATTATGTTCCCTGGGCCCACTATTGAGGAAAACACTATTTTACATGATTTTTCAGATTTTACATGGCCAACCCTCTATTTAAGCATTCTTTATACTCAAAAATCAAGGGAGGAGAGTTTGAGAAAGGCTAGGGTTTCTCTCAAGAACCCTAGTTCTTGTGAGTTTGAGTGCCAAGAAGAGAGGAAAACCAAGAGATCTAAGGAAGAGGAAGGGACCTTACTTGAAGAGTTCAAGAGCTTTTCTATTCCTTTTGTAATTCTACTTGTATTCTTACGCTAAGAATTGATTTTTAATTCTAATGAAGGGTTGTACCCTATTTTTGTGCTTGAGAATGATGTATTTTCTTTAGATCTACGATTCTTGTTATTAGATATTTGGTTATTTGAGCTTATTTGGTTATCTTGGTTGATTGGGTTTTGATTGATTTATTTCAATTAATTGTTCTTCCTTTATGATTTTGAAAGATGGGGTTGAGGATAGGATACCCACTTGACTAGGCTAACATTTACCATTTTCAATTAACTCGAGAGAGAGGTTGAGAAATAGGGCTAATAGCCAAAATGTTTGTGAAATTACCTAGAGATAGGTTTTTTTATGGCCTCCGAATGATTTGGGATGGTGAGTGATGATTAATGTACTTTTATGTTTTAGTTGGTTAGGTAGAGATGCCGATTAATTGAATTTGAAGGTAGAAATCTCATAACTCAAAAGAGAGTGAGATTGATATTTGACTCACTCTGATGCCTCGAATTAAGAATTATGGGTCCAAGGGGTACTCATTTCTTGGGTCTTGAGTAGAGGACTTCTTTTGTTACATCGATTATTCTCTTTGTTATTCTTTAGAAAATTTGTAACTCTTTCTTGTGTGCAAGAACATAACTTCTCTCCTACTATATAGTTAGTGTTACACCTTACATTTACTTTTTGGCTAAATTATGAGAAGAGAAGAAAATAGGAGTGCTAATTGTGTTCCCTAAGGTTTTTCGATATTTGCCAACAATACTAGACTATACGATAGGTGCACTTACCTATATGTGTGTATTGTGTAATTCTAATTGGCATTTTAATTATTAAAAATTATGTGTATATGGGGCACAATGATTTGGATTTTCTTATATACAAAAGACACACATCACTTACTCAATTGGCTGATCACCTACCTGTATTGTGATGTAGGGTTTCACAATACACAATCATGATGTAGGATTTTTGAAGCTCTTAAAATCATAAGAACCATGCATGCATGAGCCATCTGTGGCAAAAAAAAAAAAAAAAAAAAAACAAGCATGGAGAGCAACAAAAGAATAAAAACAATACCTCTGTGCTTTGTTTGACCCTTCACCCATGAAGAAGCAGATGAAATCACTGGAAAAACTCCCTCGGCAGATGATGTCTCAGGGACTGTCGAAACCTCCGATTGAAAACCAGTAATCCTTCGACTCCTCCTTGGCATGAACGCGAAGCCTTTGCTTCTCAGAATATTCCACCGCCCAATCTATGTTAGTGAAACTACTTGGGCGAGAAAAAACTCTTCTTGATCCTTTGTTATTTGATTAGAAAAATCAAGAAGGAAAAAGAACACGAACGAGAGAGAGAGACTTGCAAGGAAAAAGCCCTAGTTTTTCCCCCTTCATTGTCATGTGTTCTGCGTGTAATGCTCTCTAGAGACCCACAACTCCTATTCACTATATTGATAACCAAACCCTGATGTTTTTAATATTTCAAAACATCCGGAGGCTATCAACAGAAGAGGTTTGTATTAGCCTTAACTCTTCTATTCCGTGAATAAAAAAACCCTTTAATCTAGACTATTGAGCCAAATATAATTTATTATTTTCCTTGAACCCAATGAGGCCAAAATAATAACCATTAATTATTTATTTTCTGGGCATATTAAAATAACCCAATAAATAATTAATGAGTCCAAATGAACTAAAATAATTATTTAAGTCTTTTATTAACTAGTTTAATCCTATGTTAATTTTTCTAATTATTCAATCTGGGCTTAGGCCCTGAATAATTAATTAACCAATTAAACTAGATAATAAATTTAATTTCTCTCGTTTCTTTGTTTTATTCTAGTTAAAAATAAATTAGACTTTCTGAATAAAATAATAATCATTTTTACTGTGACCATTTCCTCGGCCTAAAATTAATTAGGATTTGCAGGTTATTCCGAGGACCAAAAAGACATATCGCCTTGGCTACTAAAATGACTAAAATACCCTTGCCATGTAAATAAATTTTTTTTGCATTTTAAATATTTTCTAATATCACTATAAGAAAATATTGACCCCAAGGCCAATGCTAGTTTGCTATGTCTTCGACCTATAGATGAAATGACTAAAATACCCTTCTACACACCGCCGTGCATTTAGAGAGGAAAGAGTGTACTAACTCCTCTCTAAAAGACATCTATCATCCTTAGGCTTCTAGTCCAATGATTCACAACTTCTTGGAATATTTTCACTTTCTAAGGGAGCTACCCTAAAGCCAATATCCAAGTCATGTTCCCCAAGGCCCTGGATAATTAAATTATTCAGACAACCATAAGGGGCGATATAGTGTAGACACCATCTTGTACAAGTTCGTCTTGACTAACTAGTTACATATATCTAACATACAAGTATATTGATCCTTCTAAAGAACCGCAACTATAGTATATCAAAGCATACGCTTCCAGTTTCGTCAGACCACTAACTCATACTCAAGCTGTAGAATACAAGTCCATGTTGTAGCAGTAGTAGTCTAGGTTTCTATCAGATAGTACTTTTAGAAATCACTACTATAGGTCATGTTCTACGTTTTCGAAATACGCTTGTGCTATGAAATGAGAAGACTATTCATTAGCTAAAGGTAAGCCATTTCCTATTTAGAATTCATAACACAATAACCTTGCCATGATAAGATTCCCATTCTTATCATCCGATTAAGAACAATAGTTTATGTGTTAAGTATCCCATGGTCCATACCTTACTGTGAAAGACCTCCATTCACATGAAAATTTTACTTAAACACAATGAGTATTTTCCAATAAAATTGTGTACAAATATAAAAAAGATTTCACAAACAATTCTTGAGAAAAATACTTTTATTAATACAAGTCAATTACATCAGAAACCTAATCTAAGAGGACATATATCCCAACAGTTTTATGGTCTTGACTATGATGTAGGGTTTTATAGTCGCATTTACTTTAGAGTGGTTTATTGCTTTTCTAAATATGCACTTTTATTTGAGAAATAGATGTAAAACACCACTCTATGTTCAAAATTAAAATTTTATGACTTGCAATCTTTTCTCGTGACTTGTTCAAAGCTACATACATGCATGAAATATTTTTCAAATTGTCATGAGCATACACAAGACTTATTAATCAAAGGAAGTGAACCAAAGAAAATGAAATCATAAGTAATTTCTTCTAATAATAAATTTTATTTGAATCAAGAAATAATACAAACGTTTAATAATATAAAATTGAGATTCTTTCCTTTCCTTCCTTATTAGAGAGGGGCCTATTAGGGAGTGGAGTGGGGCTTATTTATTGAAAATGAGAGAGTGGGGGGGTGGGGAGGAAGAATGGAAAGGGGGGCGGGGAAGGTATGGAAAGCCCTGGTAAGCATCCCTCTCAGATTCTTTCGCATATTCTTTTAGGCATCTACTACAAGTGGGCTCATGCAGATATCTCAAGAAAGTCTACTTTTAGCCTAATTCGACACATCCATCCTTGGTCATACTCAATATATTCTCCCCCAAGGCCTAAGGGTCAGTCTATCTATTCTAAAGGCCTTTCGAACTCTTTTATCTTTAACTAGAGATTTCGGGCTAAAAGGATATAGGCTGTGCTATTGACTTCCCTAAGTCTATCTCTGAGGGTACTTTTCCTAATTCCTTCTTTAAGGCTCTATTACTCCTTAGAGGTATGGAACTCCTTGAAGGAATTTCATATTTTTAGGAAGATCCTACTTTGAAGGCTGAGTTTGCCTAGATCTGAAGATTTTATTTCTGTATTTGGACGTATTGTCTTATAAAGATTTTATTTTATTATTTTTGGGACATGTAAAAGTATTGATCAAGTTACGATAAATTTTGAACTTAATTTATTTCTTTTAATTTTCTTCCTACCTAGTTATAATTTATAAAGACTCCTGGTTATAAGGATGGGGCAAGATCCTGACCTCTTTTGGGGTACACAGGTTGTGCAGTGTTACAAATAGTTTCAGAGTCTAGGTTTAGTAAACTTTTATCATTTTGTGGCTTTATTTTATTAAGTTCAACAATATTTAGCTAGCCTAAATATATTGCCCGTTCATGATCAGCCTAGATGAACGGGCAACCTTGGAACCCGCCAATTTGTATTCAACTACCCAATCCACCATTATCTGATTTTGAGCCTGACTCGAACAATTTTATAGAGGAAAATAGCGATGATTATGTTCAAATAGTTGAACCCCCACCTGCCCCACCTATTCCTATAACAGATATAGGAATAGGATGTTGAGGTTAGGATCATTGAACCTACCCTAAACCCACAAGTCTAAGTGACTTGACGACAAATAGTGATAACCCAGGGGAGATAGACTATGAAACCCTGCCAAATCACCTAGATGAACCCAGCAAAGGTAGTTGAAGGTTGGGAAAGGTTCAAGAGACCTGAAAAAGAACCTATTACTCTAGGTTTTGTTGATGGTACAATAATAGATTTCTCCAGAAACTCAAGTAGGTGGTTTATATGAAGCTGATTTAGAAGATTTTGATGAGGAATAGAAGTTTATGGCATAGCATTTTTCAAAACTATTTGTGTAACACAACTAATTCTTATAAGTAATTTAACATGTAAAACATGAGTGTCACCCCATCTAATCTCCTAGACAAGGGGTTTTTATAATGATTTTTAACTTAACAAAAAAATATAGTACTATTCATACTAAAAGAATATACATCAAGAGTTGATTTGCTGCATACAACTAAAACCCATAATGTACATGTTACATCTAAGTTGATGATTTATAGACTGACTAAAATACCATTTACATAAGTAAATCCAAGTACTGCCATACCAGGTATGCAGCTTTCACTAGTGGAAGTCCTCGAACTAATTCCTGAAAAAGAGAAAACAACACAAACATGTGAAAGGAAGTATTTCTTGATCAATTAACCTATTTTCTGCACTTGAATTTTCTGGAAAAAGAACTAGCTTGGCCGACACTTGATAGCTAGTTTAGCTCAACTTAAACTCTTCAAGCTTGAGATAATTCTATCCAAGATAACCTACATCCAATCAAATTTTATTTAGCAAAACAACAACAGAATTTTTCCTCTTCTTTTCTACACAATTTCGGCCACAATACATACACACATGCACAAAAATTCCAATCCCTAGATACTCTCATACTCTCTTCTTGTTTTAGCCAAATACAACACACACAAGACCTCATTTTTCTCCTCTCAATTTCGGCCAAAACAAGACCGAAAACTAGCCTCCATTCTTCTCCCTTTTCTCTCTTATTTTCAGCCAAACCTAGAACCAACATACAGCCACAATTGCCTTCTACTCATTGCTCAATTTCAGCCAAAGCAAGAAGAGGCAAAGCTGCCATTTTCTTGTTGTTGTGTTCTAGAGTCCAAAACAAGGTGATCCTTTTTTAAACAACAAAACACCTTAAGCTAACCATTTTTGTCCATCAAATTAGCAAACTAACATACCCTAAACCTCTCCAAGATTTCAGCCAGCACACCCACAAACTCCACCAAAACCGAAATCCACTCTCAAGGTAAGCAACTCTTCAACCCTACATCAATTCTTCTACAATTTTTCTCTCCTTCTTCTCCTAAATCATGGCTAGAAGGGACTGATTTTCCCCTATTGCTGGTGACTTTCGAACAAGAAGATCAAGGCAAACCAATCACTTCTTCTTCTCAACTGAACCTAACCAATCACCAATGAGTCATCTTATTTTTTTGATTAATCTTGCTAAGAGGCATTTGAGACTCTATCCCAACTAGTTTAAATGGTTTTGATTTTTGTAGTGATGTTATAAGAACGTTTATATATAGAGGTTTGCATGAAAAGGATGAATAGATGGGATTGTTGAGTTTAATAGTGCAATGATTTATCTAGGCTTATATGGAGTAAGATATTGTTATATCTTGTCATGTTAGACCTAGATCTATTCTATGTCAGTTAAAGTTGAGACCTTTTGATTCGAATGGGTTTACTGTATGGATTTAATTATAGTTGAATATTGGAGTTTTCATATTGATGAATTAAATTGGGAATATATGCATGATTGATGATAAGTACCATGACAAAGAAAGGTTATGGACATAGATTAATGAATTAATCTGTTTAGATGCCATGGATGATTTATGTAAATAATGGGATCATGGGGATTCATGTTTGCATGAAATGATAGTGGCTAGCCAATGTGTGATATTTAGATAATAATTATAGAATAATTGATTCTAGATAAGGAAGGAGTCTAAAGTGAGGTAAGTAGTTGACTTTCGTTTAACTATTTGAATTATCTAAGTAAATCTCTGCATAACTATTTTGATAAATAGTACTCATATTTGCAAGTCACATGTTGTAATTGTAATATCCCGTTTAAAACCACGTTTATTATATGGGGAAAGACATGCATGGCATAACATTTTATATGGCATTCAATAACTTGAACCATTTTCATGGGTATATGTGATCTATGAGTTTGTTAGTTCATGAATTTATTTACTTTGATATAATTGTGTTAGTTGAGTTGGTTGAGCTTTTGTTTTATTAGTAGAGAATTTGTTGGAAGAATATTTAAACAAGAGTGGTTGTAGTCTAGTAGTTAAGGCTTGGTGTTTGTTTCTTGATGGACTTGAGCTTTTGTTTTATGAGTATTATTAGAAGGGAAATGGGGTCAGCAAGTAGGAAATAAGGGAATTTGTTAGTTTCATGGTGGACCTGAGCTTTTGTTTTATGAGTTCAATTTATTAGAAGGGAAATGGAGTAAGTGAGTGGGAGTTAAGGGAATTTGATAGAGGAATATTGAAACAAGAGTTGTGGTGGCTTAGTGGTTGAAGCTAGAGTTGTTGTGGTTTAATGGTTAAAATAAGAGTTGTTGTGGTTTAGTGGTTGGAACATGAGTTGTTGTGGTGTAGTAGTTGAAGCTAGAGTTGGTGTGGTTTAGTGGTTAAAGCTTGGTGTTTAATACTTGGTGACTTGAGTTGAAATCCCAACTCTTGCAAACATTTCCATTCTTATTTCTCAAAGTTCTCCAAAGCTAAATAAAAACTAGTCACACACACACACACACTCACGAAAATTCCAGTAGCTTTGTCCTCAAATTTTTCTTGTTTTAGATAAAACAACAACACCAAAAATCCATCATCCCTCTTCTCGAATTTTGGCCAACATAAAAACCAAAAGGTAGCTTCTTTTCTCATATTTTCTTCCCTTATTTCGGCCACAATAACAACCAGAAAACAGCCACCAAAAACCAGCCCTAAACTCCTCTTAAACCTTGCTGGAATTCGGCTACAACAATAGGGACAAAAGCTGTTATCTTTTCCTTCTTGTGATCAAGCGTCCGAAGCAAGATCAAACTCTCCTAAACCCTAAACACCCTCTTCTGCCCAAGAATTCCAGCCGCCACTCTCTCTAAGGACTTCGTCCATTGCACCCTTCAATCCTCTCCAAAATTGAAAACTAAACCTAAGATGAGTAACCCTTCAACCTCTTTTATCTTTTATTCAAATAATCTCCTTCTTTTCTCCTCAATCTCAATCATTAAGGGGCTGATCCTTGTCCCCTTTTATTGGAGATTTTCAACAAGAAGGCCAAGAGCATCACAAGCAATCTTTCTTCCTCAAGTGAACCTAAGCAACAACCAAAGGCGCCACCTTTGCTCTTTGTGTTTGTCGTCAAGAGGTATTCTTGGTCTCGATCCCTTTTTGCTTAAATAAGGATGCTTTTATGGTGGTGTTGTCATGCATGGGGGCTAGATGAAAGCATGAATAGACTATATTGATGAGTTTAAGGGTTCAATAGAATGAACTAGGCATGTATGTCTTTGTATTAGAGGTCCTTGTATTGATGATGAGATTCGATTATATGCATGCCATGATGAGATGCATAATCATGGGAAACTATAGCGATAAGCTAACTATCTAGATGCCATGGATGATATGATCATAGGGATGAGTGGATTCATAACTGGTTTGTAATCACAGAAACATTGATTCTAGATAAAGAAGAAAAGTGAAAAAGAGATCAAGCATTGCCTTGGTTGATTATTGAGAATATACAAGTAGGTCCCTGCAAAACTATTTTGCTAAATATTACATGTGTGCAAGTATTTTTGTACAATGATATTTGAAACGGTGTCTATATGATGATTGACATGATGATTGGAATATGATGAATTATATTGTAGTATTTTGATACTTGGTTTGAGAACATTGTCATTTTATTCTCTAAATGAGTTTGTCAAATCTCAACTTTTAAATTGAAAACGATTTCTTTTCTTTAATACTAAACGTTTTGGTAAACTTATTGTGAAAAACCACGTGTTACAAAGACAAGGAGTCAATGATTGTGAAAACAAGAGAAATGATTTTGCCTCTAAATGGGGAGCGTTGAGTACTCAATGGGGGTAAGCTCGTAATGCTAGTCTTGAAGAGTTAGAGTGAGTCTTCTGATAGGAGGCTACCTCCAAAAGATGAACTCAACTTGGAGAGGCCACAGTACTACTTAGTCAGGCCGGTCTGAGCTGGCATATGGGTCCATGTGGACTTTATTTATTCGGGTTTGACAACCGGTGTATTGGGTGTAGAGATGAAGGATTATCTCACCCTAGTGGGAGGATCCCCCACTGCCTATTGTTGAAAGGTTATATTGAGATGCTATCATGGTAGTAACTATGACATAGATTGTGATACTATTGTTTGAATGAGATGATGATTTATTGAGAACTATTTTGGATATGATGAGCAATGCTCTTTTGAATAATTGTTTATTGATGAAAAGTCTTGCAAACATGATTTTGTGATTTTGATAAACCTACATGCACGAAATGTTTATATATGACATTCATACACACGAGACTTATTGAGCTGCCAATCTCACACTATTTTACATCATGTTTTCAGGAGAGTGCTTTTATTGAGAAGGTTGAAGAGATAAGAGATGACCTTCAGTTTATTTATTTATACTTTGTATTTCTTTCGAGAGATGATTGTTAGTTTTAGATTCTTAGACTTGTATAAGTTTTTACTTTGGTTGTAATAAGATTATTGCAAAATTTTATTTAGTCAATTTCATTCCTTTTGTACCTCGTTATAAAGACCTTTGGTTCTTTGGACGGGGCGACATCCCGCCTATTTGGGTACGTAAGCAGTAGGGTGTTATAAGTGGTACAGAGATTAGATTTATGCAATTGACTTTATTGAATATTACCTAAACTCTAGGATGATTAGAAGATCCGTAGCTCAGACTGGATTTTGATGTTTGGTCCCGCGAGCAGTAGAGCATAGCCCAATCCCTATAGCAGATTCATCATCCTCAAATTTGGAGACAGAACCCAAGGCTGGTTGGTTTTTTAGTGAGGACAAAGTAGACCATAAACCACCTATGATGGAAGATTTTGGTGTAGACGAAGAACTTAAGAACTCGGTACTTGGGAGACTTGAGATTGAGGGGGAGATAGGAGAGCTTGAGAGTGAGGGTGAAGCGGAAGTGATTGAGGGGGAGGATAGTATTGATGCACTTACGACCCTGTCAATAGAGGAAGAAATCCTGACGTTTCTGGGAAGTGAGTCATACGAATCAGAATTTGAGGGGCCTGAGAGTGCATTGATGTTAGTTATAGAAAAGCTTAGGGATGATGAGGAGTAAATTTTAGGTCAGCCTAAGAAGAAGCCTCGATCTTTTGGTTTCACCAAGAATTATGTGGAAGATCATCCCAACAGCAGTGCAGGATGGATAGTGGAACCTTCTCCTGAGACTTCTGAGGATTCCAGCGACTTTAGTGAAGCTTAGAGTTTATAAGGACCCTAGTGCTTATTCTTTTATTTTCATGAAAAAATGTTCATTTATTTATTTGATTTAGCAGGTACTATTTATTTTGGATTTTATTTCGCAAGAATAAAAGGAGTTCCTAGTAGGATATTCCCTTATTTTGTACCAAGTTGGATTGGGTTAATGACAACATGATTTTGTTGATTTTTTATACTATTTGGAGTATTATTCACAAAATTCATTTCTCATCGAATTGCAAATTGTTTTCAATCCATAAGCCTTTTCATTGCAAGTTATGAAATTTTCTCTGAATGAACCTTGTATTGGGTGCATATAGATGGCATCAAGACATAGGGCTGCAGGACAAGGTAGGCTGCTCAGGAGAGCGAGTGATCGGCTCCCAAATCTAAGCAACCACGGTGATCCAGACCAGAGGCAGAGGAGGATTCCAAGCAGGAGCAAGAGTTAACATCAGAAGGGTCCAAAGAAGTGACCATGGGGCAAGCCTTTGACAAAATGGCTGCCATTCTTCAACATTTGATTGAGAAGGTGGACCAGGTGGATAAGAAAGCACCTAAAGGTGAAGATGAGGCACTAGAACAATTCTTGAAGTTCCAACCTCCAATGTTCTAGGGAGAGGCAGAATGGGACGAGAAGGCGGAGCAATGGATTGAGCAGATAGAGGACATTTTCATGACGCTATAATATACTGAGAAGAGGAAGGTGAAGTTTGCTGCATTCAAGTTGAGAGGACCTGCCCGAGCTTGGTGGCAACAAGTCCAGGAGGACTGGGAGAGGGAAGATTATAATTGGACATGGGAGAACTGTGTTGAGGCTTTTAGAACAGAGTACATTCCGCAATGGATAGCAGAGAAGAGGGAGGATGAGTTTCGAACCCTCAAGTACTACACGTGTTAGGTGGACACCGAGCAGAAACGGACGCAGCAATTTGTGAAAGGTCTCAAGCAAGATCTGAGGAAAGCACTAGCTCCATCTCTACCGGTGGCATATACAGCTGCAATTAACGCAACGACCTAGATGGAGAACGAGGATAGGAACTGACTGATAAACCGACCATTCCAACCAAGTCACCCACCAATGCGACCTCTGATTAACAATCAACCCACTTGTCCAATACAGTGGGAAAACAAGGGGAAAATAGCCAAGGACAGTCCCACCTAGTCCTATGACGAATGCACAATGTGTTGGAACTGTGGGAGGTGAGGTTATGTTGAAAGGGATTGCTAGTCCAAGGGAGTATCAAGGAGATGTTTCAACTATGGTGATCTGAACCATCTAAGGAACAGCTGCCCTATACTACTCAGGATGGGGGCAAGGAGCTTTACCTCAACCAACTGGGACAAACAAAGGAGCAACCACTAGGATGGTTGAAGGAGGAGGCCAAAAACCTCAAGTGAAAGCTAAGGTCTTCACTCTGAATCGGGAAGAGGTTGGAGCTGATTCGACGGTGGTTGAAGGCACGCTTTCTGTTCAAGGTCAAGCTATTTCTATTTTGATAGACCCCAAATCAATCCATTCATATGTGAACGATAAGTGTGCATGCCATTTGGGTTGGGACAGAGTAGAAATACCTTATACCATGTTAGTGAGCACCACATTGGGGAGGCAGAGAGATGTGAATAGGGTAGTGCAAGGGTGTGATATTGAAGGCAATTTTAAAGGCGGATCTCATAATCCTATCTGTCGACGGCTATGATCTAATTCTGGGTATGCATTGGTTAGCGAAACATGGAGCAAGAGTGGATTGTGAGGTCAAGATGGTGCAGTTCGTTAGACTCGGATGTGATGTATTGGAGTTTAGTGGGAAAAAGGTAAAAGAGTTAAAATTCCTGATAGCGGGAACAAAGGCTCGGAAGATGCTGAAGAAGGGTTGTGTAGGGTATCTAGTTTACTTAATCAATAAGCTAAAGGATCAGTGTACCTTTAAAAGCATCGAGGTGGTAAAGGACTTTGCAGATGTATTTTCGGCCGAGCTCGCTTTTCTCCCACCATCACGGGAAGTTGAGTTCACTATCGATCTAGTTCCTAGAGCTGAGTTGGTATCGAAGACTCCCTATTGGATGGCGCCCATGAAATTAAAGGAATTGAAGGAATAGCTAGAGGAGTTGGTTAAGCAAGGGTATATAACACCTAGTACGTCACCTTTGGAGCCCCAGTGTTGTTCGTAAAAAAGAAAGATGGGACGTTGAGGTTGTGTATAGACTATAGAGGGTTGAACAACCTCACGATCAAGAACAAGTACCCCTTAGTTCTAATTGATGAGTTGTTCGATCAGTTGCAAAGTTCTTGTTACTTTTCCAAGCTAGATCTTCGACAAGGTTATTACCAAGTATGAATCAAGGAGAAGGATATTCCCAAAACAGCCTTCAGCACTAGATATGGGCACTACGAGTTCGTGGTGATGCCGTTTAGAGTAACTAATGCACCCGCCATTTTCATGGATCTTATGCACAGAGTTTTTCAGCCGTACTTAGATAAGTTCGTAGTGGTGTTTCTAGACAATATTTTGATCTACTCTACGAGTCCCGAAGAGCATGCAGAGCATCTGAAGTTGGTACTGGAGAAATTGAGGGAGCATAAACTATAAGTATTTCTCTTAGATGTAATAAGAGTATTTTGTTATTTTATTTAGTTAGTTTTTTTATTATTGTTTATTATTTGCACCTCGTTATAAGGACCCATAATCCTCTGAACAGGGCGACATCCTGCCCTATCTGGGTACGTAGGTAGTGGGGTGTTACAAGTGGTATCAGAGCCTAGGTTTAAGAAAATGGTAGGGTCGAAAAAAATATATATATTTTTATAATAGATGGGAAAATTGGAAAATGGAAATTACGAATTTATGAAGAGAAATACCATAAGAAATCATAAATAAAAAATACATGAGGATGAATAAAAGCACACATGAATTAAATAGATGTCCCAAAGAAAAATAAGAAAACAATCATTTCTTTCCAAGGTCGAGATCACGTGGATTGTTTTCAGTATTACCCGGAAGGGATCCCGCTTGACGATCTCCAAGGAGTTTGGCCAATTGACCAATTAATTCTCAAGGTTGCGCATGGATGCCTCCAAGTTTCTTGTGGTGGCATCTACTCCTCGAAATTGCATCTCTATACCACTTACCAATTGATTCACCGACTCTTCTGATGATAGTTTAGATGGCGGTGCATTGTAAGGCAAAGAGGGTTGAGTCCTTTGGTTCCTAAAATTAGAAAAAGCCTACGTTGGTTTTGATTGTTCCATACAAAGTTAGGGTGATTCCTCCAACTAGGATTATAAATGGAGCTACAGGGATTATTACCTTGTTAACCATTGCCAACAAATGCGGCTTGTTCTAATAATTCTTATGATGCCCCTATATGTTGGCACTCATGGTTTGGATGCCTTTTCCCACAAAAGTCACAACTTACACTCATTACCTGCCCTTAGGGAGGAGACGTTACCAATTGATCCATCTTTTGCGTGAGTGCTTCCACCTTTGCCTCCAATGCTGCCATTGCATCTACGTTGTGTACTCTTTGGACGTGAGCTCTTGACTGTGAACTACCCTAAGCATAGTTGTTTGTAGCCAAATTTTCAATCAAATCAAATACCTCTTTCAAGGTTTTAGAATTGATAGAGCCTCCTGCAGATGCATCAACTAATTGCCTAGTAGCAAAGCTAAAACCACTGTGAAAGATTTGCATTTGCATACCCATCTTAAATCCATGATAAAGTCACTTTCTCAACATGTCCTTAAACCTCTCCCAACACTCATAAAGGTTCTCTGACTCTAATTGTTGGAAGGCAAAAATATTAGTCCTCAATTTGGATGTTTTAGCTGGGGAAAATATTTGGCCAAAAACTTTTCAGCTAAAACATTCCAAGTAGTAATAGATACGGTTGGCAAAGATTTTAACCATGATTTCGCTCTATCTCTCAAGGAAAAAAGGAAAAAGCCTTAGTTTAATGGCATCCGTAGAAACCCCATTCATTTTGAAAGTGTCACAAATTTCCAAAAAACTCACAAGATGGACATTAGGATCTTCCTCAGGTAACCCATCAAATTGGACCATGTTTTGGATCATTTAAATTATGTTGGGCTTTATTTCAAAATTGTTAGCCTCTATCCTAGGTCTTGTGATACTCGAGCCTGTACTTGAGATTACAAGTTTTACAAAGTCATCCATAGTCCGCCTACCATTACCACAATTACCACCATTGTTGAGTTGGTTAACCTCCATGTCTTACTTACAACCTGTAAGACCTTGGTAAGGGTTCTCTCAATCTTAGAATCAAGATCTACTATGTTGGCTTGCAATCGTTGGGTCATAAACTAAGGGCAAGATCTACATAAAACAGAAGATAGTGAGATTATAGAATTTACAAGTTAGATAGTTAGTACCTATTCACACATTAAGTTAGAAGCAATTACAACATGTAGAGAGACATTAAATTACAAATATACAAGAAAACAAAATATGATGCCTATTCATACAAGGAACATATATACCTATTCACACATTCACATATAGACATATAAACATATAAACATGGTTAAATCAATAAAATTTAAACTTTCATGATATTGTTCCCCGGCAACAGCGCCAAAAAATGATGCTTAAATTTAGGTGTATAAAAATCATCAGATTTAAATCTATTCCTTAGTCAAGTTTTAATTAAAATATTAATCCCGAAATACACATGTGAGCAAGTATACTCATTGAAAGCATAGCATAGGAAATTAATGAGTATTGATCCTCAAAGGAACAAGTACACACTAATCATTTTTCATTCATTGTTTAACCGACCAAATAAAGTGATAAGATAATAAAAAGAAAAATAAAAAAATATCTACAACTCAAGGATGTAGGAATATGCAATTTAGACAACAATCCCATAAACACATGACAATGATTCATTTAACAACTATCTCAATTAATCATTATCTTGGCATCATGAATGAATATAAAGTAAAGTTCAATCGTTTCACAAGTCATGAATTCACTTATATAGACTCCACTTTTTTCTTAATCCATGAAATCACTATCTCTTAATTAAATTAGTAGATTTTACAATCAAACCAACATAATCAAAAGATGCATTAAACACAATTCCTCAATCATGAAATTAGTCAACAACCCTATACTCTAGGTGAAATTAACTAGTCTTTGATTACTTAAGTTCTTTGGTCTTAACCTCATTCCCCAAGTCCGTTGAGTAATAACAAATATGAAATCAAAAAAATTAAATCAACTCCTAACGTCGTTTCCTAAGTCAATTAGAAGCAAATCTAACTTCATTAATTTTTCTATAATCACAAGTAATCAAACACCAAGAATGATAGAAAATTGATCAAATAACTAAATTAATACAAAAATTATGATCCCAAAATATTGTCAATCTACAATAAAAACATTGAATACATAATTATTCTAGAAAAAGAAAACAAAGGTAAAAGAAAGAACTAATAGACAAGCCTCCTTCTTCTTCCTTGAAGACTCTCTTCAACAATACTCCTTGATGTGATGAATACCTCCTTCAATGAGTGATTTTTAAAATTGATCATTGAATTCATACTCTTATCTTGTGTTCTTCTTGTTTAAATAAGCTTCCAAGATGCTAAAATTCGTCCTCTAAGAGTTCTGGGCCGAGTAGAGATTGGAAAATACCAAAACTCTTGAAAATTACCAAATCCGCACAAAAATTAGAAAGCTCGAAGATGCTACATAGAGCAGAGCCAATGCCAGCTTGGAGGGTCACGGCTAGCATCGGTTATGCTCTGGTCGGCCCAGTCGTGCTTTGTTTTTCTGCCAAAAATCCTTTAGTGTCCAAATTAGGGCCAGCACCGGCTCCGTGGGTCACAGCCTGTGCCAGCCATGCATTGACAGCTTCTCGTTTTTTTTATATTTCTGCAATAAAATTTCAAAAATACCTTTCCAAGGGTAAAATATCAAATATGAAGGAGTATGCATAGTTATTACAATAAATGTATCACAAAACACCCTCGAATAACTAAGAAAATATAACTGAATTTTGCCCCTATCAGTAGTTCAATGTGGCTCTGGACAACTTCTCACTAAAGTAGGCTATAGGTTTTTGGTCCTATGTTAAGATGGTTCCTGTACTCTTCCCACTTGCATCACACTCCACTTTAAAGGTTTTATCAAAGTTATGTAATAAAAGGAGTGGAGGTTGGCTCAAATTTTCTTTTAAGGTATTAAAAGCCTTCTTTTGCCTTCTTTTGTGGTTCTTCCCACTTTAACCTAATTGTCTTCTTTACTACCTCCGTTAATGGGGCAACTATGGTGCTAAAGTTCCTAATGAACCTCCTATAGAAACTTGCCAACCCATGAAAACTCCTAACATGTAATACCCTGATCTAAACCACCATTAGTTCATGGGGAAAGTCATGCATAGCATAGCATCTTAGAGCTTTTGTTCTTGTGGAGTAGAATTTAAAAAAAGAATAATGAAATGAATTGAATAGGCTTTATGGGAATTTATTTGAACAATATTTATGTAAGAATTATTGTGGAATAGTGGTTAGAGCTTAGTGTGTATTCTTTGGTGACTTGAGTTCAAATCCAACTCTTGCAAAACTTTTCATTCTTTTCCCTAATTAAACTCTCTTCCCCCTATTTTTTTATCCTCTTGGCCGAAATCCTTAGGGCTAGCCACCACCTTAATTTCCCACCTCCTAAAATATAGGAATGTGATTATTTTGGGTTTTTGCTAAAAAGAATTGAGTAAATTAAATTCTTATTATTTTCTAGTTAGTATTTTACCTTAATCTTTTATGGAATTTAAATATTTCAAAATCTGAAATTTTAAAAGCTATTATCCAAAGGATTTATTAAGAAAATAAAATATAGAACCATTTAGCTTAGAAGCTATATTTTAGCTATTATTTTAAATAGAAGAAAAGTCTTTTCAAATTAATTTCATCTAAAGAGTTTTAATTGGAAATAAAGAGATAAAGTTAGATTTTTAATTGAAATAAATATTTCTTGGAATTAGGTTACTTTCAAAAATTAGGATTTAAGAAGAAAGAAAAATTCAGCTTTATCACATAAAAACATGATTTTATCTCTAAATATGATTATTCTTTAATTAATTATTTTTGCCTAAAATAAATTAGGATATTAACTACATTATTTCTTGAATTAATAACCTATTTCTTTACTTAAATTTTTTGGAAAAACTCTTACCCTAGCCGCTACTTGATGGACATTTAGTTCCACTCAAACTCTCTAAAATATAGAAGAATCCTATCCTAAGTAGTTTTTACCAATCAAACTTCTTTTTACCAAATAAACAACCAGATTTTCTCCCTAGCTTTCACCCTAGTTTCAGCCACCGTCGCACACACACAACTACACCAAAAATTCCAGCTTTGATGCTCTCAAATCTCTCTTGTGTTAGACAAAAAAAACAACACACCAAAAAGACCTCATTTTTCTTCTCTTTTTTTTGCCAATACAAGAACCGAAAAAGCAGCTTTCCTCTTCCCCCTTTTCTCTCTTATTTTTTGGTCACAATAGCACTCAAAAACTAGTCATAAAACCCTTCTAAACCCTACTCAAATTCGGCCACAACAAAGGAACAAAAACTATCATTTTTCCTTGTTGTGTTCAAGAGTCCAAAACAAAGTGCAACTTTTATAAACACAAAAACAACTAAATCTAACCTATTTCCTTCATCAAACTAGCCTTCTATCAACCCCTAAACAATCCCTAATTTAGTTAGGCCAGTCTGAGCTAGAATGTTGGTCAATGTGGACTTTATTTTTTGGGTTGGACAATCGATGTGTTGGGTGTAGAGATGGAAGAGTATCGCACCCTAGCGAGCGGATCACCCACTGCCCGGTGTTGAACAGTTACACTAGAAAGTTATCATGATGGTAATCATGATATGGACTTTGATATTATTATTGAATCATTACTAATCCCTACTTTATGATTCTATGTATTGATGAGTGGATGGCTTATTGAGAATTGTTTTGAATATGATGAACATTGTTCTACTCAATGACTTATTGATGAAAGTTGACTTGCAAACATATTTTGTGATTTTGATAAACTTGCATACATGTTTAATGTGACATTCGCACACACGGGATTTACTGAGATGTCATTCTCACACCATTTTTATATCATGTTTTTAGGGGAGTGCTTTTATTGAGCAAGTTGGAGGAATAAAAGATGGACATTCAAATTTTTTTTTTATTTTACTTTGTATTTCTTTTGAGAAATGAATGTTAGTTTTGAATTTTAGACTTATATAAGTTTTAATTCTAGATGTAATGAGATTATTGCTTTAATTTATTTAGTTTTGTTCTTTTTGTACCTCGCTATAAAGACCCTTGGTTCTCTGAACAGGGTGACATCCCTACCCTTTTTGGATACGTAGGTAGCGGGGTGTTACATAACACCTATCACGGTTTCTAGGATAGGCTAGTACTCTTCAATTTCCCTAATTTTCTTCTCATCAACCTTTATGCCTTTAGAACTTATCACAAAACCAAGAAATATGACTTTCTCCATGCAAAATGAGCATTTATCAATGCTAGCATATAACGTTTCCTTTCTAAGAGCAATAAGCATGTATTTGAGATGATTCAAATGTTCGTTATGTGACTTGCTATAAATGAGAATATCATCAAAATATACGACAAAAAATTTTCTAAGGATTTCTCTCAAGACATGATGCATTATTCTTATGAGTGTGCTAGGTGCATTTAATTGGCTAAAAGGCATCACAAGCTGCTTATATAATTCCTGGTTTGTTTTAAAAGCAGTTTTCCATTCATCGCCCTCCCTAATCTAAATTTGTTGATACCCAGATTTCAAATCAATTTTTGAGAAAACACATGTCCCATGCAATTCATCTAACAAATCATCAATATGAGGAATAGGGTACCGATATTTTATCGAAATGTTGTTGATTGCACAACAATTAACACACATCCTCCACATTCCATCCTTCGTAGGCACTAGGATAATGAGAACTGCATATGGATTTAGACTTTCTCGCACTTGGCCCTTCTTGAGTAGCTCTTCAACTTACCTTTGCAACTCATTGGCCTCTTCCGAGTTGCACCTCTATGCCAGTCGATTTAGAATGACAACAGCTCCAGGTAAGAAGTTGATTTGGTGCTTGATCCTTCTAATCAGTAGCAATCTTTTGGACACCTCTTTTGGAAACACATCCTAAAATTTCTCAATAATTCCTACAATGTCATAAGGCAAAGCAAAAGTAGATTCATTAGTAGTTACATAAACACCCTTGCAATAGAGTAGTAACATCGGCTCTTTTGCTTCTATAACTTCTATGACTTTACTACCTTTAGCAAAGAAGTTCACTCTTTTCCTGTCTCCCTTTTTTTGCTTTTGACCTTCCCTTTATTTTGTACTCTCCTAAGAAGTTCACCCCCTTTTTGCTTCATGTCTTGAGAGAATTCCTTAGAAAATTTGTTGTGGTATATTTTGATGATATTCTCATTTATAGCAAGTCACATATTCTGGCTATTGATACAATTTCTCATCCTATTACAAGTAGTAGCCAATCAAAGGTTAAAATACAGTGTATTACATCTTGAGTGTTCCTTGTGTGGATTATTGTTAGAGAATTCTTATTCTTGGAATTTGGTGGCTCAATTGGATCGACTTTTGAAGGGGATTCACGCAGAAGAAAAATTTTAAAGCTGCATTTTTTAGTTAATTAATTTTTCTTCCTTCTCATAATTTGTTTAATTACATACAAGTAATCCTTTGCGTGGATTTCTTTATAATTTTCCGTTGCATATAAACTGGTTTGCATGATTGAAATTTAACACATATATCTCTTAAATATGTGGGATTTCCGCAATTATAGCATCTTCATTGGTAATTGTTTTGCCAGCAATCATTTTCATTATGTCCTCTTTTCCCACAAACACAATAATCTAGTCTCTTCCAATTATTCTTTGATGGAGGTAGTTCAAGCTTGCTTTCCTTCATTATTCCACTGTTACCTTAAGGGCCTTTTTCCAGGAAATTTCTTTGTAGGTGCTACCGCCTTACTTATAAATTTACTCTTACCTTCATTCTCCATTTTGGTGGCAGCATCAATGGCAGTGGAGTACGTCATGGGTGGAAAAGGAGCTAGGGCCCTCCATAATTCTTACCTTAAACCTTTAATGAACTGACGAGCACAGTTTTGCTCAGTATCAATTAAGTGGTGACAGTATTTAGATAGCTTGGTAAATTGAGCTGCATACTGTGCCACAATCATATTCCCTTGCTTCAAATTCTGAAATTCATCTTCCCGCTTCTCGATTATCCATTGAGGAATATACTCTACCCAAAATACCGTTACAAAGGTATTTCAGCTCCATTCTTCTCCTTCTTGCTCCCATACTTCCTGAACCCTCCTCCACCAATCTTTTGCCAATCCTTTCAAATGAAATGGTGCAAAATTCACCATCCCTTCTTCCGATTATTTTAGACATCAGAAGATATCCTCCATACTCTTAAGCCATATCTCAACTTTCTGGTCTTGTTCAACTTCTCCCAGGAAAATAGGAGGTGAAATTTCAAAAACATCTCCAAAGCATCATCATCTCCCTTCTGATCTCTTTTCTCCATTAGATTTTATAGGATATCCGTTATTCTTCCAAATATTTGGGTGACAATGACATCCTTAATTCTTTCAACTTCAGCTACCTGAGGAGGTTTTGCCCTCTGATTAGCTCGTCGCATAGGCTGGTTCACCATTGAGGCTCCACCATTATTGCATACAACAGCTCGAGTTTTTTATGACACCTTCATACCATTGATATACTGAATTAGTCTTCTATAGAGCTAGAATTTGCATATGTATGCATACTATGTGCATTTATGTAAAAAGGCACCAATAAACATAGATGAATCAAAAATATCAAAAATTCAAGATAAATTACGTAAAAGCAAGCATTTCCATAGGAAATGAACACACAAGTGCAAAAATCTCCAATTCATGCAAATATCTTGTAATACCCCGTGTTAAGCCACATTTAGTATGTGGGGAAAGTCATGCATGTCATCGCATTTCTTTTATATTGCAGTTGGTAAATTGAATTGTTTTCATGAAAATATGAGTTTCATGAGTTGTGGGTTCATGAATTAATGTGCTCTTGAAGTGGTTGTGTTATTTGAGTTAGTTGAGTTTTTATTTTGTTGAGGAGAATTCATTAGGAAGAGAATGAAGCGAGTAGGAATTAAGGGAATTTAATTAGGGAAAAATTTATACAAGAATTGTTGTGGAATAGTGGATAAAGCTCGGAGTATTTCGGCTTGACTTCGAA
Organism: Voacanga thouarsii; assembly: GCA_026120185.1. Taxonomy (NCBI): domain Eukaryota; kingdom Viridiplantae; phylum Streptophyta; class Magnoliopsida; order Gentianales; family Apocynaceae; genus Voacanga; species Voacanga thouarsii. Next base: position 2,243,021 of record JANUWF010003370.1, read on the forward strand.
TCCTAGCTACTTCAAATCCTTTCCTTTCTTTTATTTTCTCCTTCCCTAATTTTTTTTTCCTAAGCTTTGGCCGAAATACTCTTAGGGTAGCCGCCACCTTAGAGCCAATTTCCTAAAATGTAGGAGTGTGATATATCTTGGGAATTATTTTATAAAATATTTGAAAATAAATTAAATTTTTATTTCAAATATCTTATCATAATCTTTTAGAGAATTTTAAATATTACTAATCTGGATTTTTAGAAGCTATATCTAAGTAATTTATTAGGAGATAAAATATATAAATATATATATCTTGTTTTAATGTGGTAGTCGCCACTTCTTAAGGAGAAAAGTCTCTATATTTTAATTTTCTTCAAATAATTTTTAAAAAGGAAATAAAAGGATAAAATCTGGATTTTAAATGAAGTATTTTTCTCATGGATAAGGATTTTCAAAATTTGGGGAAAGGAAGAAGGATTTTGGGTAGCTTCAAGGGAAAAAGGAAACCAGATTTTATCTTGTAAAATAATTACTTAATATCTATTTAAACTACTCAAATTCATATAGGGAATAAATTAAATTATTTCTTAAATAAATAACCTAATTCCTTCGTATATTTTTCTGGAAATTTTCTCAAAGCTCCACACATTAGAGCAATTGTAGCTCAACTAAAACTCTCCAAAACCTAGCTAGGGTTATCCAAGAAAACCTTAACCAATTAGGACTTTGTTTTAGCAAAAAAAAAAATACCAGAATTTCCTCTCCAATTCCTTCAGAATTTTGGCTACAATCAATACCATACTGCACAAAAATTCCAGCAAAAAAACCTGCATAAAAACCTCTCTAGTATCATACAAAAATACAGCAACAGAAAGGCTCACTTTTCTTCTCTTATTCTCGCGACTATAGAAACCGAAACCAACCAGATTTCTTCTCTCTTTCTATCCAGATTTTGGGCCATCATAAGCATAAAAAACACAGAAGCAGTAACCCCTAAACCACTATCCTATTTCGGCACCCAAAGAAGGACCAAAGCTATCTAACTTTTCTCTTGTGATAAAGAATCCATAGCAAGGTAGAACTCCTCCAAACACATAAACCCCAAACCCTAGACTTTTCTGTCCAGCAAACCAAAAAATTCCCACTCTCTCAGCCTCTCAAACTCATAAAACAAATAGCCTTCAACCTACTCAAAAATTCGGCCAGCACAATCCAAACACAAAGCCAAAACCAAAACACCCTACAAGGTAAACAATCTTCAACCTTTCTATACGTCTCTTTCTCCATTCTTTTCCTCTTTGCTCCCTTAAATCACGTCCATAAGGGACTGATTGTATCCCTTCCTTGGTGAGTCTCGATCAAGGACATCTAGACAGACCAATCTCTTCAACTATCGATTGAACTCGAGCTAGTCATCAAAGAGTTAACGTGTTTTAAGTCTAGATCGCTAAGAGGTAATCAAGATCCTATCTTTACTGCTTTAAATGGCCTTAAACTTTAAAGTATTGACTTATGAATGCTCATGGAGTCTAGCATGAAAGCATGAATAAACTAGAATGATGAATAGGTTGATGTAAGCCATAGACAAAGCATGTATGAGATAGGATATTGATGCATCTTGTCATGATAAATCTAGATCTATGCTAAGTAGGCAAAGATGAGATCTTTCAATATTTATGGGGCTGATTATGATGATTTTATGCTAGTTGAATATAAGAGTTGTCATATAATGACTTGATTTGGATGAATGTATGGTTATGATCAATAGCAAGGGAAAGGAAGTTGTGTACATGATCTAATGAACTAAATTACCTAGATACCGTGGATTAGTTAGGTGATTAATGAGATCATGAAAAGTCATATTGTATGAAATAGTGGATGTAAAATTTAGATTATAATTAAAGAATAATTTATTATAGATAAGGAAGGAGTGGAAGTAAGGGCCATTAATTAAATTGGGTCTAGTTGTTGATTTATCCAAGTAAGTCCCTGCATAACTATTTTTGATACATGTTACATGTTTGCAAGCAATTTTTATAATGTTATTTGGAATTGATATCAATATGATGTTTTGACAAAAGGATTGAAACTTTGGCTAAACATGATGAGTTACACTATGTTGTTTTGATACTTAGGTTGGAAACGTGGATGTGTTACTTTCTAAATGAGTTTATCAAATTTCAACTATTCAAACTCAAAAACGATTTCTTACACTATAACTAAACGATTTGGGAAATGCTATTACGAAAAATCACGTTTTACAATCAAGCTAATCAAAGACTTTTGAAAAAGGAAAAATGATTCTACCCCTAAATAGGGAGCGTTGAGTACTCAACGGGGGTAGGCTAGTAATACTAGTCTTGAAGAGTAAGAGTGAGTCTTCTGGCAGGAGGCGACCTCCAGAAGATGAACTCAACTTGGAGAGGCGACAGTACAGCATAGTCAGGCCATTCGAGCTAGCATATTGGTCCATGTGGACATTGATGATCCGTAGTGGACAACCGGAGTGTTGGTTGTAGAGATGGATGAGTATCTCACCTAGTGGGAGGATCCCTCCACTGCCCATTATTGAAAGAATACATTAGGACGCTATCGTGGTGTTAACTATGATATGGATTATGATGCTATTATTTGGATCATTTGCTAATCCATACTTAATGAATGAATATGATGAAATAGTGATTTATTGTGAACTATTTTAATTCATTGAGCAAGGCTCTTTTGTATAACTGTTATTGATGAAATTGACTTGCAAATACAAGTTTGTGATTTTGATAAACCTGCATGCACAAAATGGTTATATTTGACACTTGTACACATGGGACTTACTGAGATGCCAATCTCACACCTTTTATATCATGATTTCAGGGGAGTACTTATATTGAGTAGGTTGAAGGAATAAGCGATGATCGTCCATTTGTTCATTGATTTTGATTTACATTTCTTTCAAGAGATGTTTATTAGTTTTGATCTCTCGAATTTGTAGATGTATTTCTCTTAGGTGTAATAAGAGTATTTTATTATTTTAATTAGCTGGTTTTTATATTATTTATTATTTGTGCCTCGTTTTAAAGTTCTTTGGTTCTCTGGACGGGGTGATATCCCGCCCTATCTAGGTACATAGGTAGCAGGGTGTTACAAGTGATATCAGAGCCTAGGTTTAGGCAAATGATATTGTTGAGTAGTACTTAGGTGTAGAGGAAGGACCCAAAGATCCAGGCATTAGAGATACTTGCACTTGAGTGGAATGAGGGCTTGGCAGCGTATGGGGGTGATGATGAGGGGGAGATCGGAAATGGAGGATCGATTGAGGATGAGAGTGAAGAGGAGCTGGGAGGACTTGGGATTGAGGGAGAAATAAAAGAGCTTGGGGCAGAAATGATTGATGATGAGGATAGAGTAGACACACATGCAACCCCATCCATAGAAGAAGAAACCCTAACATTATTGGGATATGAGCCTTGTAAGTGAGAGTCTGGGAAACCTAAGAGTGTGCTGATACTGGCAATGGAGAAACTGAGGGATGAGGAGTTGAGAGCCAAGTTAAGGGATAGAGACTCTGGAGAGTTCGTGCTGGGGCGGCCTAGGAAGAAGAATAAATCCTTTGGTTTTGTAAGAGATTGCGATGTAGATTGCGACATAGATCATGACAACAGCAGTGCGGGATGGCTAGTGGAACCTCCTTTAGAGACTTCCGAGGATTCCAGCAACTCTAGTGATGCTTAGAGTTTTAGGACCATTAGTACTAATTCTTTATTTTGAGACGTTTGTTTATTTATTTAATTCAGAACTTATTCTTTATTTCGAATTTTGTTTAGCTAGAATAAAAAGAGGTACCTAGTAGGAACTCCCTTATTTTGTGCCAATTTGGAATTGGTTAATAAAAATGTGATTTATTTCATTTCTTTATCCTACTTGGAGCATTATTTGCAATATTTATTTTCCGATGCATTGCAAGTTATTCCAAATCCATAGGTTGATCAATTGCATGCTATGAACTTCCACTTACTAAGTTTTGTATTGGGTGCGAGTAGATGGCACCAAGGCGTAGAACTACAGTGCAAGAAAGAAGCGTTCGGGAGAGTGAGTCAGCCACTCCTGAATTCGAGCAGACGCGTCGGTCCACCCCGGAAGTGGAAAAGGAACTCGAGCAAGAGTGGGAACTAACATCTGGAGGATCTCGAGAGGTGACTATGGGGTAGACCTTCGACAAGATACCTGCCATTCTTCAAAACTTGACTGAGAAAGTGTATAAGGTGGATACGAAAGCGCCTAGGGGTGAAGATGAGGCTCGGGAATAATTCTTAAAGTTCCAACCTTCGACGTTTTTAGGAGAAGTGGAGTAAGATGAAAAGGCAGGGCAGTGGATTGAACGAATAAAGGATATCTTCGCGACTCTTCAGTACTCTGAGAAGAGGAGAGTGAAGTTTACGGCATTCAGGTTGAGGGGACCTGCCCGAGCTTGGTGGAAGTGAGTCTAGGAGGATTGGGAGAGAGAGGATAGTGACTGGACATGGGAGAACTTCGTGGAGGCCTTTCGAGTGGAGTATATACCACAATGGATAGCAAATAAGAGGGAGGATGAATTCCAGACTCTTAAGCAAGGAGGAATAACCGTGGCTCAGTATGCTGCATGGTTTACCCAGCTGTCCAAGTACTGCAAGGGTCTGGTAGATACCGAGCAGAAGAAAATACGTCAATTTGTGAAGGGTCTCAGGCAGGATTTGAGGAGGGCACTGGCACCATCTCCACTGGTGACATATACGACTGTGGTAGATGCAGCAACTTGAACGAAAAATGAGGATAGGAATCGGCCGATGAATCGGCCATTCTAGTTGAGCCGACCACCGACTCCCGGCTCACAAGCGACCCGTTGGCCCAATGCAGTGGGGAAATAAGGGAAAGCAGCCCAGGACAAAACAACTACCTAAGATGTTGGGTATCTCACGGATATCATATATGGCGCAACGAAAGAATAAGAACGAGATACTAGCAAAGATCCGTATATGTGTGGAAAACAAGACAGACATATAACAAAGGTAACAACTTTTTACCTTTCTTTGATCGTGTGAAAAACAAAAATTTTCCTTCTTCAAGTCGAGGCGCGATCCAGTAATCCTCTTGATCAAACACCACGAGAGTTAAACGTCCGACCACTATAATCACAGTGTGTGATTATCTCTAATAGAAATCCACACAGAGGTTACACTCAAGCACCAAGATTTTCTATGCTAGCAGAAAACAATGGTGGTTAGGGTTCTTGTTTTTTAGAAAAACAAGAGAGAGAGAAGAGAAGAGAGGGTGTCGTGTGTCCTAGGGTTTTTCGTGTGAATCCCCCTATATTAGGGTTTTGTGCATATCCTATATGTCACGAAAAATTACTGGAAAAACTGAGAATTCTAAAACAATTAGAATTCTCTAATTGTAATTGGAAACATCAAATTCTCATAATTATAATTTGGCCATAACAACTTCTCTTTCTCGCAATTAACCCCACTATGTTATCAAATAACATCTTAAGTATAGAATCCTCTATTGTGTGTGACCTATTAGGTTTCCCAGTCAATTGGTAGCGAACATGAATTAATCCAAATGTCTTTGAGATTAATAATCCATAATTAATTAGAATTAATTATATTGATTCTAATCAGGATTGGTTTATTAATTCATCAATTAATAAACCCATATTCCCAGATCATGAGCGGTATCTAGCAACACATCATGACCACCCAAGAGTCCAGGAAGTCAAGTGGCTTGACATGAACCCTACAATAACAAACTACAGTGCAATTAACTCCTTTTGCCATACAATATCTCATTTAGTTTGGAGTATGGAATTAGTGCCAACTAGGGATGGCAATTTCCCCACTTAAACTGGGGGCCCGGCCTGGCCCGGCCCGGTTGGGCCGGGGATGGGCCGGGGACGGGCTTCATTCCTCGGCCCGCCAACCGAGGACGGGGATTGCATGATCCCTGCCCCCGGCCTGGCCCGCCCTGGCCCGCTTTACATATATATATATATATATATATATATATATCCACACACACACACACACGCACACATATAGGTGAATTATATATGTATTGTATATGTATACATATTATATAAATTATATATATATATATATACACACATACACATTATATAAATTATAGGTAGATTATATATGTATATAAAATAAAATAGAAAAGAAGAGGAAAAATAAAAAAAGAAAAAAATTATTAATTATTAATTATTAATTTTACTCTTACTAATCTAGTGATATGATAAATATGTGAATTATTGGAAATCACTACAAAAGTTTTCTATATGATTAAAAAATTTTGAATAAACATATATTGGAGGCAAATTTTTTTTTAAAAATCTTTATAATTATTTCCGGGCCCAAACAGGCCCCCATTTCCCCGCTTTTCCAGTCCTGGACCAGGGATTGTTTTGTCCCCGGCGGGCCGGGGGCGGGGATCCCCGCCTTTCTCCGTAGCAGGGACAGGCCAGGATGGGGATACAGGGGCATATGCGGGGACGGGGCCGGGATTTCTAGTCCCCGCCCCGGCCCGACCCCATTGCCATCCCTAGTGCCAACTCAATCTAGAATATATATTAATTCTAGCCCGAATATAATAGTACTTGTACCAGGAACCCATTACTCTAGATGTGCATCAATTGGAACTGTTTCCAATACACAGTCGCCTTAGCCAAGGACTTCTTGGGTCGTAATTCCTACAAGTGGCCATGAAATATTCGCTCCTACTATTAGGAGTGGTGAATCCTTTATTGACCCTCTCAACTACTTTCATTTACCTCACAATGTACCCAATATCCATCCCATAGGCAGCCCTCAATCGAGCTCCAGAGTTTGGAATCAAAGCACAATGCTCAGCAAACAAAGTACTTTAGAGATCTCAAGTCTAAGGATACTTGCACGTTTGTTATATTGAGATTATATCACTATCACTAAATAGTTATCCATGTGATTGTCTCATAGCTAGGTCATCCAATGAACTTGTTCCATTAACAAGCATCCATGTATCAACTTTGAGTATCTCAATACCCACAGATATGAGAACCACCGCCTGATCAAATTAGGAAGTCTAACACATGCTAGTCTTAATGCATTAATGATGTCCTATCTCATAAATACTACAACTAGGGACTATTTAAGTACTAACACCATACAATGTAGTAGGAATCTCATATCATAATCTCTATTATGATTTCCTTAACACAGTGTTGTACTAGGGACTTTATCTAACAGTTATTTTACACAAAAGTAAACAAAAGAAACTGTGATATAAATAATGCCTTTTATTAAAATAAAATGTGTCATATACAATGTATAAGTGATTATCTCTAGGGCATAACAGTAACATAAGACCCCTCAAAATGGGGCAAGAAGCAGCGACTCAACCCACTGGGGCAGCTAAAGGAGCACCTGTTGGGACAACTGGAGGAGGAGGCCAAAAACCTCAAATGAAAGCCAAGGTCTTCGCACTAAATCGGGAAGAGGCTGGAGTTGATTCAGCGATAGTTGAAGGTACGCTTTCTGTGCAAGATTACTCTATTTCTGTTTTAATAGACCTCAAATCAACTCATTCATATGTGAACGATAAATGTGCATGCCATTTGGGTTGGGACGGGGTAGAGTTACCTTGTACCATGTTAGTGAGTACACATTTGGGGAGGTCGAGAGATGCGAGTAAGGTAGTTCAAGGGTGTGATATTGTGGTTGGAAAAGAGGTTTTGAAGGCAGATCTCATAATCCTACCCATCAACAACTATGATCTGATTCTGGGTATGGATTGGTTAGCAAAGCATGGAGTAAAAAGTGGATTGCAAGGCCAAGACAGTGCCGTTTGTTAGACCCAGATGCGATGTATTAGAGTTTAGTGGGAGGAAGGTGACGAAGTTGAAATTCTTTATAGTAGGGGCAAAGGCGCGAAAAATGCTAAAGAAGGGTTGTGTAGATTAGTTGGCCTACCAAATCAATAAGCCCAATGATCAGTGTACTTTGGAAAGCTCCGAGGTGGTAAAAGACTTCGTTGATGTATTTTCGACTGAACTTACTTCTCTTCCACCTTCCCGAGAAGTGGAGTTTACCATCGATCTAGTTCCTAGAGCGGAGCCGGTGTCGAACATTCCTTATCGGATGGCGCTCGCGGAGTTGAAAGAATTGAAGGAGCTGCTAGAAGAACTGGTTAAGCAAGGGTACATAAGACCCAGTACATCGCCATGGGGAGCCCTAGTGTTATTTGTTAAGAAGAAGGATGGGACGCTGAGGTTGTGCATAGACTACAGAGGGTTGAATAACCTCACGATCAAGAACAAGTATCCCCTGCCCTTGATTGACGAGTTGTTTGATCAGTTGCAAGGCGTTTGTTACTTCTCCAAGTTGGATCTCCGACAAGGCTATTATCATGTGTGAATTAAAGATGAGGATATTCCCAAGATGGACTTCAACATTAGATATGGGCATTACGAGTTCGTGGTGATGCTGTTTGGAGTAACTAATGCACCCACCCTTTTCATAGATCTTATGCACAGGGTTTTCCAGCAGTACCTGGATAAGTTCGTGATAGTGTTCATAAACGATATTTTGATCTACTCGAAAAGTCCCAAGGAGCATATGAAGCATCTGAAGTTGGTACTGGAGAAATTGAGAGAGTATAAACTCTATGCTAAGTTTAGCAAATGCGAGTTTTGGTTGGATTTAGTGGCCTTTCTTGGTCACGTGATATCTAAAGATGGAATCAATGTGGACCCATCGAAGGTCGAGGCTGTCTAAAATTGGAAACAACCAGAGAGAGTAACTGAAACCAGGAGTTTCCTTGGATTGGCAGGATATTACCGTCGTTTTATTAAGAACTTCTCTACGCTAGCGACGCCGATGACCTGATTGCTAAGGAAGGATGTTCCGTACGTCTGGAATGATAAGTGCGAGAAGAACTTTCAAGAGATTAAGAGGAGGTTGATGACAGCACCAGCGTGAGCCTACATGAGGAAGGTAAAGCTTTTTCCTTGTATACGGATGCTTCTAAGGAAGGTCTAGGGGTGGTGCTGATGTAGGACAGAAAAGTTATTACCTATGCATCGAGAAAGTTGAAGCTGCACGAGGTAAAATATCTGATGCATGACTTGGAATTAACTGCGATAGTGTTTGCTTTGAAGAAATGGCGACACTTATAATAATAATTATCACAACAAGGGTGATACTAACTAGCAATAATATTATCTAGGGATTTATTGACGAAAATAACATCATGGGAGCATAATCAAACAATGGTGGTATAATGTCTATCATTCATCACAACAACCTTACTAGGGACATAAAGCCTTTAATCATAATATACTAATGAGCATATAATGGTCCTAAAGCATAATCCATACTTCATAAGTCTCAATATTTATTTCAATCTTCTTGTCTTAAATTTATTCCCTTCACTCACATACATATCTCCAACCCAACATTATTCGATCAACCTATTAATTCTGTCATCTAAAAGCCTTAAGTTCAAAAATTTAAGCAGAAATTCATAAAAGAAATACTTGTGTTGATGATCGTTGGAGTTGCAGATGTTGTCTTGTCTAATGAAGGTCCTTAAGTGCTTGAGGAGTCCTTCCTTGGTTAAAATGGTGATGAAGAAGTGAAGAATGGTCAAGGTGATTGAATTTACCTTCTTGATGTTGTTCTTGTTCTTGAACAAAAAGCATGTTTAATTTGAATGGAAGATCAACTTGGTGGTTTTAGTGTTATGAAGTGTGCGATGGGTGAGTGTAGGTTGAATCCTTGTTGATTTGAGAGTTTTTGGAGTGATTTGGGATGAATAGAAGTGACTGAAGTTTGAAGAAGTTTAGTGTGTGTTTTTGGTGTTCTTGAGAGCACAAAAGAAAATTGAGAGAAAATGTTTTGTGTGTGCTTGGTGTGTGATGGCCGAATGGCCTTGCTTGGGGAGGAGTTTCGGTTATCCTAGGGGAAGAGAGAGAGAGTTCAGCTATTTTGAATTTTAAAATGAGGAAAATGTGGAGATGTTTGAGGTAGAAGATTTGGTAATGGTGTTTTCTTCTTGAAGGTTTCTAGTCCTTCAATAGTGGGTGGCTAGTCTAGCTTTGTATTAGTTGTGAAGTGGAAGATTATTCCAGCTTTAATGCTGGTCGAAATGGCTGTACAACATAGGGGAAATTTTTGGTTTGTTCATCTAGCTAGGTGAGAGTTTAAGGGAGTAAAATCTGGATTTTAATTTTCAAGTTTGAAAAGTTTGAATGGAGTAAAGTTAGGAATGATTTGAGGTGTGTTAATGGCTTCAAGGTGGCTGAAAATGTTAAGATAATTGAAAAAGAAATTGGTTCATGACTTAGCTAAGCAAGCTGGAAAATTTCGGGTTTTAGCTACAAGAATTCTTAGGATATGGGAGGAGTTTTTAGCAGAATTTTGAACCATTTTGAAATGGATTTGCAGCTAAAACTTAGGAGTGTTTGGAGGTCCATTAATGGTGGTTTTCTAGCCACCATCTTGGAGAAGAAGGAGGAAATTTCAGGTGTTCTTATGCTCATGTTGATGGCTCAACTTCCATGGCTAAACTCTTGGTAGTTTGCTGGAAAATTTTTGGTTTGGTAAGGCTACTCAAGCTGCGAAATTCCAAGGAATTTTTCAGCTTTCATATGTACACAAAATGGTTGGTTGCTAGCAAGAATTATATAGGTAAATGTTGCTACAATTTTCAAAAATCAGCCAAGAAGAATTGCTAGAAAAATTTCCAGATTTGAACCAAAATAAGAACAAGAAGAAAATGTAGTTTTTGGAAGGAAATCTATGGTGATTTAATTGAAAACCACCTACCTATTTTCCTTCCTCAATTTCGGTCATTTTCCTATTCAAAAAGCTGGAAATTTTGAAAATTCAAGCCAAGAGTTATCCAAGACATTTTATAGAAATTGAAAAGAATTAACGAAATATGAGTATTTTAAATTTAAATAGGTTAGGACAAGGATTACTAAAATGATGGAGACCATTACCATTGTGTGTAATACCCCATATTAGACCACCTTTTAGTAAGTGGGAAAGGTCATGCATGTCATATTGAGTAATACCACATTTGATGATTTGAATTATTTTCATGAAAATATTAATTTGTTGTTGCATGAATTAATTTGCTCTTGAAGTGGTTGTGGTAGTTGAGGTAGTTAAGTTTTATTTTATTGAAGGGGGTTTATTAGAAAAAGGGATGGAGTAAGTGAGTAAGAATTAAAGGAATTAATTAGGAGAATATTTGCCAAGAATTAATGTGGTTTAGTGGATAGTGCTTGGTATGTGTTCTTTGGTGGGCTTGAGTTCGAATCCTAGCTATCTCAAAATTCACTCCTTTCTTTTATTTTCCATCTACCCTAATTTCCCTAGCTTGGCTGAAATCCTTAAGGGTTTGGAGACCAATTTCCTAAGAATTAGGGGTGTACTTTAACTTGGAAATTATTTTATAAAATTAGTAAATTAAAATTTTGTTCCTAATATCCTATCATATTCTTGTAGAGGATTTTAAAGATTCCTAGATTAGATTTTTAAAAGTTGGATTTAAATGAGATGTTTGGGCCTTGGATTGAGCAAGGGTTTCGAAATGTTGAAGGGGAAAAAGGAAGGGGAACTTCAGTAGCTACAAGGATTAGGAAACCAGAAATTTCCTTACCAAATAGCTATTTAATAGCTGTTTAAAAAGTACTCAAATTAATGTAGGGGATTAATTAATCTATTCCCTAAATAGATAACATAATTTCTCTCTAGGGTTTTCTGGAAAACTCCCTCCTAGCAGCCGCCATATAGGGTAAAGACAACTTACCTAAAACACTCCCAAAACCTGGCTAGGGTTGGCTAAGGAAACCCTAACCAATTAGGACTTGATTTCAGCCAAAAGGAAACCAAAATTTCAGCTCCCTCAAAATTTTCGGCCACCCTAAGCCCATACTGCCCAAGAATTCCAGCCAAAACCTTGCACCAAAAACCCCTCCAGTAATCCAGCAAAAACAGCTATACAAACCCTAATCTTTCTCCTCCTAATCTTGTCCAAGAGCAACCAGGAAATTAGCTTCCTCACTCTCTTTTCCCTCCTACTTTTGGCCACCATAGCAACCAGAAACAGTCACCAAAAACCTCCCAAAAGCCTATTCAATTTTGTCCAAACCAAGGAGATCAAAAGCTATCACCTTTCATTCTTGTGATCAAGAGCCCAAAACAAGAAGCACCTCTTCCAAACCCTAAAACACCCAACCCTATCCTATCTCCTTCATCAACCAGCTCTTAAACAAACCCTAAACACTCCCTAAATCTGGAAATTCCAGCCGCCACTCTCTCTCTAAGGCTTGCGTCCCTAGCAACCTCCAAGCATCTCCAAACTTGAAATCTAAACCTAAGGTGAGTAACCCTTCAACCCTTTCAACTTGTATTCGATTAATCTTCTTCTTTTCTCCTAAATCTCGGTCATCAAGGGGCTGATTCTTCCCCTCTATTGTTGGAAATTTCTGAACAAAGGTCCAAGAGCCACCAATCAACTCTTCCTTCCAAGGTAGGTTCAACCAAGCACCAAAGGTGCCACCTTTGCTCTTAGTGTGTCCCGCCAAGAGGTATTTTTGGGCTCAATCTCTTTTTGTCTTGCACAAGGTTGATTTTATGGTGGTATTATTATGCATGGAGTTAGCATGAAAAGTATAAATAGACTAGATTGATGAGTTTGAAAGAGCAATAGAATGAACGAGGCATATATGGCTTGAACATGGTTAAATAATGCTATGATGACCTAGATCTATTGCATGGTGATTAAAGGTGAGACCTTTTGAAGCAAATATGTTCATTATATGAGATTAAGGGTGGGTGAATATTGGAGGTCATGGCCTAGATGAGTTGATTTGATTTTAAGCATGCATAATGATGAGATGCATGATCATGGGAAGCTATAGAGACGATTTGATGAATTAATCCATCTAGGTGCCATGGATGAATTAGATGAGTAATATGATCATAGGGATTCATGATGCATGATGATAGAGGGTTAATATTTGGATTCTAATTAGAGAATCATTGATTTTAGATAAGGAAGAGATTTGAAGTAAGGGGCGAACATTGCTGTAGTTGATTGCTGAGTATATTTAAGTAAGTCCCTGCATAACTGTTTTGATAAATGATACTTGTTTGCAAGCAATTTTTACAATGTTATTTAGAATTGATGTCAATATGATGTTTTGACATGAGGATTGAGCCTTGACTAAAAATGATGAGTTATGCTAGATTGTTGTAAGACTTGGATTGGAAACGTGAATTTTTATTTTCAAAACGAATTTGCTAAATTTTAATGGTTCAACTTAAAAAATGATTTCTTAAACCATTGTCAAACGATTTGAAAACACTATTACGAAAAATCACGTTTTGCAATCAAACTAATCAAAGACTTTTGAAAAAGGGAAAATGATTTTGCCCCTAATCGGGGAGCGTTGAGTACTCAGCGGGGGTAGACTAGTAGTACTAGTTTCGAAGAGCAAGAGTGAGTTTTTTGGCAGGTGGCCACCTCCAGAAGATAAAGTCAACTCAACTTAGTTAGGCCATCCGTGCTAGCATATTGGTCCATGTGGACATTGTTGATCCGGATTGGACAACCGGAGTGTTGGGTGTAGAGATGGAGGAGTATCTCACCCAGTGGGTGAATCCCCCACTGCCCATTGTTGAAAGAATATATTGGGAAGTTATCATGGTGGTAACCATGATATGGATTGTGTTACTATATTGTTGAATTATATGCTAATCCCTACTTAATGAATTATGAATGTGGTGAAACGGTGATTTATTGTGAACTATTTTAGATTTATTGAGCAAGACTCCTTTGTATAATTGTTATTGATGAAATTAACTTGCAATGACAATTTTGTGATTTTTGATAAACCTGCATACACGAAATGGTTATAATTGACATTTGCACACACGGGACTTGCTGAGATGTCAATTTCACACCTTTTATATCATGATTTCAGGGGATTGCTTATAGTGAGTGGGGCGAAGCTAGAGTTGAGCTCCAATTTATTTATTTAGTTGTGTTTTGAATTTATTTCAAGAGATGCTTGTTAGTTGTGATTTTCCAGACTTGTATAAGTTTTTCTTCCGGATGTAATGGAATTATTCTTTTAATTTTATTTAGCAGTTTTCGTTTTTATTTTGTATCTCGTTATAAAGTCCCCTGGTCCTTTGGATGGGGCGACATCCTACCCTATCTAGGTACCTAGGGTGTGGGGGGGGGGGGGGTTACATTGTGTCTTCCGTAAGACAACATTCCTAGCTTTAAGGAATGTAAGAAAAGAGATTCAAACATTGGTTAGGAAAATTAAGAATATAACTTAAGCAATGGGATTTAAACTCAAGACCTTAGAGATTAACCACAAAGCTCTAACCACTTAACCACATTAACTCTTGTTCTTATTTTTCCCAACCAAATTCTCTTCCTTTCTAAGCCTCAAGCCTTCTTCCTAACTTGACCTTAAGCGAAATTCCCTTTTTACCCTTACTACTCAACAAGCATAAATAAACCATATAACCCTTATATCACAATTCTAAGGCACACGAATTCATCCAAGTAATATATTTTTTTGTGCTATATGATATGATATACACCCCATCCCTCTAACTCTAGGGTAGGTTTAGGTGGGGTCTTACTCTAATCTTCTTCCCTTCTTTTACTTCTAACTTTCACTCCAAGAGTTCTTGCACTATCTAAACTTCCTATATCCTCATACTCGTCATTCTCACCTTTCGACTTAGTGCGTAGCTACCACGTTAGCTTTCCCTAGATGGTAGTTAATTGGATACTTGTATTCTTCCAAAACCTCCATCCGCCTTCAGTGTCTTAAATTTAAGTCCTTCTGCGTGAAGATATACATACTTCAAGCTCTTATAATCTGTGAAGACTCCATACTCCGCTCCATATAAGTAGTGTTGCCACTTCTTCAAAGCAAACACTATCGCAGCCAACTCCAAGTCGTGTGTCGGATAGTTAACCTCATGCGGCTTCAACTTCCTCGAGGCATAGGCTATTACTTTTCTATCTTGCATCAACACTACCCCTAGTCCTTCCTTAGAGGCATCCGTGTACAATGAATAGGGTTTACCTTCCTCAGGTAGATTTAATATTGGTGCAGACATCAATCTTCTCTTAAGCTCTTGGAAACTCTTTTCGCACTTATCATTCCAAACATACGGCACATCCTTCCTTAACAATTTGGTCATCAGTGTAGCTAAGGTAGAAAAGATCTTGATAAATCGATGGTAGTATCCAGCCAATCCAAGGAAACTTCGAATTTCAGTTACACTCTCCGGTTGTTTCCAATTCGAAATAGCTTCAACCTTTGCTGGATCAATTCCCTCTTTAGATATCACATGTCCAAGAAATGCCACTGAATCTAGCCAGAACTCACATTTGTTAAACTTAAACAAAGAGTTTGTGCTCTTTTAACTTCTCTTGCACTAACTTTAAATTCTTAGCATGCTCCTCGAGACTTTTAGAGTAGACCAAAATATCATCTATAAACACCACTATGAACTTATCCAGGTACAGCTG
Organism: Voacanga thouarsii; assembly: GCA_026120185.1. Taxonomy (NCBI): domain Eukaryota; kingdom Viridiplantae; phylum Streptophyta; class Magnoliopsida; order Gentianales; family Apocynaceae; genus Voacanga; species Voacanga thouarsii. Next base: position 2,258,585 of record JANUWF010003370.1, read on the forward strand.
GAAAACTCTGTTCATAAAATCCATGAAAATAGCATGTGCATTGGGTAATCGAAACGGCATCACTACAAAATTGTGAAGCCATTTGTACCTGGATATTGGATATGTCCAGGTATAAATGGCTTCACAATTTTGGATCCTAGTGTTGAAGGCTATTTTGGATATGTCCTCCTCCTTAATTCATACTTGATAATATCCTTGTTGAAGATCCAACTTAGAAAAGCAACAAGAATGTTGCAATTGATCGAACAACTCATCAATCAAACGCAAGGGATACTTGTTCTTAATCGTGAGGTTATTCAAACCTCTATAGTCTATGCACAACCTTAACGTTCCATCTTTCTTCTTTACAAATAACACCGGGGCTCTCCTAGGCCGAAGTACTTGCCTTATATATCCTTGTCATACTAGCTCCTCTAACTACTCTTTCAATTCCGCAAGCGCCATTGAATAGGAAGTCTTTGATACAGGCTCAACTCCAGGAACTAAGTCTATAGTAAATTCAACTTCTCGCAGAGGTGGATGGGAAGTGTGTTCAGCCGGGAATACGTCCGCGAAATCCTTTATCACGTTGGTGCTTTCCAACGTGCATTGATTCTTTAGCTTATTGATTAAGTAAACCAAGTATCATACACAACCATTCTTTAGCATCTTTCGTGGTTTGATTCCCGCTATCAAGAATTTCAACTCTTTCACCTTCTTTCCATTAAACTCCAATACATCACATCCTAGTCTAACGAACTGCACCCTCTTTATTTTGCAATCTACTCTTGCTCCATGCTTTGCCAACCAATCCATATCCAAAATTAAATCATAATCATCGATAGGTAGAATTATGAGATCCACCTTCAAAATCTCTTTCCCAACCACAATATCACACCCTTGCACCACCCTATTTGTGCCTTTCTACTATCTACTACAATATCATATCCATCATAAGGTTTATTAGGGGAAAAGTCCATGGCATGCAATTGAGTAGCTAATAGGTTTAAAATAGCATGCAATTTATTGGAAAATAAATATTGGAAATAATACTCCAAGTAGAATGATTGAATCAATGGAATCAAACTTTTATTAATCAAATCAACTTGGTACAAAATAAGGGAGTATCCTATATAAGGTACTCCTTTTATTCTAGCCACCCAAAACTCGGAAACAAATAATCATTCCTAATTCCCAATTAATAATCAATGATTCATAAGAATAAAAGAATAAGCAATAAAGATGCTATGAACTCTAAGCATCACTAGCGTCTCTAGAATCCTTAGAAGTCTCGGAACGAGGCTCTACTAGCCAACCTATGCTGCTGTTGGGATGATCTATCACATAGTCTCTTGAGAAACCAAAAGATCTGGGCTTCTATCTAGGTTGACCCAACATGGACACTTCAGTGTCCCTACCCCTCAGCTTGGCTCTCAACTTTGCATCTCTAAGCTTTTCTATAGCTAACATAAGCGCACTCTTGGGTGCAGGGGCTCTCAGATTCTGACTCATATGATTCACTTCCCAGAAGCGTCGGGATTCCTTTTTCAATTGACAGAGTCGCGGGTGTGTTAACCCTATCCTCCTCCTCACCATCAACCTCAATCACTTTCTCACCACCCTCATCCCAAGCTTCCCTATCTCACCCTCATCCCTAAGTCCCTCCATTTCATCCTCAGTCTCGTCACCAATCTTCCCTATCTCTTCCTCATCATCCCCTTCATACTCATCTAAGTCCTTTCTTCCTCAAGTTCAGGCATACCTGGTATGGGATCCTCAAGTTCCTCCACGTCAAAGTCTTCCATCACAGGAGGTTCATGATCTACCTTATCTTCACTCAAAAATCATCCACCCTCGGGTTTTTTCTTAGAATCAAATAAAGATGAATCTATTATAGGAATTGGGCTAGATGCTCTACCACTCGTAGGACCACACATCTGGTCATAGCTGCGAATCTTCTAGTCATCCTATAAGTACAAAATAAAGAAGTCAGAACTAAATCTCAATTCCTAGTGTTTAGGTACTATTTAATAAATTATTTGCCTAAACTTAGGGTTTGATACCACTTGTAACATCCCGCTACCTACGTATCCAAAAAAGGGCAGGGATGTCATCCCATCCAGTGAACCATGGGTCTTTATAGTGTGGTACAAAGGAAAATAACTAATAAAATAAAGTAATAACCTTATTACAACTGGAATCAAAACTTATACAAGTTGAAATTCAAAACTAACAACTATCTATCAAAAGTAATACAAAGCCAAAAACTAAAATGAAATAAACTTTCATCTCTTATTCATCCAACCTACTCAATTAAAGCACTCCCATGAAAACAAGATATAAAAATGGTGTGAGATTGGTATCTCAATAAGTCTCATGTGTGCGAATATCACATTAAATATTTCATGTATGTAGGTTTATCAAAACCACAAAATATATGATAAGGTTAGAGAGAGTTTTCTCTCAACCGAAGCCCCCCTTGCTCGGTGCTGTCTCCCCTAGCCACCCCCCGACCTGCCGCTACCGCCCGCTCTTGTGCCCGGCTGTGCTGCCCTTTGTGCATCCAGCCCTCCCCTCTTCGATTTGCAACAGCGTCTGGGCTCACTCTCCCCGGGTTGTCTCTGCTTCGCTGCGCTGTCTGTTTCCTGTTCACTGCCTTCATCACATCTTCTGTCCTTGTTGTGCACACTGCGCACGGCCGCGCTACCAGTGCGCCGCCTGTGCTCGCCCTGCGCGTGTGCCTGCGCTTGCGCTTGTGCCCGGCCCTCCTTCGCAATCACGTGCACGGCCGCTGCTCTGGGCCTTACCTGCACGGGTTCTTCTGTGCAGCCCCTGCGGCCAAGCCTGGACCTTTGCTTTCTGTCTCTACTGTTCTCTGGTGCATCATTCTACCCAGGTTCTCCTTTTGTTATTATTATTAATATTTCCCAGTTTTTGTTGTTTTGGTTATATTTTTAAACTCCCCGGCGACTGGCGCATGCCCGTGCCCTGCGGCGCCGGTGTTCATGGTCTTTAGTTCTTATCTCTGGTTCTTATCAAATTTTGAGCGTTTTATTGTCCTGGGCTCTCCTAGTTATTGGCTATTTCTGCTCCCCGCACCAGCCGATTGACGGTTTTCTAGTCCACTAGGACTTGTGGTTCTTGGGCAGGCTGTGGTCGTCTTCTGGTGTTCTAGCCTAGGATCTACTCGCATCCTACCTTCTGATCTTTGCACCGGTCACTGTAGTCATTCAACGGTGAAATCTTTTGAAATTTTGAATTTTGATCGTTGTGCCCGGTCCCGCCTACTCCTACCTGTGCTCTGCCTCTCCTCGCCCGTGCTCCAAGTGCCAAGACCCGCCCCGTGCACGCCCGGACTAGGCCGTGCCTGTGCGCTCTGCTATCTGGGCCTGTGCCCCGCCCTTGCCTGGGCCAGCTTTCCTCATGACTAAAAAACACAAGCCCACGGGCTCCTCCTCTGGGCCAGCGACGCTTACTATGGCAGTTCTGGACCAACCCACTGCTTCTGCTGGCAGCTCCCATTCCGTCCCCCTGGGCCTGGCCCTTCTTCCTGCCCTGGCCTCACCTAATGGGCCTATGCAGTCCCCCTCATCCTCCTTTAGCTTCGGACAGGATTCTAACGCCCAACCGGCTCCTACGAACTCGTCTTCCCCCCTCGCGCTTTCCTCAAAGACTTGGGCAGACCTCTTTCGAAAGGAATCCTTCGCTATTGATATCGGATTCAAATTGATTGAAATTCCCCTTTCTGGGGACACTGTTGTCCTGGATGGCACTGATGTCCTTGATTTGGAATCTCGGCTTGGTTTTTGCCTTCTTGGTTTTGTTGCTGGTCGCTCCCCAGGTGCTAAGGCCATTCAGGACTTGGCTTCGTCGTGGGGGGTTCAATGCCAGTGGTATTCTCACAATACCGGCTGGCTTGTCTTCAAATTTCATTCCGCCGAGGACAGACAGGCTGTGCTTGATGGCGGCCCCTATTCTGTGCGGGGAGGTTTGTCCTGTTAAAGATCATGCCCCCGGAGTTCAACTTCTCTATGGATGAGGTGAACATCATTCCTATTTGGATTACTCTGCCTTGCCTCCCCCTCATCTGCTGGAATAAACTGGCGCTTAGTAAGATTGTTACGACTATGGGCAAACCGATCTTGACTGATAGGTGCACCGCGTGCATGGAGCGCCTCTCGTTTGCTCGGGTCCTTGTCGAGGTGGACACTTCTAAGCCTCTGACCCGTGAGATACGTATCCTAATGCCCTCCGAGGACATTCTCTTGCAGCTAGTCAAATATGATGTGGAGCCTTCTTTCTGCGCCTCTTGCAAGTGATTTGGCCATACTGCTGATGACTGCCTTGGGAGGAGGGTCGGTGAACGCCGTGCTTACCAACAAAAGGCTGCCCAGGCAGGCCCGCGCAAGTGCGCTCCCAGACGAGGGGCTAAGCGCAAGGTTGCCTCTGCTGCACCGGATGCCCCCCTCCTTCCTGGTCCTCCCTCTGAGGTTGCGTGCATGCCGGGAATCCTGCCCACTCCATCAGTTGGCACCCCAGCTCCTCCCGCTGGCCATGCCCCAGCTCTACCTGTGCCTTCTTGCCCAGCGGTGCCGGGCCCTGCCTGAAACCCCCCTGGCCCTTCTGGAGTTGCAGTAACTGCCCTTAAGCCTGGCTCTACCTCTATTCCCGCCGAGTCCTCTCGCCTCAACCCCGATGGCCCTGTTGCTGGGACTGCTGACCCTGGTACTGCGCGAACTGCCCCCATGCATTCTCTCCTCCCTCTTCGACCCCAACTCCCTGCCCCTAAGGGTCCAAAACCTGTACCCCGGCTCGTGAAGCCAGGTGGTGGTGCTGTGCGAACAATAGCGCCCAAGGCATGAACCAAGACGACCGCCTCGGTTGATAAGTGGAGGGCTCCTGATGCCCCCAATCGTCAGCCATGAAGATCGCTTGCTGGAACATTCGAGGGCTGAATAAGGCCCTCAAACAACACGCTGTGCGAAGCTTTCTTTACCAGCACCGCGTGGATGTTATGGGAATTCTGGAAACTAAGTTGTCTGACTCTTCCTTGCAATGGCTCCTGCAGACGAAGTTCTCTGGCTGGGCTCACTGCTCGAACTTCAGTGAGGCCCCGGGTGGCAAGATTCTTGTCCTTTGGAACCCTTCCTCTATCTCTCTGGATGGAGTCTCGATCTCGGACCAGCTCCTTTCTTGTAATATAACCTGCAAACTGTCTAACCTTTCTCTATGTTGCAACTTTGTCTATGGGCGCCACACGGTTGTTAGCCGTCGGCCCCTCTGGGATGACTTACGTACTGAATCTTCTGCTCGCGATCTTCCTTGGCTTATTCTGAGAGACTTCAACTCCTACCTGTCGCCATCGGACAAACTTAATGGCACTGCCCAACTGCCTATGCCATGCGGGACTTTGCCCACTGCTGCACTGACGTAGCGCTGGAGGACATCCCCTTCTCTGGTGAATTATATACTTGGACCAACACTCATGCTTGGTCTAGGCTGGACCGCGTGCTTGCCAACCCTGACTGGTTTCAGTCGCCCCTCGTGGGCTCTGTCCATTTCTTCCCCATCGGCTGTGTGTCGGTTCACTCTGCTGCTCTCTTCTCTTTGGACTCTGATTCATCTCCCCGCGCTTATGCCCCATTCCATTTTCTTAATGCCTGGGCTGATCATGCTGGGTTCCTTGACATTGTACGCCTCGGTTGGGAGGCTCCTCCTACAGGGACCTTACAGTTTCAGCTCTCCAAGCAGCTGAAGGCTCTAAAAGGCCCCCTGAAGGCCCTGAATCGAGCTGAGTTTTCACACTTATTTGAGCATGTCAAGCAGGCCAACCCGGTGGTGGAAAATGCCCAGTCCTTGCTCCAGGCTGCCCCCAGTGACCAATCCCATGTTTTCGCCGTTCGTGTTGCCCGGAAGCATGCCTGGCACATGGCTGAAGCTGAGCTTTCTCTCTACCAACAGCTGGCTAAGGCGAAACATCTCACGCAGGCTGATCGTTCAACTAGTTACTTCCACGGCTTGGCAAGGCGCATCGCCAAACGCAATTTTACTGCCAGCATTTGCAAGTCAGGCGGTTCGAGGACTGTGGGCCAGGCTAAGCTTGCGGGAGAGTTCCTGTCATATTACTCTGGGCTTTTGGGTTCTTCTGACCAATGCATACCCATCGACGCTGCTACTGCTCGTGCTGGCCCCCTCCTGCTGCCACAGCATGTCCAAGACTTAGATGCTGATATCACGGCCAGGGAAATCAAGGATGCTTTATGGGACATTGGGAACCTTAAGGCCCCGGGACCTGATGGCTACAATGCTTATTTCTTCAAAAAAGCCTGGCCGGTGGTTGGGTCATCAAGCACCCAAGCCTGTTTGGAGTTCTTCTCTTCAGGCCGTCTCCTTAAGCAGTGGAATCACGCCATTATCTCGCTTATCCCCAAAGGACTGTGCACCAATGGCGTGGGGGACTTCCGGCCCATATCCTGCTGCAATGTTCTCTACAAGATTATAGCTAAGACTTTGGCTAACCGTCTCAGCTGTGTTCTGGATCATCTCGTCGACCCTGCGCAGGCAGCTTTCATTGGGGGCAGGCTTCTTGTTGATAACATCTTCCTGGCCCAGGAACTGTTCAAACCTTATGCCCGGAAGCGGGTTGCGCCCCGTTGTGCCATCAAAGTGGACCTTCGTAAAGCTTATGATTGTGTCAGCTGGAGCTTCCTCTTTCGTCTATTGGAGGAACTCGGGTTTCCCCCGAAATTTTGCTGTTGGGTGGAATAGTGTGTTTCAACTTGCTCCTACTCCATTGCTTTGAACAGCACCATTCATGGATTTTTCCCTGGAGCTAGGGGCCTGCGACAGGGTGACCCCTTATCGCCACTCCTGTTTGTTCTTTGCCTGGATTATCTGTCGCGTGCCTTGCGAGTAGCGTTGTCCTCGCCCTAGTTTCATTTCCACCCTGGTTGCCAGGCCACAGGGCTTACTCATCTGGCGTTTGCTGATGACCTATTACTCTTTTGCCGAGGGGACTCCCAATCTGTGGAGATTCTTGTCCAAAGCCTCCACCATTTCGAAGCTGTCTCGGGCCTCTCTGCAAACCCCTCCAAATCCAACATCTATTCTGCTGGTCTCTCTGACGCCCAGCGCCGAGACATATCTTGCTTATCGGGGTTCCAGCTCGGTGACTTCCCTTTTCGCTACCTTGGGGTGCCCATTTCTGTCAATCGCACGCACACGGCCTTCTACAAACCGTTGCTGGACAAATTTGGGTCAACAATCACTGGGTGGACTGCTAGCTCCCTTTCCTTCGCGAGGCGCCTGGAGTTGATCAACTCGATACTCCAGGGCGTCGAGTGCTTCTGGCTGTCAATCTTTCCCACTCCTCAGGCCATCCTTTCTGACCTCTCCCGCATGGCACGCCAGTTCCTTTGGAATGGGAAATCATCCATGGTGGCTTGGGATTCCCTCTGCCGACCGAAGTCTGAGGGCGGCCTGAGCATCAAGAATCCATCTGCTTGGAACTCGGTACTACTGGCCCGCGTCCTCTGGGATATCCACCGTGACAAGAATACACTGTGGACAAAATGGGTGCACCACCGCTACCTTCGGGACCGCTCAGTCTGGATGGCAACCCAGCGCCCGAAGGCCTCTAGCCTGTACAAGCGCCTATTACTGCTCCAAGACAAGCTTCTGCATGCTGCAGGTACTGCCGATGCTGCTGCTGCATTGTTAGAATCCTGGGCAGTACGGCCAAGATCCTTTACTAGGCTGGCCTATGACTTCTTCCGTGCCCCATAGCCGCGGGTTCCGTGGGGGCACACAGTTTGGGGCAAAGTCCTCGTTCCAAAACATTCTTTCGTTTTATGGTTGGCGACTCTTGGGAAACTTCGCACGAAGGATCGACTGCCCTTTGCCACGGTTGACCCCTCCTGCCCTTTCTGTCTGCAGGAGGCCGAATCCTTACAACATTTATTTTTCCGATGTCGGTTGACTCGAGAAGTGTGGACTAACGTCAAGCGCTGGGCACGCGTGCGTCGCCCCATGACCACCCTGCCCAGCGCGCTGAAATGGCTGAAGAAGAAGGCCCGAGGCTCCTCTTGGCTAACAAAGCTTAAGTGCTCGGCCTTAGCTGCTACGGTGCATACCATTTGGGACGCTCGCAATAGACTAGTTTTTGGAGGTCTACCTGTCTCAGCAGATCACTTGGCCAATAGGGTCAAAACGATTGTATACAGGGCTATCTTTACTTTGTATCCCTCCGTTTTGACTCAGTTTGAAGCAAACAGATATGCCTTTGAGGCACTCCTTGCTTAGACGATTGGGACAAGTCCCGGCCTCTGGGCATGGGTGAACCACTGTATATCCGTTCTCCATTCTATTATACATTTACATTTACATAAAAAAAAACCACAAAATATATTTGCAAGTCAATTTTCGTTAATAATAGTCATTGAGTGGAACAAGATATTATCCAAAACAATTCCTAATAAGCCATCCACTCATCAACACAATAGATTCAAGAAGGGATAGAAATGATCCAATAACAATAACAAGGTAATATCATGATTACCATCATGATAGCTCCCAGTGTAACCGTTCAACACTGAGTAGTGGGTGATCCACCTACTAGGGTGAGATACTCCTTCATCTCTACACCCAACACACCAGTTGTCCAACTCGAAAAATATAGTCCACATGGACCAATATGCTAGCTCGGACCTCCCAAACTAAATAGTACTGTCGTCTCTTTAAACAAGTTCATCTTCTGGAGATGGCCTCCTGCCAGAAGACTCACTCTACCTCTCCAAGACTAGTACCACTAGCCTACCCCTACTAAGTACTCAACGCTCACCATTAGGTGTAGAATCATTTCACTTTTTCACAAACTTTGAATTCCTTGGTTTTGCAAAACGTGGTTTTCACATCAAGCTTTTCAAAATGTTTTAGCCATAAAAGAAGGAAAAACCGTTTTCATTTAAAAGTGGTGATTTGACAAAATCATTTAGAGATCAAGATAACCATGTTTTCAATCCAAGTTTCACAATTCAACAATAACACTTCATCAACATTTCAATCATCATGTCAACACTATTTCAACATCATTGTACAAAAGACTTGCAAACATGTATGATTTAGCAAAATAGTTATGTAGGGACTTACTTGAATAATCCAAATAATCAACCAAAGCCAATGCTTGCCCTCACTTCAGACTTCTTCCTTATCTAAAATTGATGATTTTATAATTAGAATCCAAATATTATATCCACTATCATCTCATGCAACACGAATCCCCATGATCTCATTAATCACCTAAATTATCCATGGCATCTAGACAGATTAATTCATTAAATCACATTTATAACTTTCCTTTGTCACAACTCATCATTAAGCATGCATATAATCAATTGAAATAATCTATGTGATAACTCCAATGTTCAACTACCATTAATTTCCACATAACCCTATTTGCATCAAAAGATCCCATCTTTAACCAACATGCAATAGATCTAGGTCATTATAGCAATATATAACCATGTTTTACTCCATATACGCCTAGATCAAATATTGCACCATCAAACTCATCAATCTCATCTATTCATGCTAAACTTCATGCATAACCTCATTACTATAAAATTAACCTTGTTTAAATCAGTAGAGATTGAGTCCAAAAATACCTCGTGATGAGACAAACAAAGAGAAAAGGTGACTTCTTGGTGATAGGTGGAGGTCACTTGAGAAGAATGGATGACTTGACCCCTTGATTCAATGGTCACACAAAAAAGGGGTAAATCAATCCCTTTTGACCGAGATTCAAGAGGAAAATATGAGAAGGATCAAATAATAGTTGGTGGAGGTTGAAGAGTTGCTTACCTTAGGGTTAGTTTTCGATTTTGATGGAGTTTGGAGTTGTTATGGCCGAAATCTTGGGGAGAAAAGGTGGCTGTTATTTTCATGTAGAGAAGTCTAAGGATTGAAAGCTGGCTGATTTGATGAGGAGATTAGGCTAGGTTTAGGTGTTTTGATATTTAGAAGAAGTTCATCTTTTTTTGGACTCTTGAACACAACAAGGAAAAATGACAGCTTTTTGCATATTCTTGCTTGGACAAATTAAGCAATGAACCGAAAAAGTTTATGGCTGGTTTTTTGGTTTTGATGTAATACCCCGCCTTGAACCACCATTATTAGTCCATAGGGGAAAGTCATGCATAGCATAGCCTATTATATATATATTTTTTTTGCTAAAATGTGAACCATTTTTGTGTAGCCTATGTGGTTTATGTGCTTGATGTTTCATCGAGTTATTTATTTGGACATAGTTGTATTATATGAAGTGGTGGTAGAGTCTTTCTTCTTGGGGAGTAGAATTTCATGAAAGAAGAATGAAGTGAGTTGAGTTAGACTTATGGGAATTTGTTTGATGAATATTAAAACAAAGATTATTGTGGACTAAAGGTTAGAACTTGCTATGTATTCTTTGAGAACTTGAGTTTGAATCCCAACGCTTGCAAACCTTTTCCTTCTTATCTTTGATTAAACCCTTTTTTTTCCACTTATTTTCCTTCCCTTGGCCGAAAATCCTAAGGTCACTGCCTTCTTATTTTCTAATTTCCAAATATATGGGATTATGATTATTTTGGGGATGCTAAAAAGGAATTATGGTAAATTAAATTTCTAATATTCTTTAGTCAATATTTTACTCTAATCTTTTTAGGGAGTTAAATATTCCAACATCTAGAATTCCCTAAAAGATCTTATTCAAGAGATTTATTATGGAAAGAAAAGGATAGAAGTTTGATTTTTGAAACTAGATTTTCCCTCAAAAAATAATTATTCCCTAATTAATTATTGCTACCTAAAATAAATTAGGACATTAACCAAATTATTCCTTGGACTAATATCCTATTTTCCTTGCTGAAATTTCTGGAATTGAAAACCCTAGCCGCCACCTTGATTGGTAAGGTAGTTACTTTCCAACTCTTTAAAATATAAGGGGAATTTACCCTAAGTAATCCTAATCAATCAAAGTTCTCTTAAGCTAATCAAAAACAAGAATTTTCTCCTTCTTCCCATCTTATTTTAGGCCACTGTACACACACACACACACACACACACACACACTCATGAAAATTCCAACTTCCCGTACTCTCAAATTCCCCCTTGGTTTTAAGCAAAAAAAAAAAAAAAAAAAACCATAGCACAAGACCCCAAATTTCCTTCCCCTTTTGTTGCCCAAAGCTGAACTAGAAATTAGCCTATACTTTCCCCTTTTTCTCTCATTATCTCGAGCACTGTAGCACCAAAAAATCAGCCCTAAACCCCTCTTAAACCTTGCTGGAATTCGGCTATAGCAATAGAGACAAAAGATGTCATCTTTTCCTTGTTGTGATCAAGAGATCGAAGCAAGATCAACTTCTCCTAAACACTAAAAACAGCCAACCCTAACCTATCCCCATCATCCAACCATCCCTTAATCAAACCTTAAACACCCTCTTCAACCTAGAAATTCCAGTTGCCAACCCTCTCCCATATGTCGGCCAAAACAGCACCAATCTCCACTAAAATCAAAACTTAAGAGCAGGGTAAGCAACTCTTCAACCTCCTCCAACTTTTACTCAATTCTTCTTCTTCTTCTCTCCTAAATTTTGAACAAAAAGGGGCTGATTTATCCCCCCCCCCATTTTCTGTGATTTTAGAATAAGAAGGATTAAGGGACCTAATCATCTCTTCCTCTTAAGAGAATTCAACCGATCACCAAGGAGCCACATTTGCTTCATTGTCTTATCTATCCAAGAGGTATTTTGAGACTCAATCCCTATTGATTTGAATGAGGCTGATTTTATAGTGATGCTAATATGCATGAAGTCTTGCGTGAAAAGTATGAATAGATAGAATTGATGAGGTTGACGGTGCCATGTTGTGAGCTAGGTGTATATGGAATAAAAGCATGGTTCAATATTGCTATAATGACCTAGAATTATTTTATGTTGAATAAAGATGGGATTTTTTAATGAAGTTAGGGTGATTATATGGATTTAAGGATAGTTGAGTATGGGAGTTATCATGTTGATTATTTAAATTGAGTGTATACATGCTTGATGATAAGTAGCATAACAAGAGAAGGTTATGGGTATAGTTTATTAAATTGATTCATTTAGATGCCGATGGTTGATCTATGGTATCATGTTGCATGAAATAATAGTGGCGAGGCCATGTGCACTATTTCGGTTCTAACGATAGAATCATTGCTTCTAGATAAGGAAGAAGTCTGAATAGAGTGCAAACATTGGCTTTGGTTTGTCTAGTTGAGTAATCAAGTTCGTCCCTACATAACTATTTTGTTAAATATTGCATGTTTGGAAGTCTTTTGTACAATGATATTGAAATGGTGTCAATATGATGATTGACATGATGATTGAAATGATGGTTGAAATATGATAAAATGATATTGTGATATTTTGATACTTGGATTGAGAACGTGGATATTTTAATCTCTAAAGGATTTTAGTCAAACTCAACTTTCAAACTAAAAATGGTTTCTTTTCGGTTATCCCTAAACGTTTTGGAAAGCTTGTTGTGAAAAACACGTTTTACAAAGACGAGGCAATCAATGATTGTGAAAACAAGGGAAATGATTCTACCCCTACATGGGGAGCGTTGAGTACTCAGCGGGGATAGGGTAGTGGTACTAGCCTTGGAGAGTTGGAGTGAGTCTTCTGGCAAACGGTCCCCTCCATAAGATAAACTCTGCTTAAAGAGACGACAGTACTACTTAGTCAGGCTTGTCTGAGCTAGCATGTTGGTCCAAGTGGACTTTATACTTCTAGATTGGACAATTGGTGTGTTAGGTGTAGAGATAGAGGAGTATCTCACACTAGTGGGCGGATCACCCACTGCCGAGTGTTGAATGGTTACACTGGGAGCTATCATGATGGTTAGTCATTATATTTCTTTGATATTAATATTGATATTGAATCATTACTAATCCCTACTTTATAAAACTATGATATTGATGAATGGATGATTTATTGAGAGTTGTTTTGAATATGGTGAGCATTGCTCCACTTAATGATTGTTTATTGACGAAAATTGACTTCCAAATATATTTTGTGGTTTTGATAAACCTACATGCACGAAATGTTTAAATGTGACATCTAAACACATGGACTTACTGAGATTCCAATCTCACACTGTTTTATATCATGTTTTCAAGGGAGTACTTTTATTGAGCAGGTTGAAGGAATGAGAGATGATTGTTCAATTTATTTTATTTTGGTTGGTATTTATTTTGAGAGATGATTGTTAGTTTCTGAATTTTAAGACTTGTAAGTTTTGTTTTCAAATGTAATGCGATTATCGTTTTTATTCTATCTTGTCATTTTCCTTTTGTACCTCATTATAAAGACCCTGGTCCATTGAATGGGGCAACATCCCACCCTATTTGGGTATGTAGGTAGTTGGGTGTTACAAGTGGTATCAGAGATTAGGTTTAGGCAATTGACTCTATTAAATAGTACCTAAACCCTAGGAATTGAGATTTATTGAATAGTTCTTGAACACTAGGAATTAAGATTTAGTTTCGACTTCTCTACATTTCATTTATAGGATGACTAGAAGATCCGCAGCTGTGACCAGAGACTAGCCTTTTATGTGTGGTCTCGTGAGTGGTAGAGCATTTAGTCCCATTCCTATACCAGATTTGTCATCATTTGATTTATAGACAAAACCCATGGGTGGATGGTTTTTGAGTGAAGATGAGGTAGACTATGAGCCACCTATAATGAAAGATTTAGGAGTAGAGGAATAACTTGAAGATCCAATACCAGAGATGCCTATACTTGAGGAGAATGGGGATATGGTAGAGTATGAAAAAGATGATGAGGGGGAAATAGGGGATGGAGGAGCAATTGGTGATGAGAGTGAGTATGAGCTATTGGGATTGAGGGGGAGATAGAAGAGCTCGAGGGCGAGAGTGGAGGGGAAGTGATTGAGGTTAATGGTGAGAAAGAGGATAAAATTGATACACCTGCAACTCCGTCAATCGAGGAAGGAATCCCGACGCTTTTGGGAAGTGAATTATATGAGTTGGATTCTGGGAGGCCTAAAAGTGCAATTATGTTAGATATGGAGAAACTTAGGAATGCAGAATTGAGAGCCAAAGTGAGGGGCAGAGATACTGAGGTGTTCATGTTGGGCCAACCTAGGAAGAAGCCCAAATCTTTTGGTTTTTTAAAGGATTGCGTGATAGATCATCCCAATCCCAGTGTAGGATGGCCAATGGAACCTTCTTCTGAGATATATGAGGATTCCAGCAACTCTAGCATAAGTTAGAGTATTTAGGACCTATAGTGCTTATTCTTTATTTTTATAAAGAGATGTTCATTTATTTATTTGATTCAGAATTTATTCTGTGTTTCGAATTTTGTTTCGCAAGAATAAAAGGAGTACCTAGTAGGATACTCCCTTATTTTGTACCAAGTTGGACTTGGTTAATAAAAGCATGATTTTATTGATTTCTCTACACTATTTGGAGTGCTAATTGCAAAATTTATTTTTCCATCTAATTGCAAGCTATTTTAAATCTATAAGCTATTCAATTGCATGTCATGAACTTTCCCATAATGAACCTTGTAATGGGTATAAAATGGTAGTAGATGGCATTGAAACGTAGAATTGCCTTACCATGCTAGTAAGTACTCCCTTGGGAAGGCAGAGAGGTGCAAGTAGGGTAGTGCAAAGGTGTGATATTATGGTTGGGAAAGAGATTTGAAGACGGACCTTATAATCCTACCTATCGATGACTATGATTTAATTTTAGGTATGGATTGGTTAGCGAAACATAGAGCAAGAGTGGATTGTAAGATCAAGGCTGTGCAATTCGTTAGACCCAAATGAGATGCATTGGAGTTTAATGGGAAAAAGGTGAAAGTGTTGAAATTTCTGATGGAACGAAGGCACGAAAGATGCTGAAGAAGGGCTGTGTAGTATTTAGCTTGCCTAATCAATAAGCCAAAGGATCAATGTACCTTAGAGAGCATCGAGGTGGTGAAGTAGTACTTTGCAGATGTATTCCCAGCTAAACTCACTTTTCTTCCACCTCCACGGGAAGTCGAGTTCATTATCAATCTAGTTCCTGGAGCTGAATGGGTATTAAAGACTCCCTATCGGATGGCACCTATGGAATTGAAGGAGTTGAAGGAACAGTTGGTAGAATTGGTTAAGCAAGGGTA
Organism: Voacanga thouarsii; assembly: GCA_026120185.1. Classification (NCBI taxonomy): domain Eukaryota; kingdom Viridiplantae; phylum Streptophyta; class Magnoliopsida; order Gentianales; family Apocynaceae; genus Voacanga; species Voacanga thouarsii. The sequence continues at coordinate 2,273,779 of JANUWF010003370.1, forward strand.
TATAAGACCAAGTACTTTGCCTCGAGGAGCCCCAGTGTTGTTCGTAAAGAAGAAAGGTGGGACACTGAGGTTGTGTATAGACTATAGAGGGTTGAACAACCTCACGATCAAGAACAAGTACGCCTTACCTCTAATTGATGAGTTGTTTGATCAGTTGCAAGGTTCTTGTTACTTTTCCAAATTGGATCTCCAGCAAGGTTATTACTAGGTGTGAATCAAGGACGAGAATATTTCCAAAACAGCCTTCAACACTAGATATGGGCACTATGAGTTTGTAGTGATGCTGTTTGGAGTTACCAATTCACCTGAAGTCCTCATGGACCTTATACACAGAGTTTTCTAGCCGTACTCGGATAAGTTCGTAGTAGTGTTCATCGACGATATTTTGATCTACTCTAAAAGTCTAGAGGAGCATGCTGAGCATTTGAAATTGGTGCTAGAGAAGTTGAGAGAGCATAAGCTCTATGCTAAATTCAGCAAATGTCAGTTTTGGTTAGATTTAGTGGTATTTCTCGGTCATGTAATATCCAAAGATGGAATTAAGGTGGATCCAGCAAAAGTCGAAGCTATCTCAAATTGGAAGCAACCAGAGAATGTAATTGAGATTAGGAGTTTTCTTGGAATAGCTAGGTACTACCGTCGATTTATCAAGAACTTCTCTACACTAGTTACACTGATGACTCAAGTGCTAAAGGACATACCGTATGTCTGGAGTGATATAAGTGTGAGATGAGTTTTCAAGAGCTCAAGAGGAGATTGATGACAGCACCGGTATTGAGGAAGGTAAACCTTATTCCTTGTACATGGACGCCTCTAAGGAAGGTCTAGGGGTAGTGTTGATGTAATATAGGAAAGTTATCGGCTATGCGTTGAGGAAGCTGAAGCCGCACGAGGTTAACTACCCAACGCATGACTTGGAGTTGGCTGCGATAGTGTTTGCCTTGAAGAAGTGGCGACACTGCTTATATGGAATAGAGAATATGAAGTCTTCACGAATCATAAGAGTTTGAAATATATCTTCACTCAAAAGGACTTGGATCTAAGGTAGAGAAGATGGATAGAGTTTTTGAAAGAATATAAGTGTCCAATTAACTACCACCTGGGGAAGGCTAACGTGGTAGCTGATGCGCTGAGTCAAAAGGTGAAGTAGGAGAAGAACTCTTGGAGCGAAAGGCAAAAGTAGGAGAAGAAAAGATCAACTTGTGTAACCTGAAGATAGAACCTAAGCTGAGGCAAGAGATTGGTGAGGTGCAGTGAAACAATCAAGCCTTTCAAACTTTTAAAGCAAAAGAAATCAAAAGAGGAAATAAGGAATTTCGGACTAATGAAGCTAGAGTATTGTAGTTTTGAGAATGGATATGTGTACCAGATGACCCAGTATTGAAGAGAAAAATAATGGATGAGGCTCACAAGAGCAAGTATACTATTCACCCTAGAGAAGTGAAGGTGTACCAAGATTTGAAGAAGGCCTATTGGTGGCCGGAAATGAAAAGGGATGTGGCACAATACGTCTCTACTTGTTTGACTTGTCAGAAAGTAAAGGAGGGGCATAAGAAAGTAGCTAGATTACTACAACTGTTGCCTATTCCCAAGTGGAAGTGGTAGGACGTGACAATGGACTTTGTTACCGGACTTTCGATATCGAAGACTTTGAAGGATGCCTTTGGGTTGTGGTTAACAGGTTTACCAAGACTACTCATTTTATTCCGAAAACTATTAAACATTCTATAGAGAAGTTGGCTAAGACTTACATTTGGGAAGTGGTTAGATTGCATGGTATACCATTGGGTATTGTATCCGACAGGAATCCTAGGTTCACTTCAAGATTTTGGACCAAGTTTCAAGAGTTAATGGGGACAACACTAAAGCTAAGCACTTTTGCTCATCTACAAAATAATGGACAGTCTGAGAGAGTCATCCAGATATTGGAGGACATGCTTAGGGCTTGTGTGTTGGATTTCGGAGATAGTGGTTAGATTGTATACCTTACGCTAAGTTAGCATGCAACAACAGTTATCAAGCGTCGATTGGGAAGGCACCTTATGAAGAGTTATATGGATGAAAATGCCAAGTACCGTTGTACTGGGGTTGAACTGAGGATGGGCAAATTAGAAAGTCTGGGGAGGTAAACCTTGAGGAGATGTAGAGTTGTAAACGAATTGAACGTTTCCCAACAAAAGCTCATTGGAACTCGTTCGTATTTGAATAAGGCTCGTTCGTTTAATAAAGGAATGAGCTCGAATATGAACTCGAGCTCGAATAATAAAAGAATGAACTCGAACATGTTCACGAACATATTCGAACGTTCACGAACATATTATATATTTTTTAAAATTAATTATTTATATTAATTATTTTATAATATTAAGATTTATTAAGAATAAATCTTATATTATAATTATAATTATAATTATAATAATATTATATATTTATTTAATATTATAATATTCAATTATTTTAATTAAAATTTGAATTATTATTTTTATAAATTTTAAAATAAAAAATATAAAATAAACGAACTCGAACGTTAATCAAGTTTTTCGAACTCAATAAACGAACTGAATATTATCAAACAATAATCGAACGAACTCGAACACAAACTTGAGCTCGAATAATAAACGAACGAACTCAAACAATGTTTGATATATACGAACTCAAGCTCAAAAATGTGATGCTCGATTCGCTCATGTTCGAATACAGCTCTAAGGAGATGGTAGACAAAGTAAGGATGATAAGAGAGAGACTAAATGCAGTACAAAGTCGACAGAAGAGTTATGCGGACAAAGAAGAAGAGAATTGGAATTTCAAGTGGGAGATCAAACCCTTCTGAAGATAACACCCTGCAAGGGGATTCTGAAACATCCCAGAGGCGGAAAATTAAGCCGTAGATATTTAGGGCCATTTTCGGTGATCAAGAAGATTGGACCTGTAGCATATCGATTGGAGTTGCCAGAAGGGTTGGCAGGAATTCATGATGTGTTCCATGTATCTCAGTTGAAGAAATACAACCCTAACCTAGAGCATGTATTAAACGAGGAGCCATTGATTCTACAGCATGATTTGAGCTTTGTTGAGAAACAGATTAAGATTCTGGATTGAAGTATCAAGGTGTTAAGCAATAAACAGATACCTATAGTGGAGATTTTATGGGATCATCATGGTACTCAGGATGCCACATGGGAAATTGAAGATTGGGTAAAGAAGAAATATCCGGACTTGCTTTAAAGGTATGACGCTCTGAATTTTGGGACGAAATTCTCTTAAAGGGGAGAGGATGTAATACCCCGCCTTGAACCACCATTAGTTCATGGGGAGAGTCATGCATAGCATAGCCTATTATTATATTTTATTTGCTAAAATGTGAACCATTTTTGTGAAGCCTATGTGATTTATGTGCTTGATGTTTGATCGAGTTATTTATTTGGACATAGTTGTGTTATATGAGGTGGTAGAGTCTTTGTTCTTGTGGAGTAGAATTTAATGAAAGAAGAATAAAGTGAGTTGAGTTAGACTTATCAGAATTTGTTTGATGAATATTATTAAAACAAAGATTATTGTGGACTAATGGTTAGAGCTTGGTATGTATTCTTTGGTGACTTGAGTTGGAATCCCAACTCTTGTGAACCTATTCCTTCTTATCTTTGATTAAATCCTTTCTTTCCCTCTTATTTTCCTTCCCTTGGCTGAAAATCCTAGGGTTGCTTCCTTCTTATTTTCCAATTTCCTAAAGTATGGGATTGTGATTATTTTGGGGTTGCTAAAAAGGCATTATGGTAAATTAAATTCCTAATATTCTTTAGTTAATATTTTACTCTAATCTTTTTAGGAAGTTAAATATTCCAACATCTAGAATTCCCTAAAAGATCTTATTCAAGAGATTTATTATGGAAAGAAAAGGATAGAAGCTTTGATTTTGAAACTAGATTTTCCCACAAAAATTAATTATTCCTTAATTAATTATCTCTACCTAAAAAAAATTAAGACATTAACTAAATTATTCCTTGGACTGATATCCTATTTTCCTTGTTGAAATTTCTGGAATTGAAAACCCTAGCCGCCACCTTGATTGGTAAGGTAGTTACTTTCCAACTCTCTAAAATATAGGGGGAATCTACCCTAAGTAATCCTAATCAATCAAAGATCTTTTAAGCTAATCAAAAACCATAAATTTCCCCTTCTTCCCACCTTATTTTCGACCACTGTACACACGCACACACACGCACACACACACACACACACACTCATGAAAATTCCAGCTTTCCTTACTCTCAAATTTTCCTCTGGTTTAAGCAAAAAAAACTATAGCACAAGACCCCAATTTTCCTTTCCCCTATTTTCGCCCAAAGCTGGAGCAGAAATCAGCCTATACTTTCCCCTTTTCCTCTCATTATCTCAGGCATTGTAGCACCCAAAAACCAGCTCTAAATCCCTGTTAAACCTTGCTGGAATTCGGCTACAGCAATAGAGACAGAAATGGTCATCTTTTCCTTCTTGTGATCAAGAGACCGAAGCAAGATCAACTTTAACCTTTCCCTATCATCAAACCAGCCCTCAATCAAACCCTAAACACCCTCTTCTACCCAGAAATTCCAGTTGCCAACCCTCTCCCATATCTCAGCCAAAACAACACCAATCTCTGCCAAAATCAAAACTTAAGAGCAGGAAGCATATCAACATCGAGTGTCACCCCGTCCAATTTCCCAGACAAGGGTACTTTATAACGGAAACAACAAAGTTAATAAATATATAAGGTCCAAACTCAATAATATCCCACATTGATGGCCACACATATACATATATCAAAGGATTTCATATGTACCATCTCTATCTATAACAGAATACAGTACATGATCAAAAGGAAAGCTGTCCAGGCCTAAACTGCTAACTCTGTGGTATCGTCCTTCTATCCGTAGGTCCGCACAGCTTTAGATCCTACAAAAGTTAAAAGACACGTGTGAGTGATGAATTACCCAGTGAGTCCCGTGTGTGCTAGTGCTTTTATCAAAGAATAGGGTACATAAAACTTTTATGGAATAGCATATCATTTGTTCGCTAGAAATAATTCCAAAACTCTCTAAAGAAGAGTTTATCCAGAACTCAATCATTTTTGGAAAATTTTATTTCAAGTTTCAAATCATTACCCCAGTTTTCAAATCACAGGCACTTCTCTAACAGAAGGTCGGCCTGTATGCAAGTCCCGCAGTCCTTGCCTTTGGCACCATTATCATTGTATTGAGATTGCAGCCTCCAATTCTCAACCGTGCATCACCGAAATAAGTACACCGTAGTGTACTTCTGCTTAGGTATACTGCAACATACCTAGTGTACCACAACACACAATCTTTTACTTGCCACCATAAGCCAGGGGTCCCAATCCGACGTCAATCACCATCGAAGTGGCAAAGAGTCAAACGCACCGAGTGTCCCTGCCCGGTATTTAGTGAATGACTTAAAATAAGAAGCGCCCATAGATGGGGCAATTGCCAGGTGCTAAACGGCTTCTAAGGATGACTTATCTCAATATTCTATCGCCATGTTTGGAGTAAGACAATCCCCAGAACTAGCTAGGTTACTTGGGGTCATCTACCTCTAATATAAGCTAGTACAAAGATCAAAATCATTGCTGAGTACTCAACGTTACCAATACCAACCCCTTCTGACTGATCAGGCCAGAGGGTTATCTGATCCCACAAGATTTTCAAATCAAAATATTTTTGGGGCAAAATCACATTTTCCAGAATTTGATCCCATTGACTCATAAGTCAGATCATTATTCACATAGGCTTTGCAGAGCCAATCAATTTATTCCATGGCACATTAGGCCAATAAAACAATTTTAGGGATCAAAAGTTGTTTTCCAAAAGTCAATCTCATCACGAGAGATTATTTTCTAAAATTATGTTGAAATAAGATAGAGAGTTCTGTTCACACATCAAAATATGTTTCCAAGAGTATCCAGGTCATTTTTCTCTTACTTGATCACAAAAGTCATTTTCCAAGGGCATTCAGGTCATTTTTCCCTAACCCAATTTGAAAAATATTCACAAGAGTTCCAATAAGGATATTTTGGTCATTTACCGAATAACCGAGTTCCAAAGGTTTTCATAAAACATTCCAATAAGGACATATGGATCATTTTCCAACTACCCGACTCATTTCAAGAAATCTAGAATTCTAATCTAAAAAGAGAATTGAATTCAAAGTTTCCAAACACATTTCCATAAAATGTTCCAATAAGGACATTCTGGTCAATTTACAAATACCCAATTTCAAAAATCACTATTTTTTGAAAATTCCAAGTATTTAATCCAAAAGGACTAAATTCACAAAATTCATGCTTTAATCATCCATTAAGGTTTCCAAGCTAATTATGAAGTTCATTCAAGCCCAAAATGGCATAAAACAAATCTTGCTCAGATAAACCTTAAGCATATTTAGGGATTTCCAAAATGGTATAACATGTAGCATTTCATGGAAAAACAAAGTACACTAGCTTTCAAAAGGGTTTTAGAAATCCAAGGGACTCACCTTGTGTCTTAAGTGACCCTTTCCGTTCACGACCGTTTAATCACTGTCTCTGCCGTTTTTGACGTTCCGTTGGCTGTTTATCGCTAAACCTACACCAAACATCGTTTTTGGGTCAATTCATGTTCGGCTGAAAAATAGCTGATTGTTGGCCGACGTCCAACCGATGTGCTCGACAGGTAGCCGATGTCTAACCGACGTTTAGCCGATGGGGGCCGACAATTAGCCAATAGTTAAGGAAAACGTTCAACTTTCGTTCACGTTGTTTCATCTTTTATTCGATTCTTTTGTTTTCCTTTTTTCACACATCCTTTCTCCCTTTATAAACAAGGGATTCATTTCATATTTCCCAATTATTTCATCCAAGATCACACAATTAATCATCCTTAAATTCATCCATGTTCCAAGCAAATTTCTAAAATTTTACTGTTTTGACACATGATTTTGTTTTGGACATAACTTTCAATCCACAACTTCGTTTTGTCTCTATGATATACCAAAACAACTGTAAAACTCTAAACTTTAATTATGTACAAGTCCTTTTCCAGAATTCTGGTTCCTGAGGCACAATACTGGGCAAAAATAGCCCCAGTAGTTTTACCTCACTTTTACTATTCATGCTTTCCTTTTTTCCTCCTTTAATCTTTAACACCTTAGAACCATTAATTCATTCAATTCTCCTTCAAATCATCTTTAATTCTGAATTTCTAGTGACTCACAAAAGCCACACTTATTCAACACAAATTCATCTTTTCTAATCAAAAGCTAATATAATCCATTTTTCCAACCAAGTAAATTTCATTTTTATTCTACTTTGATCATTACCTCTTCAACTGAAAATAAGCCTTCAAACTACCATAATTATTCAGTTCTTCCTCACACAAAATATCATTCAAAATCCCTTAGGCAGTATGCACATATACAAGCATATATAAAAGTTCATACACAAAAGTTCACAAACCCTAGCTTTGATCCGAAATTAATACATGAAAGTCATGTTTTTATGTTAAAATTCACATAAACATAATCATCATTCACCCAACAACAACTTTGATTCAAACAAGGTACGGTTTTACCTTGTATTTAAATCTATTTGGTGTAATTTTGCTCCAAGAACACACACTTCCTTCTTTCTCTCTCTTTTTTCTTTTTCTCTTGGTTTTTCTCCCTCTCCTTCATTTTGTTCTTCTCTTGGACGAATTTCTGGCTATTTTACAGCCCTTTCACCACCATTCTAGTGCCCAAAGTCAACCAACATTAATTACATTGTGGGCTATCCATTTTAAAGCTAAATTCTTGTTGGTGGATTTAATTTAAATAGATAATTCTTAAGCTTTTGCAATCTAATAACCCCACAAATATTTCACTCCCCCAATGGTATTTAACACTTGTTTTCATCCACCATTCACACAATGCCACATGTCCATTTTTAACCACGATTTCCTATTTTCTTCAGAAATGACCAAAATCGGGTCCGTAATGAAAAAATATTTTATTTCACCATTCAACTCCAAAAATTCCACTGAATCGATTGGTAACACTAAAATTCTTCAATTCCTTTTCTAATTGGTCAAATTTGTGGTCAAAGTCGCGGACACGGTCAAAATGACGAAAATGACCCCGATACCCCGGTAGCATAATTCACACCAAAACGTGCGTTCCATTGCACTGACCAATTTCTCTTTTCAGAGTACCTTTAAATTCTTATTTTGTTAATAATAATAATAATAATAATAATAATAATAATAATAATAATAATAATAATAATAATAATAATAATAATAATAATAATAATAATAATAGCCTTCTAAAAATTTAAGGTACGGGTAGAACAAATTCAATAATTACATCTAGGTCCCGACAAAATATTATTCCACCAAAATATTCGCCTTATTACACCAATCAACTTTTGTTCTGGATATCAGTACAAATTCTCATCCTATTACAAATAGTAGCCAATTGAAAGTAAAAAGGTGGGGTGTTACACCCCCTATTTTCTGTTATTTTCAAACAAGAATGATTAAGGGACCCAACATCTCTTCCTCTCAAGAGAACTCAACCGATCACCAAGGAGCCACCTTTGCTTCGTTGTCTTGTCTATCCAGGAGGTATTTTGAGACTCAATCCCTATTGATTTGAATGAGGCTAATTTTATAGTGATGCTAATATGCATGAAGTCTTGCATGAAAAACATGAATAGATAGGATTGATGAGGTTGACGGCTCCATATTGTGAACTAGGTGTATATGGAATAAAGCATGATTCAATATTGCTATAATGACCTAGAACTATATTGTATGTTGAATAAAGATGGGATCTTTTAATGAAGTTAGGGTGATTATATGGATTTAAAGATAGTTAAGTATGGGAGTTATCATGTTGATTATTTAAACTGGGAGCTATCACCCACTTCTCTCGTTATGCTCATGTTGATTATTTAAACTGAGCGTATGCATGCTTGATGATGAGTAGCATAACGAGAGAAGGTTATGGGCATAGTTTATTAAATTGATTGTAGATGCCATGGTTGATCTATGGGATCATGGGGATTCATGTTGCATGAAATAATAGTGGCGAGGCCATGTGCACTATTTCGCTTCTAACCATAGAATCATTGCTTCTAGATAAGGAGGAAGTCTGAATAAAGTGCAAACATTGGCTTTGGTTTGGCTAGTTGAGTAATCAAGTAAGTCCTTGTAGAACTGTTTTGCCAAATATTGCATGCTTGCAAGTCTTTTGTACAATGATATTGAAATTGTGTCAATATGATGAGTGGCATTATGATTGAAATGATGGTTGAAACATGATGAAATGATATTGTGGTATTTTGATACTTGGATTGAGAATGTGGATATTTTAATCTCCAAAGGATTTTGGTCAAATCTCAACTTTAAAAATGATTTCTTTTCCTTTATCCCTAAAACCTTTGGAAAGCTTGTTGTGAAAAACCACGTTTTACAAGAACAAGGTAATCAATGATTGTGAAAATAAGGGAAATGATTCTACCCTACATAGGGAGCGTTGAGTACTCAGCAGGTGTAGGCTAGTGGTACTAGTCTTGGAGAGCTGGAATGAGTCTTCTGGCAAGCAGCTACCTCCATAAGATAAACTTTGCTTAAAGAGGCCGGTCCGAGCTAACATGTTGGTCCAAGTGGACTTTATACTTCTAGATTGGACAACCGGTATGTTGGCTGTAGAGATGGAGGAGTATCTCACCCTAGTGGGCGGATCACCCACTGCTCAATGTTGAACGGTTACACTAGAAGCTATCATGATGGTAGACATGATATTGCCTTGATGTTGATATTGATATTGAATCATTACTAATTCCTACTTTATGAAACTATGATATTAATGAATGGATGATTTATTGAGAGTTGTTTTGAATATGATGAGCATTGCTCCACTGAATGATTGTTTATTGACGAAAATTAACGTGCAAACATATTTTGTGGTACTTTTTTTAGTGAGCAAGTTGAAGGAATGAGAGATGATCATTCAGTTTATTTTATTTTGCTTTGTATTTATTTTGAGAGATGATTGTTAGTTTCTAAATTTTCAGATTTGTAAGTTTTGTTTTCGGATGTAATGCGATTATCATTTTTATTCTATCTAGTCATTTTCCTATTGCACTTTGTTATAAAGACCCCTGGTCCATTGGACACGGCGACATCCCGCCCTATTTGGTATGTAGGTAGTGGGGTGTTACAATTGATGTGACTGAAATAATGAGAGGAAAAGGAGAAGAAAGTAGGTTGATTTTCAGTTCAGCCTTGAACGAAAATAGGAGAAGAAAAATGAGGTCTTTTGGCGTGTTGTTTTTTGCTCAAACAAGAAAGAGTTTGAGAGCATTTGGTAGATGATTTTCGTGTGTGTGTGTGTGTGTGTGTGTGTGTGTGTGTGTGTGTGTGTGTGTGTGTGTGTGTGTGTGTGTGAAATTATGGAGGAAAAAAGAGGAGAATTTCTGGTGTTTATTTTTGCTAAATGAAATTTGATTGGTGGTAGGTTATCTTAGATAGAATTATCCCAAGATTGAAGAATTCTATTTGAGCTAAACTAGTGATTCAAGGTGGCAGCTAGGTCTTTTGATTTTCCAAAAAATTCAAGTAAGAAAAATAGGATATTAATCTAAGAAATAATTTAATTAATACCCTAATTTACTTTAGGTAAAAATGATTAATTAAAAGATAAAATTATATTTAGAGACAAAATCTAGTTTTTAGAAGATAAAGCTGAAATTTCTTTCTCCCTGACTCCTTACTTTTGAAAATGGCATATTCTCAAGAGATATTTGCTTAAAACAAAAATTCCACATTATCTCTTTATTTCAAAGAAAAATTCTTTAAAGGTAATTAATTTGGGGAGACTTTTCCCCTATTGAAAATAGCAACTAAAATGTAGCTTCCAAGATAAATATTTTTATATTTTATTTCCTTTAATAAAATCCTTTAGATAATAGCTTTGAAAATTTCAGATTTTGAAATATTTAAAATCCCTAGGAGATTAAGAAAAAATATTAATCTAGAAAATAATAGGAATTTAATTTACTTTAATTCTTTTTATCAAAAATCCAAAATATTCACATTTCTATATTTTAGGAAGTGGGAAACCAAAGTTGTGGCTAACCCTAGGATTTTTGGCCATTGGTGAGAAAAATAGGGGAAAAGGAAATAATTTAGGGAAAAGAATGAAAATGCTTGCAAGAGTTGGGATTTGAACTCAAGTTATCAAGAATTAAACACCAAGCTTTAACCACTAGACCACAATAATCCTTGTTTAAATATTCGTCAAATAAATTCCTTAACTCCTAATCAACTCACTTAATTTCTCTTCTATTGAATTCTACTCCATAAGAACAAAAGCTCTTTCATCTCATCCAACACAACTATATCCAAATAAATAAATCCATGTAATATCAAACACATACATACATATATTTCATAAAAATAGTTCAAATTTATCAAATACAATATAAGATGCTATGCCATGCATGACTTTCCCCATGAACTAATGATGGTTTAAATCGGAGTATTATAGTGTACCAGTGAGTATTGTTCGACAGAGATCCCAGATTTACTTCTAGATTTTGGACTAAGTATCAGAAGTCAATGGGAACGACTATGAAGCTCAGTACTTCTACTCATCCGCAGACTGATGGACAATCTGAAAGAGTTATACAGATATTAGAGGATATGCTTAGAGCTTGTGTATTGGACTTTGGAGACAAGTGGTTGGATTGTATATCTTATGCTGAGTTGGCGTACAACAACAATCATCAAGCATCAATTGGAATGGCACCCTACGAAGCATTGTATGGATGGAAAAGTCAAGTACCATTGTATTGTGTAATACCCCGTATTATGCCACCATTAGTATGTGGGGAAAGTCACGCATGTCATAGCATTTCTTTTATATTGCATTTGGTAAATTGAATTATTTTCATGAAAATATGAGTTTCATGAGTTCGTTGTTTCATGAATCAAATTGTTCTTGAAGTGGTTGTGTTAAGGGAATGAAGTAAGTGAGTAGGAATTAAGGGAATTTAATTAAGGGAAAATTTATACAAGAATTGTTGTGGAATAGTGGATAAAGCTTAGGGTTTAATCCTTAATGGACTTGAGTTCAAATCCTAGCTACTTCAAAATCTTCTCTTCTCTTTTCTTTTTTTTTTCCTCCTTCCCTAATTCTTTCTAAACCTTGGCTGAAATACACCTAGGGTAGCCGCCACCTTGGAGCCAATTTCCTAAAATTTAGGAGTGTGATTTATCTTGGGGATTATTTTATAAAATATTTGAAAATAAATTAAAATTTTATTTCTAATATCTTATCATAATCTTTTAGAAAATTTTAAGTATTATTAATCTGGATTTTTAAAAGTTATATCTAAGTAATTTATTAGGAGATAAAATATACGAATATACATCTTGTTTTAATGTGGTAGCCACCACACCTTAAGGAGATAAGTCTCCATATTTTAATTCTCCTCAAATAAATTTTAAAAGGATAGTTTATTTTAAATGAATTAAGGAGATAAATTTTATCCTCAAAAGGGTAAAAGCTGGATTTTAAATGAAGTAAGTATCTCTTGAATAAGGATTTTTGAAAATTTGGGGGAAAAAGGAAGAAGGATTTCGGTAGCTTCAAGGGAGAAGGAAACCAGAATTTTATCATGCAAAAATAATTATTTAATAGAAATTAAAATTACTCAAATTAATATAGGGGGTAAATTAAATTATTGCTTAATTAGATAACCTAATTCCCTCCTATATTTTTCTGGAAAATTCCCTCAAAGCTGCTGCCTCACACTAGAGCAATTGTAGGTCAACTAAAACTCTCCAAAACCTAGTTAGGGTTATCCAAGAAAACCTTAATCAACTAGGACTTTATTTTAGCCCAAAAAAAAAAAAAAACCATAATTTCCTCTCCAATTCCTCTAGAATTTAAGCCACAATCAGCTCTATTCTGCATAAAATTTCAAGCCAAAAACCTGCACAAAAACCTCTCTAGTTATTGAGCAAAATACAGCTACACAAAGGCTCACTTTTCCTCTCTTATTTTTGCCATTATAGAGACCAAAACCAACCAGATTTCTTCTCTCTTTCTGTCTAGATTTTTGGCCATCATAAGCATAAAAAACACAGCAGCAATAACCCCTAACCTACTGTCCAATTTCGGCACCCATAGAAGAACCAAAGTTGTCCAACTTTTCTCTTGTGATCAAGAGTCCATACCAAGGTAGAACTCCTCCAAATACCTAAACACCAAACCCTAGACTTTTCTATCCAGAAAACCACGAAATTCCCTACCCTCTCAGACCCTCAAACTCACGAAAAAACCAGCATTCAACCTGCACAAAAATTCGGCCAGCCTACCCTAAGAATGAAGCTAAAACTGAAACTCTCTATAAGGTAATTGATCTTCAATCCTTCTATTCATCTCTTACTCCATTCTTTTCTTCTTTTCTCCCTTAAATCACGTCCATAAGGGACTGATTTTATTCCCTTCTTGGTGAGTCTCGATTAAGGGCATCTAGGCGGATCAATCTCTTCAACCATCGCTTGAACTCAAGCTAGTCATCAAGGAATTGTCATGTTTTAACTCTAGATCATTAAGAGGTAATCAAGATCCTATCTTTACTAATTTACAAGGTATTAATCTTTAGTGTATTGACTTATGAATGCTTATGGAGTCGAGCATGGAGGCATGAATGAACTTGACTTGCAAGGCTCCTTTGTATAATTGTTATTGATGAAATTTACTTGCAAACACGATTTTGTGATTTTCATAAACCAGTATACACGAAGTGGTTATAATTGACACTTGCACGCACGGGACTTACTGAGATGCCAATCTCACACCTTTTATATCATGATTTCAGGGGAGTACTTATATTGAGCAAGTTGAAGGAATAAGCGATGATCGCCATTTGTTTATTTTATTTTAACTTGTATTTCTTTCAGGAGATGTTTGTTAGTTTTGTTCTCTCGGAGTTGTATAAGTATAATCCCTCGGATGTAATAAGAGTATTTTGTTATTTTTATTTGGTTGGGTTTTTTCCTATTATTTATTTTTGCACCTCGTTATAAAGACCCCTGGTCCTCTAGATGGGGTAACATCCCGCCCTATCCAGGTACGTAGGTAGTGGGGTGTTACATGGGCCGAAGTACCCATTGTCTATTTGGGATATCCATTTTGGCCCAGCGAGGACGGCGGTCAAATAGTTGACTATGGGTGCTACTAAGCCCATAGTCGCGCTCCCAGGTCCGCAGGCACGAGGCGTGACATTTGGTATCAGAGCAAGTAACTAGCCCCTGATATGGGAACTAAGTGCTACACTGGTTGGAGTTGCCATTTTCGGTGATTGAAAAGATTGGACCTATAGTATACCGGTTGGAGTTACCAGAAGGGTTAGTGAGAATTCATGATATTTTCTATGTGTCCCAGTTGAATAAATACAACTCTGATCTGAATCATGTTTGGAATGAGGAGCCACTAATTCTACAACTTGATCTTAAGCTACATCGAGAAACCAATTAAGGTTTTGGATCGAAGTGTCAAGATGTTAAGGAATAAGTAGATACCTATGGTGAAGATTCTATGGGATCATCACGGTACTCAGGATGCGACATCGAAAACTGAAGATTGGGTAAAGAGGAAACATCCAGATTTGCTCTAAGGGTATGATGCCCTGAATTTCGGGACGAAATTCTCTTAAGGGGGAGAGGATGTGATACCCTGATTTAAACCACCATTAGTTCAAGGGGAAAGTCATGCATAGTATAGCATCTTATATTATATTTGATAAATTTGAACTATTATTATGAAGTATATATGGGATTCATGAGTTTGATATTGCATGAATTTATTTATTTGGAAATAGTTGTGTTAGATGAGATAGTAGAGCTTTTGTTCTTGTTGAGTAGAATTTAATAGAAGAGGACTGAAGTGAGTTGAGTAGGAGTTAAAGGAATATTTTTGAAGTACACTTAAACAAGAGTTATTGTGGAATAGTGATTAGAGCTTGGTATTTATTTCTTGGTGACTTGAGTTCAAATCCTACTCTTGCAAGTCTTTTCTTTCTTTTCCCTAATTTATCTCTTTTTCCTCTATTTTCCTACTCATGGCCGAAAACCCTAGGGATTGCCACCACCTTAGGTTCCCAATTCCTAAAATATAAGAATGCTATTATTTTGATTATTTGTCAAAAAGAATTAAAACAAATTAAATTCCTATTATTTCCTAGGTTAATATTTTATCTTAATCTTTTAGGGATTTTAAATATTTCAAAATCTGAAACTTTCAAAGCTATTATCTAAAGGATTTATTAAGAAAATAAAATATAGAAATATTTATCTTGGAAGCTACATTTTAGCTGCCATTTTTAATAGGACAAAATCTCCCCAAATTAATCCTTTAAAGAATTTTAGTTTGAAATAAAGACATAATGATGAATTTTTTTTATTTAAGCAAATGTATTTTGAGATGCTATTTTCAAAAATAAGGAATTGGGGAGAAAGAAATTTCAGCCTTATCTTCTAAAAATCAGATTTTATCTCTAAATATAATTATTCCTTAATTACTTATTTTTGCCTAGAGTAAGTTAGAGTATTAATTAAATTATTTCTTGGCTAAATATCCTATTTCCCTTA
This sequence comes from Voacanga thouarsii, assembly GCA_026120185.1. NCBI lineage: Eukaryota > Viridiplantae > Streptophyta > Magnoliopsida > Gentianales > Apocynaceae > Voacanga > Voacanga thouarsii. The sequence continues at coordinate 2,289,453 of JANUWF010003370.1, forward strand.
CTTGAAATTTTTGGAAAAATGAATACCCTAGCTGCCACTATCATAGCTAGTTTAGCTTAACTAGAACTCTTCAATCTTGGGATAATTCCATCCAAGATAACCTACAACCAATCAAAATCTATTTAGCTAATTAAAAACCAGAATTTTACCCTTGTTTCGGCCACAACACACACACACACACACACACATACATGCATGAAAATTTCTGCCCTAATTGCTCTCAAACTCTTTTCTTGTTTTAGCCAAAAACAACACACAAGGCCATATTCTTTTCTCCTCTCAATTTCGTCCAAGAGCAAGGCAAAAAACCGGCCTCTTTCTTCTCTCTTTTCTCCTTTATTTTTGACCAAACCTAGAGCTAAAATACAGCCATAAACTCCTTCCATTCATTGTGCATTTTTAGCCAAAACCAAAGGAGCAAAAGCTACCATTTTGTTGTTTGATCAAGAGTCCAAAACAAAGTGGAACTCTTCCAAACATCAAAACACCTAATCCTAGCCTATTCTCTTCATCAAAGAAGCCACCTATCAAACCCTAAACACCCCTAATACATGAAAAAACCAGCAGCCTACTCCCTCCAATATTTCGGCCAGCACAACACCAAACTCCACCAAAATCGAAATCTATAATAAAGGTAAGCAACTCTTCAATCCTTCATCAACTCTTCTTGGATTCTACTCTTCTTCTTCTCCTAAAACACGGTCAAAAGGGGCTGATTTACTCTACTTCTTGTGACTTTCTAACCAAGGGAATCAAGGAGCACCAATCACCTCTTCTCCTCAAGTGAATTCAACCCATCACCAATGAGTCACCTTTGCTCTTAGTTGTGTCATGCTAAGGGGTATTCTTGAGACTCAATCCCTACTGATTTAGATGAGCTTGAGGTTAATAGGGGTATTATGTAACACCCCACTACCTACGTACGCAAATAGGTGGGACGTTGCCCCGTCCAAAGGAACAGGGGTCTTTATAACAAGGTACAAAAGGAACGAAAATGACCAAAAAAAATTATGTGATACAATTTCTAGAATCTAAAACTAACAATCATCTCTCGAAAGAAAAACAAAGCAGAAATAAATAAATTGAAGGTCATCTCTTATCTCTTCAACCTTCTCAATAAAAGCACTCCCTTGAAAACATGATGTAAAATAGTGTGAAATTTGCATCTCAATAAGTCCCCATGTGTGTGAATGTCATAAATAAATATTTTGTGAATGTAGGTTTATCAAAATCACAAAATCATGTTTGCAAGACTTTTCATCAATAAACAATTATTCAAAGGAGCATTGTGCATCATATCCAAAACAGTTCTCAATAAATCATCATCTCATCATAATCATAAGTTCATTATATAGGGATTAGCAATGATTCAAACAATAGTATCACAATCCATATCATGGTTACCACCATGATAGCATCCCAATGTAACCTTTCAACAATGGTGATGAGACTCTGCTTCATCATAGAAGTTAAGATCAAAGAGAGGGAGGCATGACCATGCAAGGACAAGAAACGATGACAAGATCTGGGTCCAAGAACAAGATGAGTTTCAATTGCTCATAAAATCATGCTTGAGGATGGAAGAGGGTTGGAAGGTTGAGGCAGCTAGCCAAGAGTTCATTTTGACGACTATCCAAGAAGGACCCAACAAGAACTCAAGCCGGCAACAAAAATGGACAAAATTTGACGGGCTTCCAGCGGACATCCGGCGCCGGCCCAAGCAGTAGAATCGGCGCCGGCTTCATTATGGCATCAACCGGTCCGAAGATAGTGCGCAACCGGCGCCGGCTTTAGAGTCCTAACCAACATAGGTTGCAGCCTGGGCACCCCATGGCTGCCCCGCATTTTTTATGTTTTCTCCGATTTTGTCCAATTTTAAGTGCTTGTAAAGACTTATTATGACCTTAAACTATAATAGAACCTCAGGGATTACTTAGCTAGGGTTAGGGTAATATAAATAGAACCTTTAGTGATTTGACAACACAATTCACACACTTTATTCAAAATTTGAGAGAGAATCTTGAGAGGCCCTAGCCTCCTTGTTCATCTTACTCAAGACCATGCTTAAGGGTTAGTCCTCCTTATGAATGAGTCTATAAATCTTTTGGATAATCCAATGTAGTTTCTTTGAATAGGTCTTAGTTGCTTTACTCTTCTAAGGTTTGTTTGAATTCCATTACTTAGGTGCCTATTTTCTCTATTCTATTTGTTCTTGTTTGCCTTTGTTGCTTCAAGGCTATTGGGTGAGATTATAGCAAAACTTTCTACTATTCTTGAGGGTCTTTGAAGCTTAGTTCTTCAAGGGTTTGATAGAGGGTAGGTTGTGATTTCATTTTCTCCGTTTGTCTCAAGAAGAATCTCTGTTTATGGTCCCATTGGTTGAGCTGAATTCCTTACCAATTAAACCACCCACAACACCAAGAAAAATCCCACTCAAGATCATATCAAAGAGTTTGGTATTAGAGCAAGGAAAGTTTTGATTCCAATCAAAGCTTGAAAGCACGAAAAGGAGCCCTACAAAGTTGAAGAAAAAGAAAACAGAGAAAATCCCGTAACTCAAAAACATGCTCCGAAAAGGTTATGAAATCTTTGTTCTATCTTGATTTTTCTTTTGGGAAATTGCTCCTTGAAGTTAATATGGGAACAAATTTTTCTTATGTTTGTGGTGAAAATTGGCTTGAATATGGGTGAAAGTGTTGGTTGTTCTTAAGTGACAGGATTGCATCCAAGGTATTTGATAAATGTTCCATGAGAATGTTTTTTGGCTATAGCTGGGAACTTGATTCTTAATTTTCATTCCTTGGGATATTGAGAATTAGTATATTACTCTATTATTGAATTCCATGCTCAATAAACTCAACTTTACTAGTGCACACTTGTGATCATCTTGTTCTTCATAATTCTAGTTCTATTTGTTCTTGCTAACTCTTGTTTGTTTCTTGGTTAGAAGTGTTTCCTTGTGTGTCTAAGTGTTTGTTCTTGTGTTGATTGAGTCCACATTTCTTGAAATTCTTGATTAAAACTTAATTGCTTGAGGTGCCCAACAAGTGTTTGTTGAAATTCCCCTAAGACCCCCTAATTGGAAAAATCCATTGATTTGTGTGATTCACTAAGTTGGATTAAATCTTTAGCTATTGGGGAGAATTGGGATTGAACAAGAAGGCTTGAGTATTGAGAAAAGGCAAGTGGGTGAGCCTATTACTAAAAGAGCCTATGAGAGCAAACACGAGCGTAGAGTAATCAACCTTGAGAACCAACACGCAAGGAAGTGAATTGAGCATCTATTTTTCTTTCTAATCTTTTTTGTTTTGCAGGTATAAGTAAGTAAATATTCCATCACCATAACCCATGATCAAGAGATCTCTAGGCCTAACCCAAGTGGACCTAGTAGACCTCAAGAAGAACAAATTGATGCTAGGGGTTTGCGTGAAGACTTGCAAGATATGATGAGGACTATGCAAAGTGAGTTCCAAAATATGACAAGGGAGTTGATAAATCATCTTGGACAATCTTCTACCGTCGTACAAAGGAGAGGCCAAGAGCGATTTGAAGTACCTAGCCTTAGGATGAGGGATGGCGATGCCCATACCCCTTCGTTAAATGCCCAACAAGGGGAAGAGTGGGATGAGCACTCAATCGGGGGATTCCAACAAGCTCCTATGAGAGGGGGAAGACTTGGTATGAGAGGAGGATGAGGTAGGGGCCAAGGAAGGAATGGTGAGAACAACCTAAGGGGGTTAGAAAGAGAGTTTGAGGGAGTTGATGAATGGTATGAGGGGGAACAAGTTGAAGCCCTGGGGAACACCATAGAGGATGGGGCGGTAGAGGAGGAAGGAGAGAAGGAAATGATGAGGAGAGAGAGTTGAACCATATTAAATTGAAAGTGCCCACATTCTATGGCAAGAGTGACCCTAAAGCATATTCGAGTGGGAGAGCAAGATGGAGATCTTCCTAGAAAGTCATACCTATAGTGAGAGGTCAAAGGTGAGGTTGGCTATTTTGGGATTTTCGGAGTATGCTTTGGTTTGGTGGGAGCAAGTTAGTGCACAAAGGAGACAAATGGGAGTGGAAACAGTGGCTAGTTAGAATTTATTGAAAGATATGAGGGCAAGGTTTATACCACACCATTACTACAATGATCTTTACCAAATGCTCCAATCACTCAAGCAAGGGAACAAGAGTGTGGAAGATTACCATAAAGAGATGGAAGTAATGTTGATAAGAGCTCAAATTAATGAGGATCCTAAAGAAACAAGAGCAAGGTTCTTGGGAGGATTAAATAGGGAAATTGCCAATTTGGTAGAATTACACCCCTATGATCGATTGGAGGATATGGTACATGCCACTATGAAGATTGAGAGGCAATTAAAGAGGAGGGTATTTACTAGACCACCACTTCCAAACCCCAACACTACTAGTAATATGCCAATTAAGAAGGATGAAGGCCCTAAGCCATTCCAAAGGGACTTCAACAAACCTAGAGAGGATTGGAAGCCTAGGGAGGAGTGGAAAGTTGGAACAAGAACAATGGAAAAGCCATGGAGAGGCCACAAAGGAATTGGGGTATCAAGTGCGTTGGATATGGACATACTTCCCATGATTGTCCAAGCAAGAGAACGATGTATACTAACCCCTATGTTGAGGTTTCTACCGACGAAGAAAAAGAGGGAGAAAGGTACCAAGGAGACCAAAAGGGAAAAAGGGATGAGGAAAGTGATGAAGGGGAAGTTGTTGGTCAAGAATACTCTTTGGTGGGAGTCACAAGAAGGTCATTGCATTCACAAGCCATTAAAGGCCCAGATCACCAACAAAGGGAGAACATTGATACACTAGGTGTCTAATCAACAAGACCTCTTGTAGTGTCATTGTGGATAGTGGGAGTTGCACTAACGTGATTAGTGCAAACTTAGTTGAAGAATTGGACATGAGATGGATTAACCACCCCCAAGCCCTACAAATTGCAATGGTTGAACGATAGAGGGGAATTAAGAGTAAACAAACAAGTTTTGGTGTCATTTGAGATGGGAAAGTATAAAGATGATGTGCTTTGTGATGTGGTACCCATGCAAGCGGGTCACTTACTCTTAGTGAGGCCTTGGCAATACGATAGGCATGTTAAGCATAATGGGAGGAAGAATAATTATTCCCTACTCAAGGAGGGAACTAAGTTTACCCTTACCCCCATGGCCCTTAGTGAGGTGAACAATGATCAAAGAATCATGAAGGAGAAAGAAAAGAAGAAGGGAGCGCAAGATGGCAAACAAAGACACGAAATTGAGAGAAAAGAACAAGAGATGAAAGAAAAAGATTTGAGAGAGAGAATAGATAAACAAGTACCTTTGACGATCAAGGATAGGAGTGAGCAAGGACAAGAGAGGGGAGGTAAAAGAAAGTGAATTTCTTTGCAAAAGAAAATGAGGCCATAGAAGCTATAGAAGCTAAGGAACCGGTTATTCTTCTTTTATGCAAAGGTTCTTATGTTTCTACTAATGATTCTACATTATCTTTGCCTAAGAAAATTGCAGCTATTCTTCAACAATTTGGAGACATTTTTCCAAAGGAGGTGGTCAACCGAACACTTACCCAATTCTTACGAACCATAATTAAGAAGAACTTGAACAATTAGGTGGAATGCTTGCTACACCTTGAGTTTGTTTACAAAAGGGCTATTCACTCTACCACTTCTTATTCTCCTTTTGAAATTGTGTATGGTTCTAACCCTCTAACTCCTTTAGAATTGGTTCCCTTGCCTATAGGTGAACGAATGAACCTTGATCGAGCTAAGAAGGCGACAATTGTGAAGGCACTCTGTGTAGATGAAGGCAATGATTCAGAGACGAATCCATTTCAAGGAGGGGGAGATGATGAGACTCCGCTTCATCACGGAAGTCAAGATCAAGGAGGGGGAGGCGTGACCATGCAAGGACAAGGAATGATGATAAGATCTGGGTCCAAGAAGCTTCAAGATGAGTTTTAATTGCTCATAAATCCATGCTTGAGGATGGAAGAGGGTTGGAAGGTTGAGGAAGCTAGCCAAGAGTTCATTTTGATGACTATCCAAGAAGGACCCCAACAAGAACTCAAGCTGGCAACAAAGATGGACAAAGTTTGACCAAACTTGGGCTTCCAGCGAACATCTGGTGCTGGCCTAAGTAGCAAAATCGGCGCCGGCTTCATTTTGGCATCAACTGGCCCGAAGACAGTGCGCAATTGGCGCTGGCATTAGAGTCCTAATCGGCGCAAATTGTAGTTGGGCATCCCACGGCTACCCCCGCGTTTTTAATGTTTTCTCTGGTTTTGTCCAATTTTAAGTGTTTGTAAAGACTTATTATGACCCTAAACTACAATAAAATCTCAGGGATTACTTAGCTAGGGTTAGTGCAGTATAAATAGAACCTTTAGTGATTTGACAACACAATTCACACACTTTATTCAAAATTTGAAAGAGAATCTTGAGAGGCCCTAGCCTCATTATTCATCTTGTTCAAGACCATGCTTAAGGGTTAGTTCTCCATATGAATGAGTTTATAAATCTTTTGGATAATCCAATGTAGTTTTTTTCAACAGGTCTTAGTTGCTTTGCTCTTCTAAGGTTTGTTTGAATTCTATTACTTGGGTGCCTATTTTCTCTATTCTATTTGTTCTTGTTTGCCTTTGTTGCTTCAAGGCTATTGGGTGAGATTATAGCAGAACTTTCTACTATTCTTGAGGGTCTTTGAAGCTTAGTTCTTCAAGGGTTTGATAGAGGGTAGGTTGTGATTTCGTTTTCTCCGTTTGTCTCAAGAAGAATCTCTGTTTATTGTCCCATTGGTTGAGCTGAACTCCTTACCAATTAAACCACCCACAACACCAAGAAAAAGCCCACTCAAGATCATATCAAATGGGTAGTGGGGGATCCTCCCACTAGGGTGAGATACTCCTCCATCTCTACACCTAATACACCGGTTGTCCAACCCGAATAAATAAAGTCCACATGGACTCATATGCTACCTCGGATTGGCCTGACTAAGTAGTACTATTGCCTCTCCAAGTTGAGTTCATCTTCTGGAGTTTGCGTCCTACAAAAAGACTCACTCTAGCTCTTCAAGACTAGCACCACAAGCCTACCCCCACTGAGTACTCAAAGCTCCCAATTTAGAGGCAGAATCATTTCACATGTTTTCACAATCATTGATTAGCTTGTCTTTACAAAACTTGGCTTTTCACAATAAGTTTTCCAAAACGTTTAGTGATAAAGAAAGGAAATCATTTTCAATTTAAAAGTTGAGCTTTGACAAACTCATTTAGAGAATAAAATGACCACGTTCCCAAATTAGGTATCAAAATACCACAGTACAAATCATCATATTCAACCAACGTTCCAATCATCATATTGACACCATTTCAAATATCATTGTACAAAAATACTTTTAATCATGTAATATTTAGCAAAACAGTTATGCAGGGACTTACTTGGATATTCTTAATAATCAACCAAAGTAATGCTTGATCTCTTTTTCACTTTCTTCCTTATCTAGAATCAATGTTTCTATGATTAGAAACTAGATAGGAATCTACTCATCTTTTCATGCTTCATAAATCTCTATGATCATATTAATCATCTAATTTATCCATAGCATCTAGGTAGAAGCTCATTGCTCTAGTTTTCCCATGATCATGCATCTCATCATAAAATGCATATAATCGAATCTCATCATCAATACAAGGACCTCTAATATTCATCTAACATAAACTTCATGTGATAACCCCATATGAATCAAAAGATCTCATCTTTAACCAACCATATGATGGATCTAGGGCTAACATAACATTTTCACCCCATATTCACCTAGATCAACTATTGCTCCATCAAACTCAACCATCCCATCCATTCATGTTTTTCATGCTATATACTTCATACATAATAACATCACTATAAAATCAGTCTCATTCAAATTAATAGAGATTGAGTCTCAAAATACCTCTTGGATAGACAAGACAACAAAGCAAAAGTGGCTCCTTGGTGATCGGTTGAGTTCACTTGAGAGGAAGAGATGATTGGGACCCTTAATTCTTCTTGTAAAATAAGGGGGGGGAGGGGGTAAATCAGTCCCTGTTGATTGAGATTTAGGAGAAGAAGATGAGAAGAATTGTGGTCGAGTTAATGAAGAGTTGAAGAGTTGCTTACTTTGCTCTTAGGTTCGATTTTGGTGGTGATTGGAGTTGTGATGGCTGAAATCTTGGAGAGAAAAGGTATCTGTATTTGTCGTGTAAAAGAGAGGTTTAGGGTTTGCTTGGTGGCTATTTTGATGAAGAGTATAGGTTAGGTTTAGGTGTTTGGATATTTGGAAGGACTACACTTGTTTTGGACTCTTGAATAAACAAGGGAAAAATGGCAGCTTTTGCTCTTCTTAGTTTGGCCAAAATTATAGTGAATAGGAGTTTATGGCTATGCTCTAGGGTGCTAAAGTGGCCTAGATAATGAGAAGAAAAGGAGAAAAGTATAGGCTGATTTTTGGTTCAGCTTTGGGCAGAAATAGGGGAAGAAAACTTTGGGTCTTGTGCTATGATTTTTGCTTAAAACCAGAGAGGAATTTGAGTGTAAGGGAAGTTAGAATTTTCGTGAGCGTGTGTGTGACTAGTTTTTGTTTAGCTTAGCAGAACTTTGAGAAATAGGAATGGAAAGGTTTGCAAGAGTTGGGATTTAAACTTAAGTCACCAAGTATTAAACACCAAGCTTCAATCACTAAAACTCTAGCTTCAACCACAATAACTCTTGTTTCAACCACTAAACCACAGCAACTCTTATTTTAATCACTAAACCACAACAACTTTAGCTTCAACCACTCCACTTAACCACAACAACTCTTGTTTCAACCACTAAACCACAACAACTCTTATTTTAATCACTAAATCACAACAACTTTTACTTCAACCACAACAACTCTTGTTTAAATATTCCTCTAACAAATTCCCCAAACTCCAACTCACTTATTCCATTTCCTTTCTAAATACTCATAAAACAAAAGCTCAAGTCCACCAAGAAACAAACACCAAACCTAAACCACCAGACTACAACCACTCTTGTTTAAATAGCACTCCGATATTATATCAAAAGTAAATAAATTCATGAACTAACCAACTCATAGATCACATACACCCATAAAATTGGTTCAAGTTATCAAATGCCATATAAAATGTTATGCCATGCATGACTTTCCCCATATAATAAAGGTGGTTTAAAATGGGGCATTACATATTATTATGCATGTAGTTAGCATGAATAGATGGGATTGATGAGTTTGATGGTGCAATAATTGATTTAGGCACATATGGAGTAAAATATGGTTATCTCTTGTTATGTTACACCTAGATCTATTTTATGTTGGTTAAAGATGAGATCTTTTGAATCATAAGGGGTATTATGTGGATTTAATAGTAGTTGCATATTGGAATTATCATGTGGATGATTTGATTAGATTGTATGCATGCTTAATGATGAGTAGCATGACAAGGGAAAGTTATAGATTTAAAGAATTGATCTGTTTAGATGCCATGGATGACATAAATAATGGGATTATGGGAATTCATGTTGCATGAAATGATAGTGGATGTAATATTCGGATTCTAATTATAGAATCATTGATTTTAGATAAGGAAGAAGTTTGAAGTGAGGGTAAGCATTGGCTTTGGTTTGATAATTTGGATTATTCAAGTAAATCCCTACATAGCTGTTTTGTTAAATGGTACACGTTTACAAGTCTTTTGTACAATGATGTTGAAACAATGTTGACATGATGATTGAAAAAATGTTGAAATGATGAGGAAATGTTATTGTTGAATTGTGATACTTGGATTGAGAACATGGTTTTCAATGATTTTGTTAAATCTCAACTTTTAACTGAAACTAGTTTTCATTCCTTTATGATTAAAACGTTTGAAAAGCTTGAGGGTATGGGCTTGAGGGAGGAAGTCCTTTAAGATCTAAAAAGTGGCTTTTTCTTGGACTTTAACAAGTAGAAGGATTTCAAGACAAGCACAACACACAAGAAAAGAACATAAAGAGATCAAAGAGAGTAACAAAGTAACACCTTTTTCCACAAACAAAGAACCCTAAAAGATCTAGCATTTAGAACCCCAAATTTAGTAGATAAGGTCTATCAAAATAACACCTTAGAACCCTTGATTTATTAAGAGATCAAGAACTAAAAGGATAGGGAATTGTGGGCATTCAAACAAGAAATAACAAGAACCCTAAATGACATACAAGAAGAACCCATGTTGATTTCCTAGTTAAATTATCCTTTGAGTTTATAGACACTTACTCAAGGGTGGACTAAGCCCTTAGGTTGGTCTTGGATTGAAGTTGAACAAGAAATCTCTCCATTACTTCAAGCCTTCAAGTTGAATGCTTCATTCATGACAAAATGTGAAATATGTTGTTCTTATTCTTACAATATAGGCATTATATAATGGTATTCATTTCTTGACCTAAAATACTTTAAAATATTACAAAATGACCCCAAATATAGCTGAAAAATGTCAGGGGTTTGGATCCAGAGTAGGGCTGGCACTGGGTAGGTCTCCTAGGGACGGCGCCAGGTACATTCTGGAGGAATAGCACCCGTTCACAAAAGTCGAATCAAAACAAGGCCTTTTCCATTACACAGCTAGCACCTAGTCGGGCTAGTAGGGCTGGCACTAGGTCTATTCTACTAGAACAGTGCACGCGTCAAAAAGTGAGGAAATCGAGCAGATCACACCGGCGCCTGGTAGGGCTACTCTGGCCAGCGCCGAGTCCATTCTGCTGGGCGATGTTTCTGCATGAAATGCTTCCGGTTGACGTCCTTTGTACACCAGCAGCATGGTCCGTTCTCGATCCTCTTCTGGTGATGTCCATATACTATCCCACTTGAAATAAGTTTGTAGATATGCTTGAAGATTATGTTGGAATTGTTGGAAACAGGCTCTCGCCAACGGACCGAGTAAGCTCGACTTTGTTTCGATTTCGTCCTCTCCCCCTTCTTGAGCTCAATCCTAGTGGCCGAATTAATTCCTATCACTTGATGTGAAAGCCACGTTTTGCAAAGCTATGGTAATCAAAGTATGTGAAAAAGGAAATATTCTGCACCTAATGGTGAGCGTTGAGTACTCAGCGGGGGTAGACTGGTAGTACTAGTCTTGGAGGGTTAGAGTGAGTCTTCTAGCAAGAGGCTACCTCCAGAAGATTAACTCAGCTTAAAGAGACGATAGTACTAGTTAGTTAGACCGGTCTGAGTTAGCATATTGGTCCTTGTAGACTATATTTTTCAGGTTGGACTATCGGTATGTTGGGTGTAGAGATGGAGGAGTATCTCACCCTAGTGGGCGGATCACCTACTACCCAGTGTTGAACAGTTATACTGGGAGCTATCATGATGGTAATCATGATATGGACCTGATATTATTATTGAATCATTCCTATCCCTTTTATGATTCCATTGTATTGATGCATGAATGGCTTATTGGGAGTTGTTTTGGATATAATGTATCTTGTTCCACTCAATAATTGTTTATTGATGAAAATTAACTTGCGAACATATTTTCTGGTTTTGATTAAACATGCATACACTAAATATTTAATGTGACATATGCACTCACCGGTCTTACTGAGATGCCAATTTCACACCATTTTTATATCATATTTTTATGGAAGTACTTTTATTGAGCAAGTTGGATGATTAAGAGATGGCAGTTTATTTTATTTTAATTTTGACCTTGTATTCCTTTTGAGAGACGATAGTTTGTTTTGGATTTTCAGACTTGTATAAGTTTTAATTCCAGTAGTGATAAGATTATTGCTTTATTTTATTTAGCTTTTTTCTTTTTTACCTCATTATAAAGACCCCTAATCTACTGGACGGGGCGACATCCCCACCCATTTTAGGTACATAGGTAGTGGGGTGTTACATATCTAGTGTTACCAAATCGGGGATTGATAAATAGCTTAAGAAACCATGAAGTACGAAATAGCATTTTTAGTTTGTTCTTTTCTTCTTAGTTAGGCGTATCCTTCGTTGAGCCTTAAGTAAACCATCATTTTACGTAAGTGATCAGGACCAGTAGAAGTGTTATCTTTTGAGCAGTCTACGTTCACATACAAGGTGAGTCATATATGCTATACAAACACGTCTTTGCACATGGTTTTAATGTTTAGTTATGCAACAAGTTTTGAAGCATGTATGTTTTACTTTTGAAACCTTAGTTTGAAGCTAGTTTATTAAGTTAACGAATTTTATGAACTTTTCAACGGCATAACGATCTTCTTGAAGATGCAGTGACATACACAAATAGATAAAGGATGAAAATGGCAAAAATAAGGAAACCGAAAGCATGCTTACAAAACGAAAAAATTTACCTTTATGTTTGAATGATCTTATTGGCACTAAAGAAGATGTCTGTACTAGGATGCTTGCACCTACTAGATCACGTCCTTGTAAACGTCGACTTCATCTCATTCATGCAAAACTTTTGAGCTTCCGAAATAATGCCCTTTTCTCTACTGGTGAAGCTCACAGAATGTTAGGTTTGCTATATCCTTAGCTTATGAAAGCCTCTAAGAAAATACGTTTTCTCAAAAATGAAATCAAAAGCTCTCCTTTTGATTTCCTCTTCATTTCTTTTCATGCCTTCACCGAGAGAGAGAGAGACCAATAGCATGAAACAAAAAGCACGATGCTTTTTGTTATCTTTCACCCAAAACAACACAAGATCTATCATGTGTTGTTTTTTTTTTTAATTTTATTTAACCCTTGGTCTTATTCATTGGGCCAGATAAAATTATTTACTCTTGGGCTTGAACACCCATAAATAATAAGTCTCAATTATTTATTTTCTATGCTTCATTAAACAGTCCAATAAATAATTAACAAGCCCAAATAGTCCAATATAAAATATCAAGACTTTTATCTAGTTTATACCTAGATTAATTTTTTAATTATTCAATTTGGGCCTTGGGCCTTAAATAATTAATCAACCAATTAAACTAAATAAAAATATACTCTCTCTTGGGCCTTTTATTTTATTCTAGTCTAATAATAAATTAGACTACTTAAATAAAATAAAATAAAACCCATAATCATCAAGACCAATTCCTTAACCCAAATCTGTTAGGACATAAGGGCTATTCTGAGTTCCAAAAGACACATCACCTTGACTACTAAAATGATCAAAATACCCCTGCTACATAAATAGTTATATTTTGCATTTTAAATATTTCCAAATATCCCCATAAGGAAATATTGACCCCAAGGACAATGCCGCATTAGCAAAGTCTTCAACCTACATGTGTAATGACTAAAATACCCCCTACGTATCGCCGTGCATTTAGAGAGGAGAAGTGTAATAACACCTCTCTAATAGACATCTACCATCCTTATAACTCTAGTCCAATAATTCACGACTCTTGGAATGTTTTCACTTTCCACGGGAGCTACCCTAAAGTAAACATCCAAGTAATGTTCCCCAGGGCCCTGGATATTTAGATCATTTGAACAATCACAAGGAGCGATATAGTGCAGAAGCTATCTTGTTGTTGACGTTAGCTTTGCTGAGCTGACACAACGGTTACTTTGAGCCGTTGCCGGTTCGATAAGTTTTGCCGAGCCGACAAGGTCAACAATTTGAGCAGCCGATAGTCATGGTCAACATCAGCACCACAAAGCCGATAAGAAGGAAAGCAGATTCCTAATCTTTTGGCGCAAGAATTCTGCACGACCGTTGGGAGCATTCTTTGGCCGAAAGAAACTCCACGACCTGTTAGTGACTTGATTGCAGCTAGTATAAAATGGGAGCATTGCCCAGAACTAAACAAGACGCATCAACCAACAACTTCAAATTTCGATTGCATCTACTTTATCGTCATTTACGGCTTTCTAGTCTAGGAATTCAATTTCTTATAGCTTTTCTTACCACTTTATTACAGCTTTCATTTACAGCTTTGTTTCCAGCTTTCCTTACAGCTTTCCATTCATTTTTCTAAGTTGAGATCTTTTCTGTATTTTCCTTTAAGTAAGATAATACAAGTATCAGCTTATTGTTCCAAAAAGTCCTTTCCATTGGGCATTTTTCAGCGGACTTTCTTGAACCCTTTCTATAGTAAGTTCAAGAAACCCGGTCCCTGATTCAAAAAAGATCTGATACCATTTTTCTGTTTCACCATATCGGATTGTTTGTATTTATCGGAAGTGTAGCCGATACCTGTTTGCATCGGCTCATTATTTTGACAGCAACACAAATTGGCATGCCCAGTGGGACCCAAGGTCAGTTTTCGCATGCTATTGCGGTCAAGACGATTGATGGTGAACAATTCACAGCAGCCACCTGCACTAGAGTCATCTGAGCAACCCCCAGTTCGTGTTCTCCGAGAAGTCTTTGATCCTTATATTACTACTTCCAGTTGTACTCAGGTCACTTCTATGGAGCAAGGGGGCCAATCCTCACCCCTACCACCGGTGTCTCAATCGATGTCCACCTCCCTGACTGCCATTCAACATACTATGGAGCAATGTACTGGCGAGCTCTTACAGGGCCTTATCCCGCAGTTTGCTACTATTTTTCGACCTTTGCTTTAGAATGAGCTCCAACAATTTGCACAAAGGCAAAATATGCAAACTTTCACTCAGCCATCGGGTTACCTTGCACAAGGGACAACCATGACACCTGCATACCCTATGCCGACGGCTGATGGTGCACCCTCTCATAGTACAGTGCACCTTCTGTGAAGAGAAATGTCTTTCCTTGCTACCGGGGGGCATCAGGTTCCAGGAGTAGTGGCTCAAAACACTATGCCAACAGAAATGTTTCCAGGTAGAAGTCCGGTTCCAATGACAGGATTACCAACGACTTATGAAGCGGCCCCAACCTCTGTTTAGGGGGAACATGCCACCCTTCGGGGGCAGCCAAATTACTCTATTCCTTACCCTCCTTTATATCCGGCAACAACAACGGCTTACCCAGGGCAGGGGATCGGAAGTACTGAGCCTTCCATGGGGCAAGGTCCCCGGCCTGTCATGCAAAGTCCTTCACCTCATATTCAACAGTCATACTAGCCATTTGATATAGTAACGGAAACACTTCGTTGGTAGTCACGGGATTGGCTCGTATACCAAAAACCTTACCCTGATTGGGTGGATTCCATGTCAGTACTCCCTTGAGGGTATAAGCTACCGGAGTTTTCAACATTCTCTGGTGAAGATAATAAGTCCACCATAGAACACATCAGAAGATTCACAGCACAGTGCAGTGAGTAGGGGAATAATGAATGGCATAAATTACAAATATTTTCGTTGTCTTTAACAGGAGCAGCGTTCACATGGTATGCCAATCTAGCTAACATGAAAAGAATATTTCACCAACGGTTCTGTAAACCGACACCAGAAGTTTTTTCCATGAATTAATTTTATTTAAATTAATAAACTTAATAATTTCAAAATTTTCTAATAAAACTTTCGAGAGATTTTGATCTCAAGTTTAATTTGACAAAAATAATTTTTCTTGTTAAAATTAAATCAAAAAGTTTTCTATTTTAATTCACAAAAATATCTAAGTCTAAAATATTTTTTATGTCAAGGATAAAATCATTTGAGAAAATAACCAAGAATTAATTTTTGCTCGAATTAAAATTAACCATTTGATTTAAAAAATATATTTTTCTTTGTCAAAAATTCCCAAAGAATTTGGTCTTTGAGAAAACGTGCGCATAGGGTACAAAAAGAAATAAGCATGCTACAAAACTGTAAACGTTTTCATGCTTTTCTATTCTTTTAATCTAAGTGTCCAAATAATAGAATTAAACACATTAATTAATTAATTAATAGTCTTGTTTAATCCTAAATTTTCTTGACTATTATTTTTCATGCAAAATATTCAAAGTATATTAACTATTGCAATAAAAATAACTTCGCTTGGTATGGGACAAAAAACAAAAAAATAAAATATTTTTTTATTTTTGGTCCAGTGCACCTGCCACACTGGATCATGGCCTATGGAAAAACCCATGGGCCGCGATCTGGGCGGGTGCCCGTGACCCAACCCACCTCCAGCCCCGCCGCTGTCAAAATCGCTGACCGCACAATTGCGATTTACAAATGCAAATTGCAATTTGCTTCCTCACAAAAGCTATGCTTCCGCGAGGAAGCTAAAGGCTTCTGTTGCGTAAGCCAGAGGCTTCTGTGAGGAAGCTGTCCTCACCAGCTGATACGGCTGCGGCTCCAAGCTGTGGCCGGCTCATCTCCTCTCACATTTGAAGTAGGCGGCTCAGCTTGGCTCAGCTCGGCTCAGCTCATCTTCTCCAGATTTTCCTGCGATTTTTCATTCCTTCTTTTGGTTCTTTTGTCCAAACAGCATGTAAAGCCACTTAACAAGCTCCTAGGCCCTTAAAAACAGTGGGCTTACATGATTCATCTAACAAAGCAGTAAATTACAGTGGTCCTATGCTTCCACTAGCGAAGCTTACACAGAGACTATCCCATACCAGAAATGCGAAGGTTCAAAGAAAACATCTAAAACAAATATTTTCTTGTTTTAGTTAAGCTTAGCATGCTTCCTACATTTGCCAAACCATGGCTTTGATACCACTTAAAGGACGAAAATGGCAAAAATGATGAAACTGAAAGCATGCTTACAGAACAAAAAAATTTACTTCTGTGTTTGAATGACTTTATTGTCACAAAAGAAGATGTCTGTACTAGGATGCTTGAAGCTATTGGATCACGTCCTTGTAAACGTCGACTTTGTCTCATTAACGTGAATCTTTTGAATTTCCGAAATGGTGCCCTTTCCTCTGCTAGTGAAGCTCACAGAATGTTGGGTTTTCTATATCCTTAGCCTGTGAAAGCCTCTAAGAAAATGGGTTTTCTCAAAAATGAAATCAAAACCTCTCCTTTTGCTTTCCTCTTCATTTCTTTTCATGCCTTCACCGAGAGAGAAGACCAACAGCATGAAACAAAAAGCACCATACTTTCTGTTATCTTTAAAGAAAAACAACACGGGATCCACCATGTGTTGTTTTTTTTAAAATTTTATTTTACCTTTGGTCTTATTCATTAGGCCAGATAAAATTATTTACTCTTAGGCTTAAACACCCATAAATAATAAGTCTCAATTATTTATTTTTTGGGCTTATTAAACAACCCAATAAATAATTAACAAGCCCAAATAGACCAATATAAAATATCAGGCTTTTTATCTAGTTTATACCTAGATTAATTTTCTAATTATTTAATTTGGGTCTTGGGCCCTGAATAATTAATTAACCAATTAAACTAGATAAAATATATACTCTCCATCAGGCCTTTTATTTTATTTTTGCCCAATAATAAATTAGACTACTTAAATAAAATAAAACCCATAATCATCAAGACCAATTCCTGAACCCAAATCTATCAGGACTTAAGGGCTATTCCAGGGACCAAAAGATATATCACCTTGGCTACTAAAATGACCAAAATACCCCTGCTATATAAATAGTTATATTTTACTTTTTAAATATTTCCAAATATCGCCACAAGGAAATATTGACCCCAAGAACAATGTCGCATTAGTACAGTCTTCGACCTACATGTGTAATGACTAAAACACCCCCTACGCATCGCCGTGCATTTAGAAAGGAGAAGTGTACTAACACCTCTCTAATAGACATCTACCATCCTTAGACCTCTAGTCCAATGATCCACAACTCTTGGAATGTTTTCACTTTTCAAGGGTCCTACCCTAAAGAAAATCCAAGTAATGTTCCCCAGGGCCCTGGATATTTAGATCATTTGAATAGTCATAAGAGGCGATATACTGCCAAAGCTATCTTGTACAAATTTGTCTTAACTAACTAGTCACATATACCCAACATACAAGTATATCGGCTCCACGAAAGAACCTTAACTACAGCATATCAAAGTACATGCTTCTAGCTTCGTCAGACCACCAACTCATACTCAAGCGGTAGAGTATTAGTCAACGCTGTAGCAGTAATAGTCTGGGTTTCTTCTAAATAGTACTTTTAGAAACACTATTATAGGTCCTATTCTATGTATTCGAAATACGTTCATACTATGAAGTGAGTGGACTACTCACTAGCTAAAGGTAAGCTATTCTCCATTTGGAATTCATAACACAATAACCTAAACATGATGAGATTCCTATTCTCATCAATCAGTTAAGAACAAACATCTATGTGCTACTTAACCCATGATCCATACCTTGTTGTGTAAGACCATCATTCACATGGATCACTTACTTAAAAACAATAGGTCATTTCTAAACGTAGATTGTACAAATAAAATGTAAATTCACAAATAAAATTTGAGAATAAATTCTTTTATTAATAAATTCGATAATTACATTAGAAAACTAGTCTAGAGGGCATATATTCCAACAGTAGACTATCCCTTTTCTGCATTGTTTGAACGATTCTAACTATTTGATACCCGTTTTCCCTTCTTAACAACATCACCTACTTCAAAAACACCTCATACTAATAAAATACTTTTTAGCTGTTTTCAATCCTTTTACTCAAAATCATGAAAAAGAGTTCAAAAGCTATATGCACGCCCTGAAAAATGAGATTTTCTTCACAATGAGCTTGGGGATTAATAGTAACAAAGACATAATAGTACTCAGCAAGAGCTCTTTCTTTTTGTACTAGCTCGCGTTAGAGATAAATGGATTCAAGTAACCTGATCAATTCTGGAATTCATCTTACTCCAAATAGAGTGATAGGACATAGAAATTAGCCATCCCTGGCTAGCAATTTCTTTCTCAGCATTTGCTTATTATGAAAATTTGTGTTGTTCATGGTCTGCTGTGTGGGGACACTTTGCATATTCGACCCCTTGCTACCTCGATGGTGACTGACGTTAAGATTGGAAATCACAGTAACAAGTAAAAGATTTGGAAATTTTAGGTATGATGCATAATAGCTCTTACCTCTCCGGTAGAATATGGGTGAGTGCAGGAATCACACAATAACCGTGGCCTATGAATCTAACAGCGATGAGAGCATTCCTAGTGAATGTCATAATCCATTAAACCCCACATGACAAAAAAAAAACCCACAAGTGCTTTACTATACTATTATTACAATCCCCTTTAATTCAAAATTTAATATCAAGTATTCTAAGCATAAAGATTTTTTATATAATCACCACAGACATAAATCATAGCTAACCAACCTGAAGCAGTTGTAACATTCGGTGATGAGATGTGACTATTTTGAATTCAAATGAAGATTTTTTTTAAGAAGAATTGTGAAAAATGTCACCAAACTATTTATATTTTATGATTTATATCCTTTATATCTTTTGTACTTTTTTATATCCTCAAAAATTTTATGTACTTTAAAATATCTTTTTCCAGACTAAAAAGAATTTTTGGTGAAAATTGGCACATGTCATGTGATAATAGTCCTTTTCTATCATAATTATACAAGTTTTAATAATTTTTTAATTTCTATGTCATGTCCTAAATTGTTGACATAATTTTTAAGATGAAAAGAGTATTTTTTTATTCCATAAATAAATAGATAAGAATCTACTTAATCTCCCACTAACACGGCTAGCTTTGTCACAAGAAAATAAAAAAAAAGAACATTTTTACCCTTTAACCATTCTTTGCTTAATAACATATGCCTCAGTAAACGAACGTACAACTAAATAATATTACCCTATATTCACACACACACACACACAGACACACGAAAAGACAATAGAACAATTAAAATTTTAAAGAGAATAAAAAGGGTGCATTGCCACATGGCAACATTATAGGAGTAAGGAGGAAAAGTGGTTGAGGATCCCGATCCTTCAATTACTAGACAAATTCTAGCATAAATAATTACGGCTTAATTATTACAACTATCTACCTTATCCAATATTAAAAAATGATACTTGAATAAATTAGTCGCTTTACATGTTAATTTAGATAAAATAAAATAATTAAGTAAATTGATAACATATATGACAAATCATTTAGCATTATTCTCATGTGACTTGGAGAATTTTTCTCTATTATCTATTTACATAAAATTATTTACGTTAAATATATCACATTAATTCTATCAAAATTTGGAATCCATGTCCAATCAATTATTCTCTGTTTGCTATCTCCTGCCTCATTGATCTCACTTGCTATATGTAGTTGGTTTAATCCTTTCTCTCCTTATAAACTCCTACTTCTCTTTGACCAAGAAAAAAAAAAGGAGAAAGGAAACATCCATAGCTCCTCTCACTGAGAACAAAAGAATGGAAATGGTAGATTTTGATATGGACAAGACGATTAATACACCAAAAAATACCCAAAATAAAAAAGTAATACACTAAAATTACAAATGTTGAATAGAACTTGAGAACATGACAATATACTTGTCCCATAATGTTTCTTTTTTATGCACTGCAGCTGTATGTACTTTTAGTTATAGTTAACCCCCCTCCAACTCGCTATGGATTCTCTCCCCCAAATTCCTCCTCCATCCTCTCCTCAGGGGAGACTGCCCCACTTTCAAAGATTCACCAAGCGTCCCTTCCATTGTTTAGGTTTATTATTTAAGTTTATTTATTTAGGTTTATTAATTAGATTATTTAGGTTTATTTTTTAAATAAAAATTTATTATTTAGATTATTTAGGTTTATGATTTCCAAATAAATATTTATTATTTACATTATAAAAGTTTATTTTTATTTGAAAGTCAAACCTTGATCCTAAACTTTTCATACGAAAACTTTTATCTTTGGAAGGTTTTAGTATGGGTAAATATGGAAGAAAACAATAAATGATCTTTTTATTTAGAAAGAAAACAAATGTTTTCAACAAACAAAAATGGCAATAAAGATAGTTATTTTGGAATGGAGAGAGTAATATTTTTTAATTTGTTAAGACACTCTATTTACAGTGGTTTGAAAAAAGTACTTGGAAGTAATATCAATTTCTCATTTTTTAGATTATGATATGCTTGTTACATTTCTAATTGGTTTACAAATAGAAGAACTTTTATAGTTTAAACATCCTTGAGTGTTAATAAGATGTAATCTCAAACATTCAAAAAAGATTCAAAAAGTCGCTCAAATATCTCGTTCGAGAGAAAAGGTTGTTATATCGATATTTTTGTTGAATATATAATTAAAAATACTCTCTCCATCTCAATTTATCTATTTTACTTGCCAACTACACATATGTTAAGGATTTATAGAATTTTATTATATAAAATGCTAAAATACCTTAAATCCCTTATTTAAGTGTCTTTAAATAAATAATTTATTATTAAAGTTTAAATAAAATGGAGGAATGTGATTATTTAACATTGCAAGTTAATCTTAAAAACTGTGAAGCCACATTAAAACTATGAATTTCAGCATGGAAAGTCACAAATTTGAAAATGTAATACAAAAAAATAAAAAACAGTTCTTTTCTCAGAAAGTGGATATGTAATTTGGGGCAAATAAAAATAGATATTAGGATAAATAAATTAGAACAAATGAAGTATTATATACCTCATCAAATTTGTTGTTAAATAAATTATTGATGTTAGAGTTTCAAAATATACCATTAGTAATAAGATAGCAACACTATTGTAATGAAAAATTTTGCATTACACATATCTTCCTTGGCAAACCCGTTGTAAACTCTCTTTTAGGTTTTAACTATCCTTTTTCATTACATTTTCAATTGGAAAATCGCAACAATTTGCCATTCATTGCAATATTTTGCCACCAGATTATAACCAAAATGAAACAACATATGAATAGTTTCCAAATGCTACGAGAGTTCATTTGCAATGAATAATTTTGCTTTGTGCATTTTTCATTGCAAATTCATTGTAAACTTTCTTTAATTATAAAATTCTTCTCTCATTGCATGTTTCTTGTAATCCAATTACAAATTTGTAATTGTAAACTCATTACAAATTTATTGTTGCAACATCAATGTCTTCTAGTAGTATACTTGCATGCAATACAATGAAGTAGAAGAACAATCTCAATGGTGGTTTAGACTATTAATTTGATATGTCTGATTCGTTCTTGCATTCATGTTTCAAGGAAAATTACGTCCTAAGGGAAGACCGTGCTATTGCTTCTCATGATTCTTCATATTGTCCTAACCATAAGTATTGTCGATGGTATACAACAAATAGTAATCCAAGTAGAAATTAGTTCATACATGGTTCTAAGTTGATACTGTAATATAAATGACATCCAATCAAAGGCAAGAAATGAACAAATTTGTCAACAATAAAATCCAAAATAACATGAAAAGAACATAAAACTCCAAATGCAATTCGGTAATTAATAGAACAACATTCAAAGGAAACAGACAACCAAAGTTAATTGCAATTCCTGAATGCAGGAAATAAAGTAATCAACATCTTAGTCGATGCAAATATTTGGAAAATAGAAACATTCCTCCCAATACTGCAAGCATAAGAAGTATGGATCTCCAACTGGCTATGCCTTGGGTTTGTTATTTTTTAGTCCAATTCCCTTCGCTTTTGTGCCCTTTGGACCTGTTCCTTTAGGTTTAGTGCTGCTAGAAACAACTTCATTAGGCTTAGCACCACTGGTCTCGACTTCTTGTGCTTTACGACCTCTAGGCCCAACTTCATAAGGTTTTGCCTCATTAACGGCAACCTCTTTCATTTTGGGACCTTTGGGATCAGTTTCTGAGGGCTTTGTGCTAGTCGCTTTGGCCTCTTTGGGTTTGGAAACTTGAGGCCCAACTTCTGTAGATTTCGTGCCACTCACCACAATTTCTTTAGCTTTGGGGCCCTTAACCTCTACTTTGCTTTTAGGCACAATAGGCCTGAGTCCAACTGTCATATTGCAAAATACTTGTTGCAGCAACCTTGTAATATCTGGATTACACTGCAAAGAGAAAGTGAACATTATAGTAGTCCTTGTTTATTGATACCACTAGTAAATAAAATTATTCTATAGCACATTATCAGTGAAAACCAGTTGTTCTAGTGAAAATGAAAAAGGAATTAGCAATAGAAAAATAGATCAAGGCAATTATGCTTGCAAAATATAGGGAATTTCATTTTTTTTTCTTAACTAAAGTTCAATGCAAACATCTAAAGAGCTTGCATAAATAAGAATAGATAAATTGGTAGTTGGGGGAATAAATTGACTTTTTGATGTATAGTTTTAAAAAAAGAAATAAGAAAATTTTGATGTTGAAGAAAAAGCAATGGTCAGAAAAAAATTGCCTACTACACAAATTAGTATTTACTTTTTGAAAGAAATTGTGTGAATGCATAGTAGCGTTTTGTTTCAGGGATCAATTTCAATTTTTCCCTTAAGATTTTTACAAGTAACCTTTCTTTTTAAGGAAATTCTCAATTTTACCCTTCAAAAGTTTATTTTAATTTCAAACATATTTCTTTTTTGCATTTCTTATGTCTATAGTAGGTTGACCCTGGCTTGACTAATATATAAAATTGTGGAGTTATGTTACTTTAAAATTAAAAATAAAAAACAAAAACAAAAACATGAATGGACTAATTTGTTTTGCTTCTGTGCTTACGCAACTTTAATTTTTTAAATGATAAAATAATTTAATTTGCATATAATCTCATATTTTAGATATTTTTAGCCAATCCCTAAGCAATGATCAACCTAATATTGACCATTACAATGCTCGGGCAGAGTGAATAAAAAAACTAAAATAAGCTTTTAGAGGATAAATTTGAAACTTTTCAAAAAGATACATATCATTACAAAAATCCTAACTTTTGAAAGGAAAAATTGAAAAATACCCACTTTTAATGTGCTTTTATAATTTTTATTCACATGTATGATGAGACCTAAATAATAGAACAAATTTTGGAAGATTAGTGAGAAAGAGTTTGATAGACTTACATGAAAGATTGAACTGAAAGTACTGTCTCTTAGCTTGGGGGGGAAGTGATGTTTTAGGACGTCAATGCTACTGCATTTTAAAACCAAAACTAATGTTAGCCGAATGTGTGGTTGCTTACTAAGTACTTTTAGATGAAATTTAACCAACTAACCTTTGTGATTCTGAAAGCCGAACATAACAACGCATGACATACTTTAACCATCGCTCATCCCTTTCCAGAGCAATTTGATTCACCTGGCGTCCTAAAACTTGAACTGTTGATAAAAATCGATCGGCAAAATTACAGCAATACTTTAAACCCTCGTCTTGCATTAAAATCTTGAGAAGTATAAATGTTGCAACCTGTACAAACAAACATTTCAAAAATATTAAAAATATAGATTTAGCAAAACAATGTAGTAGGCTAGTAGCGTGTAAATACACACACACACACACACACACACACACATACACACATATGTGTGTGTGTGTGTATGCATGTATGTATATAATTAATGTATGTATGTATGTTCCAAAAATGTCGCAATTGACGAGGTATACTTGTAAAGTAAGTTACATACTCAAAAGCAAATTAGCTAAAGTAATAATTAGTTGTTCTCCCGACAACATTTATCCCTACTCAGCTCCCAACAAATTTCTTTCCAATACCTTCTTCCTTTTGCATATGGTTTACAATATATCCACTACCAAAATATTGAATGACAGTTCAGACATTTATGAAAATTTCAAGTATCAAATACTTCCTTCATTCTCAAATAACTTTTATTTTTACAAACCTTTTTTGCCTACAATATCTATAATTTTGTAAAATCAATAATGTATTTATTACTTTTATCACATTGTATCCTTACCATTTATTACTTACTAAATCATAACATTAACTGATTTTAGTTTTCAAACAATCTTTACAATTTCAAATAAATGTAATTTAGTTTTTTTTAAAAGCTTATACACACACACACACACACACACACACATTAGAATTTATTTAATATGTGTAAATTCTATAATATGATAGCTATTGACAATGTAGAGTTTTTGGAAAAACACTAATAAGATGTAGAGCAACTTCACTTTAGAAAGGTGAGAATTTTAGGGCACTTAAACTATTATAATAAGGGTCGTACAAATCCGAAAATCATGTCAATTTTTTATTGAGGTATGAAATCATATTACAGATCAAACTTCTTAAGGAACTCATCAAATTATATCTGGGAAACATGGATGTTGAAAAGAGGAAGATATCATAATTTAAGTTATTAGTCAAATAATTACATTATTCTATATACTTACTTCTTTTGCCAATGAATCGCCATTATCCATACAACTTAGACATAACGGGTACATCTCCGAATCTAAAAGAAAATGGACAACTATACCTGCAGTTGGTTCCTCACACTGCAAAAGAAAATATATTTGAGGTATAAATGCATTAGTTTATGAATAGGGTATTATTACCAAAACTATTGCAAAGAAAATAGCATAAATAAAATCTGATCATTTTCTTAAAAACTGATGGATATGGTGTTATAGTGGATGAAATGAAAAACAAAATCACCTTTACAAGTGCACCAATAACGCCAAGGCTAGCAAGCTTCATATGCTTAATGGGTATACCGTCTCCGGCAGTAGAAAGCAAGGGGTACAGATAAACGGGTAGGGTAGCTACAAACACAGAAGGTTAGAGAACTAGAAGCAATAGCACATATATAGACAAAAACTATATTATCTTCAAATGCATATCTATAATTTTAATTTTTTTTTGAAATAAAGGTTCTTCCTTTCGCACTAAATTTTGCTTTTCTTTATCAATGCTTCTGTATGGCTTTAATTACCTTTCCCGTGATTTTGATAATTTATGAATAAATTTATATGTACAGAGTCTGAAGAGGCACAATGTTTCCCATTCCAAGAAAATAAAATCATTCCACAAGAAATTTGGCAAGAACTTTGTAAAAAAATTGCCATATTTTTTCAATAGAAGTTTCAATGTGCAATTGCTTTTGGCTATTTTCACTCAAATAATTTGTAAAATCTTCGTTATGGAATACGTTTACTGTGATCAGTCAACTATGGGATGCATGTTTGGATCAAGTATACCAAAAGGTCAGCATGTGGAACATCTCAAGATTGAAAAAGAACACTTTTGTACATACATGTTCAATAAAATTGTGTACATAATCAAGTCAAGTACGAAACAAACCTAGAAATAAGTTTTGGATCCTATACGCGGTAGTAGGCATTGTGAATTCTATTCCTCCACTGAGGAATTGACTCTTTTCTGCATTTTACCGACCAAGACATCTAAAGCGCATATATGGTTATAAGTTTTGAGTAGGGATGGAATCAGAGACTTGGGGTTAGGGGCAAACTATATGAAATAATATATTAAAAGATAATACAATAATTTTTAAAAAAAAAATTGGAGGGGCGAAAGGTAAAATTTAAAGGGACTTTTATAACAAAATTTTAATTTTTAAAAGTAAAATAAAAAATTTAAAAAATTTCCCTAGATTCTTTTGAGAGAATTACGTGATCAACCTTTTTCTCTATTCACTAGCCCAATTAAATGAATCCAACATTGAGATTCTTTGCAATCTGAAGAAAAATCTGAGCTTGGCAACACTAGTTTGAAAAATTGGAGCAAGCAGCAAGCAAAGCCATATTAACATTAAGGCTTTTTATTAATATGTCATAAATACTGCCACTTAGAAGTCGAAAGCAGCTGCCTGTTCCTTGTTGTTTAACCTATGATGAAGCAACATCACCGTTAGCAATTACTATTCAAGATAGCATAATCATGATCTCAAGATCATTAGCACAATTCCTTTTGTCCTACACTAATTTTCTACTCAAAGTTCAGTACTTGACAAAACTACTAGTTAAACTATTGAGATTGTAAACTAAAAAAATTCAAATTTCTATTTACAAATATTCAAAAATATAGGGAGGATAAAAATTATAAAAAAAAAATGAGAGAGAGAGAGAGAGCGAGCGAGCAAATTAATAGACTATTACCACCAATTAACAAGGAATGTTTGAAAAAAATTTATTTCCAGCTTCCTATTCAAATATGTCAATGGCCTTCAACATATTGACTATTATAAAGGTACTAAAAATGGGAAAAGAAGCAAAAGATATGCATCAGCCAATAAGGGGCTTTAAAACCGATAGGGTTTGATTTCATTTAAAATAAGAAGGAACTATGCAAAATCATCGAGATGAAAATAATATACCTCTTACGAGTCTCATCTTTACATCTGGATGGGCAGCCATAACCTGTTGGGAATAAAAGTAGAGTTATTAGAACAAAAACAATTTCAGCAAGAAAGGCCCCTTTATAATCAGGGTATGGATGCATATTCAAAATCTCCAATATAATGATGGGATTGCCAATTCCAAAGTAGACAAATTCTACAAGATGAGACCAATTGAATTTAATGCTAGTTAAATATCTACTTTACAATGCAATCAAAACAGAGAAATTTTGAGTTGTTGCAAATCAAATAATCAAGATGTCAATCTAAACCAAATAAGAACAAGCTGAAAAGAAAAGATCAGAAAAGAAAAACAGTAATTAGGACTTCTAATTTATTAGAAGATAGGTAAAAATAAATTGCCTTCAACTCAAATTATTAGAAGCCTAGTTCATATATGTAGTTTAAATTTTATTAATATATTGATAAAGGAAGTTAAATCGATTTAAAAAAATATATGAAATCAAAGTTAAGGACTAACCTGAAACAATGCAAGGACATTACAAACCCGATTAGATTCCCTAGCGGTCACCGTCAAGGGTGACAACTTAGTATACACAGCTAGTAACTCCTAAAAATCAAGAGTTAATTACAAGCTGTTCAACAATGCAAAAGTATGTGAAAACAAGAATGACAAAGAGTACATTTTCTATAAACTAGAGAAATTCAGATGAGTTCTATGGCAGCTTTCCTATTCTGTAAGATTTTGCTTCTGTAATCTTTTCCTTTTGAGGTATGCTCTTTATGTTTCTTCCCCCCCCCCGATATGTTCTATCATTTTTCTTTTCCAAAAGCATGGGTAATATATAGTTTACCCATCCTACCTCTGCCCATATCATTTGCTCTTATTGGTTTCAACTAGCAAATGAAGAAAGAAAAATTGGGGGGAAATGAAAATAATTTCTTTAAGAATTTCACTCTCTTCTCCTCAGTTCCAAATAAATATATATCCCATGTTACTATTGAAGGGTTGTTAACTTCAAGGCAAAATAGTTTATAATTACATGATATTAATTCTAGGCATAAAACATACTTGGAAAAAAATAGCATACCATATAAAAGAAATTCAACTAAAAGGAGGAGCAACATTTATACCTGCAACAACACATTAGTGATGCCAAATCCATTCCACAACAATGCACCTAGCTGTTGGCATGTCTTGGAATTCTAGTTTATTTATAAAAAAAATGGTGAAACAAAAAGTTAATAATGTAGGGGAAAAAAAGGATCGACAATCTTAAGCTTCATCCAAAATATTTCATTGAAGAAGGAAAATTTCAAAACCAGCAAAAAAAAAAGCTATAAAAAGCCCATATAGGCAACTCTGCAAATGCTTATTAGCAACCTCAATTCCTATAATTGGAAAGAGCAATTAAGTGTATGAAATATTATACATCCAACTTTGCAAATACTCTTTCTTTCTTCTTTTTTTTTTTTTTTTTCCGGTCTGCACCAGTTCGAATCCCATGGTTGGTTCAGGGAAAAAAGGAGGGTTGGTCGACTTAAAAAGTACCAAATCTTATCAGTCATGCCCTCTTGTTACTAGTATTTCAAGCACATTGTCCTATTATATTTAACTTTTATAAAAAAGAGTTGTTAATACCTCAAAACTAAGTGATTAAGGAAGGACACAAATACAACAACGTTCGAAAAATTTCTTGTGAAGTATCAACTACTATAACAATTATAAGATTGTAAGTTTCTCATTTGGAAGACAATGTTTTTTATATCATTGTACCCTGCCTGGATTAGGGAAGGAAAATAGTACATAAATGCATACAGATATATGCTTGTAAACTTCTTGTAGCAACAAGCAAATTTTTCCTTAAAAAAAGACACCAATCAACTATCAACTAAACTTGAATTTCTCCATTTCATTGGAAGAAAGGCAACAAACATGACTATGATGTATAGCAGTTGGTGAAATAAAAGAGCTTTATAATCTTAAAATAAAGCTTATGTTTCCCATTTGTAGATATGTGAATAGAATTTTCAAATTAAAAAGGGAAAACAACCATGTTAGAATGAAATTCTCTCTTTTTTCTTTCTCTCAAAATGTAAATGATTGTTATAAGAAAGCTTTCATGTATGCAATCATCCCAATAATCATTTGAACATTTTTAAGACAGAGAAAAACATTTCAATTTGGGCGAATAGAAATGAATTTTAAAAATTAGAGACTAGAAAGCAATACACATGTTTCGTGGGTGCATTTGGCTTTCTCTTTTAGGCAAGCAATTGCATCTTCGCGTGATTCAGAATCGTAAAATAATTCTACCAACTCCACCAGACTGGCAGATTTCATTGCCTGAAGCTTTGATGATGCATTAGATGAGCGAGGTGGTGCAATGACGGTGGAAAAAGAGGGTGGTAAACTGGAATCAAAAGATGAAGGTGTTAGAATAGCATCATAGAAGGAATTTGGCACTCCGCTCTCAGAGGAGCAAATCAATCTGTTGATGCTGGGGGAGGATGGTTGTGCATTGCTTTTCAAAGGGCCTTTTTCGCCGGAGGAAGCACCTGGTAAAACAACCTTGGTTTCTCCAAACAACAATTCTGTAGGATTCTCCATTATTTTTTTGTGAAATGGGAGAGGTTAGATGGGAAAACAATGGCTGATGATTGGGATGCTAGACTAGAAGTAAAAACTTTCACTTGGAGTCTAGGTGTGAAAATGCTCTATGTTGTAGAAGAATGAGGTGTTGAAGAAGTGTTTCTACTACTTAACGGCGAAGAAGGTCTCGATATAAACAAGAAAAGAATTACCAATCTAAACATTACACGTCACCAAGTTAAAAAATTGCACGGACATTAAATGATTCTGGTTGTGGGAAAGCAGTTTAAGTGCTAATTTGGGAAATTTCAAAGTTAATATGGATACTTCATGTGACTAGAATTTAAGTTGAAATTCCAAATTTTAATAGTCTTGATGCACCAAGTCAGCCTTTTAAATGGTACTTATCATATTAGGAGTAGGAAAATTATGTTAACATATATAGAGGTTGAGATTTATGCTATAACATTTTATGCATAAATGAAAGATGGACCATGTAAATAAAAATAAAAATAAATGCCTTGGATGTTTTTCTAATTTGAGATCAACATTATAAAGAGAATATACTAACTTAACATAAAAGAAGTTATGAATGTTAATAGCAAAAGATGACAATATTAAGTGTATTATCGTTGGATGAGTGTTTAGGTCCTTCCAAGCCTCAGGTTTCCCAATCTCAGAGTTTTCATATACAATTTATGTGTGTGGTCTTTTTTGTATACCATTCACAAGTTCCTCTCAATCTTCTTCTATCATATCTAAAAGCATGGAATATTGAGTTTTTGGGGATATTCAGACTAATATAAGGAAGGAAGAGGATGAGATTAAATTTGGAGAGGCTAACTATGAGGTAAATAGGAAGACATCAATGACGAAGCTTTACGAAATAAGGGCAAGCTTCATCATACAACATATTTTCACAAACAAAAGAGTCCAATTGCATATATCAAAGATCTCAACCAGAAGTGGGATTACATTAGATATAGAGAGTGGCATTGCATATGCAGTAATTGAATATTATCCTCATTTTCGATATGAATCTTGTAGGTGATCTTTTCACAACCAAATTTGCAGCTCAATTGTCAACGAAAACAAGAACACAACTAGATTACAAAAATAGAGATCTATATATAAGTTTAAGAAGAAGAAAACACTTGAATTCAAAAATCTAGAATTATAGGAGATCTAAGCTACCTAGAACCTTAAATATATTAAATTAATTCTACTAATTCAACATCTAAATACCCTAACCTAGCGAGGGATCAAGAACAATTGTGATAGAAAGAATTAGTCAACCAATTAAGAGCCTAACTAGAACCTTGAAACAACTAAAGAACCAAGACCCATGCTAGAGCTTTAATTGGTGTACTCTTTTAGTGTTTAGAGACTTGTTTCAAAGACAAGGTCTTGATTTTTCTGAGAAGAAACCTAAGAGGATTACTCTCGAATGACTCTTTGATCTTAAAATAATATCTGAATTATGTTTTCAAGTATTATAATGTCCTATATATAGGTATCATACCCTGGCTAATTGAGATGAAATCTTAGGAATTAAAGGCCTATTTACATGTCTTTAGTATCCTAACACTTAGGACAATTTGTGGGAATTAAAAGGAAAACAAACTGAAGCTTATTAACAAAACATAAAAATGTCTTTAGCGTAGACAATGTGGGGTAGCACTGCTTGGTATGCTATATGATGGGTGCTTATTTTGCCTATATTTTGTATGTCATTTGTGCTATATTTGTTTAGAATTTACGTTTAGATGACTAGTCATTCCCACTTTTTTACCTTCTTTTATGTAGGTTTTTTTTATTGAAGATCTATTGAATAATCATGGTAAAATAAGCCAAAATGGATTGAAAAGAAGCCTAAATGGCGTCACTTTGAAGCTACTAGCATCAAAGTTGAGATTCTGCCAGCTGGCAATACTGCCACCTGGCAATACTGCCTAGTTTACTTGGAGTGATGCTGCCTAGTCTCTACTGCTCAACCAACTAAAGATATGGTGAGTTGGCCGTGCCATTTTAAACTCTAAAATAAAGAGCTACTAGTGAGAAAACATCAAAAAATCCTTGGAAAACCAAAAAGAGGCAAGAATGGAGGCTCAAGAAGGATCATGAATGAAGAAAGAAAGGCTGCCAAAAGGAATTGCAAAGAAGAAGAGGATTACATTTGTCGATAAGTTTTTCTCAATATTTTTTCGTAATTCTAATTTGACAATTTGGGTTTGAATTGATTTAGTTATAATTGAAGGGTTGTACCCTAATTATGTTTTGTATTAAGTTCTTGTTTTAGTTCAATTGAATCCTATGTCTAGTAATTAAATGCTTATTTTGATTGTGATTGAGTTGATTATACTAGTTGATTGATTCAATTGATTTGTTTTCTTTTGATGAACTCAAGGAAGGGTTTGAGGAAAAAGAACTTGGTGATTGATGGGTTTATGATATTGCCAACAGATAGAGACATTGCTTCTTCCGATATTTAAACTGGGGGTTATTATTTTAATGCTCCTTTTGTGTAATTTGTGAGGTAGAGATACCTATTAATTGGATTAAGGGTAGGAGACTCATAAGTCTAGAGAGAGTAGGTTTCAATGGAGATTAACCTTATCGATGCTAAATTTGGTATTCAATTGCTTAAGTTGTGTTTGATACTTGGCTAATTTTGAGTAATTCCACTTAATTGCATGTCAAATCTACTTCTTTAATTCTTTGATATTCTTTGTGACCTATTTTTGACTTATCTTGTGTAAGGAGTGATGTATTCTCTATGTGGATAATTGTAGTAGTTATTTACTTTGTAACTTGATTTTTGTTGGCTAAAAAATGAGATGACTGAAGTAAGGGTATCTATTAATTTTCTCGTAGATTTAATATTTGCAATACCCTATGTTGTATAATGAGTATACTTGCTTTAAATATGTGGTTTTAGAATTAGCATTTTAATTAATATTTGAGTATTTTTGTGATCTTGTTGATACCTTTATTGGCAAATCCACTATGCACAACAGTGCAAGTGGCATTGTTTGCTCATAGTAGTTTCTGGGCTACTGTCTGCCTACCAAGGAGCACTGCTTCCTTTCAGGATTTCAAGAACTTTCCAAAATTTGTTCTTTGACCTCCAATGCATTCTTTTATGTTCCTATGGCTTTCCATCTGAATTTGTGGATGTCACCCACAAACTCAACTATCTACGTAAACCTAAATGGTTTGGGGATGTCACCCAATCACGTATAAGGTTACGTAGGTAGTTGGAGTGTTACAATTAGTATTGGAGTTTAGGTCTACATATTCCTTTCTAATTATATGGAATAAGACATTACTTTGATTTGATAATAACCTAAGTGTATTTTATGTGCATAGGATGGTTAGGATGTGTATAACTACTTGTAAAAGTATGGCTTGGTACCCTCCTATCCCTATTCAACCCCTAATGATTCTTCATCATCAGAGTCATCAAAGGAGAAGGAGCTTAACTAGGATGATAATGGCTATAATGTAACACTCTACTGCCTACATACTCCAAAAGGGGCAAGGATGTCGCCCCGTCCTTAGGACAAAGGGTCATTATAACCAGGTAAAAGAAAAATAAAAAGAAAATAATCTAATGTTCAAAACTTATTACAACCTAAAACAATACTTATACAAGTATTGAAACGAGTAAATAAATAAGGACAGCTCTCTAAGAAATAAATACAACAATTTAAATTGAGATCTACAAGTTTCAAGGCAACTCAACCTTCAAAGCAGGATCTTCTTGAAAACGTGACATAAAACATGGCGAGAAAAATTTCCTAGTAAGTCCTGTGCGTGCTCGTATTAATTTAATAAGTATTTTGTGTGTGCAGTTTTATACAAACTACAATAAAATTGTACAAGTCCAAATGAATAATTTTGAGCGATGAATGGTGTTTTATAAGTATTTCAAATAAAAGAGTTTCAACATTGTTAAGAAATAAACCACTCGAATAGCCATGGCCATGAAACTCTGCATCATGACCACATATTGTGAAATGTTGCATCACAATACAAGTGGGGTGATTAACCCCATTGGGTGAGATACTCCTCAATCTCTACACCCTAACTTACCGATTCTACATAGACTAAGTTGCTAGCACGGACTGAGTTGCAAGCACGGACTGGCTTAACTAACTAAAATTGTCACCTTATCCAAAAAGAGTTTTATCCCTCTGTGGAGGCCTCCATCGAGAGAATTACCATAACCTTGTAAGGTTAGCTCTAATCAGCCGACCCTTATTGAGTACTCAATGTTAAATTTACTCCACTTGTGAGGAATTCAGCAAAGTGCGTTACAATGAAATTGCAATTATGGCTCTAAAAAGTCTGAGTTTAAAATCTGATTTAAGAAAATTTAACATTTTGTTTTTGAAAGCCTTTGTTTGCTTAAAACTATTTTGTTTTGACAGAAGATGCAGAATATCCATAATTGCAACTCAAAGAATAACTTTACAATAAACATTTCATTTTGCTTGTAGGAGCACTTTAGTTCTGCAAATAGTTTATGCAAAGACTTAATTGATTATTTTATCTCGGGGATAAAATCTCTTGATGTCTAGATCAAAGAAACCTAGCCTCGTCTAGAGAAAATACAAAGTACATGTCACATTGGCCAACAACTGTTGTAGCATATATGCATAAACAAATATATAACCTTAAACTCCAAGTTTCACCGAACTCAGACAAATTCCTATTTAGCACCTACATTATCAAAGCATCAATAGAGTTTGATTGGCAAAAGCAAGTTAACAATCAATTTGGTCCAACTATTATCCTTTATTTTTATCACATCTTGTCAAAGATGAAAGCACATCCCAAAACACAGAGCATTCATACCTACATATCCAAAACCCTCCTACTAGCAATGGTATCTACTACTGATAGCAACATCAGATAACAATTAAATTACATGCTGCAACAATGTTTAACATGGATAAATAATGTGCACTTGATTAATCTAGCAAATAAAAACAATCATTATTACTTTGTAATATAAATGCTAATTTTATAGATAATAAACTTCATATCACATATAATATCTAGTAAACTATATGTATATTCTCTTTTAGAAAATATTGGCCAGATAATAAATGTAGTATATAAATAAATAGTAGTTTATTGATGATAAATAATAGATCAAATAAGATTAATTGATATTTAAACTAGAGTTTTGATACCATTATTAAGTACAACAACAACAACAACAACAACAACAACAACAACAACAACAACAACAACAACAACAACAACAACAACAACAATAATAATAATAATAATATAAATGATTTTAATAACCATGATAATAATACTAATACTAAAAATAGTATTAGTTGTTAAATATTTTCTAATAGTAATTATGTTTTAAACAACAAGCTTTAAAAAATTACACACATGTATATTTATAGATATACATACATTACATCAATAAAGTTAAAGTACTAGTTATAAATAATAGCAAAATAAAATTAATCATTTGAATAATTATAATAATAATTTCCTTAGTAGCAATACATATGACATTGATATATAAATCTATTCATACAATTGCATGCTTTGCATAATACCTCATCACATAAAACCTATCAGTAATAGCAAAGATTTCACAGGCAAACCACAGCTTTAATCATGTCACACATTCAAACACATAGTACATCTTAAAATAAAGGCAATGTTTAACAAATATAATATATCCCATTCTCCATCTATATAAATCACATATACTATCATCTCCTCCTCAAACGTCATCATAATAAAACAACATAAATCACTCCCCAATTCATCATCTCAACACCTTATCTGTAATACCTTGTATTTTAACCTTTGGCTAGCTACTACTTTTGATAAGATGAGTATTTGTATCAACGGCCAGAACAAAAGATGATTGTTGTAATGAAAAGAATATTTTGGTGCAATAAAAATAAGCAGGGACCTGGGCGTAATTTTGAATTTGTTCTACCCATACCCTAAATTTTTAGAATGCTACTAATTTTAATAAAGTAAGAGATTGGGGGTACATTTAGAACGAAAATTGATCAACATGACGAGACAAGCATTTTAATAAATTAGGCTATTTTGTGTTTCAGGGGCATTTTTGTAATTTTAACCATGAATGTTATAGAATTCGGAAAGAATTGAAAGATTTTGAATGTTACCATTAAATTCAGTGGAATTTATAGAATTTATTGGTGAAATAAAATATTTTTCATTATGGACTCGAATTTGGTCATTTATGAGAAAATTGAAAATGTAGTCGAAAATTTGGACGTGTGGCATCTTGTGATTGGTGGCCAAGAACATGTGTCAAAGTATGAGAGGATGCATGAAATTTTCATGATTGCAAAGATTCTTAAATAAGTTTAGCAAAATAATTAAGAAAAAATGCAGAAAAATGAGATCGGGACACATGTAACGTAGCCACCATGCATTTAATTGAACAAACTTTTATTGGTCATTATTTTGACCACTTAGGGCGGTGGAGAGAAGGCTGAAAACCAGCCAAGAGCATAAAGCAGAAGGAAGAAAGAAATAAGGGAGAAAAGAAAGGAAAAATCAAGGAAAAATAGAAAAAAGTGAGAGAAAGAAAAAGTGGGTGTTTCTTGGTGTGTTCTTGGAACAAGATCAAGCCAAAACATCCTACATACAAGGAAAAAGCTTATGCTTCAATAATTAAAGTAATAGATTTCATTGCGGTGATCTTGTTGGTATAAATTTTAACATGAAGACATGAGATTTATGGTTGAGATTTGGATTAAAAGTGAACTAGGTGAACCTTTATATGTGCAAGTGTGTGTGTCAGCTAGAAGGAAGTCTTATATGCTATATTTTATGTTGTAAATGAAGGTATTTGATTGATGATTTAAGGGGTTATACATGGTTGATGAAAAAGTGGTGAAAATTGGAAAAAGAAAGCTTTAATGGAAAAACAATAGCTATTTTAAATTCATGTTGGCGATTGCATATTGTTCAAAGTATGAATTTGGTGACTTGTTGGGTCTGAAAACATGAAGAATTAAATATGCTTTGATGAAGAATAAGGTGAATTAAGGGTTTTATAAATCTACAAATAAAAGATAACAAATGGTAATACTATTTTGTGAAAATGAATTAGGAAATGAAAAAGCTGGGATCTTTTTGGCCCAGTAGATTCTGGACTGTTTAGAAGATGTGATAAATGAATCCATAGAAGCTTAGTTTAAGGTCTGATGAGCGTTATGATATAAAATGGAGCCCGATCGGAGTTGTTGATTAAAAGTTATGCACAAAACAAAATGGTGTGATGAACGGGAAAAATGTAGAATTTTGGTTTTAGCGCAAGTGAACTTTAAGGAATTGTTTGCATGGCTTTGGGAATGAAAATGGTGGGGAACATGAAGAATATTTCATGTTCATGAAGAAAAGAAAATATAGAAATGGGAAATGGAAGAATTGAGTATGTAATATATATATATATATATATATATATATATATATATATGCGTACATGTTTTACTTAAGGAAGGAAAAATGAAGAAACAAGAAAATAAAGGATCTCCTTATGTTTGTATTGACCAAGTTATTGGTTTGAACCTTAGCAAACCAAACTAAGTATAAAATAACGTTTAATGTTGGTTATTCACATTAAACGGTCGACAATGGGTTAGGTACAATATTCGAACGTTGTAAACTATTTAGAACACGAGGTGAGTCCCACTGAATTTCTAAACTTTTAAAATCCTAGTATGCTTTCCTTTTGTGAAATAACACATTATGTACCCTTTTGAAATTCTTGGTTTGATTTAAGGTTCTTTTGAGCAAGAAAATAGTGTTTTGCCATGTAGAGCTGGCATGAATATCATAATTGGCTTGGAAACCATAAAGGATGACAAAAGCATGTATTTTGTAAAATTAATCCTTTTGGGGTTAAATAATTAGAATTTTCAAAATATGATAATTTTTGGAATCGGATATTTGGAAAATGACCGGAATGCCTTGTTGGAATATTTTATGGAAGCATAATTGGAAACTTTGAATCTAATTCTCTTTTAAGGATAGAATTCTAGAATTCTTGACTAAAATTCTTTTTGGAATAGGGTATATGGGTAAAATGACCCGGATACCCTTATTGGAAACATTTTAGGATGCGAAAAGGACTTTTTATCCTTGTTTGCTATAGATTTTGGAAACAATCTCTTGATATGAGATCAACTTGTGAAAAATGATATTTTGGCCTCGAAAAATATTTTATTTAGTTTTCTTTGGGAATAAATTATTTATTTAGACCTGTGGGCCAATAGAATTGGTACTGGACTTGTGAACCAATGGAAACGTTGAGTGCTCAACGAAGACTTTGATCTTTGTAGTAGCTCATGTTGGAGATAGACGATCCCAAGTAACCTGGGTAGTTCTAGGGATTGTCTTACTCCAAACAGGGTGACAGGATATTGAGATGAGTCATCCTGGCTAGCCGTTTAGTGCCTGGCAATTGTCGTGCCTTTTGTGCACTTTGATTTGGGTTGTTCATGGGCTAGGCCAAACACCTGGCGTTGTTCAACCCTACATCAATGGTAATTGACGTCAGGATTAGGACCCTTGGGCTTACGGTAGCAAGTAAAATATTCTAAGTTACTCGGTATTGTGCTTGTTTGCACTAACCCTTCCGACAATGCACAGTTGAGTACTACATGCTTATGTCCTTAGTACAATAAGACTATGATGTTGAAGGTGAAGCCTTATGAACTTTACACGCGGGGCCGACCTTCTGTTGAGATAAGTGTTTGCATTTTGGAAATTGGGGCAATGATTGTGTATTCAAATACGATTTTTCCAAATATGGTTGAAATTAAAACAACTCCCTCATAGTGAGTGGTAGAGTTGTTTTCAGTGAAAAATTTTAATATTTTTCCTATGATGAATTTTTGAATAAAATTCGAAAATACTTGTATCGATTTGTTTATCACAGACTTGAGACTCACTGGGTGATTTTTACTCACACGTATCTTTTATCTTATTTTAGGACTGGAGTTGAGCAGTTGCACGGATAGAAGTGATACCACAGTATAGGTCCGGTTACTTCCTCTTTTGCTAATGTAGTACTGATACCGGATGTATGTGACCTCACTTTTAGTATATTACATAATACTTGTATAGCTATATTATATCAGTCTGGGTTTTATTTACTTATCAATTATTGCCGTTATAAAGACCCCTTGTTAAAGACCCCTTGCAACTAGACGAGGCAACACCTGACTTATGGTATGCTTTCATTCTATTTATAGTAGGGGTGTTACAATTGGTATAAGAACCTAGTTATAGAACTATGATATACTGACCTGATAGAATCTTTTTATCTTGTAGGTTTGATGGGTGGAGATGATAAAGGGAAGTGTCCAATAGATGATCGTAGGGATGACGAGAAGAAGTTAGAGAAAGGGGAGAGTTGGGAGTGAAGAAGAAGTCTGGGAAGATTAGGAAGATTATCCCTTGGTGGCACCATAGTTATTTTTCATTGATAGGACTCGGCCTACCACCACGACTCTCTGACAGTGTGTTTGTCCCGTGAGCGATACCTACTCAAGACCCTACCCCATAGAGGACACCATCACCATCTAGCCAATTAGGGGAGGTAGACAATGACCCGGAAGATATTGAGTCACAACATTCTGATGATGAGGAGGTATCTAGCGGAGATATCCTAGGAGTACCTGAGGAGGATATGCCTGGATTGGGAGAGGTTGAGGTAGATGGAAACCAAGTAGTTCCTAAGGAGAAGGAGCCTGTGGCAGAGCCAAAGATAGATCTAGAGGGGTTTTGGATGCAGGAACTTGTGTAGAGTACATTATGGACCCATATATTGATATTAATCCCGATGCATTTGGATATGAGGGGCCTGGTACGCCTAAGTCCTATACTGTTTCTTTTGATTTGGGACCTCCAGTTTCGGATAGGGATGAGGATGATTAGGATGATATTATGTCTATAGTGTGATATGTACAGTTCGGCTTGTGTACTCTAGAATGATGATGTGCAGGGCACACAATTTTGTACTGATCTTATAGTTGACGAGGAATGAGTATATGTTACTACTTTTGATGTGTCCACTTTTACACTTCCTTTGAGATATATTATGTTTGTTTTACAATCAAAACCTTGTGAATTGTACAAATGCCACCCAAACGTACCCTAGGACGACCGAAACGAACTACTCAATACTATTCTGAGTTACCCATTGAAGAACCCCAAATGGGAAGTTCCCAACTTGCATCCCTGGACCACCCTATGTTCCTAACATTTCAAAAGATGGCTGATACAATTCAGCAATTGACTGAAAATACTACTAGGGCAAATGAGAATGCCTAGATGGGAGGGCAGAAGAATGAACTTGAATATGATAAAGCCCTTGAACGATTTCTAAAGTTTCACCCTCCTCAATTTCAAGGAAAACTTGATTCGGCGCAGGAAACTGAGAATAGGATTAGAACAAATGGGGAAATTTTTTGTTGCTTTAAACTATTCAGAATCAAGGAAGGTCCAGTTTGCAACAACATTCCAGTTACAAGGGCCTGCACAAGACTGGTGGAATAGAGAAATGAACCAGCAAGAGTGGGAGTGGATAGACTTTAAGACCAGTATAAAGAAGGAAATTATTCCCAGCTAGGTGGTGGAGAAAAAGGAGGATGAATTTCAGAATTTCTGACAAGCAAATCGTAATGGTGGGCCAATATGCAGCTGAATTTTACTAGATTATCCAAATATTGCCCACTCCTAGTATATTCAGCGGCAGATAGAATCAGGCCCTTTGTGAAAGGCTTGCGACCTGAATTGAATAGAGTACTTGCATGTATGCCCCTAGCTAGTAACGTTGCGATAGAGATTGCCTTGAGAACTAAATGGCTGACATAGAGTAGGTGGATCTAGACATGTAAATTAGAAGAGCCCTCATCCTCGGACACAAATTTTTTAATTGCCCTCATCCTCGGAGATCACTAGATGGGTGAGACTAGTTAGAGGTAATCAAAAACAAAGATCAGGACCCACAAGAGGAAATCTAGAACAAGCTTCCACATCTAAGCTAGGACCTACTAAGCCATAGGTGAATGCTCGAGTGGTCGCATTGGACAAGGCAAACAATAATGCTACAGTAGTGGAAGGTACGCTCCCTATTTTTTATAAAGAAGCTAAAGTATTAATAGACCCAGGATCTATGCATTCTTTTATTGCAAATTTATTTCTTGAAACCATGGGGGCTAAAGGGGTGGAAACTCCATATGAAATGATTGTTAGTACTCCGTTGGAAAAATTAGTGAATAGTGATAAAATGAATGTGGGATGTAAAATTTCCATAGGAAATGTAATATTAGAAGGAGACCTGATATGCCTGCCCATAGAAGATTATGATGCTATCCTAGGCATGGATTGGTTATCCCAACATCACGCTCAAGTTGATTGTAGACATAAGGTGGTGCGATTTTATAGACCTAGAGAAACTATATTGGAGTTTGTAGGGATAATCAGGAGGAGAAATCATTCTTTCATATCAGGACTTAAAGCCTGGAAGTTGATTAGAAAGGCATGTACTGGATACTTGGCTTATGTACTGAATAAGCTAGGAGAAACCAAGAAACCGGAAGATGTCCCTGTGGTAAATGAAAATTTAGCTGTTTTTTCGGTGGAACTAAAAAAGTTACCACTGGAAAGGGAAGGAGAGTTCTCTATTGACTTAGTGCCAACAACAGAACCAGTTTCAAGGACTCCTTATAGAATGGCAGCAATAGAACTGTAGGAGCTTAAGAAGTAATTACAGGAATTGTTGGAGCAAGGATTTATCCGACCAAGCACTTTGCTTTGGGGAGCACTTGCATTGTTTGTTAAGAAAAAGGATGGATCACTACGAATGTGTATAGACTGTCGAGGATTAAATGCAGTGACGGTGAAGAATAAATATCCATTGCCCATGGTTGATGAGTTATTTGATCAACTACAAGGAGTAGGATGTTTTTCCAAGTTAGATCTGAGGCAATTATATTATCAAGTCCAAATTTGAGAGGAAGATATATCGAAAACTGCATTTAACACATGATATGGGCATTTTGAGTTCCTGGTGATGCCATTTGGTATTACCAATGCTCCTGCTACTTTTATGGATTTGATGCATCAAATATTTCAACCCTATTTGGACAATTTTATTGTCATTTTTATAAATGATATCTTGGTGTATTCAGTGAATCCTCAAGAACATGAATAGCATCTTTGGAAAGTATTGGAGAAGTTATGGGAGGCCAAATTATATGCAAAGTTTAGTAAATGTGAGTTTTGGTTACAAAAAGTATCATTCTTGGGACATGTAGTATCCAAGGAAGGAATTATGGTAAACCCTGCTAAGGTTGAAGTAGTGACAAATTGGAAACGTCGCAAAACTCCAATTGAAGTGCGAAGTTTTTTGGGATTGGCTAGGTATTATAGGAGATTCATTGAGGGATTTTCAAAAATAGCCTCACCTTTAACTCAACTTACTCGATAGAAAGTCCCTTTTGTGTGGATAGAGAAGTGTGAGAAGAATTTTCAAG
Source organism: Voacanga thouarsii (assembly GCA_026120185.1). Classification (NCBI taxonomy): domain Eukaryota; kingdom Viridiplantae; phylum Streptophyta; class Magnoliopsida; order Gentianales; family Apocynaceae; genus Voacanga; species Voacanga thouarsii. The sequence goes on from JANUWF010003370.1 coordinate 2,331,692, forward strand.
AATTGAAACAAAGGTTAAGCTCTGCTCCTGTCTTAGCAACTTGTGATGGATAAACCTTTTGGGGTATATTCTAATGCATCAAAGGAAGGGTTAGGAGTATTGATGCATGAGAGAAGAATGATAGCCTATATCTCTAGGAAATTGAAACCACATGAAGAGAAATACACCACTCATGATCTGGAGTTGGCAGCCATTGTATTTGCTTTAAAGAAGTGGAGACACTATTTATATGGAGTTGAGTTTGTAGTTTTTACAGATCATAAAAGCTTGAAGTACGTCTTCACTCAAAAGGATTTGAATATGAGACAGTCGTAGGTGGATGGAATTCTTGGAAGAATTTTGATGCCCAATTAGATATCATCTTGGGAAAGCAAATACGGTAGCAGATGCTTTGAGTAGAAAAGCCGATCTTTACGCTCTTCGAATGACATGTGTCCTAAACTTAGAAACATTTACGATTGAAGGCCGAATGAGAATGAGTAATATTTCAATTCAACCTGCCTTTCTGTAACAATTGAAAGAAGAGCAAGATAAGGAAGGATGAAGAATTGCAAAGGATAGTGCAAAAAGAGATGAATAGATGGGAAGGTGAATTTCAAAGGGGTAATGATGGAATCCTCAATTATCGAGACCGGTATTGTATTCCAAGACAAGCTGCAGTAAAACAAGATATCTTGACTGCGGCACATCGTAGTAGGTATACCATCCACCCAGGAGCAGTAAAGATGTATCAAGACTTAAAGAAACGCTATTGGTGGATTGGAATGATGAAAGATATCTCAGAGTTTGTAACTCAATGTTTAACCTGCTAACAATGAAAACTGATCAACAACGACCTGGAGGTTTATTACAACCACTACCTATCCTATCATGGAAATGGGATAAAATCACCATGGATTTTGTAACAGGATTGCCCATGGTGGTAGGACAACGGGATACTATATGGGTGGTGGTGGACCGAGTAACTAAGTTTGCTCATTTCATTCCAATTAACCAACGGGATTCTTTAGAGAAATTGAGTAAAATCTATATGGAAGAGGTAGTCAAATTGCATGGGGTACCCTCTAATTATATTAGATCGAGATCCCAAATTCACCTCAAGATTTTGGACTAAGTTGCAAAAGAAATATGGGACAACGTTGAAATTTAGTACTGCAACACCCACAAACAGATGGACAGATCGAACAAATGAATCGAGTTCTAGAAGACATGTTGTGGGCCTGTGTTTTAGATTTCGAAACTAAGTGGATTGATAATTTAGCATATGTAGAGTTTGCATACAATAATAGTTATCAATTAACGATTGGAATAACCCTATTTGAAGCTCTATATGGAAGAAAATGTCAGTTCCCATTATATTGGGAAAGCCTAGGATGGAGATCTAATGAACAGCATGCGTTTGACCTTGATGAAGTATGGCAGATGGTGGAGTTGATCAAAACTAGGCTGGAAGCAGCTCAGAGTAGGCAACAGAGTTACGCTGATTGACATAGGAGAGATATAGAATTTGAAGAAGAAGATCAGGCATTCTTAAAGTTGACTCCACAACAACAATTAAGAAACAGAGGACAAAGGAAGAAGTTGGCACCTAGGTATATTGGACCATTTCCTATTGTTAAACGAATTGGGAAGGTAGCTTATTGTTTGGAATTACCGGCAGAACTTCAAGGTATTCATAATGTATTTCATGTCTCCCAACTTCGAAAATATGTGGTGGATTCTTCACATGTTTTGAATGGAGAACCCATTGAGATGACTCCAAGTTTAAAGTATGAAGAAAAGCCTATTAAGACCTTGGAGTATGACAAAAAGGAACTGAGAAATAAAAAGATTCTACTTGTAAAGATGTTGTAGAATCATCACCCTGTACAATAGGACCAAGCATATAGAAGTTAAACATCATTTTTTCCGTGATCACCTGCTTAAAGGCGATGTGTGTGTTGAATATATTTCAACTGATAAACAACTCGACGACATCTTTACCAAAACCTCTAGCCGAAGAAAGATTCAACAATTTGAGAAGAGGTTTGGGAATTACAAAAATCTCATGACTGACTTGTTTGCACAAGTTTTCTTTATCTTGCAGAATCAATAAAGACAAAGATTTTGGACACAGTGTTTGGGTCCAAAACCCACCTCCAGAACTCATCCCTGAAAAAGTGCCATTTTGGACTTGCCTTTTGGATGCATCTTCGTCCGAAACATGAGTCCAATACGCGAGTAAATCTGACAGTGAAAAATAGCCGTTTTATAGCCGTTGGTACTTTACTTTATGTCTCTATATAAGGCTTCTAAACTTGATTTGACAGTAGATTTTTTCACTATCTTTCTAAGAAACACACTTGCTCTATAGAAAGCAAAAATCTCCTTTATCAAAGTGCTTCAAAGTGAAATCAAATTGTGCCTTAAAGGTAAAAGTATTTGTGCTTGTTCTTGGTGCGCACATCTACTCAAAGAAGTGAGCCTTTATTGTTCCATTCATTTTCAATCTCTTTTGTATACCAAGATTGTGGTGTAAAACCCATCGGGGGTGAGCCTTGATTAAGAGGTTTTGGAAAACCAAGTGCGGTGATCCTCTCTTGTGTTTGGTATAGATTGATTCCATTAAGTTGGGTAAATGAAATCTAATTGAAAATCCATAAGTGTGAGCTTAAGTAGTGGATGATCTTGGTAGATCGAGCCACTATACATTCCGTATCTCATTTCTCTACATATAGCATTAATTGCATTATGCGTCTTATCTTAGATCAAATCTGGATATTTCTCAATATTTCCTTGGATAGCTTTTTTTGTTGCCGTGTAGTTGGTCCAAGAAATTTGAAGAACATTTATATTCTGTAAAGCAGATTTCTTAAAAAATTTTAGTTTGACAAAAACCTTATTCACCCCCCTAAGGTTTTTCATTTGGTATCAGAGCGAGGTCTACTTATTCTCGATCTAACAATCTTGTAGGAAAGATCCTCATGGTCGAAGGATCTACTCATCCTTCAACCAATCATCCTCATTTGGTATCAACTCATCATTTCCTCCATATGTTGAAGGTTCATCAACAAATTGACCTGCATTGTTTAATGGAAACAACTACACATTCTGGGAAAACAGAATGAAAATCTATGTGTGCTCAATCAACTTTGAGTTGTGGAATTTGATAGAAAAGTGCCTTTTATTCCATCAAAAGTTGTTGATGGCATAAAAATGCCTAAACAAAATGACGAGTTCGATTTTGAAGACAACGCTAAATAAAAGATGACATTGAATTTTCAGGCTACGAATATCTTGTGCTGTGCACTGGATGCCACTGAATACAATCGAGTTAGTGGTTGCGATTCAGCCCATGACATGTGAAAATTACTTGAGGTCACCCATGAGGGACAAACCATGTTAGGGAACCAAATTGGAGCTTCTTAATTCATGATTATGAATTATTCACAATGAAGGCGAATGAAAGCATTACTGATATGTTCACTAGATCCACAAGGGAAGGTTTATTCCCTTGGGGAACAAAATCAAAAAATTTTGGATGCATTACCTAAAGCTGGTAGCCTAAAGCTCTTGCTGTGGAAGAATCCAAGGATTTAAAATCCTTACCAACCGAAGAGCTGATTGGCTCTCTTCTAACGCATGAAATGAAACTCAACTGGTTTCAGGAATCCGATGATCATGATAAAGGTAAAAAGGGAATAGCACTGAAAGCTGAAAAAAAGGATGTACAAACTAGTCAATCGGACAGCAGTGATGAAACCAAAGTAGACAAATGAAGATTTGGCAATGATAGCAAAGAAATTCATAAGGATGTTCAACAAAGGGAACTTCAAAAGAGGAAAGAAGTTCGTATAAAGGAAAAGACAATCCTCAGCGTTCAAGCCTTAATGTTATGAATGCAAAGACATTGAACACTTTATTGCTGACTGTCCAGTTGCAAATGAAAAGGAAGGCAGAATATTTAAAAAGAAGAAGAAGGAGCTGAAGGCAAAGAAAGGTAAAGGGATTGATGGGGACATGGGTTCAAAATGGATCGAGTCTGAAGAAGAAGATTCTGAAAATGAAACCGCCAACATATACGCTTCATGGCCATGGAAAACGAGGTAAATTCTACTACCACCGATTTCATGTCTAATTCGCATATATCTAAACGTGAAAAGCATGATGATCCAAATGAATTGTTATTTGATATGTTCCGTGAACTAAAAAAACTGTCTAGAAAAAATATAGAAATGAAATTGAAGATTGATTGCTTGTGAAATGAGAATGAAAAGTTGTTGAGCGAGAACAAAATGTCTCTTGAGTCACACAGATGTGCTATTATGGAAAAGGATGTGATCATGACTACTTTACGAGTATGTATCTCTGGAAAATGAGAGTTTGTACGATAAAAATCATTCTCTTGAAAGTATGTCAGCACGTTTGATGACATGAAAAATAGAGTCAATGATCTTACCACATGTATTGAAAAATTCACAAACGGCAAAAACAACCTGGAAAAATTACTTGGGACTCAACATCAAGCTAGAAAACGAAATGGCCTAGGAAATAGACATGAGAATAAGGACAAAATTCACAAGCTTCGATTTGTTAAAGCTACCTCATATTGTGAGAAATCGGGACACATAGCATCGAGGTGTCTTATTGAGAAGAAAGTGGAATCGGTGGAATAACATTTTGGAAAATTAGATGAAACACTACCAACTCCCATTGACCCAAGGAAACGTGGGTACCAAGAATCACTTTTCTTTCTCATGTATAGGCACATTCATTGAAGAAAACGAGCTTCACCAAGTGGTTGTTCAAGACACATATGACTAGAAATGCAGCCTTGTTAGAAGATGTACAAACCACAAATGAAGGATACGTTACCTTTGGAGACAAAAAAGAAAGGAAAAATTCTTGGCATAGGTAACATTGGTAAAGGTTCCTCAACTATTACAAAACAAGTATTACTAATTGATGAGCTGAAATATAATTTGCTTCGCATTAGCTAACTATGTGACAAGCAAAGTCATTTTTGAAAAGGATTCTTGCTCTATCATGGATAGCTCAAATTTTGAAACAATCTTTATTGCCAACAGTGTTGGAAATGTGTATGTATTCTATCTAAATGACCTTATAACTCATGGTATTAGATGCCTCGCCGTACATGACAATGATGGTTACCTTTGGCATAGAAGATTAGGCCATGTATCTTTTGATTTGCCAAACAAATTGTCCTCAAAAGAGCGTGTTAGGGGATTGCCCAAAATGAAGTTTGATAAAAGTAAAATTTGTGATGCATGCCAATTTGGAAAACAAATCAAAACTACCTTTCGACCCAAGAAAATGATTTCAACCTCAAAACCTCTTGGATTAATTCATATGGATTTGTTTGGACCAATGAGGACTATTAGCCTTGGCGGTAAAAAGTATGCATATGTGCTAGTTGATGATTTCTTGGACTAAAGGATGAAGCCTTTTTTGAATTTTCAAAACTGATCAAACGCGTCCAAAACGCTATTGGATGCAAACTCTAATAGAAGTGACAATGGTAGAGAATTTTGCAACAATTAATTCACACTTTTGTGATGAAAATGGAGTATTTCACAATTTTTTAGCAGCCAAAAACACCTCAACAAAATGGTGTTGTTGAGAGGAAAAATCGAACTTTGCAAGAAATGGCTAGATCCATGATTTGTGAAAATGGGCTTCCAAAATACGTTTGGGCCGAAGTTGTTAATACAGACATGCTATATTGTAAACCGAGTAATGTTGAGACCGTTTTTGAGAAAAACACCATTTGAACTTATGTTTGACAAAACTCCATCAATCTCCTATTTTAAAGTGTTCGGCTGCAAATGTTTTGTTCTTCACACCCAAGCCACTCTTGGAAAATTTGATACCAAATCCGATGAGCCTATATTTCTTGGATACTCTTCCAATAAAAAGGCATATAGAGTGTACGATAAAAGAACTTTATGTGTGGAAGAATCCGTACATGTTGTTTTTGATGAATCTAACATTTATACACCAATGACAGATGATGATGATGATGTAGGAGGTTCCAAGGAAGTAAGAAAAGACTAACTCAAAACTCCACCTCTAGATACTCATGCAAAAGAAGAAAAAGTTGAAGAACAACAAGCTAAACAAGGAAGGCAACAAACTAAACTGTCCACAGATCAACAATTACCAAAGGATTGGAAATACAAAATCGGTCATCCATCCTAAAGAACAAATCACTGGTGATCCAAGCTATGGATGGAGTTAAAACTAGACGGTATTTCACAGATAACGTTGCCCTTCTCTCAAGTATAGAACCTAACCGTATTGATATAGCACTACATGATGAATTTTGGATGATTGCTATGCAAGAAGAACTCAAGAGGCTTGATCGATACCACTCGTGTTTATCAAATCTGATAAATCTGGTGATCTACTTATTGCTTAAATTTATGTTGATGACATCATTTTTTGTGCTACTAATGATTTCTTATGCAAGATGTTTGCTAAGACAATGCAGTAAGAATTCAAAATAAGTATGATGGGAGAACTAAACTTCTTTTTCGCACTACAAATTAAGCAAACCAAGAATGAAATCTTCATAAATCATGCTAAGTATGCCAAGGAATTGCTCAAAGCCAGAGAAAACTGCACACCTATGAGTACTTCTATAAAACTTGATAGAGATGAAAAGGGTAAGAAGGTAGATGAACATAAGTATAGAGGTATGATTAGAAGCTCACTCTATCTCACTACTAGCCGGCTTGACATTATGTTTTCAGTTTTGTCTTTGTGCCCGGTTTCAATCATGTCCAAAGGAATCACACCTGTGTGCAGTCAAACACATCCTTCAATATCTAATCGGCACACATGATTGTGGCTTATGGTATCCTCACACTAGCACGTTTGATCTTATAGGATAGACTGATGCCGATTATGCGAGCTGCAAAGTGGAAAGAAAAAGCACAAGTGGCCATTGTCAATTTCTTGGACACTCTCTAGTGTCATGTCACAGCAGAAAGTAAGCTTATGTAGTATCCTTATCCACAACCGAGGCCGAATATATTGCAGTTAGCAGTTGCTACGCACAAATCTTGTGGATGTAAAATACATTGCTTGATTTTGGTTTTAACTTTAATTGCATACCTATATTATGTGACAATACAACTGCTATCAATCTAACTAAGAATCCTGTTCAACATTCTAGGACCAAGCATATAGAAGTTAAACATCATTTTTTCCGTGATCACGTGCTTAAAGGCGATGTGTGTGTTGAATATATTTCAACTGATAAGCAATTCGACGACATCTTTACCAAAACCTCTAGCCGAAGAAAGATTCAACAATCTGAGAAGAGGTTTGGGAATTACAAAAATCTCATGACTGACTTGTTTGCACAAGTTTTCTTTATCTTGCAGAATCAATGAAGACAAAGATTTTGGACACAGTGTTTGGGTCCAAAACCCACCTCCAGAACTCATCCCTGAAAAAGTGCCATTTTGGACTTGCCTTTTGGATGCATCATCGTCCGAAACATGAGTCCAAAACGCGGGTAAATCTGACAGTGAAAAATAGCCGTTTTATAGCCGTTGGTACTTTACTTTATGTCTCTATATAAGGCTTCTAAACTTGATTTGACAGTAGATTTTTTCTCTATCTTTCTAAGAAACACACTTGCTCTATAGAAAGCAAAAATCTCCTTTATCAAAGTGCTTCAAAGTGAAATCAAATTGTGCCTTAAAGGTAAAAGTGTTTGTGCTTGTTCTTGGTGCGCACATCTACTCAAAGAAGTGAGCCTTCATTGTTCCATTCATTTTCAATCTCTTTTGTGTACCAAGATTGTGGTGTAAAACCCATCGGGGGTGAGCCTTGATTAAGAGGTTTTGGAAAACCAAGTGCGGTGATCCTCTCTTGTATTTGGTATAGATTGATTCCATTAAGTTGGGTAAATGAAATCTAATTGAAAATCCATAAGTGTGAGCTTAAGTAGTGGATGATCTTGGTAGATCGAACCACTATACATTCCGTATCTCATTTCTCTACATATAGCATTAATTGCATTATGCGTCTTATCTTAGATCAAATCTGGGTATTTCTCAATATTTCGTTGGATAGCTTTTTTTTGTTGCCGTGTAGTTGGTCCAAGAAATTTGAAGAACATTTATATTCTGTAAAGCAGATTTCTTAAAAAATTTTAGTTTGACAAAAACCTTATTCAACCCCCTAAGGTTTTTCATTTGGTATCGTAGCGAGGTCTACTTATTCTCGATCTAACAATCTTGTAGGAAAGATCCTCATGGTTGAAGGATCTACTCATCCTTCAACCAATCATCCTCATTTGGTATCAACTCATCCTTTCTTCCATATGTTGAAGGTTCATCAACAAATTGACCTGCATTGTTTAATGGAAACAAACTACACATTCTGGGAAAACAGAATGAAAATCTATGTGTGCTCAATCAACTTTGAGTTGTGGAATTTGATAGAAAAGTGTCTTCTTATTCCATCAAAAGTTGTTGATGGCATAAAAATGCCTAAACAAAATGACGAGTTTGATTTTGAAGACAATGCTAAATAAAAGATGACATTGAATTTTCAGGCTATGAACATCTCGTGCTGTGCACTGGATGCCACTGAATACAATCGAGTTAGTGGTTGCGATTTCAGCCCATGACATGTGAAAATTACTTGAGGTCACCCATGAGGGACAAACCATGTTAAGGAATCCAAATTGGAGCTTCTTAATTCATGATTATGAATTATTCACAATGAAGGCGAATGAAAGCATTACTGATATGTTCACTAGATCCACAAGGGAAGGTTTATTCCCTTGGGGAACAAAATCAAAAAATTTTGGATGCATTACCTAAAGCTGGTAGCCTAAAGCTCTTGCTGTGGAAGAATCCAAGGATTTAAAATCCTTACCAACCGAAGAGCTGATTGGCTCTCTTCTAACGCATGAAATGAAACTCAACTGGTTTCGGGAATCCGATGATCATGATAAAGGTAAAAAGGGAATAGCACCGAAAGCTGAAAAAAAGGATGTACAAACTAGTCAATCGGACAGCAGTGATGAAACCAAAGTAGACAAATGAAGATTTGGCAATGATAGCAAAGAAATTCATAAGGATGTTCAACAAAGGGAACTTCAAAAGAGGAAAGAAGTTCGTATAAAGGAAAAGACAATCCTCAGCGTTCAAGCCTTAATGTTATGAATGCAAAGACATTGAACACTTTATTGCTGACTGTCCAGTTGCAAATGAAAAGGAAGGCAGAATATTTAAAAAGAAGAAGAAGGAGCTGAAGGCAAAGAAAGGTAAAGGGATTGATGGGGACATGGGTTCAAAATGGATCGAGTCTGAAGAAGAAGATTCTGAAAATGAAACCGCCAACATATACGCTTCATGGCCATGGAAAACGAGGTAAATTCTACTACCACTGATTTCATGTCTAATTCGCATATATCTAAACGTGAAAAGCATGATGATCCAAATGAATTGTTATTTGATATGTTCCGTGAACTAAAAAAACTGTCTAGAAAAAATATAGAAATGAAATTGAAGATTGATTGCTTGTGAAATGAGAATGAAAAGTTGTTGAGCGAGAACAAAATGTCTCTTGAGTCACACAGATGTGCTATTATGGAAAAGGATGTGATCATGACCACTTTACAGTATGTATCTCTGGAAAATGAGAGTTTGTACGATAAAAATCATTCTCTTGAAAGTATGTCAGCACGTTTGATGACATGAAAAATAGAGTCAATGATCTTACCACATGTATTGAAAAATTCACAAACGGCAAAAACAACCTGGAAAAATTACTTGGGACTCAACATCAAGCTAGAAAACGAAATGGCCTAGGAAATAGACATGAGAATAAGGACAAAATTCACAAGCTTCGATTTGTTAAAGCTACCTCATATTGTGAGAAATCGGGACACATAGCATCGAGGTGTCTTATTGAGAAGAAAGTGGAATCGGTGGAATAACATTTTGGAAAATTAGATGAAACACTACCAACTCCCATTGACCCAAGGAAACGTGGGTACCAAGAATCACTTTTCTTTCTCATGTATAGGCACATTCATTGAAGAAAACGAGCTTCACCAAGTGGTTGTTCAAGACACATATGACTAGAAATGCAGCCTTGTTAGAAGATGTACAAACCACAAATGAAGGATACGTTACCTTTGGAGACAAAAAAGAAAGGAAAAATTCTTGGCATAGGTAACATTGGTAAAGGTTCCTCAACTATTACAAAACAAGTATTACTAATTGATGAGCTGAAATATAATTTGCTTCGCATTAGCTAACTATGTGACAAGCAAAGTCATTTTTGAAAAGGATTCTTGCTCTATCATGGATAGCTCAAATTTTGAAACAATCTTTATTGCCAACAGTGTTGGAAATGTGTATGTATTCTATCTAAATGACCTTATAACTCATGGTATTAGATGCCTCGCCGTACATGACAATGATGGTTACCTTTGGCATAGAAGATTAGGCCATGTATCTTTTGATTTGCCAAACAAATTGTCCTCAAAAGAGCGTGTTAGGGGATTGCCCAAAATGAAGTTTGATAAAAGTAAAATTTGTGATGCATGCCAATTTGGAAAACAAATCAAAACTACCTTTCGACCCAAGAAAATGATTTCAACCTCAAAACCTCTTGGATTAATTCATATGGATTTGTTTGGACCAATGAGGACTATTAGCCTTGGCGGTAAAAAGTATGCATATGTGCTAGTTGATGATTTCTTGGACTAAAGGATGAAGCCTTTTTGAATTTTCAAAACTGATCAAACGCGTCCAAAACGCTATTGGATGCAAACTCTAATAGAAGTGACAATGGTAGAGAATTTTGCAACAATTAATTCACACTTTTGTGATGAAAATGGAGTATTTCACAATTTTTTAGCAGCCAAAAACACCTCAACAAAATGGTGTTGTTGAGAGGAAAAATCGAACTTTGCAAGAAATGGCTAGATCCATGATTTGTGAAAATGGGCTTCCAAAATACGTTTGGGCCGAAGTTGTTAATACAGACATGCTATATTGTAAACCGAGTAATGTTGAGACCGTTTTTGAGAAAAACACCATTTGAACTTATGTTTGACAAAACTCCATCAATCTCCTATTTTAAAGTGTTCGGCTGCAAATGTTTTGTTCTTCACACCCAAGCCACTCTTGGAAAATTTGATACCAAATCCGATGAGCCTATATTTCTTGGATACTCTTCCAATAAAAAGGCATATAGAGTGTACGATAAAAGAACTTTATGTGTGGAAGAATCCGTACATGTTGTTTTTGATGAATCTAACATTTATACACCAATGACAGATGATGATGATGATGTAGGAGGTTCCAAGGAAGTAAGAAAAGACTAACTCAAAACTCCACCTCTAGATACTCATGCAAAAGAAGAAAAAGTTGAAGAACAACAAGCTAAACAAGGAAGGCAACAAACTAAACTGTCCACAGATCAACAATTACCAAAGGATTGGAAATACAAAATCGGTCATCCATCCTAAAGAACAAATCACTGGTGATCCAAGCTATGGATGGAGTTAAAACTAGACGGTATTTCACAGATAACGTTGCCCTTCTCTCAAGTATAGAACCTAACCGTATTGATATAGCACTACATGATGAATTTTGGATGATTGCTATGCAAGAAGAACTCAAGAGGCTTGATCGATACCACTCGTGTTTATCAAATCTGATAAATCTGGTGATCTACTTATTGCTTAAATTTATGTTGATGACATCATTTTTTGTGCTACTAATGATTTCTTATGCAAGATGTTTGCTAAGACAATGCAGTAAGAATTCAAAATAAGTATGATGGGAGAACTAAACTTCTTTTTCGCACTACAAATTAAGCAAACCAAGAATGAAATCTTCATAAATCATGCTAAGTATGCCAAGGAATTGCTCAAAGCCAGAGAAAACTGCACACCTATGAGTACTTCTATAAAACTTGATAGAGATGAAAAGGGTAAGAAGGTAGATGAACATAAGTATAGAGGTATGATTAGAAGCTCACTCTATCTCACTACTAGCCGGCTTGACATTATGTTTTCAGTTTTGTCTTTGTGCCCGGTTTCAATCATGTCCAAAGGAATCACACCTGTGTGCAGTCAAACACATCCTTCAATATCTAATCGGCACACATGATTGTGGCTTATGGTATCCTCACACTAGCACGTTTGATCTTATAGGATAGACTGATGCCGATTATGCGAGCTGCAAAGTGGAAAGAAAAAGCACAAGTGGCCATTGTCAATTTCTTGGACACTCTCTAGTGTCATGTCACAGCAGAAAGTAAGCTTATGTAGTATCCTTATCCACAACCGAGGCCGAATATATTGCAGTTAGCAGTTGCTACGCACAAATCTTGTGGATGTAAAATACATTGCTTGATTTTGGTTTTAACTTTAATTGCATACCTATATTATGTGACAATACAACTGCTATCAATCTAACTAAGAATCCTGTTCAACATTCTAGGACCAAGCATATAGAAGTTAAACATCATTTTTTCCGTGATCACGTGCTTAAAGGCGATGTGTGTGTTGAATATATTTCAACTGATAAGCAATTCGACGACATCTTTACCAAAACCTCTAGCCGAAGAAAGATTCAACAATCTGAGAAGAGGTTTGGGAATTACAAAAATCTCATGACTGACTTGTTTGCACAAGTTTTCTTTATCTTGCAGAATCAATGAAGACAAAGATTTTGGACACAGTGTTTGGGTCCAAAACCCACCTCCAGAACTCATCCCTGAAAAAGTGCCATTTTGGACTTGCCTTTTGGATGCATCATCGTCCGAAACATGAGTCCAAAACGCGGGTAAATCTGACAGTGAAAAATAGCCGTTGGTACTTTACTTTATGTCTCTATATAAGGCTTCTAAACTTAATTTGACAGTAGATTTTTTCTCTATCTTTCTAAGAAACACACTTGCTCTATAGAAAGCAAAAATCTCCTTTATCAAAGTGCTTCAAAGTGAAATCAAATTGTGCCTTAAAGGTAAAAGTGTTTGTGCTTGTTCTTGGTGCGCACATCTACTCAAAGAAGTGAGCCTTCATTGTTCCATTCATTTTCAATCTCTTTTGTGTACCAAGATTGTGGTGTAAAACCCATCGGGGGTGAGCCTTGATTAAGAGGTTTTGGAAAACCAAGTGCGGTGATCCTCTCTTGTATTTGGTATAGATTGATTCCATTAAGTTGGGTAAATGAAATCTAATTGAAAATCCATAAGTGTGAGCTTAAGTAGTGGATGATCTTGGTAGATCGAACCACTATACATTCCGTATCTCATTTCTCTACATATAGCATTAATTGCATTATGCGTCTTATCTTAGATCAAATCTGGATATTTCTCAATATTTCCTTGGATAGCTTTTTTTGTTGCCGTGTAGTTGGTCCAAGAAATTTGAAGAACATTTATATTCTGTAAAGCAAATTTCTTAAAAAATTTTAGTTTGACAAAAACCTTATTCACCCCCCCAAGGTTTTTCATTTGGTATCAGAGCGAGGTCTACTTATTCTCGATCTAACAATCTTGTAGGAAAGATCCTCATGGTTGAAGGATCTACTCATCCTTCAACCAATCATCCTCATTTGGTATCAACTCATCCTTTCTTCCATATGTTGAAGGTTCATCAACAAATTGACCTGCATTGTTTAATGGAAACAAACTACACATTCTGGGAAAACAGAATGAAAATCTATGTGTGCTCAATCAACTTTGAGTTGTGGAATTTGATAGAAATGTGTCTTCTTATTCCATCAAAAGTTGTTGATGGCATAAAAATGCCTAAACAAAATGACGAGTTTGATTTTGAAGACAATGCTAAATAAAAGATGACATTGAATTTTCAGGCTATGAACATCTCGTGCTGTGCACTGGATGCCACTGAATACAATCGAGTTAGTGGTTGCGATTCAGCCCATGACATGTGAAAATTACTTGAGGTCACCCATGAGGGACAAACCATGTTAAGGAATCCAAATTGGAGCTTCTTAATTCATGATTATGAATTATTCACAATGAAGGCGAATGAAAGCATTACTGATATGTTCACTAGATCCACAAGGGAAGGTTTATTCCCTTGGGGAACAAAATCAAAAAATTTTGGATGCATTACCTAAAGCTGGTAGCCTAAAGCTCTTGCTGTGGAAGAATCCAAGGATTTAAAATCCTTACCAACCGAAGAGCTGATTGGCTCTCTTCTAACGCATGAAATGAAACTCAACTGGTTTCAGGAATCCGATGATCATGATAAAGGTAAAAAGGGAATAGCACTGAAAGCTGAAAAAAAGGATGTACAAACCAGTCAATCAGACAGTAGTGATGAAACCGAAGTAGACAAACGAAGATTTGGCAATGATAGCAAAGAAATTCATAAGGATGTTCAACAAAGGGAACTTCAAAAGAGGAAAGAAGTTCGTATAAAGGAAAAGACAATCCTCAGCGTTCAAGCCTTAATGTTTTGAATGCAAAGACACTGAACACTTTATTGCTGACTGTCCAGCTGCAAATGAAAAGGAAGGCAGAATATTTAAAAAGAAGAAGAAGGAGCTGAAGGCAAAGAAAGGCAAAGGGATTGATGGGGACATGGGTTCAAAATGGATCGAGTCTGAAGAAGAAGATTCTGAAAATGAAACCGCCAACATATATGCTTCATGGCCATGGAAAACGAGGTAAATTCTACTACCACTGATTTCATGTCTAATTCGCATATATCTAAACGTGAAAAGCATGATGATCCAAATGAATTGTTATTTGATATGTTCCGTGAACTAAAAAAACTGTCTAGAAAAAATATAGAAATGAAATTGAAGATTGATTGCTTGTGAAATGAGGATGAAAAGTTGTTGAGCGAGAACAAAATGTCTCTTGAGTCACACAGATGTGCTATTATGGAAAAGGATGTGATCATGACCACTTTACAGTATGTATCTCTGGAAAATGAGAGTTTGTACGATAAAAATCATTCTCTTGAAAGTATGTCAGCACGTTTGATGACATGAAAAATAGAGTCAATGATCTTACCACATGTATTGAAAAATTCACAAACGGCAAAAACAACCTGGAAAAATTACTTGGGACTCAACATCAAGCTAGAAAACGAAATGGCCTAGGAAATAGACATGAGAATAAGGACAAAATTCACAAGCTTCGATTTGTTAAAGCTACCTCATATTGTGAGAAATCGGGACACATAGCATCGAGGTGTCTTATTGAGAAGAAAGTGGAATCGGTGGAATAACATTTTGGAAAATTAGATGAAACACTACCAACTCCCATTGACCCAAGGAAACGTGGGTACCAAGAATCACTTTTCTTTCTCATGTATAGGCACATTCATTGAAGAAAACGAGCTTCACCAAGTGGTTGTTCAAGACACATATGACTAGAAATGCAGCCTTGTTAGAAGATGTACAAACCACAAATGAAGGATACGTTACCTTTGGAGACAAAAAAGAAAGGAAAAATTCTTGGCATAGGTAACATTGGTAAAGGTTCCTCAACTATTACAAAACAAGTATTACTAATTGATGAGCTGAAATATAATTTGCTTCGCATTAGCTAACTATGTGACAAGCAAAGTCATTTTTGAAAAGGATTCTTGCTCTATCATGGATAGCTCAAATTTTGAAACAATCTTTATTGCCAACAGTGTTGGAAATGTGTATGTATTCTATCTAAATGACCTTATAACTCATGGTATTAGATGCCTCGCCGTACATGACAATGATGGTTACCTTTGGCATAGAAGATTAGGCCATGTATCTTTTGATTTGCCAAACAAATTGTCCTCAAAAGAGCGTGTTAGGGGATTGCCCAAAATGAAGTTTGATAAAAGTAAAATTTGTGATGCATGCCAATTTGGAAAACAAATCAAAACTACCTTTCGACCCAAGAAAATGATTTCAACCTCAAAACCTCTTGGATTAATTCATATGGATTTGTTTGGACCAATGAGGACTATTAGCCTTGGCGGTAAAAAGTATGCATATGTGCTAGTTGATGATTTCTTGGACTAAAGGATGAAGCCTTTTTTGAATTTTCAAAACTGATCAAACGCGTCCAAAACGCTATTGGATGCAAACTCTAATAGAAGTGACAATGGTAGAGAATTTTGCAACAATTAATTCACACTTTTGTGATGAAAATGGAGTATTTCACAATTTTTTAGCAGCCAAAAACACCTCAACAAAATGGTGTTGTTGAGAGGAAAAATCGAACTTTGCAAGAAATGGCTAGATCCATGATTTGTGAAAATGGGCTTCCAAAATACGTTTGGGCCGAAGTTGTTAATACAGACATGCTATATTGTAAACCGAGTAATGTTGAGACCGTTTTTGAGAAAAACACCATTTGAACTTATGTTTGACAAAACTCCATCAATCTCCTATTTTAAAGTGTTCGGCTGCAAATGTTTTGTTCTTCACACCCAAGCCACTCTTGGAAAATTTGATACCAAATCCGATGAGCCTATATTTCTTGGATACTCTTCCAATAAAAAGGCATATAGAGTGTACGATAAAAGAACTTTATGTGTGGAAGAATCCGTACATGTTGTTTTTGATGAATCTAACATTTATACACCAATGACAGATGATGATGATGATGTAGGAGGTTCCAAGGAAGTAAGAAAAGACTAACTCAAAACTCCACCTCTAGATACTCATGCAAAAGAAGAAAAAGTTGAAGAACAACAAGCTAAACAAGGAAGGCAACAAACTAAACTGTCCACAGATCAACAATTACCAAAGGATTGGAAATACAAAATCGGTCATCCATCCTAAAGAACAAATCACTGGTGATCCAAGCTATGGATGGAGTTAAAACTAGACGGTATTTCACAGATAACGTTGCCCTTCTCTCAAGTATAGAACCTAACCGTATTGATATAGCACTACATGATGAATTTTGGATGATTGCTATGCAAGAAGAACTCAAGAGGCTTGATCGATACCACTCGTGTTTATCAAATCTGATAAATCTGGTGATCTACTTATTGCTTAAATTTATGTTGATGACATCATTTTTTGTGCTACTAATGATTTCTTATGCAAGATGTTTGCTAAGACAATGCAGTAAGAATTCAAAATAAGTATGATGGGAGAACTAAACTTCTTTTTCGCACTACAAATTAAGCAAACCAAGAATGAAATCTTCATAAATCATGCTAAGTATGCCAAGGAATTGCTCAAAGCCGAGAAAACTGCACACCTATGAGTACTTCTATAAAACTTGATAGAGATGAAAAGGGTAAGAAGGTAGATGAACATAAGTATAGAGGTATGATTAGAAGCTCACTCTATCTCACTACTAGCCGGCTTGACATTATGTTTTCAGTTTTGTCTTTGTGCCCGGTTTCAATCATGTCCAAAGGAATCACACCTGTGTGCAGTCAAACACATCCTTCAATATCTAATCGGCACACATGATTGTGGCTTATGGTATCCTCACACTAGCACGTTTGATCTTATAGGATAGACTGATGCCGATTATGCGAGATGCAAAGTGGAAAGAAAAAGCACAAGTGGCCATTGTCAATTTCTTGGACACTCTCTAGTGTCATGTCACAGCAGAAAGTAAGCTTATGTAGTATCCTTATCCACAACCGAGGCCGAATATATTGCAGTTAGCAGTTGCTACGCACAAATCTTGTGGATGTAAAATACATTGCTTGATTTTGGTTTTAACTTTAATTGCATACCTATATTATGTGACAATACAACTGCTATCAATCTAACTAAGAATCCTGTTCAACATTCTAGGACCAAGCATATAGAAGTTAAACATCATTTTTTCCGTGATCACGTGCTCAAAGGCGATGTGTGTGTTGAATATATTTCAACTGATAAACAACTCGACGACATCTTTACCAAAACCTCTAGCCGAAGAAAGATTCAACAATCTGAGAAGAGGTTTGGGAATTACAAAAATCTCATGACTGACTTGTTTGCACAAGTTTTCTTTATCTTGCAGAATCAATGAAGACAAAGATTTTGGACACAGTGTTTGGGTCCAAAACCCACCTCCAGAACTCATCCCTGAAAAAGTGCCATTTTGGACTTGCCTTTTGGATGCATCATCGTCCGAAACATGAGTCCAAAACGCGGGTAAATCTGACAGTGAAAAATAGCCGTTTTATAGCCGTTGGTACTTTACTTTATGTCTCTATATAAGGCTTCTAAACTTGATTTGACAGTAGATTTTTTCTCTATCTTTCTAAGAAACACACTTGCTCTATAGAAAGCAAAAATCTCCTTTATCAAAGTGCTTCAAAGTGAAATCAAATTGTGCCTTAAAGGTAAAAGTGTTTGTGCTTGTTCTTGGTGCGCACATCTACTCAAAGAAGTGAGCCTTCATTGTTCCATTCATTTTCAATCTCTTTTGTGTACCAAGATTGTGGTGTAAAACCCATCGGGGGTGAGCCTTGATTAAGAGGTTTTGGAAAACCAAGTGCGGTGATCCTCTCTTGTGTTTGGTATAGATTGATTCCATTAAGTTGGGTAAATGAAATCTAATTGAAAATCCATAAGTGTGAGCTTAAGTAGTGGATGATCTTGGTAGATCGAGCCACTATACATTCCGTATCTCATTTCTCTACATATAGCATTAATTGCATTATGCGTCTTATCTTAGATCAAATCTGGATATTTCTCAATATTTCCTTGGATAGCTTTTTTTGTTGCCGTGTAGTTGGTCCAAGAAATTTGAAGAACATTTATATTACGTAAAGCAGATTTCTTAAAAAATTTTAGTTTGACAAAAACCTTATTCACCCCCCTAAGGTTTTTCATTTGGTATCAGAGCGAGGTCTACTTATTCTCGATCTAACAATCTTGTAGGAAAGATCCTCATGGTCGAAGGATCTACTCATCCTTCAACCAATCATCCTCATTTGGTATCAACTCATCATTTCCTCCATATGTTGAAGGTTCATCAACAAATTGACCTGCATTGTTTAATGGAAACAAACTACACATTCTGGGAAAACAGAATGAAAATCTATGTGTGCTCAATCAACTTTGAGTTGTGGAATTTGATAGAAAAGTGCCTTCTTATTCCATCAAAAGTTGTTGATGGCATAAAAATGCCTAAACAAAATGACGAGTTCGATTTTGAAGACAACGCTAAATAAAAGATGACATTGAATTTTCAGGCTACGAATATCTTGTGCTGTGCACTGGATGCCACTGAATACAATCGAGTTAGTGGTTGCGATTCAGCCCATGACATGTGAAAATTACTTGAGGTCACCCATGAGGGACAAACCATGTTAAGGAATCCAAATTGGAGCTTCTTAATTCATGATTATGAATTATTCACAATGAAGGCGAATGAAAGCATTACTGATATGTTCACTAGATCCACAAGGGAAGGTTTATTCCCTTGGGGAACAAAATCAAAAAATTTTGGATGCATTACCTAAAGCTGGTAGCCTAAAGCTCTTGCTGTGGAAGAATCCAAGGATTTAAAATCCTTACCAACCGAAGAGCTGATTGGCTCTCTTCTAACGCATGAAATGAAACTCAACTGGTTTCAGGAATCCGATGATCATGATAAAGGTAAAAAGGGAATAGCACTGAAAGCTGAAAAAAAGGATGTACAAACTAGTCAATCGGACAGCAGTGATGAAACCAAAGTAGACAAATGAAGATTTGGCAATGATAGCAAAGAAATTCATAAGGATGTTCAACAAAGGGAACTTCAAAAGAGGAAAGAAGTTCGTATAAAGGAAAAGACAATCCTCAGCGTTCAAGCCTTAATGTTATGAATGCAAAGACATTGAACACTTTATTGCTGACTGTCCAGTTGCAAATGAAAAGGAAGGCAGAATATTTAAAAAGAAGAAGAAGGAGCTGAAGGCAAAGAAAGGTAAAGGGATTGATGGGGACATGGGTTCAAAATGGATCGAGTCTGAAGAAGAAGATTCTGAAAATGAAACCGCCAACATATACGCTTCATGGCCATGGAAAACGAGGTAAATTCTACTACCACTGATTTCATGTCTAATTCGCATATATCTAAACGTGAAAAGCATGATGATCCAAATGAATTGTTATTTGATATGTTCCGTGAACTAAAAAAACTGTCTAGAAAAAATATAGAAATGAAATTGAAGATTGATTGCTTGTGAAATGAGAATGAAAAGTTGTTGAGCGAGAACAAAATGTCTCTTGAGTCACACAGATGTGCTATTATGGAAAAGGATGTGATCATGACTACTTTACAGTATGTATCTCTAGAAAATGAAAGTTTGTACGATAAATTTCATTCTCTTGAAAGTATGTCAGCACGTTTGATGACATGAAAAATAGAGTCAATGATCTTACCACATGTATTGAAAAATTCACAAACGGCAAAAACAGCCTGGAAAATTTACTTGGGACTCAACATCAAGCTAGAAAACGAAATGGCCTAGGAAATAGACATGAGAATAAGGACAAAATTCACAAGCTTCGATTTGTTAAAGCTACCTCATATTGTGAGAAATCGGGACACATAGCATCGAGGTGTCTTATTGAGAAGAAAGTGGAATCGGTGGAATAACAGTTTGGAAAATTAGATGAAACACTACCAACTCCCATTGACCCAAGGAAACGTGGGTACCAAGAATCACTTTTCTTTCTCATGTATAGGCACATTCATTGAAGAAAACGAGCTTCACCAAGTGGTTGTTCAAGACACATATGACTAGAAATGCAGCCTTGTTAGAAGATGTACAAACCACAAATGAAGGATACGTTACCTTTGGAGACAAAAAAGAAAGGAAAAATTCTTGGCATAGGTAACATTGGTAAAGGTTCCTCAACTATTACAAAACAAGTATTACTAATTGATGAGCTGAAATATAATTTGCTTCGCATTAGCTAACTATGTGACAAGCAAAGTCATTTTTGAAAAGGATTCTTGCTCTATCATGGATAGCTCAAATTTTGAAACAATCTTTATTGCCAACAGTGTTGGAAATGTGTATGTATTCTATCTAAATGACCTTATAACTCATGGTATTAGATGCCTCGCCGTACATGACAATGATGGTTACCTTTGGCATAGAAGATTAGGCCATGTATCTTTTGATTTGCCAAACAAATTGTCCTCAAAAGAGCGTGTTAGGGGATTGCCCAAAATGAAGTTTGATAAAAGTAAAATTTGTGATGCATGCCAATTTGGAAAACAAATCAAAACTACCTTTCGACCCAAGAAAATGATTTCAACCTCAAAACCTCTTGGATTAATTCATATGGATTTGTTTGGACCAATGAGGACTATTAGCCTTGGCGGTAAAAAGTATGCATATGTGCTAGTTGATGATTTCTTGGACTAAAGGATGAAGCCTTTTTTGAATTTTCAAAACTGATCAAACGCGTCCAAAACGCTATTGGATGCAAACTCTAATAGAAGTGACAATGGTAGAGAATTTTGCAACAATTAATTCACACTTTTGTGATGAAAATGGAGTATTTCACAATTTTTTAGCAGCCAAAAACACCTCAACAAAATGGTGTTGTTGAGAGGAAAAATCGAACTTTGCAAGAAATGGCTAGATCCATGATTTGTGAAAATGGGCTTCCAAAATACGTTTGGGCCGAAGTTGTTAATACAGACATGCTATATTGTAAACCGAGTAATGTTGAGACCGTTTTTGAGAAAAACACCATTTGAACTTATGTTTGACAAAACTCCATCAATCTCCTATTTTAAAGTGTTCGGCTGCAAATGTTTTGTTCTTCACACCCAAGCCACTCTTGGAAAATTTGATACCAAATCCGATGAGCCTATATTTCTTGGATACTCTTCCAATAAAAAGGCATATAGAGTGTACGATAAAAGAACTTTATGTGTGGAAGAATCCGTACATGTTGTTTTTTATGAATCTAACATTTATACACCAATGACAGATGATGATGATGATGTAGGAGGTTCCAAGGAAGTAAGAAAAGACTAACTCAAAACTCCACCTCTAGATACTCATGCAAAAGAAGAAAAAGTTGAAGAACAACAAGCTAAACAAGGAAGGCAACAAACTAAACTGTCCACAGATCAACAATTACCAAAGGATTGGAAATACAAAATCGGTCATCCATCCTAAAGAACAAATCACTGGTGATCCAAGCTATGGATGGAGTTAAAACTAGACGGTATTTCACAGATAACGTTGCCCTTCTCTCAAGTATAGAACCTAACCGTATTGATATAGCACTACATGATGAATTTTGGATGATTGCTATGCAAGAAGAACTCAAGAGGCTTGATCGATACCACTCGTGTTTATCAAATCCGATAAATCTGGTGATCTACTTATTGCTTAAATTTATGTTGATGACATCATTTTTTGTGCTACTAATGATTTCTTATGCAAGATGTTTGCTAAGACAATGCAGTAAGAATTCAAAATAAGTATGATGGGAGAACTAAACTTCTTTTTCGCACTACAAATTAAGCAAACCAAGAATGAAATCTTCATAAATCATGCTAAGTATGCCAAGGAATTGCTCAAAGCCAGAGAAAACTGCACACCTATGAGTACTTCTATAAAACTTGATAGAGATGAAAAGGGTAAGAAGGTAGATGAACATAAGTATAGAGGTATGATTAGAAGCTCACTCTATCTCACTACTAGCCGGCTTGACATTATGTTTTCAGTTTTGTCTTTGTGCCCGGTTTCAATCATGTCCAAAGGAATCACACCTGTGTGCAGTCAAACACATCCTTCAATATCTAATCGGCACACATGATTGTGGCTTATGGTATCCTCACACTAGCACGTTTGATCTTATAGGATAGACTGATGCCGATTATGCGAGCTGCAAAGTGGAAAGAAAAAGCACAAGTGGCCATTGTCAATTTCTTGGACACTCTCTAGTGTCATGTCACGAGCAGAAAGTAAGCTTATGTAGTATCCTTATCCACAACCGAGGCCGAATATATTGCGGTTAGCGGTTGCTACGCACAAATCTTGTGGATGTAAAATACATTGCTTGATTTTGGTTTTAACTTTAATTGCATACCTATATTATGTGACAATACAACTGCTATCAATCTAACTAAGAATCCTGTTCAACATTCTAGGACCAAGCATATAGAAGTTAAACATCATTTTTTCCGTGATCACGTGCTCAAAGGCGATGTGTGTGTTGAATATATTTCAACTGATAAACAACTCGACGACATCTTTACCAAAACCTCTAGCCGAAGAAAGATTCAACAATGCGAGAAGAGGTTTGGGAATTACAAAAATCTCATGACTGACTTGTTTGCACAAGTTTTCTTTATCTTGCGAGAATCAATGAAGACAAAGATTTTGGACACGAGTGTTTGGGTCCAAAACCCACCTCCAGAACTCATCCCTGAAAAAGTGCCATTTTGGACTTGCCTTTTGGATGCATCATCGTCCGAAACATGAGTCCAAAACGCGGGTAAATCTGACAGTGAAAAATAGCCGTTTTATAGCCGTTGGTACTTTACTTTATGTCTCTATATAAGGCTTCTAAACTTGATTTGACAGTAGATTTTTTCTCTATCTTTCTAAGAAACACACTTGCTCTATAGAAAGCAAAAATCTCCTTTATCAAAGTGCTTCAAAGTGAAATCAAATTGTGCCTTAAAGGTAAAAGTGTTTGTGCTTGTTCTTGGTGCGCACATCTACTCAAAGAAGTGAGCCTTCATTGTTCCATTCATTTTCAATCTCTTTTGTGTACCAAGATTGTGGTGTAAAACCCATCGGGGGTGAGCCTTGATTAAGAGGTTTTGGAAAACCAAGTGCGGTGATCCTCTCTTGTGTTTGGTATAGATTGATTCCATTAAGTTGGGTAAATGAAATCTAATTGAAAATCCATAAGTGTGAGCTTAAGTAGTGGATGATCTTGGTAGATCGAGCCACTATACATTCCGTATCTCATTTCTCTACATATAGCATTAATTGCATTATGCGTCTTATCTTAGATCAAATCTGGATATTTCTCAATATTTCCTTGGATAGCTTTTTTTGTTGCCGTGTAGTTGGTCCAAGAAATTTGAAGAACATTTATATTCTGTAAAGCAGATTTCTTAAAAAATTTTAGTTTGACAAAAACCTTATTCACCCCCTAAGGTTTTTCATTTGGTATCAGAGCGAGGTCTACTTATTCTCGATCTAACAATCTTGTAGGAAAGATCCTCATGGTCGAAGGATCTACTCATCCTTCAACCAATCATCCTCATTTGGTATCAACTCATCATTTCCTCCATATGTTGAAGGTTCATCAACAAATTGACCTGCATTGTTTAATGGAAACAAACTACACATTCAGGGAAAACGAGAATGAAAATCTATGTGTGCTCAATCAACTTTGAGTTGTGGAATTTGATAGAAAAGTGCCTTTTATTCCATCAAAAGTTGTTGATGGCATAAAAATGCCTAAACAAAATGACGAGTTCGATTTTGAAGACAACGCTAAATAAAAGATGACATTGAATTTTCAGGCTACGAATATCTTGTGCTTGTGCATCTGGATGCCACTGAATACAATCGAGTTAGTGGTTGCGATTCAGCCCATGACATGTGAAAATTACTTGAGGTCACCCATGAGGGACAAACCATGTTAGGGAACCAAATTGGAGCTTCTTAATTCATGATTATGAATTATTCACAATGAAGGCGAATGAAAGCATTACTGATATGTTCACTAGATCCACAAGGGAAGGTTTATTCCCTTGGGGAACAAAATCAAAAAATTTTGGATGCATTACCTAAAGCTGGTAGCCTAAAGCTCTTGCTGTGGAAGAATCCAAGGATTTAAAATCCTTACCAACCGAAGAGCTGATTGGCTCTCTTCTAACGCATGAAATGAAACTCAACTGGTTTCAGGAATCCGATGATCATGATAAAGGTAAAAAGGGAATAGCACTGAAAGCTGAAAAAAAGGATGTACAAACTAGTCAATCGGACAGCAGTGATGAAACCAAAGTAGACAAATGAAGATTTGGCAATGATAGCAAAGAAATTCATAAGGATGTTCAACAAAGGGAACTTCAAAAGAGGAAAGAAGTTCGTATAAAGGAAAAGACAATCCTCAGCGTTCAAGCCTTAATGTTATGAATGCAAAGACATTGAACACTTTATTGCTGACTGTCCAGTTGCAAATGAAAAGGAAGGCAGAATATTTAAAAAGAAGAAGAAGGAGCTGAAGGCAAAGAAAGGTAAAGGGATTGATGGGGACATGGGTTCAAAATGGATCGAGTCTGAAGAAGAAGATTCTGAAAATGAAACCGCCAACATATACGCTTCATGGCCATGGAAAACGAGGTAAATTCTACTACCACTGATTTCATGTCTAATTCGCATATATCTAAACGTGAAAAGCATGATGATCCAAATGAATTGTTATTTGATATGTTCCGTGAACTAAAAAAACTGTCTAGAAAAAATATAGAAATGAAATTGAAGATTGATTGCTTGTGAAATGAGAATGAAAAGTTGTTGAGCGAGAACAAAATGTCTCTTGAGTCACACAGATGTGCTATTATGGAAAAGGATGTGATCATGACTACTTTACGAGTATGTATCTCTAGAAAATGAAAGTTTGTACGATAAATTTCATTCTCTTGAAAGTATGTCAGCACGTTTGATGACATGAAAAATAGAGTCAATGATCTTACCACATGTATTGAAAAATTCACAAACGGCAAAAACAGCCTGGAAAATTTACTTGGGACTCAACATCAAGCTAGAAAACGAAATGGCCTAGGAAATAGACATGAGAATAAGGACAAAATTCACAAGCTTCGATTTGTTAAAGCTACCTCATATTGTGAGAAATCGGGACACATAGCATCGAGGTGTCTTATTGAGAAGAAAGTGGAATCGGTGGAATAACATTTTGGAAAATTAGATGAAACACTACCAACTCCCATTGACCCAAGGAAACGTGGGTACCAAGAATCACTTTTCTTTCTCATGTATAGGCACATTCATTGAAGAAAACGAGCTTCACCAAGTGGTTGTTCAAGACACATATGACTAGAAATGCAGCCTTGTTAGAAGATGTACAAACCACAAATGAAGGATACGTTACCTTTGGAGACAAAAAAGAAAGGAAAAATTCTTGGCATAGGTAACATTGGTAAAGGTTCCTCAACTATTACAAAACAAGTATTACTAATTGATGAGCTGAAATATAATTTGCTTCGCATTAGCTAACTATGTGACAAGCAAAGTCATTTTTGAAAAGGATTCTTGCTCTATCATGGATAGCTCAAATTTTGAAACAATCTTTATTGCCAACAGTGTTGGAAATGTGTATGTATTCTATCTAAATGACCTTATAACTCATGGTATTAGATGCCTCGCCGTACATGACAATGATGGTTACCTTTGGCATAGAAGATTAGGCCATGTATCTTTTGATTTGCCAAACAAATTGTCCTCAAAAGAGCGTGTTAGGGGATTGCCCAAAATGAAGTTTGATAAAAGTAAAATTTGTGATGCATGCCAATTTGGAAAACAAATCAAAACTACCTTTCGACCCAAGAAAATGATTTCAACCTCAAAACCTCTTGGATTAATTCATATGGATTTGTTTGGACCAATGAGGACTATTAGCCTTGGCGGTAAAAAGTATGCATATGTGCTAGTTGATGATTTCTTGGACTAAAGGATGAAGCCTTTTTGAATTTTCAAAACTGATCAAACGCGTCCAAAACGCTATTGGATGCAAACTCTAATAGAAGTGACAATGGTAGAGAATTTTGCAACAATTAATTCACACTTTTGTGATGAAAATGGAGTATTTCACAATTTTTTAGCAGCCAAAAACACCTCAACAAAATGGTGTTGTTGAGAGGAAAAATCGAACTTTGCAAGAAATGGCTAGATCCATGATTTGTGAAAATGGGCTTCCAAAATACGTTTGGGCCGAAGTTGTTAATACAGACATGCTATATTGTAAACCGAGTAATGTTGAGACCGTTTTTGAGAAAAACACCATTTGAACTTATGTTTGACAAAACTCCATCAATCTCCTATTTTAAAGTGTTCGGCTGCAAATGTTTTGTTCTTCACACCCAAGCCACTCTTGGAAAATTTGATACCAAATCCGATGAGCCTATATTTCTTGGATACTCTTCCAATAAAAAGGCATATAGAGTGTACGATAAAAGAACTTTATGTGTGGAAGAATCCGTACATGTTGTTTTTGATGAATCTAACATTTATACACCAATGACAGATGATGATGATGATGTAGGAGGTTCCAAGGAAGTAAGAAAAGACTAACTCAAAACTCCACCTCTAGATACTCATGCAAAAGAAGAAAAAGTTGAAGAACAACAAGCTAAACAAGGAAGGCAACAAACTAAACTGTCCACAGATCAACAATTACCAAAGGATTGGAAATACAAAATCGGTCATCCATCCTAAAGAACAAATCACTGGTGATCCAAGCTATGGATGGAGTTAAAACTAGACGGTATTTCACAGATAACGTTGCCCTTCTCTCAAGTATAGAACCTAACCGTATTGATATAGCACTACATGATGAATTTTGGATGATTGCTATGCAAGAAGAACTCAAGAGGCTTGATCGATACCACTCGTGTTTATCAAATCTGATAAATCTGGTGATCTACTTATTGCTTAAATTTATGTTGATGACATCATTTTTTGTGCTACTAATGATTTCTTATGCAAGATGTTTGCTAAGACAATGCAGTAAGAATTCAAAATAAGTATGATGGGAGAACTAAACTTCTTTTTCGCACTACAAATTAAGCAAACCAAGAATGAAATCTTCATAAATCATGCTAAGTATGCCAAGGAATTGCTCAAAGCCAGAGAAAACTGCACACCTATGAGTACTTCTATAAAACTTGATAGAGATGAAAAGGGTAAGAAGGTAGATGAACATAAGTATAGAGGTATGATTAGAAGCTCACTCTATCTCACTACTAGCCGGCTTGACATTATGTTTTCAGTTTTGTCTTTGTGCCCGGTTTCAATCATGTCCAAAGGAATCACACCTGTGTGCAGTCAAACACATCCTTCAATATCTAATCGGCACACATGATTGTGGCTTATGGTATCCTCACACTAGCACGTTTGATCTTATAGGATAGACTGATGCCGATTATGCGAGCTGCAAAGTGGAAAGAAAAAGCACAAGTGGCCATTGTCAATTTCTTGGACACTCTCTAGTGTCATGTCACAGCAGAAAGTAAGCTTATGTAGTATCCTTATCCACAACCGAGGCCGAATATATTGCAGTTAGCAGTTGCTACGCACAAATCTTGTGGATGTAAAATACATTGCTTGATTTTGGTTTTAACTTTAATTGCATACCTATATTATGTGACAATACAACTGCTATCAATCTAACTAAGAATCCTGTTCAACATTCTAGGACCAAGCATATAGAAGTTAAACATCATTTTTTCCGTGATCACGTGCTTAAAGGCGATGTGTGTGTTGAATATATTTCAACTGATAAGCAATTCGACGACATCTTTACCAAAACCTCTAGCCGAAGAAAGATTCAACAATCTGAGAAGAGGTTTGGGAATTACAAAAATCTCATGACCGACTTGTCTGCACAAGTTTTCTTTATCTTGCGAGAATCAATGAAGACAAAGATTTTGGACACGAGTGTTTGGGTCCAAAACCCACCTCCAGAACTCATCCCTGAAAAAGTGCCATTTTGGACTTGCCTTTTGGATGCATCATCGTCCGAAACATGAGTCCAAAACGCGGGTAAATCCGACGAGTGAAAAATAGCCGTTTATAGCCGTTGGTACTTTACTTTATGTCTCTATATAAGGCTTCTAAACTTGATTTGACAGTAGATTTTTTCTCTATCTTTCTAAGAAACACGCTTGCTCTATAGAAAGCAAAAATCTCCTTTATCAAAGTGCTTCAAAGTGAAATCAAATTGTGCCTTAAAGGTAAAAGTGTTTGTGCTTGTTCTTGGTGCGCACATCTACTCAAAGAAGTGAGCCTTCATTGTTCCATTCATTTTCAATCTCTTTTGTGTACCAAGATTGTGGTGTAAAACCCATCGGGGGTGAGCCTTGATTAAGAGGTTTTGGAAAACCAAGTGCGGTGATCCTCTCTTGTATTTGGTATAGATTGATTCCATTAAGTTGGGTAAATGAAATCTAATTGAAAATCCATAAGTGTGAGCTTAAGTAGTGGATGATCTTGGTAGATCGAACCACTATACATTCCGTATCTCATTTCTCTACATATAGCATTAATTGCATTATGCGTCTTATCTTAGATCAAATCTGGGTATTTCTCAATATTTCGTTGGATAGCTTTTTTTTGTTGCCGTGTAGTTGGTCCAAGAAATTTGAAGAACATTTATATTCTGTAAAGCAGATTTCTTAAAAAATTTTAGTTTGACAAAAACCTTATTCAACCCCCTAAGGTTTTTCATTTGGTATCAGAGCGAGGTCTACTTATTCTCGATCTAACAATCTTGTAGGAAAGATCCTCATGGTTGAAGGATCTACTCATCCTTCAACCAATCATCCTCATTTGGTATCAACTCATCCTTTCTTCCATATGTTGAAGGTTCATCAACAAATTGACCTGCATTGTTTAATGGAAACAAACTACACATTCTGGGAAAACAGAATGAAAATCTATGTGTGCTCAATCAACTTTGAGTTGTGGAATTTGATAGAAAAGTGTCTTCTTATTCCATCAAAAGTTGTTGATGGCATAAAAATGCCTAAACAAAATGACGAGTTTGATTTTGAAGACAATGCTAAATAAAAGATGACATTGAATTTTCAGGCTATGAACATCTCGTGCTGTGCACTGGATGCCACTGAATACAATCGAGTTAGTGGTTGCGATTTCAGCCCATGACATGTGAAAATTACTTGAGGTCACCCATGAGGGACAAACCATGTTAAGGAATCCAAATTGGAGCTTCTTAATTCATGATTATGAATTATTCACAATGAAGGCGAATGAAAGCATTACTGATATGTTCACTAGATCCACAAGGGAAGGTTTATTCCCTTGGGGAACAAAATCAAAAAATTTTGGATGCATTACCTAAAGCTGGTAGCCTAAAGCTCTTGCTGTGGAAGAATCCAAGGATTTAAAATCCTTACCAACCGAAGAGCTGATTGGCTCTCTTCTAACGCATGAAATGAAACTCAACTGGTTTCAGGAATCCGATGATCATGATAAAGGTAAAAAGGGAATAGCACTGAAAGCTGAAAAAAAGGATGTACAAACCAGTCAATCAGACAGTAGTGATGAAACCGAAGTAGACAAACGAAGATTTGGCAATGATAGCAAAGAAATTCATAAGGATGTTCAACAAAGGGAACTTCAAAAGAGGAAAGAAGTTCGTATAAAGGAAAAGACAATCCTCAGCGTTCAAGCCTTAATGTTTTGAATGCAAAGACACTGAACACTTTATTGCTGACTGTCCAGCTGCAAATGAAAAGGAAGGCAGAATATTTAAAAAGAAGAAGAAGGAGCTGAAGGCAAAGAAAGGCAAAGGGATTGATGGGGACATGGGTTCAAAATGGATCGAGTCTGAAGAAGAAGATTCTGAAAATGAAACCGCCAACATATATGCTTCATGGCCATGGAAAACGAGGTAAATTCTACTACCACTGATTTCATGTCTAATTCGCATATATCTAAACGTGAAAAGCATGATGATCCAAATGAATTGTTATTTGATATGTTCCGTGAACTAAAAAAACTGTCTAGAAAAAATATAGAAATGAAATTGAAGATTGATTGCTTGTGAAATGAGAATGAAAAGTTGTTGAGCGAGAACAAAATGTCTCTTGAGTCACACAGATGTGCTATTATGGAAAAGGATGTGATCATGACTACTTTACAGTATGTATCTCTGGAAAATGAGAGTTTGTACGATAAAAATCATTCTCTTGAAAGTATGTCAGCACGTTTGATGACATGAAAAATAGAGTCAATGATCTTACCACATGTATTGAAAAATTCACAAACGGCAAAAACAACCTGGAAAAATTACTTGGGACTCAACATCAAGCTAGAAAACGAAATGGCCTAGGAAATAGACATGAGAATAAGGACAAAATTCACAAGCTTCGATTTGTTAAAGCTACCTCATATTGTGAGAAATCGGGACACATAGCATCGAGGTGTCTTATTGAGAAGAAAGTGGAATCGGTGGAATAACATTTTGGAAAATTAGATGAAACACTACCAACTCCCATTGACCCAAGGAAACGTGGGTACCAAGAATCACTTTTCTTTCTCATGTATAGGCACATTCATTGAAGAAAACGAGCTTCACCAAGTGGTTGTTCAAGACACATATGACTAGAAATGCAGCCTTGTTAGAAGATGTACAAACCACAAATGAAGGATACGTTACCTTTGGAGACAAAAAAGAAAGGAAAAATTCTTGGCATAGGTAACATTGGTAAAGGTTCCTCAACTATTACAAAACAAGTATTACTAATTGATGAGCTGAAATATAATTTGCTTCGCATTAGCTAACTATGTGACAAGCAAAGTCATTTTTGAAAAGGATTCTTGCTCTATCATGGATAGCTCAAATTTTGAAACAATCTTTATTGCCAACAGTGTTGGAAATGTGTATGTATTCTATCTAAATGACCTTATAACTCATGGTATTAGATGCCTCGCCGTACATGACAATGATGGTTACCTTTGGCATAGAAGATTAGGCCATGTATCTTTTGATTTGCCAAACAAATTGTCCTCAAAAGAGCGTGTTAGGGGATTGCCCAAAATGAAGTTTGATAAAAGTAAAATTTGTGATGCATGCCAATTTGGAAAACAAATCAAAACTACCTTTCGACCCAAGAAAATGATTTCAACCTCAAAACCTCTTGGATTAATTCATATGGATTTGTTTGGACCAATGAGGACTATTAGCCTTGGCGGTAAAAAGTATGCATATGTGCTAGTTGATGATTTCTTGGACTAAAGGATGAAGCCTTTTTTGAATTTTCAAAACTGATCAAACGCGTCCAAAACGCTATTGGATGCAAACTCTAATAGAAGTGACAATGGTAGAGAATTTTGCAACAATTAATTCACACTTTTGTGATGAAAATGGAGTATTTCACAATTTTTTAGCAGCCAAAAACACCTCAACAAAATGGTGTTGTTGAGAGGAAAAATCGAACTTTGCAAGAAATGGCTAGATCCATGATTTGTGAAAATGGGCTTCCAAAATACGTTTGGGCCGAAGCTGTTAATACAGCATGCTATATTGTAAACCGAGTAATGTTGAGACCGTTTTTGAGAAAAACACCATTTGAACTTATGTTTGACAAAACTCCATCAATCTCCTATTTTAAAGTGTTCGGCTGCAAATGTTTTGTTCTTCACACCCAAGCCACTCTTGGAAAATTTGATACCAAATCCGATGAGCCTATATTTCTTGGATACTCTTCCAATAAAAAGGCATATAGAGTGTACGATAAAAGAACTTTATGTGTGGAAGAATCCGTACATGTTGTTTTTGATGAATCTAACATTTATACACCAATGACAGATGATGATGATGATGTAGGAGGTTCCAAGGAAGTAAGAAAAGACTAACTCAAAACTCCACCTCTAGATACTCATGCAAAAGAAGAAAAAGTTGAAGAACAACAAGCTAAACAAGGAAGGCAACAAACTAAACTGTCCACAGATCAACAATTACCAAAGGATTGGAAATACAAAATCGGTCATCCATCCTAAAGAACAAATCACTGGTGATCCAAGCTATGGATGGAGTTAAAACTAGACGGTATTTCACAGATAACGTTGCCCTTCTCTCAAGTATAGAACCTAACCGTATTGATATAGCACTACATGATGAATTTTGGATGATTGCTATGCAAGAAGAACTCAAGAGGCTTGATCGATACCACTGTGTTTATCAAATCTGATAAATCTGGTGATCTACTTATTGCTTAAATTTATGTTGATGACATCATTTTTTGTGCTACTAATGATTTCTTATGCAAGATGTTTGCTAAGACAATGCAGTAAGAATTCAAAATAAGTATGATGGGAGAACTAAACTTCTTTTTCGCACTACAAATTAAGCAAACCAAGAATGAAATCTTCATAAATCATGCTAAGTATGCCAAGGAATTGCTCAAAGCCAGAGAAAACTGCACACCTATGAGTACTTCTATAAAACTTGATAGAGATGAAAAGGGTAAGAAGGTAGATGAACATAAGTATAGAGGTATGATTAGAAGCTCACTCTATCTCACTACTAGCCGGCTTGACATTATGTTTTCAGTTTTGTCTTTGTGCCCGGTTTCAATCATGTCCAAAGGAATCACACCTGTGTGCAGTCAAACACATCCTTCAATATCTAATCGGCACACATGATTGTGGCTTATGGTATCCTCACACTAGCACGTTTGATCTTATAGGATAGACTGATGCCGATTATGCGAGCTGCAAAGTGGAAAGAAAAAGCACAAGTGGCCATTGTCAATTTCTTGGACACTCTCTAGTGTCATGTCACAGCAGAAAGTAAGCTTATGTAGTATCCTTATCCACAACCGAGGCCGAATATATTGCAGTTAGCAGTTGCTACGCACAAATCTTGTGGATGTAAAATACATTGCTTGATTTTGGTTTTAACTTTAATTGCATACCTATATTATGTGACAATACAACTGCTATCAATCTAACTAAGAATCCTGTTCAACATTCTAGGACCAAGCATATAGAAGTTAAACATCATTTTTTCCGTGATCACGTGCTTAAAGGCGATGTGTGTGTTGAATATATTTCAACTGATAAGCAATTCGACGACATCTTTACCAAAACCTCTAGCCGAAGAAAGATTCAACAATCTGAGAAGAGGTTTGGGAATTACAAAAATCTCATGACTGACTTGTTTGCACAAGTTTTCTTTATCTTGCAGAATCAATGAAGACAAAGATTTTGGACACAGTGTTTGGGTCCAAAACCCACCTCCAGAACTCATCCCTGAAAAAGTGCCATTTTGGACTTGCCTTTTGGATGCATCATCGTCCGAAACATGAGTCCAAAACGCGGGTAAATCTGACAGTGAAAAATAGCCGTTGGTACTTTACTTTATGTCTCTATATAAGGCTTCTAAACTTAATTTGACAGTAGATTTTTTTCTCTATCTTTCTAAGAAACACACTTACTCTATAGAAAGCAAAAATCTCCTTTATCAAAGTGCTTCAAAGTGAAATCAAATTGTGCCTTAAAGGTAAAAGTGTTTGTGCTTGTTCTTGGTGCGCACATCTACTCAAAGAAGTGAGCCTTCATTGTTCCATTCATTTTCAATCTCTTTTGTGTACCAAGATTGTGGTGTAAAACCCATCGGGGGTGAGCCTTGATTAAGAGGTTTTGGAAAACCAAGTGCGGTGATCCTCTCTTGTATTTGGTATAGATTGATTCCATTAAGTTGGGTAAATGAAATCTAATTGAAAATCCAAAAGTGTGAGCTTAAGTAGTGGATGATCTTGGTAGATCGAACCACTATACATTCCGTATCTCATTTCTCTACATATAGCATTAATTGCATTATGCGTCTTATCTTAGATCAAATCTGGATATTTCTCAATATTTCCTTGGATAGCTTTTTTTGTTGCCGTGTAGTTGGTCCAAGAAATTTGAAGAACATTTATATTCTGTAAAGCAAATTTCTTAAAAAATTTTAGTTTGACAAAAACCTTATTCACCCCCCAAGGTTTTTCATTTGGTATCAGAGCGAGGTCTACTTATTCTCGATCTAACAATCTTGTAGGAAAGATCCTCATGGTTGAAGGATCTACTCATCCTTCAACCAATCATCCTCATTTGGTATCAACTCATCCTTTCTTCCATATGTTGAAGGTTCATCAACAAATTGACCTGCATTGTTTAATGGAAGAAAGGATGAGTTGATACCAAATGAGGATGATTGGTTGAGGGATGAGTAGATACACATTCTGGGAAAACAGAATGAAAATCTATGTGTGCTCAATCAACTTTGAGTTGTGGAATTTGATAGAAAAGTGTCTTCTTATTCCATCAAAAGTTGTTGATGGCATAAAAATGCCTAAACAAAATGACGAGTTTGATTTTGAAGACAATGCTAAATAAAAGATGACATTGAATTTTCAGGCTATGAACATCTCGTGCTGTGCACTGGATGCCACTGAATACAATCGAGTTAGTGGTTGCGATTTCAGCCCATGACATGTGAAAATTACTTGAGGTCACCCATGAGGGACAAACCATGTTAAGGAATCCAAATTGGAGCTTCTTAATTCATGATTATGAATTATTCACAATGAAGGCGAATGAAAGCATTACTGATATGTTCACTAGATCCACAAGGGAAGGTTTATTCCCTTG